>OX101745.1:17702068-20102068 GCA_944452665.1 Stenoptilia bipunctidactyla
TGTTCAGTTCCTTTTTGATACGGGTCGCCAAGGTTTGGAATGAACTGCCTGCGTCTATTTTCCCTGACCAGTATAGTCCTAGTACTTTTAAGCGTCGAGTGAATAGGTTTCTCGTGGATGGACGTGTGCTACCTTAGTCTTCATGTTCACTTAACATCAGGTGGCATGGAAGACAAACGTCCCATCCATAATTCATAAAAAAAGAAAAAAGTAACAATTTACAAATTGAACTGAATCTACCACCACTTAGGAAAGTCAATCTGTTGAGAAGAAGTGGCAAGAAATTCAACGCTGTTTCAGAGGGGCATTACTGCCAAATTGTATTCTTCCATGCTGGACTGCGAGCGAAAGAAAAACATAGAATGTGCCAGCTGCTTCTCTTCCCGGGCATACTGTAAAAGTCACTTAAGGGACAGAAGTTTTGTTAGCGTTTTTACGGGCGATACGCTGACCCTCTGTCACTGTAATAGTCTCTATCCATCGTTATAAAACCTCCAAATTCGTCAAACGTGATATCAGATGGTTTGATAGCATCTTGTGTTCTGCCTACCCCATAAGGGATACAGGCGTGAAGTTATGTATGTATGTATGTATGTATTATAGCTACAATGAGCACATACGAGATTATTTTCTAGTCAGCAGCCAAAGTACTTTGCCTTTCCTGCATACATTATGCGCCCTGACAGTAGGAACAATGGAAATATAGGTACTATTTGTATTAAATAAAACACTTTTTAACCGGATTTATCGCGTATATTTACATTTTAAATTTTAACTCGACGTTTCGATGTCTTTGAAGACCCTGTGGTCGCTCGTAAAAGTGTTTTATTTAATAGTATGAATCGCGAAAACTTAAGATAATACTTTTTGTATTCAAAATTACTGTTAATTTCATCCCACGTATCGTTTTTGAGACGAACACTTTGCTAAATCTTAATATCACCCTAATAATTCCAGAATTCCAAAGGACTGAAATAATTTAATACAATATGATATGCGTCATAGGAATATTTTTCATACGATGTAAAAGTAACTGCATGTTTTTTTTTAAATAGTCGCTGTTGATGAACATAGAGGCATTTCAAAAATTCAAAAATTCAAAATTCATTTATTGCTTAGTAGGATGGTACATTAAGATGTTATGATATATAGAGGCTCCTAAACCTACGCTGTTTAACAGCATGCAATGTTTAATTAAATAGAACAACAAAAATACACATGTCCATGATTTTAGATCAAAAATTAAGAAGAAAAAAAAAATAATACAAATATTATGTCAACAGCTAATAATACATAAATTAATAATTAAATAATATCACTTTCCTTGTATTACATTTAAATGTCGGTTTAGTATTTATATGTCAATCACAATAAAATTACATCTATGTCGGAAATCAACCATTACATTCAATAACTAATACATTAATAATTAATTCAAATCAAGCACTAGGTAAATTCATGAAAACATATAATTCAATACATTATAATTGCCTATTAATTGCATTTGAAATCATTTATTTTGTTATTTAGGAATTCATTTACATTATAAAAACATTTAAGAAGAAGCCAATTCCGTAGTTTATGTTTGAATAGACTTAACGGCAAGGATTTTATTTGAGTCGGTAAATGATTAAATATCCTGACTGACATTGCATAACAGTTTTTATTGCATATTTCTGTTTTAATATTAGGCAGACATATCTTATTTGGGAATCTTGTATTATACCCAATATAATCTCTTTTTTTAGTAAACAGTTGAGGGTTACTTTTTACAAAAACACATGCTTCGTATAAGTATATGCTTGGAAGTGTCAATACATGTAGCTCTTGGAATAGGGGTCTACATGAGGTCCAAGAACTGACAATTTGACTGATTACAACTACGACGTAGTACTACTACAAGATGCTTTGTAGTAGCGCGTAGTCGTTTTTATTTTAACGGTATTCATTCATAATTTAGAGTGAGCTTTACTTAATAAGTTAGCAAATATTTTAATTAATAAATGATACTTATTGGGTGAAAAAATTTGGGCGGTGAATGAAAAACAATCCTGTATGTATGAAAAGATTACGTATGAAAAGATTAATCAACCTGGAGGAAGCGAAAACGGTATGTCTGGATCGTAGCAATTGATGTTCCCTTGTTTCTGCCTACCCCAAAGGGAGACAGGCGTGAAGCTATGTATGCATGTAATGAGTACTTGTGACAAAACAGTGCGAGAGTTTTTACCGCCTGTTTTCGTCTTGGTGTACCTAGGGTTCTTATTTTATTTAGTTTTTTGAAGCTAAAGATTTTATTTAGTTATTGTGCTGATCTTAGTTTTGACGGTCATCATCGTGAGCCGAAAGACGCACGCTGCTGAACACAGGATTTCCCAAAAGTTCGTCATCGGGCGCCAATTACACAAGTTCTTAAACAACTGTGCTATAATGTAACAAGTGAGCTAAGTTGCTAATTACAGTCGATTAATAATAAGCCGAGACTGTAATTAGCAACGCTCACGAGTTAAATACGACGTTTTTCAACACACTTGTGATTAAAAGACAAACATAATTGGTCATAAAATTTTTTTGAAGCAGTTGTTGAAGGTACAGTTAACAAACTTATATTCTACATTATGAAAGCATGCGCTTAGGTTTTATTTTCCGCCAAATGTGTCAATGTCTGTATAGCATATACAGCCTATTTTACGAGAAAATGTTTAATTCGGAGTGGTAAATGCAAATATTTTAATATTTTATAACAAATTATTGTAAATTGTGAATAATTTGTTTGATATACAAATTTGTTTTACTAATATAAGGCGCAAACATTTAAAAATGTATATGGATTTGAAGTGGTACAAAATCTCTTTGTTGTTTCTGAAAATATTTAATGTATAACCCGGATCAATAAAATATGCTATGTATATAAATACTCGCATGTAATTTGCACTAACTTTGTAGGATTCATTATATTATACACTAGGGTATAATATATTATGCACACGTGACTTATAGCCCAGTGTATAGTTCTAAATTCAATAGAATAAGGCTCACTTTACGAGCAAGTGTGTTGAAAATATTATTCACATTTATTTCTAGTGATACCTTCTTACAGCAATTTTTCCCTCCATCAGGACACCTCTCACCAAATGGTAGTAGCTTGCTGCCGTTTCCTCTGCTACTTCTGTCGAACTGGTCGACAGAACCAGAAGGCGATGTTCGACCATTTCGACTTCCTACTGGAAAACTCCAATATCTTGCTTGCAAGACCTTCGCTTAGGGGATCCACGCCTCTGGATGTGGCTTACTCTAGTTTGATGGAGAATACGGAATTGGCTCTAGCTTTGAGGTAAGTTAAGTTTTTGTTTGGAAAAGTAATAAAAAAATTATGTTTACTGTTTCAAAATATGGTACAAAAGTAATACTATTACAAACAAATAACAAAAACAATAACTTCAACATAATTTTTTGTTTACGTGAAACCTAAAGACACGGGTCAAATATTTTTGTTCAAAGAAT
Source organism: Stenoptilia bipunctidactyla (assembly GCA_944452665.1). Taxonomy (NCBI): domain Eukaryota; kingdom Metazoa; phylum Arthropoda; class Insecta; order Lepidoptera; family Pterophoridae; genus Stenoptilia; species Stenoptilia bipunctidactyla. Next base: position 17,705,573 of record OX101745.1, read on the forward strand.
GGTCATATACAAAATAAAATCTTACTAATATTGTTCCTCAATCACGATAGAACGGCTGTACGGATTTCGATGGAATTTTACATAGTGATAGTATACAGTCTGGAATGGAACATAGGAACATTGGAATGATACATTAAAGAAAAACATAGAACTAACATGCACTGCAGTAACAAAAGGATACACAAAACAGCTTGTGCTTTGTAGCTAGGAGCGGACAAAGTGCAGATTTTCAGTAGCAGCCAAACACAAGTAACACGGGCGCTGAAACTGTACATTTAAACAAAATATACACTGTTTTTATCATAATTTATTACAATATTAAATAAATATAAAACAATAACGTAGAAAAAATACGATATCAAATAAAATTATAATACCTAATAAATAAATGATTATATCTTATACTCTATTAAGCCTATAACTCAAAAACATTTACTATTTGCTGTTGCAATAGTATGCAAACAAATTGTTTAATTCCTTATTGAATTCCAACAGACATTTTAAACACATTTTTGGTTACGCATTAGCAAAGATTTATATCATCATCATCATCACGACTCTTTGTAATGAGCCCACTGCAGGGCTATGAGTCTCTCCTCTGGGTGGCAAGAAGGTCTAGGCCATAATCCATCAAGATGGCCTAGTGCTGGGTGGTGGATGTCAGAATTTTCAGGGCGCCGAAAATGGCTTCTGAATATCCTAACAACTACTGTATACAGCACCCGTTACCGCCTGCTTAACATGCCCTCCGAAGCACGGAAGTCGCCGTGAGAAATGAATGGTCGGCGGTCACCCATCCAAGTACCGACCGCGCCGAACGTTGCTTAACCTGTGATATCGTTTGATACACACAGTAACCACGGCGCCACGACGACTTCAAGATTTATATAATTTAACAAAAGTGAGCTTTAATAAAGGATGTCCGTTGAGCCGTTCTGCCGTGATTAAGTAATCAAACATCCATACATCCATCCAGACATTCACATTTTCGATATTAGTAAGATAAATCTTAAAACAAAATTCCTTATTTTTATAGGGAACACTATCTAGAGAAGATAGCAGTGTACCTATCCCGCTGCGGACTGCAAAGCAACTCGGAGCTCATTGAGAAAGGATATCCTGATTTGGGATGGGATCCCGTTGAAGGCGAGCGGTACTTGGACTTCCTTAGGTTTTGTGTTTGGGTAAGTGTGTCTAGAAAATTTATTTTTAGGTTAAAGTATGTCTTATGCATTATCTGTAGTCAGTTGCTCTTATGACTTCAACTTTTCAGTCAGCTTATCCCGTGAGTTACCTGTCTTAGCCATAGCCATCTGGCCTTTTGAATTATCTATCTGGAGTTTGACTTCTGACTGAGTTGTCTGGACCAGCTTGTTTTAAAACAAACTATTTGGATCATTTTGTCTTATGACAAGTAATGTTTTAGTTTTTTTTTTTATATGGGGTCTTTCAATAAGGACGGGTCGTTTTTAAAATGGAATAAAACAAGCTGTATATGAGATTTTAACGAAATTATTATTTTATTTGATAGACCATTCAGGCCATTTTTTTAATATGAAATAATTCAAATGTCCAATCCCTATGACTTCAAAAACCCTTACAAGAATTCAATTTAGGCTAAAAATGGTTAATTGTTAATTGTTGTCTGTCTGTTGAAAATTGGACACCTTAGATTCGTGCCACCGTTTGAAAACGCGGGGGTAGTTGAATGATGTCATAATCAAAACAAAATGGCACGAATAGGTCCTCCAAATCAAATAATAATTTCATTAATATCTCACACACAGCCTGTTTAATTCCAATTCAAAATCGACCCGTCTTTATTGAAAGACCCTTTAATAGAGTAAGCTTGCCAAAATTACAACTATGTACTTTAATGGTGCAAACGTTGTAATATTGTCTATGACGACAACTTTTTTAAATATGTTTCCAGCTGGTTAAATTTGAGAATTTTTAATTTGAATTTTGGATTTAATATTATACTTTGGTATAGGGTCCCATATCAGTGATTTTTTCCAGCCATCTTCTGCATTGAAATTAGGGTGTTTTTTGTTCTATGGCTTGTCTAATAATCCTAGAAGCTACCTATGTTAGTTTTTAACTTAATTTCCATGCTTTAAAATACCATGCCTTTAAATTTTTGCCATGTCTATGACTTTACTTATTTCCCTCTATCCTTACCAATTATACCATTTAGGTAAACGGAGAAAGCATAGAAGGCTGCAAACTGGACGGCAGCGAAAGTGACAGCGAGAGCGACAGCGGCGCGGGCAGCGATTTCCGCGACACGATAGAAAGTATTGAGTTTGTATTGCACCGCGACAAATCGCTCTCACACCCGCTGGCGTCGGAAACGGCCCACATTCCCAGCGTCAATGCCCGCGCTTCTGTCGCTCTCGCTGTCGCTGCCGCCCAGTTTCCAGCCAAAGAGAACACCCATCTTATAATCCATCTCCTAATCTGGTGACCTGAGTGACCGATAAATAAACTCAATGACTTTAGCCAAGGCTTAGCCCAGCTTAGTCACAGCAACCGCCTGGCAAGCGGGAAACCGTTAGTTCGGATCGTTGTCGGAGACGATTTGATTTTGTATTTTTCTTAAAGGCATTTTTCCTTTCTTACTTGTAATTACCTTTCCCTTAAAACTTAGCCACACCTATGACATTGTTTCCTGATAACCTATCCAATTAAATCCTTTTAACCCTATCTTTAATAAATAAATAATAAATAAATAAATATCTCCGAGGCCCAAAGTTGAAGGACGCAAGCACGTAAATCGTGTGGTCCCAGTTTCAATCCCGACATGAAACAAGACAAAGAAAGGCTCCGGGTCTTTGTGTTTATCTACACGTATGTGTTGTCCTCCGTCTCAATTACCACTTGTTCACGGGCTCGGCTGCACATGATATTAAATGGTCGTAGGCGCACGTCAGCTCTAACCCACGTTTCTCACTGTACTCACGTGCGCCCCATCATACCGTGTGCTCGAGGCCGTGTTTATGACTATAAGACTAGTCATTGCACTAATGGCGTAGAAAACTGCCTATTTTTTCCACTAGAGGCGCAGATTACGCTTGACCTATAACAACTGTCAAGTACCAAATTAGAAGTTATTTTATGGTGATTTTCATCAAAAAATTAGAAATGCATCTTTGCGTAGTCATATGTTTTATAGAAAATGTATACCACAGTTTCTCTGAGGATATACAGATGCGGAAGTTGTGGATGTACTTGATTTAATTTGTTATGGAAATGTACATATTACGGTCCACATTTTTCACATTTAAATACAAAAAAAAAAACAAATAATTATATAGATTGACCGCAAAATAGAACACTAAACAAGCAATTTCGATAACAACTTGTTCATTTGAGAGTTTGTAATGGGTCAAGCGTATGAAGTGACATCTATTTAGAGCTTTTCGTTTTCTTCTCCATTACAAACACTACAGTATTTATATTCTAGGTTCCCCTAGTTTGCTACCTGGTTGCATGGTATCCCATATCACAAGCTTTACTCACTGTAAGGCCATGTAGTTTGTGTGATTGTCTGGGGAATTCATTTTAATGTTATTTTTAACTAGGTAAACGGAGAAAGCGTAGAAGAGAACGCCAATCTTGTAATCCGTCTTCTAATTCGACGACCGGAATGTCTCGGACCAGCGTTGCGTGGTGAAGGAGAAGGTTTGTTGAAGGCCATTGTTGACGCGAACAAGATGAGCGAACGAATCGCCGACCGGAGGAAACTGAGGGAGATGGAGCAAGAGGGAGATGTATCGGTGAGTTTTGCTACAGTTATTCTGTGTGAAGTCAGCTACAAAAGTTTATTCACAAATTTAAATTTTCAAAGTCGCTTAACACCAATTGTGCCTAAATAACTAATATTGACTAACTTCTATGTTTCATATTTTTTTAAATTAAAAAATTTCACTTTTTTAATCAACTTTTATAGCTGACTTTACCTACAACAGTGTAATTTAAAAATAATATTAATTCAACTTATTTCCGATAGTACTGTCGAACCAATTGAATCATGACCCACCATAAGCTCATTTTGGCAAACCGTCTAAATGCTAGTACCTAGGTCGAAATTTGCTTGAAGATAGGTTTCGTTGGTGGCGAATTTTTTTATCATTCCCACTGTCACTGACATTTACTGAGTACAGAATTCGTACAGTATCTACAATATGCATTATATTAAAGTGCGGCCGGTGGGAGTTTGCGTTCCTGACAGCTGTCAAAATCATAGCTTTTTTAACTGTCGAATCGGAAATAAACTTTATTCAGTGGACATAAGGAGCTGTCAGGAACGTATTCTCGGCCGCACTCTAAACGCCATAAACCTTACAAGTTTGACAGTTTCAAATGAATTATCAGCAAATTGGTTCTTGAAATCATGATTCATACCTACAACAAAGTAATTAAATAATATTATTAAAATGGAAATTTAGATAGATGGCTTATTCTTCAATTAGGGCTGAAAGTTTCCTAATAAAATTGCCTATAACTATAAAACCTTATAGTCTGAAATAGCACAACGGCTTCTTTTCACCCCAAAAAAAATAAATAGTTCTTCGGCATAGATTTTTGTTTTAAAGTATCTGTTCAAGAAATATTTTGATAAAGGCTTGAAACTTCATGAAGCACATTGTATTTTAAATGGCGCAGTCAACTATTTCATATAAAGAATGACCTCTGAAGCAGTTGTCCAATAAACCATAACTATGTTACTTAATAATTAGATAGAAGACGCGAAAGTCCGCACAGTTATTCACAATATGTTAGCAATAATTATTAGCAGACCGCTTATCCAATGCTACTATAGGCACAGCAAGAGAATGTGATCTGCATAGCTTATAGTTCATAGTAACAACGTCCATAGAACAACCAACCATCGTCATTTTGCTCAGCAATCAGCCCATCTCCATAAAGGATGAATAAGTTTAGAGAAGACAGCCTGTATCACACCGCAACTCGTATTTAACCGCATAGGCTCAGCATAAAATTGCCTGCAACACTAAACGTTCAAAGCTACCTTTATCAACGATGTCCACCACCACCTCGAGATAGTGGATTTACCGAGAAGTCGGACAAAACGCTTCGATAGTTCCTTTTTGGTACGGGTTGCCAATGTGTGGAACAATCTGCCTGCGTCTGTTTTTCCTGACCACTATAGTCCTGGAACTTTTAAGTGTCGAGTAAATAGGTTCCTCGTGGACGGACGTGATCATGCAAACTTTCCATCAGGTGGCATGGAAGACAAACGTCCTATCCTTACAATAAATAAAAAAACGACTCGGGAAATCTGTACAACTTTTGAATTCATGGCAATCAGCTTGAATGACTGGCCAGTTTTATTAATGACTGCCTTTAATCTTAAGTTTTTTGATCTTGTAGAGTCGTCTGTATAAGCGAGACGTAAAATTTGGCTGATTTAAGTGCCCACTTTGTGGTTGGACCTCTGCAGGGTTTGCCTGCCTAAAGACTACTTTTTATATAAAATCTGTCGCCAAATATGACCGCTCTGGCGGTGATTTATCAATGTTTTCTGAGAAACCCGTTCCTTCCGAAACCCATATATCCTGTTATCTTTGATCTCATCTGCACTTACCAGCAAGTGGAATGAAGGTCAAATACGTACATATCAATAGAAGAACCAAACTTTAGAAGATTTCGATGTCCCATATCACTAATTAACTTATGATTTCATTCCATATTTACAGTTCAGCCATCCATTACCGGAATCGGATGAAGATGAAGACTACATCGACACGGGAGCGGCCATTTTGAATTTCTATTGTACTTTGGTAGACTTGCTGGGACGTTGCGCTCCGGATGCATCTGTTATTGCTTTGGTAAGACTTCATTTGATAAAACAACTAGGGATGATAAACAGGATTCATTTTAATTAGCGTATCACCTATTGCGGGCAGCCTCTCCACATCAATCCCAACAACATTTGATCTACGAAAATTAACCCCGTATTTGAAATCTTTAATCAGATAAAGATCGTAGGTATATTAACTCAGTCTATACCCACCATTCTAACACGCTTGTTCTAATTTAATTCGATTATATTTTGTCATAAAAACTCATTGTTGTTGTTGTAGTCAATGATTATTTCACGAAAAATTCTGCACAAACTGTAAACGATAACATAAATGCAGAATTTATATTAATGAATGGTCCCTATACTAAAACACTTAACGTTTACCTATTTGTAGATTTACGTACGATTGTTTAAATATATCTATGTTAGTTTTAAAATTCTATACTAGTTTAACAGTTTGAAAAATGTACTAGAGGAACGTCAACATAGCATCTTTAATGGCAGGATGCAGGTTAGCCAATTTCGGCTTAGCATCAGACGTCGCATTTTTCGTACGCTCCGATCGTATCTATTCAGATCGCAATGGCCAGCAATAATTATTATATTGCTTAATGCATCTTCTATTTGCCTTCCATTTTATCCACTATTATTCCTGAATATCTTGACCATAGGGCAAAAACGAGTCACTTCGAGCACGCGCCATCTTAAGATCTCTTGTGCCTCTGGAAGATCTACAGGGTGTTCTCAGTTTGAGATTCACCCTGAACAACCCAGCGGCTGGAGAAGAGAGGCCTAAATCTGGTGAGTTCTATATAAATATGCACCTTTTAATATGAGACAGCAGAAGCGATGGAGAAACACTGTCTGCCTGTAACGCTTCAAAACTCCAGTAGTCGCGGGTTCGATCCCCGGGCAGAGCAAATATTTGGATTTTTATTTGCATTAGTCTGGGCGAGTACTTCATTGAAAATTTCAAACATAAAATAAATAAATAAAATAAAATAATAAAATATTAATTTCCAAAAACCATATTACATGCGCAATACTTATCTATAAAAAAAATATGTATGATTTTGGAGCATGGTTACGTTGATGACATTCTCGGTAGTCGGTTTTTTAAAGCTCTGCATTCGTTGATTATTGGTAACTGAACTTATAATTGTACTAACGTAAACCTATTTTCTCCGTACAGACATGCCATCAGGCCTCATCCCTGGTCACAAGCAATCGGTCGGTCTCTTCCTAGAAAGAGTCTACGGCATCGAGACACAGGAGTTGTTCTACAAACTTCTAGAAGAAGCGTTCTTACCAGATCTGAGGGCCGCTACTATGTTGGATAGGGTAAGTTTTTTGTTAGAAGATTAGTTATAAAAGACTTTTTATTGTAATTTTTAGCCGTTTAAAATAGCCCCGAGATAAAGTTTTCGTACAAGGCAATTCCGAAGGTTTCACTCAAATTATTCGCCTATTAGACACGCTTATTCAATGTGGTAGTGCTCTTTAAAGCCTCGATTATTATAAGTGAATTTATTTTTTCTCTCTATGTTAATTAAGGGAAACCCTGCTATTATGATTTCCCGTAGACAACTCCATATTACCTCTCATCAAACATGCATACTTCTACAACGAGGCAGAGAACTAAGCGATTTTATAATGAGGCCTTTTGTTTACGTAAATTTTAAGTTGAATTAATTAATGGATAATTAAATAGATGGAAGGATGAATTAATGAGCAGATAAATGAATGATTTAATGAATTTACGGGATTTTTACCACGATTTTTGATTTTATTTTCGCACGTCCTATATTTCAATGCTGTTACAAGCACCATGATCAGTCCGCGATCAAAAATCAAAAAATCAGCAAAAATCGTGGTAAGAATCCCGTAAATTCATTAAATCATAGTAAAAATACCTGCGATAGTTTAAAACAAGTATTAGATAAATTAATGTGTGAATTGAAAAATTAATTAATTAATGAATACTTAATTAATTGGTTAATGAAAGTCCCTATTAACTTCGTAGAACGACGGCTGTGAATCTGACATGGCTCTCTCAATGAACCGCTACATTGGCAACTCCATATTGCCGCTCCTCATCAAGCACGCATACTTCTACAACGAGGCTGAAAACTACGCGAGCTTACTCGACGCTACTCTTCATACTGTTTACCGGTACGTTCAAAACCTTCAAACCTTATACATACATACATAACATCACGCCTGTCTCCCCTTGGGGTAGGCAGAGACAAGGGGACACCAATTGCTTCGATCCAGACATACCTCTTTCGCTTCCTCCACGTTCATTAATCTTTTCATTCATGATCGCCGGTTACGGGTACTTTTAACTAGGCCCTTTTTAAGAACGTCGCCAATTTGATCGGCGTACGTTCGCCTAGGGCGGCCCCTTCCAACAGCACCATCCATTCTTGCTCTGTACACCTCTTTCGTAAATCTACTTTAACTCATCCTTTCCAAACGTCCAAACCACCGTAGCATACCCTTTTCAATCTTAGTCACTACATCTTCTTTCAATCCGCATCTCTTTCGTATTTCATTATTGCGCACCCTATCACTCAATTGTTATTAAACATTATTCAAACCTTATATTTTTATTAAATTACTTTTATAATAAACATAACTCTTCCTCGAGTAAGTCGAACTGTCGAAAGGCTTACTGTTGCCCCCAATTTTACAGACTATCGCCTCGTATCCTTAAATCAGCTTACTATTGTTTAATTTGACTGATGACGTATGGTGTACCTAATGGTAGCAGACGTTCCCTTTTATGCGAAAAGGTTCAGGGTTCGAATCCTGGTGGAGTGGATATTTGTGTGATAAGCATAGATATTGGCGGCCAAGTCGTGGATGTTTTTATGATTTTTTATGTTTATTTCCATATATTTACATAAGGCGCTTAGCCCACGGAACAGCTTAAATTGAGGCAACTATAATCTTTGGTAAAGTTTCCTATGAAAAGTTGTAGTTGCGATAACGTTTAAGGTTACCGCAATTTGATGGGAATCTGTGAGCAACTATCACGGAAAGGGAGGGAAGTTATTAAATCGCCCGGCGCTTTGCGGCTACGGCAACCAGCAACTTTAAGTACATTTTGAAACAAACTTAGGTCACTTTTAAGGACAGGTGGCATTACTCGATTGCCTACTATTTTTATACTTCATAGTACCTACAACAAGGATCTCCGGCTTTACTAAGGAACAATCCGAAGGTTTAGAGTAAATTCAATTCAAATTTTTTATTTTTCATTTTCATTTTTCAATTAAGTAACAGATCATTGGTACATACAGGTTATTATCAGGATAGATACAATTAAAAAAATAGTAATTATGAGAACATAAGAATTATCAATCAAATTACAAATTGAATGTTAGTATGAAAAATATCAATATTAAATCATTCAGAATACAAAAAAAGACGTGTGGCACTCGGAGACCGCCGCGGTAAAGCTTATTGCATAGCATTTTTTATCAACTTATGCAATTATAATTATTTAATTATTTTATTAATACAGTAATGTTTGATCTCATATGAAGTTCCACAAGTTCCTAGTAGATGGCACTGATTGTTTATTAAGCCCGCATGTAAAGTTATGAAATCCAAGTATCACCACTTGCACTGTGCCGGTCGGAGTGGGGGTGTTAGGTTTTTTCGTTCCGGAATTTCTGGATTTGGTCCCCACGCTCAAGGCCCGCGATAGAAACTATGCAATAGCTTAAAAAATTTTGAATAATAATATGGAATGTCAAAGATAGGAAAAAGCATTAATTACTGTATGAAATTTAAATTTACAACTTCAACGTCACAATAATGTTATTTAGGATTATTTTCAAATAGGATTTATAAAATCAAATATTTCAAGCTACAAATAATTTCAAAATAATACGAAATTATTTGTAGCTTGAAATATTTGAATAATAATTATAACTTTAAAGCCGGCGATGTAAGGAAAATTCGCGTAGTTATCGATTACAGTAACTGAAGACTTTTGATGAGAAACTCGAAGCTCGATTTGCTATGTGTATACAGTCTTATTGAAATACCTTTATCTAAAAAGGTAATTTCCAGTTGCCGCAATAGTTGCTCCGTGAGCAAAGAACCTAAGAAACTTAATATACAGGGTTGATTAGTGGTCACCGGCCAATTTGTTTTTGACACAATAAGTATCATTTATAGAAACGATTTTTGTAGAAAAAAAGTTATTATTTTTTTTACAAGGAAATTAATATATCCGCTACGATGTTACGCTAAGCATGGTCACTCTAAATTACCATTAAAATAAAGTCGACTACGCGCTACTACAAAACATCTCGTAGTACTACGTCGTAGTATTAACAATGAAATGCCGCTTCGTAGTAGGTATGTTCATCAACAGCGACTATATTTTTTAAAAGTTTGTGATTCCATATTTCTACTTTTTTGTACTGAGCGACTATAAAATAAATATGCAGTACGTTTATATCTTATCAAAGAAACTAACGATATATTTGACTGGTGACTACAAATCAACCCTGTGTATGATGAAAAAGATTTAATTCAATTATTCAGAAAAAAAATCGTAGTAGCTATGTTCATTAACAGCGACTATTTTTATGAACGTTTGTGGTTCCATATTTCAACTTTTTTGTACTGAGCGACACTAAAATAAATATGCAGGTACGTTTAAATCGTATCAACATTCGCACAAACATTTGACGGCCACTTTGGCAATGTTGTAAACCTGTCTGCCTCAGACGCCAGTGGTTGCGGGTTCGATTCCCGCACGGAACAAGAAAAAAAAGGGTTCCGTGTCTGGATGTTTATCTATTTATGTATTTATATTCTAGGTTCCCCCCTAGTTCGCTACATGGTATCCCATAGCACAAGCTATGTTTACTTTGGGGCCATGTAGTTGGTGTGATTGTCTGGGGATTTTATTTTATTTAAATTTGGCTGATGACCAAAAATCAACCGTTGTTAAAAATATTTATTTATGATCCTACTATTTTCAGTCTATCCAAAAACCGAATGCTTACAAAAGGCCAACGAGAAGCAGTGTCCGATTTCCTAGTAGCTCTGACGTCGGCAATGCAACCTTCTATGTTGTTGAAACTATTGAGGAAGCTAACTGTGGATGTTGCAAGACTGTCGGAGTATACTACTGTCGCGTTGCGGGTAAGTGGAAAATTAATAATAGGTTACTGCAGAATTACTTGATTTTACAGTTCGCAAAAAAAGACAAAAATATCAGCACTGGAATAGCTAACTCTAAACATTTTTAAGACACATTAAAAACACTTTTTAGAGCAAAATCTATTACACTTAGGCTCTAAAATAGATCAATGATATTATTGTTTTTTTATATTAAATTGAATAACTTATTTGCAGTCCTCCTTTCTAATAAAAATTATAGTGCTTAATTGTTAAGTAAAGAGGCATATTAAAATTATTTACGGAAGCAATTTTCATAACACAAGCTTATAAAAGGTGATTTTAGGGTCACGTAGATTTTTTATTTATTTTGTTTATTTATTTATTTAAATTTTACAATTATATTATAAATTATGTTACTATACTACCAAAAACCATGCCTGGTTTGCCTGGAAGGTGCCTCTTATGCTAACTTATTCTAAAAGATAATATTATCTACCTATCCATAAAATCACGAAATATAGGTTGTATAATTATACAACGTTGACAAAAGAGAGTGGCATCAAATAAAACCACATAGTGTATACTGTTAATCTGAATCTATGAGAAAAACTTTACGAAAGTATACTATTTTTGTAATGCACTTAAAAGCAATAATTAAGTCAAAATGTAAACATCTTTTGTAAATAAAACACTTTTTAACCGTGGTCACGAGCGACCACGGGGTCTGCAAAGACACCGAAACGTCGAGTTAAAATTTAAAATGTAACCTTCTATGTTATTGAAACTATTGAGGAAACTTACTGTGGATGTTGCGAGACTGTCGGAGTATACTACTGTCGCTTTGCGGGTAAGTGGAAAATAAATAATAGGTTACTGCAGAATTACTTGATTTTACAGTTCGCAAAAAAAGACAAAATATCAAAACTGAAATAACTAACTCTAAACATTTTTAAGACACATTAAAAACACTTTCTAGAGCAAAATTTATTACTCCTAGGTTCTAAAATAGATCCATTATATTATTTTTTATATTAAATTGAATGACTTATTTGCAGTCCTCCGTTCTAATAAAAACTATAGCGCTTAATTGTTAAGTAAAGACACTTAATTGTTATTTTATTGTAAAGTATTGTTAACGCATATTAGAATTATTAAAGGAAGCAATTTTCATAACACAAGCTTATAAAAGGTTATTATACAACGTTGACAAAAGAGAGAGGCATCAAATGAAACCACATATACTGTTAATCTGAATTTATAAGAAAAACTTTACGAAAGTATACGATTTTTTTAATGCACTGAAAAGCTTAATAATTAAGTCAAAATGTAAACATCCTTTGTAAATAAAACACTTTTTAACCGTGGTCACGAGCAACCACGGGGTCTGCAAAGACACCGAAACGTCGAGTTAAAATTTAGAATGTAAATTACGCGATAAATCCGGTGTGTTTTATGAATCGCGAAAACTTAAGACAATATTATCCTTTGTAAAGATTTAGACTGACATTTTTACATTTTGCTGTGAATGATAACTATGCCTATAGTACGATCAGGTGATCGGGGAAATACAAGGTATTTAAATGTAAACTAACAAAAAACTAAAAAATGTTCCTGTGACAAAACTATTGCTTACATTGATCCAGGGACTGCACATCGGTATATTTTTTTTAAATAGTACTAGTAAAATTTCAGTAAGTACCCTTATTAGTGTACTGCTTCGTCAAACACAATACCTACCTGTACAAGTTATTAAAATCTAACTTAATGATATCAGTACCCAAATAATGTATACCGGATTAATTTCTGTAGATGTTTTTAGTACAGAAATAATTTAACCTATTTAATTTCTGTACCGAAATGTATAGGTCAGCATATGTCCCTACGATTCATAGGCTTCAATTAAACTATCGAACATTCTACAGTTATTTAAAAATAAAATTTTAATATTAATATTAATACCGGATAATTTCAGTTAACTGAAAAAAAATCAGTTAATATTGTAATATTAATATTAAATAAAACACTTTTTAACCGGATTTATCTGGCTCGTGACCACGGGGTCTGCAAAGACACCGAAACGTCGAGTAAAAATTTAAAATGTAAATATACGCGATACATCCGGTTAAAAAGTGTTTTATTTAAAAATCAGTTATGCTACAATAATAAAAAAGGAACACGAAATATTTCAGTATGAATTCCTGTACTGTTATATTTAAATACACCTAATTGAAAAAAAATGTACAGAAATTCATACCGGTATGCAGTGCTTGCATTGATCTGATTTCCGCTATTTAGTCTGATAATAATACACAAAATATGTGGTTTCATTCAAAGCCTCTCGCTTTTATCAACATTGTATAAACTGAACTAACATATAATATATTTATTATTTTTATTTGTTGATGAGTTGAAATTCACAATTATTATTTATTGTCCCCAGCTTCTGACACTCCACTACGAACGCTGCGCCAAGTACTACGGCAGCACTGGAGGTCAGGGCATCTACGGAGCCTCCTCGGACGAGGAGAAGAGACTGACCATGATGCTCTTCTCCAACATCTTCGACTCCCTCAGCAAGATGGACTATGAGCCCGAGCTGTTTGGCAAGGCTTTGCCTTGTTTGATTGCTATTGGTAAGTTTTATTTTTTCTAAGCTTGATAAATATACGTTCGTCTAGAGTTGTAAGGTCTTAGAGTTCTATCTAATAAGACTAGAGTCTTTTTTAAAGACTCGGGTCTTAAAAATAAAATTTACAGCTCAAAGCCTTCAGAATTAGGAGTCTTTTTTAAAAAGGCATGAGTTTTGCCAAAAAGAACTCAAAGACTGAGTCTTTTTAAAAGACCTCATGACTGTGTCCTCTATATTGTTTAGCAATAAAACAGCTTAATAAAACTTAAAGACCAAATAAGAATGACACAATATTTCAACACAACTTTTACTTTAAGGTCCATTTAATTTCATTTGCCATAACCCGACTAAAGTGAGTACCGTAAATAGTTTTCACGGGTTACGTACCAACGGGATGACGTTAGTACACCGTTTAACAGTGGTGCAAACACCGCACAACATTGGATAATATAATACAACAACTTAAGTTCATGACTCAGTCTAGCTCAAAGAGCTTAAAAGACTCAAAAGGACTAGGACTCAATGTGACTAACGAGTCCTAGTCTTGAAAAACGACTCAAGTCTCGAAATTAAGACTAAAAGACTAGAGTTTCTTACAACTCTACGTTCTTCACACATTTAAGACAACTGTCTCTGCAATTGTCTCTCTCCATCATTATAATAACTCCTTGCGACATCAGATGGTTTTATAGCCACTGGTGTACTGCCTATCCAATAAAGGATACGGGCGTGAAGTTATGTATGTGTACGCCCCACAAATTAATACACATACATGCACAGACATTTCAAAAAACATGAAAATTCGAATTTTCATGAACTTTCCTAGTAATTCGAATTTTCATTAGTACTTATATTCATAATTTCATATAAATGAAAAATAAATCAAGATAAAAAAAACCCCAGACAATCACACAAACTACATGGCCCCAAAGTAAGCATTGCTTCTGTTATGGGATACCATGTAGCGAACTAGGGGGGAACCTAGAATATAAATACATAAATAGATAAACACCCAGATACGGAACATTTTTTTTCTTGTTCCGTGCGGGAATCAACCACTGGCGCCTGAGGCAGACAGGTTTACCCCATCGCCAAAGTTGTCGTCGAAAAAACTGAAAAAACTGAATAATTTAGTTTTTACTTATTTATATTTCTTTACCTACCACGAAGCGGTAGTACCTTTTAAGACAGGCTTATCATGGCTAGAGCTATACAATTTTTATTTATCATACATATATCTATTTACAGGTTGCGCCCTACCGCCTGACTACTCTCTATCGAAGAATTTCGATGATGAATTCTACGGGAAAGAGACGCAAGCTTCAGGTAAGAACGAAAAATCATTTTAAAATCGAATTAATGGTGTATCGTTTCATTAACAACCGCTTAGTAAAAAAAATACGAAAGCGTAATAAATCAAAGTCAAAAGAATCTTTATTTCATAAAAATCTAAATACATTCGAAATAAGTCAAACAATTTACAAATTGAACTGAATCTACCACCACTTCGGAAAGTCGATCTGTTGAGAAGAAGTGGCAAGAAACTCAACAGCAATCATCTTTTTAAAATGCACAATAACAATTAACAACCAGGGAATCAAATCTTCTTGCATCCTGATATCTTATAGTAAACCTTTTTATATAACACTTACCCTTAAATCTATCGAAGGGTTTATCTTAAATATTTTGTAATTTATTTTTAAAGCGTACGCATTGACCCATGAACGAGTTGGTGATCTTCTGGAGTCTACTATTATATTTATACATTAGGCAATCAAGTACTAGACAGAAATGTAGACATAAATATAGAGGTAAATATAGAAGTAGATGTAGTGAGAGAGGTGAGAGAGAATACAGATAATGTGGATAGAAATGAGGATAGTCGTGGACAGAGACGGAACACCAACACGGACGTGGACAGTATTTTTCTTGTCTTATGTAGTTTATAAAACTATGAAGTTTGATTGTTACTAAGAATACTCTTCACTTTAAAACTACAGACTAGTTTCGAGAATAAATAATTAGTATTTGGTAACATTACTTACTCAAAAAGGTCATACGATTTAATTTATCAACAAAATTGTACAAAAATAATGCTTTGGTAAAACCTTGCGAAGCTGCTAGTTTGAAATAAACAACGTATTCGTTTTATATAAGAGATTGTAGATAGCTATTATCAATAATTTTATTAAACCAAAAATAAATTAAATGGCCGTCATATCTGATATTCAGTTTAATATATCTTGTATTTTTATTATTTTGTATTGTACAACCTTTCTTAACGTGGCTACAGCCATGTTTTTCCTCAAATCTCACATAATAGGTATAGTTGAAGATGACTACAAAGATGATACCATACGAGCTATTTTGTTTTATTTTTTATTTCAATGTTATGACAGTTTTTTTTTGTATTTAATGTCTACAGGGGGTCCCGACAACCCGCAGTACGACCCTCAGCCAATCAACACGGCGTCCGTCGCTCTCAACAACGACTTGAACACTATCGTACAGAAGTTCTCTGAGCACTACCACGACGCCTGGGCGTCCAGGTTAGTTCACTATTGCTATAAATTAATAAATATCTACATCATATTATTGAGAAAAAACAATAGTTTTATACAGAATCTAAAAGTAATGAATACTAGACAAATATTTTATGAAATTTACCTACGCTAGGTGGCAACGACGTGACATCATGGCGAATTTCCTACATTGAGCCATCAATAATTTTATTGCAGCTAGTGTATACAGAACTTTACGACTGCAACGGTTGAGAAGTGATCGCGAACTGCCACTTTTCTAGGGATTGGGAACGAATACCTTTCCCAAAATTAAATGTATATTCCTGACATTCAAGCCACATAGTCTATAAAAAATTAAGTTTCATGAAAAACTGGTAAATATGGGTACTTTATAACGGTATATAAACTTGAGAGCTATAGGTATTAATATGGTCATGGAATATTACATGGCAACGACAAATGATTATAATGCACGAAGTTTAGTTCACGATAGTTATACACAATAGACAACCAATCTCAACAACGACTTGAACACTATTGTACAGAAGTTCTCCGAGCTCTCCCTCGGCATCCAGGTCAGTTCACGTAGTTATTAAATATCTACACCACATTATTGATAGATAATAAAGTTTATGAAGAATCCGTGGTATGGGTACTAGACTAAAATGTAGTAACATTTACCAACGCTAGATGGTAACAGGGATGCCGATTTGACGAATTTGCTTACATTGCGCTGTCAATAATTTATTGCAGCTAGCTATATATAGGGTTGTTTTTAGTCACTGACCCAATTTATTTTTACAAGGATATTAATATATTCCTTAACATAGTAAGCAAAGCATGGTCACTCTAAATTATGAATGAATACCATTAAAATAAAGACGACTACGCGCTACCACAAAACGTCGTAGTATTACCAATGAAATGCCGCGTCTTAGTTGCTTTGTTCATCAACAGCGACTATCAAAGAAAATAAAGATTAAATTTGGCTGGTGACTACAAAAAGTCTTATATAAATGTAGCGTCATCTACCGACATTACATGACAATGACAAATGATGACAATTTACTATATGACAAAGGTAAGTTCACAATAGACAACTCGCAGTAGGTACGACTATTAACCAATGATAATGCTTCGATGAATGTGCGAAGTAATGAGGCTGGACAAAATTTGCAATAACGCCGACAATTTGCGACAAGAGAGTAGGCATTGAGACACCCAGGGTCAAAAGTGTAGGGGGAAACCAAAAATGAGATGGCTAAATGAAGTCAAGAGAGACTTGAGTGTTTGCGGAGTTTACGAAAATGATACGTCCCTCAAATCGAAGTGGAAGCAGAAAATAAGAAAGGCAGACCCAACTATCAAACGGACATACGGATAAATAATGAGGAGTTTTCTGACAGCTCATAAAGATAAATTCAATAAAAAACCTCTATAGATGGCACTTTTAAAAAGCCGAAGGCGTTAAGTCTTTACTATAATGTAGGTAAGTGGTAACTACCATCTATGGTTATTTAAAAGTTCAATTTCTGTTACAGACGTCAATTAAATTATTTTACTTTTAAAAACGCAATGTGGAATAATTGGCTATATGACAGACAAGACTTTGCCTTTTGTAAAGCGCCATCTATCGAAGCCTTTTGTACCATTTTAGTACCGTTTTGTTTTTTTAATGAGCTGTCAGAAGACCTCTCATCACCGTGAGACAGAGAAGGTTGCCTTAGAATAGCCAATGGATGAGCTTTTTGTGAAAGATAGCAGGACCCGTATAGGATTTTTCTGGTTACCGAATACCCTTTAAATAAAGTCACCGATCTACATAACTATTTGTTTATAAACAAAAGAAGTAATCCCGCAGATAGAGACCTTTGTCGGGAAGTATTATATTGAATCTACATGTGATATTAATTTTGATAGTACTATGTAAGGATATTTTCTGATATAAAACACTTCATAAGTTTTGATATGTGACTAGATATTTTGAAATAATACTTATTTCTTATCTTCTTCTTCATCAGGAAAATCGAGAATGGCTGGGTGTACAACGAATCCTGGTCAGATGGCCAAAAAGCTCATCCAAGACTGAAGCCATACAATATGCTGAACGACTATGTAAGTACACCACTATACGTGGACAATAAACAGGATATAATATTGTGGCAAATAAAAAATAATTTGGCGTTCATACATGGTGGGTCACTTTTGAAATTCGAAGACGTCATAGTTTGAAATCATATATAAAGAGAAAAAATATAATAAAAAGTAAACATTACTTATTTACTGGGTAAAATTAACCGAAAGTTAAATAATAAATTACGCAACGCATGGTTACACTAGCGTTGGCAGCGATCCGCGTGCCAGTTCACGTGCCGCGATTGACTCCGGCGTAAGTAAATAGTAACAAAATTTTATTTATTTAAAGGGAATTCTAGTGAAAAATTAAGTACCCACTTTAATTACATAATTATTACCAGAATCGAGTGCAGAGTGCTCTCCTTCAGTGTCTAAAATTTGTCACCAGTCACCCTGTCTATTTTTTTGTATTTTTTATTATCATAACTTATTTTATTTTATTACATAGGTGTAGATTTTAAAGGTGTTTTTGTGGGCGATAGGCTGACCCCCTGTCACTACAATAGTCTGTCTCCATCTTTTATAATACCTCCAAATTTGTCAAACGTGACATCAGATGGTCTTATAACCTCTAGTGTTCTGCCTACCCCATAAGGGATACAGGCGTGACGTTATTTATGTATAAAATTAAGCAAAAAAATTTTTTTTCAATTAATGTGTATTATGGCTTTTTGCCAAATAAATTACATAGTTAGTTTGAGTTAATATTTATCACAATTCTTATTCAAAAAGCTCACTGCAAAGTAACCGAAGAATTCAAACCGAAAAATCGCAAAACTTTCCTAGTACTGAATGGTACATTTCAGAATTTTCACTAACATTTAATACCATTTTAAATGATGTCCATCTTAATGCATTTAATATCACAACTTTCAGGAAAAAGAACGCTATAAGGAACCAGTCCGCGAGTCCTTAAAAGCTTTGCTGGCAATCGGCTGGTCCGTTGAACATTCGGAAGTGGATATCCCGAGCACCAATCGAAGCTCCATGAGAAGGCAGTCCAAGTCGGGTGGCGTGAGTATTACTTATTTACACTCTTTTGTTTACACTATATTGTCAACCATAACATAAGTAGTATCAAAAGTTAATGTTCCAAATTGGAATATTTAAGAAGCACTAGACCACAACGTAGCTAAAATTATACTGGTATCGATAAAAATATCGAAAAATTACAATAAGTTTAATTAATGGCGCACAAAAATGTTAAAGTTTAAGATAAATGGCAACCTCCATGCTAGGTCGTCTTTACATTTCGCCATTTTTGATACTATTTTTATTGCCAAAACTGTAATTTTCATGTCATCTGTCTTGTCATTTGGTACAAATCTGTCACTTGAAGTAAGGAGGAATGGAATGTCTATGTACGAAGAAGCGATTTTTAATAAATCTTGTGCTTTTTTAATACGATGTCTATCTGAAGTTTCGTGATTACTATTTGTTTGTATACTTTTTCTCTTCAATATATTCTTTATACTTTTATACCAATTTTCCCTCGGGATTCGAAATTGCGCGGGTAAAACTGCGAGAAACAGCTAGTTCATAATGATTTGAATAGCAAAACACCAAATTTATGGTTACACTTGTTTAATAATCGCGTCCTCTACTGCCAAATATTACCAGCTCGTGATGTGTTCCGGTAATATTTGATGAAGAGCCAAAATAAGCCCGTGTGCTCTACTTACGAATGTCATCTTTGACCGTATCTGTACTACCCACCAATTTACTTGTAGGTCAATCGTGGATTTGTTAATCAATAAAATAAAGTTTCATCATTGGCTTATAGTATATTATGCAACTAGTGAATAAAGGACGGATTTAAAGCGAGGGCCGTAGATGAGTCACGAGCAAGTGAAGGATTCTAACGATTTAAGATGATTGAATCACGAACGCAGCTCTTTCAGTCATTAGAGCAATGACTGAAATTAATCGCAATTTTCTTATTATTATCATTAGGGTGGTTGTGAAACAATATTTATTTAATCTAATGCCAAACTCCTTATCGCAAATATCGACCAATCAAATCTCGAGAATTTATTTGCACCGAAGAGTTTGAATTTCGAATCTTAGCGCAAAGAATTTGTGTAAGCATTGAAATGGAGATCGGATATATTTTTGTGTTCCAAATTCAAACACCAAAACAGTGAATAAAAGGCCTTTTTATTCTCTGTTTTGTGTGAATAAAATAAGCTTTTTAGAGTAGGTATGGTATAAAACGTATTATTAAACCTTGAATATTTAATGCATACGTAGGAATTAGAAAAGGAAATTGAAAAGAAATCAGAAAAGGTAATTTTACTGTGTTATATATTGCTGCACTGCACTTTCCTATTTCAAACTTACATATTTATTGTATAACATATTTGTAACTTTATAACTATAAAATATGTGGGCAATAATATAAGACGTTATTTAAATTAAAATTATAACTTAATAGTTGATATAAATGGCTGTTATAATGTATGTCGTTTTTTCTGCCTAGATGTTCATTGTGTCTATAGATAATGTTTACACAACCAAATATACGGTCACCTTATAATAGTCAATAATATTTTAAAAGCAGATTAAGAATGATGAGTGGGTCATAATTACTAAAAACAAAAAAAAAATTAAAACATTTTCCATAAATAAAAATTTCAAAATTCTTCTAAGTGATCAAAATTTAAGTTTAATCTGTAGTTTATGACTACACAGCAAGTAATAAAAACGTTTCCATCTTATTTTATGTAGTCATAAAATGTAGATCGATCTTAAATTTTACTCACAGAGAAGAATTTTGAAATTTAAATTTTTGAAAAATTATATTTTTTTTTTCTAAATTCAGACCCACTCATTATTCCTAGTCTGCAATTAAAATATAAATGACTATTATAAGCGGACCCTGTATAGATATTTGATTACGCAATCCTTTTGTTTCTGCATGTACGGTCGATCTCAAAAGTGGAGGCATAGAGATGTATTGTAACAAGGCTTATAATTTCCAGCACGACCATTAACTGACTCGCACACTTTCATTTAAAATGTCTGTCAGTTCATTGAGCACCGAATCACAAGCATTTAAAATTCAAATCGGTACATCACTGTTTTATAGCGACCTCTCTGTCTAAGAACTTTGTAAACTTTTATCCAACTTAGCGTAAACTATACCTCCATTTTTGAATTCTATTTTCTATACCTTACACCAGAACAAACTTGACTTATTAGACCGCTGTCGTATATAATAATCACATGGTTTAAAGATATAGTAATACTTATTCATACTTCAATACTTGGACCAAACAGTATACCAGTATACATATGTGCGAGTTGAGTCAAAATCGTTTTCATCTGACCTCTCGCCCGCACGTACACCCGGCTGGAACTATAGACATGGTTGGAGGATAGTGATTAATGACTCAGTTGCCATATTTGCAATGGCTCAAGTATAATAAAAAAGGATGTGAAGTATTATTAAGCATTGACAACTGTCAATTCTTTTACGGATTCTAATAGTGGATTTTAATATTTTACAGCACCTTAGATAGCTACTATAACATACAAGAATCATGATATGAAAATATAAAAACACATGGCTTTTTATATCTATAAAGAAATGTAAGGACACCTAACGCAGCGTCGAATACCCAAGAATAGACCACACAATTTGAAATTTTGTATAAACCCGCGCTTTTCGCAGTTCAGGCTTAGAATATTCAATTGTTTGTTTCATTAAAATTGTATATTAAAATCCACTATAAGCCAACTTTATTTAAGTCCAAAGACCCTCCTAATCTACACTTACTATAGTTAAGTAATGAATGTCTTTAAAGTCTTAAGTTTTCACGATCTAAAATAAAACAGTTTTAACCGGATTTATCGCGAATAATTTAAATTTCGAATCGTCGGAAGTCGTCGTGGCGCCAGGGTTACTGTGTGTATCAAACGATATCACAGGTTAAGCAACGTTCTGCGCGTTCGGTACTTGGATGGGTGACCGCCTACCATTTATTTCTCACGACGACTTCCGTACTTCGGAGGGCACGCTAAGCAGTCGGTCTCGGGTGCTGTATAATTGTATACAGTAGTCGTTAGGGTTTGTCAGAAGCCATCTTAGCGCCCTGAAAATTCTGGCATCCACCACCCAGCACTGGACCAACATGGTGGATTATGGCCTATACCTTCTGCAGTGGGCTCATTACAAAGAATTGTGTTGATGATGAATTTAAATTTTCCATTTCTCTAACTCGACGTTTCGGTGTCTTTGCAGACCTCGTGATCACGAGCGATTCAATCGCGTCAAGTTAAAATATAAATTATAGGCGATAAATCCGATTAAAAAGTGTTTTATTTTATGAATGTTGTTTGTAAATGTATATTTATGTTCCACATATCCTCAATGCTTCCTGTGTACCCCAGCCCCCACCCAATGCTGTGGTAAGTGTATTTGTATGTATTTACTAACTATAAAAAATACTTTTAGCTGAACAAGACATGTACTAAAAGTAAACCTTACAAGTATGTATGTCTATGTCAATTAACAACCTTAAATTGAATTAAATGGTGTCATAAAAGGCATGTTCGACGCTGCGCTTCGATCAGATACCCTGACAGACTTATTAAATGTGCCAACTAATACTACGGCAAAGGTTCCGTTGCATTCCTGGCCGCAACCTGTGCCAAATTTTAGGGTCGTGGAAATTATTCACAAATCAAACAAAAATACAACATTTAAAGTTGAATCAGTAAATTAGGTGTACAAACGAAGAAACAAAACTACGGTATTGCCATAAATCTCCATAGTTATCCAAAATGGCCGGAAGTGCTTACTGTATGTACGTACTCAATCTATCAATAAAATGTGTTCCAAACTTATAGAGATTTGTCTTTTGTTCTTAGAATGTACAAAAAAATAACAAAAACTTAAAAAAATATATTATTACTTCGAAGCATACGAGTGTTAAAACAAAAAGTTAGAAAACGGTTAGTGAAAGATGATCTTGAAAGGTCAACATACTTAATGTACGGAATTGACATTTCACCACTACTAATATCTATCAACAATACACAATATTTTATGAATTCAATTTGCTTTTCTAGTTTTTTTATTGAAATAATCAATAAAAAAATCAAAAATATAGGAATGGCAGTAAAATATGACTTCAATATGGCGTCATCAGTCACCTTTGGTCATTTTCGGTTCAAGTAGTTTTTCTTAATGTACACGAAAAGTAACTAATAGTTTAATTAACAGTTATTTTAAGTGTTTTCATAATGGTATTCTACAACTATTTTCTTTGGCACAGGTGCTGGCCAGACGTCCATACTAAAATGAAAAGTGTTATTTGATAGACATAACAGATGCCCTATATTAGTTATGTAGCCAATAGTATGATGTTCCTAATTCCATTTCTTAGGCTCGTTTTAATTGAAATGTTTACTCTGACACTGTGATATTTATTTGGAGCTATTTTTGTTAGATTTCTTTGACTTTTACTTTGAGATAAAACGGTATCTAATCGGAGTGCAGCATGAGTGCAGTCAAGATCAGTCATCTATGTTTCATGCATACGTTGAAATATTTGACGCTACCCTTTAGAATTGTCAACGAAAAGCCTCTTTTCAAACCATCAAATATTTCGAAATTTATATTAGAAAGAAGGTATTTTGAAAAATAAATATGTTTTTTAAAGTAATCTGATTTCTTATTAGTAAAAGCAAATAAGTTTTAGAATAAAATATTGAAATGGCTGCATTAATACGTTACTGCTTCCTACGATGAACTAAATCCGCTGTCACGTAGTTTGTATATTTTTAAGCTATTGCATAGCTTCTATCGCGGGCCTTGAGCGTGGGGACCGATTCCAGAAATTCCGTAACGAAAACAAGCTAACACCCCCCACTCCGACCGGCACAGCGGCGATACTTTTTAGTTTTTCCATCTATAGATAAATACCATTTTAATGACTATTTTGAAAAATGTTTACATCTCATTTATTTAATAAAAGAAAAAAAATGATTTTTTTATCGGTCACCACGCTCAAAGTGTAACTTGAATTAATATCAAAGAAAAAAAAACAAAGGGAAAAAAATACTGCATTAATAAAATAAATAAATCATTATAACTGCATAAGTTGATAAAAAATGCTATGCAATAGCTTTACCGCGGCAGTCTCCGAGTGCCACACGTATTTTTTTTAATTATTCTAAAATCATTATATTCACTTGCCGCAAGTAACGATATTGATCTTTATTCCTTGACCCTTATATCCCACTTCTCAATTAAACTCCGTAGGCGGATTCGGCTACTCCTTTCAACTACAACCCGCATCCAGTTGACATGACCAACTTGACTCTCTCTCGAGAAATGCAAAACATGGCGGAGAGGCTAGCAGAAAATGCTCATGATATTTGGGCGAAGAAGAAGAAAGAAGAATTAGTTACTAACGGAGGTAAGTGAGGGAGATGGTTGTATGGGAAAAAGGAGTAGTTTTCAGGATTGAATCGTAATTTGGGCAAAAATGAAGAAGAAAGAAGAATTAGTTACTAATGGATGTAAGTGAGGGAGAAGAGAGTATGGGTAAATATGGACGTCATTTGGAGATTCAACGTTAATTTCATTTTGTGATTGCTGAAGCAGGAAGAGAGTGAATAGATGATGAAAAATACTTGGTCTGTATCAAAAGGTTCTAATAGTTTGAATATAGATTCATTGCAATAAATAAAAACGAGATAAGGAATGAAGCTGATAGTGTAGAGCCTAATAAAGCAAAAGCATCCATAGGATGCCTCCTAATGGGATGGGTTCAGTGCCCTATTACCGACTTATACATGCAGTAGCATTTTGTCCCCCATTGATGGTCATAAAGACGTTGTCTAAAATTTAAAATTAGCTTCTAATTTAAAATTAGGATTTAAATTCTAATTTAAAATTAGAAGTTTGTCTAGAATTCTAATTTTAAATTAGAATTTTGAGAACTTACTGGTAGACTTTCATTTTCATTATTATTTTAAAATGTCGCAGTTATTTTCATTATAGTTAAATGAATTTTCGGGATCCATACGGGTCGCGCGAAATGTAATTTGTAAGAGTTAAAACATAAATATCTCTATTCGGGATTTAAACTTTTTATATAAAGCGGCAATCTTCTTTATCTTTTTTACACTTGACAATAATAAAAACACTCATTTTTATTTGTCATTTCTAGGAGGTATCCATCCTCAGCTAGTGCCATACGACCTCCTTACGGATAAAGAGAAGAAGAAAGATAGAGAACGATCGCAGGAGTTCCTCAAGTACTTGCAGTACCAGGGATACAAACTACATAGGTAAGGGAAACAAAAACTCTTTAAGGGCCGACGCTGCGTCACGTCTACGTTTGTATTCATACAAAACTGCTACGGACGTAGCTACGCGCGTACGGTACGGACGTGGCTAGCTACCGCGTGTACTAAACGCCCGTACATCATTTTTCGATTTTAATAGAAGTTTCGTCGAAATACCTATCTGACATCCACCAACCAGCACCGGGCCAGCTTGGTGAATTACAGCCTAAACCTCCTTATCACCCAGAGGAGAGACTCATAGCCCTGCAGTGGGCTCATTACATGGAGTTGTGATGATGAAGCAATACAAAGAGATAAAAGTCACAACTCAGCCTAATGCTTTGCTAGTGATCACAAATCAATAGCACGAGAGCACGAGAGGATTTTCAGTTGCTTGCTACCTATCAGTCTGACCTCTACCGTCATAAAAGTGACGTAAAAACAGTTAAAATACATATATATCCCTTCAGTGTTAGCCTGGCTTGTTCGTTCCAGCCATGATGTATTCCGTCAGTATTTCACTAAGAGCCAGTCCTTTCCTGAGCAATTTTATTTTTAACTTCCTCTTCACTAACAATCAGATGAAATTAGCTAAAACCTAGGTTAATTCTCAAATAAAAAAAATAGCTAAAAATATTACAAGTCAAGTTTTCTCCTAATAGACCAAGCAAATCAGCACCAGGGGACACAGAACAAGCAGCCGCAGGAGTGTCAATAGAGTTGAGATTCGCCTACTCTCTACTCGAGAAGCTCATCCAATACATCGACAGAGCAACTATTAATATGAAGCTTCTGAAACCGTCTACAACATTCAGTAGAAGGTCCAGCTTCAAAACTAGTACAAGGGATATTAAGTTCTTCTCCAAGGTATGTAGGTTTATTTTAGGAAATATTTAAAGCATGCTACTCATTCAAAGCACATTTTGTAGTATAAATCATTTCTATTCTCTAAACTAGTTAACTTAAAAACCAAAATTTTATCTTTGATTTTATTTCATTACAATTTAATCAATCTCTGGTACCACAGACCTTACTAGTATCTGCTGGTACTTTGAATGTTCTTTTTTTATAATTAATAATTCATATAATTTTAGAACTTGTGCCCAAAAATTGAAGATCAAACGAACTTCTAAGTGAAGTTCGATCGAAATTATATGAGCAGCTTAATTCGAAGCGATTTATTAGGTTTACTTATTGTAGTATCGGTCCCATGTGTCAGCCTTGCACGGTTATTTTAGAGTCTTTTTTTTTTTTTTTTGTATTGGCAACACTGCTTCACCTCCGGCTCCTAATTAACCGGCCCTTTTGTAATCATTTTGTTTAAAGCCGAATTATATAAAAATGTAATGGATTATTCTATTTATAGGATAAACCATTGCATGGTAAGGTAAAAAAACGATAAGCACAGGTAAGTATTTTACTTATATTAAGATATAAGGGTTGGGATATTTATTTTCAGTAAATAAATAAGTAATATATATGTTTCGTTTTAAACTGGGAGGGTGATTATAAATCGCTTCGAATTAAGCTGCTCATATAATTTCGATCGAACTTCACTTAGAAGTTCGTTTGATCTTCAATTATATTTCGCAGCTTAATTCTTTGCGATTTATTAGGTTTACTTATTGTAGGATGTTCAGAGAGAAAATAAGTAAAATAGCTTACATGATCAACAATTATTATCCATTTTTAGTTATAATATAGCAATTAAATCAATTTCCATACAAAATATAACAACATAATTAGGTACCTACATTAATTATTATGTAGGCATAAAATCACTCAAAATAGTTGTTGCGAAATTGCTAGAATTTTCAATAATTTCTTTGTTATATTTAGCGAATACTTTGGAAGAGTTACTCCAGCCAGCGGCTTTTCTAATTATATCTAAATTAACTCCAAGCTTGTTGGCCTTAGATGTTGCAGCATGCCGAGTGCTGTGAGCACTGAACAGCGAAGTGTCGATTCCACTTTCATACAGAGTCTGTTTTATCCAATTACTTAATCTTTGTGAAGATAGTTTTGAATGTGACTTTTTATAACTTATAAATAAATATTTACAGTTTTTACGAAGTTCTCTTGTTTTGTTAATATATGATTCTATACACCGGACAGGACAAATCTCTGGACGTTCATTATAAAAAGGGAGCCTTAATAATGGTTGGGGTGAATGTAGTTTGGTTTTAATTATGTCTGGAATCTTAATAAACATTTCAACACTATATTTACTTATATTATCGAGGTGCATTAAAGATAATGTTTGCTTTTTTTTTTTTTTTTTTGAGCCAAAAAATCAAGGACTTTGTTTGTGTCCCATATGACCTCATATTTATATGTATTGCAGAATATGTATTAATAGTTCCGTATTTTGCACCTTTGTTAAAAACATCGGTTAAAAAATTTATTACGACATGAACTGAACAGGTCAAGTAATTGTGCTGCATTTCGGAACAATAACTAAACAAGACTTGATACAGCTGTTATATTGCTTGTAAGTATTACTAGATAAAGAAGATAACATTATTTCTGTAGAATCAACAGATA
This sequence comes from Stenoptilia bipunctidactyla, assembly GCA_944452665.1. Lineage (NCBI taxonomy): Eukaryota > Metazoa > Arthropoda > Insecta > Lepidoptera > Pterophoridae > Stenoptilia > Stenoptilia bipunctidactyla. Next base: position 17,733,681 of record OX101745.1, read on the forward strand.
ACGATTTATTTAATAAAACTTGCCTGATAACTTCACGGCAATCAAACCGAGTATCTTGTGTAAGCTGTGTGTCAATCTGATAGGAGATTGAAGAAGGTTAATATTGGGTTCAAAATAAATTGATTTAGAAATAGATATCTTTTTCAATAGTGGGAACCATGGCTGTGTGGGCCATTTTAGTACTACGAATATACCCTCGGCCTTATCATCTATTATTTCTCTAAGTGTCTTTAAAATGAGGGCAAATGGCGGAAATGCGTAAAAATAATAGTTAGTCCAGCTGATGGTGAACGCATCAACAGCAAATGGTTCGGGTTCATTTTTCCACGTAAAGTACAATGGGCAATTTGTATTACACCTACTGGCAAACAAATCTATTTCTGGTCTATTTCACCAAATACTCGTTTAATACCACAATAAGCATGTTCACTTAATTCCCATTCAGTATCTAGAAACTTTTTGCGAGACAATGCCGTGGGTAAAAAAATGTCCTTCGTATTAATATAAGAAGCTAATACTTTAATTTTACGTGTTTCGCACCACTGCCATATTTTTTTTTTTTTTTTGGACATATCATTTAAATTTGGGTACTTTATGCTGCCCATTCTATTAATGCAAGATATCGCGGTTACGTTATCAATGCGTAACAAAATTTGACAGTCAGATAATTCTTTAGCAAACGTTTTTAAACCTAAATATGCCGCTTTTAATTCAAATTAATTAATATGAAGTGTCATTTCAGACTCCTTCCAATAACCAAAACATTCCTTGTTATTACTCGAGGCACCCCAGCTTGAATGAGAAGCATCAGAATTAATTTCAATTTTATAATCATCAGATCTTAAGCTAGCATAACCATTATCAATTTTGTCTAGCCACCAATAAACATCTTCCCGGATATTTAATGATAAACTAATCTGTCGTTCATATGATGAATTTTCACATAAACTTAAATACTTAAGTCTTTCAAGACGTTTAGAATAAAGCCACGAATATTGAATAGCAGGGCAAGCCGATATGAGAAGTCCAATCAATTGTGCATAATTACGTAACTTAATTGTTTTTGCTTCGAAGATTTTTAAAAGAGATTGTTTTATTTTTACCCTCTTTGTTTGAGGTAATTTTAAAAACCATGTTTTGGGAATCAAATACAAAGCCTAGAAATTTAAATGTGTTTGAGGGTTGTAAAGAACTCTTATCACAATTAATCTAGAAGCCTAAACTTTCTAAAAGTGTCTTTGTAAAAAGTACGTTATTATAGCAATCTGCCTTTGTTTTATCAACGCAAAAAATATCGTCGAGATAAATAACTGGTATCATATTTCTTTGATGTGATCGCAAAAATTCCATAACAGGTTTTAAAAGTTTTGTAAAGGTAGACAATTAAATTCATATAGTTTGTTATTGAATTTGAATCTTTAGTACTTTTTGTGCGAGTTATGAACTGGTAGAAAAAAATATAAGTCTTTTAAATCAATAGTTGACACAAAACATCGCTCGGTAACGAATTTAGATGCAGTTTTATAGCCTTCCATTTTAAAATGGACGGTTTCAACAAACTTGTTTAATTTTTTCAAATTCAATATGAACCTTTTGTCTCCGTTTGGTTTAGGTACTAAAATATATCGGATACAAACTGTTCACTATCGTATGTACACTTAGGTATGGCTTTTATTCGAATCAAGTAATTTTAAAATCGTTAAAATTTTTATCTGGCTTATATCTTGAGTCAGGATTACTATTTCCGAAGGGCTTTTTAATAAACGGTATTTTATATCCCTTAATCCAGGACAAAATTATAGGATCATTAGTTATTTTTAACCAATTTTTGTAAAATAGCTTTAGACGGCCAGAATAACTGACCTCAGATGTTAATATCTCCTGTTGTATTTCTTGGGCGGCGAGCGTGAGCGTGTGTAGTTCGGGGTGTGTCGCGGCGGCGGCGGTCCCGAGCGCTGCACCGGGCGAGGTCTCCCCGCTTCGGGCCGCGCAGCAGGCTTCCGTTGCGGGGGCTTCCAGTTTAAACAATTTTGAGAAGTAATCCTATAATTTTGGTTGTTTCTGTTTGAAATAAATGGTTGTGAAGGCTTAAGGGATTCTCCGGTTTTTTGTATAGTTTTTGCGGACCTTAACTTTTCTGGTAAATCGGTCCCAAATAAAAATGTATCTATGGTGGTCTGACGAAGGGTATCTTTTAGTTCTGCATTGATAGTATTAATAACTAAATTTCTTCGGGCCTTCGTTAGGTAGTAGAAGGAATCGCACAACAATTTGCTTGCATCACTTAAGGGTTTTAGAATATCCTGCGATGAATATTTCTTTGTAATGACTTTCTCTGTCGTTTGCGCTAATGCAGCCAAAGCAATGCTGATTTGTTTTTGACTAAGCATTAAGGAAAAATCTTTTTTGCTTGTCAGTTCTGAAATACCCGCTTTAACTTCAGGGTTGAGGATAGGCGTTAATAGCATTTCACAGTTTTTGGGTACCCGATATTCTTGTAACAAGGACTGTTTTGTTTCTTTGATGAGACCCTTGGTAAGTATGAGCTGCCATCTATCGGATATGTTTTTATTAATTTCATCTCCCAAAATATCTTGCGACTGGGGAACTTCCCCTAATAATGACAGTATTTCGACATCAATACCACTGTCTCCTCGTACCTCCTTTGTGAGATCCGACGTCGAAGGTACTGGATTCTGTGCCGACGACGACGTATGAGGAACTGCCTCGTTCATACATGCCTCCTCCTCAAGCGATTCTTCGTGATGTGGTGAACTTTCGGGAATGACTTCCACGATAGATTCACGGTTATGCTATGATTAGAACTTCACCATGTTCGTATTTTTTTTGTGGGTATTTTTAAAATAGGTTTAGTTCTGTAGTATAATTTTTGCATGAATACGTTTTATTTCATAAATGCTACCGGACACAAATAATGTATGTTGTGCTTAAGTAAAGCATTATTTTATATTATATTTTTTAGTGAGTACCTACCCTCAGGCGTGGTACAAATTTGTGTCATTTGACAAGTGAGTACTTTAAATAAGTATAAATTGGGTTATAAAGTAAGTATGTTGTGCTTAAGTAAAGCATTATTTTATATTATATTTTTTAGTGAGTACCTACCCTCAGGCTTGGTACAAATTTGTGTCATTTGACAAGTGAGTACTTTAAATAAGTACAAATTGGGTTATAAAGTAAGTGTGTTGTGCTTAAGTAAAGCATTATTTTATATTATATTTTTTAGTGAGTACCTACCCTCAGGCGTGGTACAAATTTGTGTCATTTGACAAGTGAGTACTTTAAATAAGTACAAATTGGGTTATAAAGTAAGTATATCTGCAGACAGACGCGCAGAATACAAGTTTTTAAACAATGTTAAATGATATTGTTACATAATTTACTTAAATTCGATGGATTCTTCGTCAGATGAAATAACGCGAATTCTTTTCCTCAGCTTATTTTCGAGTCTCCTTATTTTTCTTCGTATTATTTCATTCTTATCTTCGTTCTTGCGCTTCTTCCCCATCTTGAGAGCTTTGTGTAACACTAGATGACCGTTACAATGAAGTCTTGAGCGTTGCCAGGAACACGTGCGAAGGCTTGAGCACGGGAACGAACAATGATTACAAAAGGGCCGGTTAATTAGGAGCCGGAGGTGAAGCAGTGTTGCCAATACAAAAAAAAAAAAAAAAGACTCTAAAATAACCGTGCAAGGCTGACACATGGGACCGATACTACAATAAGTAAACCTAATAAATCGCAAAGAATTAAGCTGCGAAATATAATATCATCCGTGCAAACCATGTAAATTAACCTTGATTCACTAATCTACAATTAGTATCTGTTTTTGCATAATTTCTATCAAACCTTTTATAAACTAACAATACCCTTCCCTTTTTGTAAATTATCATTCAGTGACAATTTAATGGTCTCAAGTGTTGTTACGATTCTTTTTTTATTAAATTTTTTTTTTACAGAAGCTTTTACAAAAGAAAGCATCCACACAGTTTTGCGCGATGTGTAAAAAAGACGAATCTTATAATATCTTTCTTACTTGAGTTCATTAAATTGTCTTTACGCACTGTTTTAGATTTTTCCGATCTAATACACACACGAAACTAACTATTAAAGTATTTCTTTATAATTATAATGTACCTGTGTACAAAATTGTCTTCACATTTTCTGTCTACCCTATTTTCAAATTTCTTCTATTTCTCTTCTTTATTATTACAAGCAAGACAAGACGGAGACAAAATACTTCAAGAAGGTAGAGTTTTAAACATAATAACATAGTTATTAAGGCACTTACTATTATTAAATTACCTTTTAATGCTTCAAGCATTTTGATTGAGGGTTTTCATATGAATTGGTTCTGGGTTCGATTTCCTTGGACTAGTTGAGCTGACACCCACTACTTTTACAAAAATTGTAAGCTCATTTTAAATTCTTTGTAATAAATAATAAAGTCATCAAATCACCATGTAAGTCAAGGCCGCCTGTTGAACTTCTATGAAATGAGGATTATAGATGAGCAAATTTTTAACGCCATTATGTCCCAACTTCGATAATTCATACAATCAATTAGAGTTGTAAAAGACTCGAGACTTGGAGTCCTATCTAATAAGACTTGAGTCTTTTTTTGAAGGCTTGAGTCTTAAAATAAAACTTCGAGCTCAAGTGCTTCAGAATTTGGAGTCTTTTGTAAAAAGACGAACTCAGAGACTGAGTCTTTTTAAAAGACCTCATGACTGTGTCCTCTATATTGTTTAGCAATAAAACAGCTTAATAAAACTTAAAGACCAAATTAGAATGACACAATGTTTCAACACAACTTTTACTTTAAGGTCCATTTAATTTAATTTGCTATAACCGGAGTAAAGTGAGTACTGTAAATAGTTTTCGCGGTTTACGTAACAACGGGCTGACGTTAGTAAGTAAAAAGACTCGGAAGGCTCAAAGGACACGGATTCAATGAGACTAACGAGGCTTAGTCTTGAAAAACGACTCAAGTCTCGAAAGGAAGACTAAAAGACTGGAGTTTCTTACAACTTTTATTATGTACTTAATTTTACTAAGTTATATTATTATTATAATGTAATTAGCATGACAAAATGAGCGAAGGATAAGCTGGAGCATCTTCCAGTTATTTTCCAGCACTAAATGTACTTTATTCCAACATCGGAGATTAAACGTAAGATCAGTGTCCTACGCACGCTCAATTAAATTCAAAACAGCTTCTAAAATATATTATTTTCAAGTTTTTGCATTTAATAATGCCCAAATATTCTTAAATAACTAAAAAATATGCTAAATGAAATCACTCGACCAGGGCTCGAACCTAGAACTCAGTTGAAAGGGCACTCGTCTGGCAAACGAGAGGTTCCAAGTTCGAGTCCTGATCGGGTTATTTATTTTCGCATATTTTTCAGTCTAAAATATCCTTACCTATTTGAAATTTTGAACTTAAGAAACCTAATCGCCCATATTTTTCGTTTCAACAAGGTGGTACTACCATTAATGGAAAAGTACTTCTCGACTCATCGGAACTACTTCATTGCCGTTGCTACGGCCACCAACAATGTAGGCGCTGCGAGTTTGAAGGAGAAAGAAATGGTGGCGGCCCTGTTTTGCAAACTGGCCAGTTTGTTGAGGTCTAGGTAAGTCACTTGATACTATTAATTTTTTATCTTAGATTTCCACTGTACGATAACAAGATTCAATTAAATCCTTTCAAAGCTATCTCTGTTCACAGCGTTAATTTTAATAAGCGCATCTCCTATTGTAGTCACCTATCCACATCTATCCCAACATTTGTTCTATGACTTTTAAAATTAATCGTTTTAAAAATGTAAGTTATCCTTACAAAAAATATTTATTGTCTCTAAACTGTCGTTACTCTACTTACACTGATGCCACGCACCTTGCGTCACGCCACGTGAAGCGGGGCGCGGGGTTGCAGGGTGACGCTCAAAATACAGAGTAATAAATAAAAGAGGGAGCAAAAATTTATTTATCTTTTTTTGTTTTATTTATCAAGATTTGTAAAAAGCCGTAGATCAAAATATTGTCGCGATTGATGTGGAGAGGCGGCCTGCAAGATGTAATGCGTTTATTATAATTAACCCCATATATCACTGGTCTTTCGTTAATTTTACCCTCACGCAGTACGGAACCGTTAACGCCCCTAGAATGGCCTTCTAAGTTACTCATTCGGGATACCTTTGAAGGCTGTTGTCAAAATACCATTCGTTGATATCGTAATATGTTTCACCAAAATTGTGTGATTAGTCTGCAGCTTTGTATCACATTTTTGTTTTCATTGTTTAATGTTTCATCATTCTGTTACCTTAGTGTGGACTTTAGTGGACCAATTTAGTTTGACAACATCCTTTATCAAAAAATCCAGCAATATCAAGTAAAAATTCCCTTCATTCCCAGATGTGAACTCTATTTCCAACTTATTTAGTCACCAACAATGATTTTAAGGCTGAAATTATAAAATATGTATATAATCAACGAATGCAGAGCATTAAAAGAACCGACTTGACGTCCAAAACTTTGGCTGAAGTATAAAGTCGTCAATGTACATATTCTCCGTATTCGTACATATTTTTTCAAAAATTTTTCATGAAGTACTCATCTTATATGGGAACACCTCTAAAGCATCCTCTTTCATATGAAATGAGAAAAATTAAAACCGAATCATAAATGTCCGAAAAATCGTGTAACAAAGACACAAAAAAAACATACACACGAATTGACAATAAACAAAAACATTAACCTATTTCCAATTTCAAATTTCAGACTAACGGCATTCGGTCCAGACGTCCGTATTACAGTGCGCTGTCTGCAAGTGTTGGTAAAGGGAATTGACGCCAAGTCCCTGGTCAAGAACTGTCCCGAATTCATCAGGACATCGATGTTGACATTCTTCAACAATGTTGCTGATGATCTAGGACACACCATACTTAATTTGCAGGAGGTAAGTTAAAAGAGAAACTTTGTAGTGATACCAGAAATATTCGAGACAAGTTAAATGACTTCAATTACATATTATAGTATTGAGAAAATAGTACATAGTAATAAACTGTGCAATAATGAAAATTCATACATTTTTATTGCTCTAGAGCATTAAAGACTCGCTTTGTACTGAGTTTTTAGTGCGATTGTGATGAAATTAAAGCATAGTTGAAAGAAAAGCAGATTGTGCACCTCGCCTTAAGTAATTTATATTGCCCTCGTGCCTGTTTGATTAGAGTGCCTAATCAGGCATCTCCGTGCAGTAATAAATTACTTTGTGCTCGATGCAATAATCTACTATTATTTATAAATTCTTATTGACATTTTATTCCTTAAAATAAGTTACACAACATTGATATATTTAAATATCTAACATAATGTATCATCGAACCAACTGAATCATGACCCCTTTTGCTGAAAATTCGTTTGAAACTGTCAAAAATGTAAAGTCTATCGCGTATAATGCACTTATGAATTTTTAGATATTGTACAAATTCTGTACTCATTAAATGTCAGTATCGAATAGAATGATAACAAGTTCGTCACCAAGGGAACCCATCTTCAAGAGAATTTCGATCTACTAGCATTAAGACGGTTTGCCAAAATGAGCTTGTGGGTCATGATTCAGTTCGTTATTGGACCTTTACTATCAAAATGACACAGTCTATAAATAATATCTTTCTTCACAGGGGAAATACTCACATCTTCGAGGCACCCACCTGAAAACATCTACCTCTTTAGCCTACATCAATGGAGTGATAATGCCCATATTGACAGCGAAGTTCGACCATTTAGCCAACTGCGAATATGGGGCGGACCTACTTTGTAAGTATTTTTTTTATTTAAGACTAAGCCCGCGTTTTACCTTAATCTCACCTGAAGCGAAGATGAGGTCGAAGATAAAATCACACGGGATTAGGAAAGATCTGGATTGTAGAAGATTTTTAAGCTTATACAAAGTTAGAGATATAAATAAAGCGATCAATAGCTGTCCAGTAACTGTATTAACAGGTATCAAACAGAAATGTGGCTCTATTATTTCTTGTATCAATAAAAATATATTTTGAGCTTAAGACTTCAGATTTCATAGACTTGAAGTGATTTTTGATACCTATTATATTTCTAGTAAGTCCTCTTCTGCTTGATGCATAAATATTATAAATATAATATATAATAATAATATAATATAATAATAATATAATATAATATAAATATATTAGTCCAGTCAATAAATGACCCAAAATGAGGTGTAGCGTGCGTGAGCAGGTAACTAAGCGATTCCTCCAGAAACTTGTTAAGGGGGCTTAGGTTGTTAACATACCAAAAGTCCCGACTCCTAGGTGATGAGCGGGGGGAAGGAGGAGGGGGTAAAGGTACGAATTTTGGGTTTTTCTCTTATATCTCGAAAACGGTGCATCGGAGAGAAATATTTTCAATTAATAAAATGAAGTTCCTAAAATTATCTAAAACTTTTATATCATATGTTTTTTTCTAATTCCTAACCGTTTTCGAGCTATACCCTCGGAAAAAGTTGAAATTTACAAAAAAAAAACAATTTACGTCAAAATATTCATAAACATTGCATCATATTGTCTAAACCTATTCATTAACGAAAAGTATGAATAGGAAAGAAATTGTAGATTTTTAAATTCCCTTTAAGAATATATATACATGTGCTGATTAATGTCCAACCCGCCTAAAGTTACAGCTATTTTAAAACTTGTATAGCATTTTATGTTATCGCGCAAGGATCGGGCATAGCCAATATCTTCTGTCAGCTCATCGATAAAAGTTCACGATGAAAGGGTAGTAGTTGACCCAACATTGCTCTTTCAGCGGATATGTATAAGCAAACGATCAGATGAGGATTTGATGACACATTTTGAGTATGAGTTGGTCCCATTTCCCTTGGCACTGTTCAACGAAAGTGGCATGAGAAAGACAAACAAATCAGTGCTGTACAACTTATTTGAGCCAACCAAGAAAGATATTCTTCTGCCTCAAATGAACATTGTAGTCGATGGAGGATTTCTACTCCACAGAGTTATTTGGCCAAAAGATGTATCGGTTGTGACTATTTGTAATAGTTATATCACCTACGTCGACCACCATTATCTTGGGACTACTCGCACTGTGGTGTTTGATGGGTACGCAAACACAGCCAATAGCACTAAATCACAAGAACAAATGCGTCGTTACAGACTAAAAAGGTCAGCCGACATCAATTTGACATGGGACACACAAATACCTGTTAAACTTTTTATCAAATCCTACCAAAAAAACTAACTTCATCTCCTTACTGGAGATAAAGCTGCAGAAGAAAGGGATACATACTCTTCAGGCTACCGATGACGCTGACATCCTAATCGTGAAGACTGCTGTTGAACAATCCACTCACAACTCTATGGCTGTCGTTGGTGAGGATGTAGACCTTGCTGTCCTGTTGATTGCTTCCACTCCTGCGACCAGAAGTTCTTCTGAAAACTATATTTTGCCGCTGCACCAAGGATTGTGTAATTGGAAAATGTGGCTGCCGAAAAGCGATGCTCACCTGTTCTGCAGCGTGCATCCACTGTCAAGGGAAGTGCCTGAACAGTGTAACTGTTGACGATGAGGACGATGAAGACGATGTAGAGCCCATTCAGCAAGAGCAACGCGCTACTGAGGAAGAAGATGCCATGGAAGAACAATCATTGCCTGGGCCCTCAAGTTCAAAGAGGATGAAAATTTGATTACTTTTAAAGTCGAGAGTAAAACATTAGGAATATATTGAGAACAATGGGGTTTACAATTATTATTGTATTGGTGTAACGAAACTATCTGTAGAATAAAGTGTGAAAGTCATCATCATAATTTTTTCTACTTTATTTAATAACTTGCTTATAAGTGGCCATATATTATGTTATAAGATGAACGAACAAAGGTTGTGGGTCAAGAATATGATATACAAACTAATTTTCAGAAAATTGCAAAATGCTATATAAGTTTTAAAATAGCTGTAACTTTAGGCGGGTTGGCATTAATCAGCATATGTATATATATTCTAAAAGGGAATTTAAAAATCTACAACTTCTTTCCTATTCATACTTTTCGTTTATGAATGGGTTTAGACAATATGATGCAATGTTTATGAATATTTTGACGTAAATTGTTTTTTTTTTGTAAATTTCAACTTTTTCCGAGGGTATAGCTCGAAAACGGTTAGGAATTAGAAAAAAACATATGATATGAAAGTTTTAGATAATTTTAGGAACTTCATTTTATTAATTGAAAATATTTCTCTCCAATGCACCGTTTTCGAGATATAAGCGAAAAACCCAAAATTCGTACCTTTACCCCCCCCTCCTTCCCCCCGCTCATCACCTAGGAGTCGGGACTTTTGGTATGTTAACAACCTAAGCCCCCTGAACAAGTTTCTGAAGGAATCGCTTAGTTACCTGCTCACGCACGCTACACCTCATTCCTTGACTGGACTATATTAAGAACTATCAACTTTTATATAGTCTTCAAAAAATCTCCTTGATTGTATGCAAGACTATTGCCTAATTATTTACTTGTAAGTAGGTATAGTAACTTGCGTACAGTTTTCAATTTAGATTTATCAGTCTATGTAATTGCTGTTAACGTTCCGTTAGTTATACGTAAATAAAACATATAGGATAGGTGGATAAATAAACTACACGAGACTCCAATTTATTATAAATTTCTAATTCTGCAAGAACTCTTACAAATAAATACAAAACAATCTACCAAGTCTCAATCATCAGAGTCTGATGAAGCTGAGCTGTCCGAAATACTTGAACCTTTTTTCTTTTCCTTTTCAACACCATTTTCTTCATTGCAATACCTTTTAGCCCATTTCTTAAATGCACTTCCGAGTTTTTTAGGACAGGTAAGTTCGGCGCAAGATACCTCCATGGCTCTTATAGCAGCCTTTTTACATCTTTTGGCTGATTCTTTCTTGCATGCACGCTCATATTTATTGCGAAGTATGTGCACAGTTTTAAATTCTGCAGGAGTTACTTGTGGATTCTGCAAATAAATGGATAGATTTAATTTCCTTCGATCAATTGAAATTACGAGCTGTTAAATATATGAAATAAAATGCGCACTAGTGCTATAACTTCATATATAGTCCATGCGCAAAGGAGTGTTTGAGATAGTCAAAATCTTGTATAAATACTCTGTTTCTTTTTTAATCCTTTTAACATTTTGTTATGTATTAATATAAAAAAAAAACCCAGACAATCACACCAATTACATGGCCTCAAAGTAAGTTGAGCTTTTCTTATGAGATACCATGTAGCGAACTAGGGGGGAACCTAGAATATAAATACATGTTTAGGATAAACACCCAGACCCGGAACATTTTTTTTTCTTATTCCATGCGGGAATTAAACCCGCAACCTCCGGCGTCTGAGCAGATTAGTTTACCCCATCGCCAAAGTAGTCGTCAATAACATTGAATAAGTGAATAAGATTATAATAAGAGGACCAAAAACAAATATTTGAATTGAGAAGACCAAGTATTTCGCTAAGGCAATTTTTCAACAGACTTCCAAAAAAGGAGGACGTTCTCAATTCGTCTGTATTCGTTCTTTTGTGCCTTTTTACACGATATTTCGGACAATTCTGAATTGATTTTGAAAATTGTTGTCTCATATGATAGAAATTACTTCATAGTTGGTCCAATTTAAATTTCATCGAAATCTTACTAGAAATACTTCATTGAAAATTTCAAACTTTTGAAAAAATATTGAAAAAAAATATTTCGGGGAATGTTTATGTTGATGACACTCTCAATTCAGCCAAAGTTTTGACGTGAAGTCGGTTTTTTTTAATGCTCTGAATTCGTTGATTATTGCCAATTCATATAATAAGAATTCTCACTGACAGTAAATTCAATATATTGTCCGTTCATCGTAAGATGTCCCCTGCCGTTATGTTGGCACTATTGCTTGTCAAGCTGTTGTCGGTATTCTGGGATAGTGAAGGAATCCTTTTTATTGATTACTTGCCAAAAGGGCAAACGATAACTGGATCCTATTATGCAAAGTTAATTCCGAAATTACGTGAAGCGATTAAAGAAAAACGTCGTGGGAAATTGTCATTGGGCGTATTGTTTCTCCAGGATAACGCTCCACCTCATCGTTCGGAAGTTGCGCTCACCGCAATCCGCAGTGCTGGCTTCGAAGTCCTTGATCACGCACCGTATTCTCCTGACTTAGCCCCGAGTGATTTTCACTTATTTCCAAAATTAAAGGAGCATATTCGTGGAACTAAATTTGACGATGATGACGCGGTTATGACTGCCGTAGAGGAGTTTTTTAATAGTTGAGAAAATTATTTTTTTGCGGAAGGAATAAGAAAGTTGGAGATGCGGTATTCTAAGTGTATTAGATTGGAAGGAGATTACGTAGAAAAATAAAATATTTTTGTTTAAATTTTATTTTTGTATTCAATCTAAGAATTTTTTGATTCGCCCTAATATAATATAAATTGTGTCGTCATTCAAAACCTTCCTAGTCTTATAGTTGTTTATTATTTACAAATCAGAAAATTAAACATATATTTATTCGTGGTAGGTATAAACAAAGTTAGATTACGGGATTAAAATGGACACATATTATTGGTAGCACTGCTGCCACAATGCTGCCAACATCAGCAGGCAGGGGACATCATAAAGTGAACGGTATGTAAGCGTTAAACTAAAATGTGTGTTGTCATAAAAATTATCTACCTACTTTTTACATGAACAAGGCGAACAATCTTTGTAGTGTCTGAATGAGAAAACACGGGCTTTACTGACTTCGAGAATCGAAATAATTGTGTTAGTATTTATAGACATGATAATATAAAGTAATTTCTTACTAATGTTGGTATAATTAACTCGGAGGAAACTTCTTCGCCAGCATCATTCTTATAACGCTAGAAAATAAAAAAGAAGAAATCGTTATTTATGTACATACATAACCTCACGCCTGTCTCCCCTTGGGGTAGGAAAAGACAAAGGAACACCAATTGCTGCGATCCAGAGTACCTCTTTCGCTTCTTCCACATTCATCAATCTTTTCATACATGATCGCCGGTTACGGGTACTTTTGACTAGGCCCTTTCTCAAAATGTTGCCAATTTAATCGGCATACGTTCGCCTAGGCCGGCCCCTTCCAACAACGCCATCCATTATTATGTATTTGAACATAATCTTAATATTAAGGTACAATTATTGGAATAAATATTTTTTGACGTAAATCTACGACATGAGTTCAATCAACAGTATATGTAAATTTTAATAATGCAGAAGAAAAAATACGAAAATTGTTGCCATCCCTTGGCAATCTATGCTACTCAAAAGATATTTACTTTAAAAATTCTTTAGAAAAATATTTTAGAACGCATAAAGAAAAATAGGGTGTACACAGTGATTGGAACTTAACATGAAAATCTAATAATTTTACTAGTTATATGTCAACTATATCTATGATTAAACTCAAGTGATGACAATATGTGAACGCATAAGGACGAAAGTTATTATGTCGCGAATTGATATACTGCGTCTGCTTTCTAATACACCATTAATTTACCAGCTTGTATCTTTGTAGAAAATTCTCGTCTAGATAGCCAAAAACAATCCATCCCAATTACCTCAGTTTGGACCTAAAATAACTACCGATTGGCCCAAAGGAGGTTCTTAAATGCTTGCTGCACCTAGACGAGAACAAGACTAGCGGTCCAGATGGTACTCCTGCAGTGGCCCTAAAACTGTGTGCAGCTGAGTTTTGTCCCACTTTGATGTGTCTCTATCGACTTTCTTTGAAATTCGCTAAGATCACCAAGTCCTGGAAGCTGGCTAACGTACGACCAAACGTCGACCAGTTTAAATCACCTCCATACTTTGCAAAGTCATAGAACGTGTATTGAGCATTTGATTCCTAACACACCTCGAGACTAAAGAGTTCCTAAGCGATAACCAATACGATTTCCGGAGTGGAATCTCGACCGGCGATCTTCTCATGTATGTCACTCATTTATGGAGGGCCTTAGAGGTCATGGAGAAGCAATCGGTGTTTCCTAAGGCATTTCTAAGGCTTTTAGCAGGGTCTGGCATGAAAGTTTTTTTAGCAAGCTTCCAAGCTTTCTGAGGGAACGATCGATTCGAGTAGTCTTAGATGGCTACTCCTCTGATCTAATGAAAATGAATGCCGGGTACCTCAAGGATCTGTTTTCTTTGTATTTTTATTCTGGCTGCACATTAATTACCTTCAAAATCCAGACATTATCCGTTACGCTGATTACAGCACTGTTGTAGAGAGACGTATCGAATGTGCGAGGGAGCCTCCCTTAAAATCCAGGTTTTGAGAAAGTCCATGATTGGGCGTGTTGATTTGACTTGATGGAAAGTGTCTTTTTGGGGCGAGTCCAATTTGGTCAAATACATTGCGTCCAAAACACATGTTTGTCTACTCTCTGCTAAAAAGAGCACCTTTATATCACTGCCACTTTCCAAAATGTATCTGTCCCCATTACTGATCATCTAAGGCTAGTGGGCGTAACTGTACCGTCCAATTTAAAATTTGGTCTACAAAAAACAAATTGTGTCCATGGTTCAAGTAGCTTTGAAAAAGTTGGGAATAATTTCGAAGGTAGTAGGTACTTCGGCCCTGCTTCTTTATAAATAATAATAATAAAACCCCCAGACAATCAATCCTGCATGGAGTACTACTATCATCTTTGGGATGGTTCAGTGAAATATCATCTGGAGGCGCTGGACTCCGTTGATGGAAGAGCCCGTAATTTCAGATAAAACGTCGACATTACAACTAAAAGAAGTTTGACCCTAGAACATCGTCATAAGGTTACTTGTTGCTTAACCGTGCACTACAGGATACATTTTGGAGAGTGCTCAATTGCTCTGTTTGTACTAATTGAACCCAGACCCTTTAAATCCCGGACTACTGAACGTAGATAGAACTTCCATCCGTGCCATGATTTGGAATGAACTGCGTCTATTTTTCCTGACTGATATAGTCCTGGTACTTTTAAGCATCGAGTTTGTAGGTTTCTCGTAGATGGACGTGTACTTGATCACTTACCGTCAAGTATCATGGAAAAGAAACGTTTCACCCTTATTTTATAAAAAAGCTATGTCGAATTTTCCTCAAACCATGTATACTACAATTACATTAAGAATGATAATGAAAAAGTGATTAGAATACCAATATATCGTTATTTAATATCACACTCACCCTATTCACTGGTATTGGAGATTTGTCCGGGAAGCAAGCAACATAATCCAAGTCGTAACCTGAAATCATATAGGAAATGAGTTGATAGGCCGGATTTAGACGTCAATGACTTAGGTATAGTGTGAAAAAGGCATATTTACTAAATCCTACACCATAGCATCTTTATACTTTACACTACTTTAGTTCCTAGTACTGAGACTATTGAAACTGACTATTGAGTTGATTTAAGGATTGATCCTTTATTTTTATTTTTTGTTTTTATATTTATTATACAACGTCATTTTTGATTTATACGAAACCTAATGTTTTATACGAAACACGGGTCAAATATTTTCGTTAAAAAAATCTGTATACAACAAAATTATATAATTGATTGACTCAGGCGTTACTTTGTGGAAATCCATGACTAAGTTACCTTGCTAATTCCACGACTCGCACTAGTGATGACCACCACCAAACATGGTCGTTGCACCCGGAGGATGCTTCTGGTTGAAGCGAAACACGTGTCGGCAGAAGGTTCAGGGTTCCGAGTGTGTGTTCATTGCGTTCCTTGCTTCTTGCTTGAGGAAAGAAGGGCGGTGAACCAACGCACGAAAATCCTGCACTAGTGCAAGTGCGACTTGTGGAATTAGCAAGGTAACTTAGTTATAGTAGTTAACAAAATTATAATATTATCTTAAAAGCTCAGCAAGTTTCAAGCTTCTTGTGGTGTCTTGCTTTTGTCGCGCGAGTGGGGACACTCATCGTGCGGCGCTCGCTCGCTACCGCTTCATTCGACGTAGTTACCTACTTGCATCCTTTGATCGCGTTCGATGTGCGTGCGAGTGAGTGTGTAGGTACTTTTTAAGGTTGTTTAGATTATTGAGTTAAACTATTGCAATCGATTCTGTTACCGATTCTGAACAAACTGTTTTCAGGTTTCGTATAAACAAACATTAACGTTGCATATTTATAATATATTGTTAATAAGACATTAATTACGTTGTTCATCAAATCTCCTTGTTTTCAAATCTCCTTCAGTTTTATTAGTTTCTTCTTTCGGCTCGATATCAATCGAAGGTTTTTTTTCTATGTTTTCTCCGGCTCTTTCTGGCTCATAATTAATACCAGATTGGTTTTGAACCTCAACCTTTGCTGATTTATTTTGTTTCATAACGAAAGGCTTTTTGGAGACAGTTTTCTCGTTGTTACCTGGTTGCTGATTAGTAGGTTGTTGATTATTATTATTAGCTGGAGCCACATCGGGCCCGGGACCGTAATATTCTTCCTGGCAAGTAATTTTCCCATTACTTTTTATCTTCTTTGACAGATCTTTTTTACAACCTATATTCGCGCATGCTTCCTTAGCAGCTAGTTTTGTAGCCTGTTATAATAGAAAAATAATGAGAATACAGAATAAGTTTATATTTTTTATTGGTATCTAAATGCACCTTTAACTCAATTTCACCTGATAGTAAATTACGATGACCTCAATGCTGAAAGCACAGGATTTAGGTAAGAATGATTCGTAGGAAATATATACATACATCTATTTCCTTATAAATTGTCACGATTCAATGTTTTTTAAAAAATAACATATCATTATGACGAAGGTTTTGTTCCTCAAAATTCGGTTAAAAACGTTATCTTGCAAATAATATTTCAAAACATCAATGGATAAATTACGTTTTAACTTACAATCTAAAATTTTAAACAAAGTGTCAATGAAGTTCGTAGATTAATCAATGGCTACTAATAACTCCAATAAGAAAACACATGCAATATTGAAAAAAATCGAAAATAATGAAAAATAACTTAAATATATCAAAATAGAAGTAATGAATAAGTTAAGTGTCACATTGTCAATTTTATTATTTCCTGTTTTTTGAATGGTCAGTTTAAAGTTATCTAGACAAGCTTAAAGACATGATATAAAGATATAAAGACACTGTAATATCATTATAAAAATTCGTATAACCACTTAATTCCTCCGAGTATCGCAATTGTCGTCAGACACTTACCTACTATCTGACAATTGAAAAATCAAGCCTTATAAAAATAAAAATAAAATATAATTTGTCAATTAAATACGTCTGTTTTAATTTCTTGTGGCGGCAAAGATTTTTAATTGTTAGTTATTAAACATTAAATATTAAAAGAACTTTACAAGTTAGTATTGTCTTAAGTTTTCACGATTCATAATTTAAATAAAACTACTTTTTAACCGGATTAATCGCGTATAATTTATATTTTACATTTTAACTCGACGTTTCGGTGTCTTTGCAGACCCCGTGGTCACGCACGAGCGACTGAGTTGAACTTTACAAGTTGTTATTAATTTCGTAAAATTTTCCACGTTCTTACCTTGAAACAATTTCTGACGACATATTTCAGGCAGGCCTTTCCATACCTCATTCTTAATAGTGGAATCTGTTCTTCAAGTTCCTTTTCGATTTCTGATTCGGTTGAATTTGACGCTGATAAAGAATCCTTCTAAAATAATTTCAATGTTATTAAAAATCTGTACAAAAATTTAATAACATCATTACTCGCTCATGAAGATAGCTTTATGTAAACTAAAGTTATCGACAAAAAGAAGGCGAAGGACAATTTTTCTTTCAAATTCTGCCGAGGTCTCTGAAACTTTTTCTTATAAACCACTCTAAGAAGACGGATACTTACTGTTACTTTCCCATTTGCCTTACTTCTAATTGAATGCTTAGCCCTGTCCTTTAAAATAAGTCGTATGAAATCATTCTTAACTTTATCTTCACGTTTAGGTGTCAATGATGTTGATTCATGATCAGTCCTTTCATGTGATGCTGCTGTTTCGTGACTGATCAGAATGTCTGTTTCATTGTGTGTCTTATCGATATTCCAAATAATATCTTCTGAATCTCTATGATGCGATTTTCTAGCAGAACCAAGAGTTAACTCTTGAGTATCCAATTTGATGGGTCGGTTTTGGTTTATAAATTTCCAAATATCGGAATCAAAAGTTTCCGTTTTAATTACCTGCCTTACTGAGGATTTCTTAGATTTTTTGTTCGCTTCTTTTTCACTAGTTTCTATTGTTGAGATTGATTTTGAAACTTCTCCGTCTGTGTCGGTTGCACTAGATTCAGGCGATAAAACAATATTTTTCTTTGTCACCTTTTTAAATTTTTTTTTCGGTAGTACGATAGGAAATATTTTAAAGTTTTGATTATTTTCTTTTCTGAATATTCTCTTATTTTCTTGTGCTCGTGGGTGGAATTGTTGTGCCTGTATCTGTTTTTCAAATTGTTCCTCTTGTTTTTCGACATCGGATAGTGAAATTTTTCCTTCGAGCAGCGACTTAATGTCCTTCATTGGAGTATTTTCACCTGAAATATGATCTGTTATTATATCACCTATTCTCAATATTTTTTCTTTTGACCAGCCCAATAAAATAGACTCTGTGTTAGGTCTTGGCCCTTCTGCACTGAAAGAGTCTGCTTGAAAGTTCTCTTTAACTTTTTCTTTACTCTTATCACTCACTTGAAAACTAGCTTCTTTACTTTTTGCCCTCACCGCTTCCTTACTAAAACCGTAATGTTCATTTGATTCATTTTCTGATGTTATACTTTTATGTTTTTTTTTGCTTTTATGTTTTCGTTCTTTGTAGCTATGTATGGGTTTTTGTCTTTCCTTTCCTTTTTTAAAATTATAAACAGTATCATCATGTTTGGTTTTATTTATAATATAAGCTGGTACACTTTCTACTCTGTAATCTTTTTCATTGGACATGTACATTTGTGTAGCGTATGCATTTCTCACCGTTGAAGCTGGAGATTTCTCTTCTTCAACACTATTTTGGTTTTTATGAACACCGGCTTTGGCACGCTGTAAAGTTTTTTCGTGTTTTGCGTGATTACCTTTACTGAAACCTTCATTTGAATCTCCATTCACATGACTGAAAGATTCGTCACTTTTGTACAAATTTTGCAATTTCTTATAGTTTTTAATAAAACTTTGTAACGCTTCATTGATGTGGGTAATATTCCTTACAATGTCATCTAATCTCTTAGAATTTTTGTCTTGTGTATGCACCTTAAATATAAATTGAATAAAAACACTCCGTAAGGTTGGTGTTAAAAGCAAGGTTGGTATAAAAGCAACATTATAGTAATAATTAAATTTAAAGTCATCAAAGTTCGTTTATAAGCAAAAGTTATTTGACTTCGAATTTCTACTTAGAGTCATGGAATCATAGAGTACAAAGTCAATTTGACTCCAACGTATGATTAATAAAGCTTTTGTTTGTTTTCATAAAAGTCACTAACTACTGACTTACCTCGCCAATATTGTAGATCAATAAAAGCGATATACAAATACAAGTATAAAGAAACATTTAAATTTCGCATCGTGTTGTGAGGGCACTCAAGGTTATCTGAAGCAAGGTACATTGTTTTAAAATCAATAAAAATCTTTAATTTTGTTTTACTTTCCGCTCGAGTTGATGTGGCGTACAATGATAAGAAAGGTTTTAATGAAAGTAGAACTTTTTCATGTTTTTTTTATTTTATATTTTGGATATTCGATAGCTCAATTCAGATTTGCCACCTCTGCTTACATAGTAGCGTCTATAGACAAATGAGTTTCAAATAAATTTAGTTATGAAATGTTAACGTGTATCCCACTGCAATTCATTGGCTTGAAGGACTCAATAACTTTCAAACATAAGATCATCATTATCATCACAACTCTTTGTAATTAATCCACTGCAGGGCATGAGTCTCTCCCCTGAGGGACGAGGAGGTATAGGCCATAATCCACCAAGCTGGCCAACTGCTGGGTGGTGGATGTCAGAATTTTTAGGGTGCTGTAATGGCTTCTGACAAACCCTAACGACTACTGTATATAAGTATAGAGCACCCGAGACCGACTGCTTAACGTGCCTTCCGAAGCACGGAAGTCACCATGAGAAAATGAATGGTCGGCGGTCACCCATCCAAGAAACGACCGCGCCGAACGTTGCTTAACCTGTGATATCTTATGATACACACAATAAACCACGTCGCCACGACGATTTCCTAAGATTACGGCATTGAATTAGTTGAACTTTTAAGGGTACATAATATCTGATCTCAAAATATCACGTCCTCGAATTTCGAAAGTGACCCACCAGTCACCCTGTATATCTACATTTTACTTTCCATCAAATGGGCTGGATAAAAAAAACCTATTAAATCTATTTTTTTAAACTAGTTCAATCGACAATTTGATCGCCAATCTACTATTTAATCAAGTCTTTATTAATAGTTTTACTGATGCACTTTATAAGTAAACTAGCTGTTCCGAATTCCTCAAGAATATCGGTATAATACGTAGCCTAGGTGCTATTCCAGACTGTACTCTATCACGATGCCAAATTTCATTCAAATCCATTGAGCCGTTCAACCGTTATTGTCGAACAAACATCCATTAATTCATCCAAACTTTCACATTTATAATATTAGTAAGATTAAAGAGATAACTTCTGTTTCAGTGGATGAAATCCAAGTGGCATCGTACAAAATGCTTGGTTCTTTATATACACTGGGAACGGACGTCACACTCACTCACGACAGAAAATACTTGAAGACTGAAATAGAAAGAAACAAACCAGCTTTGGTAAGTTATATTTTATCTGTAGCAACAAGATTTAAAATGTTTATTACGCAACTAATACTGCACATTACATTAATTTTTATGATGTAGGAGACTCATGAAGAAGCTAAGCACTGGTGCAATTTTATTTGTCATTATGTAACCACCCATTCTTACATACATACATAACTTCACGCCTGTGTCCTTTATGGGGTAGGCAGAACACCAGAGGCTGTAAAACCATCTGATGTCGCGTTTGAAAAATTCGGAGGCATTATAATGATGGAGAGAGACTATTGCAGTGACAGGGGGTCAGCCTATCGCCCACAAAAATGTCAATAAAACCTCCATCCCTCAACTGACTTTTACAGTATGCCCGGGAAGAGAAGCAGCTGGCACATTCTATGTTTTTCTTTTGCTCCCAGTCCAGCATGGAAGACCACCCCTTTTCGGATAATTTTATCGGACTGATATTTTATGTTAGATGCTTTTTCAATTTTTTTCAATGGTTTAAGCTAGTTTAAGAAATATGATTTTTTTATTCAAAGAGTTTTTGGGCTCTTTTAAGCATTTTGTGGGTTACAGCAGGTTCATTTTTTACCGTCGATAGTACGTAAGTAAAAGATATTGAAAAACCGAAAAACATGGCTAGGGGTCAACGTCACAAAAAAGTTTAGAGCGGAAGTAAATTTAATTTTCCATCTCTTTCAGGGTTCCTGTCTTGGAGCATTCAGCTCCACGTTCCCGGTGGCATTTTTGGAGCCGCATCTCAACAAGCACAACCAGTTCTCTCTGCTTAATAGAATCGCAGATCACTCCCTCGAAGCACAAGGTAATGTAATTTAACGCAGTTGAAAAAATATGCCTAGTTGTCTTTTAAAGCGTTTGAGAAACTAGTTCCAATCTGGGATGTAGATGTAAATTGATATTTTTTTAATATAGCCCGCTTTTGACCTCAATATCACCTGATGGTACCTTACTGACGATGAGGTTAAAGATGAAAGCACACTGACTTAAAAAAGAAGTGGATCTTCTTGAAATATTGCCGGAACACATCACCGCTGGAGCCTTGATATTTATTTGGCGTTAGATTTACTGGAATATTGTTTCTTTCTCTTGGCAATTTTTCAGACTTGCCTGGTTATGGCATCTTCCAATAAAACTGCAAGGATGTCAAATTGATCTTAGAAAATATGTTTTTGCCACTTTTGAGATTCTCAACCGTGCAATGTATTTTCCAAGACATTTTTCCTCCTTGGTTCAATAAATAAAAAAAAAATTGTTTATTTTTTTTTTTTTTTTTATAAGTGACTAAACCCGCGTTTGACCTCAATCTCACCTGTTGGTAAGTGACGATGAGGTCGAAGATGAAAGCACACGGGTTTAGGAAGGAACTGGCTCTTTATACAATATTGCCGGAACACATTACCGCCGGAGCGGTAACATTTGGCGACAGACTTTATATAAAGGGTGGTCGCTAGCCAGGCGGACCCAGAAGGGATCCTACCACCAAGCAAAATTTAACTGATATTTTTACGGCATTTCCTTCATCTTTTTGAAAACTTTTTAAAAAATATCCATAGTTGTCACCAAAATCGATCTTCAGAATTCAGTGTTAAGAATAATTAACGCAAAAGTACACAAAAAAACCTACAACCAAAATCTCACTTTATTCCCCAGACATAATGGCGAAAATGGAGCAATCGATGCCCACGCTAGAGACAATTCTAGGCGAAGTGGATCAATTCGTAGAGTCCGACAAGACATACAGTGAAGCTCCGCACATCATCGACGTGGTGTTGCCATTGTTGTGTTCGTATTTACCATTCTGGTGGGCACAGGGCCCGGATAATGTTACGCCGACTGCTGGGTAAGTGGTATTCTAAGTTAAGGCATAAACTAGCAGTAACAGTAGGGGTTAATACTAAATGAATTAATACATGCACATACATACATAACGTCACGCCTGTATCCCTTACGAGGTAGGTAGAACACCAGAGATTACAAGACCATCTGATCTCACGTTTGACAAATTTGGAGGTATTATAAAGATGGAAAGAGACTATTGTAGTGACAGGGGATCAGCCTATCGCCCACAAAAACGCCTTTAAAACCTCTGTCCCTTAACTGACTTTTACAATATGTCCAGGAAGAGAATCAGCTGGCACATTCTACGTTTTTCTTTCGCTCCCAGTCCAGCATGAACTGTGAATGACTTAATGAATTCGTTAATTTAATCGATTTTGTATTATCACATGTTAATCAATTTTTCACTAGGTATGTAAATGTTCACGACTCGATATTTTGTGATCTATTTATCACTATACTTAAGGCATGTAAACTTACAAGCGTGTAAAATGAAACATAAATCATTAGTCTCCATTTTTTTAAGTGACAAATAACACTAGTTATGTGTTTAATTAGGTCTGTATTGCGAACGATCGATACCTAACAATGTTATGCTTCGTTATCGAGTCGAGTTTAACAGATCTTATTTAAAACGTATAAGAAGTCATTTGAAACTAATTCATTCATCGTGTAATCACAGATATTTTAAGAAAAGACGTGTGGCACTCGGAGACTTTTATCAACTTATGCAATTATAATTATTTATTTATTTTATTAATGCAGTAGTGCTTGGTCTTATATGAAGTTCCACAAGTTCCTAGTAGATGGCGCTGATTATTTATTAAATCCCGCATGTAAAGTTATGAAATCAAAGTATCACCGCTGTGCCGGTCGGAGTGGGGGGTGTTAGGTATTTTTCGTTACAGAATTTCTGGATTCGGTCCCCACGCTCAAGGCCCACGATAGAAGCTATGCAATAGCTTAAAAAAATACTTTTTGTTATAAGCATGTTTACCTAATTACTATTTTGTTTCAAAAGAATCAATTAGTAGGTGAAACTTGCTACGACTTTATTTTTTTCATGAAAATAAACTTTGTAACAATATTTGTTCAATGTATGTATTTAGTTTTCAATCTTCTAATCAAATCTTCTTTACTTCTGTATCTAATATTTCCATTCACTTTCCTGTTTTCGAATTCTCACAAAATTATCTTTCCAGGAACCACGTTACCATGGTAACGGCAGATCATATGAACCAACTTCTCAAAAATGTATTGAAGCTGATTAAAAAGAACATCGGTAACGAGAACGCGCCTTGGATGACCAGGATCGCGACGTACACTCAGCAGATTATAATAAACAGGTATGTACACAACAATTTTCATTGTCATTGTCATTTCAATTTCACTTATCCATTGTTGCTTATTTACGTTGCAAAAGAAGATCAAACAAAATGGTATTAGGTATTGTTTTTCAATCACCAGCTTAAAGTTGATAAAACCGTGTATAGCGGCTTCAAATTTGTGGTACGTAACAGTGCAATGTTATAATAAATAGTTAACATGAATTTACCTATATTTTTTTACACATTATTCCATGCAGATCAAGACTAAGATAACTAAGTCAATTAATTATCAATTAAGTGGTATCAATTAATGGTTACACCACAGACACACATCTACATTGACAACGCAAATGCATGTACTTCACGTGTCCAAACCCCGAACAAGCGTCAAGGTTGGTTGCCGCTCGATTCAGTCGCGCGTATGTTTGTCTGTTAGAAAATCGTTCTTAATAAATGACGGCATCATCGGCGGCATCGGTGTCTTTGAATCGTTTTTTATTTTATATCATAAAATTTCAGCTGTGACGTCACAGTAGGTGTTAAACAGTCGGCACGCTTGGTTTCAATACAAATCGTGACACTTGCGTCATCTATGTAGCTGTACGTCTGTGGGTTACACAGTAAAAAATAATGTTCAACCACAAAACCTGTAATTCACGGGCTACATTAGCGGAGGAAGATTTGTGTCGCGGTGACGCGATACATCGAGCCGGATTGTCGGGCGACAGTCGTATATAGGCTGGAGAAAACTATTCATTGCCGTAAAAGCAAACCAATTTGTTTGGTATACGTCGTCGGCGCCTGCTCCTGACTTGATAGATTTTTTAATTTTATTAAGATGGGCTCTGTAGTACGACATCAATGAATCTTTTTTTTTCTTCATTTCTTCCACAGTGCTAGGCCAACTGAGCTTATTTTTTATTCTAATCCATGCATCATGTACCATGTGTTTTTTTTTGTGGTCAGGATTGCTGGGGTTCCATATTATATTCTCCGTTTCGTACAATTCAATAAACTCTAATACTTTTTGGTTACTCCACTCCATATTGTAAAAAAACGCAAGCACGTCTTTTTTTTTTTTTTTTATAAGTGACTAAACCCGCGTTTGACCTCTATCTCACCTGATGGTAAGTGACGATGAGGTCGAAGATGAAAGCACACGGGTTTAGGAAGGAACTGGCTCTTTATACAATATTGCCGGAACACATTACCGCCGGAGCGATAACATTTGTAACTAAATTGACGTAGGTGTAGCCAGCCAAGCGAATATTGTCGCGACAAATCCCTTTGATGCGCGCCAGTTTACCGACGACGGTGCCCCGATAATACATCGTCTTACATCGATAAAACATCGTCCCGATAATACATCGTCGTTGTGACGATGCTGCCGGCTACACTTATCGCGATAACACGAATATTCGCCGTAGCCCGCTAATGGAGCCCGTGCATAGCAAACATTATATTTAGGCAAATAAATGATTTGATTTGAATATACTCTAATTGGCTAAGTTTCGTCAAGTTACTTATCTACTACGAATGGTCAAAAAAATATATAAGTCAATTATTTTTGAGAGTCCTTTTATACGTATTTCTTTTTTTACGCTAAAACTAATTCGATAATTATTTTCTTTATAGTTCAGAGGAGTTGCTCAGGGATTCATTCTTGCCCCTCGCAGAAAGAGTTCGAAAGAGGACTGATAACATGTTCCATAAAGAAGAGAGTTTACGTGGATTCATAAAGGTAACTCTTTTCTTTTCTTATGTTGCTTTTATAGGCTTGATTTAGTATGATAATTATAATTTATTAAAATACAAAACTCAACTGCATAATTAAGAATACAATAGTGACTTTATATTTGTGCCGCTGGTAGTTCTATTCTAATTGTCGTATCCAATTTTCTTTCTAGAAGAAACTTTTGCAATGGTTAATATTATCTACTTATAAATAAAACTACTTTTTAACCGGATTAATCGCGTATAATTTATATTTTACATTTTAGCTCAACGTTTCGGTGTCTTTGCAGACCCCGTGGTCACGAGCGACTGAAGTGTCAGGCGTCAGATTGATAGTGGAAAAAGTTATACATTGAGCTAAAATGTAAAATATAAATTATACGCGATTAATCCGGTTAAAAAGTAGTTTTATTTAAATTATGAATCGTGAAAACTTAAGACAATACTATTATCTACTTATGTTTAGTTAAGGAACTTTAACACAAATTTAAAATTGGGCATAAATTTATTAATTTATCATATTTAGCAATCAAAGAACTATTATTAAATTCATACGTCAACTCTACATAATAGAATTTAATTTACCTTGTCTTTGCGTTACAGTCTTCTACGGATGATACTTCACAAGTGGAATCTCAGATTCAAGAAGATTGGCAACTTCTCGTCCGAGATATCTACTCCTTCTACCCGCTACTTATCAAGTATGTGGATCTTCAAAGAAATCACTGGCTGAGAAATAACGTGCCTGGTTCGTATTTTTTTTTTAAATCTAGTGTTTTGTTTTTAACATTGTTCAAATGGTGGTAGGTGAAAAAACGGTCGAAGATGTCAGCATTAGGCTGCAAACTGGACGGCAGCGACACAGCGACACATACAGACAGTCATCATCACGATTTTTTGTAATGAGCCCACTGCAGTGCTATGAGTCTCTCCTCTGGGTGACGAGGAGGTTTAGGCCGTAATCCACCAAGCTGGCCCGGTTCTGGTTGGTGGATGTCAGAATTGTCAGGGTGCCGAAACGGCTTCTGATAAACCCTAACGACTACTGTATACAAGTATCCAGCACCCGGTACCGACTGCTTAACGTGCCCTCCGAGGAATTCCCCGCGTCACTGCCCGAGCGCCGTCCAGTTTGCAGCCTTTGCAGGTTTTAAGTAGGAACTAGCTATTTCTAAAAAAATACCGGAACACGTCACCACTGGCATGCTCATATTTGGCTGAATTTATATGAAAGATAGTTGCCAGCGCGAAGTAGCTATCTCTTTGTTTAGTTGCCTTTCACGAATATTCAAGGTAAAAAATTATATCTAACTAATGTTATAATTGTGAAAGTTTTGATAAAGTTTGAACGAATCGAGATGAAATTTTGGATAGTATTAGTGTTTAGTCGGAACAGCACATGAACTACTTTTTTCCCAAAAAAAATATGGTTCTTAATTTGGACTTTGTTTCAAGAAAGAGTTTGATTCCACGCTTTGAGATTAGATGGCGGAGTTGGTATTTTAAAGCTCGCAATAAACTTTTTTATTCCAAGAATAAGATTTCAATCAATTGCTCTTCGACGACCACTTTGGCGATGGGGTAAATCTGTCTGCCTTTGACGCCAATGGTTGCGGGTTCGATTCCCGCACGGAACAAGAAAAAAAATGTTCGGTGTTTGGGTGTTTATCTATTTATGCATTTATATTCTAGTTCGCTACATGGTGTCCCATAACACAAGCTATGCTTACTTTGGAGCTATGTAGTTGGTGTGATTGTCTGGAGATTTTGTTATTATAATTTCTAATCAAATCTTCGACTCAAAGGAACTTGCAGGCGACAAGTAATAAATAAGTCAAAAGGTATGCAAACTTATTTGTACTTATTTATTCGCAGAGGCTGAGGAGCTATACAATCACGTTGCAGAAATCTTCAACATTTGGTCTAAAAGCCAGTACTTCTTGAAGGAAGAACAGAACTTCATTTCTGCTAATGAAATAGATAACATGGTGAGTTTTAATTACTTTAATCATAATTGATGTCAAATATATGTCAAGTGACATAATGTTATAAGATGACATATCCATGAAACTACATACCAATGACATAACTATCCATAAAACGTAAAGCAGGCAGGTTAAATAAAAGAAAATATATTCATTAATTATGGTACTTGGAGGTTCTTAAATGGAAGTAATGTGTAGCAAAGTTAAAAATTAAAAGACTTAAGTCTGATTGCTAACAAATTGAAATGAATCTAACTTTGAAAATTCGAAGAAGTGGCAAGAAAATCAACATATTCTTTTATTTATGTTATTGGCAAAGTCAAGGGATATCTGCTACTTTTACTTCCAGATCATATCTATATACTAACAAATTATGGATCACTGGTCTAATAATAAAATTTTGTTATTATTGTATAGAAGGAAACATAACATTTGGCAGACTTCATGTAATGGGTAGTGATTTACCAGAGGGACAATTAAAGTTTCTTAGCATTCTATCAACTGTTGGTTTCTGATTGTTTCAAATTTTACGAATGTCCCAGCTCAGTCAACCTGTACAGCATCTCAAAAGCTTGAGAGAATATTACTTTTTCAACGACAAATACTTCTAATGCAACATACCAAATAGTTATAATGTTCAAAAATAAAAACAAATCCATTTTACTTACGTTATTTTCATATTTTTCATGTATTTTTTAAAGTTGCAATAATACCGTTTATTTTTTATTCCAACCAAAATACAAAATAATTCAGTAGTAATTTGTGTTAAGACTGTTCTTCACGTTTGCGGCTAATAATTTCGCTTGGTGTACATAGTTCTAGCCAAGGCTCCATACAATCTTGGGACATCTCTTTTATCCAAAATCGCTGCATGATCTTGTCCTGGTAGAGATTTCATTTTAATTGCATTCAGACAATAACATCTGGTAGTAGTTATTATCAAAATACTTACATAGATACATTTGTGACGTCATACGTATCGATTAATTTAATCTGATTAATTACGAAATGCAAAAAAAAAAACATTAAAACCATTGCAACTATAATTATTGGACTTTATTAATGCGAATATCCTCAAACATCTAATAAATTATTGTTTTCACTTTTGTCTTTCTGCTATTGCTCATCGCTATTTTAAAGTTCAAAAAATAATTGTGATCTTTTTATAGGAGTAATGCGCATTTTCTATGGCTAACAAGAAAATTTTAGGTGCTCGTTATTGCTATTATCATCCAACCAGCACTGTTTACGGCCTAAACCTCCTCGTCATCCAGAGAAGAGACTCATAGCCCTGCAGTGGGCTCATTACAAGGAGTTGTGATAATGATTATTATCTTTCAAGTCACGTTAATCTTCATGAGAATTCGAATAACGAATGTATTTATTGACCGCATGTACATGTACATTTGTGACTGTCCAGGTGCTCATAATGCCGACCGCGACCCGCCGCGTCACCACCGTCACTGATGGGGCCCCTCAGGGGGGCGGAAAGGTACGTATTCCATCTTATACTTACTTTAACATTATCATCAATATATATAAAACTGTTCCGTTACTGACTGAGTTACTGAGGTACTGGGTGACTGAGGTACTGAGTGACTGAGGTACTGAGTGACTGAGTGACTGACAGACAACGTACAGCCGTAACTACTGGGCGTAGAGAGCTGAAATTTGGAACATACATTCTTTAGGGGATGTAGGGGTGCACTAAGGAAGGAATTCCCGAAATTCCCACGGGAACGGGAAATATATGACTTTTTAGTATGTATGAAAAATGTGTATCTGGTTGTGATATGAAAGGAATTCCCGAAATTCCCACGGGAACGAGAAATATATGATGTTTTAGTTTGTATGAAAAAATCCCATCCCTTAAGTGCACGGATGTGATACTTGATATAAAGGTTCCTCAATAAGTGTCTGTTTGTATTATGGAAGGAATTCCCGAAATTCCCACGGGAAGGGGTTGGACTTTTTAGTTTTCAGCTTGAGTGCATGGGTGTGATACTTGGTATAAAGGTTCTTTCAGTGGGTGTCTGGTTGTATAGTTTCTGAAATTTCCACGAGAAGGGTAGTTAAGCGCATACGAAGTTGCGGGATAAAGCTAGTAATTTATAGTTTACTTTTTCTAACCTAAACGAAAACATACCAGATATTGAATACAAGTTAAATTTGTAAATATAGCCATAATAAGTTCACCTTAACCAAAGCAAACAAATGTGTTAAAAAAAAGTCAAGCAAAAAGTCACCAACTCTAAGAAATTACATGTAAGTCTCATTACCAGCAATGACACTATTATAACACTTTTTAACTGGGTTTAATCGAGAGATTTAGCCCCGATTTCCTTCTGAGCCTAGTTTAACAAATCTCGGCTGTGACTGAAGAAAAATTGAAGGCTGAACTTGTTTTAACGCGTAAGCCGAGTTCAACTTGAATTGTTCGCGTTTTATTACACGGTGAAATTGGGGCTTAAACATGCGAGTAGTGGAGCGAGCGAGTAAAAAACGACGGAGTCTGCTAAGACACCGAAACGTCGAGTCAAAATGTAAAATATTAATTACACGTAATAAATCCGATTAAAACGTATTTATTGGAGATTCTGATTCGTAAACTTAAGACAAGATTAATAACACTTTTTTATACTTCCTAAAATGTACGATCGAACCAGTTGAATCATAACTCATTTTGCTGATAATTCGTTTGAAACTGTCAAACGTGTAAGGCCGTATAATGCACTTAAGACATTTTAGATACTGTCGAATTCTGTTCTCAGTAAATGTCAGTGTCGAATGAAATGATAACAAGTTCGTCACCAAGGAAACCTATCTTCAAGCGAAATTGGACCTTTTTTTTGTCGTTTCCAAGGGGGAACGGTGGAGTATGTGGTGATGATCCAGCAGAAGGCTGGACTGACCCACTAAAAACCTCCAGGTGTACCTCCCCCGCCACAATTGGCGCCCACGGTATCGCCAGTGGCTTAGCCTGAGCCATGCGCCCTGAGAAATGGCCCAGTAGACGCGGCCATTTCCCCACTCATAGCCTGCATAGCCGCAGTAGGTCCCCTCATCCACCACGGCTGGCTACAGGGAGGGAGAAGGCGTCTACTTCTCCGTCTCACCCTACGCCTAGCCTAACCTAACTTAAAACCTAACCTTCAACCTTACTTAAAACCTAACCTAATCCAATGCACCACAATAGCTCGCGCCACCTCTGTGTCCTCATCGCTCCACTCGTTCTAATCAGAGAGGCACCGAGAGGACCCACCCCAGGTGCCACTACGCCGCCCACTGTAGGACAGACGCACGGCACCGGGAAGGCGCAGCTGCCACCCAATGCTCCACCGCCACCGTAGTAGTGATTTTGCTTCACCCGATCGCTGGATTGCGAACGGGCTACTGAGCCCCCCCCTGCCACGTCAAGGCACACTCCACTTGGGGGAGAAGCGAAATACGACGTATTCAGACGGTTTGTTAAAATGAGCTTATGGTGGGTCATGATTCAATTGGTTAGATAGTACAAGGTCGTAGGTAGCAACACAAAGGGTTTAATAAAGCAAAAAAGACATAATTTGAGCTTAACCTTTGTTTTTTTCCTATAGAAAAAAAAGAAGCACCGCGACAAGAAACGCGACAAAGACAAAGAGGTGCAGGCCTCGCTGATGGTGGCCTGCCTCAAGAGACTTCTTCCCGTCGGCCTCAACCTGTTCGCGGGAAGAGAGCAGGAGTTGGTGCAGCACTGCAAGGACCGGTTCCTTAAGGTTAGACTTTGTTGATTGGTGTCTATAGATCGCGCCAAATATCTACTTCCCTCCGAAGTTGCAAAGCGATTCGCGCAGGTATTTTACTTAAATAAAAATAATAAATAAAATCCTCAAACAATCACACTAACTACATGACCCCAAAGTAAGCATATCTTGTGTTATGGTATACCATAATACATAACTAGATAAACACCCAGACACGGAACATTTTTTTTTCTTGTTCCGTGCGGGAATCGAACCCGCAACCACTGGCGTCTGAGGCAGACAGGTTTACCTCATCGCCAAAGTGGTCGTCCAATACTTACAAAATACCTTCGTAAACCGCCTTGCAACAATTTCAGAGAGAACTAGATATTTTGCGCAATCTATACTAGGTATAGAAATTTGTATATGTCAACGTAAAATTATAACATTTTTAAATATTTAAATAGATAATCTATCTCGCAAGATAGCAAACTGTCGAAAGATTGTGAACCATAACATACCTATTACAATTTGACGTATTATATTAAGCAGTAAAAGAAAAAAGATGAATGTATTTCAGTCTATACAGTGTAACGTGCTGGGGTTTGTATGGAATAAAACCACCAAGATTACATTAAAAGTAGGTTATATTAAGGTCTTAGTAAGCCCGTCTAAATCTCACTCCGTGGACGTGCACTCCCCTGTAATGTCGACGGTGGTCCGGCGCTCGCGCCCGAAGCGGCGTCTGTGGTAGTAGCGGCGACGCGGTAGTAGCGGCGACGCGGTGGTAGCGGCGACGCGGTGGTAGCGTTGTACGGCAGCGCTTCAGCCAACTTGCTTTGTCGAAGTGTTGCGTTGCGTTGTAGTAGGGCCGCTCGGTTATATATTACCGTGACGGTGAACCCTAAAGCGGGGTCTTTGTAAAAAATAGGGAATAGCGATCTCTACGCTAGGTTATCCTTTAGTTAAATGTAACCGCGTATAAAAATGGATCTCACGACGTGATTCGGGACACAGAGCGCCGTGTGTTCAACTTGGCACCAGCCAACGGTATGAGGTCGGCGGCCGAGGGGAGCGCGGCCGCGACCCGAGTGCGCTCGAGTACAAAGTGCAAGATTTGTCCGTTAGCAACCGCGTAAGAATAGCGCAGAGGTAACAACGTTACAACAGTGTTAACAGTTTAAATATATTTCAATAAATTGTATTTCAGAAAATGACGGAACAAGATGTGTCAGAGTTCGCGAAGACCCAGCTCACACTTCCAGACAAAATCGATCCAGCAGACGAAATGTCATGGCAGCACTATCTGTACAGCAAACTAGGTAACAAAACAATTCATTTAGATTGATACTTTATTCAAAATACGGTTTATACAAAAGAATGTAGAGATAAAAAATCACTCACCTTAGATATAATTACTTGTAAAAGAAAAACATAGAATGTGCCAGCTGCATCTCTTTCTGGGCATACTGTAAAAGTCAGTTTAGGGACAGAGGTAATGTAACATAATGTGATGGATTATATTATGTGTATCCACTTATGCTGTTATATAACACATACACTCTCTCACGTACATACACACACACTTACACGCCCTCATTCACTCCTACACACAGACATTCACACATGCATACACTTTCTATTTTTCTTTTACATATGTCTTTTAATATTTTAATTGTAAACCTAATTTTTTATATAAATGGAAAGTACGTAAACTTATGACATGCTTATATGGAAGAGCGGAGTCCCCTGATACAGGCTATGTATGCTTAAAAGGAGACTACAATCCCTAACATTACCATGTATGTACTTTCTTTTAATACTAGAAAGTTTTTGTTTTTTTTTGTTTGTTTTTAAGCTATTGCATAGCTTCTATCGCGGGCCTTGAGCGTGGGGACCGAATCCAGAAATTCCGTAACGAAAATAACCTAGCAACCCCCACTCCGACCGGCACAGCGGTGATACTTTGATTTCATAACTTTACATGCGGGCTTTAATAAACAATCAGCGCCATCTACTAGGAGCTTGTGGAACTTCATATTAGATCAAACATCACTGCATTAATAAAATAAATAAATATTTATAATTACATAAGTTGATAAAAAATGCTATGCAATAGCTTTACGGCGGCAGTCTCCGAGTGCCACACGTCTTTTTTTTTGAGGTTTTATTGGCATTTTGCGTGTGATAGGCTGACCCCCTGTCACTGTTACAGACCCTTCCACTGATATAGATCATTATAATACTTCCTAATTTGTCGTGACATCAGATGCTGGTGTTCTGCTTACCCCATAAGGGATACAGGCGTGAAGTTATGTATGTATGTTTTATAAATGGTTAGTTGCAGTTATAAGTTTTTTTATTCTAATTGTAGTTTGGTCAATATACTTGATTGAGATGCAGTTAGCTATAGTGTAGCCTATTGGTGGAATAATTAATCTGTTTTGAGATAATCACGGTCTCAAAGTTAAAAATATATATTTTGTTAAAAATATTGTTTATTTTTACAGGTTCCAAGAGCAAGACGAGCGCAGTTGCCGACACAGTTGAAAATAAAACTAAGATTATAGATGACACTGTCGAACGAATCGTGGCTATGAGCAAAGTACTCTTTGGATTACATATGGTGAGTATGTTTATAATGGCTATTTTAATTTGGCAAAGGTTTTTACAGAAACGAGATGAATTTCATATGACCCTTTCATAACAAAGTCGTCAAAGTACTGCAATATTTAACCATCTATTGAGAAAAAATAGATGGTCAACTATTTTATACAGGAGTTAATTTTAATTAGCTTATCACCTCTCGTAGGCAACCTCTCCGCAATAATTCCAACAACATTTGTTCTACGACTTTTTACATATCTTTATAAATAACAGAAAAATATAAAAAAGGAAAGCTTTTTCTAAGAAGTACCTATTATTATTTATTTTTTTTATAAAATATGGACATTTGTCTTCCATGCCACCTGATGTTAAGTGAACATGAAGACTATGGTGGTACACGTCCATCCACGAGAAACCTATTCACTCGACGCTTAAAAGTACTAGGACTATACTGGTCAGGGAAAATAGACGCAGGCAGTTCATTCCAAACCTTGGCGACCCGTATCAAAAAGGAACTGTCAAAGCGCTTAGTTCGACTTTTCGGAATATCTACCACATACGGATGGAAGTTATGTCTGCGTCTAGTAGTCCGATGGTAAAAGGGTGAGGGTTCAATTTGTTCAAACAGAGCACTCGCGCACTCACCAAAATGTATCCTGTAGTACACGATTAGACACGCAACCTTACGACGATGCTCTAAGGTCTGCAGTTTTTTGGTTGTAAGGTCGACGTCGTTAATTATTTTACGGGCTCTTCGGTCAACGGAGTCCAGTGCTTCTAGTTGATATTATTATGAAGCGATATTTTATTGCGCCAGGTGCGTGGCATACCTACGCTTAGAGTAAAAAAAGCTACAACTCTAAGCCAAGGCTATAAATATTTTTTTTATGAGAAAACAATTTGTTTACACTATTAATTTTAATAAGTTGTAGAACAAATGTTGTTGGGATTGATGTGGAGAGGCTAGCTGCGAGAGGTGATGCGCTAATTATTAACCATGTATATTTATGAAAAGATCGGATGTCAACCTAATGTAACATCTTAGTTTTACACACATAACTTCACGCCTGCACCCCTTATGGGGTAGGCAGAACACCAAAGGCTGTAAAACCATCTGATGTCACATTTGACAAATTTGGAGGTATTATAATGATGGTGGGAGACTATTGCAGTGACAGAGAGTCAGCATATCTCCCGCAAAAACGCCAATAAAACCATCATAGTTTTAATCGCATTTAAAAAAGGAAAATCCATATCAACATCGATATGGCGCAATCCTGACAATAGGTCCAATATTATTTTAGTAAGATCATGAGAACAACTATAGTGATAGACAAACGTTTTATCCTTGATTGATTTTATAAACATACATATTTTATAACCTTGTTCGATAAAGTAATATAATGTTAATATTTCCTCTAGATTGACCACCCGCAACAAATGAGTAAGAACGTGTATCAGTCTGTGGTATCTATCCAACGCAAGCGAGCCGTCATTGCTTGCTTTAGGCAGACCTCTATCCATTCCTTGCCAAGGTTTTTACAGCATCGCAATCAATTTGAATGCCGTGTGATTGTTTTTATGTGAAACTTTAAATAAGCTAATCATTTTGGTCTTTGAGAAACATAAAGAACTTAATATCAAATAAACTCGTGTGTGTTTTTAGGTATTGTTGTGTTTTCGGTGTGTTAATTCTATCTTACTAATCTAATAAAAGTAAAAGTGTAATTAATGTTTGTAACCTAATTTAGGCACGATAAATTGAATACATATTAAGACGAAAGTTTAATAAACAGAAAATCACCCGACCAGGACTCGAATCTGGGACCTCTCGTTTGCCGGACTAGTGCTCTTCCATTGAGCTACCGGGGTCTGGCGACAAGCCACGAAATTACTTAGCATATTTTTGTTTTTAAGTTATATTGCTTACGTAGCTCCATCTAATGGTATATCTTTACAGCTAAGACCACCCGAGACCAATGTCTTTTCAGAAATTGTGAATCTCAGTTTCACGTGGGATCTTTGGTTGGGGACCTCTCGTCCGGCAAACGAGAGGTCGCAGGTTCGAGTCCTGGTCGGGTGATTTTTATTTAGCCCCTTTTTTGTCTGTTATTTATACCCGGCACGGCGAACCTTGATCCCTTTGACACTTACAGTAATTTCCACAACATAACCTTGTAGTGCCGTCACCGTTACATTAAAATCGTATTGGAGGCTTCTAAAAATGGCATTTATTTATTTTACGTAGCTATATTCCAATAAAATGATATTCCGTTGGAATCATAACAATTCATAACATTTGCAAGAAATTATCTCACTCACAATTTACGTTTACGTTCTGCAAAAGTTACTTCGTCGGGTATTTATTAAATCATACCTTATGTACGGAATATCATTTTATTGGAATATAGCTACGTAAAATAAAGAAATGCCATTTTTAGAAGCCTCCAATACGATTTTAATGTAACGGTGACGGCACTACAAGGTTATGTTGTGGAAATTACTGTCAGTGTTATAGGGATCAAGGTTCGCCGCGGCCGGCTATAATAATAATTAAGCGTTAATGCAAAAACTTAAAAAATATTATTTAACTAGTATTATTTAATAAACAGATACACTATGTATATTATTACGACCAGGGAAAGGGTTTTAAAGCAAGAAACGATTACATCTTGAGTGACAATTTATTAACAAATAGAAATGGTTTATATAGTAAGATGTACGTGCATAATTAAGTTAACAATATTTGATTTTATCTTGGTATTGATTTTATCAAGCACGTTTGATGAATAGGAAATAATATATTGATTCTCTGTGGGTCACGTCGGAGGACGCCACAGATACTCCCCCCTTAAAAAAAGGTAAACACAAAATAACAATTCAATATAATACATACATAATACATATTAGAAATATTTGAAAACCTAGCAATTTATATAGTACTATGATTACGTAAGACCACAAAAACAATTGAGGCGAATAGCTTTAAGTTTGATGCTGCATGTGGTAGACTGCTCTGGTAAAAATTTACCATTCCGAGAAACCATCTCAAATCTTTAACTGTTGCTGGTTTCGGGAAATCGAAAATAGCCTTTGCTTTCTCATCCTTTGGAGTGATTCCTTGGCTCGTTATATGATAACCTAAGAAATCGAGTTCGGTCTTGAGAAATTCGCATTTTTCTAGTTTCCGTTAGTAGTCCGTTTGCAGCTCGTACTTTATGACCTGTAGCTTGCCTGTGCTTAAATGAGTTTCCTCTTAAAACTGATATATTTACCCCGGTGTCGACTAAAACCTCTCGCCACTTTGTAGGTCGGCTAGGATAAGGCGGTCGTAGGGGTGAATAGCACAAGTTCCGCCCTGGTTCAAGCTAATTGTAGAGCCCGTTGTTTTTTTTTTCTGGTTGTTCCTGGCACTTTTCCTGACATTTATGTGTCTTTTTCTTGAATCGCTTACGATATTGACCTTGGTTACGATACCTCGATGCACTTCTTGACCTTGATCTTGAACGGAATTCACTGCGTCAATACTTTTTCGTCATCGTTTTCGTCGCGTAGTGCAGCGATTTCAGTTTTCATATGTGTCAGCTGATTTGCAAGTCTAGTGACCTCGTTAACTTCATTACTTAAGTTTTCAAATATCCGGTCTTCCATCTCACAAATTTTTTTGGGTGTTGCGTTTTCTAAAACAGATTGTAGTCATCTCCTTGTTTCTGTGCGGCGACTATAGCTTCGAAATGGGTAAACCATAATTTGGGTAGGTCTTGCCGGAAGCGCGGGGTATGTTCCGATATGTTTCTGGCGGCACTTCAGGTTCCAATGTAACAGGATTGACTGGAGCACGTAGAGCCATTTTCCTTTTTATTTCTGGTCGGGTCCTCAAAAATCTTCTTGCTTAATTGGCTGCGTGACTAACTTCGGGGTCACCACTTATTACGACCAGGGAAAGGGTTTTAAAGCAAGAAACGATTACATCTTGAGTGACAATTTATTAACAAATAGAAATGGTTTATATAGTAAGATGTACGTGCATAATTAAGTTAACAATATTTGATTTTATCTTGGTATTGATTTTATCAAGCACGTTTGATGAATAGGAAATAATATATTGATTCTCTGTGGGTCACGTCGGAGGACGCCACATATATCCTTAACTCATAACAGTTTATTAGTTCATTTATACCAGCATGCTTTTGTAGGACAATTTTAAGATTTCATTGTACCAAGCGTGGCAGTTTATTATTATAAATGAAAGTTGGCCATGGAAATTTAATGTCATATTTTTTTCTTTTTAATATTCTTTAGGTCTACTTTTGCACTACGCAGATGAATTTAATACCAAAGTGTTATTTATATTAATCCTTCATGCCATCGAATTTAACAACTTTACTTGTGTAATCTAATTCTTGTTGTCTTTGATTGAGTGTCTCTAATTGATAATCACATATCGCATGCTGCTTTGGATTCAAAAGGCTACTAAACCTAAACAGAGATCTAGCAATTGGAAAAGAGTTCTCTGCGCTGCTAGAAAGAGATCTGCTATGGCATGCCTAAGATCTATACATCTGTATAGGTTGAGTCTGTAAGTATGTTAAAGAATCATCATCATGATACTTCAGGCAGGAGACTCCCACTGCTAAATAAAGGCCTCCTCCAAGGTTTTCCACATCCAGCGTTTACCGATGACATTTACCAGCAGGGCTAGCATTCGAACATCGATAAAGTCGCGAATCGACTAGACAAATATTACCGGACGATTTTATCCAACCATGTTTAGCTTATATGCGCACCATAATACAACGTGTAACATAATGAAGAGATAATACTTAAGGGAATTGTATGTTTGGTGATGTAGTTTATAATTAACAGTAACATAAATTTGTTATCCTTACGGTTCGGCTGAAAAACAATTTCAAAGTTTAGATCAAAGTATCTAAGTGTCAACCCTTGAACAGCTGTTAGCTGTTTAGCCGGTGCGGGAAAGGTCATAAGGTCACTGACTGCGGCTCGAGTCTTGTTTTAGCGTATTAGGTTGACTAGGGTTGTCAAAATATTTTGTTGTAAAATAATCAAATAAATTTGTATGAAAGTCTATACCAGCACTGATCATGCTAATTCTTTCACTGTATATTCTACGTTTGGTATAGAAGCTAACCCTTAAGTTTTATCTCTCCATTTTGTTACACGTTGTAGATAGGATTACTTGATACGATTCCATGAATAAAAAATAAATAAATGAAGGCCCAATTTATCGTTGTCGAAAGTCGCATGCTAGCCCCGCAAATTTTAGGTCCACCTGCGGGGTGCTGCCTACGCTGCGTCTCCTATAGAATCTTATAATAATTATTAGGACTTATTCAATGGTAATAACTGATAGTATTTACAGAATCAAATAGTCCTTTACAAGAAAATATAAAAGAAAATTTATCATTTTAAGTGTACCTTGACGTTGACATTTAATTCAGACGCGTTAAAGGTCTCTTCAAATACAAAACTGTGAAATCTAAAATAACTCGTTACTCGTCTTTCTAGATTCATCCACGCACATACAAAAGACTGCCTCTACTTTACCTTCTTGTATAAAAAACTTTACCAAAATATCCGCAGGCATCGCGCTTGTAACATCTTCTCCAGAACCTACTACGAGTTATGGCTTGAGGAAGAAAACGTTGGACAAGAGGTCATGATTGAGGATTTGACAGTACGTATTGAATGAACAACTTTTTATTTTTATCAAAAATAGGAATGATAAAAAATGGCTGGATTTCCACCAAGAAATCATGTATACACAACAGTTTTCGCTCTTAGCGTAAGCTTACAACAAAATAATTAGAAACATTAAAAATATTTAACATTTCAAATAAAACACTTTTAAACCGGACTTATCGAGTATAATTAATTACATATTACATTTCAACTCGATGTTTCGGACAAAAGAAAAAAATATTGTCTCTAGTTTTCGTCGAGTAATTTCACGAATTTCCAATCAATGCATTGGTAAAATGTGCTTTATTAAACTTAAAACAATAAAATGATAGTACCTAGTTTAGCAGTTGCTCAAAAAAGTGCTTATATAAGCATGAAGTTTGTAGTTAAGAGAAAGAGCTCATAAACACACTAATTCCATTCAAACGCTAACTTATGGTCGTTCCTAGTCTTTACAGAGTTATTTTTATCATGATTATCTTTCTTAGTTTTAAATTTATTACTATTCTTATAAACATACAAAAGGTTTTCGTAAATATATTGTGATGCAAGGGTCAAGATACCAATCTCTTTAAACTTTTCTCTTAGAGATTCTCTATTTCCAAGTTTATACATTCCACGAATAGCCCTTTTCTGCAGTGTAAATATCGTGTCAATATCTGCGGCATTGCCCTAAAGTAGGATGCCGTAGGACATGAAAAGATGAACTCCTTAAAAAAGAAATACTTTTGATTAAAAAAGTTGTGACCCCCCAAAATTTCAGTCTGCGACCGCGCCTGATCCCACTAATATTTTCTTGCTTTTTTTCAGCAATCATTTGAAGACGCTGAGCTTAAGAAGAGTGATGTAGTAGAAGAAGAGGGCAAACCAGACCCTCTCACTCAGCTGGTCACCACGTTCTGTAGAGGAGCTATGACAGAACGATCAGGCGCTTTGCAGGTAAAATTTTGTCCAAGTAGTGTCATCAATAAGGCGGATCAAGAATTTGCCTGAATTTAAAAAAATGGCGAGCACTTTGAACAATTACTGTAAAATTTTAACCGAAGAAGAAGTTAAAATTAAACAAAAACTATAAGAAGTAGTTTTTGTCTCACTCACGCCTAACTATCCTTTAAAATACTGTTTACAGTCGCACACTAATGGAATGTTACCTAATTTGTGTCTTTTTTTTGTAATTTTGACCAAATTACCTCAAATTACACTACTTGTTCCTTGCCAACAAATTAACTGGGAAAAAAACGATATGTCAAAGGCAGGTTTTTTAGGTATCGCACATTAACTAAAAAATATAGTGACAATTTTCCAAGTTTTTCGGCTAAACTAAAGGATTTCATGGGCTATTTTGCATTACTTTTTAACAAAAATTACTTTAGATGCTAGCAAAGAATATAATCTTTTGAATAACCTTTTAAGTATGGGGATTATATGAAAGTATAGCGACATCTAGCGACGCGCCATAGAACGACAATGACACGGCGATGAGATATTGGTCCTTTTCTTCGAAGGCTGCGAAGGTAGTTCAGCTAGGGGTCACCACTGTAGGAACGGATGTTTGTTCCTACACCCCGGAAGAGGCTGAATGGACGCGACCCACGGCCCGACGGTTGATGTTGGGATGTTGTATATAGGCGCGATGTAGGCATTTCGTCGTGTCGTCATCGTTCTATGGCGCGTCGCTAGATGTCGCTATAAAAGCATGAAAAAAATGCGTTTTAGTGAACTCGTAGAAATGGGAGATATAAAATTTTAAAATGACTGTCACTTAGAGGGATGAGCGGTGCCACCGTCTCTGTATAGTATTTTCAACCGACTTCCAAAAAAGGAATATGTTCTCAATTCATATGTATTGTTTTTTTTTGTGTCTTGTTACCCGATATTTCGCACAATTTTGAATTAATTTTGAAAATTCTTGTTTCATATGATAGATAGAAGGTACTTCAGAGTTAGTCCCATATAAATTTCATCGAAATCGATTGAATAATTCATGGATAATTTCAATTTTTTGAAAAAATATGTATGAATTCGGAGAATGTTTACTTTGACATTATAATTCAACCAAAGTTTTGACGTGAAGTCGGTTTTTTTAATGCTCTGCATTCGTTAATTATATATTATGTCGATAAAAAATGTAGTATACGAGGGTGAAGTATCGGGAATCCGATCCATAACACACAGTATACCTATACCTATCTATACTAATATATAAAGCTGAAGAGTTTGTTTTTTTGTTTGTCCTATATAAATGACTAGCCACCGCGCGCGGTTTTACCCGCGTAACTTTTGATCCCGTGGGAATTTTGGGATAAAATATACCTTCCTCAAGAGTTGGGCTATCAAATGCAAAAAGAATTTTTCAAATCCCACTTGTAGTTTCTGAGATTAGCGCGTTCAAACAAACAAAACAAAACAAACTCTTCAGCTTTATATATTAGTATAGATTAGTAATAGATGGGTGGACATTTCCAGAATCCTCATTAAAATTTTCTCATTCTAATCCACCTCAAATGTCGGAAACAGGAAGACCCGCTCTACATGTCCTACGCGCACATCATCGCTAAGTCCTGCGGCGAGGAGGAAGAGGAGGGGGGTGGGGAAGAAGAGGAGGGAGGGGGAGAGGCTGAGGCCGAGGACGAAGGAGGTGCTAGCATACATGTGAGTTTTTGTTTTGTTAGGTTTATATAAGTTTTTAAACTTTCATGGTCTTCAACATTTAAATATATTTAAAAAACAGGATATTCGACATGAGTTTTGTAAATACTTATCCACTTTTGAAAGTAAATTTAAATATTAGGTTTATGTTTGTGTGGATTAGACTAATCATAATACTTTTAATTTTGGAAATTTTTGTAAGATTTTTTCTAGACAAGCCGTTAAATAAATTAACACTTATGGATTTTAACATAAAAGCCATATTTGACTGACATTTTTTATTAATGCTTGCTTCACTGTGTAGTCCACAAACTGATCTATACTAATATATAAAGCTGAAGAGTTTGTTTGTTTGTTTGAACGCGCTAATCTCAGAAACTACAAGTGGGATTTGAAAAAATCTTTTTGCATTTGATAGCCCAACTCTTGAGGAAGGTTAAAGGCTATATTTTATCCCGAAATTCCTAAGGGATCAAAAGTTACGCGGGTAAAACCGCGCGTGGTGGCTAGTTAAAACATATTTGGAGGCCACATAGTTAATGTGTAAGTTTAGTATTAATATATATGTATTGTTTTTAACGCAATCGGCGTTTCCTTAAACAGAAACCAAAATAGTCTTTATGTATGACTTTCTATTCTTCTAATAAAACTATTACCCTTCTTGCAAGCAGAGAACTATGGGAACTTTAATGGTATGTATTTATCCATACATTTCATCGTTAATTCATACAAATTATGTTAATTGTAAATTAATATCGATAGCTTTTGTCCAAAGCAATAATATTTTGACTACCGTGAATCTAAGTTATATTTTTGTTATTTTCTGGTGTAACATTTCACAGGTCAATAAAAACAGTAGTAATTTAAAGTCATAATATGTCATAAACGATAAAAATCTCGATACTTTATAGACGCGACCAAAAATCGATAAGAATAAGTATGTTAGTTTCGCTAACCTTTTTTCTATCCGCTGCTTGACAGAATAAGTATGCTTATAACTAAAATAAATTAATCCTAATGTGTCAACATAGCAAACTTTACATTATTTTTTTATTAATAACTTAACATTACATTATAAATCTTATATTTCAGTAGCAATTCCCTTCATAATTGAAATACACATATGAAATATATTATGGCACCGTAAGAAAGTTTCGATTGGCAAAGAAACCGAATAAAAGCTTAGGCGTAAATCAG
This sequence comes from Stenoptilia bipunctidactyla, assembly GCA_944452665.1. Taxonomy (NCBI): domain Eukaryota; kingdom Metazoa; phylum Arthropoda; class Insecta; order Lepidoptera; family Pterophoridae; genus Stenoptilia; species Stenoptilia bipunctidactyla. The sequence continues at coordinate 17,777,330 of OX101745.1, forward strand.
CCGAATATTATATTTTATATATTTATTTCGCGCACCAGAATTATTACAACAAATGAATAAACATAAAGAAATAAAATTTAATATCGTCTTAAGTTAATAATCAAAAAAGAAACCCATTTCAACTGGATTTAACGCGTTTAATTTATACTTTACATCTTAACTCGACATTTCGGTATCTTTGCACACCCCGTGGTCACGATAGACTCTATTTTAAACATAATTTAAGCCAAGCTCTTTAAACCTTATCACACCAACAGGAGCAAGAAATGGAGAAGCAGAAGCTTCTCTTCCACCAGGCCCGCCTGGCTGACAGAGGAGTAGCAGAGATGGTACTCCTCCATATTTCAGCTTCCAAAGGAGTGCCGAGTGAAATGGTTATGAAGACTTTGCAGCTAGGAATATCTATTCTGAGAGGAGGCAATATTGATATACAGATGGTAAGCAATTGTACAAAGAAATCTCTAAAAAATCTCGAACCAACTGAATCCTGACCCACAACAGGCTCATTTTGGCAAACCGTCTAAATGCTAGTAGGTCGAAATTCGCTTGATGATAGGTTTCCTTGGTGACGAACTTGTTATCATTTCATTCAACACTGAGGTTTAATGAGTACAGAATTCGTACAGTATCTAAAATGTCCTAAGTGCATTATACGCGATAGACCATACAAGTTTGACAGTTTCAAACGAATTATGAGCAAAGTGGGTCATGACTAGGTTTGCCATCTTTTTTTCCTAGAAATAAAGTATATTTGAGTTTGAAAAGAATATCAAACAGTATTTTGGAAAAATAAACAGTATTCAATTTATTTAATGTTTTAAGCACATATTTGTAGAGCTTCTTGGTCAAATTATTAATTAAAGCTTAGCATATAAAGTGTTTAACTTTTTATGCTGAAAACAGTATTTTGTATAGGTTATTTTTGTTCAACACTAAACAGTATAATGTAGTGAAAAACAGTGTAATACCAGGCCTGGCTCACTCCGCGCGGTACATCCGTTATTTACCTACAGCGAAGCGCTCCGCCGGCGGAGTTCGAATGGGTCGTGTATCACGCACGCGCCCGTCGGGACGTTGTAGATACCTACCTACCTAATAGCACTCACAGTAATTCTATGATCGAGGTCGCAAATAGTATTTAAAAATGGACATAAAAAGAAACAAATATTCAATTAGATTATGTTTAGATTTGATTATGTTCAATTTAGCAAACAAAACATATGTAGTATTACTAATTATTCGTCGTAACTTTTTTTTCATTTTGTACTTTAGGTAAGTTTAAACAATATTTTTTACAAAGGTAGAATAACAGTAATACCTACATCGGTAGATACTTAATTACAAATAAGGAGATTAATTTATTCTTCACTAGGGAGCAACCCTAACAGCGTAAGAAAAGATAAGAGGCATGCGATAGAAAGAGACAAAACTTCTAGGTATATAAATTTGCAGGTACGTAATGCTGTGCGAGCTGAATTCCACCGTATCGCGTCGTAACAAGACTCGAATTTATTTAGATCTTCTTGCGGAGTAATTCTTCTGTACCAACTATTACTTATTCTGTGGTAATACTGTTAAAAACAGTATTTTAGACAACCCTAGTCATGACATTATTCAGCTAGTTTGAAAGTACATAAGACAAGTATAGGAACTGGAGTATTGAATAGTATTTTTCAGACTTAAATTGGTTTGAATAAAACTACCACCCTGAATAAGCGTTTTGTAAAAGACGACTAATCCGAGCAACCCGGTGGTAGGATCCCTTCAGGGTTTGCCTGGCAAGAACCACCCTTCATATTAAATTTGCCGCCAAATATAACTTCTCCAGCGTTAATGTGTTCCAGTTTTTTATTAAAGAGCCAGGTCCTTCACAAGTCCGTGTGCTGGCATCTTCAACCTCATCCTAACTCACTTAGGTGAGATTGTTATTTAAGCTCAAACGTGGGTTGAGCTTTAATAACAAAAAAGTTACAATACAAGTTACAATACAAGTTACAATGGTTCTAAGCCCAGGCGGTAAATATAACATCATCTGCTCATTTCTGTACGAATAGAAATATCAGGTTTTAAATGTAAATTGAATAGATATTTTTCGTTAATATACATTATACAGGGTTGATTTGTAGTCACCAGCCGAATTTAAATGTTAGTTTCTTTGATACGATATAAACGTACCTACATATTTATTTTAGCATAGCTCGGTGAAAAAAAAAGATTTGGCACCACAAACTTTTATGCAAATAATCGTTGTTGATGAACATAGCTACTACGATGCGGCATTTCTTTGATAATACTACGACGTAGTACTACAAGATTTTTTGTAGTTGTCTTTATTTTAATGGTAATTTAGAGTGACCATGGTTTGCTTAACATGTTAGCGGATATATTTATTTCTTTTAAAAAAAAAAATACTTTTTTTTGCAAAAATTTGGGCGGTGACTACAAATCAACCCGTATACTTATGTATAAAAGCCGAAGATCAAAGTGTAACCACGTTTTTTACCAACAAATGAAATTGAGATCAAACGCGGCTTATTTCACAAATAAAAGAACCTATTTTTTTAGGTTTGTCTATCAATACATTTGTTCAGTTTAAACATTCTCATTTCACAGGGCATGTTAAACCACCTCAAAGACAAGAAAGACGTGGGCTTCTTCACGTCGATCGCTGGACTGATGAATTCTTGTTCAGTGCTTGATTTAGATGCCTTCGAGAGGAATACAAAAGCTGAAGGTAAGACACGCTTACACAAGCAATAGTTGAAATAGTTTTTGCTTGGTGGTAGGATCCCTTCTGTGTCCGCCTGGCTAGCGACCACCCTTTATATAAAGTCTGCCGCCAAATGTTACCGCTCCGGCGGTAATGTATTCCGGCAATATTGTATAAAGAGCCAGTTCCTTCCTAAACCCGTGTGCTTTCATCTTCGACCTCATCGTCACTTACCATCAGGTGAGATTGAGGCCAAACGCGGGTTTAGTCACTTATAATAAAAAAAAAAACCCGCGACATTATTCGATATTTGACACGCTGTAACTGTGAACTCTTTGACGTTTTCCGTCGGGCAATCGTCGAGGGAACGCCGCCGATGGTTGAAATCTAGATGCAAATCCTTGCTAAGGACGACCTTTTTGGGAATACTGAACGTCTCCAGCAAAACGTCTGTTACCCTGTTTCTTAAGATTACCCATTTCGTTAATTTTCCATACAAACTCAGAAGTCGCGTAGTTCGATGTTTAGTATCAAATACTTACCATAAACTTTTTGTGATATCGTTTTTAAGAGAATATAATTAACTTAGTTGCTACGGATGTAGCGTATTTATTATATTGTTCTAGTAAGTACCGTAATTACCACTCACACACACACAGTAAATTATATATTTTGTTTAAAGTAAAAAAAAGTGAATCAAAAATGTATATTTTTTAGTTTAATACGTAACTAGCATAGAGAATTCCTTCAGAAATGGAAGATCAGAGTCCTCTGATACAGGCACCTTGTGCTTAAAAGAAGGCTCTTATCAATAATTATTGTAAAAATGTATTTTCTAACGAAATAAATGCTTATTATATTATATTAATTGTTTTGTTTAACTGTTTAAAAAAGTTTAAAAGGCTTTCAAGTTTATGTCTCCACAATCTTTTCCGCCGGCTTTTTTTGTCTCTTGGTCTACTGTAATTTCTAACTCAATAACTATCAACATCTTATTAAAGCCGAAGTACGAAATTGTGACGTCATTAAGTGGCCATTCGGTGGCTTTATGATACATAAAATATTTTGTTTTTTTTTTATGGAAAAACGTACAAAATGAATTACCTTAAGAAGAACGCCATGAACTTTCCCCTCAATAAAAAGCAAAATTACCAAGATCAGAAGAATTAGATTAATAGGTACAATTTACCAAAAAACTGTCACTTCCAGGTCTGGGCGTGGGTCTGGAAGGGGCAGCGGGAGAGAAAAACATGCACGACGCTGAGTTCACTTGCGCGTTGTTCCGCTTCATACAACTTACTTGCGAGGGTCACAATTTGGGTGAGTATTGTTAAGTAATCTATCCGTAATCTTATGTAGTTCGTTATGTGTCTTGAGTATCAGATGAGCAGTATAATTTTATTCTTAACATGCGTCCTAGCATGTGCTATGCAACAACTTTTCATCATTGAAAATACCCCACATATGAGGTCAATTCCAAAACCCTGCGATTCTACAGCTACCTTTATTTTTAAGTTAGCAAAATTCCCCTTAAATAGTAAAACAACGGCTTTTGTTCTACCTTTTGTAGGAGCTCAATATTGGTGTCTATTTAAAATATGGCAAATAACTGTAGTTGCCAAAGGAACAAAGCAAATTTTTTACGGTATTTGATCTAGACGCTTGATTCTAAAATTGTGCGAAAACTACACCGTTAATCCGTCTTATTCCTTTACAATATGTGTTTTGTTTGACAAATTGATAAAAGTATCAATGCTCTAGATTTTATAGTTTAAGTCATATCTATTTATGGGAAGGGATTACCAGCAAACTTTAATATTAATTTTAACGTTATCTCTTATTTCCTCACAGAATGGCAAAACTACCTCCGTACACAAGCCGGTAACACGACAACAGTGAACGTGGTCATCTGTACGGTGGACTATCTACTGAGGTTGCAGGAATCTATCATGGACTTCTACTGGCATTACTCTAGCAAGGTAATAATTATTCAAATTAAAATATTCTTTATTTCGTAAGTATTTAAATACATTTGAAATAAGTCAAACAATTTACAAATTGAACTGAATCTACCACCACTTCGGAAAGTCGATCTGTTGAGAAGAAGTGGCAAGAAACTCAACAGCAATCATCTTTTAAAAATAAAAATACACAACAATTTATAGCAAGGAAAACCTTTTCACTTAACACTTATCAATAAATCTATCGAAGGGTTAATCTTAAATATTTTGGATTTTTATTATAAAAGCGTACACATTGACCCATGAACGAGTTGGTGATCTTCTGGAGTCTACTATTATATTCATACATTAGGCAATCAAGTACTAGATAGAAACGTAGACATAGATATAGAGGTAAAGATAGAAGAACAGGGGAGAGAGAATACAGATAATGTGGATGGAGATGAGGATAGTCGTGGACAAAGACAGGGCGTGGACGTGGACATGAAAATGGGGAAGTCAGAGTCAAATTCAAAAAGTAACATAGTCATAAAGTCATCAGCAAAACGACCTGGCACCGCTAGCAGCACCCGTTCACGAGTATAACGCAAGCACCAGCCATCACCCTCCTCAACCATATTTTAGGGAAGAGGGTGACCCGACACCCGACGCTACCACTAGCCATGCCGCCTGAGGGAGCATGATGTTCTTGCTGTTGTATGAATAAGAAGTATATGCTGTAGAACTAAGTCTCTTCGCCAACCTTTCTATATGTGGTCCCCATCGTAGTTGTGCGTCTAGGGTTATGCCAAAGAACACTGTTGAATTTACAGGGCTCAATTCATGTCCTTTTACAATTAAATTAGTATTTAGATGCAGGACATTAGGCAATGAGAATTTAAAAAAATTGTTTTATTTTCATTGAGGACCAGGTTATTGGCTGAAAACTATTTCTCCACAATTTAAATACAATAGTTTACTTCAAAGCAATGCTTCAATTGCCTACTCACTTTAAATATAAAAGAGGTATCATCGGCAAACAATATGACCTCACACTTGATTTGTCTACCAATTCCTCAAATAGAGACTGAGATTGTGCTGACCTGGATTCATTAATTTTAGATTCTAAAGAAGTTATTTGTGAAAAGGAATCACATGATTGGACTTTCAAATGTTTGTTATACCTAATAACATCTTCTAGTATATTAATTTTACCATCAAACTCATTTACTATCCTCAGGAGTTGGTCTCTTTGCTCAACAACTTCTAGAAATTGAATTTGAATATTTCTCAATTACATTAAATCGTCATCAAGAAGTCGTTGTGGCGCCGTGGTTACTGTGCATATCAAACGATATCACAAGTGAAGCGCGCTTGGCGCGGCCGATATTAGGATGGATAACCGCCGATCATTAATTTCTCACGACGACTGCCGTGCTTCGGAGGGCACGTTAAGCAGTCGGTCCCGGGTGCTGTATACTTGTATACAGTAGTCGTTAGGGTTTGTCAGAAGCCATTTCGGCATCCTCCAAATTCTGACATCCACCAACCAGCACTGGGCCAGCTTGGTGGATTATACCTCCTCGTCACCCAGAGGAGAGACTCATAGCCTTGCAGTGGGCTCATTACACGGAGCTGTGATGATGTTGATGACATTAAATTCAAATTATGAATAATAACTACTCTGTAATCATTTCTCCAATTATTTATTAGCAGTAGTACATGATCACATAATTTCTTTATTAAGTAGAGCCTACACCTAAATAATTTCCTAGAGGCAATATGAAATATCCCCAGGCAAGCACACCAACAAGGCTTATGATGCCATGTAGCAAACTAGGTAGAAACCTAGCGTATAAATACGTATATAGAGTTGCCTTTTAATAATATTTTAATAGCAGATTAAGACTGATGACTAACTCATAATTACGAAAAAAAATATATATAATTTTTCGTAAATTAAAATTTCTAAATTCTTGTAAGTGATCAATATTTAAGTTTGATCTACAGTTTATGACAATAATAAAAACGTTTCCATCTAACTGAATCTAGTCATAAAATGACTTAATTTTATGACTAGTCATAATCTAGTCATTAATGACTAGTCATAATCAAAGATCAAATCATCAGACCCACTCATCATTCCTGATCTGCTATTAAAATATAATTGACTACTAATATTAATAAATTCTCTCCTACAGGAACTAATCGACCCGGCGGGCAAGGCTAACTTCTTCAAGGCAATCGGGGTCGCGTCGCAAGTGTTCAATACTCTCACTGAAGTCATTCAGGGTCCTTGTACTCAGAACCAGCAGGCTTTGGCGCATTCCAGGTTTGAAAATTATATGATTACTCTTTTTTGTGTGTAGTTAGTAAATCTTCCATCTTATTAGAATTATGCAGGGTCCTTCTGAAATATTGTGACATATTTTAAGAACAGATTAAAAACGATTTGATAATTCAAGAAAAAAGATACTAATATTTTCAAGATTACAATTTTAAATTCTCTTAAGTGAACAAAATTTAAATTTAATCTAAAACGTTTCCATCTGTTTCCCTCTAGAAATAAGATAAAAAATTACAACGTTTTCGATGTTTTAACTCTTTAATTTATAGAAAACATTAAATACCAGCAAAAATTAAGAATTTCCCTCCTTTTAACAGCGAGAGCCATATTTATACACATTTTATGTAAATGACAGGTATTTGAATTCATATATTCAGCCTACAGGCAATTATAATTTGTTTTATAGGTAGGTACCTCACAACTTTTCTTGGGAAGGAGCTCCCCTAGGTTCCCCAAAACTCACTTTAAGTAAACTCTGCTATAAACTAACTAAAGTAGACCGATGCTAAAAAAATATCAAACAAATTAAAAAATATTTTTAAGCAGCTCAGAAATTTACTTATATCAAAAAGCTAGGCTATTATACAGCATAAAAACATTTTGATGATAAATTTTTGAATCAGAACTTATTTTTAATTTATCTACAAAATAAGCCTCCTCTCTCCTAATATTGCAATACCCAATAGGGTCATAATGTATTCAATAATGATTTGTGTATATTATGGAAGCAATAAAGAATTGAGAAACTATTTTTACCCTCATTTTTTATCCTCTATCAGGTTATGGGACGCTGTCGGAGGTTTCCTCTTCCTCTTCTCCCACATGCAAGACAAGCTATCGAAGCACTCCTCCCAAGTTGACTTGCTGAAGGAACTCCTCAATCTTCAGAAGGACATGATTACTATGATGCTCTCTATGCTGGAGGGGAATGTTGTTAATGGTGAGTGAGAGGTTATAATAAGTGTATGTATGTAGGTATCGAAATTTTTATTAAAGATAAAGAAAAATTAAAGAAAAGAAGAAAAAATAAACAAACCGCATAATGATGTTTTTTTTGCAATTAAAGTTTGAAAGAGTAAAACTTGATTTTCAGAAAAAAATGAAATCCTAAATATTTAATACTTTGGCGTTGGGGTAAGGTAAGCCTCAGACGCCAGTGGTTGCGGGTTCGATCCCCGCACGGAACAAGAAAAAAAAATGTTCCGTGTCTGAGTGTTTATCTATTTATGTAGGTATTTATATTCTAGGTTCCCCGCTAGTTCGCTACATGGTATCCCATAACACAAGCTATGCTAACTTTGGGGTTTTTTTTTTATAAGTGACTAAACCCGCGTTTGACCTCAATCTCACCTGATGGTAAGTGACGATGAGGTCGAAGATGAAAGCACACGGGTTTACGAAGGAACTGGCTCTTTATACAATATTGCCGGAACACATTACCGCCGGAGCGGTAACATTTGGCGGCAGACTTTGTATAAAGGGTGGTCGCTAGCCAGGCGGACCCAGAAGGGATCCTACCACCAAGCAAAAATCCAAGTCATGTAGTTGGTGTGATTGTCTGGGGATATTAATTTTTATTATTATTTATTCACTTTCGGAGTACCTACATAACTTAGCTCAAAAGATTGAAAGTAACCTCTACTACATCGCCTTAAAAGATTCCAATTTAATTACCAATAACCTTGTATAATCAATCCCTGAATAGATCGATCAAAAAAATTTGTTAAGATCGTTCTGAAAACGGACGGATAATCGCCAATTACACTGCACTTGTTAATGAAAACAATCAAACAGATTACAATCAAATAAATTTAGAAAGAATCAAATTAGCATTTTTAAGCAAGAATATGCAAAACAAGCATATTATGTATTCTTATATCTTATGTCTATTCTAACTGACGACCGACTGGTGTAGTGGTAACATATATTTTGCCTTTTATGCCAGAGGTCCTGGGTTCGAATCCCGACGGCGGCGGATATCGGTGTGATGAACACAGATATTAGTCGTCAAGTCATGGATGTTTATTTAAGTTTATTCTAGTAAAAAAATTGTATTTATCCAATATTTGTATGTTTATATATTTCTTAAGTATATCAGTTAACTAGTATCCATAGCACAAGTTCTTTAAGAAACTTAATTTGGGCCAGATAAAGTTGTGTGAGTGTCAGAAATATTTATATTTATATCTTTAAAATACGGAAGATTGTATAAGAAATAAGCTTAACCATATTACTCTACGTGTTCATAAAAAAAAAAACATGAAATCAAAACATACACTTTCTTATAAACACCCCATTTCCAAATTTTTTTTTCTGTAAATACCCAATTAACAAAAACATTTCACTTATCCCAACAGGCACAATCGGAAAACAAATGGTGGATACACTCGTGGAATCCGCCTCCAACGTGGAGTTGATCCTCAAATACTTCGACATGTTCCTCAAGCTGAAGGACCTCACATCATCAGCCAGCTTCCAGGAGATCGACGCCAACAGTGACGGATGGGTGCTGCCGAAGGACTTTAAGGAGAAGATGGAGCAGCAGAAGAGTTATACTCCGTAAGTTAATTTAGAGTTGATTTACGGCGAGTTTTCAATAACTTTGTCCAAGTTGGCCGAAAATTTATTCATTTCCTTGATCATATTTTATGTTTCCATTCGTCGTTAAATATTCTAATTATTTAAGATATTTTTGCTTTTATATATATAAGGTGTTCCGCTTGATTTCCCATAACTCTAGGGTATTAATGGGACCATGAATCAAATAACATGCGAAAAAAAAAACATTTTTTTTTGTTTTTAGTTTTCATACAAAATAATTCAATTAAGTCAAACATCTTATGTAAAACACCTTTACGCAAAGTATAACAACGTGGCATTTTCTATCCCTTTTTTGGGATAGAAAATGCACAGGTTGCACAGGTACAGTTCGCAACGTTGTATGCTTCAGTGACACGCGTCTATTGAATTACTGTTAAAGAAATTTTACAAGATTTACAAGATTTTACAATTTACTACCCGTGCGCGATAAGTTGGGACCTGAGCGCGGTGACGTCACTGACAAGTACAGTTCAAACAAAAAATGTAACTAGCTTCCGCATGCGGCGGTATCTGCGAATTTTAGGTAGTCATCTTCCATAGTGAAATTATTTACAATATTAAGTTATTTTATAACAATAATTAATCGTAATTGTCAGACTATAGATTTATTATGTATCACTAAAAGTGAAAAACAAAACTGCTGGTTTCGCTTTTCGTTTTCGAAAAACTCGAACACTTTCAGCACGAGATTTCTTTCTCCACTACGCAAAGCTTTACCCCTCATTACAATGCTTGTTATTAAAAAAATAATAACAATAAAACAGTCAAAAAACGTAACAGAAACTTTAACAATAAAAAAACGTAACAGGAGCAATAACAAATAAACTTAACACGGACTATTATAACAAAACTAACAACTTATTCGGAGCGCGTCGATACGTGACGTAAGCCAGTACGAAACTAATAGATAAAAAATGTGGCTTCAACTGTACACCGCGGGCGGCCGCGGGTAGGTGCGCGGGGATGGGGGAGGAGTGTCGCATTCCACGCGGGTCTCAACTTATCGCGCACGGATAGTACAAGGGTGATAATTTATGAACTCATTATATTAAGATTGATGATATCTTGGAGAGTATGCACTTTTGAACCACATATTCTTTGGCAAAAAGTATTATTTTTTAGTAAGGAACAAAACCTCAAAGTTACAAGATATCAAAAAGAACACCTTGTATTTGCTTTTATGTTTTTTGAATATAAGAAATGTGTCAAAAGTAGTTGCAGTTTCAAATTCTTTATCTATGTTTATACTTCCAAAAAAGTTAATTGCTTTCGGTTTTTCAGTGTGGGGTTCTCAACTCTTACAATTATTATAAGTTAGGGTAGTCATAACCATTGTTTACTAGTTACGTCTCATATGGGGTCGTTCATTAAGGTTATGTAGCTCATGTGTCAAGTAAAACCGCTTATTTTTAATGCAATAACAAAATAACTTTAAATTTCAATTTTATCACGATACGCAAAAAATACTATGCTCTATACAAACTTCCTAACACCCAACCTTCAACCCTAACAGCGAAGAAATAGAGTTCCTGCTGGCATGTTGCGAAACCAACCATGACGGAAAATTGGACTACATCGGATTCTGCGATCGCTTCCACGAACCAGCTAAAGAGATTGGGTTCAATCTCGCTGTACTGCTGACCAATTTGTCTGAGCATATGCCCAATGAACCTAGGTGAGTGAATTAGGTTACCTTATCTACTTCATTTTACTTTAAGTACTATAGAAACAACTGATTGATGACCCATTTTGCTGAAAATTCGATTGAAACTGTCAAACTTGTAAGGTCTATCGCGTATAATGCACTTAGGACATTTTAAGTACAGTACGAATTCCGTACTCAGTAAATTTCAGTGTCGAATGAAATGAAAACAAGTTGGTCACCAAGGACCACCAATCTTCAAGTGAATTTTGACCTACTAGTATTTAGACGGTTTGCCAGAATGAGCTGATGGTGGGTCATGATTCAGTTGATTCGATATTACATTTTTATCAGTTCATCATCTTCACATCATTACAAAGGAGAGTTATATAAGGCTATGTGAGACGCCGAAATGTCTTCTGACAAACCCTAACGACTACTGTATAGTGCCTACACAGGACCCGGGACCTACTACTTAACGTGGTATCTGAAGCACGGAGGGCATGTTCAGACCATCCTAATGACTATCAAAATAGCTTCACAAATTTTATTTTCAGACTCCCAGAAAATAATTTTAACAGGTTCTTTTAAGAGTACATTAAAAATCATCTCCATGTATATACATGTGACATGTCAATCTTAGTAATCAAATTCCTTCAGACGTTACAGCAAATCATTGAGTTTAGCATAAAAACTTAGGACTGCACATTTCGTTTATTGTTCCACACAAACTGTGGAGCACCATGTGTTCACTACTTGATATCAAATACCAAGTAATTTAATGATCATCATCATCATCACAACCGCATATAATGAGCCCACTGCAGGGCTATGAGTCTCTCCTGGGTGACGAGGAGGTTTAGGCCGTAATCCACCTAGCTGGCGCAGTGCTGGTTGATGGATGTTAAAATTTTAGCACCGAAATGGCTTCTAACTAATCCTAACGACTACTGTTTACAAGTATACAGCACCTAAGACCTACCGCTTCATGTGTCCTTCGAAGCACGGAAGTCGTCGTGAGAAATAAATGATCGGCGGTCACCCATCCTAACACCGGAAATTTAATCATATTAGAACAGCTTTTAAAATAAGAGTTCCAGTTTTTGTAAGTGCGTAACTTTTAGCGACAAGACGATTTAAGCAGGACAAATTTTTTGGCCAACACTAATTTTGGCTTAGTTCCATGTATATTCTCAAAGCAAAACTTAAATAGCACGTTTCTTCAAATTGAAAAACAATCTAACTTCTACACCGCAGACTGGCCCGGTTCCTGGAAACTGCGGGCTCCGTACTAAATTACTTCGAACCATTCCTCGGTCGTATCGAGATCATGGGTGGGTCGAAACGCATCGAGCGAGTCTACTTCGAGATCAAGGAGTCCAATATTGAGCAGTGGGAGAAACCGCAGATTAAGGTAAATCTATCAATTAATTCTTTGTAAAATAGTAGATTGTTAAACTAGGGTCGGATGACATAAATTCCCATACGAGGTGTTTAGACGCCCAAGCGCAGCGACGGCGGATATAATCCGAGTATGAATTGATGTCATCCACCCGCGGGGAACACTCTACTTTTCATTTCGAATATAAGGAAAGTAAAAAAAAAAAATTTTCTTACATATTTATTTAAAATTAATGGAAAAGTTCGAACGATTCGTAAAGTTTAAAGTGACATTTTTATTCACATATTAATCGGTGACATATTTCTATGTAGGTATAGATATCATTTTTTACATAAAACAACCCTATGTATTAAAATAATTATATATAATTAAGAAAATTATATATTTATATATTTTTTAAATGATAGTGACAAAATAAAGACAAATATATTTTTTTAAATTACTTCTTTTAACTTGACTTTTAAAATAAAAATACATTTTTGACAGCTGGCTTCATAAGAAATATATTAGTTCTAGTTTTGAAATCCATTCTGGCCCGTTGGTTCGGAATGAATTTGTATGAAACATTCCGACCCGCGGGTCGGATGAAGCATTTTCAGACCGATACTTGGATCAAACATAGACTACTTCCCGAGTGTGAGAAATGAAAAATAAATTAACATTATTAATTTAGCAACGTAGAAAGGGCTTGAATCGCAGCTTTTTGATAAGCGTGTCTTAAAAGGCGAATAATCCAAAAGACCTCCCCTTGATGATAGGGAACGGGGTTTAACCAGCTAGCGACAAATATATTTACCATGTATACCTATAATAAGTCGAAAGTAAGGAGCGAAAGTCTTCCATGCTGGACTGGGAGCGAAAGAATAACGTAGAATGTGCTTCTCTTCCCGGGCATACTGTAAAAGTCAGTTAAGGGACAGAGGTTTCAAATGCGTTTTTGTAGGCGATAGGCTGCCCCCTGTCACTGCAATAGTCTCTCTCCATCTTTATAATACCTCCAAATTTGTCAAACGTGACATCAGATGGTCTTGTAACCTCTGGTGTTCTGCCTACCCTATACGGGATACAGGCGTTAAGTTATGTATGTATGTACTACTAGATAATACAACTTTATTTTTAATAAAACAGTTTTCCCTACAAATATTGAAATTGACATCTGTAAAGACAAAATGTTTATTAAACAGAAATAAGCAGAATTCTATGTACAAATTGATTTTTTTGTATATTTTCCACCATTATAAACTTGCAATTGGAATTCTTTATTTAATAGGGCCAGGGATTCATTTTTTTTAGCCATTAGCAATGAAAAGTAATCCTATTGCATCGTAAACCTTTAAATTTATCATTCCAGGAGTCAAAACGAGCCTTCTTCTACTCAATCGTAACAGAAGGAGGCGACAAGGAAAAACTCGAAGCGTTCGTGAACTTCTGCGAAGACGCCATCTTTGAAATGACGCACGCGTCGGGACTAATGGCGGCCAGTGAAGAGACTTCCGGTGGAACTAAGAATAGAGAGGCCAGCTACATGTACATGGGGGATGATGATGATGAGAGGTGAGAGTTAATTATCTGCGAATGTCTTTTTATTGATTTGTGGTAGCAAATCAGATATGTATTCCTATTTCATACAAATTTCATTAATTCACTCAAATTCAAAGTCAAAGTCAAAAGAATCTTTATTTAGTAAGTATTTAAATACATTTGAAGTAAGTCAAACAATTTACAAATTGAACTGAATCTACCACCACTTCGGAAAGTCGATCTGTTGAGAAGAAGTGGCTAGAAACTCAACATCTTTTAAAAATACACAATAACAATTAACAACTAGGGAATCCCATCTCGTTGCATCCGGATATCTTTTAGTAAAACTTTTTATATAACACTTATCCTTAAATCTATCGAAGGGTTAATCTTAAATATTTTGGAATTTTATTATAAAAGCGTACACATTGACCCATGAACGAGTTGGTGGAACTTCATCGAACTTTCCATACAAAATCATTTTTAATTCATGAAAATTTCTGTAGCTTATGTTTATAAACGCATTTATGTTTGATAATAATAATAATAAGTCTTTATTGTACAACTATAAATATACATATAATCTACAGAGAACAAATTTAGGGTTGATACAAGAGTTGATATTGTTTATTGATTATAAAAAAACAAATAGAACAGAGTTGAAATCGGAACATCAGTTTTTTTATCGTTGTTTGTAACAGTAAAATTGGATTTTGAGATAAAATGGGAAAGCCCAAATACAATGAAAATGGTTAACTTAACAACTTTACATAATTTGGGCGTCAATGATTATTGCAAATACCTCCTCTAGCGTTAAAGAATTCCGGTCTAATAACCGATAACCCTGAATGTGATTATTTTATATTACTCTAACGTTAAAAGACACTCTCTACATATTATTATAAAAGTCATAATCCACTGTCTGTCTATATAATCGGTATAATCATCGGAACTACTGAACAAAGTTTGAAATGTTTTTGTACTTGTTAAAAGTATCTATCGGAGCTCACTATGTACCGCGGTTACTGAATTACCATATTAATACGACCACTTTGGCGATGGGGTAAACCTGTCTGCCTCAGACGCCAGTGGTTGCGGGTTCGATTCCCGCACGGAACAATAAAAAAAAATGTTCCGTGTCTGGGTGTTTATTTATTTATTTATGTATTTATATTCTAGGTTCCCCCCTAGTTCGCTACATGGTATCCCATAACAAAAGCTAGTGTTTGTCTGCGGATTTGAATTAATTTAATTTTTATTTATTTATTTTCTTCCCAGAGGAGCGAAAGATCCCTTCCGTCGAGGCATCCAATCAGTAAAGGACGGCATCGGCATGGCATTCTCATCCTTATCGCCTTCGAACATAAAACAGAAAGTCGCAGACATGCAACAAATGCCGCCCGCAGAACTAGCCGTTGGTTTCTTCAAAATGTTCTTCTATATGTTCTACTACGTGGGATACAGTGGAGTGGTGGTTGTCAGGTAATTATGAAGCTTATTAACTTGTGTTAAGGATTATAATTTAATAAACTTGTCTACTTAGGAAAATATTAGGCATATGGTGTTCTATTAAACCACTACTTAATATTTTAAGAGCTCGTTAAGAATGGCTTTAATTTACAGCTTAAAAGCAACAGATGGAAACTTTTTTATTTCTAGCTATATAATCGTAAATTACAGATTTAACTTAAATGTGGTTCACTTAGAAGATTTTTATTCGTGAATCAGACCCACACATAATTCTTAACGCTCTTAATATATCTAGTATTATTTTAGCAGTACCTTGATATTTCTACTATTTAAGCTAGTGTTGAAATAAAGTTCACATTTATGAAATAAAAAATTAATTAAATTCAAATGATAAGTTTTTGGTACAATTATTTAATTAATGATTAGCAATTATTATAACAGGCCAAAGGATCCTTCATATACTTATATGGAACAATAGTGGCCAGTAATGGAGACAGCTTTTTATATTTAATATTTTTTGGGATTATGAAATTATAATATTTTTGTTTCAATTCGCCTGTGCATATTTGTCTTATTTTTTTTCCATATTTTTATATAATACAAATTAATTCAATACTAAAATATTTTAAAGGTAAAATATGTTAAGGTATCGGTTTGATATAATTTTCAATCATTCATGTCATTAAAAATACATGAAAAGATATAAAATTACCTAATTGGCATGATTCAATATTGTAGCTTTTACCATTATATTTATGAATAATGTATGATTTTTTGTATGAATTTCACGCAACGTTGTGATGCACAGTCATTGGTAATCACCTATTTCATTAATTTACGTAAATAAGTAAAAAATCTATTTTTAATCTGTATGTTTACTTCTAAACTCCATTGCAACTCACCCTTTATTTTACCTTCTCATAGTACCTACCTACTATTCTATCACTTTTATTTATAATATACATATTTACTCCACAATTCTTTTATCTAATAATCACAATATTTTATTGTACAGAAGGCAGCACATCAAGCGTTACAAATCTGTCAAAAAATTTACTTGAATCAGAACTCTATGCACTCGACTTTAAGTTAAAATTGGTTGGGAAAATTTGATAGGTAATGTAACGTTTGATCTGCTGCCTTCTGTACCTTACAACAAGTTTCTTTTACAATCACAATATTTATATTTTTTCTACACGAAAAGTAGTTTATAAGTGGCATCAAATATAGACACTGTTTGATTTCATATAACTAAAAATAAAGTACACAAATTGGCACATGAATTTCAGAAACTTAATTAAGTTTGTGTTATAAGTAGAGGTCCACCAATCCTTGTATACTTAACTGAACACAGGACAGAATAAAATATCTTGGAATTAACCCAACTTAGTACTTATATACAAGGTGTCACAAAAACGACACGTTTCCGTCTGGGGGTAGATGGACCTAAGGCCTATCAGATCAGATAACATCAAAACAGGTTAGAAAGAGTTCTCTGGTTTTCGAGATATTACCACTTTTGTGATTTTTTAATAAGTTTCCACTATTTGGTCCTTTTTTGCCTAAAGCTGCAATAAATATTTGCTGACGCAAATTTTATTTTTACTAGGTCTATCTTTATTAGTCACTTGAGATAATCCAGTAATTATTTTGATAGTTATAATATCAAAATGCTTAGAAAAAGAGTGACATATTCTCAATTTTATTCATTTCAGAAAACTTGACTAAAGTTTAACTGAATAACATAATTCGATAATATTTATCTTGTCGATTCGAGTCTTTATTGTTGTCGCATGCTAGCCCTGCAGACTCCTGTAGATATTGCTTTAGTTTCAAGTTATATCTATCCTTTCAATTACTACTCAAGTTATTTATTGAATACGAAGAACTCATACTAGGAAGTACCTACTTTTTAAGCGAAAAATACTTCATCTATAATCTTTTAAAACTAGACTTTAATCGATACTTTTGGTGAACAAGGGCACAATTGCCGTTATTATAATTTTGCAGAAAAGCCATTTTAAGATATTTTTGCCATATAGTCTTAATACATTAGTAAGTAGGTATATAGGTATTACCACACCAATCGATCGACCTCGACCGACACGGCGCCGATCGGTTTTTTCTGATCGGCTGCCTTATCACGTAACTTGCAAACGCAAAGCTATGGCATGATTTGCTAAAGATTTGCTAAAAAATAACTAATTCGTGTTACGTTACAGCAAAAACAAAGCCGTAACAATCCGACGACTATGCTGCCTCTATCGTACAATCGATGTACTAAAAGTGCATATATAATCCCTTTGAATTTAATACTTTTCGTGTGTACTTTTCTGCGAAAATTTAAAAACAAACATCTGTTTCACATTTACTTAGTTCCTTTTTTACTACCAAACTGTTTTTGGTGCTGGTATCGTAGCAATAAATGCATTCTGCGATCAAGGAACGATTGAACAGCTATCGCTTACATAATACGATGTAAAGCAATGGATCGCGCGTCCATGGCGTGATGACTGCGGCATTATAGCTGATCCCTAATATTTACGTGATAAGGCAGCGGATTGGCCTAGTAAAAACTGTCAATCAACGTCGACTAGACCATTCTGCCATCGATCTACGTTCGATCGATTGATGTGGTAATACCCTAAGTAGGACATACATATATTATAGGTCCTACTCTAATGTCCTTAGCAACGTTTTATTACTTTATAGAGTTTTAATCACACCCTGTTTTCAACGCTTTAAAAAAACTACACACAAAAGAATTCATTTATTACTATTATTGGGCCATATTCAACATTTTAAGTCTCCGTTATGCCTAAAAATAGATCTGATCAGTAACTTTTTAATTTAAAGTCCTCGAATTTGACATATGAAAGACTCAAAATTGGAGAGTTGAATCGAATTAAGCTTAACCTCGTAAGTGTCAATTATTGTGTCCTCGTTTTTACCAAAGGTGCCTAGAACCTCTATAAAAATAAATTAACCCTTCTCATTCCGAACAGGTACATATTCGGGGTCCTATTGGGTCTGATGCGAGGTCCTCAAGTGGACGAACTACCTCCAGAGCCAACTGAGGAGGAGAAAATCGGTCAGTTGAGGCACAGGTTGCTACTTCAACAAAGTAAGGGATTTAGACATGAAGGTATTTGCGTGACGGCTTCGCTTTTTTGGTCACTGGGTGGTATTTAGGATTTTTATGTTACATTCTGTTTTTCAGATACAGAATGTAACGGTGATTAGAAATTTTCTAAGGGATATTGTTTAGTTTTTTGGTTTCATTTTATTTTTACTTTCGGTTAATAAGGTCATAGGTCATATTTTATTGTAACGATTTGTAAACTTATTGTTCCATTTTGATTAATTTTGTTGCCAGTAAAGAGTAAAAATATTGGTGTAGGATTTTTCACTAATATTATTTACTTTTGAGTATTTGTTATCATGACAGTGTTTTTATTTTTTATTAAATTAATGTGGGCTTATTGAAAATTTGATAATCATGTTACCTATTAATATTGATATTTTGGTTCGGATCTTAAAAGATTATATGTCCTGTTTTCAAACTAAAGCTTATTGTACATAAAACTTTTTTATTATAAGTTAGTAATATTGGGGTTAAACGAAATAGTAACCAAACAGTGACCAACAACATACTAAATGGCCGACGCAGATTTCCATAACAAATACATGTATAACATTTTTCAAAATTAAGATGGTATTTATTGGCTTTAAATAACTTTCTGAAACATGTAAAACAAGGTTTGGGATAACAGGTATGCTATGTAACAAATTATTTACACAAATTATCTTTTGTTTTGTTAATATACATCTTGAAAACAAAATATTGGCCACTTTCTTTAGGTGTTTTTGTATAAATCTTTGTTTACACCTCATAGAATCTCTTTTTGGTTAAGGTTGTCAAAAAAATTAATCTTAGTCTTTATCACTATAAAAATTCAATATCTGATGAAACGTATGACAAATTTGGAGGTATTATTATTATAGAGAGAGACTATTGCAGTGATAGAGGGGCAGCCTATCGCCCGCAAAAACGCCAATAAAACCTCCGTCCCTTAACTGACTTTTACAGTTTGCCTGGGAAGAGAAGCAGCTGGCACATTCTATGTTTTTCTTTCGCTCCCAGTTCAGTATGGAACGAGGATGTATTAAATTATAGCATAAAACCATTACAAAATTAAGGCGACATATTGAAAAAATGCATTGACTTTCATCGCAAACTATGAGAATATGGCAAGACGAGTGGATCTGACATTTTGATATGTGTAAATTCATATCTTTATCTAAACTTTGCCTGCTCAAAAACATGATTTGATGATTTTGACTCGATAGTTTTATTTTTCGAAAACACGTCTAAAAACATACTTTTGTTAAAATTATTACGTAGTTATGCAATCCATATGCTTAGAATTTACTTAAATTCAATCTTCACATTATTGTTCGGACTTTGGTTGCTCAAAATTTCCATAGCATTTACCGTTATTTTTTTATCGATTTTTGAAACGATTTCAGTGTCTGAGCGGTGTCGATGGTGGTGATTTCTATGCAATACGCGACCTTATATCGGCGTGTTAAGGTGCTAAGATTTCAAGAAAAAACATTTCGATGTGTCGTCTTAACCTATATTTTTTGGTATATAAGAATATGAGAAAAATTATAAAATATGCAATCAATAGAATGGACGACTGCCTTGGCATTGTATAATAATGGCGACTAGCGGAATAGAATGTTCAGCCGCTTTGCAATGTAATTTTATAAATTAAATTAATTCAACGATTTTTTAACAAATAATCTACGAGTACAAGTATAGTTTGTCAAAAGAAGTTGGCCCTTATTTTGTTTTACAGCTAAATTAAACAATGCAGTAACTACACATTTGAAATTTACACTATTTAAACAATAACATACTATTCATAAAGATAACCAACTTATTCATGAGCTTTAAATAATGCTTCAACTTAATAAGTATAATTACCACTTTGTAATTATTGAAAGTTATTAAAATTAAATGAATAAGGAGTTATTTAAAAATAACAAATAACTATCACGCATCTTAATTGCGATTAAAAACAAACATTAAGTGAAAATTTTAATACTTTTAATAAACTAGAATTAAAATAAATAAAATCCAAAATCCCTAAAATCAATGGCCCCAAAGTAAGCATAGCTTGAGTTATGGGAACTAGAATATAAATACATAAATTGATAACACTCAGACACGGAACATTTGTTTTCTTGTTCCGTGCGGGAATCGAACCCGCAACCAGTGGCGTCGGAGGCAGACAGGCAGACCCCACCGCCTCAGTGGTCGTCAATTAAAATATATAAATTATAATATAAAGACGTATTCTAGTATACAATCAAACCAGTTTGTACAGTTTGCTTTCTAACTGGATTTGCTACATCGTCTGGGAATCGAACCAATGACATCTTTAAAAGAAATAATAAAGTGTGAAATTAATGAAAACTAAATTATCAATTCGCTCAAGCATGCCTAAACATTACACAGTACTGAAATACAAGGAATTTCAAAATTTTGGACAAAAAGTGCTTCAACCTAGCAGATATGTAACGTTAGAGTCTAACATTTTTATCAAATTGTAACAAATGTTATAACATGTTAACAAAATGAAATTCTGAACATGTTGCAATAAAATTATATGCTTCCATGATACATAGTGTTTACTTTATAACGTTTAAATAACTGCTGCATAAGGCCATTTTAAGAGACATTAATATTCAACATAATTATGTATTGTCAACATAATATATTTTGTATTAGACACATTAAATAACTCAAAAAGTAACAATAAAAATTACTAGATATATCCCAATAGACACATATATTTTAGCAAGTAAAAAAAGTCAATTCAATTATTTATTTTTTTGTCGATTTAGCATCGTTCAACGTAGCTCAGCCCTTAGAACTCGGAATACCTGTATGAATTTAGTTATAAGACCAAAACACACTTTTCACCCAACACACTCTAATAATCTCTCATTTTAATAACAAAAGTGAAGGTCAGCTCACAACATAATTATGAAACAGGTCCAAGTCGACACCTGCCAGCGCTACCAGCTTCCGATGACACGGGACAAGCGCCAGTTTCAGCTTTTGGACTTGATATCACTAAGGAAGATAACGGACAGTGAGTATTCTTTCTATTATTATTACGATATATCTAAACGCCTTCATCAAGAACCGCTTACACCGCTTTGTTTAATAGTGTTAAGAGTTAGGTACGGTACCATATGTGTAGTTATCTCTATATTAAATGTATATTTAATATAAGTAGTTGTAACTATCACTTTAGGTGTCACATTCTTGCAAAATGAAGTTTGATATCAGTTGTCAACGCTATTATTATTATTATTTTGATTATTTTTTGTCATGATGAAACAAACCCATTTCCTATCGTATAGAATGCAAGTGAAACCGCACGAATCAGCTTCGACGAGCGCGCCCTCTAGCGACGACGCCGAGCAAACAACCGACGATAGCGCCGAGCACACCGACGAAATGCCGCCATCGCTGATTGATCTACTCGGGTAAGATGAGATTAAAGATTATATTGAGTATCACTTTGGCGGTGGGGTAAACCTATCTGCCTCAGACGGCAATGGTTGCAGGTACGATTCCCGCACGCAAAAAGAAAAAAATCTTCCAGGTCTGGGCATTTATCTGCATATGTTTTATATTCTAGGTTCCCCTTAGTTTGCTATATGGTATCTCATAACAAACGGATGGAATTATTGCAAGAAAATATTGAAATGTCAATGAAAAAATAAGATTGCAGCGATTTTTCTTTGTAAATTATTCTTGAATTTTTTTTTTTTTTTTATAAGTGACTAATCCTGCGTTTGACCTCAATCTCACCTGATGGTAAGTGACGATGAGGTCGAAGATGAAAGCACACGGGTTTAGGAAGGAACTGGCTCTTTATACAATATTGCCGGAACACATTACCGCCGGAGCGGTAACATTTGGCGGCAGACTTTATATAAAGGGTGGTCGCTAGCCAGGCGGACCCAGAAGGGATCCTACCACCAAGCAAATGAATAGTATAATTTTAATTATTGTTAAAAAAAAGTACAAAAATACCATCTATTAAACTCGTGCAATAATAATGTCTATAGAAAGTAGGCGAAGTATAGGGTTATATTATGCCTACGAGTTATCCTCGTCATTGAGCAAACTACTGGGGAAAATTAATTACACTAGGCTATTTTCTTGAAAAAACAAAAAGGAATAAAAAATTAACATTTATATCACAGCTACCTAACTCAAAAGTAAAAAGGTAATAACAAAAAATAAATAGACAAGAAATCATGATTTTTAAAATATTACTGGTTTTCACATAAATTCAAATAATCACGTGGACTATTGATTTTTCACGTAACTATATCAAAAATGTTTATCACAGCGGAGAGCAAGCCAAGAAGCAAGCAGCTGAACGACTGGAAGCGCAAGCGGTTCAGCAAGCCGCCATGACAACTATCGAGGCTGAGAGCAAAAAGGTAATATATTGCTTATGTGAAGACAAGAGTGACAAAGATGAAACTGTTAGAAGTAATGTTTCCAAACGCTTAGGGCAGACTTTAAGTGATTTAAACAAATTTAGTTGTAATTGATTTGAACATGTCGCTAGGATCATTGACGAAATTTCGAGAAAATTCAATAAGAACAATCCCATGCTTGATTCCATTTTAATAAGTAAAAATTATATCCTTATCGATGATAATATAAGAAGGGAGAAACTAAAGCTTCTCTCGATTATGTTCCTACTTTTAATACTAATATGTGTTCTAATTGCGTAAGTTTAAAAACAGTTAATACCTACATTGCTTATTTACACAGCTAACATTTCTTTATTCATATAGACCGTATTTCAAAAAATCCAATTTGAATGAAAGTTTATTTTATTTTATGCTCTTTGTTTCAAATCTCGAAATAGCTTTGGTGTTTTTTTGTTCATTAGTTACTTTATAATTAATAGTTGTAGCAAGAACATTATCATTAAGTTATTAGTTATGACATTTTGAATTGTCATATGCCATTCATTCTATAATTTGCTACATGCTTGCATCAGGATGGAATCAAGAAAAAATATCATTGGAAAAAAGTAAGTTTGTTGTTGCGGGACTTGCGAATTTATGAAGTATGATTTTTAAGATAAAGAATCCAAAATTATCCACGATGCACCAATGCGTATTTCAACACTGCATCTCACCATCCTCACTTTGATAGATTTTACTAATGCGTTTGACACGATTCACTTTTCTATCTTGCTTCGGATACTTAGCCCTGTAAACATTTATGCATCATTGATTGTTAGTCTTTGTCTTACTTTGGCAGATGACAATAATTTATAGATAAAGCACTTAGTTTGGCTACAATATAGCCCGGAGTTCCACAAGGGGATGTGTTAAGTCTACTTAGCTTTTCTACTTCCATTTTCGGAGGGAGTTATGGCTGTTCGTTACATTGCTTGGTGGTAGGATCCCTTCTGGGTCCGCCTGGCTAGCGACCACCCTTTATACAGGGTGACTGGTACCAAACCCGCCATAGCAAATTAGCATATAGAGGAGGTCATTTGCTAATTATTGGACCTTACTTTCCCTAACTAAAGTTTTATACTTTAGGAGATATGTCAATTTTTATACATTATTGAGATTTTTCCAAAATTTGACCTTAAAGCATTCGTAACTTTATTTTTCGTCATTAGTTTAGAGTTTTTTTATTATTTCTTGGTTCGGAACTTCCCTCAAACTAGGGTTAAAAAATAAGACGCTTATGCTTTTAAAAAAAATCAATAAAGAAAAATTACTTTGCGATCAAATTCAACCGGAAATAATAAAAAAACTACGGCGTTTTAATAATTTATTCTACTCTAAATTAGTTCTCTAGTTCGTCACCTTACCAACGGTACTAAATTTGCAACGGAAAGTTTGATTCGCTAAACATCGGTAGGATTTTCAGGTCAACCAGTCATTTTGATCAAAAATAGTGAAGGTCCCAACGACAGGATAAAGCTAATTTAGCAAAGTAGTTTTTGCAAATTTATGAGTAGGTATTAGATAATAGAAATTGAGTGCTTAGTGTACTTAATTTTTTTTTTTACTTTTACCATGTAAAGCAAGAAATCAGGAAAAGATATCGAGCATCAAAAGAAAAATTTAAATAGAGTTGAAACTAAAAATTCTGCTCGAATTGCTGCCCGCAATTTCTGATACATGCCCGATATCTTTTCCTAATTTCTGTGGTGGTAAGACTGAGCCTAATTTCTTCTTTCATAACAGAAAACGCATTATTAATTTTTTGAATTAACTCATCTTTTGTAGTTACTTCTTCATTGTAGACCAACTCTTTTCATTTGCAATGACAGTTTCAATGACTTTTAGACGTCAAATGAAAAAGATGAGGTCGGACCCATTTCTATGACATTTAAGTTGTTGTCATATATGCTTTTCCTTTCCGTTTCGTGTGCTTTCACAAATAGTTGAGTAGACACAGGTATAAATAAATAAGACATTTCGTTTTAAAATGCCGGGATACACAAGGGAAGAATACGCCGACATGCTGCTGGCGTATGGTGCTGCACACAGTAACGCCCGCAAAGCGCGGCGAATTTACCAGGAGCGATATCCAAATAGACGCTTACCTGACCGTGACACATTTCCTACCACATATCGTCGGTTTAGAGAAACGGGTAACTTGAACGTCAGGGTACCCCAAGCAGCTGTGCGACAATTACCTGTTGAAATTGATCAGCAGATTTTGGCAGCTTTTGAAGAAGATCCCACGACTAGCACCAGAGTGGTAGCTGCCGCTTTGGGCGTCAGCCAGTGGAAAGTCTGGTCAGTGATGCATGGGGACCATCAACACCCGTATCATTACACGCCAGTTCAAGGTAATTTTGAGTTTATTTATGTACCTACTTACACTAAAGCGACCAGTGTTATCTTTAGAATTAAAGAAATTATTAATATTACGACGAGCTTCGATGTAACATAATCCAAATCAAATTTTGTCTTTAGAATAACATTTACGTAAATAATTAACAAATGGAGTGTTGGCAGGGCTTGAAAATGGCGACTACGAAAGGAGGTTGAATTTCTGTCGCCTCGTTCTTCACACCGATGTCGACGACCCAACATTTCTGGAGCGT
Source organism: Stenoptilia bipunctidactyla (assembly GCA_944452665.1). NCBI lineage: Eukaryota > Metazoa > Arthropoda > Insecta > Lepidoptera > Pterophoridae > Stenoptilia > Stenoptilia bipunctidactyla. Next base: position 17,803,150 of record OX101745.1, read on the forward strand.
ATCCTTTGGACCGACGAGTCACAGTTCACCCGAGAAGGCATCACCAATTTCCACAATCTGCACCACTGGTCCCATGATAACCCCCATAAAAAGAGGGTTACATCGGTCCAGCGGAAATTTTCTGTTAATGTGTGGGCCTGCGTTATTGGTCGTAATATCTTTGGACCCTATTTCCTACCAGACATTTTAAATGGGGGAAATTATTTAGAATTTTTAAGGGACGTCTTGCCTGATCTGCTGTTGGATGGAATAACCGACGACACGCCCATTGTGTTTCAACACGATGGGTGCCCGGCGCATTTCAGGCTGGACGTCCGAGAACTTTTAAATAGTTCATTCCCCGATTCATGGATCGGTAGAGGTGGGCCAATTGAATGGCCAGCTCGGTCGCCAGACTTGACACCTCTCGATTTCTACGTTTGGGGCCGGGCCAAAGAGTTGGTCTACAATGAAGAAGTAACCACAAAAGATGAGTTAATTCAAAAAATTAATAATGCATTTTCTGTTATGAAACAAGAAATTAGACTCAGTCTTACCACCACGGAAATTAGGAAAAGATATCGGGCATGTATCAGAAATCGCGGGCAGCAATTCGAGCAGAATTTTTAGTTTTAACTCTATTTAAATTTTTCTTTTGATGCTCGATATCTTTTCCTGATTTCTTGCTTTACATGGTAAAAGTAAAAAAAAAATTAAGTACACTAAGCACTCAATTTCTATTATCTAATACCTACTCATAAATTTGCAAAAACTACTTTGCTAAATTAGCTTTATCCTGTCGTTGGGACCTTCACTATTTTTGATCAAAATGACTGGTTGACCTGAAAATCCTACCGATGTTTAGCGAATCAAACTTTCCGTTGCAAATTTAGTACCGTTGGTAAGGTGACAAACTAGAGAACTAATTTAGAGTAGAATAAATTATTAAAACGCCGTAGTTTTTTTATTATTTCCGGTTGAATTTGATCGCAAAGTAATTTTTCTTTATTGATTTTTTTTAAAAGCATAAGCGTCTTATTTTTTAACCCTAGTTTGAGGGAAGTTCCGACGTATTTTATTCACAAATGTTAATGACTACCAAGAAATAATAAAAAAACTCTAAACTAATGACGAAAAATAAAGTTACGAATGCTTTAAGGTCAAATTTTGGAAAAATCTCAATAATGTATAAAAATTTACATATCTCCTAAAGTATAAAACTTTAGTTAGGGAAAGTAAGGTCCAATAATTAGCAAATGACCTCCTCTATATGCTAATTTGCTATGGCGGGTTTGGTACCAGTCACCCTGTATAAAGTCTGCCGCCAAATGTTACCGCTCCGGCGGTAATGTGTTCCGGCAATATTGTATAAAGAGCCAGTTCCTTCCTAAACCCGTGTGCTTTCATCTTCGATCTCATCGTCACTTACCATCAGGTGCGATTGAGGTCAAACGCTGGTTTAGTCACTTATAAAAAAAAAAAAAAAAAAAAAAAAAATTGAACAGATCTAATTTTTACTAATGCTGCTCAATCACAATTTAGATAGATAAGTAATCATCATCAATCGAATAGCCATAGCAAAGATTTTTAACTCTAAAACAGTTTACAATTAAGGACTTATTTGTAAAAATATTTCTTATATTGGGGAACTTTACGTTTTGTTAACACCTCAGGCCGTGCAAGTACCCGCCCCGTCAGCGTTATCTCAGATCGACCTCTCGCAATACACGCGTCGCGCCGTGTCGTTCCTCGCGCGGAACTTCTACAACCTGAAGTACGTCGCGCTTGTGCTTGCCTTCTGTATCAACTTCGTGCTCTTGTTCTATAAGGTGAGACTGGTTTTTATTTTAATTAATTATATTAAACGAGCTTTTTCCCGCAACTTCGTACGCGCATAAACAGAAAAGTCTTATCTTTCCCGACCCCGTTGTAATTTCGGGAATTTCTTCCATAATGCATCCAGATATATATTGAAGAACCATTTTACCAAGTTTCACATCACGATGCACTCAAGAAATGGGATTTTTCATACAAATTAAAAACCAGAGGTTATATAAAATTAGCAAGTAAGATAAGTATAAAGGTTCTAAGAAAATTTCTTCTAGCATACCTAACGAGTGGAGGGTTTTATTAAAAGTACAATTTTAATATGTGCTCTAGAAATAATAGCTATGAATGATAGTCTATTTTACCTCCATCATATGAAACCGCTCTGTTGGTCAGGTGTCGACGCTGGAGCAGGACGCCGAGGGCAGCGGGCTCGGCGCGGGCTCCGGCTCCGGCAGCGGCTCGGGAAGTGGCGCGGGTATGTCGCTGATCTACTATATTTCTACTGGGTCAAGGCTTACTATATTTGCGTACTTTAAATAAATGTCGTATTAAGCAGCATTTTATTACTTGATAAAAAAAATCTTACTAATAATGTATTACTCGACGGAATAAAGTTGTTTTATGATTTTTTATACTTGTGTGACAATGAAAAATAAACTTGGGACGACCTTGAAGTGGTCTATTACCACCTTATTCGTCGGCTTACTTTTATCCTATGATTGAAGAATCGGGCCTTATTATAAGAACTGTATTACTGACAATTTCAATTATTTCATCCATACCTACAAAAACGTATTAAAATTTAGCGTAAATTAAGATGCATAAAATTATCTAACTCTATACAGGGTGACTAGTGACAAATTTTAGATTTTGTAGGAGAGCTCTTCGTACTCGATTCTGATCATAATCTATACTAATATATAAAGCTGAAGAGTTTGTTTTTTTGTTTGTTTGTTTGAACGCGCTTATCTCAGAAACTACAAGTGGGATTTGAAAAATTCTTTTTGCATTTGATAGCCCAACTCTTGAGGAAAGATATAGGCTATATTTTATCCCAAAATTCCCACGGGATCAAAAGTTACGCGGGTATAACCGCGCACGGTGGCTGGTTATGTAATAATACTTTTATTGTTTTATTCTTTATTCAGCCGATACTTAATTTTTCACTAGAAAATACTATAAATAAATAAAGTGTTTTTCATAGCACTCACAACTCTGTACGCCGCTGCATCTAAAGCAATATGTGCGCTATTGTAACCATGCTTGACGTGATTAATTCTTTAACTTTCAGTTAAGGTTACTCAGTAAATAATTACTTTTTTTTTCTACATGTATGGACTCAAACTATTACTCCTCGAATTTCGAAAGTGATCCACCGGTCACCCTGTATAACAAATTGTAACAAAAGTAAAAAATTGTCAGTAATACAACATAATATATTAAATGACGATAACCGAAATCCAGGGTGGAAGTTGAACGTTTATGATGAATAACATTCTTAACATGCTGTAACAATAATTACACAGTGTTGTAAAATTTTATGGTGTTACATATTGTTTTATAACTGCTATAAAGAAGCACCTTTACTACAACCAGTTAATTAAAAAAGTCTTCAAATTGCATTTTCTCTCTTTCGAATTCAAACTCTTCTGATCTTCTCTACCAGGTAGTGGAGAAGAGGAAGAAGACGTGATAGAGATAGTGCACATAGACGAGGACTTCTTCTACATGGAACACGTGATAAACATAGCTGCTGCAATGCATTCTGCTGTTTCCCTTGCTATACTTATTGGATACTATCATTTGAAGGTAAGCTTTGGATTATTATTAAGTTTTTTTCCAATCATAAATACTGGTCAAATCAACCTGTATTCTAGATACGCGATAGCGTGTCAAGCCAAGTTCAAGCAAGCCGCACCTTGTGTAATATATCTTGGCTCTCATTTCACTTTTTTTTTGATAAGATTTCCATCATTACATTGAAGTTACTTAATGACCACGGTGTGTGTCTTTTCAGTTCATTAGTCATTCAATTGAATCATACATAACCCACCATAAGCTCATTTTAGCTAACCGTTTAAAAGTTAGTAGGTCGAAATTCGCTCGAAGATAGGTTATCTTGGTGACGAACTTGCAGAGCGAGCACAAAACTTTATCGACTTGTAGGAACGGATGTTCATTCCTACTCCCAAGAAAAGGGATGGCAGTCCGCGGCCCACGGCCCGACGATTGATGTCGGGATGTTGTATATATACTCGCTGCTATTAAATTAGTTGATAGCGCGTTGTAGGATCCGTTGTTTCGTCATCGTCGTAGTTACTATGAAGCGATACTAGATGTCGCTACAGACTCGTATGTTAACGAATGTTCGTATACTGTGAAATCTATCCATTGCCGCACGGCCGGCTTAAATAAATGTTTGCCTTGTTTATTTTGAAAGTTTGTAAACATGTTGTACTCTTAAATAACTTTAAAATAAAAAATTCATATGTTACTAACTTTTAACCGACTCCATTCTATACGAACATTCGTAAAGATACGAGTCGATAAAGTTCTGTGCTCACACGGCTGTTATCATTTCATTCGACACTGACATTTACTGAGTACAGAATTTGTACAGTATATAAAATGTCCTAAGTGCATCATACGCGATAGACCTTACAAGTTTGACAGTTTCAAATGTATTATCAGCAAAATGGGTCATGAATGATTCAGTTAGTTTGATAGTACAATAGTGTCTTAATAGTGTGTTATGAAATTGTCGCAAAATTTCACAGAAACAATAACATAAATATCAGTAAAATAAAACACTTTTTGACCAGATCGCACATACTTAATTACCTACATTTTATCTAGAGTGACGTGTTGCGAATCATGTTATTATATCCTGTCAAAAAGTGTTTAATTTTTAGTAATGAATCATGAAAACTTAAGAATAAGTACCCTACACATCTTTCGTCTCAGGTGCCACTGGCGATATTCAAGCGAGAGAAAGAGATAGCACGTAAACTGGAATTCGACGGACTGTACATCGCGGAACAACCTGAAGACGATGATCTCAAGAGCCACTGGGACAAGCTTGTTATATCTGCCAAGTAAGGAAATAAGGCGTTTTTAACTTACCTCCAAAATTTTAAACTTATTACTCATTTTATAGATGGGGCAAACCTCTCTGCCTCAGACGCCAGTGATTAAGGGTTCGACTCCCGCACGGAACAAGAAAAAAAAGTTCCGTGTCTGGGTGTTTATCTATTAACTAGCCACCGCGCGCGGTTTTACCCGCGTAACTTTTGATCCCGTGGGAATTTCGGGATAAAATATAACCTATAACCTTCCTCAAGAGTTGGGCTATCAAATGCAAAAAGATTTTTTTAAATCCCACTTGTAGTTTCTGAGATTAGCGCATTCAAACAAACAAACAAACAAACAAAAAAACAAACTCTTCAGCTTTATATTTTAGTATTTATATTCTAGGTTCCCCCCTAGTTCGCTACATGGTATTCCATAACACAAGCTATGCTTACTTTGGGGCCATGCAGTTGGTGTGATTGTCTGAGGATCTTAATTTAAAATACTTGTCATGTCTAAGTAACTGTATAAGCATACTTAGCAACTTATTCGGTAGTAATAAGGTTCAAACTCCAATGAAACTGTATAAATATTGTTTGATGTGACTGTACTTCACGCCAGTATTCCTTATCGGTTAGGCAGAACTTCAGAGGCTATAATAATCAACCAATACAGAGCATCAAAAAACCGACCTCGCTAACATTATTAAATACTTGTCCAAACTCTGGCTTAAGTAAAAGGCCATCATTTGACGACCGGCTGGTGTAGCGGTAACATACATTGCCTTCTATGCCAGAGGTCCTGGGTTCGAATCCCGGCGGCGGCGGATATTTGTGTGATGAACACAGATATTAGTCGTCAAGTCATGGATGTTTATATTTTTATTTAAGTTTATTCTAATAAAAATTCAATATGTATGTTTATATATTTCTTAAGTATATCAGTTATCTAGTATCCATAACACAACTTCTTTAAGAAACTTGATTTGGGCTAGATAATGTTGTGTGAGTGTCAGAAATATTTATTTATTACTTATTTATCAACATAAAATTCTCCGTATTGATGCACATTAATAATAATAATAATAATAATAATATATTTATTTCCAAAAAGTAGTTACAAAGCTGAACAGGTTTTACATAGTTATAGGAATTAAGATAATGTACATATATTCTTCTTTTTTTATACAACAGACCCCGAACTAGGAACTTGTCCTGTATCTCGGGAGTCTATAATTATGATTACTTACAAAATTAATATAAAAATTTTCAACTGAGGAGCTAATAAAGTTACAATCCTTTTTTATGGAGATTATTACATACGGCGGATCACTTGAGTGTGAGTGAGTGTTTGTGTGTGTGTATGTGTGTGTGTGTCTGTGAGTGTGTGTGTTGAAAGTACCCAGTGTTTGTGCAGTTATGTTTTTGTGTGCGTGAAGGGCATTATGTAGTAGCTATTGGGAATTTTATATTAGATATGAAATGGCGAATGTTCAGTTCCGAATCTGTGACCAAACTCTCTGTAGACAGGTAAGAAAGATGGAGCAACAGATTGACTACTAGAGTTTTGGCCTCTCTTATGCTGCATTCACTTATGTGGCACAGTTGATGCATGCGATTGTATACAAATGGACGAGTGAAACTAGGTAAACGACATGCAAATGCAGTGTTTACGCATTGTTGAGGAACAGCGAAAACTCTTTTTTTTAATAAATTCGTGTAACATTATTTCGAAGGTTTAATTTTTTTTAGAAATTACTCAATCGATTTCAATTTAATTTAAATGGTAACCTCTGAAGTGTCACATGAACCTAGAATATTTAGAATCGATTCATAATCGTCAAAAAAATCGTATAACACAGATACAAAATAAAATTAAAAAATAAACATACACACGAATTGAGAACCTCCTCCTTTTGGAAGTCGGTTGAAAACCATCTGAAGTCACTTTTGACAACATACATAACTTCACGCCTGTGTCCTTTATGGGTTAGGCAGAACACCAGAGGCTATAAAACCATCTGATATCACATTGACTAATTTGGAGGTATTATAATGGTGGACAGAGACTATTGCAGTAATAGGGGGTCAGCGTATCGCCCGCAAAAACCTTCAATAAAACCTCTGTCCCTGAACTGACTTTTACAGTACGCCCGGGAAGAGAAGCAACTGGTACATTGTATGTTTTTCTTTTGCTCCCAGTCCAGCATGGAAGCAATTTGACGACCGGCTGGTGTAGGGGTAACGTACATTGCCTTCTATGCCAGAGGTCCTGGGTTCGAATCCCGGCGGCGACGGATATTTGTGTGATGAACACAGATATTAGTCGTCAAGTCATGGACGTTTATATGTCTATTTAAGTTTATTATCTAATAAAAAATATATATTTTTCAATATGTATGTTTATATATTTCTTAAGTATGTCAGTTAACTAGTATCCATAACACAAGTTCTTTAAGAAACTTAATTTGGGCTAGATAATGTTGTGTGAGTGTCAGAAATATTTATTATATTTATAATATAATGTAATTTTAATAAAAACAAAATTATCCCCCAACAGATCATTCCCAGTCAACTACTGGGATAAGTTCGTGAAGAAGAAAGTTCGTGTGAAGTACTCTGAGACTTATGACTTCGATTCCATCTCTAACATGCTGGGCATGGAGAAGACGTCGTTTTCCTCGAAGGAGTCAGAGGCACCCAAGGGATTCTTTCATTAGTAAGTCACTGTCGACCACTTTAGCAATCTGCCTGAGAAGTCAGTAGGTGTGGGTTCGATTCCCGCACAGAACAATAAAAAAAAATGTTTCGAGTCTGGGCGTTTATTACTTTACTATTACTTTTTATATACAGTGGTAGTCACCTAATTAGGGACATTATTAGAATTAGGAACATTCAGTAATACTAAGTATTACTTTGATTTTTTAGCCAGTAACAAGAAACAATTGATTATTTTAGCCAGTAGGTAACACAAAATAAAAAAAAGATAACTTAAAATACAAAAACTTCAATCAAATCAATTAATAAATTGATATTCATGGTGTTGTACGTTCTTACCAACTTATTAGGGAAGCATACATTTTTCTTGTTCTAAATTCAAAATTTAAAAAGTGATGACTTTTTCTATTGATTTTGGCGCTATTCTCAATCACTATTTTGTTTTCTTGAGTTTTATTCATCATCATCACAACTCCGTGTAATGAGCCCACTGCAGGGCTATGAGTCTCTCCTCTGGGTGACGAGGAGGTTTAGGCCGTAATCCACCAAGCTGGCCCAGTGCTGGGTGGTAGATGTCAGATATTAGCTTCTGACAAACCCTAACGACTACTGTATACAAGTATACAGCACCCGGGACCGACTGCTTAACGTGCCCTCCGAAGCACGGAAGTCGTCGTGAGAAATGAATGGTCGGCGGTCACCCATCCTAATACCGGCCGCACCGAGCGCGCTTAACCTGCGATATCGTTTGATATGCACAGTAACCACGGCGTCGCGACGACTTCGAGTTTCATTACAATAGGAATAAATATAAAACTGGGTGGAAACAAGAGTCGTGTACAACAATGAGAAAAATTATTACAACAATAAGAAGAAAAGTGTTCCTAGAAAGAAGGATTTTTCAGACTCTTCTTTCATTAGCCAGGCTCTAACAATAACGCATTTAATGACCGTTTAAAAATTCTGCCTAAAACCATCAAAACTTCCAGCATCGTAACCATCGACTGGCGTTACCAAGTCTGGAAGGCTGGAGTGACGATCACGGACAACTCCTTCCTCTACTCTCTCTGGTACTTCTCTTTCTCCGTGATGGGGAACTTCAACAACTTCTTCTTCGCCGCTCATCTTCTTGACGTGGCAGTCGGCTTCAAGACCTTGAGGACTATATTGCAGTCTGTCACGCATAATGGGAAACAGGTTAGTGTGATTGTCGCAGAAGTAACGTTGTGTTTCTTTTTTTAACAATATTTTGAAATTGTTACATAATTTTTTTTTATTTGATGGAACAGATAGGACTCAATTATTTTATAACATCATATACATATTATAACTTCTTTTTCAACACACTTGCTCGTAAAGTGAGCGTTATTCTATTGAATTTAGAACTATAAACTGGGCTATAAGTCACGCGTGCATAATATATTATACCCTAGTGCATAATATAATGAATCCTACAAAGTTGAATTGTACCTTTGTGCACATAACATGCGAGTAAACAGAGCATATTTTATTCGTCTGGGTTATACATTAAATATTTTCAGAAACAACAAAGAGGTTTTATACCACTTCAAATCCATATACATTTTTGAAATGTTTGCGCCTTATATTAGTATAACAAATATGTATATCAAACAAATTGTTCACAATTTACAATAATTTGTTATAAAATATTAAAATATTTGCATTTACCACTCCAAATTAAACATTTTCACGTAAAATAGGCTGTATATGCGATACAGACATTGACACATTTGGCAGAAAAAAAAAACTACGCGCATGCGCGAGGTTCGGCGCCATTTTTCAATCACAATTCACAGCTTTGTTATGAAGTGTGTTTGTTATTTTATGACCACGTATGTCTGTCTTTTACTCACAAGTGTGTTGAAAAACGTCGTATGTAACTCGTGAGCGTTGCTAATTACAGTCTCGGCTCATTATTAAGCCCTCGCCTGCGGCTCGGGCTCAAATCACAGCCTCGACTGTAATGAGCAACTTCGCTCACTTGTTACATAATATACTATTATAGATTAACATTTCCAAGTTTTACCATGCAACATATGACTACAGAAAGTTATTTTTTGTTAACCCTTTACCAATGTCGTGCCCCCAGCGCCAAGCACAGTAAATCTAAAAATAAATACATAACAAATAGGGACGTTTAATGGCAGATCGATATACCTGTCCCAGCTTCGCACGCTTCAAATTTAATCTTAATAGTTTCAGCAGTTTAAGCTTGAAGAGGTAACAGACAAATAGATAAAAAGAGTAACTTTGATATTAAATTTCTATGAATATGTATTTCGGTAACCAAACTTATTAATTTCCGCACAATATATTAGGCCAGAGGTGAATATTTTTATGAATCAATACTGTGTTTACATCTATTAATGTTTAATTACATTTATCAATAACACGAACATAATTACTTTACGCGTAAGCACAACACTAATGGTAAATTCCACAAGGTGGCACTCGTTTATGACGTCAGAAGCGGTCGTCTTTTTCCGACCGTGGCGCTGGGTGTACTAGCAAAATCCGTTTCTAAACAAGCACGCTAGGGATGGGAATCGTCAACTCAGTCTCTGACATTTTTATTCTTTTTTACTTTTTAAAGAAATTCAACATATTTATTTCTACAGTAACAATTCCTTTAGTTGTTTGATAAAAAATAGTCAGTATAAACATTTTTTTTACACAAGTAGATTTCCGCATCAGTAAATCTTTGCTTATATGCCGTCCCTATGGTCGGATTATTCCGACAATGGCGTTAGACATCAATGCAGTTTTCCAAAAATATTATCAGTTATTTATCGAACTTTAGACATAATTTTTAGGTTTTTTAATTACGAGATTGCTTCCATGCTGGACTGGGAGCGAAAGAAAAACATAGAATGTGCCAGCTGCTTCTCTTCCCGGGTAAACTGTAAAAGTCAGTTAAGGGACGGAGGTTTTATTGGCGTTTTTGCGGGCGACAGGCTGACCCCCTGTCACTGCTATAGTCTCTCTCCATCATAATAATACCTCCAAATTTGTCAAACGTGACATCAGATGGTTTTTATAGCCTCTGGTGTTCTGCCTACCCCATTAGGGATACAGGCGTGAAGTTATGTATGCATTTAATTAAGAGACTTATGTGAAGTCAATTGTAAATGATGTCTTGATTAACTATTTACCAAACAATAACATTTTTTAAACATAATACAGCGTTATTAAATAAAAAAAGCATTTGAAACGAATGGTGGTTTTTAGTCGTAAATATACGACCTTGGCGAAATGGACTCGAAAATACTTGTCGGATTTATCCGACCGTGGCGGTTAAAGGGTTAATAAATGTTGCCGTGTTAGTATATGTTGATCAACTTTGCCCTACACGTCCTTAACAGTCAACATTCTCTAACAATACTATCATAAATTTGATACAAAAAGTAACTGAGGTATAATTACTCGCTTTGTGATATTTTTTTAATTTATGTTACTGGCGGTATGAATGCGATGAGCAACATTCACCAAAGAGTAATAAGCAGTCTCAAAAGTTGAAGAATGTTACCTAATGTTATCGTGTTCCATTCTGTTGCTCCACAAAAAATAAATGTGGTGTGGATGCTCCTTCAAACATGATCCGAGCCTCACATGGACGTTAGATAGAAGCTTTTTGTTACAGAATGTTATACGATGTTATAAGTATAAAGAGTTCAATAAGTGTGGAGCTTATAACATTTTAAAACCACTCTTGATTTGTTGCGGCAAAATTATACATACTGTTATACAATGTTATCGTGTAGGTATTTCACGCACTTATGGTGGTGGGTTTTAATATGGAATATCTTGAAAATAGTGTTAGGGTTCAAATCCCGAGCTGAGTACGAAGTTTATCTTGCTAAAATCAATGGTCCGATCTAAATGATCCATCTACGTAAATGATAGTCTTTGCAGATTTTGAAAACTACGCTCATTTTCAAAGGATCTTTTAATTCTTGCTAAGTATCCCTCTGCAGTAGGCTTTTTAGAAAGACTCGAGATTATTATGATGTGACAATATACACCTTATGTCCAAAGCTTTACAACCCATTATCCCCAACAGCTGGTACTGACGGTGATGCTGCTGACCATCATCGTGTACATCTACACGGTGATCGCCTTCAACTTCTTCCGGAAGTTCTACGTTCAGGAAGAGGATGATGAAGTCAATAGAAATTGCCATGATATGCTTACGGTAAGGATGTTATGTAGATTCTAAACTAATAATAATAGTGTTTATTTTAGACCATAGATCCTTATTAATATGTACAGAATGCAGCAGGTCAAGCATTCCAAATCTATCAAAAAATTTTAATTGAATGTTAACTCTATGCCCTCGACATTAAGTTAAAAATTGGTTAAGGAAATTCGACAGGTTTCTAACGCTTGATCTGCTGCCTTCTGTCATGTTATGTTACCATGTTATGTTTTTTCTGAACTGAATATATTTATTTCTGGTTTTCAGCAGTTTAAAAGTAGTTCTTGAGGCTATTTATATCACTACGATATATGTCTACAATTTGAATCAACAAAGTTAGTGAAAATATTTAGTTTGAAAGACTGTAACTGCAATGATTACATATGGATAATACAGGGGTGACTGGTGACAAATTTTAGAAATTGAAGGAGAGCACTCTGTACTCGATTCTGATCATAATTATGTAATAGAAGTAGGTACTTAATTTTAACTAGAATTCACTATAAATAAATAAAGTTTTGTTACTATTTACTTTGCTTATCTACAATCGCGGCACGTGACTTGGCCCGCAGAGCGCTGCCAACGCTAGTGTAACCGTAATCTAATGCGTTGCTTAATCAATTCTTTAATTTTCGATTGAGTTTACTTAGTAAATAATTTTTTTTTATTCTATTTTTTCATTTCATGAATGATCTGAATCTGTCAGGTCCTCGAATTTCGAAAGTGACCCACCAGTCATTCTGTATAAATAATAGTTCAAACCTTTTTTCAATTGAAGTTTAAATAAAACACTTATTAACGGGATTTATCGCGTATAATTTTTATTTATGTATTTTATATTATTGAAATTTTATGTTCTTGTTCTCTGTCTTATATTTATTAAATCCAAATATATTTGTCTCCCTCTACCACCAGTGCTTCGTGTTCAACCTATACAAAGGCGTGCGCGCAGGAGGCGGTATCGGCGATGAACTCGAGCCTCCGGACGGTGATGACAGCGAGGTCTACCGCATCATCTTCGACATCACCTTCTTCTTCTTCATCATCGTCATCTTGCTGGCTATCTTGCAGGGTGAGTTCCAATAAGTTACTTTTTAAATGAGATAGAGATATGGGCTACAGTCGAGCAATTAGTTCAAAAAATTATAGCGCAGAATGTTACATTACTAGTTCCATTACAGCAATCTGTACGCACCATAAGGCATTTTTTTTCAGTATAGTTTTGAAAGCTCTTTTGGATATTAGTTATTTTAATATAGAGCCTCGTATTGTCAAATTTTTATGAAGTGTTATTTACAAAATGAGGAAAAAAGAAGCAGCAGAAGAATTGCTTGAAACGTAAATTTTTGATTGAAAAAAATTGCGCATTTTAAACACTGACTGCGACCGATGTAAAAAGATATAAATAAAACATTTATTTATTTAACAATTTATGTACACATAAGTTAAGATACAATATAAGTATATATAGAACAAAATAAGTACAAAGTTACAGCTTATCTCTATCGAAATTTCTTACAGCAGACCCATGACTGGAGAGTTTGAATTAACTGCAATAATAGTGTGTACTAAATATACACACATACCAATACATACACACAATATAATATATAATTTATACATACTTTATTATATATATCTTAATATCATTTGGACAGTAAAGTGGGTAACATAGCTTGCAGTAGTGAATAGTAATGAAAAATGGATATCGTTTTAGACTCACGAACATATTTCTTTTCGTTCCCATTCGTCGAGGACCTCAAACGAAATTACGTGAACACCGTAATAGGTTCACAGTATAGACGTTCCGAGGTCTACCAGATCGTCTTCGGGATCACCTTTTTCTTCATAATTATTATCATTTTGATGGCTATATTTCTGGGTAAGTTCACTTTAAAGGATCACTTATATTATTATTTTGTATCTCAAGAGCTACACGCCCTTTACAGGAGAAAAAGACCCAACAATCGGACTCTGGATCGGAATCGGGGTTCAGGGCATGAGGGACAGAAACCAGCGAATTATTATTATTATGTGCGTCTTGTTATTCTTGTTCTGGTATTTTCAAGCACCGAGTCAATTGACGACCACTTTTGACCATTGATGGGGTAAACCTGCCTCAGACGCCAGTGGTTGCGGGTTCGATTCCCGCACGGAACAAGAAAAAAAAATGTTCCGTGTCTGGGTGTTTATCTATTTATGTATTTATATTCTAGGTTCCCCCCTAGTTCGCTACAAGGTATCCCCATAACACAAGCTCTGCTTACTTTGGAGCTATCTAGTGGGTGTGATTGTCTGGAGATTTTATTCTTATTTATTTATTTTAATAGTTTTCTACTGGATTTACCACCTTATTTTTCACTACCAGTTGTGATAGGTGAAAATTCAAGACAATATTTATTTATAATTGTTTATTAATTTATTATTGTTTTATGCTGGACTGGGAGCGAAAGAAAAACACAGAATATGCCAGCTGCTTCTCTTCCTGGGCATACTGTAAAAGCCAGTAGAGGGACGGAGGTTTTATTGGCCTTTTTGTGGGCGATATTCTGATTCCCTGTCGTTGCAATAGTCTCTCTCCATCATAATAATTTGTCCGAATTTGTCAAACGTGACATCAGATGGATTTATAGCCTCTGGTGTTCTGCCTACCCCATAGGCGTGAAGTTATTTATGTATTGTTTATGTATATATATTACTTATTAACATCATCAGGTTTGATCATTGATGCGTTCGGAGAGCTTCGTGATCAGCTGGAGTCGGTGAAAGAAGACATGGAGTCCAACTGCTTCATTTGTGGCATCAATAAAGACTACTTTGATAAGGTTAGACAAGAGTTTTAATTGTAACTGTTTAACATAGTTTTGTTTTTAGTTGATTTTGTTTCTATGAGGGACTTGATTGTCTGGTGTTTTTAATACTTCGATAAATCAAATTCAAAATATTCTTATACAAATCTTTCCCTAAACCCTAACGACTACTGTATACAAGTATACAGCACCCGGGACCGACTGCTTAACTTGCAATCCGAAGCACGGAAGTCGTTGTGAGAAATGAGTGGTCAGCGGTAACCCAGCCTAATACGGGCCGCACCGAGCGCGCTTAAACTGCGATATCGTTTGATATGCACAGTAACCACGGCGCCACGACGACTTCAATCTTCAATTCTTTAATGAAATTTAATTTGTTTTTCTGACAATTAAACATATGTTTTTCTTTTAATAACATATAATTTGATAATTTAGTTATTTAACTCTACTTGCTCCTGTTATTTAAGTTATTCAGTTTAGTATCATACTGTAATGAGTAAATAATATTATTAAGTAATGGAAAAGCGAGGTCTCCTGAAGCAGGCAATATAAGGGGATTCCCTGTCTACTTGAGTTGTAAAGACGATCACTTTGGCGATGGGGTAATACAAGTGGTCACGGGTTCGATCCCCGCATAATGCAAATATTCGTGTGTGTATAACATGTTTGTCTGCATTGGTCTCGGTGTATTAAGTATGATATGTAAGTATTTACGAAATCATCAACGAATGCAGTTCGAAATTCACGTCAAAACTTTCGCTCACTTTAGAATGTCATTAAGGTAAACATTCTCCGAAATCATACATATTTTTTCAAAAGTTTGAAATATTCAATGAAGTACTCAACCGATTTCGATGAAATTTAAATGGGACCAACTATGAAGTATCCTCTATCATATGATATTTCAAAATCGATTCATAACTGTCCGAAATATCGTGTAACAAAGACACGCAAAAAAAAACATACAGACGAATTGAGAAAAAAAGAGAAGTATGTTGATCCGATATACCTATAACACAAGGTATATGTATACCTACGTTAGGGCCTGGTTTGCTGTGTGAATTTATTTCATACAATATTAATTTGAATGTTTTTCCCGATATAAACCTCGTGATTGCGTGGTGCAGGTCCCGCACGGGTTCGACACGCACGTGCAGCGCGAGCACAACCTCGCCAACTACATGTTCTTCCTCATGCACCTCATCAACAAGCCCGACACCGAGTACACAGGTCAGTATACAGGGTGTACAGTGTACAGGGTGTACAGTATACAGGGTGGCTGCTGACAAACTTGTAATACTGAAGGAGAGCACTCTGTGTTCGATTCTGATCATAATCCATATATGTACAGGGTGTCCCAAAACTCGACGTCAACCCGAAACCGGGTGACAAGGTAAGTCATGCTGGTTATCAGAAAAATGTTTAAAAAAATCTAAGTCACGTGTTCTCAAAATTATTGGCATTTTAAAAAAACACGCAAAATTTCACACTCTGTGACAGTGTTTTTGCTGCTGTTGCCACAAATGTTCACTTATGGAAACTTTTTTTTTTGATATGTAACCCTGAATAATGCTTCTCTAAACTGTTATCAACATTTCAAATCTAGCTCCTCGAGCTTGCATAAAAATAGGACTTATTTCCAAGAAAAAAATTAAAAATTAAAAATGGCCTAGTTTTAACTGTCTGCATTGAAAAAAAATTGTACTACGCGAGTTTGGCAAGTTGTGACAAAAGTTGGCGCATTTAGTAAGGATTCCAAAATGGTATGACACTTGGCAAATTGTAGCTGCTATCATGAACAAAAAAAAATATTTCCATGAAAACCCATTTTAAACTTTTTTTCTTACTTGGTTAAAATTGCAAAGCTTATCGTTGGTTACATTGGAGCCGATTCCAATGTACACACTGATTAAATTTAACTGAATTGTACATTGTACTGATGTACTAGTCTATCTTTATTGAATGAACAGATTGTTCACTTTTAATTAATTTTTTTTAGTGTGTGCATTGGAATAGGCATTTATTGTTAAAGGTTTCAATTTTAAATAAAACAAAATTTTAATACCAATGTTTATTAATAAAATTTACAATAATTCTTAAAATGTTATAATAAGTGTTCGAAATGCCTTCCTTCGGCGGCAATACAAGCGCGACATCTTTTTAAAAAAGTTCGAGCTATCTTTCTAGCGTATCGTCCATTATTTACAAATTGAGCTGCTTCAGCTATTCTCTGCCGTAATTCATGTTCACTCCCAATGGGCTTCTCGTAAACTTTTTCTTTAACAGCTCCCCAGTAAAAAAAATCTAAAGGATTCAAGTCCGGTGAACGGGCCGGCCACGAGATTGGTCCAGCCCGCCCGATCCATCTCCCAGGAAGCTCTTCATCGAGGTACTCTCTTACGGGGCGAGCAAAGTGCGCTGGGCACCCATCTTGTTGGAACCACATTTCTCTGTAAATGCTTAGCGGCACGTCTTCTAATAAATTTGGAAGATGGTTTTGAAGAAAGTCTAAGTAAACCTCGCCAGTTAATGCATCAGGCAACTCAAAAGGACCAATTATTTTGCCATTCAAAATTCCGGTCCACATGTTAACTTTGAATCGGTACTGGGACCGATCCTGTCTCGTTAAATGAGGGTTTTCAACACGCCATTCATGCAGGTTGTGCATGTTCACGTAGCCGTCCTTTTTAAAAGTTGATTCGTCCGACCATAAAATTTTTGTTAGAAAAAGTGGGTCATCTCTGTACCTCTCCAATATCGTCCGGCAAAAATTCACCCTATTTTGGTAGTCACCGGGTAATAATGTCTGTACTCGCTGTACGTGGTATGGGTGTAGGTCATTTCTTTTTAAAATACGGTGGGCTGAACTTTTGGGCACTCCGGTGTTCGTTTCAATAGCTCTTACTGAAGTACTTGGGTCTTCTTCGACAGCCTGTAGAACTTCTTCTTCCATAGGGTTGGTGGGTCTGCCTCCACCATGCGTTTGATTTGGGAGGCGGCCTTCTGAGAAGAGCAACCGATGCACATTCGTAAACACCCGATGATCGGGGTAACGAGCAGCGTTTGGGTACCTTTCGCGGTAAAGTCTGGCAGCAGCACTGGCATTACACCTGCACTCACCATAAATAAGGTGCATATTAGCGTATTCGCGAGTGGTATACGAAGACATCTCGGCACTTGTCACACACTCACACAATAGTCCAGAGGAAAGCAAAGGTCGTCGTTAAGAGAAAACAAACAGTCCGAATCTAAATCGCAAGCAATCACAAGTCCATAAACAGCCAAAAGTAAACAGTACGAAATAAACACAAACGAATACGAAAACAAGCGCAGTAAACGAAGGAACGTAACGTACTGACTGGTTTGCAATGTGTATCTACAATAGCGAATACCTGGCGTCACTCTCTGTCTCTCTCGCACTTGGTAAAATGACTCTCTCCATCTCAGTCACTTTAGCGTCCATACCTGTCTCGCTCGCACTTGAGAAGGTGACTCTCTCCGTCTCACTCAATCACTTTAGCACAAATACTATCTCGCTTACACTTCCTAGAAAGACTCCTTTGTCACAACTTACAATTTACGACTCTTTGGAAAACCTTGGGCCCATTAGAATATTTTTTAACCAGGTAAGAAAAAATTGTTGAACACTGGATTTTTACGATTTTTTTTTTGTTCATGATAGCAACTACAATTTACCACGTGTCATACCATTTTGGGATCCTTACTAAATGCGCCAACTTTTGACACAATTTTCCAAACTCGCGTAATACAATTTTTTTTCAATGCAGACAGTTAAAACTAGGCCATTTTTAATTTTTTTCTTGGAAATAAGTCCTATTTTTATGCAAGCTCGAGGAGCTGGATTTGAAATGTTGATAACAGTTTAGAGAAGCATTATTCAGGGTTACATATCAAAAAAAAAAGTTTCCAAAAGTGAACATTTGTGGCAACAGCAGCAAAAACACTGTCACAGGGTGTGAAATTTTGCGTGTTTTTTTAAAATGCCAATAATTTTGAGAACACGTGACTTAGATTTTTTTAAACATTTTTCTGATAACCAGCATGACTTGCCTTGTCACCCGGTTCCGGGTTGACGTCGAGTTTTGGGTATAAAATGTATAAAACTGTATAAAACTGTTCCGTTACTGACTGAGTTACTGAGTGACTGACAAACAACGTACAGCCGTAACTACTGGGCGTAGAGAGCTGAAATTTGGAACATACATTCTTTAGGGGATGTAGGGGTGCACTAAGGAAGTAATTCCTGAAATTCCCACGGGAACGGGAAATATAGGACTTTTTAGTTTGTATGAAAAATCTTATTCCTTGAGTGCACCGATGTGAAACTTCGTGTAAAGATAAATCGGGCCTTTACATAGATTTTTTTTAGAATAGAGTATGTATGTTTTTAGAATATGGAAACTTTAGTTCTGTGACCTTTATCATGTTACCGAATCAAGTTGACGATGTTAGCTAACATGATGGATGGATAAATAATTCTCTAATCTTGTCGATTCGAGTCTTTATCGATAAATAGTCGAATCGACAAGATAAATATTATTTTGTTATTTTATCGTATTATGTAGGCTAATATGCGCACCGTAATAGATAGAATTACTCGATTTGATACCATGATTAAGACCACAAAACCAAATATGTCATAATCTTAATAAATTACATACACTAAATACCATATTCTAAGAAAATATCGATAAAAGGCCCGATTTATCATTGTTGACGGTAGCATGCTAGCCCCGCATAATTATGTAATAAAGGTAGGTACTTAATATTACACCAAAAATCCCTATAAATAAATAAAGAGACCTTACTACACTTTTCCCGACGCGCTACCTCAGTCAACACGCACACAGCAGTGTTCCCGCCACACGCACACCACCACCCGCTAAGTATTTATTGTATGACGCTAATGTAACCATGCGTTGCGTAATGAATTCTTTAACTTTCGGAGAAGTTTACTCAGTAAATAATTCATTTTTTTTTTTCTTTTCGTGTATGGTCTTAAACTATAACGTCCTGGAATTTTTAAAGTGACCCACCAGTCACCCTGTATAGCAGCACTCAGAACACCCCTAGTAAAGTCTCTAGTTTTTCATATACAGGGTGAAATCGTTTGAAAAATAATGCTTTCTTCGAGAACTGAGACTGAGGCAAACCATTGCCCCAAAATTTGGACACGTTTTGAGTGAATATTTGTAAACCTATGTTTGAGAAATATCAAACTGTTCGTATGAATAAATGTCTAAATCTTACCCTCGAAAATTATGCATACAATAATGGCATTGCAAACAGAGCCGATCATAACTTGGTTATTTTCGAGGTACAATTTGTTAACAAGGCACAACATACGTTGGGCCATTTTCAAACACTGAGTAGTTAGCTTTAAGAGCTGTTAAAAGAAAACAGCGTCGTAAGACACTTTTCTAAGATATATTGTTTAAAGTTACAATTCCATATTCTTTCGTTCTTAATTGTTAAATAATAATGAACTTTTCCCCCAGGTCAAGAAACGTACGTATGGAACATGTACACTCAGAGATGTTGGGATTTCTTCCCAGTGGGAGACTGTTTCAGAAAGCAATACGAAGACGTTATGGGAGAATAGATCTTATTTATATCATCATAAGCAGTCTATTTATTTCGTAAATCTGACAATTTGATTAGAAAAATCTATAAATATAGCGATAAGTTTTTTTTTGGTTACAATGAGAATAAAATTAAGTAATATTTTGTTTTTGTATGAGAAATGTTTGTTTATAATCAGAAATATCGCTTTATATTCGAAACACAACTAAAATTTAAGTGCTTTAACAAAATGTTGTTAAAAGTCCATTGCTCAAGTGAACACCAAAATAAAATAAATTAAATGTAAAATCTTTAATCACTGTTTTTCTTCGAGTTTAAATTTTATAAAAATATCTAATTATATAGAAACTGTTGAATCTTTAATAATCTAAATATATCGAAACAAAACCAATTCTTCTAGAAATTTCAACGATAAGATAGAATACAATTATATTTCTAAGTCGAAGTATTTATTACATTGTAAGGTGGCCTTTCCAAGTAACTTTTCTATTTTAACTTTTTCAATATATTTTATGTAAGATAATTTAATAAGCTGTTAATTTATTATTTACATAATTAAATTTTTTTCATTGATGTTTTTGTTTTCTTACTTCCCCCGTAGTTTTAAGTCAATTGCACAGCAGTTGAATGGTTTTTTAATAGTTATGTAAACAGCAGTGCGAGCACAGAACTTTATCGACTCGTTTGTTTACGAATGTTCGTATAGTATGAAGTCGGTTACAAGTCTTTAGTGTCATTCTAATTTTAAATTTTACAGTTATTTAGGCGTACAACATGTTTACAAACATTCAAAATTAACAAGGCACACATTTATTTAAGCTGACCGTGCGGCATTGGATAGATTTCAATTATTGCTTGCAAAACCGTCTCCATACTATACGAACATTCGTATAGATAGGTACGAGTCGACAAAGTTCTGTGCTCGCACTGCAGGTTCGTTTAATCGCAAGTCTTACCACATTAATCGATCGACCGTCGATAGACGCCGACGGACGAATGGAGCAGTTGATGTTGATCGATAGTTTTCACTAGGGATCGATTGGTGTAGTAGCAAGCACCCGTAGACTCGCCACATACACCGATTCACTATGGTAAATCGAAACATCCTTCTCTGATATCACATTTCGCTGCCAAATATCAGCGGGGGTGATATGTTTCAGCAATGTTTTATGGAGAGCCAGTTCTGTCCTAGGGCCGTGTGCTTTCATCTTCTCACCTCATCTTCAGGTGAGATTGAGGTCAAACATGGGTCAAATTAGTCACAGATAAAACATATGAACTCAAGAGGTTTACTTACCTACATACCCATTTGTAGTTGAATTTTTTTTTTTTGAGACACTCACACAGCATTATCTAGCCCAAATTAAGTTTCTTAAAGAACTTGTGTTATGGATACTAGATAATTGATGTACTTGAGAAATATATAAATATACGTATTGAATAAATACATATTTTTTATTGGAATAAACTTAAATAAACATATTAAGACATGACTTGACGGCTTGACGGCTAATATCTGTGTTCATCACACCGATATCCGCCGCTGCCGGGATTCGAACCCAGGACCTCTGGTATAGAAGGCAATGTATGTTACCACTACACCAGCCGGTCGTCAAATTATGACGTTATGCCACAGAATAAGTAATAGTTGGTACAGAAGAATTACTCCGCAAGAAGATCTAACTAAATTCGAGTCTTGTTACGACGCGATACGGTGGAATTCAGCTCGCACAGCATTACGTACCTGCAAATTTATATACCTAGAAGTTTTGTCTCTTTCTATCGCATGCCTCTTATCTTTTCTTACGCTGTTAGGGTTGCTGCCTAGTGAAGAATAATTAATCTGCTTATTTGTAATTAAGTATCTACCGATGTAGGTATTACTGTTATTCTACCTTTGTAAAAAATATTGTTTAAACTTACCTAAAGTACAAAATGAAAAAAAAGTTACGACGAATAATTAGTAATACTACATATGTTTTGTTTGCTAAATTGAACATAATCAAATCTAAACATAATCTAATTGAATATTTGTTTCTTTTTATGTCCATTTTTAAATACTATTTGCGACCTCGATCATAGAATTACTGTGAGTGCTATTAGGTACGTAGGTATCTACAACGTCCCGACGGGCGCGTGCGTGATACACGACCCATTCGAGTTGCGCCGGCGGCGGAGCGCTTCGCTGTAGGTAAATAACGGATGTACCGCGCGGAGTGAGCCAGGCCTGGTTATGCGTGGGGTCATAATTGAATTGAGAAATCAAATCAAATCAAACATTTATTTGCAAAAACTATGGTTCAAGAAGATCTTAAAAATTACTTATAAGTACTAGAGCATTCATATTTCACCACATAATATGGCATGCAAATTTTCAATACAGTCACATTCCTACTTATGTAGCATAAATTTATAATTATTAGGTTTTTTTTTGTTAGTTAATTAAAGAAATCTGTTACTTTATAAAAACATTATTCAAGTAGCCATTTTGTTAATATTTTTTAAAACTTAATTTTTGGTAACATTTTAATTTCTTTAGGTAGAGCGTTAAATATTTTAATACACATAGCATAGCAATGCCTGTGAAACAATTCAAGACGTGGCTGCGTATTGTAGACTAGGCGATTTCCGTGTCGTGTTGGTCTTGTTATATCCTTTGCTTGCGTAAAATAGTTGCTATTATTTTTAACAAACATGGCTGCCTCCAAAATGTACATACAAGGCAGGGTCAATATGTTAGCTAATTTACATAACGGTTTACATGGTTCATCGGGTGCTTTCCTAAAAATTGCTCGAATACCTACATTTCTTTTGTGACACGAACGCTTTATTTATGTCAGTAGAGTTACCCCAAGCAACCGTACCTAGCAGACCGTACCTAAGTGTGGACACGACATATCCGCTACATATAGTAAATACCTACACGCAGGAATAAAATTACTTACCGAAATCATGAGTGTGTTTTCCTATACATATACCGCTGTTTTTTATTTAAATGCCATTGAAACAACCTTTACAGTAGTTGTGTTTTTTAAGAGATAAAAGAATGTGAGCCTGTGAAAATTTCAATAGGCTTTCTCAGCATTACATCCACTTCTACGGCAAATTGAAACATCATCTTTGTAATGGTCACAACTCAATGCAAATCTATGAGTCTCTCCTGGGTGAAGAGAGGGTTAAGGGTTTATCATTAAACTGGCCCTGAGCTGAATGTTGCAAGTCAGCGTTTTTAGGGTTCTTAAAAGGTTCTGGCATACCCTGACGACTAGTCTATATAGGGTCTTTTTTATGAAGATCAAAATATTTTAGGAGAAAATATTTGTGTACGCTTGTTATTGTATATTTTACTATGTAACTATAACTAGAAATGACTCGAGTTTTGAAGCTTTTTATCCTGCGTTTCAACCTTTCCTTCTTTGTATCCTCAATTGCATACAAAACTGCCATCGCGAAGATGTTGCCAACGCGAGAGATCAGAGCACACTGACGATTAAGGGGCATGGCCTGGCGTGACCTTGGCTTGTGTTCTTGTTTGCCTCCTTGTTGGAAACCACCGTTTGTAACAGTGTGGAAGACTTGGAATTGGTTGACAACAACTTAACCTTCCTTAACCTTGGTTGGAAGCATTGGTTTTCAACGTGTTTTCAACAGTCTGGCGGCCCTCTTAAACAATCCGCTCCTACTCACATAACTTGAGACCAACAATCTTCTTTGTAATTACCAATAAATAGATTACGGAGTGGACGCTCGACCAACACGTATGTGTGTAGGTATGTTACACATGAAGATCACAAGTCGAGCGTCTGACTTAAGGAGCAAGAAATGGAAGGGTCATGGCGAAGCAACAGCTATGGGTATATTTAGATAATTCCAAGGTCTTTGTAAGAGACTGTCTGCGTCTGAATTTCCTTACTACCTACTGTAAGGAAATTCTTGGTGGTAGGATCCCTTCTGGGTCCGCCTGGCTAGCGACCACCCTTTATATAAAGTCTGCCGCCAAATGTTACCGCTCCGGCGGTAATGTGTTCCGGCAATATTGTATAAAGAGCCAGTTCCTTCCTAAACCCGTGTGCTTTCATCTTCGACCTCATCGTCACTTACCATCAGGTGAGATTGAGGAAAAAAAAAAAAAAAACTATAGTCCTGGTTCTTTCATGTTCCGAGTTGCATGATCACTTTTCACCAGGTGATATGGACTCATACCTAAGAGATAATTGTATTTGTAATGAGAGGTTTTGAAACAAAACGGTACAACAATGGTACAAAAGGCTTCGATAGATGTCGCTTTACAAAGGGCGAAGTCTTGTCTGTCATATAGCCACTTATTCCACACTGCGTTTTTAAAAGTAAAATAAATTAATTGACGTCTGTATCAGAAATTGAACTTATAAATAACCATAGATGGTAGATACCACTTACCTACATTATAGTATACAGACTTAACGCCTTCGGCTTTTTAAAAGTGCCATCTATAGAGGTTTTTTGAACTAATCTTTATGAGCTGTTAGAAAACTCATTATAAAATTTCTATACTTACCTTGATAGACACCAATTCGTATCGAGCATGAAATTCCGTACTTTTCCCAAAATGTAGGAAAGTAAATGTCGTACTTTACAGTTGGTGATAAATTGGCACAAGTCCATACTTAATAAGGAAATTATAGCTGTTCAAAATGTTAAAATTTATTTGTGCACAACAAAGGGGCCAAGGTCTTGTTTTAATAAACTAGCGTTATGGAGTACCACACAACCTAGTATACACGACCCAGACAAAAAACTAGTTATACTTACCGAGTTCATCTATCAAACTGGCCGGCTGTAACTCCAACCCTGGACCTCAAACTTTAGATCCATACTCGGAGGCCGTCTAATGTTTCTTGTAACTTACTTACCAGACAATAACTTACCGTCTGGCATGATGGTCTCTTAAGTAAGCTTCCAGCTTATGGCATACCGATTGGGCTCTGCGACTGGATATCTGATTTTCTGAGGGAACGGTCAATTCGAGTAGTTTTAGATGGCTTCTCCTCCGACCAAATGGCAATTAATGCCGGGGTACCTCAGGGATCTGTTCTCTCTGCAACATTATTCTTGCTGCACATTAATGACCTTTTAACACCGGGCATTATTAGTTATGCTGATGACAGCACTGTTGTAGAGAGATACGTATCCAATGCGCGAGCGAGCCCCTGTGAAATCCAGAGTTTAAGAAAGTCAATGATTGAGCGCGTTGATTTGACCTTACGGAAAGTATCCGATTGGGGTGAGTCGATTTTGGTCAAATTCAACGCGTCCAAAACTCAGGCGTGTCTATTCTTCGCAAAAAAGAGCACCTTCAGAGCATCTCAAAGGTACGGCGGTACTTCAGCCCTGCACAGCTTTTTAACTTATATACAGCTCAAGTGCGATCAAGCATGGAGTACTGCCGTCATCTTTGGGATGGTTCAGCCAAATATATCTTTGTATTTTAGTTAATATTCGTTTTACTACTTTTTATACATATACTTTAAATAATTACATATGCTGTGAAACTCTATAATTGGCTAGACCTTTACTTTAAGATAAGTAACAGATGTAATATATAATAAGCTGTTGTGTTTCCGAATAAATAAATATCAACTAGAAGCGCTGGATTCCGTTGACCGAAGAGCCCGTAATCTAATTAACAACGTCGACCTTACGACCAAAAAACTGCAGAACCTAGAGCATCGTCGTAAGGTTGCTTGTTTAACCGTGTACTACACGATACATTTAGGTGAGTGCGCGAGTGCTCTGTTTGAGCAAATTGAACCCTCACCCTTTTACCATCGGACTACTAGACGCAGACAGAACTTCCATCTGTATGTGGTTGATATTTTGAAAAGTCGAACTAAGCGCTTTGACAGTTCCTTTTTGATACGGATCGCCAAGGTTTGGAATGAACTGCCTGCGTCTATTTTCCCTGACCAGTATAGTCCTAGTACTTTTAA
This sequence comes from Stenoptilia bipunctidactyla, assembly GCA_944452665.1. NCBI lineage: Eukaryota > Metazoa > Arthropoda > Insecta > Lepidoptera > Pterophoridae > Stenoptilia > Stenoptilia bipunctidactyla. The sequence continues at coordinate 17,829,344 of OX101745.1, forward strand.
GTGTCGAGCGAATAGGTTTCTTGCGGATGGACGTGTACCACCTTAGTCTTCATGTTCGCTTAACATCAGGTGTCATGGAAGACAAACGTCCTATCCATATTTTATAAAAAAAAAAGAAAAAAGACAGTTAAAGTAACAGTCAAGATGAAAAAACCTATACTATTTTGAGCTCAAATGACAAATTTGTGATAGATTGACAGAAGCAACTGCTGGACTGGGAGCAAAAGAAAAATAAAAAAAGGACCAGCTGCTTCTCTTCCCGGGCATACTGTAAGTCAGTTAAGGGACCGAGCACAGACATACATCTACATGTCTGTGGGACAGAGGTTTTATTGGCGTTTTTGTGGGCGATAGGCTGACCCCTATCACTGCAATAGTCTCTCCATCATTATAATACCTCCAAAGTCAAACGTGACATCAGATGGATTTATATAACCTCTGGTGTTCTGCCTACCCCATAAGGGATACAGGCGTGAAGTTATGTATTACAAAGTAATTTTTTTGGAGATGAAAACATTTTAAGAGCAGGTTAAGAATAATATTATGTGGATTCAATTTATGACAAAAACATTATATATTTTACAAAATTGACCTGAATCACGTTGGAACATTTCGAGATTACGCTTAGAAATTTCCAAACGTCGATTTTTGTTTTCTTCGGTTAACATTCGTGGCACCCATCTTGCTGACACTTTTTTGAACCCCTGTGAATCGGTTAAAATTGACTGAATGCTACCAAACGATATCTTAAGGAACTTAGCTAAATATTTTATTGTAATTCTTCTGTAGTCTAAAACCAATTTTTCCACATTTTTGGCATTTTCTTCGGTGATGGAGGTTGAAGGTCGTCCAGAACGCGGGTCATCTTTACAGCTCGATCTACCTCTTTTGAATTCAGCAACCCAATAAGCCACAGTGGAATAGGGTAAAGCGTCATTCTCTAATGTCTGTTGAATGTCCGAAAAAATCTCTTTCGTTGACATTTTTTTCAGGAACAGATACTTTATTACCGCGCGTAACTCGTTTTTCTCCATAGTTTCGATTTTTTATCAAAACACTCAACAATAAAATTAATATCTTGCGCACGATCTGTCGAAAACAATTAAAAGTCTGGATAAATAATATATAATTGTCAATCTTTAAAAAAAATATCGAATTGCCTCCAAAAAGGTTAAGTACATATAAGTTTCTAAGAACTTTTTGATTCACCCTAGTACAATGCCCTCAGTAGCTTATATTGGTGTAGACCGGAATGGCAAATTCTTTTTGGGTCCAAATGAGTAGCCGCCGAACTTTTTTAGATAGGTACCTCATATTAACAGTTCCTCGTGACTGCAGTTTACAAAATTCCAAAAGTTTTTTTGCAATGTATTAATTGAACCAAAGTCAATATTGCATAGATACATTTTGACACGTCTCGTCATCCATAAGTAGAAGGTCTCTTAATCCTAAAAACTGGATAAAGGGCACTGTAGCAAAACCGTGCTAATCCTGTCGACCTGTTGTACTTTGGAAAATTATAGAACGCGTATTAAACAATCGACTCTACTCACATAACTTGAGACCAACAATCTTCTTTGTAATAACCAATAAATAGATTACGGAGTGGACGCTCGACCAACACGTGTGCATGTATGATACACGTGAAGGTCGCAAGTCGAGCGTCTGACTTAAGGAGCAAGAAATGGAAGGGTCATGGCGAAGCAACAGCTATGGCTATCCATAGATAATTCCAAGGTCTATGAAAGAGACTGTCTGCGTCTGAATTTCTTAACTACTATCGTCCTGGTGCTTTCATGTTCCGAGTTGCATGATCACTTTCCACCAGGTAATATGGACCCATACCTATGAGATAATTTTATTTGTAATCAGAGGTTTTCTGACAGCTCATTAAAAAAACAAAACGGTACTAAAATGGTACAAAAGGCTTCGATAGACGGCGCTTTACAAAAGGCGAAGTCTTGTCTGTCATATAGCCACTTATTCCACACTGCGTTTTTAAAAGTAAAATAAATTAATTGACGTCTGTTTCAGAAATTGAACTTATAAATAACCATAGATGGTAGATACCACTTACCTACATTATAGTATACAGACTTAACGCCTTCGGCTTTTTAAAAGTGCCTTCTATAGAGGTTTTTTGAACTTATCTTTATGAGCTGTCAGAAAACTCCGCATTATAAAATTTCTATACCTTGATAGACGCAAATTCGTATCGAGCGTGAAATTCCGTACTTTTCCTGAAATGTAGGAAAGAAAATGTCGTACTTTACAGTTGGTGATAAATTGGCGACACGACCCAGACAAAAAACCAGTTTTACTTGCCGAGTTCATCTCTCAACTGGCCGGCTGTAACTCCAACCCTGTACCTCAAACTTTAGATCCATACTCGACCAATGCACCAGGGAGGCCGTCTAATGTTTCAATAACTTACTAGAGAGCTAAAGTAACAGTCCAGATATTTTGAACTCAAATGACAAATTTGTGATAGATTGACGATGCAACTGCTGGACTGGGAGCAAAAGAAAAACATAGAATGTACCAGCTGCTTCTCTTCCCGGGCATACTGTAAGTCAGTTAAGGGACCGAGCACAGACATACTACATGTTCAGAGGTTTTATTGGCGTTTTTGTGGGCGATAGGCTGACCCTAATAGTCTCTCTCCATCATTATAATACCTCCAAAGTCAAACGTGACATCAGATAATAAAAAATAAAAATAATAAAATCCCCAGAAGTTCACACCAACTACATGGCCCCAAAGTAAGCATAGCTTGTGTTATGGGATACCATGTAGCGAACTAGGGGGAACATAGAATATAAATACACAAATAAATAAACACCCAGACTTTTTTCTTGTTCCGTGCGGGAATCGAACCCGCAACCACTGGCGTTTGAGGCAGACAGGTTTACCCCATCGCCAAAGTGGTCGTCAGTCAGATGGTTTTATATAACTGTTTTGTATAACTGGGGTGTTCTGTCTACCCCATAAGGGATACAGGCGTGAAGTTATGTATGTATGTATTTGACAGAAGATTGTAAGTATAGGATTTATTTTACTTTAACTCTCCTTGAAGTCGTCGTGTCGCAGTGGTTAGGTGTGTATCATACGATATCACAGATTAAGCAACGTTTGGTGCGGTCGGTGCTTGGATGGGTGACCGCCGACCATTCATTTCTCACGATGACTTCCGTGCGTCGGAGGGCACGTTAAGCAGTCGGTCCCGGGTGATGTATACTTGTATACAGTAGTCGTCAGGGTTGTCTAAGGCCGACCCAGGTACAGAAACTGTATCCCTTGGTAGGAATTGCTCCCCCAGACATCAGAAGAGAGATGGCTGGCTCTGTCGAACGCCCGAAATTGGAAAGCGATGCCCGTCACCCAATGCATGGTTACTCCACGGTTCCCCGAAGGCTGCAGAGCCGTAATAGTTTCCAAAGACGTAGCACTCCAATTCAGGGCGAGGTCTCTAAAGTGCGTTGTGAACTGTGGCAGAAAAAACTTGGGAACTCAATAACACCTTTTGTTCCACTCTTGGAAAACCTTCCGCCTGGACACGATCTTTCATGGCCGACATGGAAAACTTTAAACCGGCTCCAAACCCAGGTAGGCCTCAGCAAAGACAATCGCTGCAAGTGGGGTTTCTCTGAGAGCTCAGACGATAAGTGTGAATGCGGGCATTCCCCGCAAACAATGACGCACCTACTCACCTGCCCAGCATGTCCACATAGCTGCACACTCCAGGACTTGATGGAGGCTAGCGATGGTGCTGTAGAGGTGGCGAAATTTTGGAAGAACAAAATTTGAATTTGTGTCGATTCGCAAGAAGAAGTTAGGGTTGGTCAGAAGCAACTTTGGCGCCCCCTTAAAATTCTGACATCCACCACCCAGCACTGGGCCAGCTTGGTAGATTATGGCCTATACCTCCTCGTTACCCAGGGGAGAGACTCATGCCCTGCAGTGGGCTTCATTACAAAGAGTTGTGATGATGATGATGATGAACTCTCCGGTAAGTTATTGGAACCAGCCATAAGATAATTGCTATTAAGTTTCTCGGCTATTCTTATCAACACATCGCTGTATAAATAGTCACTTATTTCAAGAACCTTTGTTTGCTCAAAAACATGGTTACCACAATATTATTTTTGTGCTATATTAAGCCGGGTGGGCTTAAAATAGAACCATTTTAAGCGTGTCGTAAAATGCGCAAAATCCGAGTGAACCACGCTTCCTGGTATCACTTCAAGGTTCACCTTGCTAACACATTCCCGCAACGGCCGCACTCTAGCGAAATCCCTATATACAGGGTGCTCGGAACAACGTTGAACATACAAAATGAGGGGCAGGTGGGTTGGCCGTTAAGTAATCAGCCAAAAAGATTTTGCTTAGGACTCAAGTTTACCATTGAAGTGATTTGTAGGTCCTTTTAAAGTTTCATTAGAAGGGTTTAAAAAGTACAAAAGCAAAACAGTCCAGAAACATGAAAAAAATTGAAGAAAATCTTGCGTCCTAGGCAAAATCTTTTGGGCTAATTTGATAACCTGCCCCCTTTTCGTATGTTCAACGTTGTGCCGAACACCCTGTATAAAATCTACCGTCAAATATCACCGCTCTGACAGTGATGAGTTCCGGCAATAATTAACGAAGTTAATTGATTGCAATTGAATTGCTTCCATGCTGGACTGGGAGCGAAAGAAAAACGTAGAATGTGCCAGCTGCTTCTCTTCCCGGGCATACTGTAAAAGCCAGTTAACTAAGGGACAGAGGTTTTAAAGGCGTTTTTGTGGGCGATAGTCTGACCCCCTGTCACTTCAATAGTCTCTATCTTTATGATACCTCCAAATTTGTCAAACATGACATCAGATGGTCTTGTAACCTCTGGTATTCTGCCTACCCCATAAGGGATACAGGCGTGACGTTATGTATGTATGTTAAATTGATTTTTGAAATTTTTTTTCACAATGGCAATGTCATAAACTTTGCAGTTATTGCAATTATTATTGATCAACGGGGATATTTATTAAATAAAAGACGTTACAAACAAAATTTTATCAAGATTAAGATTTTTATTTCAAATTGAAGAAATATTTATTTTTATTTCTTCACACTTTATTGCCAAAAAAAAATGAAAACAAAAGAAAAAGAGCACAAATTTTTGACAATGTTGTGGCCTTATCACTTCGAATTATTTAGTTGGTTGTGAATAAAAAAAACACATTAAAATCCTGGTTAAAACGTCTTTTCTTTAATTCTCATGAAAACTTTAAATAAAACAAAATATTATCACAGTTTTTTAAATATTTATTTCAGTAATAAAGAAAACAACTTATAAAACCCAACTATTTATTAAATGCACCATTGAACTACCTACAGACACACATATTGAAACTTTATTCTATTGATGTATCTGACACTCAAATACATACATTCACTATTCCTTTTAACCATTTATTTTTTAAATAATATTTTATCTATGAGCACAAAGGTCACTTACACATCTGAAAAGTTGTATAAATATAGTTGACATAATTAGAATATATTTCTATATTTTTCGACTACATACATTCTTTCTATCTTGTATTTCATACAGGACTAATAATTTTTACAACATCACTTTTTAATTTAGTTTTTTAAAACCGAAACCAATCCTTTTTACAGCCATATGCAGAAGTATTTACAAAATTCGATCGAGAAGATTTAGCATGTCACTTTAGATAACTATGAAAGTTTTATAAATCGGTAGACATTACTTACAATATTTTTATCTGATCACTTTTACAGGTTTTCTGAAACTTCTTTTGTGGTGCTACCAAATATACTCCAGCTATTTTCAATCTATCTATTCTTATTCGCGTATATGCTTGAGCTTGGCGTGACACGCTGCCACGTGTCTAGATATAATACATGCATCATGAAACTGAGTGAGATTATTAAATCTCAGTTACTTATTTTACAAGAAAAATAACTCTACCTATAATTGGTAAATAAGTAAAGATAAGAAAGTATATTGAGAAAAAGCCGTTTCACAAAAAGTATTGTTTTTTAATAACAACTTTATCAAATTATAAAAAAAGTAATACTAGGTGGCGCTACTCTTTAAAAATGTGTAAAGGGTGTAAAAATTAAACTTAACAAAATATCGGTTCGCTGTAGTAAATTAATTATTAATTATGGCACATGAAATTAAAGTCTTTAAAAAGCTGTATAATTAATAACATGATGAGAATAATATTTTTAATAACAAATATTAATTGCGTCGTAAATTGATGCGTTATTCTATAGAAATAATTCTTTATTCTATAGAATACATCAGTTATTATCTTTTTAACTCATTTTGCAAAATCAAACTAGTCGTTCGTATTTAAAAAAATCTTGCTATTTCACTTAGTTAGTTACCCGCGGAAGATTGGCATGTTTGATAAGATGCACGATATACAGGGTTGTTTTAAAAAATGTATAAAAACGAAATAAAATTGACTTATTTCAGACGTTAGTCCATATGTGGTTAATTAATTATTAGTCACCAGCCAAATTGATACGATGAAAAAGAACCGGCATGTTTTATTTTAGTATCGCTTAGAACCAAAAATTAAAGATATGGCAGCACTAACTTTTTTACAAATAGTCGCTGTTGATGAACATAGCTACTACGATAGTCGCTGTTGATGAACATAGCTACTACGATGACAAGATGTTTTGTAGTAACCGTCTCTATTGTAATGGTAATCATTAATAATTTAGAGTGACCATGCTTTGCTTAATATGTTAGCGAATATATGTCTTTCCTGCAGTGCGATCACAGAACTTTATCGAATCGTAAGTTAACGAATGTTCGTATAGTATGGAGACGGCTTTTAAGAAAAAATTGAAATCTATTTATTGCCGCACGGCCAGCTTAAATAAATGTGTGCCTTGTTAATTTTGAAATTTGTTGACTACCGATAAGTTTAGAAATTGACAATACAAAACGATATCATACTATTTTTTTCTACTTTGTCAATTTTTTTGCAAGAGAGTTGCATATTAAAATGCTGTTTCAATCTATTGAACTTATTTAAAGATTTATTTTTATATCAAACAACGCATCAATTTATATGATTATACATTTTCATAATAAAAATAAATTAAGTACAACCAAAACAATCACACACCAGAAAATAAATGTCATAAGAATTAGATTAAACTTATTAATAATATAACAATGCAAAAGGAATGATTAGAAAATTGTCACATATAATAAATTATGCTTATAACTACTGGCTTCTTATAATAGTCTAACTAATAAATGTAAATAAATCGCATTGAGTTGTTCGAGACAATTCACTGGAATAACTAAAAATAACTATACAAAGCTATTTGACAAAGTTTATGACAAAGTATTTTTACATCATAAATAAATGAAAAATGTGATAAATAAAAATTACCCGACCAGGATACGAACCTGGGACCTCTCGTTTGCCGGACGAGTGCTCTTCCACTGAGCTACCGGGGCCTGGCGGTACGCCTCGAAATTACTTACCACATTTTTGTTTTTACGTTATATTGCTTATTTATCACATTTTTCATTTATTTAAGAATAATTGAGCATTTATTTTTACATCAAACTGGTTGAAACTTTAGTTTTTTTCTTAAATTATATTTGGTTTTTATTATAAGAATTATTTTTTTAAACATGATTTTAGTTAACTATGTTAATTATGTTTTTACTTTATATAACATTTTAAACAATGCAATATTTACATCACAAAAGTGTCATATCTTTAATGTGACAAAGAATTCAATAAATTACCCTTATAAAAATAAATTGAACACATCATGCAATATTTATTTAAATGAGTTTTATCAAATACAGAGAGTTATTTATTGAGTTAATCAAAGTCTGTTGATGAAACTTTAATTGTTTAAAATAAATCTTTTGTTTACGGACAAATATTACTAGAAATGTTATTAATTGAATTGATTTTCAGTCTACAATTAAGCAGAACAATATCTTAATCAAATGTTTCTTTGTTAGTGATCCATAATTTTAAACAAAGATTTACAAATCACTGGCAAGAACATGAAAAAAGTTAAGTTAAATACACTTTTAAAATGCATGTTTTTTTGGATTTCTCATAATTACAATTTACAATAATTCTTACCTATATATTACCTATTCTTTAGTATCGTGGATACTACCAACATTGTAAAACTTCCAACTATATACAGGGTGGCTGGTATCGACGCAAGCAACTTATATCGCTCTTCTGCAAAACAAAAAAAAATAAAACAATAATATTTTATTGTGATTTTTTGCAAGAAAACAACGCTGTAGTTAAAGAAGTATAAATTAGACTTATCTTAAGAGGAGATTATTTTAACCACTTTTATTAAACACACACAAATTAAAAAATAATATTTTTGAATACTTTGCATTTATAATGCCCAATTATGAATTTATAGATAAAAATACTAAATAGAACCGATTGCGCGAATTCCTTTAGTATTTTTAACTATAAAAATTAAAAAAGTATTTCACAGATATACGAGATTTAAAAAACCCAAATTCTTATTATCTTGTTATTTAATGTGGATTTTAGTATTGTATTCATTTTAAATTCTAGAAATTTCATAGAAAATATAAATCTGGCTTTTGGTTGTCATGGTAACGCTTTTACATTGTAGTATTTTAGGTTAAGATTCAGGATTAAGATTGTATATTGCAATTCACAATAAGACAACTTCTCATTGTAAATATTTGTAACTGAGACAAACCAATATTAGGTAATAATCAAGTCTAAGCACATGGATTTTGTCCATAATTTGTTTATTTTGTAATTGCAGGCCATTTTTACTTCAAAGTATATGGTCTAAGAAAGTATAACTTCTAATTGAAACCTGTCGTATATAATTTTTACTCAGATTTTTTTATTAGTACTTTGTATTAACAAATTAGGTAAAGTATTAAAAATTAAGACATTGTTTAAATATTTAAACAATAATCCAATTAGAACCAAATCAGGGTTATTAATATTGCAATGATTTAAAAGTACAGTAAATGACTGCCTACGAATCAACGAACATTTAGTTACAATCGATAAAACTATTTAAAATGGTGACACAAATCAAACAATTCAAAGCCAAAAAATGTCTCTTAGAAGAAAAATAATTGGAAGTTGTTGTCGTTTTGTTGATTCAAGAGATAATAATGAGATATATTATTATTAGCCCTGGGTGTTCCAAAATTGGGCAAAGGTCTCCCTTTTCTCTTTCCATCTTAGGCGATCAGCTGTTTCCGCGGGCCAGTTTGGGCTAGATGCGTCCAGATTTGGTGTCATGATATAATGAGATATAAGAAATTTTAAAGTACTCTTGCATGTTTGTTGATTCATAGTTGTACATATGGGAATATATGGGCTCCAAAACGTAATTATTAAAATTTCAACCCTGCGACTTTGACAATAACCCTGAAAATCCCATAATACATAAAGCATGCAATTGTGCCCCGCGAAGCGTACCCAAACAATTAATTTAAAAGGGAGTAGATGTGTCATAGTTTAATAATTTAAGACGAATTTAAGACAACGTGAAGGCTACAACTTTTCATTGGTGAGGTTTTAAAATAAACAATAGAAAATCTTTAATACATACAACCTTTTTAATACAGTCATGAATTCGTCTTAATTTTTTAAACGAAAACATACATTATTTTAACAAGTGAGCATATATCCTATTATTTATTTATTTAAAATCAAGACTTAAGTCAATTGAATAACCTTCACTTTTCTACAAAATATCGCGTCATAAAAGGATATATGCCCATTGTAAAAAAACACCGGAAAATCAAAAACAAGTAAAGGATCAAATATACGTTTATTCCATCAATTAACTTTACCAGTCTTATCTCCATTACAAAACAATCTAACACAGAACGAGTGAAACATACACATTATATTATAACACAGTAAAATACGAGTATAACAAAAATATAAAATAAATAAAAAGTGATTACACTGAAAGTAATCCACTAAAGTAACTATACTACAAGATAATAGTTTACAGTATACATGATAAAATAAATAAAGGTTTATACAGGATCGAGAACACATCAATGTTCCTTTGACATTAATACGTCACTTTGGCATTCTATTCTAGGGTTGTCACGAAGCGGTAACATCTTTTATTTTTTGCAGATAATTTAATTGCATACGGATAATAACTTTGACTTTTTTCAACCCTAACGAACATGACCTAATGGTCTTAGAAGGAGATATAATTACTTCGGATAGTAAGAAGTTGAAAGCTAAAGACAAAATAGAAATACTATGCTTTGACGTCACTTTATTACGTCATGACTTTAATATTTACAAATACTATTCCACTTTTCAAATCTTGTGTTTAATTCCTAGATAAGTTGTACAGGGTGACCGGTGACAAATATCAGATATTAAAAGAGTGCTATGTAATCGATTCTGATCATAATAATTATGTAATAAAAGTAGGATTTTTCACCATACATAAATAAAGTGTTTTTTCGCAGCAAAGTGTTTTTATGAAAGCCGCCGCATCAAAAGTAGTAAGCAAAAGTAGTGTGCGCTAGGGTAACCATGCGTTGTGTAACGAATTCATTAACTTTCGGTTAAGTTAACTCAGTAAATATTGAATATTAATTTTTTTATTATTTTTTCTCTTCATTTATGATCTCAAACTATCACGTCTTCGAATTTCGAAAGTGACCCACCAGTCACCCTGTATATCTACTTATTTGTATAATGAGCTCTTTCGAAAAGAGATTTTCCCTTTCAGTCCATCCATAATACGTTTTTAATACCGTGGTTAATAATGCTGACTTTCATTAAGACTCGTTTTACGCAAGGTTGCTCAAATATGATCTCTACTCAGATTTGGTCTCTACAACTCAGATATTTTGTCACTTCTTTCCTAACCTGGCAAATAAATAATTGTAGTAAAATGACAGTTCCAGTGTGCCCACTTTAGGGAAGAAAAAAATAGAGATGCGGTTTAATTGAAAGAAATGGTTATTAAATAATATCGTCAAGTTAAGAAAAAAAAATTATTTTGACTCACATAATATTGTATACTTTAATTGTCCCATTCTAGAGTGGGAATGTTTTAAAAGTGGGAAAAAAAACTAATTTCACTTCTGTAATTAATTATTGTCATTAAAGTTGCTGTGAAGATAAAGTACACACCTCAAATTCACGTATGCATTGCGTTAACATCTTATGCTAAACGAATGAAAAAGTACCATTCAATTTCAATCATTCTAATTCAGTACCTTACACTACGAAGATTTTAACTGGTATCATTATTTTTCTGGTAACATTTCGACCTGTCAGTTTACTGCATTGAATTATTTGCCAGGGTACCTATACTCAGTTTTTTGACAGATCGTTACGAAGAATTGCTCTTATAACACGTGTACGTAGGTTGAGTATTTTATTATTTTTATTTTGTGGCGTTTTTCGAATAATGAATAATTTACGGCGTCATATAAATACGGAATACTTTAAATATATTTACATATACTGTTCAAATTAAGATTATGCTGGGTTATTTAAAAAAATGTCATAACCTTTTAGTCACATACTAGCGATAGCCTTTTTAAAAAGCCGATTGCAGGATCGTAAGTTTTTCCCCTTGGTAAAAAGGAGGTAAACCACCAAAGAGGTCCTGTACTGATTGGTGTATACCAGAATTTTAAATTTGGAATAAGGCTCCGTAGATAAGTCTACAATGGGCCATATTTGACATATTTTGAGTCTGTCTAGTTTCAAATTCAGAAACTTGAAAATCATTCTCATAATTTGAATAGTGAACCTATTGACAAATTTTAATTCCTCATTGCCACTGTATTAAAGTATACAGCATCTGGGGTCGAAAGAATGATGACCATTCATCCATACCTATCCTTATGCCAATATTGTCAAGGTTGCTTAAACTATATCGAAATTGAAGTAAATACTTTTTTTTTAAACGAGCATAATCGTGAGAATGGTATTTGTAAAGACAATATATACGTATAAAAATGTGATTTAATATTAAAAGACAAAAAAAGAAAATATGTTACGTAAAGAGGTTATTAAATATTGTGAATGTAATCCAGCATAACTAAAGTTTTTTTAACAAAGAGACAATACTTTTTAAGTACAAAAGCCATGACTTTCGTCACATGAATATGTAATACAAGTTGAGTGGGCTCCAGTAACACATATAAGTATAAATAATTGAAACTTATACCAAAAGAAAAATAAATATTTTCTAATCATTCAATATGAAACCAGCTAATTTAATACTTTAGTTAACTTTATTTGGCTGTAATAAACTATACTTTAATAAACTATGAATTATAATGATCTTAACGGTTTGTACTTTCTGATATAAATGTTTAAATATCATTATAACCATTATTTTCAAGTATAACTACATTATTTTGTCTTTTTAATTCTTAATACGTTTATTTAAAATTACTGGCTTTAAAGATCTAGAATATTAATACATGTAATACTTCGATTCAAATCGTAGGAAGAGAAAATGTTATTTTATCGTAATATTAAGAGAAGTTTCAGGTAAATATATTAGAGTGTAATAATTAGATAGGTATGGCTATAAACATATACTCATATAAATTTAAAAATATCTCGTTACTAATTTATAAATAAGAAATTTTGACTGATTTAACAACTAACTTATACTTTTAAAAAAAATCTAAAATGAGCAAAACCTATTTCATTTTAAGTCGCACTAAACAATTTAACAACGATTTTCTCGAAAGAACCAAAAAAATATCTAATAGGAACTATTTAACATGTCGATGAAAAAAACAAAACAAAAATACTTAAAAAAAGTCTTTTACGTAAGCGACGAGTTCGAAAACTTACTGCAAATCGTTCTAAAAATCGCGGGTAGTTTCTCCAAATGCATTCTTTTACTCAAACTGACACCGCTGCCCATTAAATTAGCGCCGGAATCCATGAAAACATCATTCCTAACCGGTTCGACTACGATAGGATTATGATCCGAGTCGAAAATAATTTCAGGATCATTTTCAATAATCTCTTCAATAGATTCCCAATTAGTCTGCAACTTTTTAGCCGTACAACACTCACACATACCATAATCGCACTCCTTTTTACTCATAAAATACTCCGCGTCATCTAAAATCGTATGCTCATGTTTCCGAGACTTAAGCGGAACAAAAATGGAAAACTTCCTCGCGGAATATTTCAAGACGTCGTCGACGAAAGCGTTAAAGTCGTCGTTTTTCGCGACGCTTTGTTCGAGGACAGAGTGTTTCCGTGTTTCCGGGGGACTATCGAAGCTTGTAAGCGGGACCATGCTAGGTTTTCGTTTACCCTGACCTGTCATTGTGATGGATTTTTTTGTGGTCGCCCATCCGAGCGAGCGTTGGACGGCCATTTTCCATTTCGTGTATCTTGCGTCTCGGTCTAAAGGTGGGAAAGAGAAGGAGATACATGGATTAGTATGGTATATTGAGATATACAATAAATATAGGGTGCAATGTTTAAATGTGCAAAGATGATTATTCTGTAATCATAAATTATATCAAAAATTGTTTAACTGATAAACTATTAAATTCATACTATTAAATAAAACACTTTTTAACCGGATTTATCGGGTATATTTACATTTTTAATTTTAACTCGACGTTTCGGTGTCTTTGCAGACCCCGTGGTCACGAGCGACTGATATCAATCGCTCGTGTTTGATATCGAACTGATATCGAAAGTGTGTTACCTAATAAAAAAATATTTAATATTTCAAAAATAACTTAAGTAAGTAAGAAATAAACTTTTTATAATGAAATTAGATTTTAAATACAATTAAGTTATTTAAACTACAAAATCTATAAAACTGCTTTAAAAAAAATATACAAAAAAGTTGTCGTACAATAATTTTAGCTTAATTAAATTTTTCACAGCTGTATCTCGAAATAATTAAGTTTTATTTCTCGTAATTCTAAATTTAAATCTTTCTTTTCATCATCTCAAACCTCACCATCATCAGTAGTGGTGGGCAAGAAGGTATCCGTTGCACTAAAGCTTTGCTTCCATCGTTCACAGCTCCAAATTCCCACTGAATTACCGGCGACGATGGCCACGCCCAATGCTGACATGTCCCACGCGTGGGCACGTACTGTGGGCAAAGGAAAACGTTGATTTTAGATACATAATAGTTATTTTCACTCAGCCCAATCTAGTCATAGGTTTGTATTATAGGAATTTGACAACGGATATATAAACCACTTTTTTCTCAAATACGTTGATGCAGTAGTGGTACTCTACTCCGCAAATCGTTCCATGTTTGAGTATTTATCTACATATGTATTTATATTCTAGGTTCCCCCCTAGTTCGCTACATGGTATCCCAGAGCACAAGTGCTGCTTAGTTTGGGGCCATGTAGTTGGTTTGATTGTCTGCGGATTTTATTTTTATTTATTTATTATATCTGCTAAAAGTATATCCAATTGGGATTCGAACCCAGGACCTCTGTCACTGAAGATAAATGTTTTATTTTTTTACCATGAGCGCGCCAATATGTTTCATTCCTTTAAATTAACAGTATATTTCATTACGAGTGCGAAAAGCCTATCCTTGCAAAGAGTTTCTACAAATGTCTTCCCGAGCCGAGGCGCAGCCGAAGGTGAGGGTTGACAGTCGGAACAAGTTGCAATGACGGTTCCGCACGTGTAGGTACTGGACAACTATTTTTAATACAGTTGCGAAAAAATTAAGCAATTTAATAAAATAATAAAAACACAATAAACTCAACAATAAACAAAATGGCTTGTTGGCGCCATTTTCTGAATTCATTTTGCATTTTCAAATCTCTGCTTATATTAGGTCCTTACAAATGAAATTGGTGTTTTGTCGTACTGGCCACTTTAATCTCAAATATCTCCTCGTTGGTTTAGAATTCCAAATTGAAATGCTGGACTGGGAGCGAAAGAAAAACATAGAATGTGCCAGCTGCTTCTCTTCCCGGGCATACTGTAAAATTCAGTTAAGGGACGGAGGTTTTATTGACGTTTTCGTGGGCGATAGGCTGACCCCCTATCACTGCAAGTCTCTCTCCATCATCACAATACCTCCAAATTTGTCAAACGTGACATCAGATTGTTTTATAGCGTCTGGTGTTCTGCCCACGGAGGAAATATATAGAGGAGCTGCCCTATCCAGTTTTTTAAAGGGACTCAGGTGAAGCCTACGCGCGGGGTGCGGGAGGGGTAAGCGGAGGGTTATGGCCAATCATAGCTAAACAGGCGATGGTATTAGTCACCTAGTAGCGAGTAGTAAAAACCGGTTGAAACATAAGGTTAAAATATTCACATGATCATCAAAAAAGTTCAGCTATACTTTACTAGGTGGCTCTAGTTTTTTAACGAAATTTCATACGTTCCAAACGGCAAACCTGTCAGAAAAAACCGCGAAATAAAAGTATTTCTACTTGACGCTAGATAATGCAACCTTTTTTTCGCGGCATAAAAATCACCTAGGCAACAAATAACAATCTGGAATTTTGGACACAAATAATTGGAAAACAATACAATTTGTAAAAAATAATTATGAATGAAATTATCATCGTGGTAAGTTAATTTTATTTGGATTGTCAATGTAATTCCTTTATAAAAGTATAGAAAACTAAATTTTACATCGAGAAACAATGGAGGATTTAATTTTTTTTAAATATCTACGCGTGTACATACTTCACAGAAGTCAGCGACGAACTGACGCCAGTGCCTCTAGCGAGGAATAGCTTGAAACAAAGGCTGTGACGTCAGGACAACCCAAATTGAAGCTGTGCAACTTTGCTTACAGCAGCTCTACTATGTATCTGCTTTGTGGTTCTGCCTACCCCATTAGGGATACAGGCGTGACGTTATGTATGTATGTATGTATTTATACAGCTATTTACTCATCAATTTGTGTCTCTAAAACCGTATTTCTTTTGGTATTTTCTCTGCGTTATTGAGTTCACAAAATGGAAAATTTAAAATTTCGCGTTATTTACGAATATAAGTTCCATCGTGGCACCAGTGCTGCAGAAAAGGCTCGAAGAAATAATTATGTGTATGGCAGTGGTGTCGCTAGAGAAAGAACAGTGCGTTTTTGGTTCCAACGTTTTCGTTCTGGAAATTTCAACTTACAGAACAATCCCCGTAGACGGCCGGAGACCAAAGTCAACAAGGAAGGATTCAAGGCTATTGTGGAAGCGGCTGCAGGCTGCGGTTTATTGATAAAACTGTTTTAATCCATTTGAAACAAATTGGGAAGATAAGAAAGCTCGAAAGGTGGGTACCTCATGAATTGATTGAAGCAAACCGACAAACACCCGTCGACTGCTGCGTTACATTACTGAACCAGCACAATAATGAAGGGATTTTAAATCGAATCATTACCTGTGATGAAAGTGGATACTCTACGACCATAGGAAGCCCAGATTGCAATGGCTGAACCCCGGTGAACCATCCAAATTCTGCCCCAAGAGAAAATTTACTAGAAATAAGTTATTGGTCAGCGTTTGGTGGACTAGTGCCGGTGTGGTGCACTACAGCTTCCTTAAATCTGGTCAGACAATTACTGCAGACATCTACTGTAGTCAGCTCCAAGTAATGATGGATAAACTAGCCGCTAAATAACCGAGACTGGTCAATCGCACAAGGCCACTGCTGCTTCAGGACAACGCAAGACCACACACTGCAGAACAGACTGCTATTAAATTAAAGAAGCTTCAATTGGAATGTTTAAGACATCCACCGTACTCCCCAAACCTTGCTCCAACAGACTAGCATTGTTTTAGAAAAGGCATAAATGAACTACCTATGAGATGGCAGAAGTGCATAGATAGCAATGGATCATACTTTGATTATATTATTATAAATATATTATATTAAAAAAATAAACGACTTTTATTCCTCCCATACAAAACGCCAATTCCATATGTAAGGACCTAATATAAAAGAATATAAGCAGAGATTTTTTTTGTTTTCTTCACCCATTCTGTGTAAGCAAGGGAACTATGCCCATACAGCCAGGTCTTCAGTAGTTTTTTTTTTATTAATATGTTGGCAGACGGCCCATACAATACCATTTCAGTCGCTATTGAGCGATGGAGCGTAAAACATCGTGTTATTTGTGACAACAAAGTGTATAATTGTGGACAAGGCAGTACCAAAAAGCTATTTCCTTTCTATTCTAGGGCTCGCGTTACTAAAACTTGAACGCAACTTAACAGAAAATCTATGCTTGAGTTATGATTATGTATGATCAACGTTTCTTTAAAAATCAGGGCGTAATATACTCACAAACGGGGATCCCCACTAAATCTGCCTGTAGCTGCATCAGAAGATCGTTGGAAGTCAACTTTCCGTCAACGTGTAGTTTCGTGAGCGGCATTCCGCAGTCCTTGTTCATTGCTTCCAGGATATCTCTGTTTGGAGAAGAGAGGGTTAGTTATAGATAATAAATAATAATAATAAAATCCCCAGACAATCACACCAACTACATGGCTTCAAAGTAAGCAAAGATAAGTTAGATAGATTGCTGCCTTAGGGCAATCTATCTAACTTATATATCTACTTAGGCAATTTTCAATATCATGGTCTTATTATACATGCATGAGAAGATTCTCTTGACACCGTGGTTGCTGTGTGTATCATACGATATCACAGGTTAAGCAACGTTCGGCGCGGTCGGTACTTGGATGGGTGACCGCCGACCATACCTTTCTCACGGCGGCTTCCGTGCTTCGGAGGGCACGTTAAGCTGTCGCCCCCGGGTGCTGTATACTTGTATACAGTAGTCGTTAGGGTTTGTCAGAAGCCGTAGCGGCACCCTTAAAATTCTGGCATCCACCACCCAGCACTGTGCCAGTTTGGTGGATTATGTACTAAACCTCCTCATCACCCAGGGGAGAGATTCATACCCTGCAGTGGGCTCATTACAAAGAGTTGTGATGATGATTATGATAAGAAGATTTTGAACTTAACTATTTTTTAAATATTTAAGTTATGTATTTTCATTTACAATAATGATAGACAATCAAAGAATGCAGAGCATTAAAAAAACCGACTTCACGTCAAAACTTTGGCTGAGTTGAGAGTGTCATCAACGTAAACATTCTCCGAAATCATACATATTTTTTCAAAAGTTTGAAATTTTC
Source organism: Stenoptilia bipunctidactyla (assembly GCA_944452665.1). Lineage (NCBI taxonomy): Eukaryota > Metazoa > Arthropoda > Insecta > Lepidoptera > Pterophoridae > Stenoptilia > Stenoptilia bipunctidactyla. The sequence continues at coordinate 17,847,528 of OX101745.1, forward strand.
AATGAAGTACTCAACCGATTTCGATGAACTTTACATAAGACCAACTATGAAGTATCCTCTACCATATGAAACAACAATTTTCAAAATCAATTCATAATTGTCCGAAATATCGTGTAACAAAGACACAAAAAAAAACATACAGACGAATTGAGAACCTCCTCCTTTTTTGGAAGTCGGTTGAAAATACAGGGTGTTTGGTGGCTAGGTGCAAAGGTTAAAGGAGGTGATAAATGAGGTCACATAAACATTTCTAGCTATATATATCGGAAACAAAAGATAGTGTTTACAAACTAACGCGTATTCGGTCACTATTAACTCGTATCTACCAAATTCGACGACCGGCTGGTGTAGCGGCAACATACATTGCCTTCTATGCCAGAGGTCCTGGGTTCGAATCCCGGCGGCGGCGGATATTTGTGTGATGAACACAGATATGAGTCGTCAAGTCATGGATGTTTATACGTTTATTTAAGATTATTCTAATAAAAAATATGTATTTATTCAATATGTATGTTTATATATTTCTTAAGTGTATCAGTTATCTAGTATCCATAACACAAGTTCTTTAAGAAACTTAATTTGGGCTAGATAGTGTTGTGTGCGTGTCAGAAACATTTAATATTTAATATTTTTAAAAAAAATCTGGGTGTAGTGATGGACGAGGGAGCTCAATTAAAGACGTCTTACTTTGTCTGAAGTAAACAGTATATAGATCTAAATAAATTATACATAGTGAGGAGGTGCGTCATAAACAACATGGGTATTTTTCAAAAATTCCAAAAAAATCAATAATTAAAATAGCAAGTTTTGTCAAAGACATATATGGCTAGAAATGTTAAAAAATACCTCGTTTATCACCTTTAACCTTTGCACGTAGCTACCAAACACACTGTAGAATATACTTTAAATTTATGGAATAGCAGAGTTTTCAAATTCAGGCATTATTTGATTCATTTGAGCCTCAATCTACACTGTACTAGACTAAGAATTCAAGGTTTAAAAGAAATAAGTTTAAAGCTGCTGGACTAGGGCGAAAGAAAAACATAGAATGTGCCAGCTGCTTCTCTTCCCGGGCATACTGTAAAAGTCAGTTAAGGGACAGAGTTTTTATTGACGTTTTTGTGGGCAACAGGCTGACCCCCTGTCACTGCAAATCTTTCCATGATTATAATACCTCCAAATTCAAACGTGACATCATGGTCTTATAAACTCTGGTGCTCTGCCTACCCCATAATGTATACAGGCGTGAAGTTATGTGTGTATGGTTTTTCGCGTCCATAACTAAATTTTGGGTTACTCAAATTTGATATGTTGTAGAGGAAATAAAGACTTAAACGTATAAGATAAAAAAAACGGTGACATACCTGGTTTGAAAGCATACAGACTCCAAAGCCGCCCTCATGATGTGATGCTTCGTGGTAAAAGCTGTTAATCCGCAGATTATGCTGTAAAAATAATAATAATAGTTTATTTTCCGAAAGATGTTACATAGTTTAACACAATATAACCTATATTCACCGCACTAGGCTTGGCCTGTATCGCGGGATCATACACATTTTTACATACGTTTTGAGTATGTAAAAATATGTATGTATGATGAAAAAGATTTAAATCAATTATTCAGAAAAAAAATTAACCTTGAATTTAAAAGAAGTAAAGACCAGTATACAAAATGCTATTAATAAAATTAAACATAAGATTTGTTATTGCCTGCTGTTGTTTGTTCAGTTTTTCTTTTAAACTTAGGGTTGTCTAAAAGAGATCGCTTTACAGCCTTTTTGTACCTTTTTTTAACTCTCTGGTATTTATTTATTATTTCTTACTTTGTGCAATAAATTGTAAATAAATAAAGTCACTAACTTATTTATGGCTAAATGTTTTATAATAAGACATACATCTACACAGATGGCGCAAGTGTTAGGTTTGGTATTGAAACCAGGTGTGCCGACTTTATAACATCTACTGTGACGTCACAGCTGATATTTAGTGATGGGAAATACAAACCGATTCAAAGACACCGATGGTGCCGATGAAATCGATTATTAAGAACGATATCGATATCGTGATATCAATTTTTCTAACATACATACATACGCACGACTGAATCGAGCGGCGACCAACCTTGACGCTTGGTCGGGGTTTCGGAAACACGAAGTACATGCATTTGCGTTATCTATGTAGATTTATGTCTGTGGTTCTAGTATGCAAGATTTACTAAAAATAATCTAAATATATCGACGATAAAAGTCGTTGGCTACAAATAGTTTTTTAAAGATAATTGCTTCGTTTCTTGCCACTTCTTCTCAACAGATCGATTTTCCGAAGTGTTGGTAGATTTAGTTCACTTTTTAAACATGTGGTAATTTAATTTTACATATTTTTAATAATAATTAAATCTGATATTTATAATTATATATTTAATTCCTATTGACATTACTTGCAAAAATTATAAACAGTCTTCTGTTTTTTATTGTAATTATTGTTTTGAATTGCATGTGCCTACTTTAATTTAATCTTTATCTTTGTGATGTAAAATATGGCTCTGGCTGAAATAAATGATTTGAATTTGTGATGTTTTTTTTAACTTTGAATGTTAACCCTATCAACAAATCAGATTAACTCACCCCCTAGCATCCTTCCTCCAGTAGGGCGCGTATAGCCCACTAAACGCCGGAACAAAATACACGTCCCCCGTAGAGAACACAGCGCCCTCGCTTACGGTGGGAGACGAATTTAACTTTAAGTTGTTTTGTAGGAACTTTATAGCCCCTCCCGCTACTGCTATTGACCCTGAAAATAATTTAAAAAAATCTTTTTAATACAATAGACACTATAAAAACAAAATGTGGATTTGGGCGGCATTGTAGCCATTTGTTAAGGTAAACTTTAAGAGAAACTTCCTCTCACTTTCAGTAAGTCAAGTTTAATTATGACCTCATACTTGTTATTTTACGTTCAATTTATGACCCTTGTTGTAATTTTTTGTTTGTATCTGTTGTAATGTGTACTTTTGTCGCTCACCTGATGTAATAAAGTTGAGGTTGACGTTGGAGTTGCCGTTGAGGTTGACGTTGAAGATGATGTTGGAGATGAGGTTGAGATATGGTTGGAGATGAGGTAAAGGTAAAAAAAATATTTCTAGCTGAATGTGTGATTGCCACAAATACTTAAATATCTGTTTATATTTACCTTCCAAAGCATAAACTCGGCAAACTCGGTACCGAAAACTCGGTGCCCAGTTGATAAACCACAGTGGTAATGAGGCCGTGTATGGAGTTTACTTTTCGCTGTATTTTTCGCTTCTGTATGCGTCCTTAGCTTGTGCCGCTTCTAAGCAGTTCTGTGCTACCTGCGCCGATTAGTACTTGCCTAGTGTTTATGTTCCAAGTGAGTGTAACCTTTGACGATGAGGTTGATGGTGAGAGGTTGACGATGAGGTTGACGATGAGGTTACCGATGAGGTTACTGATGAGGTTGAGGTGGTGACGAGGTTGAGGTTGAGGTTGAGATCGAATACAAGAAACTTGATTCTATCTGAATATGTGCTAGAAATCCTAAACTATCTATTTTTGTTTACCTTCCAAAGCATAAACAGGTTTCTCGGTGCCCAGTTGATAAGCCACCGTGGTGATGAGGCCGTGTGTGGAGTTAACTCTTCGCTCGCCGGTGTTGTACAGTAGGAAGCACCCGCTTCTGTATGTGTTCTTAGCTTGGCCCGCTTGTAAGCAGTTCTGTCCTACTAGCGCCGATTGCTGGTTTCCTAGTATCTGGAGATTAAAAGTCAATACATTAAGTAAGTTTTTTTGAAGTTTAATGCTTGAATCATAATTTAATAAATAAAATCACTAAATAAAAACTGTCAGTGATGTATTTTTATCCATTAAATTAAGAGAATACCAATAATAATTTACAGAATTGGTTGCCAAGGCTGATCTGCCTACATGTGTTTTTCCAATGCAGGAATAATCCTGGCACTTTGAAACGTCTAGTAGGTTTCTCGTAAATATATCGTGTAACAGCCACCGATTTCAGTATCACTTTCAAATAAAATCAAAAAAACCTGTAATATTAAGGAAATTGCTTATGAAGGAGATGATCAAATATAAAATCTTAAATGAAACTTATTTGAATTAAAAAGACAACTTTTTTATGTAATAAATACGTATGCAAACAGTTATGTTAACTCGAGGGGTGATATTCGGCGACAGATTTTATAGGAACGGTGGTCGCTGGTCAGGCAAACCCAAAAAAGGTCACCCAGATAATTTGCCTTTTCCGATGCACTTATGTAAGGAAATAGGGTTGTTGAAAATCGAATAACATACTCAACATCGCGACACAAACTAACTACGATCCTCCTTAAAGACCACCTGAATTGTACACCTGTATTTCTTAACTTAAAGTAACTTCAATATACCAGCAGGAATTATTACAGTCCATTTTATCAATCTCCTAGCATCTGAGACCTAGACTAGACCTATTCTCATCATCATCACAACTCTTTGTAATGAGCCCACTGCAGTGTTATGAGTCTGTCCCCTGAGTGACGAGGAGGTATAGGCCATAATCCACCAAGCTGGCCCAGTGCTGGGTAGCGGATGCCAGAATTTTGAAGGCGCCGAAATGGCTTCAGACAAACCCTAACGACTACTGTATACAAGTATACAGCACCCGGGACCGACTGCTTAACGTGCCCTCCGAAGCACGGAAGTCTTCGAGAAAATGTATGGTCGGCGGTCATCCATCTAAGTACCGACCGCGCCGAACAATGCTTAACATGTGATATCGTATGATACACACATTAACCATGGCGTCACGACGACTTTCTTAACCATGGCGCCACGATGACTTTTCGTGACCTATTCTAAAGTTTAGAATCTAACCAACCTAACCTGAAAGTATAAAAAACATTGATATCTTACCCCAGAAATAGTAATCCCATCTAAGACGGTGCCATTCTTGACAACTCCGTACGTTTCTGAGCTGCTCCTTATATGCGGTAGAGATTCTCGGTGGATGCCGAACAATCTAGAACAATACAGGGTGGACCATTAAAATCAGTAATTATGAGAAAGTATGAAACTAAAAGGTATCTATTCTTAGGAACCATATCATGGATTTAAATAAAATCATAAACACAGACTTACAAAAAACTAGTACTCAGGGGCCTTACTCCCGACGCGATCGAGAATCAAATCAACTCGATCTCCATTTCGAAACCAATACTAGCGCCGAATCGAGCGGTGGCTCAAATTGTTACTAATCGGGATCGAATATAACTGTTTATAGCTTGTAACAAATGACCAAATCTATGGTAAAATTTGAGCCACCGCTCGATTCGGCGCTAGTATCGGTTTCGGGAGTGCGAAAATCCTTGAGTTCGAGTTGATTTGATTCTCGATCGCGTCGGGAGTAAGGCCCCTGCTCAGGAATCGAAACGATTCTTTATACCAACAGGGTGTTTGGTGCGTCGTGCAACTTAAAATAGCCGACTTACGGGGTAATTTGGTAAGTTTTCACACCGTTTTACAATTCCCATACGCAGGAATTTGTTATATTTGTTTGACGACCGGCTGGTGTAGTGGTAACATACATTGCCTTCTATGCCAGAGATCTTGGGTTCGAATCCCGGCGGCGGCGGATATCGGTGTATTGAACACAGATATTAGCCGTCAAGTCATGGATGTTTATATGTTTATTTAAGTTTATTCTAATAAAAATATGTATTTATTCAATATGTATGTTTCTATATTTCTTAAGTATATCAGTTATCTAGTATCCTTAACACAAGTTCTTTAAGAATCTTAATTTGGACTAGATAATGTTGTGTGATTGTCAGAAAATAGTATATTATGTAACAAGTGAGCGAAGTTGCTAATTACAGTCGAGGCTGTGATTTGAACCCGAGCCGCAGGCGAGGGCTTAATAATGAGCCGAGACTGTAATTAGCAACGCTCACGAGTTATATACGACGTTTTTCAACACACTTGTGAGTAAAAGACAGACATACGTGGTCATAAAATAACAAACACACTTGATAACAAAGCTGTGAATTGTGATTGAAAAATGGCGCCGAACTTCGCGCATGCGCGTAGGTTTTTTTTTCCGCCAAATGTGTCAATGGCTGTATAGCATATACAGCCTATTTTACATGAAAATATTTATTTTGGAGTGGTAAATTCAAATATTTTAATATTTTATAACAAATTATTGTAAATTGTGAATAATTTGTTTGAGATACAATTTTGTTTAACTAATATAAGGCGCAAACATTTAAAAATGTATATGGATTTGAAGTGGTATAAAACCTCTTTGTTGTTTCTGAAAAAAATTTATGTTTAACCCGGATCAATAAAATATGCTCTGTTTACTCGCATTTAATTTGCACAAAGGTACAATTCAACTTTGTAGGGTTCATTATATTATGCACTAGGGTATAATATATTATGCACGCGTGACTTATAGCCCAGTTTATAGTTCTAAATTCAATAGAATAACGCTCACTTTACGAGCAAGTGTGTTGAAAATTTATTTATTTATATCAAATTTTTTTATCATTTAATGATAACAATAAAATACATCATAGAAAAACTAATTAAAAAGAAATATTAGGCATAGAAGTCTGAAGTCAAATTATATTATAAGCTCAAATTGCCATAACACTCTCTAACTTTAGGTATTTTTGATATCATACTTACATAAATAACGTCACGCCTGTATCCCTTATGGGGTAGGCAGAACACCAGAGGTTACAAGACCATCTGATGTCACGTTTGACAAATTTGATGGAGAGAGACTATTGTAGTGGCAGGGAGTCAGCCTATCGCCCACAAAAACGCCTTTAAAACCTCTGTCCCTTAACTAAATTTTACAGCATGCCCGGGAAGAGAAGCAGCTGGCACATTCTACGTTTTTCTTTCGCTCCCAGTCCAGCATATTAAGTTAAATTAGGGTAATTTGGGTAATTCAAGTTCAACAGTTTCTAATAAAAACTGGTTTTGAAGTCAGACATTAGAGAGAGTTAATATTAGACAGTATTATGTCGCAAACGGCCCAATGCCCATACATTAAAATTTGGAGTCATTATAAATAATAAATAAATATTTTTAATATTCACACCACATTATCTAGCACGAGTTAAGTTTCATTTAAGAACTTGTACTATGGATATTAGAAAAGAGAGAAATATAATTGATAATATGTCAATTAATTAATGTTAATATTAGAAATTAACTTATACAAGGTGTTCCGCTTGATTTCCCATAACTCTGGGTTTTAATGGGACCATGTAATAGAATCAAATAACGTATGAATAATTTTTCATTTTTTTTTATTTAATTTTTCATACAAAGTAATTCAATTAAGTCAAAACATCTTATGTAAAACACCTTGATGCGAAGTATGACAACGTGGCATTTATATCCCTTTTTTATCTCTATGCACAGGTACAGTTCGCAAAGTTTTGCGTTAGCTCAACGTTTAAAATGTTTTTGTTGTTTATTGTATGGCTTCAGTGACACGCATCTATTGAATTAATGTTGAAGAGATTTTACAAGGGTGATAATTTATGATTTCGTTATATTAAAATTTATGATATCTTGGAAAGTATGCACTTCCGAACCACATATTCTTTGACAAAAAGTATTATATTTTAGTAAGGAACTAAACCTCAACGTTACGGGATATCAAAAAGAACACCTTGAACACCCATGATTTGTCGGCTAATATCTGTGTTCATCACCCAAATATCCACCACAACCGGGAATCGTACCCAGGACCGCTGGCATAGGAGGCAGACGCTGTTACCGCTACACCAGCCGGCTGTCGTCATTTCAAATCCCGCAAATAATAATATAATTCTTTATTGTACACCTACAGAAAAAGTATAATTACAAAATTACAATATATTTTCATATTTGTACAAAGGCGGCCTTATCGCTGTAGAGCGATTTCTGCCAGGCGACCAAGTTGTGACAGGATTAGAAAGTGGAAATTAGGATGGGCGTTGGGACAAATTTTAGAAATAATATAAATAAATAAATAATAAATAAATATTTCTGACACTCACACAACATTATCTAGCCCAAATTAAGTTTCTTAAAGAACTTGTGTTATGGATACTAGATAACCGATATACTTAAGAAATATATAAACATACATATTGAATAAATACATATTATTTATTAGAATAAACTTAAATATATAAACATCCATGACTTGACGACTAATATCTGTGTTCATCACACAAATATCCGTCGCCGCCGGGATTCGAACCCAGGACCTCTGGCATAGAAGGCAATTTATGTTACCGCTACCCCACCGGTCGTATATGTTATAATAATATGTTTATAAATAATATACTACTTACATACATATCAATAATTACATACACATACCTAGGTAAATATAATAAATACATACAAATACATATGAATAATACATACACATACACAGACATAAACAATGATAGCGTTAAGATGAACAATGTTTCCCGAGGTAATGTTGTTTAAGCATTCGTTTAAAGCTGTAAGGATTGCGAGCTAGGCGGATCTCCATCGGTAACGCGTTCCATAATGACACCGAACGGATGAAAAATATCGGCCCCGCAAAGATATCGGTTCAAAAACATCTCATCCAAATCTGTTAAACGGTTTTGCCGTGACTGAATAACAAACATCTCTACATCCATCCGTAAAGCCATCCAAACTTTCATAATATAAGTAAGAGTAAGAAGTAAAATGAGTCTTACCTACACAGCATAGGGTCCCAATTCAAGGTGTCGAGATTCATGAGCAGTGTTCGTGAAGCGTTCGTCACGTCCGTTATATGAAGTCCACCGTTCGGTCCTCCGGTTAGATTCTATAAGTATAAAATAGCAATCAATAAGATATTTTTAAAATAAATTTACTATGTTACATAAATACATATGTCTCATCATCATCAATCATCAACAACTCTTTATAATGAGCCCACTGTAGGGCATGAGTCTCTCCCCTGGGTGACGAGGAGGTTTAGGCCATAATCCACTAAGCTGGCCCAGTGCTGGGTGGTGGATGCCAGAATTTTCAGGGTGCCAAAATGGCTTCTGACAAACCCTAACGACTACTGTATACAAGTATACAGCACCCGGGACCGACTGCTTAACGTGCCCTCCGAAGCACGGAAGTCGTCGTGAGACATGAATGGTCGGCGGTCACCCATCCAAGTACCGACCGCGCCGAACGTTGCTCAACCTGTGATATCGTATGATACACACAGTAACCACGGCGCCACGACGACTTACATATGTCTAGATCGGAGCAATTGCTGTTACCTAGTCTCTACCTTACCCTCAAAAGGGGACAGGCGCGAAGTTTTTTTTTTATTTAATTCACAAAACTGGTAACAATTTAAACTTAATTCTATACAGTATAAATAAATATCAATTCCTAATTATTACCTACTGGATGTGAATCCAGCATGCTTATATTAGTATACACAAATAAGGTAAGGCTACTAACATAAATTATACCTGAAGTGATTATAGTGAAGTTATGATATGTTAAGTATTTATTATCTATTTTGATTATTTAGGTATTTATTTATTATTCACAAAATCTAGACACAAAATTATAATACAAATCTTGACACTGCGCTTCAAAGTTTTAAGAGATCAGAAAGTTTTAAATCTCAATATATCAATTATTTATTCAAAAAAACAAGATTTTATTTCGAAAGTTTTTGCATGTATTAAAGTAAAACTATTCTTTAAATAATTCAATAAACGTACAAACATTAGAAATAACTTTTAATATTAATAAAAAAATCTTATTCCTTGAGTGCACCTATGTGAATTGGTGTAAAGGTTTTTCAATGTGTGTCCGGTTGTGTTATGAAAGGAATTCCCGAAATTCCCACGGGAAAGGGAAATATATGATGTTTAAATTTGTATGAAAAAGTTATATTCCTTGAGTGCATGGATGTGATACTTGGTATAAAGGTTCTTCAATAAGTGTTGGTTTGTATAATGGAAGAAATTCCCGAAATTCCCACGGAGTCAGGAAAAAAAAGACTTTTATGTTTATGCGCGTACGAAGTTGCGGGAAAAAGCTCGTTAAGTTTATAAAATATAACTTTTTTTTTTTTTATAAGTGACTAAACCCGCGTTTGACCTCAATCTCACCTGATGGTAAGTGACGATGAGGTCGAAGATGAAAGCACACGGGTTTAGGAAGGAACTGGCTCTTTATACAATATTGCCGGAACACATTACCGCCGGAGCGGTAACATTTGGCGGCAGACTTTATATAAAGGGTGGTCGCTAGCCAGGCGGACCCAGAAGGGATCCTATCACCAAGCAAAAAAAACTTACCCAAACGATCCACGCGTCGACTGTGCCGAAAAGAAGTCTTCTATCACGACCCGCGCGACGAACTGCTTTCACGTTGTCCTGGAATTTTATTAAAAACATTGTTTAAATTAAAATTAAAGTGATTTAAAAATTTGGAGATATTATAATAGAATATTGTAGTGACAGGGGGTCAGCCTATCGCCCACAAAAACGCCAATAAAACCTCGGTCCCTTAACTGGCTTTTACAGTATGCCCGGGAAGAGAATCAGCTGGCACATTCTATGTTTTTCTTTCGCTCCCAGTCCAGCATGGAAGATCATTATAATACCTCCAAATTTGTCAAACATGCCATCAGATGGTTTGTTAACCTCTGGTGTTCTGCCTACCCCATAAGGGATACAGGCGTGAAGTTATGTATGTATGTATGATTTAAAACTACTATATACTAATATACATCAAAACTTTCATTACTTCTGTTCTGTAGTAGTGTAACTATTACAATTTTTTTTTCTATTTATATTTTGATTTCATTGAATTATTTAAATTTTGATTGATATACCTACTCATATATGTTTTATTTTTATTATTTGTAACTTATGGATTACTTCTATGCTGGACTGGGAGCGAAAGAAAAACATAGAATGTGCCAGCCAATTTGTCAAACGTGACATCAGATGGTTTTATTACCTCTGGTGTTCTGCCTACCCCATACGGGATACAGGCGTGAAGTTATGTATGTATGTATGTAACTTATGGATTTTTTTAAATTTGTGTAACATAGTTTTTTTTTTTTATTACTATTTATATGCTTTTAATTTAATTCTATTTTAATTATTTTAAGTTTTGTTAAAGTGACTGGTGTTAATTTAAACTCAAATTTAATGATTTTTGTATGTATGTTGTGGCTACCTTAAACAGCAGTTACATTTTGCATGCGGTTTGTAAAATATGAGTGTTAAATATAAGAGGAAATGTTAACTTCTACTGGTAGTCCTTAAAATAAATAAATAAAAAAAAAACCTATTCTTTGAAGAAAATTGTGGAAGTAAAAAGCATTGTTCGTTCTTTTAAAATAAAAATATCAATATATTGTATACTTATTTAACTGAACCATTTCAATATAAAGCTTATTGCTAACTTTTTTTATAAGATAAGAGAACTCCCGTGTAGAACGGTAACTCCCATGAAGTAAGTATTTTTTTATTATTCAAAAAACTTTTGAAATAAGAAACATAATATTGTATTTTTGAAGAAAGCTCCGGAAACTTTAGAGAAAATACACTCTTATAATGTGCGAGAATAAGGCCACATTCATACTGCACATATTTCCATATCTCACCCTGCCAGCACCCTGTATATTTAACATATTTGTGTATCAAAATTAAATAAAATATCTCAACCTAAAATATAAACTAAATTCTTATTGTTGTATTTGTATTTGGAGTATTCGGCAATGTTTGACTTAATAAAGGAATCTTCTTGTACAGCGATTTTATTTAAAAGATAATAATCCTACAGAGTCAAAGTCAAAAGAATCTTTATTTCGTAAGTATCTTAATACATTTAAAATAAGTCAAACAATTTACAAATTGAACTGAATCTACCACCACTTCGGAAAATCGATCTGTTGAGAAGAAGTGGCAAGAAACTCAACAGCAATCATCTTTTAAAAATACACAATAACAATATACTACCAGAGAATCCCATCTTATTGCATCCGGATATGTTTTAGTAAAACTTTTTATAATAACACATATAATAACAACATGAACGAGTTGGTGATCTTCTGGAGTCTACTGTTATACATTACCAAGTATGTCATAATATATTAGTCTACCTACCTTCAACCACCTCATCTTCAAGGCACTGAAATACGGACTGATAGGTAGACCGCTGATATTCTTCAAGTAATTCTTATTTCTGTCTGGAACCTTCGCCAATATGGCGTCGACTGTACTGTCCGTGCGAATGTCATTCCATACTGTAAAAACATAAATAAAAATAAGTATTTCTTAGAAGTCGTCGTGGTTAATGTGTGTATCATACGATATCACAGGTTAAGCAACGTTTGGCGCGGTCGGTACTTGGATGGGTGACCGCCGACCATTCATTTCTCACGGCGACTTTCGTGCTTCGGAGGGCACGTTAAGCTGCCGGTCCCGGGTGCTTTATATACTTGTATATAGTAGTCGTTAGGGTTTGTCAGAAGCCGAATCGGCACCCTGAAAATACTGTCATCCACCACCCAGCACTGGGCCAGCTTGATGGATTATGGTCTAAACCTCCTTATCACCCAGGGGAGAGACTCATACCCTGCAGTGGGCCCATTACAAAGAGTTGTGATGATGATGATGAGATATTTTGCGACGTCTGTTTCGAAAGTGGAATTGAGAACTTTTATTTTTTTATTATAAGATATTCTTCTATGCTGGACTGGGAGCAAAAGAAAAACATAGAATGTGCCAGCTGCTTCTCTTCCCGGGCATACTGTAAAAGTTAAGGGACAGAGGTTTTATTGGAGGTTTTTTTTTTGTGGAAGACAGGCTGACCCCCTCCGTTACTGCAATAGTCTCTCTAAACCATTATAATGCCTTCAAATTTGTCAAACGTGACATCAGATGGTGTATAGCCTCTAGTGTTCTGCCTGACCCATAAGGGATACGAGTCTGAAGTTCTATCTGTATGTATGCACATTTAAACTGATCATATTTATAAATTTAGTTTATACCTATTATTTCATCTATATTTTATACATATTATTTATTTTAATAGAAATACTTACGTATAATATGTATATATACATTCATATTTATTAGTTAAATTAAGGATTTACACAAGATTGCGTTGACGAATTGTATTTGTGCTTTTAAATGTTGACGATCACCCTTGAAAAAATTATAGCAACATATTTTGTAAAGGTCAGGCCTGAAAATCAGCGCTGCCAATATATTTTTAGCAGCTATTGCTGAGGTCTGTCCCTTTATCGCAAAAACCTTTTTTGTATGTAATGTGTATTTTTTTAAGTAAGTTTTAATTCGTCCTGTTTTTTTATGTATTTTTTTTTGTATCTGCATGTTTTTGTGATAATAAATCTTATTTCTTTCTTTCTTCTTTCTATATTTCAATTATACATCACAAAACCCACCTATAGCAGGATGCAGTGGTTCCCCGGTGAACTTGTCCCAGGCTATTGTTGTCTCCCTCTGGTTAGTGATGCCGAGAGTCACAATGTCGTCTTTTGAGTACCCTGGAAATAAAAAACATAAAAAAATTAATACACACAAATAAATTCCATTTATTTAAACACAGCCAAGTGGCCAATACAAAACTGTTGATGGGGCTATTATTTGCGCCTAATTAAATACATACTAATAACAAAATACATCCGGCTCGAAATACCAAATGTATGCGAGCGGTCTCGTATACTTAATTGATAGATAAGTGATGCAAAATGATAGAACTGAGAATTAGATGTAAAAGTTTGATATAATTAAACTGATAGGTAAAAAATTTATAAAAAGACTAAAATTAAATGATATTGATATGATGAGCTCGCGCGGATGATTAACGTGAACTGATTGATATTTGCTCTACTTTCGACGACGCCGCGGAAAACGCTGACGCCGAGCTATTGTACGTGCAAGGCCCGTACAGTTTACTTTAAGGTCTTATATCGTTTTGAATTTGAAGAGAATACTTTTTAAGTCATGGTTATCATAAGTTAGCAATAGTATATGTATGAGACAGTCCACCTCCATATCCATGTCCGTCATTTCCATCCACATTATCTGTATTCTCTCTCACCTCTATCGCTACATCTATCTACTTCTATCTTTACCTCTATATCTATGTCTACGTTTCTGTCTAGTACTTGATTGCCAAATGTATAAATATAATAGTAGACTCAAGAAGATCACCAACTCGTTCATGGGTCAATGTGTACGCTTTTATGATAAAATTCCAAAATATTTAAGATTAACCCTTCGATAGATTTAAGGATAATAATAATAATAATAATAATAATAAATAATAAAATATTTATTGACACACGAACTTAAGAATAAAACACAAAAATATAATAATATAAAATTGAATAGTCTATGTGTCAAAGGGGTACTTTCAGCTTAGTGTTGCTATTAGCTAGCAACGCTGATTTTCAAAATACCCCTTTGCTCCACGCCGTTCTTCAAATAATTAAATTGCAGGATATAATTATAGCATTTAAATAATTATGCTCCTTAACAATAGGCATAAAAAATATTACAAAACAATGCGAGAAAGGAATATCATACATTTTTATATTAATAATTTGAATAATTACAATTAATACATTAATTTAAAACTATAATTGAACATAATAGTACAGAAAGGAATTAATTTATACGATTATAATTACTTTGGAACCACCGATAATATTAATTAAGGTACAGTATTAGAATTAGAATTAAGTATAAGTATAAAATCAAGAATGCAAAATACAAAATTAGACTATAAAATTAGAAAATATAATTATACTATAAAATTATAGGTACAAATTAAGACTATAAAATCTGCATACTTTATTAATTTATTAGCTCGATTTGTGCAAGTAATAATTTTGTCTTAAGGCGTTTTTTAAAAGTGTTATATGTATAAAGTTTTACTATAAGATATTCGGATGCAAGAAGATGGGACTCCCTGGTTGTTGATTGTTATTGTGTATTTTTAAAAGATGATTGCTGTTGAGTTTCTTGCCACTTCTTCACAACAGATCAACTTTCCGAAGTGGTGGTAGATTCAGTTCAATTTGTAAATTGTGTGACTTATTTCAAATGTATTTAAATACTTACGAAATAAAGGTTCTTTTGACTTTGACTTTGACAGAGAATAATATAATTTGATTGCCATTTTGAACCTTCGGAGTGCGGCTGAATAGCGACCAGCGCTCGACTAGTTATGTTACACGGCTATAGGAATATTAGTCGTGTCGTCATCATCATCAATATTGTTGGTTTACTTCGACTCACTATTAATACTTCGTATAAATTTCTCTATCACCAGAACAACTCTGAGTATGGTGTCTTTGTGCAGTTCATTAACCTAAAATTTAAATAAAACTACTTTTTAACCGGATTAATCGCGTATAATTTAGATTTTACATTTTAACTCGACGTTTCGGTGTCTTTGCAGACCCCGTGGTCACGAGCGACTGAGGTGTCAGGCGTCAGATTGATAGTGGAAAAAGTTATACATCGTCTCCATCTATTTCTCAGTCTTCGAGCGTAGCTAACGTAGTTAACACAAAATGAGCTGACAGTGTCTTGAGTTTCAGGTCGTGCTGTTTGTTGGATGTTTGATTTAATATCTTTGAGAATAGGGTCTCATGCTGGTGATAGTTTCCAACCATGACAGAGTCAAACCTGTGAAAGTTCTATCTAGGGAGAAACATTACATACCTAGAATGATCAGAGAAGCTATTGAAATTAAAAAATACCCTAATTTCAACAGAGAAGATGGTTGGAAGCTATCACCAGCATGGGACCCTATTCTCAAAGATATTAAATCAAACAACCAACTTAAAAAGTAGTTTTATTTAAATTATGAATCGTGAAAACTGAAGACAATATTAACCTAAATTACCTGATCTTGATGTAAACTAATGGGTAGGTCACACAGCTTGCAGAAAGAATGACCGTTGCAGTAAAGTTCTTGAGACGCAGCGTAGGGAGACCCCGCAAGGTGGGCCAACAATCTGGCCACCGGTAAACGCCAGCGTTAAAGTTATGACAATACGGCCAATACCGTAGTGGGGCACGTCATGATTTGGCCAAAACTACATCCGCTGACGACACACACATACATAGGACAAAATAAGCAACGCACCCAGCTCTTCGAGCTTCTGCAGAGCGGCGTCGGCGCACTCGGCGACTCTGTGCAGTATTTCTTTGGCGTCCTGCTCGAGCCAGCCTTCCTGAGGCACGATCAGCGCTTTGTCTAGTTGATGGGAGACTAGCTCTTCGGCGCGTTCAGCTTCGAATATCTGAAATTGATGGGGAGGTTGTATTAGTATCAAGTATTATTATATCATGAAACTGGAGGAAGGCCTTTGCCTAACAGGGGTACAGCTTAGGCTGATATAATAATAATGTAGTCAGAGAGCCCGTTCGCGGCAGACTCACGTCATAGTAGCTAGCTCTATATTATTATCTATCTATCTATTATACTGTTTCACATGCCGATGGTGAAATGGGGATTCACCATTCCCATCAAGGGTTCCTTTGCACGTGACTTGAAGTCGAGAGGCATAAATATTGACTTTCAAAACGTGATCGCAGTACACTCAGCGGCTTAAAATACCTTCGGTTACCTCAAATTTGCCCCTTAAACGGGGATCCTTTCTAGTTTCCAGGTACATTAGTTTTGGCTATGCCAAACTATACCTAACGCAGTCAAATAGCAATGTAGACGACATTGTATAGATAGAAAAAAGATAGAAGGAACGCTAGTAAGTTTCTGCCATAAATTTTTTCTACACAAAAAAAATATATATTTTAAGATATCAAAATGGCAGACAAGCTACGATCACGTTTTGAAAGTCAATATTTACGCCTTTCGACTGCTGGCCACGCGCAAAGGAATCCTCGATGGGAATAGTGAATCCCCATTTCACCATCGGCAGGAGAAACAGTACACCTGGTATTAATATGAAGCTAGCTACTATGACGTAAGTCTGCCGTATACGGGCTCTCAGTCTAATGTATTTGAGAACGCAAAAAATCTCATGATTTGGACGTCCCATGCGTTTTTTTCTGACCCGTCTTAAGATTTTGTATAAAACTGTTTTGTATTCGGTTTAATTGTAAATATTTTATATGTAAAAGAAATCAATAAAGAATTTGTCATTTTTATCTTTCGGCTAATGATGATAATTACATAACCTTTAGGTTCATTTTGATGGCCGGCTGTGGAAGCGGTAAAATTTTAATGACCTACTATGTCAGAGGTTCTAGGTCCCGCATTGGGCGCCAGAAAATGACACTCATCTCAAAGTACGTTTATATCAACACAAAACAAAATATGTAATGTTTAGTATTTTAGAGAAAAAGATATGAATAATCTTCTATTGATTCATCTTACTTACAGCACATACAACACTACTCACTTATTCATTGTTTAGTATCTGGTTCTATTCAAGTAAGAAAAAGAAGATCATACGCTTATCATGTGAACCAGTTGTGGTATCACTTTCCTTAATATCCCTATTGTCTTCACGAATGTAGGGATTATTATTGAGTTTATGAACGGCCATTGGTTGACTTGTATAGTCCAAGTCAAAAATGGAAGCATAGTTTACGCTGAGCTCGAAAAAAAATTCGTAGACAAAGAGGTCGGTATAAAATAATGCTTTATTGATTTGAGTTTTAAACGCTTATGATTAGGTGCTCATAAACTGGCAGATATCAATAATCAACGGATGCAGAGCATTAAAAAACCGACTTCACGTCAAAACTTAGGCAGAAGTAGAAGATCGTCAAAGTAAACGATCTCTGAATTCATACATATTTAAAAAAAAACATGAAGTACTCAATCGTTTTCGATTAAATTTATATGGGACCAAATGTGAAGTATCCTCTATCAGATGAATCAGGAATCATCAAAATTGGTTCACCCAGACAAAAGTTATGAGGTAAGAAACATAAAAAAAAAAACATACGCGAAGAATTGAGAACCTCCTAATTTTTTGAAATCGGTTGAAAATTAAAATGTGTGTGGATCAGTCAATTGTCGTGCAGGAAATTTACCTTTCATGCAATGTACCGCTATGCCACCACTTTTGAATTCGACCGTACATAGAGAACAGAACTGCACTTATTTTTGCTCTACTTATTGCTCTTATTAGTCTTACGCAAAATAAGCGTAAGACTAATATGAACAGTGTCGCCTATGTTAAATTTTTGACGTTTATATGTAACTAGCCACCGCGCGCAGTTTTACCCGCGTAACTTTTGATCCCGTGGGAATTTCGGGATAAAATATAGCCTATAATCTTCCTCATGAATTGGGCTATCAAATGCAAAAATAATTTTACAAACAAACAAACTCTTCAGCTTTATATATTAAGTATAGATGATTATTTTTATCGTTCACACTAATATGCAGTGCGATCACACAGCTTTATGAAGGTTAGCCTAGTGTGGGTGGAGTAGTATATTTTATTCCATAATCCATTCTTGTTCAAATACTCTGGTCCCAGTTTGTCATGTTCGTATTGTGCATCCATAGCTCATTGCACCTGCTATGTAAGCAATTTGGATGTGGCATGACATTGGCTCTCACAATTAGCTGTCTTGTGTTTTTTTTTTCATGTCATGTTTGTACTGTACCTATTTGTATTAATTTGATAATTCTGACTGAAAAAGAGTGCCAAGAGTTTTATTCCGCCGGCTTTATTTGTCTCTTGGTCTACTGTAATATCTTATTAAACAACTATCAACAACTAGTTAAAGCCGAAGTATGTGATGACTGACTTCATCAAGTGTTTTGTGAATTTCCTAAGATGAATAAAACTTTTTTGATTTTTGTTTTTTTTTTTTGATTTATTGGTGACTAAGCCCGCGTTTGACCTCAATCTCACCTGATGTGATGATAAGTGAAGATGAGGTTGAAGATGACATGCACACGGGTTAAGGAAGGAACTGGCTCTTCATAAAGATATGATAACATTAATCATTTTTTATAGTTTTATTTATATGTTTTTTCTGTTTGTTAAAAGTACTTGGTTGTTTTTGGAGCATTGTATGATTGACAGATTAATTTATTAAGCTATTGCATAGCGTCTATCGCGGGCCTTGAGCGTGAGGACCGAATCCAGAAATTCCGTAACGAAAAAACCTAACACCCCCCACTCCGACTGGCACAGCGGTGATACTTTGATTTCATAACTTTACATGCGGGCTTTAATAAACAATCAGCGCCATCTACTAGGAACTTGTGGAACTTCATATTAGGTCAAACATTACTGCATTAATAAAATAAATAAATAATTATAATTGCATAAGTTGATAAAACATGCTATACAATAGCTTTACCGCGGCAGACTCTGAGTGCCACACGTCTTTTTTTAATTATCTGTATATGTATTTGATCGCCTTCGGCTTTCTGTGTGAGATGTTTTAGTATTAATTTATTGCTTTGTGTTTATTGTCTTCTTATTTTGTTTTTTTTTTTTTTTAATAATTCTGTTCAGCTCAAGCCTTTAAACTTTTTTTTTAACAAATGCTGTCTTAAATGAGTTCTTTTCATATTTTTATAATATTTATAATGCTTACTGAATGCGCATATATTGGGTTATAATTTAGAAATGAAACTATTATTACTTACTTTACATTTATAATAAATATATAATTGTAACCTGTTTTGTGCATAAATAAATAAATCATTAAAATGATTAAATTTGAATTCGACTTTTCGGTGTTTTTATAAACCCCACGACTCTAAA
Organism: Stenoptilia bipunctidactyla; assembly: GCA_944452665.1. Classification (NCBI taxonomy): domain Eukaryota; kingdom Metazoa; phylum Arthropoda; class Insecta; order Lepidoptera; family Pterophoridae; genus Stenoptilia; species Stenoptilia bipunctidactyla. The sequence continues at coordinate 17,867,337 of OX101745.1, forward strand.
GTAACAGTCGTCAAAATCGATCAGATTCATAGTTAAGTTTTAAATCATTGCGTTCTATTTACCCACTTATGACGCCAAGTCTATAAACTGACTGACCGATCTAACATGTTAAACAAGGGTCGACATGTTTGCTCTACTTTATGTGGGTCTGTGGGGACACATATCAAAGTACACAGACTATACAGGGTTGATTTTTAGTCACCAACCAAATTTAAATATTACTTTCTATGATACGATATAAACGTACCTGCATATTTATTTTAGTGTCGCTCAGTACAAAAAAGAAGAAATATGGAACCACAAACTTTTTTGAAAATAGTCGCTGTTGATGAACATAGGTACTACGACGCGGCATTTCATTGATAATACTACGACGTAGTACAACAAGATGTTTTGTAGTAGCGCGTAGTCACATTTATTCTAATGGAAATTTAAAGTAACCATGCCTTGGTTAATATGTTAGCGGATATATTAATTTCCTTGTAAAAAGAAATACTTTTTTTTTCATTCTATAAATGATACTTATTGTGTAAAAAACTTTGGCCGGTGACTACAAATCAACCCTGTATAACACAGACTATATACATTCGTTGGCAACTAACTCAATGCAGTAAAATGACAGTTCCAGAGTGCCCACGTTTGGAAAGAAAAAAATAGTGATGTGGTTTAAGTGAATGAATGAAAATACTTTTTCATAATAATATCATGTTTGGGAAAAAAAATTATGACTCTCGAAACATTTTTTATATTCTTATTAATTTTTAATTCCATTGTAAGAGTCAAAAAATAAATCAGTTATAATGTTGATTTAACTTATACTGTAACCGTTTCAAAGCACTACGTAAGTTGGGTAATAAAAAATCTTAATAATAATTAATGTGTCAACAAGTGTGTAATAACTAACATTAAAAGATTCCACTCAGACGTAGCTTATAAAACACTCTTATTTAATAGTTTTAATAAGTCCTCTTATCACAGAATATGCGCAATATTCAGCGCTGTAAAACGTTCTAGTCTTATCGAAATAAACGGATCTAAAGTATTAAACAGTCTTTAAATAATAAAATGCAATCAGTATTATCGGATTATATGTTTATTACTATCTAAATGTATAGAGCAGTCATGAGGAATATTTATCATCAATGTTAATTCAACAACTTAACGCTTCGATAGTTCCTTTTTGGTACGGATTGCCAAGGTGTGGAACAGTCTGCCTGCGTCTGTTTTTCCTGACCACTACAGTCCTGGAACTTTAAAGTGTCGAGTGAATAGGTTTCTTTAGGATGGACGTATAACACCATAGTCTTCATGCGCACTTTCCATCAGGAGGCATGGAAGACAATCGTCCTATCCTTACAATATAAAAAAAATAGAGAGAAGGTTCTCAATTCATGTATATGATTATTTGGTCAGTTATTAATCAATTTGGATGATAAGTGTTTTATTTGATAGGAGATACTTCAGAGGTGGTCCTATATAATTTTCATAATGATGGAAAAATAACTCATTGAATTATTTGCAATTTTTTAAAAAGTAAACATGAAAATGGAAATAATGGGTATACGAAGACAATGTTACACTTCAGTTTAAGTATTGACAAGGACTTGAAATGTTGTATATATGTTGAATATATTACTTAGTATAAATTATTATGGTATATAATTATAGTAAAAATTGCTTCAAGACACATTTTTCGCAAAAGCCAAGCCAGTGTCTCGTGGCCAAGTTATGAAAATAGAAGCTTGATCACGTGGCCAAAAAAATATTCTGTGGCTGGACTTAATATTATATATTTGATATTTTCCTGAATATCCCATGGGATCAAAATTTACGCAGATAAAACCGCGGGGAAAAACTAGTACCTACTATTAAACTAGTACTATTATAAAACTAGTATAAATTTGTTGTTATTTTTCCTTTAAACTAATAAGGTCGTTTGATAAGAGAAGTCCTATCGAATCGGACTTTGATAATTGAAAAAATGTCAATAACTTATATTTGTTTTGACGAACGTATTGTTAAGATAGCTATCATAACTGTTGCTAAGCAAATGTGTAGCTTGTTCCGGGAAATTATGGCTATTTAAGAGAACAAATGTGTCAAATATTGAACTCTATTCTTAGATTACTTAGAGTCAATTTTAACATAGCTTTATCGCCCCTGGATGATAATAATCTTATAATATAATATAAAATAATATATTAACTAATCAATTCACTCTTTCCAAACATCGTCATCGATGAAAATAATACTATTAAATTGATACAAGATTTTTTTTAATCTTGTTTCTTTTCAAATTTTGTAGTGACCGGTGCGGTCGGTGCTTGGATGGGTGACCGCCGACCATTCATTTCTCACGGCGACTTCCGTTCTTCGGAAGGCACGTTAAGCAGTCGGTCCCGGGTGCTGTCTACTTGTATACAGTACCTAATCGTTAGGGTTTGTCAGAAGCCATTTCGGCACCCTGAAAATTCTGATATCCTCCGGCGCGGCCCAGTGAACGCGCACCTTTAGTGCTTTAGAGTTAGACTCACGGAATTCGCAAAGTAGATTAAATCTCAACTTATTCCATCAATAATCACAAATCATTTGCAAACTGCTCAAATAAAAAAAGATAATAAATGATATTTACCACAAATCGCACAGTTTTCGTCCCATCATCAATAACGCCGACCAGAGGCCGCTTCCCGCCGTCGCGTACTGGCATATTTGATTCTGTAAAAAAATTATACATTTTCATTAAAAAAATGTTTTTTATGCTAAAAGTTGTAAACATGTGGTAGACCATAGCCTCCTACGCAAGAGGTCTTTGGTTCAAATCTCGTTTGGGTGAATGGGTAAAGTATAAGTGATGAACACAAAACATTTGGCTGTCATGTCATGGATGTTTACATGTCTATTTTCGATATTTATATTTTTCAATATGTAAGGGCGTGGATCAATATCTACGGCGCCGCGCCGTGCCACGGCAACGGCGCCGTGCCCGGCGCGCCGCTCAGCGCTTCATATTAGCTCTTATAATTTTTTCCATCATGGTTCATTATAGTAAAGCATTGAGTTGCACCGTACGACTTTCTTTTCTATAATGAACCATGATGGAGATAATTTTAAGAGCTAATATGATTTGAAGCGCTGACGCCGCGGTGCCGTAGAGATGCATCCATGCCCTAAGTATGTTAAGTTTATTTATCCGTTATCTAGTATCCATAACACAAGTACATTAAGAAACTTAATTTGGACTGCATAATGGTGATGTGATTTGTTTATTTTTATTGATGATTAAACCCACGTTGGACCTCATTCTCATCTAATGGTAGGTAAGTGAATATGAGGTAGAACATGAAAGCACATGGACTGAGAAAAGAATATAAAAAAAAAACTGACACACAATATTATCTAGCCCAAATTAAGTTTCTTAAAGAACTATTGTTATGGATAGTAGATAACTGTTACTTAAGAAATATATGTATAAACATACATATTGAATAAACACATATTTATATTAGAATAAACTTAAATAAACATATAAACATCCATGACTTGACGACTAATATCTATCTGTGTTCATCACACAAATATCCGCCGCCGCCGGGTGTCGAACCCAGGAACACTGGCATAGAAGGCAATGTATGTCACCGCTACACCAGCCGGTCGTCATTATTAGAAATTAGAAATATTAATTAATTTTCAATAAACTCAAAAGCTTTACGTTTCTTACAGAAGTAAAATAAAATTAATCTAAAACATTTTACATTCTTGAGATTAAATTCCAGTGCTTATCATTAACACAGCAAAGTTCAACTAGGGCGGGTACTTAAGACTTTTCCTGTTTAAATATAGAATGAACTTGTTATAACATAAAATAATTACAGAAAAATAACACAGGGTGTTCTAGGATAGACTTGACCCGAGCTAGAATCGCAAAGTTTTTTCTGCTCCTAAGTTCTTTAGTGGAGATTGCTGTAAGACTATGTAGCAGTAATATAACAACTTGCAAGTCTCGCAACCGACTCCACCGATCGTGTTCAATAAATAAAACATTTCGAACATTGTTGTGAGTATTTTTTGGCTAAAATTTAACAAACGGTTGAGGCTCTAGTCGCTCGCGCACTGATCAGTGCTTAGGCTGTTGAGGAAATTTCACTGATCTGTTTTACACGATATTTTGGACAATTAAATAAATAAAATCCCCAGACACACCAACCACACGGCCCAAAGTAAGCACAGCTTGTGTTATGGGATACCATGTAGCGAACTAGGCGGGAACCTAGAATATAAATACATAAATAGATAGACACCCAGACACGGAACATTATTTTTTTCTTGTTCCGTGCGGGAATCAAACTAGCAACCACTGGCATCTGAGGCAGACAGGTTTACCCCATCATCGCCAAAGTGGTCGTCAAAGTGGACAATTATGAATCGATCTTAAATATTCTTATTTGAATATGATAGAAGATACTTCAAAAGTGGTCCCACATAAATTCATCAAAATAGATTGAGTAATTCCGAAAAAAATATATGTTTTTGAAAAAATATTTATGACTTATTCTATATCTAGTAATTCTATGTAGATATAGAAAAAGTATAGGATTTCTTCCATGCTGGACTGGAAGCGAAAGAAAAACATAGAATGTGCCAGCTGCTTCTCTTCCCAGACATAGGTAGGTACTGTAAAAGTCAGTATAAGGGACGGAGGCTTAATTAGCGTTTCTGCGGGCGATAGGCTGACCACCTGTCACTGCATTGGTCTCTCTCTCCATCATAATAATACCTCCAAATTTGTCAAACGTGACATCAGATGGTTATATAGCCTCTGGTGTTCTTCCTGCCCCATTAGGGATACAGGCGTGAAGTTATGTATGTATGTATATAGAAAAAGTATTTATATCTTCGTTGTCACCGTGTATCAGCATCCACAGTGATTGAGGTCAAACAAGGGATAAGACTTCTATAAATAGATAAAAATTGCAATATGAGGTGTGCTATCAATCTGATCTGACCTGTCCGAGTGACAACGCCTTCAAAATATAATAAAAATACTTTCAAAATATATCGCAGCTAAAATCAGGAAGAAACCTTTAGCTACCGTTGCTAAAGGTTATTTATAGTTTATCCCAGGAACTAATTCGTGTAGTATAGAAATTAATCACACGTATACTCGTATTTAAGATTAAAAATAGTAAAAACTTTAGACAACACGTATAATAAATGGTCATATTTTATCAAGAAATTCATACGAGATCAAAATTTACCCGGAAAATCCACGCAAAAACTACTCGTCATACTATGAAAATACAAACAATTTTCCCTCGTGCAGAGTCGTTAGTAATTTTCGTAATTTTCCTCATAAAGTACCTACATATCTTTAGTAGGCGGTTCTTCATATGGCATTTCCTTGATGTTATTACTCAAATCAAACCAGTTTTGCTATCAAGATCTAGTTATGAGTATGTCATACATCTTACTAATATTTAAAGTGCGTCTGTATGGATGCATGGATGTTTGTTCCTCAGTCACGGCAGAACGGCTCAACGGATCTGGACGAAATTTGCCATAGTGAATAGCAGGCTGCATGGTACAGGCTAGAATGCTGCTTTTTATCGTTAAAGTTACAGCGGGATAGATTTATTTCAAGAACGATTTTGATTTCGCACCTTGACAATAGATGGCGCTGTTAGGGGGAAGATGTTTGAAGCAAATGTTCCACTTATGGTACCTGAAGTCGTGTACGACGTATCATTATAAAAGAAGAAACTAGTTTAATACCAAAACCGGTTTAAATATCGACGAAAACGAATGCACCTTCGATTTTATGCTATACTAGTAATTTCACCTGACTAGCTCCAATTAAGTGGATATTTTTGTTATTAAAACATATTCGTTACATATTTTCCTTTGTAATATAAGTATAGTTGATTTGATAACCCTCAAGGACACAATAAGAGAAGAGCAAAAAAATGCTTAAAATATTATCGTGTGTCTTTTGACGACCGGCTGGTCTAGTGGTAACATACATTGCCTTCTATGCCAGAGGTCCTGGGTTCGAATCCCGGCGGCGCGGCGGCGGATATTTGTGTGATGAACACAGATATTAGCCGTCAAGTCATCGATGTTTATATGTTTATTTAAATTTATACTGATAAAAAATATGTATTTATTCAATATGTATGTTAATATATTTCTTAATTATATCAGTTATCTAGTATCCATAACACGAGTTCTTTAAGAAACTTAATTTGGGCTAGATAATGTTATGTGAGTGTCAGAAATATTTATTTTATTATTTATTTATTTCATACTAGCTAGCGACATAGCGAATAGTGCTTAAAATCATCTTTAACACTAAAAATATTTGTATTTTTTGGACCTTCATTTGTTTTTATCCACCTAATGATTGCGTAATATATTTTTCATTCTATTCTTACATGCTACTTAAAATTTGCAAATTTACGTTTATTTTTTATTAATGTTCACCTTGACTGCTTATTTGTCGTATGAAGTGTGAATCGCTATTGCAAATAAACCAAATGCGACCACATCTTCTAAATATATTTTAACTTAAGTCTTTAAAGCAAGGATGCAGCGTACATACATACATACATAACTTCACGTCTGTATCCCTAATGGGGTAGGCAGAACACCAGAGGCTATAAAACCATCTGATGTCACGTTTGACAAATATGGAGGTATTACTATGATGGAGTGAGACAATTACAGTGACAGGTGGTCAGCCTATCGCCCGCAAAATCGCCAATAAAACGACCCTTAACTGACTTTTACAGTATGCCCGAGAAGAGAAGCAGCTGGCACATTCTATGTTTTTCTTTCGCTCCCAGTCCAGCATGAAAGATGCAACGTTTTGACACTTTTTTGAACGATAATATACCCAATTATGTGTACATGTCTGAAAAAAAATATTCGCAAAAATTAACCAATACCCAACCGCTGCGTAAAGATAGAAACATGATTTACGAAAATTGGCTCGATAAATAAAATCACAAACATAACACTAATTTACCATTTCAAACGGAAATTGCTACGAAATGCCATAATAGATTCATGTAAAAGTTACATAAAAACATAAAGCGGACTTCTCTTAACCGATAGGTAAAGCGAAATATTTAAGAAGTAATTTTTTTGGAAAATAAACTACTTAAACCTAGTTCAGTTCGGTGGTGGTCGTTGCACCCTGAGGATGCTTCTGGTTGAAGCGAAACACGTGTCGGTGATAGCTTGTGGTGTGGGTTTCCAGGTGTGTGTTCATTGCATGTCTTGCTTCTTGCTTGCGGGAGGGAGGGCGGTGAACCTACGCATGAAAATCCTGCATCACTAGTGCAAGTACAAGTCGCGGAATTAGAAAATAACTTTTTATAGTAGTACTTAAACCTATTTTTGCTCGCTCACTTCCGCGACATTCACTAGCGATATCTGGGCGTATAACCGCGCTAAAAAGAGGCCCTTAAGGCTGCCCGTTCGGGTTTAATCCATACAATCGGCGGAGCCCGATAACTTTGCGCCAGTTTGAGTCGAATCTCGCGGTATGGCAAATATTTATACAGGCTTGTTTTTTGGTCACCAGCCAAATTTAAATGTTAGTTTCTTTGATACAATATAAACGTACCTGCATATTTATTTTAGCGTCGCTCAGTACAAAAAAATAGAAATATGGAATCACAAACGTTTTTGAAAATAGTCGCTGTTGATGAACATAGCTGCTAGACGCGGCATTTCATTGTAAATAGTACGACGTAGTCCTACGAGATTTTTAAGCTATTGCATAGCTTCTATCGCGGGCCTTGAGCGTGGGGACCGAATCCAGAAATTCCGTAACGAAAAAAACCTAACACTAAACTCCGACCGCCACAGCGGTGATACTTTGATTTCATAACTTTACATGCGGGCTTTAATAAACAATCAGCGCCATCTACTAGGAACTTGTGGAACTTCATATTAGATCAAACATTACTGCATTAATAAAATAAATAAATAATTATAATTGCATAAGTTGATAAAAAATGCTACGCAATAGCTTTACCGCGGCAGTCTCCGAGTGCCACACGTCTTTTTTTGTAGTAGCGCGTAGTCGACTTTATTTTAATGGTAATTTAGAGTAACCATGCTTAGCTTAACATGTTAGCGGATATATTATATAATAATAATATAATATATAATAATAATATATAAATTTTAAAAATCCATCTACGAAAATTATGATGTACAACTCCTTCGTAAGAAGTCATTTAGAGTACTGCAGTGTTGTGTGGTCTTCCCAATACAAGGTTCATATAGCTCGAATTGAACGCTTACAAAAAAGACTATTATGGCACCTGTCTTTTAGTTGTGGCGTTGCAAAAAATACAAATCATACCAACAACGTTTGTCTCATTTTAGTATGAATTCTTTAGAAACACGCCGAAAATATTTAGACATAGTATTTCTTCAAAAACTTTGTTTGGGCCTCATAGATTCGCCCGATCTATTGACCCGCGTGAGATTCTTTGTACCAAATAGGATCCCAAGATCTGGTCGCAAAAAAATGTTTTCCTTGCCTGATTACCGCACAAATTTAAGAAAGTACTGCTCACTGTCACGCATGTACTCTTTGTATGAAAATCATAGTAGTGATATCGATCTTTTTTCTAATACTAATATAAAAAAATGTATTTTAAAAAATTAATGCTGTTTTATATTAACTGTATGTATCGCATAATGGTGCTTAACTGTTATTGCTTTTGTTATTTCTTTGCGTTTTTGTTGTATATGTATTTTAAATTGTAATAGTTTTTAAATTTACAAAGTATTTTAACTAATAGTAGTAGAGCATGCAGTGGTTTCCTGTAAGTGACAGGACACTTACTTATTATTTATACCTTTTTATTGTTATATGTACCAGTGTACCTGTTGTTGGAAATCCTAATAAATAAATAAATAAATATTAATTTCCTTGTAAAAAAATAAATACTTTCTATAAATGATACTTATTGTGTAAAAAAATTTTGGCCGATGACCACAAATCAACCCTGTATATTTACGACCACTTTGGTGATGGGGTAAACCTATCTGCCGCAGACGCCAGTGGTTGCGGGTTCAGGTCTGGCTGTTTATGATCTATATAAGTATTTATGTTCTAGGTTCCCCCTAGCTCGCTACATGGTATCCCATATCACAAGCTGTGCTTAGTTTGGGGCCATGTAGTTGGTGTGATTGTTCGGGGATTTTATTTATTTTATTAAGTAATTAACGGGACCCAACGACGTCGCAATGGGCAATGGTAATTTGTCTAGCAATGGGTGTCTACTGACTGAATGATGATGGTAATCATTAAGAAGGTGCACGTGGTTTTATCGACAATACCTTTAACCCATTGAAGTAAATATTTTTTGAAAAAATTGGTATACTAATATATTTTTCAACAACCTGTCATCAAACACAACAATAAATTTTCAAATCCGGCTAGCAACTTGTTACGGACCCTAAAGGCCCTTCAGCGTGTCAACCTCAGTGACTCATCCTTCGGTATTTCAGTTCGTGAGAATATTAATTAGTGATTCACCGATTGATTTGCTGACTTAACTTGTTCATTGAAAGTGTCGCAACCGCGAGTGAATTATAATTTGTGATTCAAAATTCATTAATTAATAAGACAGCTCTGTGTGAGGTCAATCTTGGACCCAGAGCTTTAGGTTTAATTAGGCTAAGTTTTGTTTTGTAGAATTTGAAATATACTAATAACTTAACTTACTTTCTTGTCTCTTTTTTAAAAACTCTCTACACCGGTCGACGCACATAACTAACTTCCGATCTTGCGTCTTCTGACAAACAAACAAACCCTCACCTTTATTATTTAGCTATACAGGATGACTGGTGACAAATTTTAGATACTGAAGGAGAGCACTCTGTTCTCGATTCTGATCATAATTATGTAATAAAAGTAGCTACGTGATTTTTCACTAGAATTGCCTATAAATAAATACTACTATGTTACTATTTACTTTACATACAACTGAGTCGAGCGCGGCACTGGACCGGCACCAACGCTAGTGTAACCATGCGTTGCGTAATCAATCTTTCGATTAAGTTTACTCAGGAAATTTTTAAAATAATTATATATTTTCTCTTCGTGTCTGATTTAAAACTATCACGCCCTTGAATTTCAAAAGTGACTCACCAGTAATTTTGTAATTTTATCTGTAATACATCTTTATCAACAATGATCACAGAGCACGATCCAAATATAGAGTTTCTTGTTTACCTGTTCTAGAGGTAATTGCGGTTTCCGCGACGGCCACTGAAATATGCACATGTCGACCTTGACACGAAACAGTAAACATATTAAGTTTTTTTTTAAGTGAAGTTATAATAATCATTACGGTTTACAACTGAAAGTAAAGTTTCTTAGATAACATAACTTCACGCCTGTATCCCTTATGGGGTAGGCAGAACACCAGAGGTTTTAAGACCTTCTGATGTCACGTTTGACAAATGAGGTATTATAATGATGGAGAGAGGCTATTGCAGTGACAGGGGGTCAGCCTATTGCCCACAAAAATGCCAATAAAAACCTCAGTCTCTTGTTTTATTTTTAAGTATGCCCGGGAAGAGAAGCAGCTGGTACATTCTATGTTTTTCTTTCAAAATGTGTCTCCAGTCACCCTGTATAATCATTCAAAGCGTAAAAACGCTGCATCGCTTGGGGGCTACAAAATTATTTTGGCTTTCAGTTATACTTACAATCACCAAGTATTTTTACATCTGTGGATTTGCTAAACAAATCATTAATTAAAGGCGACGGAATATTTAACTAGTATTGCCAACGGTTCTCTAGTCCGTAACACTGAAAACAGAAATAGCCCGAAATTCTCGTTGTCACATAACCTTGAACCTGTCACATGAAGCAGTTTTTGTTGTTCTCAGCAAATGAACTAAAATAATAAAATTTACAATGGCGAAAATGTTCGCAGTTTTTCGCTTTCGTGAATGTTTTGCGTAATTTAAGTTAAAAAAATTATGACCTTTTTGAACTACATTTGCATAATCAATATATATAAAACAGTTCCGTTACTGACTGAGTGACTGAGGTACTGAGTGACTGAGTGACTGAGTGACTGACAGACAACGTACAGCCGTAACTACTGGGCGTAGAGAGCTGAAATTTGGAACATACATTCTTTAGGGGATGTAGGGGTGCACTAAGGAAGGAATTCCTTAAATTCCCACGGGAACGGGAAATATAGGACTTTTTAGTTTGTATGAAAAATCTTATTCCTTGAGTGCACCGATGTGAAACTTGGTGTTAAGGTTTTTCAATGTGTTGCTGGTTGTGTTATGAAAGGAATTCCCGAAATTACGACAGGAACGGGAAATATATGATGTTTTAGTTTGTATGAAAAAATCCTATCCCTTGAGTGCACGGATGTGATACTTGATATAAAGGTTCCTCAATAAGTGTCTGTTTGTATTATGGAAGGAATTCCCGAAATTCCCACGGGAAGGGGTTGGACTTTGGGGTTTTCCTTGAGTGTACGGATGTGATACTTGGCATGAAGGTTCTTCAAAGAGTGACTGGTTGTGCTACGAAAAAAAATCCCAAAACTCCCACGGGCACGGGAAATATATTATTTTTAGTTTTTATGAAAAAACTTATTCCTTGAGTGCATGGGTGTGATACTTGGTATAAAGGTTCTTTCAGTGGGTGTCTGGTTGTATAGTTTCTGAAATTTCCACGAGAAGGGTAGTTAAGCGCATACGAAGTTGCGGGATAAAGCTAGTAAGGATATAAAATTAAAGTCATTATGTGTCATGAACACATGTTGGGTACTTTCCGTACTATAAATAAAATAAAAACTTCTGATATTAAATGCTATGTAAATTTTGAGCAACCAAAGTTCGAACAATAATGTGAAGATTGTATTTATCTTTCTTTCTTGGCATATGGGTTTCATAACTACGTAGTAATTTGAGAAAAAGTATGTTTTCAGACGTGTTTTCGAAAAAAAAAACTTTCGAGACAAAATCATTAAATCATATTTTTGAGCAAGCAAAGTTTAGATAAAGATATGAACTTACACATATCAAAATTTCAGATCCGCTCGTCTTGCCATATTCTCATAGTTTGCGATGAAAGTCAATACATTTTTTCAATATGTCTCCTTAAGAAGATGTCACAAGAGGGCCTTAACATTATAGAGCGTAATGATGACTACTGTCCATCGTATTAATTAACTCCACATCAGTGCAATCACATAACTTAGTCGATTCATATATTTGTCAATGTTCGAATAGTAAGGAGTCGGTTTGTAAGGAACAATTGAAACCTACCTACCGCCGCACGAAAAGCCTAAATAAATGCGTGTCTTGTTAATTTAAAATGTTTGTTCACATGTTGTATTGTTAAATAATTGTAAAATACATAAATTACAATGTTGTTTGCAATATAACATACTATACGAACATTCGTAAACATAGGAAGCACTAAAAGTCCTTGACCGTACGAACAAAGGGAATATTTCACTCGAATTCCGAAAAAATTGCTGCCAAGTTGGCATCCCTGATATGCAATTTCATTAATGCGGCTTCAGTTAATACAATTGTGAAGCTTTCAAACTAATTTAAGTGGCTCGCTTCCATACACATATTCCATTAAAATACCGACTTTTCTAAAAAAAAAAATTGAATTTGTAGAAACCAAGGTTAAAGTACAAGGTCATCAACGTAAATATTCTCCGTTTTCATAAATATTTTATCGCAATTTTCATAATTTTCAAAAAACACTTCAACCTATGACGTATCTTTTCTCATATGAAACAAGAATATTGCAAATCTATTCATAGTTTTCCGAAAAACCGTGTAACAGGGAAACTAAAAAATACATACACACGAATTGAGAACTTCCTTCTTTTGATTGATCAAAATAATTGATCAAGAGATTTTTGTGAATTTCATTAAAAGCCTTTGCCCAGCAGTGGGACAAAAGTAGTCTATTTTTTAAGATTTTAGTAGTTTTTGAGTTTATGACAAACAAAAAAATGCTTAATTTATATCAAGTCTCATCTTTGTCCTTTTTTTTATTAACTTTAAATAATAAAGTAAGTTCTTGTTATAAGTGTCAACGCATCACGCGTTGGAACGCGCGTTTCATACAAAACTGAAACGTCCGTACCATACGCACGTTCGATACGGACGTTCGGAATGCGCCAAGCGCCGCGTATGACACGCGCGTTCGGTACGGACGTGGCCGCGCGAGCTCCGACCGCGCGTGTCAATTCAGTCGGCAACGCAGAACGTTTCGTGGAACGTGTCAGACGCGCGTATGAAAATGAGATTTGATACAGACCGACTGAATTTTAAAACAAATTCCCCGCACAGCAACCTCGATTCCACAAACGGACTTACTGGATTTCTTTTTTTGATTTTTGAACGTCGTTTAGCCAAATAGTAAGTAATTATATTCCATTGACCCGACTGGTCGAGCACACTTATGAAATTGTACTAGCAACGCTGCGTTCCGCGTTCGAACGCGCGTACCGTACGTCCGTACGTACGTCCGTATGATACGGACGTACGGTATGCGCGTTCGAACGCCTTACCACAGTACACATATCTATAACAGTAATTCAACTTCATACAAACGGACGAAACGCGAGCCATACCTACGCGGCTCGATCTCGGCATACGCTCGGCATGCGGCCAGTCGCGAGTGTCTGCATACCGAAACAATTGTTGATTGAGCTTTACGTTAATATGCGGATTGTTTATACTTTAAATTTTAATAATTTATCTTCTCGTGCTCAGTCGAGGCGCAAGTATTTTTCAGTCGCTAATTTATAAGACCGATTTGTTATTCAAACGTAAACATGGTTTTTTGACACAAAACATATTCTTGTTGAACACTTCCTATTCAATTTTCAAAGTATTTTATTTGTTTATATAAAAAAAGTTTATTTGCAGTCACAAAACTAAATGGAAGTAAACACGCTGAAGGCGGGCAGCCCTATCACATGTGAACGGACCGCGGCGCTGTAGGCATTTATTTCAGAGATGCGGCCGAGCTGAATTACTGTAGGTATCTGTACTGTGGCCTAACGCAGTGTTGGCACTAAGCTAGGTAATAAGACAGAGAAGTGGTAATTAGATGACACATCTTATCATTCTGTTTGTCTTTGTCATTTCAAAGGACTTTGATTTGTCACTTTAACCTTTGTAATACTTTGTTTTATTTTACTACTCATCGTTAACTCTCAGTAAAAGTATACCTACTCTCTTATTACTCAGTAATCAATTTACCTACTATACATACATAGGTACCTATATGCCTTTTGTTACACACCGGAGTTTATAAGAACAGTAGTAGTAATATGAAAAGTCGGCTTTATTTTATTATATTCATAAACTTCTATTAATTGAAGGAAAAAAATTAAAGAAATGTAAATGAAAAGATTGTCTAAAGACGTGGAGGGAGCGAAAGAGGTATGTCTAAACGACACTACCAGGCGATTAATCTTAACAATTTATATATGTATTATAATATTTAATATATATGTACTTACATATAAATGGTATTTATGCTCATTAGGTTTTTAACTAATTATTAGTATTTAGTTTATTTATTTACTTTTACAAGCCGTGCACCCATTCACCTCAATTTCCTTTAATTCCTAGTTTACCTGGCAGAAATCGCTCTGGAGCGATAAGGTCGCCTTTGTACAAATATATTTTAATATCATCATTTAATGTAATTTTTCCTCTGTAACCATGTTGGTGTACAATAAAGAGTTTATTATTATTATGTTCGGAACGTAGCAATTGGTGTTCCTTTGTCTCTGCCTACCCCAAAGGGACATAGGCGTGAAGTTATGTACGTTTGTATGTTCTATAAATTCTACTATCTGTACTATTCTACGTGAAAGTTTGTAATAATGTATGTTTGTTACCTACTATTTAAAAGCCTAAATGGGTCGATATTAAAATTCGCAAACAAGCAAGACTTAGCCTGTAATATAGGTTAAGCACAGGATATTATTACGCAAACATTCGCACAGGATTTTGTTTCAGGCAAGTGAAGTCACGGAAAAAAGCTAGGAATTAGACAAAAATCATTCATTTAAGTACAATGCCACCAAAATATCTTTTTTATCTTAGATTAACCATGGAATAATATACAAGATAAAATAAAAAGATATGAGTTTAATCACTATGGTGACAAAACCGTTCGATTAAAGTCTAATGAGAGTTACCTAACTACATTTAAATACATACATACATACATAACCTCACGCCTGTCTCCCTTTGGGGTAGGCAGAGACAAGGGAACACCAATTGCTGCGATACAGACATACCTCTTTCGCTTCCTCCACGTTCATTAATCTTTTCATACATGATCGCCGGTTGCGGGTACTTTTAAATAGGCCGTTTTTAAGAACGTCGCCAATTTGGTCGGCTTACGTTCGCCTAGGTCGGCCCCTTCTGACAGCACCATCCATTCTTGCTCTGTACACCTCTTTCGTAAATCTACTTTCACTCATCCTTTCCAAATGTCCAAACCACCGTAGCATACCCTTTTCAATCTTAGTCACTACATCTTCTTTCAATCCGCATCTCTTTTTCATTTCACTGTCGCGCACCTTAACACTCAATTTCACTCCACACTATGCTCCTCAAAGCTCTCATCTACACAGCATTAATCCTGCTTTCTTGTCTCTTCTGCCACACCCAAGATTCACTACCATACATAAGTGTTTGTGCCAAAACTCCCTCAAGTACAATACATTTAAATACTCGCATTTTTGTATGGTTTCTTCTACAGCCTACAATTTAAAAAAAATACTTCATTTGCTGGTCTGGGAGCGAAAGAAAAACATAGAATGTACCAGTTGCTTCTCTTCCCGGGCATACTGTAAAAGTCAGTTACGGGACAGAGGTTTTATTGATAGTTTTTGTAGGCGATACGCTGACCCCTGTCGCGGCAATAGTTTCTCTAGATGTTTAAAATACCTCCAAATTTTGTCAAACGTGACAGAAGGTGGTTTTATAGCCCCTGGTGTTCTGCCTACCCCTATAAAGGATACAGGTGTGAAGTTATGTATGTACGTATGTAAGTACTTCATATTAAAATATATAGGGTCGCCTTATAATAGTCAATAATATTTTAATAGCAGATTAAGACTGATGAGATGGTCACAATCACGAAAAAAATATTGTTTTAAAAATATTTTTCGTAAATTATAAATTCAAAATTCTTCTAAGCGATCAAAATTTAAGTTTATGACTACACAGCAAGTAATAAAAACGTTTTGATCTAATTGTATGTAGTCATATAATGAAGATTAATCTTCAATTTTACTCACAGAGAAGAAATTTGAAATTTTAATTTATTAAAAATATTAAAAAATATATATATTTTTTTTTAGCTTTATTTTTTTTTTTTTTTTTCCTGCCAAAGAATGACACCCTACTATGGCGCCCCAAAGGGCGACCACAGATAGGGAGGGGGTGAATACTCCTAGTACGCACTGGGCCCTGCACGGGGATAAATCCCCGCCGACAGTAGCAACCGCTCGCCGACGGAATGCCACCGTATACCCAGCCAGTGTGAGACTTCTACTCACTAAACACCCCCTTCTCCGATCCCTAACTCAAGAGCTATTCATAGATCGTGTAATGAGCTACCACCCCGTGGGATCCAGGGCGGCGCATCAGGCATCCTGACGGATAACCCGTAGTAAGACACTGTAAAGCTCAACGCAAGTGTAGAGAATGACTAGGGCTGGGAGCCCAAAAGGTTGACCAGATCCGCGGTGAACTGGTTTGGGGGGTCTGAGAGAACGTCTCTCGGTCTGCGGCAGGAGTGCGGCGTGACAGGGTTGACAGTATGTTTTAGCTTTAAAAATATAATTGACTATTATATCCGGACCCTGTATACCTACTTACTAAAACATTTTGTATGAAATACTTCGTGTTTCTTTAGCGTAGCTTTTTTTTTGTTTTTTTTTTTCTAGCAAAAAGTTTTGTAAGTTACTTACAACCTTACATCCTCACAAACTAACGTTTATATTAATTTTCAGTAAATATGAAATAACAGCCGCTTCAAGCGGTTAAACCCGTGTAAATTTTGACCTTCTAGAAATTTCTTGATAAACTATAAGCAAAAGCGGATCTAATTGAGAAGTGGGTTTGCGTAATAAAGAAATAAATATTCATATAGTTTTTTAGGTTTTCAACCGACTTCCAAAAAAGGAGGAGGTTCTCAATTAGTCTGTATGTTTTTTTTGTGTCTTTGTTACACGCTATTTCGGACAATTATGAATTGATTTTGAAAATTTTGATAGAGGATAGAGGATACTTCATAGTTGGTCCCATTAAAATTTCATCGAAATCGGTTGAGTACTTCATTGAAAATTTCAAACTTTTGAAAAAAAATTTATGATTTCGGAGAATTTTTATGTTGATGACACTCTCAACTCAGCCAAAGTTTTGAAGTGAAGTCGGTTTTTTAATGCTCTGCGTTCGTTGATTATTGCATTTAATAATGCTAATTTATTCTTAAATAACTGAAATCATATGCTAAATTAAATCACCCGATCAGAACTCGAACCTGGGACCCGGTAGCTCAGTGAAAGAGCACTTGTCCGGAAAGCGAGAATTCGAGTTCTGGTCGGGTTTATTTTATTTAGCATACTTTCTTAGTTATTTAAGAATAATCAAATGCCTTGGGAGACAACTAATTAGATTTCCATCAAATAAAAAAAACAATTCCGAGAGGCAAGACTTGATGAAAAAACACGCGCAAATCGGTTCATCCCTTTAGGAGCTACGATATCACAGACAGACAGACGCATAGAATACACAACTTATAAGACCCTCTCTTTTTATCAAAAACTGATAAAAAGATAACGATTAGTTTACTGTAAGCCTTTTGAAAAATACTATCGGAGTGAACCGGGTTAATTACTTGTAATACATAAATAATTAGGCGGGTATTTAGGTTTTTAAGTCGTATTTAAATAAATTAATATGCAGCATACATGACTTAGTTTTGAATTAAAAAAAAACACGTCAACAAAGGAAATTTTGTGGTTGTGCTATTTCTGAAAAACTCTTAGAGCGTGTTTTTTTTTTTTTTGATAAGTACTTAAGCAAATTAATTTAACATTAATTACTGTTACGAAAAAACATTTCGGTCAAATGTTGTTAATTAACCTGATACTTTATTACATAACTTGTAACACATCTTATAAAGGTATAAAAAAAAACCTTGAAAAGTAAAATATGAACCTAAAAGAAGGTAAATAAATAATTACACAATAATTTACGATAAAAACAGAAATCGGTTTTGAACATAGAACACGTAAAGAAAACTTCATACCTTCATCCATGACTATAATTAAAAATAAACACACAACACGTACACGAAAAAAAAAACCGCGCAATTGAAATGTCACTCGGACAGCGCGCGCATTCCTCTACGCTTAACTTTTTAAACTGAGGAGGCGCGGTCTTCGATCACGGTCGCGAGACATACAGTACACACGCAAACTGGATTATCACTTTATCATTAGTGACGTAATGAACGCGGATGCCAAAATAATAGGCCGGTCACGATTACGTTATCATTTGTTTATTTATAATACCTATACTTACGTACTTAAATGAAAAGAAGGGTTTATTTATTTATTTACCAATTTATGTACGCATAAGTTTGGATACATTTTAAAGATACATGGATCAAAAATAAGTACAAAGGTACAGCTTATCTCTAATAAGATCTCTTCCAGCAGACCTAGTACTGAAGAGTTTGTTTAGAATGCAATGATAGTGTGCACAAATCGATAATATTGTATAAACTACTTTGACGTCTGTGTAGCTTGCCTGTCGAAGTTAATGAATCAACTTTGAGGGCCTATGTGGTGAAGTGGGTGAATATCACGTGAATATAGACCCGATATGCAATAGGTGACAGGTTCGACTTCAGTTATTGGGGTTACTACAGTATTTTTAAAAACCTAGAATGTATATGTATAGTGTCACGTATGTTTGTGCAGCTATTTGTGTGTAGTTTATTTTTTACAAGCGCCATACAACTACATTTAGCTACATACAACACGCCCACCCCAATCTCCTTGTTAAATTAGAAGAAATCGCTTTTCATCAAAATTCACTGCAATTTAAAACAAGCTACTTAGAAAATCTAATTACAGTCCGACAAGGCTTTTTTGGCGCTTGGGTGATGACGTCAGAGGGGTGTGAGGTTACCATTTAGTATAATTTCCCTCTTCTCAGGGAAAAATATAAATGCGTAAGCTTTTAGTTTTTTCATGTATGTTATACTACAAAAAGGCAAGTCGCGTAAACTTTGTGAAAAACGTTAGTGGTACAAAAACACAGGGTTGGAGATATAAATAGATGATTAAGCAAGAAAATATAAGTATTAAAATAGAGTAACATAAAAATAATATCGTGTTTTTATGATAAATTGTTTCATCTTCGTCACCACTACTTTCTTTATTAGGTACCTACTTGATTTTAGAAATGCTCGTATTTTGAAAGGTTTGTAAAAAATCTGCTTATCTTTCTTCACTTTTCATACAGTCTATCTAAAGAGAAAATTCTCCTAAGATCGCAATTTTTATTGAGATTTAAAAAATGAAATAAATTATGTTCTAAAGTGTATTATTCAATGTATGGCAATATGTAAACATTGCAGAGGCAACTTGCTTCTTTACTCTTAAAAAGGTATTTATTGGGATGTTAAATTGATTTTTCTTTCTGAAAACGACTTCTTCAATATTATAACTGCAATAAGTAAGGCCACATTTTGTAAATTTTGGCGTATTTCATATCTTGATAGTGAATTTAAAAGTACATTAACTCTCATATATAGCGGTAGAAGTCATGAAGTGACGTTTCCCAAGATGGCGGTTAGTTCCAATTTTCGCCACGCGCCAAAAGATCCTTGTCGGACTATACCTTTGTAAGCCTGTCAGTTATGACACAAAAAAATCCTAGAGAATAGAATTCCAACTAGAAGCTTGTATTATGTCAGCACTAATTTAGTGTGACAATACTAAGACTATAGAATTCCAGTAAACATTTATTCCCAAGCTAATTGGTTATACAAAAGAATCAGACAATAACAAGAAACATCCAACAACCAAGAAGTTTAACAAACTCGCCCTTTTCAGACTGCACACAATTAAACACATGCCATTATCAAACACTTTATCAATTCACCATGAATATTTAAGATTATTTGATCCTTACACACATTTATATCAAAAACCTAATAAAATATTCAATTCAATTCAAACACTTTACTGCCATTTGCATAGAATGGTGAAATAAATAAAAAAAATACAGTATTAATATATGCAATATGGGCGGCCTTATTACTTCAAGTGATCTCTTCCAGGCAACCTTGAATAAAATCTTAAAATAAAGACTTTAAAAAAGAAACTTAACGAAAGAAAAAAAAGTACTTAAAATACTTACTGTTGTACAAAGAACTTTTCTTACGAAACCACTTTTTACTCATGATGTTTATTATATAACACAAAATTCATAGTCAAAAATAATGAGAAACATATAAGATTTGTTTTCACTTCACTAAAATCAGTCTACACTAGGCATATCACTTTGCACTGAGTGATCATTTCAGATATGAATGACTTTCAGATGGTCATTACTAATACTCTGCTTATTTTTAACTATACATATTTGGCTAATTAATCAATCAGCCTATAATTAGTCATCATGCCTGTTGTGAATGGGAATTGAATCAAATGTCTCACACCTTTTGGCAGAGGTTTGTATTCTATATAATTCATTATTGACTCTTACAGCATTGGTATAAGGTGTATTATCTTTGAAACTTTCTCAGATTTAGTAAACATATTGTTCTTGTATTTACTACATGTGACCTGAGTTTACACCTTTAATATAAAAGTGTGTTTGTAAAGTGTATTTGTGTATTTTTAGTGTAAACTGAAATCTTGATATTATTTGTCATATCCTATATCTGTATTTCCTATTATAATTTTATGTGGTTGTTGAAAATGTGCAGAAAGGTCAGAAGTCTTTTAGTACTCATAAAAATATTACATTTCATTACATCAATCAGATTTCTAAGTAGAAAATAATATATTATTTTTTAATAATGGAATTTTAGAGTAGTTTAAATCTTACTTGTTGGTGTTTTGACCACACCCCATGTACTTGTATTTTTTTATTCTAAGTTTTACTTTTATTATGAAAAAATAACTTATTTGGAGGATTGGTAAATAGTTTATTAATTTCATGTAGTTCAGGCTTTCTTCTTAGTACTTTATGCCTGAGAGTTATAACTAACTAAATTACAGTATTAATTATTTATATACTTCATACATATTCATAATGGGCATAATGGGCTTATGAGGTTATCTGTTATCCAACCTTTCGGAAGTAGATTATAATGGGCATAATAAACTGAACTATATTGATAGAAATTTAAATTGTAAGACATAAGAATCTCACGGTCACTAGCCGGAAAGTGCAATGATTACTAATCGTTTTGCAGAACTACACTTAAAACATTACATAAACATAACATAATTACCATTTGTTTCAGATAAATATGTGTTGAAAGAATAAATAAGTTATTACTTGCTTAAGAATTCGGTGTTTAAGTTCAAATTCTGAACTTAACATCAGTAAATCGATGTCAAAACTTATAAACTTAAGTTTATAGTCTTACCTTGAATTATGCAGTTTTATTCAACGAACAGTGAAGTACGAGGCACTCTAGGACGCACAGTACCAAGCACACTACAAGGAGTTTTACATAATATCACAATCTCAGATAACAACTTCAGTTTATAAGTGGGAATTTGCAATACGATTCCCAACTTTTCACAAATAATAAACGTGAACGTGACAGTGAACTAAGAAAAGAATACCTGTTTGACAGATTTTTATGGACTGACACTGACACAGTTATTGATTGAATAACAGAAGATAATAGAGGAATAACCATAGAGAATAGATATGAAGTGATTCGCAAGCACACCAAAGTCACCGATGGACGACATAGCCAGAGTCGCAAAAGCTGAAGTGGCTATGGGCAGGCAGGATATATAGTTTGTAGAACAGATAGCTGTTGGAGCAGTAAGGTTCTTGAGTGAAGATAACATACTTACTGGGAGACGCAACGTCTAGGCAGGTCCCCCGCAAGATGAACAATATACCTAGCATTAAGCTGAAATTAATCTAACGCATACGTCAGTCAATCTTATAGTCATTGCTGAGTCTATGCCGCTACTTGCCCATTAAGGGCATCTGTTTCGATAGAATTATGTAAGGTTTTTTATATATAAAAGTCTAAGAGTGCGTTTGACCTCAATTATATCTGATGGTAAGTGAAAATGAAAGCACCCCTTGCATCCTAGGAAAGAACGAGTTCTTTGAAACCATCACCACCTCTCCAGAGTGGTAATATTTGATAGCAGATTTTATATGAAGGGTGGACCTCCCACCAAGCAATGTCACTCGGATTTGTCACCTTTTAGGACACGCTTATCCACTGTCGAATTCAGCCTAACTGATATACTTGCTAACTGCGGCAGTCGTTCAAGGAACATTATGTTCCATGGAGTCGTTACTCTTCCGGTTAGTGAGCGTCAGCTCGCTTACTGTTGACACGCTTGCCACTTAATATTTTCATAGTAGCCACCGCGCGCGGTTTTACCCGCGTAACTTTTGATCCCGTGGGAATTTCGGGCCTATAACCTCCCTCAAGAGTTGGGTTATCAAATGCAAAAAGAATTTTTCAAATCCCACTTGTAGTTTCTGAGATAAGCGCGTTCAAACAAACAAACAAACGCTTCAGCTTTATATATTAAGTAATAGATTCCAAATGCAGATTTGCATCGATTAGCTTCTCTACGTTTAAGATTCTTTTTTTATTCTTATAACATGTTATTAAATTAATTTACTTTCATATCTTCATAGAAAAGATGATTACATCTATTTTGTAATTCAAGCAGGTCCACCGGTCGACTTCATATTAATGATTCTTTACCGATACCAATAATGGTGACAATGGATTATGCAAATATAAACTGAGGCCCACCACCACTCGAATTGACTTGATGAATATCCCTAACCCCACCCAGCAATATACTTCAAGTATAGTTACCTCATCAGACGCAGTAATGTTTTGCCATTTTTTAAGCAGATTGTGTTGCAATTTTCATTTTACCTACATATTTGCACACCTAAGTGGAACGTACTCATCATTTTTTTACCATTAAACATCATAATAATAATAATAATAATAATAATAATAATAATAATAATCTATAGTAATCTCCACTACTGGTTTAGTTCCGAAATCCATCCACCAATATATAAAACTATTAGCTCTGGAATCAAATATTTTAAATAATTTACAAAAAGCCGCCATCTTAAACACCTGTCGAATAGTGCGAAAGTTCCTGCAGCTTGAAGAGTAGAATTTTTACCTATACCTACACACAAAACAACACATTCTGCAGTTACTTGGCGTATGCCCGTAACTACGGACTAAACCAGCGTTAGCTGAGAAAAAAAAGGACTTGAATAAAAATAATAATAAAATAAGAATAGATCTAATAAAGTAGTCAAAAGGACACAAATTTTATTACGAACAATAGCCACACACACAAAACATGAAAAAAACAATAAAAACGAAGTAGAGGTACTAGATACTTTGAAACAAAAGTTAGCTCTTAAAGCTCACCGACTTAAAAGATATAAAAAAGCCCAAGATCGTAGAAGTCAAAATAATATTTTTTTAACTAATGAAAAACAATTCTATAGAAACTTGCAAAAAAACCAAACCTCAATTCAGGATAATACGATAGAGACACCCTCAGAAATCGATCTACAGCAGTACTGGTCAAATGTATGGGAAGAACCAACAACTCACAACAATCAGGCTTCCTGGATAACAGATGAAGAACACCGATGGAGTCACATAGAAAACATGGAACACACAAAAATAACAGAAAATGACATCTCAGAAGTAACAGCTAGGTCGCATAACTGGAAATCGCCAGGCATAGATAAAGTACACAATTTTTGGTACAAAAAACTAACTATTTTACATAAACCGCTAGCTAAAAATATATCAGAAATCATTGCAGGACACCAAAATATCCCAGAGTTTATAGCTACCGGAATAACATACATGTTACCAAAAAATAAGTTTACCGCAGACCCATCTCAATTCCGACCAATCACGTGCCTACCTACTTTATATAAAATAATAACCTCTGTAATAACCCAAAAAATTAATATACATGTAGAAAGCAACAAAATAATAGCTGAAGAACAGAAAGGCTGCAGGCGTGGTCACATGGGGTGCAGAGAACAACTCACTATAGATGCAACTATAATGAAACACGCTACATCAAAAAATAGAAACCTACATTGTACCTATATCGACTACAAAAAGGCTTTTGACAGCATTCCACACTCTTGGTTACTGAAGGTGTTAGAAATTTACAAAATACACCCTACAATCATTAATTTCTTAAAACACGTAATGTTACACTGGAAGACAACACTACACTTAAATAGCCCAAAAAATAATATAACAACTAGAGAAATAACTATTAAGAAAGGAATTTACCAAGGTGACTCTTTAAGTCCTCTGTGGTTTTGTCTGGCCTTAAACCCTCTATCAAACATGTTGCAAAGCAAACGAGCCGGATATCGCCTTAAATATGAAAATAGTGAAAAAATTGTATCACACTTAATATATATGGATGATATAAAACTATACGCAAAAAATCATAAAGAAATGGAACTGCTTATTAAAACAACTTTAGAATTTAGTGAAGATATAAAGATGAAGTTTGGCTTAGATAAATGTAAAGCTATTAACATAATTAAAGGCCATATCCGACCTGGAGACTATGCTGTTAATAACGATAATTTAATCACAGCGATGGAATCAACCGATTTATATAAGTACTTAGGTTTTCAGCAACTCAAAGGATTGGATCATACTAAAATTAAAGAATCACTAGTTTCAGAATATAGAAAGAGAATAAATAATATCTGCAAAACTCACCTTTCGGGTAAAAACTTAATCAAAGCCGTAAACACTTATGCGATCCCAATATTGACCTATTCCTTTGGAGTTATTAAATGGACACATACTGACATTGAACAAATAGAACGATCTACGCGCACTTCACTCACCAAACATAATTATCACCATCCCAAGTCTGCAATAGAAAGATTAATAATCAAACGACAGAACGGAGGGAGAGGGCTTATAGATATACAACATCTGTGGAAGAAACAATTACATAGCTTGACAGTATTCTTCACAACTAAAGCTCAATCCAGTAACTTGCACAAAGCCATAGTCCAAAACGACAATAAATATACCCCACTAAACCTAAATCAACCAGCACTTGATAATGTACCAAATACTAATTCAGAAGGGAAGAAAATAGAAGACTGGAAAAAGAAAGTTCTACATGGCAGACACCCTAGTGACCTAGAGCAAGCACATATTGACACATCGGCATCAAATTTATGGCTTAGAACTGGCGGGCTATTCCCTGAGACTGAAGGGTTTTTAATAGCTATACAAGACCAAGTCATTAATACAAAAAATTACAGAAAATTTATCATTAAAGATCCTACAGTAGTAAACGATAAATGTCGTAAGTGCCATATCCAACCTGAAACCATACAACATATTACAGGAGCATGCGTAAACCTAACTCAGACAGACTATACCCATAGACATAACCAACTTGCCAATATTATTCACCAAAATCTAGCACATAAACACAAACTGATATTAGACACTAAAATACCTTATTACAAATACTCACCACAAACTATCCTAGAAAACACACACTTTAAACTTTACTATGATCGAGCCATACTCACCGACAGAACCATACACTATAATAGACCGGATATTACCTTACAAGATAAAATTAATAAAACTACTTATTTAATAGACATTGCAGTCCCGAACTCCCACAACATACAAAAGACAATAGCTGAGAAAATTAATAAATATTCTGATCTCAAAGATGAAATAACCCGAATCTGGAAACAGGATAAAGTTTACGTTGTGCCTATAGTCATCTCTACCACTGGTTTAGTTCCAAAATCAATCCACCAATACATAAAACTAATAGCCCTAGAACAAAATATATTACATAATTTACAAAAAGCCGCCATTCTCAACACCTGCCGAATAGTGCGAAAGTTCCTGCAGCTTGAAGAGTAAAACACACACCACATTTTGTAGTTACTTGGCGCAAGCCCGTAACTACAGACTTAACCAGCGAAAGCTGTGAAAAAGATCTTGTCGAAAAAAATAATAATAAATTCTTTATTTGCCAGTATAAGCGTTACAACAGATGTTACAAAATTTTTAGCTCGATCATATACTGCTTTAAATATAGCGTGCAAAACAGTTTCATTTCATAAATTTACACATTAACAAATTATACTTTTTAACTAACCTACTATTAAAAAGAAAATCTAATACATTATATTAACATAATATACCTAGCCGTCTTCTTTGATAGAAAATTGTACACTGAGTTTGTTATTCGGAATATTCTACTGTATATTCATGATTCCTTTTTAAAGGTTCTCACTTTGCTTCTTTTATATTTTATAACGCTTACTCTCTCTCACAGCGAGCAAGCCGACTGACAAAGACTTGGCTGAAAGTTCGACAAACCAAATCAAAAACTAACTAACCAGCTGCCCGTGATTGACTGTCAATATTGTTTCTTTGCTACACCTTGCTATGACTTATTTAAATGTCATTCGTTGCGTCAGAAGTTTGTTTGTTATTGTATTTATTGCTTGCTTTGTAAATAAAATTCCGAGCCCGAATTAAGTAATCTAAAAATAATAACAATTATTACCAGAAAATGATTTCAAACGTTATTAAAAATTTAATAGGGGATTCCTCAGATTTCTGTCACATATGTTTGAACAAATCTGTTGGCTTGACCTTACAACTTCAAGATAAATGTTTGCTTGGAACCACAGAATTTTCTGATGATTTACAATATGACGATGTATTTGGTTTACTGTTGGGTGAAGAAGTAAGTTTGTTTTGCTATATAAATGTATCCTTTTTGTTAAATGTCTTGGATATTATGCGTTTTGCCGTACTTTGTTAGACTTATCCATTGTTAATTTATAAAGCTGAAAAGCAAAAACAGACCTAGATAAAACTATCTTTCATCATTATTTGTATAAGAAAGTATTGAACCCACATCATAGTTTCAAATTTCTCCAAAGTAACATTCACCAAATTAGAAATTTACTACCTCCTTATGAATTATTTTATATATTTTTTTGGTTTTTTTTTCAGTTAACAGAGAAATTTAAATATTTTGAAACGGTTTGCAAATCTTGTGCTGATGAAGCTTTGAAGTGCTACAAATTTATACTTAAAGCTCAAGAAAATCTAAACAATGTTATAAATAACATAGAAAGTTTGTACAAAATCTTAAATAACCTCAATGCAAATAAGCTCAATTTTAAATCCGTATTTATTGATTTAGTATCAGAAAATCATTATTATGATACAACATCTTATAACAATAATAAAACACATGCAATCAAAAGACTTCTAAAAATTAAAAAGCAGAATCTCAGAAAAAAAGACAAACAAAATGATACAAAATTATTAAGATGCCAAAAATGTTCAGAATCATTCTGCAATAAAAAGACTTTACAAGATCATTTCAAAAACTGCACTACAGATCTAAATCCACATCAATGTATAGATTGCACAGAGCTGTTTGAAACTGAAGATTCACTTAATGAACATAATGTTACATACCATTCTAACATTACCTGCACAACTTGCGGCAAAATTTACGAAAGCAGAGAAGCCCTAGATCGACATGAAATTTCACATAAAAAAAGCCTTATGTGCCATAATTGCGGAAGAGTATACAAAACCGACATAACATTTCAAAAGCACATTGACCTCAACATCTGCAGCCGAGCAACAGCGACACCATCCCAAGGAGCATTCATTTGTGATTATTGTGGCAAACGTTACACACAGAAAATGTCTCTACGAGTCCATGTACAGTACGAACACTTGAACTATAAAGCTCATGAATGCACAGTTTGCAATAAAAAGTTCTGGGCTCAGAGTAGATTAAAGTACCATATGGTAAAACATACCAAAGAGAAGAAGTATCCTTGTAATATTTGTGGAGGAAAGTTTGTTACAAATGAATCCTTGTTGTATCACACAAGGATCCATACCGGTGAAAGACCTTATGAATGTAGAGATTGCGGTGAACAGTTCCTATCAGCGTCAAGAAGACTAGTGCACTATAGAAAGGTGCATTTGCAAGAGACCTTCCCTTGTAATGATTGTAACATAACGTTTCCTTCGCAGTATAAGTTGACTAAACATATGCAATATAAACATTTTTGAAGAGAGTGTTTCTTTGTATTGATGAATTTAGGGGCTATTAAATATCTGCTGGCTTTAAGACTGGTGCGAACAACTCAGTTCAGAAGATATCCTCCAACATATAGAAAGACTATCTTTGATAACATGTTGAGATATTTATTTACCCTTTATTGTACACTATAACAAATGTACAAAGGAGGGCTTAACGCGAGATAGCGATTTTTACCAGGCAACCTAAATGCATTGTGAAAACTAAAGTAAATTTAAGTTTAAACTTAGTACTAAAGGGAGAATAACACACAATGGTCCGATTTCAAAAGTTTATTGTTAACAAATAAATAATAAAAATGTGATGTGTACAATGTGTCCAATTCCAAAATCTTGTATTTATTAATAAGCGCATGAAGTACGTTAACAACGGAGTAACTCTTTGGGTATGTTCTGCCGAGCGATAGTTTGAGCAACTGAAAAAGAAAAATAATAAGATAAATAATTATATTTACCTACCAATATAATAAAGTGTTTTTTTGAACATCTCTATGGTACAGTGGTTTAAGACAACTACTACGTAATTCGTGAGGTCGGGGATTCGATTCCTGCTGGTAGCAAGCTAGCAAAATTTTCGCTACATGTTATATCATGATCATACGAGCTTTGCTTAATTTGTCCATGTAATTGGTGTGATTGTCTACAGTCTAACGATTTCCGCGGCACGATAGAAAGTATTGCACCGCGACAAATCGCTCTCACGCCCGCTGGCGGCGTCGAGAACGGCCTAGATTCCCCGCGTCGCTGCCCGCGCGCCGTCCAGTTTGCATCCTTACTCTTGAAGAATGATTTTTTATAAATAAATTCTCAAGGGATTAAAAGAAACGCAGGCAAAGCTGTTTAGATAAATACTAAGTCTGGGTGTTTATTTATTTATTTTGTAGGTTCCCCCTACTTCGTTACATCACATAACACATGCTATGCTTACTTTGGGGCCATGAAGTTGGTGTGATTGTCTGGGGTTTTTTTTTAAGTATTATTAAACAGACACCGAAAAAGGCGCGGTCCCAGACTTAAATTTGAGGGGTGGGGTCACAATAAATTTTTTAATCACAAGTACCTTTAAATAAAACACTTTTTAACCGAATATATTCACATTTTAAATTTTAACTCTACGTTTCGGTGTCTTTGCAGACCCCGTGGTCACGAGCGACTGAGGTGTAAAGCAAAGACACCGAAACGTCGAGTTAAAATTTAAAATGTAAATGTACGCGATAAATCCGGATAAAAAGTGTTTTATTTAATAGTATGAATCGCGAAAACTTAAGACAATACAAGTACCTTTTTCTAGCTTTTTAATATTAGGTTAAAATATTCAAATGATCATCAAAAAAGTTCAGCTATACTTTACTAGGAGGCTCTAGTTTTTTAACAAAATTTTATACGTTCCAAATCTGTCAGAAAAAAACCGCGAAAAAAAAGTATTTCTACTTGACGCTAGATAGCGCAACATTTTTTCGCGGCATAAAAATCACCTAGGCAACAAATAACAATCTGGAACTTTGGACATAAATAATTAGGCAACAAACAATTTGTAAAAAAAAATATGAATGATATTATCTTCGTGGTTAGTTAATTTTATTTGGATTGTCAATTTAATTCCTTTATAAAAGTATAGAAAACTAAATTTTGCATCGAGAAACAATGGATGTTTTTTTTTTAAATTATCTCTTTTTTTCAGTTTCTTTATTCGATATAAGTATTATAAGATTTACATTTTTTCATCTACGCGTGTTCATACTTCACAGGAGTCAGCGAGGAACTGACGCCAATGCCTCTAGTGCGGAATAGCTTGAACTAGAGGCTGTGACGTCACGACAACCCAAATTGAAGCTGTGCATTGAAGCTATATATCTGCTTTGTGGCCCTTACCTTTCGCTACACAGGGTTAGTAGGTCCCAGGTTAAAATTTTCGCTGGGCGGAGGGCATATAATGCCCCTGCAGTCATCGCCATAGAAGGGACAAGGCCGATCCGCCGGTTTCAAGGGCTCAGCTTTGCCGCAGAAGTTTATAACACTGTAATAATATAAATAAAATAAGAATCTTTTTATTAATGAGGAGTTTAAAGAAGAAAAAAAAGATACGGGGTTTTCACAAAAGATGGCGTTGTTAAGAAACTTCGATGTCAAAATGATATACCTACCTACGAAAAAATAAAAAAAATATTTTACATTGTCATAACACCGTTTTAAGAAAAGTATTTTAAAAACCTCCATCTAAAATTAAATTTAGTTACGCTTTTACTATATTTTTTAAATTCACTTTGAAAATCTAATAAAAAATATCAATATCATCAAAGCAAAAGTCAAATAATTATTTATTTACATAAATACACCTGAAATAATTCAAATTGTTTACAAAATAAACCGAATGTACATAACATAGATTCTCACGCCTGTATCCCTACTGGTGTAGGCAGAACACGAGAGGTTATAAAACCATCTGATGTTACTTTTGACAAATTTGGAGGCACAAAAACGTTCGGGAAGAGAAGCAGCTGGCACATTCTATGTTTTTCTTTCGCTCCAAGACTAGATTGGAAGTGAATGTATAAAATTGTTGAAGGTTTGAATTTTAGAGATCTATTTTGTAATCTAGGGGATGTTAAGGTTTTGATTTTTACTAAGAGCTTGTAAAGGATTGTCAGGCAGGATTAAGGTTGCGAAGCAGGTTATTAACGATTTTAACCAAGCAGTTTAATATTCATTTTTCGCTAGATGTCGCTAACGGATTGAAATGTGTATCGCGATGATACCAGCTTCGAATGGAAAAAAAATCGGTTGAAGTTTCCTATCTCAAAAACTACTGAACCGATTTTGATGAAACTTACAGTTTACCCTAATTTGAACACGGACATAAAAACATACCTACACTTTTGAAATTTGGCAAATTTATTCAGACGTTAATATTAGAACTAACATACCTATATGAAAACTGGCCAATTCTGGAAATATTACATACATACGGGTGGAATTGATAAACTCCTTTCTTGGAGTCGGTTAACAAGAAAAGAAAGAAAAACATTATCCTTTTTCGCTGTCGAAGTCGGATATTTAACCGTTAATAACTGCATTTTATCGGTAGCTAACCATGAATTTGGTAGCTAACGGGTTTTTTTTACAATTTTTTACGGTTTTTTTTAATAAATTGATGTTTGAAATGTGAATTGACAATGCCTTTTTATATGATGTCAAATTTGTTTTTCTAAGTCAGTGTTCAAGAAGCTTCTGATAGTGATATCGAACCAACTGAATCATGACCCACAACAAGCTCATTTTGGAAAATCGTCTAAATGCTACTAGGTCGAAATTAGCTTGAAGATAGGTTTCCTTGGTGACGAACTTATCATTTCATTCGATTCGACACTGACATTTAATGAGTACAGAATGGAGAAGAAAACGAAAAGCTCTAAATAGATGTCGCTTCATACGCTTGACCCATAATAAACTGTCAAATGAACAAGTTGTTACCGAAATTGCTTGTTCAGTGTTCTTTTTTGCGGTAAATCTATATAATATTTTATTTTTCTGTATCAAAATGTGGAAAATGTGGACCGTACTAAGTACATTTACACAAAAGTTTAAATCAAGTACATCCACACTTTAGCAAGTGTACGTATATCCCAAGAGAAACTGTGGTATCCATTT
This sequence comes from Stenoptilia bipunctidactyla, assembly GCA_944452665.1. Taxonomy (NCBI): domain Eukaryota; kingdom Metazoa; phylum Arthropoda; class Insecta; order Lepidoptera; family Pterophoridae; genus Stenoptilia; species Stenoptilia bipunctidactyla. The sequence continues at coordinate 17,899,477 of OX101745.1, forward strand.
TCTATAAAACTTATGACTATGCAATGATGCATTTCTAATTTTTCGATAAAAATCACTACAAAAATAACTTTCACTATGGTATTTGACAGTTGTTATGGGTCAAGCGTTATCAGTGCCTCTAGTGAAAAGAGTTGGCAGTTTTCTACCCCATTTGTATAGTATCTAAAATGTTTTAAGTGCCATTATATGCGATAGAACTTAAAAGTTTCAAACGAATTATCTGGGAAGTGGCTCATGATTTAGTTGGTTCGTAAGTACATAAATAAATATTTGTTTTTTTCTCACGCGATATTCGCGTACAGGTATCGTGTATTAGTACTTTACCTTAGTTAGACAGTCCCGGGTACCTATAGTTTATAGATAGGTAGAAAAAATTGAGTGAATAAGAAATATAGCTCACCCAAAGTCCCCTTTCTCCATCCATTTCGGGTCAAGTTTCATCAGAACATCGAATTTTCCCTTCGGCAAGGCACACACGACCTCCGACTTAACAGTTCGAATCGCCAAAATCGGTGTAGGGATGAAACCTTAAATAATGAGATTAAATTGCACTTTATTGTCAGATTAAATAACAAAAAACTTTGAATAAATAAATATTATAAAATATGGATGTATGTATTTATTTGTGGAGCTATGCATTTTTAAATTATGCTGTAAAAACTAAATAATTGAAGAATATATTCTCCAATGAAAAAGGTATTTGGTACAAAACCCTTTCTGCTGAGCCTCCACAAGTTCATTGGTTCGGTAATAGTAAAAAGAACACGAAAAGAACTAGTAAATTGTTTTAGACTACGTTAGGGTCATGTTCCATAACCTAATGCGCAAAACTGAAAGTCCCAATTGTGTTTTTTGTCATACAAAAGAGGATCTTTTCCATGTTTTAATAGAATGTAAAAATAATGAGTCATTACGAAATAAATTTTTAGTAGATACACAATGTTACAAACAAGATATTACGTTTATGTTTCACTGTGTATTTAGTTCGAAATTCACGAATGAGATTAGCCAACGCGTTATTTATTTTTATATACAATCTCTAGAGTTAAGGAAACAAATGTCTACCTAAGTTTTTTCTATTGTCCAATTAATTTAAAAAAAATCTGTCTTAACCTTATAGGTGTATAGCTTTTTAAATAAAGATTTAAAAAATATATATAATATTTTAGAGGGTTTTATAGGCCAACGAAGATATCGAGTTTTATTATTATTATATATTTATTAGCTGACCCGGCAAACGTTGTTTTGCCATATAAATAAAAAGAAAATAGATGTTGGCCGATTCTCATAGATACCGGATAATCACAAAAAATTTCATCAAAATCGGTCAAGCCGTTTCGGAGGAGTATGGCAACGAAAACTGTGACACGAGAATTTTATATATTAGATACTGTGGAAGATTCGCGCCATTTCAAATGTAATAAGTAGGTATACAGACGTATATTAAAAAAAAAATCTTATTTAAACCAAACTGAGAAATAAACTTTGCTGATAGCTACCTATATTTAGTGTGTTTAAATATAAATAACAAAATAAATGTTTCTGACATGCATACCATATTATAAAATATACAATTATACAGGGTGGATTTCGACGAGAGACCTTTGCGGAAATATTGCATAGTTTAAGTGATACATGGTTGGTTTATAAAATAAAAATAAAATAAAATAAAAATCGTTTATTTCAGACAATTATAGTCCATACACAACATAAAAATTACAGTTTATAAATTATCATAAGCACATAATATATTACCTAAAGATAGAACAAACCAGATCAATTAAACAAAATAAATAGGTATAACAAATTTGATAAAATTAAGATTAAATTTACTCATGAAAACAACACCCTAATTATAAAATTGTATGTTTATAAATAAATATATTTCATTTAATTATTACAGAATTAATTTGAATTCAGGCAAATGTCAAGATTAACAAATTAGGTACACAAATTATAAAATTAAATACGGAAGTTAAGTCACAAAATCAATATAAAAATTAAGTTAATCGTTCAAATTGAGATTCATAATTAAATTAGCATTAGATTGGGTATTAAGTAGATTAGCATTAGATTGGGTAGATTGGGTATGAATTACATTACATGTCATGCAAACAAAGAGAGTCAAATTAAAATTAAAATTATATTAAATGGCAAACTACTTGTCAGATCACTTTCCTTATGAGATTAGTCCATAATGGCGAGAACCTATCCGCGACAGTCCTCAGGATGCTGTTGTGACTGCCCCGCACCCTGGCGATCAGGGAAGCCGTTTTCTTGCGCATGATGGCATGAAAACCATCAGTGTGATATGCCGCAAACATGCCCGATGCACTACAAAAGCGAGGCAATCCCAACATCATCCTGAAGATATTGTTGAACTGGACCCTTATGGCGTCTAGGGACCTTTTGGTATGGCTAACCCACAGACCTCCCGAGTAAAAACTCTGACAATATGCTTTGAAAAGCGTTATTTTAACATCTTCAGAACAATGGAAAAATCTGCGTATCAGCATGTTACCTCGGACCGCCAGAGCCCTACGCTCTCTTTCTATGTCGACATCGTCTGTGAGGTCCTCGGCGAGGATATGACCTAGATATTTAAATTTCGTTACACGATTAATGCGCAAACCATTTAGATAGATATTATGTGTATAGTCTAAGCGCTTACCAGCTACCTCAAAAACCATGAACTCGCACTTTTTCACATTGTAAATAAGTCCATGTTCCGCAGCATAGGCTTCACACACACGCAATAACTCCCTTAAACCCCCGACCGTTGGGCTCAGCAAGGCCATGTCATCAGCGTAGCTGATATTGTTAATACTAACGCCATCTATACTACAGCCGACAGGCCGGTTACTTAGTCCGACGATGAGGTCATTAATGTACAGGTTGAATAGCTTTGGAGATGTCAGCCCCCCCTGTCTCACACCGCTTTCCAATCTGTACGATTCCGAAAGCTTGTCTGCCCATCTCACGAAATTTGTCTGATTCGCATACCAATATTTAAATATGTTAAGAACTTCAACCGGTAGACTCCTGACTGACAGCTTTCTCCACAGCACATCGTATGATACAAGATCAAATGCCTTGGACAGATCAAGGAAACAGGCGTATACTGGTGTCCTACGATCAGTGTAATATTGGACAGTATGCTTGAGACTTAAAATTGCGCTTTCAGTCGATAGCCCGGCCCGAAATCCGAACTGAGCGTCATGAAGTTTTAAATATTGGTCTAATATAGAATCAAGCATACTGTCCAGTATCTTAGCAATAGTTGTTGCAAGTGAGATGGGCCGGTAATTACCCATATCTGAGATATCCCCTGTCCTGTTCTTCACAATGGGCACTACGATAGTTTTCATTAAATCATGTGGAATATATGAGTGACTCATGCACATTGTAAAGAACATGGCAAGAACCCTCGGCAGGTGAACACCCGCTTGTTTCAAGTGCTCTATACTGAGCCCATCATGGCCTGGAGACTTACCACCGGTCATTTTCTTCAAGACATTTCGTACTTGACCAGCTGTGAAATGCACAAGTGGCACCTCACCCGGACTGCTGAGCTCGGCGGTCAACGATTCCGACGACGTTCCCAGTGGCGAGCTTACCTTGAAGTGTGCCTTGAACTTATTGGCGATACCCGATGGTTCACATTCTCCTCCAACACTCACTGGGAGGCCAGGCCTAATATCCAGTCTACTAGTAGCCTTCCAAAATTTACCAAAGGTTTTACCTGACCTATGCTTCGCTAAAATGTTCATTTTAAGTTTTTCTTGGTTATTTTGGCACCATTTTACCCGACTTTTAAAGATTTTACGAGACTCAAACATTTCACGATATATTATACCTGAGGTGGGTCTATTATGCAGAACCCACATACTGAATTTTAGCCTGGCCACCCGATGAGCTTCACGAACATGTTTATTCCAGCCACATAAATGCCTACTAGAAGTTTCTTTATTGCGATATCTCACACTAGTGTTACTTGCCGCCTCGCTTAAGATACGCACAATATCACCATACATGTTTGTTAAGATAGTTTTGTGACTCTCTAAACTGCAAGACCCACGGCTGCATTCCTTAAACTCGGAGGGGAAATCAATTTCACGCAAGCTCTTATTACATAGCTCGTGATATTTATCAATTTGATTATCATCTCGCACGCCCCATAAAACTGAACTACGATACAAGTCACCAGTCGCCAGTTTAGGTCTCACAACACTTATATCACATTTAATGAGCAAAGGTAAGTGATCTGACACAAAAACATCCTCAATAACTCGAGCCTCAATGACTGTTTGCCAGGCTGCTAAAGACACTGCGCAGTGATCCAGCCATCGCCTGCACCCATGGGCCTCACTAACATACGTGTAAGTGTTAGAATGTAAGCCGAGATATTCTACGTCAGCACAAATCCATGACTGGTCCGTGCTAAAGTTGTTAAGTTCAACAAAAAACATTTCATGGGGGTGAGCATTAAAATCACCCAAAATATATAGGCTCTCAACCTTCACGGTCTCAGTTATTGCACTAATTTCACCTAGCACCTCAGTGAAAATTGGTAAATTTTCGTACGAGTCAGTAGGCATGTATACTGAAAATACAATAATAGAGCGTCCGCGCACAACGGCCTGTATACCTGTCAGGCGAGGGCTGGAACACTGTATCACAGTCACATGTTCGAAAATGCCCTTCCTCCAAAGAATGGCTACTCCTCCAAAAGGTCTCCCAGTTAACAAGCCAGCTGAGGTGTCCACAGCGGACTTACCTGTATATTCAAAACTATTTGAGATAGTTCCTAGTAATGCTAAGTCATGAGGAAGTAACCAAGTCTCCTGGAGAGCTATTAAATCAGACTTTAAACAAATGTCCCTAATGTCATTTAAAGACCTCTTGAGCGACTTACAATTGAAGGTTATAAAATTTAAAAAATGCTTAGACTTTAAATCCATTATAATATAATTAGTTAACAACATGTTTCTCTCCGTTTTTGTGTATATAATGCACAAAACGCCTAAATGTAATACCATCAGGCCAAAATTGATCATTTAAAAATAATTCTAATTTATTTTTGCAAACAAAAACTTTATAAGCATTATACATTCTATTTTGCTTCATATTTATTCTTTTTAATGATACAGTATCACCTGTTTTGTCTTGAATGTAACATATAATATCACTTTCACTTGTATTCTTACTAACGTTTGAAATAAACAAGGGAATTTTGACCTCAGCAGCTCTAAATTTACTGTCCGACGCTGTCAAAGCACATCCTTTTTGACCTATATACTTATATTTACTTTTAGTTTTCTTATTTCTAACTACATGCCATTCGGAATCACTGACCCCTACCACTGGTTTACACTTTACACTCAACTGGTTAAGGTGGCCGTCACGTAGTACGTCGCCGTTACACTGAGTGTCGAGTCGAAACGCGATCGAGTTTGACCGCCCTGCCGCCGATGATGATCGAAAACCACTCGTAGCGGACTCGCGCAATGCGTCAGCGCAATTAGGCAAAATTAACGGCGGCGAGACAAAAACACTCTCGGGAGCCGCCATCTGTCTATCTGTCTCTCTCTGGCCCGCGTCGCTGCCGCGACTCAGGTGCACTGCTCTCGATCTTTCGTTTTCATTCAAAAACACTTCGCTAGGTAAATGAGCCACTTGATTGGTTGCATCCGTTTCTTTCTTTCGCGTGCAAGAGAAAGGGACCGAGCATTCCAAACTTTGTGTTGTTGTCAAGGGCCCGGTATTTAACGGTCGATTGTCTTCACTACAAACAGCTGAGTTGCAAATATCCTGATTTACGAAATTAAGACCAACTGGGCCACTATCTAAATCAAAGCTATTCTGAACACAAGCGCCTCGCCGTTTGTTTACATTTACGTTCGGATACTTTTCGTGGGATCCATTGTGTTTAATTAAATCCACCTCCAGTTTGAGAGCTTCAAACGCATCTGATGATATCATTCTGTCCTCCAATGCACTGAGTTGAGTTTTGAGGCACAAAATATCTTTCAATAACCTCGTCACATCTACATGATCAAAAGTTACTGGCGGTAATTTATGTAGTTCCTTGGCCACAAAAACGGGAAAAATCTCCGGATCAGAACCTTTTAAAAGACCAATTATATCATCTAAGTCTCTTGACATTTTCTTTTTTCCTTGTTTTCGACGAATGGGCATCTTTTTGGCACTGGGTATTGAACCAAATAACAAAGATTTAGCCCTCACTATTTCACTATCCGAGAAAGCGGTAGTACATAGCTGGTGTATGCTTTCCTCGTCCATGTAGTCCATCACATTATGCACAAAAGCGAGCAATTCGTTAATTACAACATTGCAATTCGAACACTTTACAATATTTGAACACGACATTGTCAACGCAAATGAGTCACCGAAAAAACGATAATCGCGCGTCCGCATACAAAGGCGCACGGCGCGAGACTGTGCGGCGGTTTATAATGTTTAGAAACTTAAACGAAGTAAAAAAAAAAATACAAAGTTCACTCATTTTTAACTGTGGTGATAACCCTAGGTATATTGCATCTGCACATCACGGCAAGATGGCTAGATTAAGTAATCGTCGTCGGGAAAGCTCGGGATATTACGTTTATTTCCGAGAGATGTTGTCATCGTACTGGTGTAAGAATGACACATAAATGTCAAATAAAGCAAATAAAATGCAAAAATATGAATATCAGTTACTTTATTACAATTTTTACATACGGTGTTCAAATGTTCCTCCGTGTCTTATAATACACGCTGCAGCCCGTGCCCGAGTATGTCGGTGCACATGCGATAATGTCTGATCTTCACGATTTGTCCTACGAAGAATGTCGAAGGCAGCAATCAACCTTTGTTTCATGTCGTCCGGTATTAAGTTTTTTGACGATAACCAAAATAAATTAAAAAAAAACAAGGACAGCCTATTGTATGAATTGCTGATCAACATTCGGAAATAATTTTATGAAGCGAGTTAACGAACTAAAACCTTTTTATCACTTTAGGGCGCGTTCACATAGAACGTCCGATTTAACAGGATCCTTTTTAAGTGATCCGTCGCTACTGGTGGTAATATTCACACAGCATTTACAGAACCGATTTTAACGGATCCGTCTGTACTGGAGGTAATATTCACACAGCATTTACAGGACCGATTTTAACAGATCCGTCGCTACTGGACTTTCGTTCTTCAGTGTATCGACTACTTTCTACGAGGATGGACGTTGTATATTTTTCGGACGCCTTGCTTGCCATGATTATGAGAGCACTGGACAGTAGACACGTGCACTACTCTAGGAATGAAACCGGCAAATGGCGGCTGTGTGCAGCACACCGCAACCCACGCACCCCCATGCCAAGCCTGCTTATTTTGTCGGATCGGTATTATTTACTGGATCCGGAATACTCTTCTATGTGAACTCGCTCATACAACTACATACGCTAATAACATTAACGTTTAAACGAACCTGTGAAACGGACGTTCTATGTGTACGCGCCCTTAGTAAACGGAGACATTTTATTTATGACGAAAGAGGTTACTATCATCTTTACCTAATTGCTTATGACGATTGAGTACATTCGAGTGGTTGTCAAAGTCATTCCATGATGTGAATTATTTGTTGTGGTTAGAATTATCAACTAATAAGGAATTGCATAAGTACTCCACCAGAAAATTTAATAAATAGAATAGAGACAATCACCTCTGCAAATGCACGCAGACATAAGAATGGATAAATGGCAACATATTAACGAAATATCCTGACTGACGTCTAAAGATTGTTTACAAGTAAGTTCAACCAAACCACCTGTGTAGGGTTGGCACAAAGTAGTTTTTGGTATGAATGTTTAAAAGGCTATAACTTGAAAACGGTAACATATATTTCCATAGTTTCTATGGGGGAAATATAGTGCTAAGGTTGAACTATCTGCCAGTTCCGCAAAGGTCCCTCGTCAAAATCCACCCTGTATATGTCGCACTCATCTGGATGAATTAGCCACTCAATTGGACGCCTAGACCGAATCAACGGCCTAGGCCGATGGTTAATTGAACACGAAAAACTCAACGTTTAACAACTTGGCGTGTTGAAAGTTAGCCCCTTGAAGATGGCTGACCAAAATTCAGCCAAGTGATTTAAAGTTGGTACAGTTTTGGATAAAGTAATAAAACAAGTAGGTCATGATAAAATTATCTGTCATGACGTAAAAACCAGTCAAGCAAAATTTTTTTTTATAAGATTTTTTTTCATTTATTTCAATTACAATGAAATAAAATCCATTGTGGCGCATCGCCGGGTGCTGCCGCACCACGCTCGCTTCGCTCGCTCGGCTCGCGCGTAAATATAAATATCAAAAATGTAATAAAATAAGTTCCGTTTTAATGTTTTAATATTTAAACCAAACATCAAAGAACAATATCCAATTTAACTAAATGGCTAAACCCAACTGGTTAAACGTTGCGATCAACGACTTGACTAATTGTCCTTAAGCCGGTTGAAACGGCCTAGGCGTCCAATTGAGTGGCTAATTCAACCAGATGACTGCGACATATACATACTATAATATATAGGTAATACCTTGTAAAGACGCCTCGAAAGAAGCATACGGGTTACAGTTTCTATCAGCCATCAGTTTTCGGTAATTAAGGTCCCCTTTGAAGACGCAAGAGATCGCCATCTGTAGGGTTCTGTACAGCCAATAGTTCTCTCTTTTCATGTCCTTGTAAAGTACAGGGTATGTCCAGAAATCGTCAGCCTGTCAAAAGAATTATAACTATATACAACGTGTAACATAATGAAGAGATAATACTTAAGTGAATTGTATGTTTGGTGATGTAGTTTATAAGTAACAGTAACACAAATTTGTCATCCTTACGGTTCGGGCAAAAAACAAGTTCAAAGTTTAGATCAAAATATCTAAGTGTTAACCCTAAAAACAGCTGTTAGCTTTTGATGAAATCTATTAGATAACAGATGGCATAAAAATAAAGTGATAGGTAACTAAGACAGATACTACAAAGTTCAGCCGGTCCGGTAAGGTCACTGACTGCGGCACAGGTCTAGTTTTAGCTTATTAGGTTGACTAGGGTTGTCAAAATATTTTGTTGTAAATTAATACATTAATTTGTATGAAAGTCTATACCAGCACTGATCATGCTAATTCTTTTACTGTATATTCTACGTATGGTATAGAAGCTAACCCTCAAGTTTTATCTCTCCATTTTGTTACACATTGTATATATTATATTAAAAATATAATCTTCAAGGCTACAAGCCTTTAAGGCTCGAAGTCTTTACAGCTGCAAGCCTTTAAGGCTGTAAGCATTTAAAGTTGCAAGCCTTAAAGCTTTAGAGTTTGAGCCTTGAAAACTTCAAGGTTAAGGCTCAAGGCCGCAGGTTCAAGGCTTAAATTTACAACACTAGTTTGCTTGCGCTGGCTTTTCGTCTACGACAATTTAACGTTGCATGACCATGACACCCATTTTTTTTTGTAATTCAAGAATTATTGAACACCCTTTTTCACATACACACGTCTTAACAAAGTATTACTGTAAAAAAGACATACAGTGGAATCCGTTTATAATGACGGGAAATAAGAAACAAGTCATACTAAACGGACGTCATACAAAGCATAAAAATATAGCCTATAACCTTCCTCAAGAGTTGGGCTATCAAATGCAAAAATAATTTTTCAAAGCCCACTTGTAGTTTCTGAGATTAGCGCGTTCAAACAAACAAACAAAAAAACAAACTCTTCAGCTTTATATATTAGTATAGATATGAAAACCAAACTTCACTGTGTAAACACGTCATAATAAGCGGTTGTTCAATATAAGCGGAGTCATAATAAACGGATTCTACTGTATTTCTATTACCTTATGTTTAAACTAGAGATGAAACGGATAGTAGTTTAGCCGGATATCCGGCCAGTCGTGTGGCCGCATAGCCGGATATCCGGCGGGACTTAGCCGTTTGGTGCATTGCGCACACACACACCTGCGTTAGAGGGCGCGAACGATCGGGTGAACTCGGTTCGATTTGGGTCTTTTCGCTGATGAGCGAAGTTAAGTACCTAATTGTTTCATTCATTCATTGTAGTATTGTGTTGATTGCAGTGCAGAGCAGGCACGTGAGTTATCGTTTGAGGTTATTATTTACTGTGCTCTTGTTATTTGAACTTGAAGTTTAGACAATCCGAAAACTATTGAACAACGAGAAATGGCATCGGTGAAGAAAAGATCTCGTCTATGGGAATATTTTGATATCAACAGTGAAAATAATAAGTTTGCTCAATGCTCTCAATGCAGAGAAATTAGTATTTATTCACCATAATTTGCCCTTAGTGCATTTTGAGTATTAAATAAGTCATTTTCTATATTCATTACGTTCATTAATTCATTAACTATTGTGTTGATTCTTCTTTATCAGCCCATATACATCCCCATCGAGGGGCACGATTGTGTTGATCAAATTTAAAAAAATGTACTCTTATTATATTTGTTAAGTGATACTAAGACTTAAGGTGATATCAGACGGTTCATTCGAGTGAATATTCACTCGAGTGAATGCTTCATTTTTTTTTCATTCTATGTTCACACGGCTTAGAGGAAATGATACAGAAATGAACATTCACTTTTCTTTCTTTTTAATATGTCGTCGAATGAAGTCGTGCGACTTGGAATTTGTTTAATTTGTGATCATGTTGACAAAAAAGAAGCAAAGAAAACGTCGACGGTGGTGGGTGCGACCATGGATTGAAAGAAGAAATGTATTAGGAGCTTCAAATACATTATTGAGAGAACAAGCCGTTGAAGATCCTGATTCATATTGTAATCATCTTCGAATGGATGAAAATAAATTTGATGAACTGTTACTTCTTATTTCTGGATCAATAACGAAACAAAATACTTTAATGAGAGATAGCATACCTAACCGAATAAAACTTCAAATTGTACTGAGATACCTGGCTACAGGTGATGGTTTTTGGAAGTTTAGAGTTTTTATACAGAGTACCTCGAAATACAATACCTACAGGACTTGAGACAAAATGGCCGAACCCGAATGAACGTTCTCGCAATGTTCAGACTGTTCATTCCTCGTTCATTCGGAGTGGAAATGAAAGATGCCAGATGCCAATATCCAACACTGTTGGATCGGTTCACTAATGAATTCATTCGGCACTAATGATTCATTTCGTGTCACTGTGTCACTTGTAGTGAAAGATGCAGAATGAAAGACGAAAATTAACAAAAAATGACCCGTCTGATATCACCTTAACTAATAAAGCTAATAAATACTTAAAGAAATTGTCCACTTTAATTTTTTAATACGCCGGATACTATCCGGCGTAAAAGCAGCTATCCGGTATCCGGCCGGATAGTGTTAAAGCCGCCGGATAGGCCGGATACCGGATAGTTGCCGGATATCCGTTTCATCTCTAGTTTAAACCAGTAGATCAAAACTTACCATAAGAACAAAAGTGCCGTCTTCGACGAGCTTCACCCATTGGTCGGCGAGCTCATTCAGCTGTGTTGCGTTTATGGTACGTGGCTCCTCGCCCTCAGCTGATTACAGATATTTATTATTATTATTTATTCTATTTTGAAAAAATACTTGCTAAATTGATGTTCATAAGATATACTTATTGGAACTAACTATACCCTGGCAAATAATTCATACATACATACAGAACATCACGCCTGTATCCCGAATGGGGTAGGCAGAACACCAGAGGTTACAAGACCATCTGATGTCAAGTTCGACAAATTTTGAGGTATTATAATGATGGATAGAGACTATTGCAGTGACAGGGGGTCAGCCTATCGCCCACAAAAAGCCTCCAATAAAACCTCAGTCCCTTAACTGACTTTTACAGTATGCCCGGGAAAGAGAAGCAGCCGGCACATTCTAAGTTTTTCTTTCACTCCCAGTCCAGCATGGAAGGAACTTGCTAAATTAATGTTCATAAAATATACTTATTGGAACTAACTATAGCCTCACAAATAATTCAATCCAGTAAAATTACAGTTCCAGTGTGCCCAGTTAAGGGAAGAAAAAAAATAGTGATGCGGTTTTAGTGAATGACTGATTTATTTTTAATATAATCTTAATGATACAGGAAAAAAAAATTTGACTCACAAAATATTTCACACTTTTATTTTCTCATTTCTAAAGTGGAGATGCTTTACATCACTTACTTTTTCGTTGTCTCTAAAAAAATTGCAAGGAACTAACTTCACTTATTATGCGACCGTTTTAAAGCACAAGGTATGTTTGGTAATTATTTATTTTCGTTAAAGTTACTGTAAAGATAAATAAGAGTCCTCAAATACACGTATTTATACATTGTAAATGTAAAAGTACGATTCAATTTCAATCTTTCTCGTTCAGTACCTTTTTACTACGAAGATTTTAACTGGTATCATTATTTTTCTGTTTGCCATTTCGACCTGTCACTGCATTTAATTATTTGCCAGGGTATAATAATTAATGACGTACGATTATCGGTACTTATATTGTTTACCTATAAATAATAAATAAATAATAAAATCCCCAGACAATCACACCAACTACATGACCCCAAAGTAAGCATAGCTTGTGTTATGGGATACCATGTAGCGAACTAGGGGGGAACCTAGAATATAAATAGATAAACACCCAGACACGGAACATTTTTTTTTCTTGTTCCGTGCGGGAATCGAACCCGCAACCACTAGCGTCTGAGGCAGACAGGTTTACCCCATCGCCAAAGTGATCGTCACAGCTTGTTGTGGATCATAATTCAATTGGTTCGATAGTACTTTATTTGATAGCAAATTCTAAAGATTTCACAGCTTTCATTGGGAGGAATATGTTCAGCATTGGGTGTCAATAGGATGGTGATGATGATTCGTAGTGTGTTTAGCTGCGGTTTGAGCTGGGGGTTAGGCTCCCAGCCGGGTCAATTTATGAAACGAAATTTTTGAAACTTACCCGAGTCTGTGTGTAAACTAGGATAGTCCCGCTGTTTGGTCTCTATAACACAAACTTATAATAAAGCTTACTTTGAGACCTAACTTGACAAATTTGGGGGCATTATAATGATGGAGAGAGACTTGCAGTGATAGGGGGTCAGCCTATCGCCCACAAAAACGTCAAAAAACCTCCGTCCCTTAACTGACTTTTACACTATGCCCGGGAAGAGAAGCACCTGGCACATTCTATGTTTTTCTTTCGCTCCCAGTCCAGGTTTTCAATTGTTCTGTAAACATAAGTCGTGAAACTTAATACATAAACTTCTTACCTGCTTTCGGATCGGCGACAGACTTCCTGAATTCTATATTTCGACAGGTATTAACGAGGTACCTAAAATATATAAATAAAAATATTTAAAAATGTAAAAATCATTATAAAACCTCACAAAATCTTTAAAAAAAGTATACGCACCTAAAATCTTTAGGTGTGGCATCAGACACAAACCACGGGATCTTCTTTAAATGGAATCTGATCTGAAAGTAAAACATGACCAGTTTATTACATACATACATAACTTCACGCCTCTATCATAGGGTTGCCAACTCATCATCATCATCACAACTCCGTGTAATGGGCCCACTGCAGGGCATGAGTCTCTCCTCTGGGTGACGAGGAGGTTTAGGCCATAATCCACCGAGCTGGCCCAGTGCTGGGTGGTGGCCCAGTGCTAGCCAGTGCATTGCCAACTATACTGTTTAAAACAGTATTATACTGTTTTTCAATACATTATACTGTTTACTTTGGACAAAAAAAAAGTAGGTAAGTATACAAAAAACTTTTCTCAGCATAAATGCAAAACACTTTATGTGCTAGACTTAAATAAATAAGTTGTGAGAGAACCTCTAATAAAACATATGTGTGCAAAACATTAAATTAATTAAATACTGTTTATTTTTCCAAAATACTGTTTCATATTCTTTTCAGACCTAAATATTATTTATTTCTAGAAAAATTGTTGGTAACCCTACTCTATCCCTTATGGGCTAGGCAGAACACCAGAGGTTATAAAACCATCTGATGTCGCGTTTGACAAATTCGGAGGTATTATAATGATGGAGGAACTGTTGCAGTGATAGAGTGTCAGCTTATCGCCCATTGACCAGTTTATTAGTCAATCAAAATTAAAAAATCATATTTCTCAGCCACACGTTAATTGCCAAACCAAAATTGTAAGGTTTATGTATCATCGAACCAATTGAATCATGGCCCATTTTGCTGAAAGTTCGTTTGAAACTGTCAAACTTGTAAGGTCTATAGCGTATAATGCACTAATGACTTTTTAGATATTGTACGAATTCTGTACTCATTAAATGCCAGTGTAGAATGTATACAGAAAGAAAGCGGAAAACTTATAAGCGCTTACCAGCGTTTGACAGCGCTGGTGACCCACGCAGGAAAATATATGAACGCGCGCCGATAAGCACTGAACGGTGCCGACAAGCTTCAACACGCGCTGGTCAGCGCTGGGAAATCATCGTCCGATGAGTCCGACATTTTGCTTGGTCTGCCTCAACCTGCTTCCTTTGTGTAGAACGGAGCATCGCTGTCAAGCGCCGGTAAGCGCTTATAAGTTTCCAGCTTTCTTTCTGTATACGGCCTAATGATAACAAGTTCGTCACCAGGGAAACCTATCTTCAAGCGAATTTCAACCTACTAGCATTTAGACAATTTGCCAAAATGAGCTTTTTGTGGGTCATGATTCAGTTCGTTCGATAGTAGGTACATACCTCAAATCCTATTTGTATATTATTTTATTCTCAAGTGTAATAGATAATGATTTTAGGTATACATATACATACAGGGTGTGGCGTTATGAATGGATAACTTGGTACCTACGGGTAGACGGTACTATGCCGGTTCAGAAAAATGAATGTTATGTTCAGTAAAAGTCCTTCCGTTTCCAGGATATTCGACATTTTCGAAATTTCAAAAATATTCCACCCTTCGTCACTCTTTTTGGTGCCATGAATACGTACAAATAATGAATGTTGTTGTACCTGATTGTTCAATAGTTATATTCTTGGATAAATGTGCCATCGAATGAAATCTCCTACTACTTTCATGATAATTAGCACAGCGCGTTTGCAAAATAACTTTTTACACAAACTCAATGGTTTTTTATTACGCTTTGGACTTTTACTCTGCCGTGGTTTAAAAAAATGTACGGCAGCTTAAACGCTAAGTTTATAAAAAATCTAGTTTGTTTTATGCAGACTCCGAAATGGCATGAGGGCCCATCACGCGACGTTGCGTTTCATATTTGGTGAATGATTTAACGTAAAGGCAATTCTTCTTGGACAGTTTAAGAATTTTTTAAACGTTTTTTTTTTTTGTTAATGCCTCGTAGGTTTTAAACGCTTCTTAGATATTATTTAGTTGTACGTTTAGTTCAGTGGGGTACATTAACCTTCTACTAGAAAAACGGTCATAACGCATAAATCGTGAAATAATCTACATATAAATGAAAAAACTAAGTAAAACTACTTTTTAACCGGATTTATCGCGTATAATTTATATTTTACATTTTAACTCGACGTTTCGGTGTCTTTGCAAACCCCGTGGTCACGAGCGACTGTCGCATTTAAATTATGGATCGTGAAAACTTAAGACAGTACTATGAAAAAAATACTTTTTTCACCAGTAATGGACGCCCAATTATGGACAGTACCCAATGTTAGACCTATGTAATTGAGAAGACTTGTAAGTTATCAATAGAATCCTGAAAATTATGGTCTAAAATAAATAAAAGTGTGATGTTTATGAGTAATAAAGTATTTATTATTATTTTTGCATACTTATAATATTTTAGGACTCAAAGAAAAAAAACTCAAAAAAGTAACAAAACTACTTATAATGAAAATTAGTTTTTGGTACACGTATGTAAAATAAAAAAGCAATCCATACACAAGGGCGGACTATCAGGACATTGCTTACATTCCATTGTGGTCTGTACTCTCTTTTTGTTCCGATAGCAATTTCGGCAATCTTTTCTGGCAACTGCTTGCACTTTTCTTTCTAGACCGACTTTTATCGTCCGCTCCGTTGTTTTGACTATTTTAGTCAACTTGTGATGTTGCTGTTGTCGATTTGTCGAAGGTTCTGGTGCAAATGTACAAACGTTTTCAGGTAATAAATTTTCAATGATTTTTTCCCTGAAATCGTAAAGTGTCATTTTAGGTTTTCCAGAGTATTTGTTATATAATACTCGAGCATTTACAAGACTTATCATGATTGTGTGTATAAAAATGTTTAGGTACCAGCGTAAAGTTATCCTTTCCAATGGATAATAGGGAATCATTTGCTCTTGTAGATCAACTCCTGACATATTTTCGTAGTAACGAATTATTGCTAATGGCTTCAGAGATGTAGTCCCAAGTTCACCAGTGACCTCTTGCATCTCATCCGGAAACTCTGTCGATAAATAATTGATTTCTTTTTTACCTTTCCACTTTCCAATATGGACTCCATTTCTATACCGGGATATGTTCTCACCTTTTTTTAAATTTTTCAAGGTTGTAACGCGTGGATTGTCCTCATGTTTTTTATTTAGGGTGCCAGTGCAATAAGTTTTCCGGCTCAACAGTTTTTCAGCCAAGGAGTTATACAAATCATCCATATAAATTGAATGCCCAACATCCAGTTTTCCTTCCATCAATTTACAAACAATATTTTCGGTGTGATCTTTTCTTGCTGTTTCATCTGTACTGGCAAATACATGAGAATTTAAAATCAATCCGTCCGGTTCTCTAAGGACGTATAGCTTGATGCCATACTTATAGCGTTTACCTATTATATTATGACGAAAAAATAGGCGGCCACGCCATCGCACCATTGCTTCGTCCAATAACAAGTTCTGGCCAGGATAGTATATAGTTTTCATTGTATTATTGAAGTTTTCTACAATGTTTTGAAATTTTTTAAGACTTCTGGGATTAACTTCGTCCTCTTGTCCGGGCAATGTAAAATATAAACAACGTAATATATTAAAAAATCTGTTTCTTGACATATAATTTGAAAAACACGATTTGTATAGCCGATGTATCTTCCAGTAATCTGTCAAGCGGTTCATTTTCGCTGTACCAGTGTGCAACAGTAGACCCAGAAATATTTTAAGCTCTTCCATGGTTAATTCTTTCCATCTAGAAATACGTGCGTGCAGAAGTTCATTGGAGCTTTCCATTCTTTCAGCGTACGTATTAGTGCACTTAATTATCATTTTCAAATAGTTTTCATTTAAAAAAAAGACAAAAATAGCCTATTGGATCTGAGGGAGCCTCGATGAGCAGCTTAGATTCCCGCACGAATGGTACTTGCTTCATTGATGAGCAAAGAATATTCCACTGTGAAGTGGAGCCTTTGAAATCAGGTTCAGAAGACTCATATGGCTGAGCTGGTTCCTCTTTTATCTCACAGGAAACTCTTGCTTCAGACGCGCATTGAACTTCACAGGGAGGCAGTTGTGAGCAATTTCCTTCTTCAGATTCCGAGGTTGAGCTACCTCCGTCATCATTACACAATAGAAAATCATATTCTTCGTCACTATCCACAAAATCTTCCTCATCAGCTTCTAAGGCAGAAATAATATCGGGCGTCACTACAATTTTTTTTGATTTCATGCTCATTGGGCTCGTATTTGATCTCTTCTTACTCAAAGAAGTACCAGGTTGATCATCCATCACAATAACTTCCACTAATCTTATCTTACTAATATTATAAATGTGAAAGTTTAAATGTCTGGATGTTTGTTTCACAACCACAGCAAAACGGCTCAACGGATTTCGATGAAATTTGGCATAGTGTTAGTATAGAGTCTGGAATAGCACATAGGTTACATTTCATCCCGATATTCCCACGGGAACAGCTAGTATGTTATAAAACCAACGTAACTATGAAACACTCACTAAAAACACCAACATTCGCATCCGCACGAGTCGTGGCTGCCAGCGTACTGACCAATTATATGACACTAAAACGATCGTATGATTATGTAGGCCAGGCCCCCTTTTCCGATAGTACAACCCACAGACATACATCTACATAGATAACGCAAATGCATGTAGGTACTTTGCGTGTCCGAACCCTGACAAGCGTCAAGATTGGTCACCGCTAGGTTCAGTTCCCGCGTATGTAAGTAGGTATGTGTGTAAGAAAATCGATAACACAATATCGTTCTTAATAATCGATTCCATCGGTGGCATCGGTGTCTTTGAATCGGTTTGTATTTCCATCTCTAAATATCAGCTGTGACGTCACAGTATGTGTTAAAAACTCGTCACGCTTGGTTTCAATACAAAACACGACACTTGCGTTATCTATGTAGATGTATGTCTGTGTTCTTTTAGGTCTCCTAACGCGATGTCGCGTGACGGGCCAAATAAAAGAGGGCGGCTATCACGCGACGTCGCGTGATCAGCGATTAGGGTTGCTAACCAGACTTAAAAACAGTATTATACTGTTTTTCACTAAATTATACTTTTTACTGTTCAACAAAATATTGTTTTCTGTATCAAAATGCCTTTATGTGCTAAACTTAAATTAATAAGTTGCGCGAGAACCTCTTCTAAAATATGAGTTTAAAATATTAAATAAATTAAATACTGTTTATTTTTCTAAAATACTGTTTGATATTCTTTACAATATACATTATTTCTAGAAAAAATACATGGCAACCATCAGCAATCGACGAGAAAGTTTTTAGTGCATCAAAGACCTTTTACTTTATTCATTTTAATCTTACTAATTCTTACTATACTAATAAATAATCTATACTAATATATAAAGCTGAAGAGTTTGTTTGTTTGAACGCGCTAATCTCAGAAACTACAAGTGGGATTTGGAAAATTATTTTTGCATTTGATAGCCCAACACTTGAGGAAGGTTATAGGCTATATTTTATCCCGAAATTCCCACGGGATCAAAAGTTACGCGGGTAAAACCGCGCGCGGTGGCTAGTGATATTATAAAATAATGTGAATGTTTGGATGTTTGTTCCTCAATGAATTGTTCCCACTACGGCGCTTCCCAGTACGGCGCTCCATCGGATAAACGTCAAAATCTAGGTAGTACACACGTAGACAAAATTAATTTTAATATAAAATCAAGCAAATATAATTATTTTATAAACTTATCTAATAAAGTACGAAATGTGTGTGTGTGCATCGTTTTAAACCTTCCTCTTGGACCACGAAAGAGCATAGTCGTGTTTTAGCTTCGTTTTTTTAATTCATAAAAGTTTAAATAAATTTAGTGAAAATCACTGAACTACCAGGAGCGCAGCGCGGGCGAGGAGCTCTCTTTCTTTCTTCAAATAGAGCAAATACCATCCCTGTTCGAAGAATCAATGGCCGCTTTTAAACATCCGGAATTTGTGGACGTGATCCCAAATTTTAGCAGCGTAAAAAGTTCTCTTTATCGATTACGCAACAAATTCCTTGAAGTTAAAAAAACGAATTTTAACACTCTCAGTGAAATTGTGATTTCAAAATCATACTCTGATTTTTTTTTATTAATTGATGATGGTGATGAAGAAAGAATTTTGTGTTTTATTTCGCAAAAAGGCAAAAATATTTTACAAAATTTGAAATCTTTTTATGTAGATGGAACTTTTAAGGTTGCACCAACACCATTTCACCAAATCTATACAATACACGTGGATTTGGGAAATGGTGTTGTAGTGCCTTTTATTTTTGCCCTGTTGCCAAATAAAACACATATGCCAGGCTCTTTCGCCTTTTAAAAGAAAAACTCCCCGACCTTAATCCGGAGCACTTCAAAATTGATTTTGAAATAGCAGCATAGCATAGCAGCAATCAATGCTATTAATGAAGTGTTTCCGGAAGCTAGGGTCAGTGGGTGCTTTTTCCACTACAGCCAAGCCATCTGGAGAAAGGCGAAAGCGCTTGGTCTTCCCGAAATAGAGGGTGGCAAACAATTTATTGCTTCCATGCTGGACTGGGAGCGAAAGAAAAACGTAGAATGTGCCAGCTGCTTCTCTTCCCGGGCATACTGTAAAAGTCAGTTAAGGGACAGAGGTTTGAAAGGCGTTTTTGTGGGCGATAGGCTGACCCCCTGTCACTACAATAGTCTCTCTCCATCTTTATAATACCTCCAAATTTGTCAAACGTGACACCAGATGGTCTTGTAACCTCTGGTGTTCTGCCTACCCCATAAGGGATACAGGCGTGACGGTATGTATGTATGTATGTATGTAAACAATTTATTGCGCAATGTGTCGCTTCGGCCTACCTTCCACAAAACTATATACCAGAGGGGTGGCTTTCTATTTTAGAGAACCTCCCCAATGGTACTGCCGCATCGGCATTTAAAGACTATATGGCCACCCAATGGTTAAGCAAAGCCGAATTAATATCTAACCAAGGTGAGCCATATAGGACGAATAACCACGTGGAAGGTTGGCACAACCGGCTTAATAAAAAATGTCACAAAAATTTATATTCGGTTATTGATTTTTTTAAAAAGGAGGCAGTGGAGTCCGCGTTCAAAATTGAACAGATGGATCACCACATCGATGAGCTGCACCGAAAGCGGCGAAAGACAGGGAACAAAGATGTGGTGATCCAATCAATAGTTAATGATTTATTGAACGATAAAATAACTGTAAGCTTATGTATTAAAAGATTAACAAATATTTGTATATAAATATTGTAAGCTTTTAATACATAAGCTCACAGTTAAATTATTGTTTAAAATTAAATATTTCGTTTTATATTTGTTTTTCTTTTTAACCCCCGACGCAAAACGAGAGGGGTGTTATAAGTTTAACGTGTCTGTGTATCTGTCTGTGGTATCGTAGCGCCCAAACGGATGAACCGATTTTCGTTTAGTTTTTTTTGTGTTATAGATAATTTTATCCCGAGTGTTCTTAGCTATGTTTCATGAAAATCTGTTCAGCCGTTTGAAGATCATCAGCTCTTTTCTAGTTGATGAGGGGATCTGACTACCTTCCATATGTCCTTTCGATGTGAAATTTGGTACCGTATTGCTTCAATTATATTGAAAGTATATGGTAAGGTAACCATGACCTGATCAGCCGTTTGAAGGTCATCAGCTCTCTAACAGTTGATGAGGGGATCTGACTAAATTCCATATGTCGTATCGATTCGAAATTTGGTGCCGTATTACAACAATGATATTGATAGTATATGGTAAGGTAACCATGACCTGATCAGCCGTTTGAAGGTCATCAGCTCTCTAATAGTTGATGAGGGGATCTGACTAACTTCCATATGTCGTATCGATTCGAAATTTGGTGCCGTATTACAACAATGATATTAAAAGTATATGGTAAGGTAACCATGACCTGATCAGCCAATTGAAGATCATCAGCTCTCTAATAGTTGATGAGGGGATCTGAATAGCTTCCATATGTCGTATTGATTCGAAATTTGGTGCCGTATTACTACAATTACATTGAAAGTATATGGTAAGGGAACCATGACCTGATCAGCCGTTTGAAGATCATCAGCTCTTTAATAGTTGATGAGAGGATCTGACTACCTTCCATATATCCTATCGATTCGAAATTTGGTACCGTATTACTTCAATGAAATTGAAAGTGTATGGTAAGGTAACCATGACCTGATCAGCCAATTGAAGATCATCAGCTCTCTAATAGTTGATGAGGGGATCTGAATAGCTTCCATATGTCGTATTGATTCGAAATTTGGTGCCGTATTACTACAATTACATTGAAAGTATATGGTAAGGGAACCATGACCTGATCAGCCGTTTGAAGATCATCAGCTCTTTAATAGTTGATGAGAGGATCTGACTACCTTCCATATATCCTATCGATTCGAAATTTGGTACCGTATTACTTCAATGAAATTGAAAGTGTATGGTAAGGTTACAATGACCTGATCAGCCGTTTGAAGATCATCAGCTCTCTTGTTGTTGATGAGGGGATCTGACTATCATCTTCCTAATATTAAAACCTACTTTAAAAAGTACAAAATAAAAGTAAAATTAAAAAATTTAAAAACCCCCCGACACAAAAAAAGACCTTAAAAACTAACAAATAATATTTTAAACTTATTCTAATTATTATCGTCCCATATATAATTGACTGTAAGACTTGTACTTTAAAATATTTTTATTTTCCGAGCATCGTCGCCGCGTCGGGGGACCGCTAAGTGAGAAAAACAGTTGTCAGTTGCAGATTGCATCAAAAGAATTCACTCCGAAAAATTCGTAAAATCGACACAACCGTCAACGTCGTCTGCCCTCACGTGTCTGCCCGTTCGGGTCGCCGCACTTGGTGACCCCCACCCCCGCGCCGCAAGCCGCACACCGAGCTCGCCTCGCGCGGCATTACGTAGAGCGTAGACTATGCATGAAACTTAAGATCGCTCATACCTAAATGTAAAAATAAATTTGCTGTTGTTGGCTTAATACTTTAAATACTTGAGCGGTCCCCGACGCGGCGACGAAGCTCGGAAAATAAAAATATTTTAAAGTACAAGTCTTACAGTCAATTATATATGGGACGATAATAATTAGAATAGGTTTAAAATATTATTTGTTAGTTTTTAAGGTCTTTTTTTGTGTCGGGGGGTTTTTAAAATTTTTAATTTTACTTTTATTATATAAAATCTTTATTTTTTGATTGTTTTTCTTAATTTTGATATCTGTGATATAAATATACTGTTTATGAACATTTTTTTGTATTTATTCAATTTCCTTTGACTTTTAATTTTGATACTTAGCGAATGTAGCTCAAATGATTTATTTCTTGCTGTGACTGTACAAAATGACGTGAAATGACATATATTGGACGGAGCGCCGTACTGGGAAGCGCCGTCGTGGGAACAATTTTCCTCAATCACGGCAAAACAGCTCAACGGATATGGATGAAATTTGGCATAGTGATAGAATACAACCTGGAATAGCACGTAGGCTACTTTTTATCCCAAAATTCCCGCGGGATTCGAAATTGCGCGGGAAAAACCGCGCGCAACAGCTAGTATCCTTATAAATTTATAAAATTTCATTATTAAAAATCATAGTGTTGCTGCCTTAATGAAGTTGTTCAAACTACGCGATAGTTTGGAAGCTCAATAAATAATCATACATACATACATACATAGCTTTACGCCTGTGTCCCTTATGGGGTAGGCAGAACACCAGAGGCTGTAAAACCATCTGATATCACGATTGACAAATTCGGAGGCATTATAATGATGGATAGAGACTATTGCAGTGATAGGGGGTCAGCCTATCGCCCACAAAAAAGCCTCCCATAACACCTCGGTCCCTTAACTGACTTTTACAGTATGCCGGGAAGAGAAGCAGCTGGCACATTCTATGTTTTTCTTTCGCTCCCAGTCCAGCATGGAAGTATAATCAATTTTACAAAATTATATTTTAAAGTTTTTACATTTAATAATCTCAATAATTATTCATAAGGACCTGAAAAACGATGTTGTTCGATGTCAAACAGTTCGGCGATTTTCAGTTCATACTCACGCCGTAATCAGCGGCGAGCGCAAAAGTCGAGTTATGTGTTATGTGAATACCAATTATGTCACTCGTCGCTGATTCATCGATGAACTCGTCGCTGTTGTTTAGGAGAATAGCCCTACTGATGTCCCAGTCGGGTGAATTTATTAAATTTAGAAATTTTGTTTAAAAATTAAAAAGCTAATATTACCTTTTGCGCCATGCCCTGTGAGACGAGGTAGTGTCCCAAACATATGTCAGTGAATAACTCGTAGCCCGCGTTGTCACAAACAATATCTGTAATTAAATATAAAATAATCAACGAATGCAGAGCATTAAAAAACCAACTTCACTAACAAACTTTGGCTGAAGAATTAGGTCATCAAGGTACAATTTACCGTAATTATACATATTTTTTTCGAAAAATTTTTTGACAAGTCGTCGTGGCGCCGTGGTTACTGTGTGTATCATACGATATCACAGGTTAAGCAACGTTCGGCGCGGTCGGTGCTTGGATGGGTGACCGCCGACCGTTCATTTCTCACGGTGACTTCCGTGCTTCGGAGGGTATGTTAGGCAGTCGGTCCCGGGTGCTGTATACTTGTATACAGTATTCGTTAGGGTTTGTCAGAAGCCATTTTGGCGCCCTGAACATTCTGGCATCCACCACCCAGCACTGGGCCAGCTTGGTGGATTATGGCCTAAACCTCCTCGTCACCCAGGGGAGAGACTCATGCCCTGCAGTGGGCTCATTACAAAGAGTTGTGATGATGATGATGAAATGTTTCAAAAAGTACTTCATCGATTTCGATGAAATTTATACGAGATCACCTCAGTATCATCTATCATATGAAACAAGAATATAAAATCGGTTCATAAATTGTCCAAAGAAACAAAGTAACAAAGTCACAAAAAAAGAAGTCGGTTGAAAAAAATAATATAAAAAAACATACAAACTTTTGGAAGTCGGTTGAAAACTCCTTACCAAAAAACACATATTTCGGGACCGTGATCTTCTGAGTACAAGGGACTTTAGGTTCCTCTTCCTTGGGAGGATCTCCCTCATTCGGGACCTCCTCCTTAGGTTTCTCCTTGCCCTTAGGTTTTGCCTTTCCCTTGCCTTCAGGTACATAGGGCACGTCTGGGGCACCAGGCTGAAAATTTTAAGACGAATATAAAGGGTGTTTTTGTAAAGTCTGAGCAACGTTTCAGGGTTGATAGGTGGCACAAAAAGATGAAGCAATGTTTATTATATGGCCGAATTCAGAATAGAAAAAAAGTTATAAGCTTTTGAATTTTTTTATTTATTTTCTTTAAATATTTCTGTACACTAAAGTAGTCATTTGATGAAATTGTTTGTTTTTATTTTTTATTTTGCAGTTCAATAATATACTTCTATGATAAAATGAGACTCGCGATGTCCAAGTGAAATTAAATTAGAGTGTTTAAAGTCAGAAGGAATAATCAACGAATGCAGAGCATTAAAAAAACCGACTTCACGTCAAAATTTTGGATGAGTTGAGAATGTCATCAACGTAAACATTCTCCGAAATCATACATATTTTTTCAAAAGATTGAAATTTTCAATGAAGTAGGTACCTAAAAGATTTCGATGAAATTTATATGGGACCAATTATGAAGTATCTTCTATCATATTAAACAACAATTTTCAAAATCTATTCATAATTGTCCGAAATATCGTGTAACAAAGACACAAAAAAAAACGTACAGACGAATTGAGAGCACCCTGCTATTTTGGAAGTCAGTTGAAAAAAAAAACATTGATTATATAATTATTTTTACTTTATTTTTGAGCCACCTATCAAACCTGCGGTGCGAGCACAAAACTTCCTCGACTCTTATGTTTACGAATATTCGTTTAGTATGGAGTCGGTTGCAAGTTTTTAGTAACATTGTATTTATTTATTTTAGTTATTTAAGAGTTAAGCACGTTTACAAACATGTAAAATTAACAAGGCACACATTTATTTTAAGCTGGCCATGCGGCAATGGATAGATTTCAATTATTTCTTAGAAACTATACGAACATTCCTAAACATACGAATCGACAAAGTTCTGTGCTCGCACATCTGAAGATGCTCAGTCTTAAAAACAACACCCTGTATGTTTTTCAAGTTTAAATACTATTTTATAGATGAAAATACTAAATTAATGAGATCTTCTGCATTCCGAGCGCATGCATTTAATTTAGTATTATTATCTATAAAATTATAAAACGGTGAATAAATACGGCGAAAATTCAGCAAAAAACATCTATTTTTATCTTTATACTCACATTGGTATATACCTACATATACTACTAATATACAAAATACATAAAAAAAAATGATTACGTAAGTCCTTCCCTACTTAACCCCCTACTTATTCTAATTACCAATAGCCCTATATAAGTCAAAATTTATGTATAGGTAAAAACTACTTACAACCGTTTGACGAACACAAAATTGTAAATAATAACATAGGTACAGCATTAACAACAAACAGATATTTTCTGATGATTTCAATAAGTTCCTAAATCTTAACATTAGAAATAATTACACAACGCAAAATTATATTTCAGTGTCATTTGCTAACCTAACCTCAAATAAACCTCTCAGTTATAAACGCAAAATTAAACCTATTTAATCGAAATACGTTCAAACGCTTTCTATATTTAAAAGAGTAAAGGAATAAAAGAAACAGAACTGTAATCTGTAATGGACGGTCTAGTTTCGTTCACGAGAATCACGTCGACGACCCATCTCTAACTTCGCTGATCGCGAAGGTAGAGATGCCCGCCAGCAGTCTTTTTTAAGACAGCCGGCCATCGGGCGATCTGCGTAAGAAGCTAGGAGGTCAGTCGGCCAGCTACTGCCTCCAACTGGGATTATCAGAAGGATATTCGCTTCAAACATCATTACCCGATTGAAATAGTTGCTTGCGCCATCTAAGGTAAAGGTAAGAATCAAAATCTTTCTTTAAGGCGTATTCTCGCCCATACTAATTTCTTTTATCAAATATGGGCGAACAGAGCGTTATTTTACTCTGGAATGCTTGCATTAGCAATTATTTCTATATTTATTTACAGCAAAATTACTTTTAAAATAAAAAATCTGACAAGAAATTGCTTAACTGAAGTATTAATTTTGTTCAAATGTGTCAATGTATGGGTGGACGGTGACAGTGTAGTACGTTAACAGGATGTTTAAGTGTGTGTGCGTTCATTGAAGCTACGTTGCGTGTTTGGCGTTTGCTGAAAATGCGACGTTGCCGCTCAGGTCAAGCAACCTATGTATTTTGTCGTTCAGAACTTTGGAATACTTCGGATTTCATCGCAAGAGATCTCTACGCCCGCGCCCCGCTCCGCGCCCCGCTCCGCGCCCCGCTCCGCGCCCCGCTCCGCGCCCCGCTCCGCGCCCCGCTCCGCGCCCCGCTCCGCGCCGATTTCATTCAGTCGAAAGATTTGTTTTGATACTATCTTTTTGTTTTAATTAGAAAATTGTAAAAATGTCTCCACCAACGTCTCAAAGAGACTATAAAAACCACACTTACTCTTGGCCGCAAAAAGTCGCAAACGTAGTTATGGACAAATGAAACGGTATCATGGAGAAATAGTAAGGTAAGGTTTTATATATTTTATTGAATTATTATATACCTTATTATGTACTAGCCATGTTAGAAACATACAAACACACTTTCACATTCACTATATTAGTATTCATGAGAAATTGTTTGTAATTATCAGTCAAGTAAATAATTGTATTTTTTGTAGATTATTTGTGCGTTAATAATAATAATAATATTTGTAATAATATTTCTGACACTCACACAAATTAAATTGACGGCTAATATCTGTGTTCAACACATGAATATCCGCCGCCGCCGGGATTCGAACCCAGGACCTCTGGCATACAAAGCAATGTATGTTACCGCTACACCAGCCGGTCGTCAATATAATTATTTATTATCGTCAATATATTTGGCTTTTTGTTGCAGCCGTGCTTCAATATTGCGCAAGAAGAATAACACTGATACCAACGAACCTTCTTCGAGAAACATAACAAAAAAGATAACATTACGTTTTGTTGTATTAGTATAATAAGTTTAAGTAATATATAATAAGTAATTTTTAATTGTTTTTTCAATTTAGAGTGGATAAAACTGCGAAAACCTACAGTGAAAGTAAAAAGATATAAGAAAGAGCTACAAATAGAGAAAGAGCCTTCGTCAAGTTCTCTGGATATTAATTGGCCACTGATTGATCCTACTGTAAATAGTCATGATTTGATTATAGAACCGCATGATAACTTGGCTGCTCTATCAGGTAACAGAATTGTTGACCTATCACATGTCCTCAAATGGGCTTTTACAATTGAGAAACATCATTCACAATGTGCAGGGAGCAGTATTGTCTTTGGGAATGAATTAAAGAATGGTTTCTATAGTATATTTATCTTCCAATGCAGTATGTGTGGCAAAGAATTTAGGTACAGCAATGGAAAAGAGGACCACTTCAATAAAGCTTTTGTTTGAGGAACATTGACAGCTGGCAGCTATTATACACAGGCTGCACACATAACAAAGTTGATGGACATCCCTACAATGTCAGCAGCCAAGTTACTTGCCACAGAGAAACTATTAGGTGATGTTTGGAAAGACCATCTAAGTGAGGAAATTCAAAAGAATGGACAAAAAGAGAGGCCTATTGATATAGAAAAAAATCTTTGGACATATCATTCAGGTCTGTATGTCATTCGATATAAGTATATTTATATATTTCTATTTGTCCATTATCGACCGCCTCCGTGGCGCACGGCTAATTTTATAAATCACCCTGAATAAGTACTGATGACAGCGCAGCATCTAAAGTGCGGCCGTTGCGAGAATGCGTTCCTGACAGCTCCTTATGTCCACTGAATAAAGTTTATTTCCGATTCGAAAGTTAAAAAAGCTATGATTTTGACAGCTGTCAGGAACGCATTTTCAACAGCCGCACTTTAGTAGGTGGTATGGATGAGTTACTCATTTTCTATTTTTTTTTTTCAACAGGTGGTGACACATATCGTCCTTCACTATAGTGAAGGCACTCAGATCAGTAGTGATCTTCTTCGCAACAGATCGACTTTTCGCAGTGGCGGTAGATTCAGTTCTTTAAAATAATTATACCTGATAAAATCCGTTTGTATGTGTTTTATTTATTTAATCATTTTGAATAGTTGATTTGAGTAAATGGAAATAGATACATAATTGTTCTTGATAAGCCCCTACTAACAAATTGAGATATTGCGGTGGTGTCTCAATGTCAATGCTTGTGCTCGGGTGCTGTGGTTCACTGTAAAAGTGTGCAGAAGTAGTTAAGTATAAACTATGTTTTGGTGTAGTATTTCAAACCCTAATTGAAAATATTTATTTTTGAAACGATGTATTTGTTATATTGTACTACCTATGCACTTGATTTGATTGGCACATCTATTAGATTGAGATAAGGTCCTCCAGGATCAAATTATAATGGACGGAAAGCAAATTTGTATAAAACTACCTATTGCCACCAAATTATTCTGACCCATGAACATAGAAATTATGAAACAGTATAGTTTCGAGACACATCAGTTTTCGGTTCAATTATGACCTCTATCACCTTCACATAAGGTCGCTCTGTATGGCTCTGCATAGGGCCTTCACTGCGTGAAGCGGACGCACGCTCGGCGTGCTGGTTACATGTGATCCTATACTAGTCCAGTCATTACGTACATTCAAAAAAGAAAATGAATTTGCGCTTCTAATTTTTTAATATGTTGTAGGGGATACCTAGAAAAGCTTAACTTGAGATTGTCGACCAAGCTTTCCTAGGAGCTTTCGCCGCCATCTTGGAAAACGCTTAAAATTTGTTTTTCGGCAATAACTCGGCTATCCGATGAGATTTCGAAAATTTTTGTAGGACACTTTTTGTAGCTTTCTTTGTGCTCTACAATAACGCTTGAATCATTTTTAGCGTTTCATGCATCGTTATCGAGATATCGATCTATAAAGTCAAAAATTTAGGACACAATTTTAGTTTTTTGCTTTTTTTTTCTTTGGGTCTTAATAAATATGAAAAATTGTAGAATTCAAACTTGTAGAGCATATTCAGACCTACAATTTCCTTCTTGGATTTTTTTATGTTGGACAAAAATTACGATCTCCAGCGCGCCGCAAAGTCAGTGAATCCACACTCAGCGTCGAGCGAGCTGCTCGCTCGGTTGTGTCTGGATGTCGAATCGAATGGGAAATTGTTCAGGAAATTGATGGGATAAAAAATAAGTACATAGAGCAACAAATTAAGGATCACAAAATAGTAATTTATTAAACAAATAATTTGTTTGTGCAGTAAAAAATATAAATTTTTTACAATACAAAATAAACGGAAAGAAAAATATTTTTTTCTGCACTCGAGACACGAACGATGGACTTTTTTCATGTCTTTTTTCGCTTGGATGGTCCAGGCTGAAGATCTTCGTCCTCCGTAAACTCTTCGAGTTGTTGTGTCTGTTGAAACGTTGGAAATGATGCTGATTCGATGAGAGCATCGTCATCATCGTTACAGACATCGTCGTCGTCGTCAAGCAAAATGTCGACTCTGGCGACGTTACTGCATGTTAGCCCACTGTGCCCACATGTTTTGCGCAGTGCATGCAAATAACGGAGCAACTGATTCCCGCTTTTCTGCACCCACAGGCGGCCTCACAATTTCCTTTACACTTACAGGAAATGAGCTTTAATAGTTCAGGCGGAGCGGGTTCGGCGGTGCTGGTGATTGGTTCGAGCCCTCGATTGGTCTGTCGCCAACCCCATCCTTGTGGATCCTTGAAAAATCCGAGCCAGGTTTGAACTTGGAGATACGTCCGGAAAATGTGTTGACGCACAGCGCTTTTGGTTGGCGGGAGTAGTGAGAGGTGATTCACTTTATTCGCTGTCATTGATTTTGCTTTTTTGATTTTTTGATCGTCGACTTTGTTACCTGTCGGTCGTCCTATTTTCGCACCCTCCTCAGGTAGCGGGTTGTACACACGATGCATGCATTCGCGATGGTAGCGAGCTTCTACGGCGATGAGATCAGGTACCGAGCAGACACGCTTGACGATAGAAGCGGCAAATTCATCGTTACGTCCGAGCAGATATTTTAGGACGTTATCTTTCATAGACTTTTCTCGAACCGTTCGAATTGCGTGTCGTCGATGCATTGGTGTTTTTGTTTGATCGGAAAACGGTACTCCACAAAACAAACATTTATTTTTAAAATCGAAACGGTCTTCGAGCTGCTGTTGATGTTCGGGTTCCGGTTCAGGTTCAGGTTCCTGTTCTTCCGAGACTGATTTTGTTCGACGAGCGACAAACGACGCGAGTCTTTCGTTCGCATAATTCTTGTAACACGCCCTATGCACACTCACAGATTCGACACTTTCTAGCATGTGTTGATGGTCCACATGTCCTCTTTTCTCACTCACCGTCAAGAGAGTTCGAACAGCTCTTTTTTTAGCAACATTAAAGTCGTTGATTAACGCTTTTTTACAAATAAAACAGTCTCCCATGGTCACAAAATTGTTGAAACACGTGTACTCACTTCGAAAGGCTCGAGGCAACTAACCGAGATGCTACGAAAAGAAGAACACGTTTCAACACGTAGACCCTAACAAAAGGGTCCCTTTATACCTGACCCCTCCAACTCCAACGGACGCTCTATGCGGGCACCCCGTTATAACGAGTTTACAGCCAACTAGATATCGAAATTTTTGCCCAGAATATCGGAACCCTCGATTTACACTGCGGACAGCAAAAACTCAACACGATACGATATACTAACTTGAGCGCGCTCGACGCTGAGCGTGGATTCACCGACTTTGCGGCGCGCTGGAGATCGTAACTTTTGTCCAACATAAAAAACTCCAGGAAGGAAATTGTAGGTCTGAATATGCTCTACAAGTTTGAATTCCACAATTTTTCATATTTATTAAGACCCAAAGAAAAAAAGAGGAAAAAACAAAAATTGTGTCCTAAATTTTTGACTTTATCGATCGATATCTCGATAACGATGCATGAAACGCTTAAAATGATTGAGGCGTTATTGTAGAGCACAAAGAAAGCTACAAAAAGTGTCCTGCAAAAATTTTCGAAATCTCATCGGATAGCCGAGTTATTGCCGAAAAACAAATTTTAAGCGTTTTCCAAGATGGCGGCGAAAGCTCCTAGGAAAGCTTGGTCGACAATCTCAAGTTAAGCTTTTCTAGGTATCCCCTACAAAATATTAAAAAATTAGAAGCGCAAATTCATTTTCTTTTATTTGCCTTTTTTCGGACGAAATGACTGGACTATACTTAGAGCAGCGCTAAGTCAGGCGGGTCGCCCGGCGCACTATAATGTATGGCGCAAAGTATCTGCCTGTGAACGTCCCGTAAAAATCGGTCCAGCAGACAAAAATTTAAAAAAAATGTTGTTTTGGCTATATGTGTTATTTGTAGGTATAGATAAAGATAATCTATTATAAGATTATTCTTTGTTTCATCGTTTTATAGTAAGTACTTAAAAACTATAATTTCGATGTAAGTAATTGAAATTAATTTTATCCATCTAAAAAAGTATCAAATCATAAACGAACAATATTTAGCATTCGCAAATGTATCGAAAATAATTAGCTCCGCGCGCACGAGTGTCAACGTCGTCTGCTCTCACGTGTCCAAGGAACACTATACTCAAGCACGTGTCTGTCTCTGTCCATCCATTCGGGTAAGCGCAGTCGAAAACCTGCCCCCCCGCCCTTCGTGTGTCAATGTGTGCGTGAGAACTTTGCTGCCACTAAGAAGTTGTTATTTAAATCAAATATACGAATTTCGTGACTTAAAACTCAGCTGAATCTTGCTTGAGACATTACAAATGTTATGTTATTACAGCAAAACGTATAATTTTTAAAGAATTTAAACATTATCATTCATTAAACAATTAAAAACGTTCAAATTTTCGCATCAACGCCATCTATGAGCGCGAAGTGCTTAGCTGATGGTAAGAATCCACCTTAAGGCGGCACATCGAAATATTTTTTCTTGAAATGTACTACCTTAACACGCCGACATAAGGTCGCGTATTGCATAGAAATCGCCACCATCGACACTGCTCTGATACTGAAATCGTTTCAAAAATCGATAAAAAAATAATTGTTAATGCTATGTCAATTTTGAGCAACCAAAGTTCGAACAATAATGTGGAGATTGAATTTAATAGCATAATCTAGGCATATGGATTTCATAACTACTAAGTAATTTAAGAAAAAGTATTTTATTAGAAGTGTTTTCGAAAAAAAAAACTATCGAGTCAAAATAATTAAATCACGTTTTTGGGCAAGCAAAGTTTAGATAAAGATATGAACTTACACATATCAAAATTTCAGATTCGCTCGTCTTGCCATATTCTCATAGTTTGCGATGAAAGTCAATGCTTTTTTCAATATGTCACCTTAAGAGCCCGCCGTTCGCTAAACCAAACTCATCGTCGGGTTCGGCAGAACCATCTTGCTATTTCACTCATCCTCACACGGAGGTTGACATGTTTGGTGAGACGCACGATATATTCATACAGAAATCGAAACACAAAACTCTTTTGGGAATTGTGTTCGTATGACAAAGTCAGCTTTTTACTATCCAAAAAAATACTTATTTGAATTAATTGATAAATTAACTAGGTCCGTGGAACATATAAATTTTATGTGATCTTGTTTAAATGCGAATTATTTATCCCAAAAGTTGCGCTAAAATTGGGGTTGAAATATGAAATATGACATTATAAGATTATATTTTAATGATTATAATCGTATAATGCTAGCTATATGCTACTAGCTAGTGACAAACTTAATTATCGACTGGAGCATACGATGTTATACAATTTTTTTGGAGTTTAACAGCAAAGTTTGATATGAGGCTTCTATGTACGAAATAAGAACTCTTAAATGAATCTATTTCATAGAATCATATTTTTGGTAGATAACTACAGTTTTAAAGCTAACAAATCTACATAAATCTAGCTATATATCTATATCACCGAATCAACAACTAAATACTTAAATAAACATTAAAATTTAAACCTCTCTTCTTATCGGAACACCAAACGTATACGCCATTCTGTGGCAACTGCATTTTTGTTTAAAAGGAGCGCCCTGGAACAACGCCCAAACATTTAAGATCTATGATATCAATGACCTATGACTATTAAGACGCCACATTAAAATGTTTTTTCTTAAAATATTAGCACGTTAACAAGCCGATATAAGGTCGCGTATTGCATAGGAATCGCGACCATCCAGTCCAGATATTGAAATCGTTTCAAAAATAAAAAAATTATGGTAAATGCTATGTCAATTTTGATCAACCAAAGTTCGAACAATAACGTGCAGATTGTATTTAAGTTATTTCTAGGCATATGGATTTCTTAACTGCGCACACTCTCGTCTAGAACAAGCTCTAGGTGGACAAAAGTCAGTTTAATTTTTTTTGCATGTCTATACACGCATGACTACAACAATATTTATTTTAGGAATAAAACACAAAACCAGAAAAAAAATCCAGCCAGCTTTTATTCATAGTCAAGAAGTTCTTTGATTTACTCGCAGATGTCCATTTGGAAGTAATTATTGAAGAAAAACCGAACACCTTCATCTTCATTTGTGTTTTAGATTCGTCACTGATTACAACGTGTGACAAAATGGAGAGATAAAACTTAAGGGTTAGCTTCTATACCATACGTAGAATATACAGTAAAAGAATAAGAATGATCAGTAGTGCTGGTATAGACTTTCATACAAATTTATTTAATTATTGTACAACAAAATATTTTGACAACCCTAGTCAACCTAATAAGCTAAAACAAGACTTGTGCCGCAGTCAGTGACCTCATGACCTTTCTCGCACCGGCTGAACTTTGTAGTACCTATCTGTCTTAGTTACCCATCACTTAATTTTTATTGAATAACACATATTCAATTCTATTCTCCATTTCTCGTATACAAAAAGTTGTAAAAATAACATAAAAATTGGTTGCTTTCTTAAAAAAATAATAATCAAGAAAAAATACAGTTTGTTTAGTAACTAGAAGCCGGCGGTCTTATCGCTGAGCAGCGATTTCTCCCAGACAACCTTAGGTAGCAAAAAAAGTGTCACGCCTTAATAACACGTTATGATAAGTTGTGACGCAGTGGCTCCTGTGTCGTAAAAATGTGGAAAAAATGAGTTTCAGTGAACTCGTAGAAATACGAGATATAAAAATCAAAGAAACATTACGTTCACGGTCCATACAGTCTCTGACCTGTCAAAACTACTTTTTTTTTTATATATTGTAAGGATAGGACGTTTGTCTTCTATGCCACCTGATGGAAAGTGTCCAAGAGGATGCATCCACGTCATCCACGAGAAACTTATTCACTCGACACTTAAAAGTTCAAGTTAAATTTTTTGTTAGGTATGTGAATGTATAAAGCTGATATTGTCATTGAAATGCTGCCTGTTTATATCTAAACTATTGGTGCAGTCTTGATTTAATTTCTTAGAAACGATATCGGGATTTTCATTTCAAGTGGATGATACTAGTAGTCTATTGATTAACTTGAGAGGGTGAAATATTATAATCCTTGGTGCGGTTTCTAACATAAGTAAATGATTTAGAATCGTCGTGGCGGCGTGGTTACTGTGCATATTAAACGATATCGCAGGTTAAGCGCGCTCGGCGCGGCCGGTATTAGGATGGGTGACCGCCGACCATTCATTTCTCACGTCGACTTCCGTGCTTCGGAGGGCACGTTAAGCAGTCGGTCCCGGGTGCTGTATACTTGTATACAGTAGTCGTTAGGGTTTGTCAGAAGCCATTTTCGGCGCCCTGAAAATTCTGACATCCACCAACCAGCACTGGGCCAGCTTGGTGGATAACGGCCTAAACCTACTCGTCACCCAGAGGAGAGACCCATAGCCCTGCAGTGGGCTCATTACACGGAGTTGTGATGATGATGATGAGCTATTATTTGCACTATATGTTGTTTTATTTCACGAGTTGTCAAAAATATGAGAGGTCACCTATGAATATTACTCTTCAAAATGGCTGTCATTCGGAGGAGTAATGGGTACTATCCCCCTTTGCTTAGTATTTTGTCGTCAAAATTTAACGTAGGCACTATACGAGGGTGAAGTATCGAAAATCCGATCCCTATCACACTATATATGAATTTATATTCTAGGTTTTACACTATACCCTGACAGATAATTCAATGCAGTAAACTGACAGTTCGAAATGCCAAATCGAAAAATAATGAAACCAGTTAAAACCTTCGTAGTGTAAGTTCTGAATGAGAATGATTGAAAATGAATGAGTCTTTGTCATTCGTTTTGCGTAAAATTTTAAAGATATGTATGAATAATTGAATTTGAGGTATGTGCTTTATATTCAAAGAAACTTTAATGAAAATAATTATTGATTAAACATACCTAGAGCATTAAAACGATTATATTAGAAGTAAAATCGACTTGCTCCTTTCTTAATTTAACTCCTTTAGTCGTTAAAAAATAAATTACAAGAATAAATAAATAAATATGACGACCACTATGACGACCACTGTGACGACCACTTTGGCGATGGGGTAAACCTATCTGCCTCAGACGCCAGTGGTTGCGGGTTCGATCCCCGCACGGAACGAGAAAAAAAAATGTTCCGTGTCTGGGTGTTTATCTACTTATGTATTTATATTCTAGGTTCCCCCCTAGTTCGCTATATGGTATCCCATAACACAAGTGTCATAAATAGTTAATTATGCAGTTATATTATACAATGTTTATTTATGTTAATCAATTTATTTAGTTATTCTAGTATGATTTTTATAAGTAATAAATGAGTTAGTCTATTGATTTCCGGAGAGCAGACTGACACGACGGTTGGTAGACGACGACATAGCAAAACGTGGTCCGATAGTTCTGGCGGGAAAGTTATGGGAGGGGAAAGAGAAACCGGGATCGATTTAGTCAGTCTACTCTCCGCTTTTAGAGGAGAACGAGCCGCTTTGTGATAAAGGTCAGTGTCGTTAAGATTGTGATATTTACTTATTTATTGTTCTCTGGCTGTAAACTGTTACTATGTATTTTACAAGATGATTGCTGTTGAGTTTCTTGCCACTTCTTCTCAACAGATCGACTTTCCGAAGTGGTGGTAGATTATAATAAATATAAAACTTAAACTGATAAGTTGTTTGATTGAGTGACTCCCTTCTGAGACGTTTTCTAACACAAGCTATGCTTACTTTGGAGCCATGTAGTTTGTGTGATTGTCTGGGGATTTTATTTTATTTTATTTAAATATTTCTGACACTCACACAACATTATCTACCCCAAATTAAGTTTCTTAAAGAACTTGTGTTATGGATACTAGATAACTGATATACTTAAGAAATATATAAAAACACATATTGAATAAATACATGTTTTTTATTAGAATAAACATATAAACATCCATGACTTGACGACTAGTATCTGTGTTCATCACACAAATATACGCCGCCGCCGGGATTCGAACCCAGGACCTCTGACATAGAAGGCAATGTATGTTACCACTGCACCAGCCGGTCGTCAAGATGAGGTTAACTTTGCTAACATAATCAGAAAAGAATATTACGTTCATTCACTTAAACCGCATCACTATTTATTTTTTAATACAGTTGCTCAAAAAGTGGCGTATTGCAGGGACGTTTAGCGTTCGGGATGTGGGCTATTACTCACTTGTGCTTTTTCTTTACCTTTTCCGCACTCGTGCGTTCTCTTTCCCAAATGTCAAAATAATGTCTATTAAAAAGAAAAAATCAACCACAAAGTTTTTACTAAAAAAAAAATCATAGAAGTTTTTACGATTCATGCAAATACTTCTGAAAAGAAGCTACTAATTTGTTTCAATATCAGACATAATGATTTGATGCAATGAGTTAGGTTAGGTTTCATTTCATTTTATCTCATTAAATTCATTTTCATTTCATGTCAATACAAAAAATCTAATAAGACTTGGCTGTATGGGCATAGTTCCCTTTGCCTACTCAGAATGGGTAAACAAAAAAAAATCTCTGTTTATAATCTTTCACGGCTGGCGCCATTTTGTATATTTTATAAAATTGCTTAATTTTTTCGCAACTGTATTAAAAATAGTCGTTCAGTACACGTGCGGAACCGTCATTGCAAAGAGTTCCGACAAATGTCTACACGAGCCGAGGCGCAGCCGAAGGCGAGGGTTGACAGTCGGAACGAGTTGTAGGCTTTCCGCACTCGTAATGAAATATACTATTGTTCCCTAAAGTGGGCACACTGGAACTGTCATTTTACTGCATTGAATTATTTGCCAGAGTATAGTTCGCTACATGGTATCCCATAACACAAGCTATGCTTACTTCGGGGCCATGTAGTTGGTGTGATTGTCTGGGTATTTAATTTATTATTATGTATTAACTCACCGCCTCTTTTTCAATATTTTTCACCATGGCTTCCTTTTTTTTCTCGATGGCTTCAAATGCTTTTCCACTGTCGTCTATTAGAAGCTGCAATGAATAACCAATAGACATAAACTTGCAAAATAATAGTGGCAGAATTTTGTCTGGGTTCTTTTTGAATCCTTACATTCAATAAAAACGAAACAATACATACATACAAAACGTCACACCTGTATCCCTTATGGGGTAGGCAGAACACCAGAGGTTACAAGACCATCTGATGTCACGAATTTGGAGGTATTATAAAGATGGAGACAAACTATTGTATTGACAGGGGGTCAGCCTATCGCCCACAAAAACACCTTTAAAACCTCTGTCCCTTAACTGACTTTTACAGTATGCCCGGGAAGAGAAGCAGCTGGCACATTCTATGTTTTTCTTTCGCTCCCAGTCCAGCATGGAAAAACGAAACAATATGAATTATTTATCTACGATTTTTAATATTTTCACTTATTTTCTTTAAAGCCGGAGTTATTTATGAAGATAAAAAGCATATCAAAGGATTACGACCTAGGTTCGTAATTATTGTCGTAGATGGCGTGACAGGAGCAAGCGGCATGAGATCAATAATCTGATTCGATTATTAAAGGAACAATCGATTCAATTAACCTTTCTAAAGTTGGTTTTGCTTTTAATAGATTACTAGTATGTTTTTACTCTACCTGATACATAATTAATTAATATGGTACTGTCTTTGAAGCTTTACAACTTTTTAATCCAAAAATATCTAATAAAGTGTCACAGGATCGATTCAATGTTGAATCGATTTTTCATAAAATCGAATAAAATGTCCAGCTCTAATATTGTCTTAAGTTTTCACGATTCATACTAAGCTTTTACTTAAGTATTTACATTTAGTATGCTTAAAAAAGCATAACTTTTTTTAAGCATACTAACTTTTTAAGCGGGTGTATAGCATACATTTCCATTTTAAATTTTAACTCGACGTTTCGGTGTCTTTAAATAAATATGCAGGTACGTTTATATCGTATCAGAGAAACTAACATTTAAATTTGGCTGGTGAATTAAAATCAACCCTGTATAATAATCACAAAAAGGGCAATTTTGTCTTCCACGCTGGACTGGGAGCGAAAGGAAAACATAGAATGTACCAGCTGCTTCTCTTCCCGGGCATACTGTAAAAGTCATTTGAGGGACAGAGGGATTGTTAGCGTTTTCGCGGGCGATAGGCTGATTATCAATATATATAAAACTGTTCCGTTACTGACTGAGTGACTGAGGTACTGAGGTACTGAGTGACTGAGTGACTGACAGACAACGTACAGCCGTAACTACTAAGCGTAAAGAGCTGAAATTTGGAACATACATTCTTTAGGGGATGTAAGGGTGCACTAAGGAAGGAATTCCCGAAATTCCCACGGGAACGGGAAATATAGGACTTTTTAGTTTGTATGAAAAATCTTATTCCTTGAGTGCACCGATGTGAAACTTGGTGTAAAGGTTTTTCAATGTGTGTCTGGTTGTGCTATGAAAGGAATTCCCGAAATTCCCACGGGAACGGGAAATATATGATGTTTTAGTTTGTATAAAAAAATCCCATCCCTTGAGTGCACGGATGTGATACTTGATATAAAGGCTCCTCAATAAGTGTCTGTTTGTATTATGGAAGGAACTCCCGAAATTCCCACGGGAAAGGGTTGGACTTTTTAGTTTGTATGAAAAATCTTATTCCTTGAGTGTACGGATGTGATACTTGGCATGAAGGTTCTTAAAGAGGGACTGGTTGTGCTACGAAAAAAATTGCCGAAATTCCCACGGGCACGGAAAATATATGATTTTTAGTTTGTATGAAAAAAACTTATTCCTTGAGTGCATGGGTGTGATACTTGGTATAAAGGTTCTTTAAGTGGGTGTCTGGTTGTATAGTTTCTGAAATTTCCACGAGAAGGGTAGTTAGGCGCATACTAAGTTGCGGGATAAAGCTAGTAATATATAATTATAATAACTCTAAATTTGTCAAACGTGATATCAGATAGTTTTATAGCCTCTGATGTCCTGCCTTTCTTATGTATGTATGTACGAATTTTGTTTTATTAGTTCAAATTACTTCCATGCTGGACTGGGAGCGAAAGAAAAACATAGAATGTGCCAGCTACTTCTCTTCCCGGGCATACTCTAAAAGTCAGTTAAGGGACCGAGGTGTTATGGGAGGCTTTTTTGTGGGCGACAGGCTGACCCCCTGTCACTGCAATAGTCTCTCTCCACTATTATAATGCCCCAAATTTGTGAAACGTGACATCAGATGGTTTTATTACCTCTGGTGTTCTGCCTACCCCATACGGGATACAGGCGTGAATTTATGTATGTATGTAGTTGAAATTGTATTTTTTTCTATGTGAGAGAAATCAATAAAGCATTTTATTTCCATACCTTGTCCTTTAAATCTGTGATCATCTTCCATGGGTCAACAAAGGAATCCTCGGAGCTAGGGCCCCCAGTCAGATTGACTTCAGAGCCTGCCGATAGTGACAAATCACATTTGTTCGCCCACAGGGATAACTAAAACAAACAATATTATTTATATGTATACTTCATCATCACATCATCACAACTCTTTGTAATGAGCCCACTGCAGGGCATGAGTCTCTCCCCTGGGTGAAGAGGAGGTTTAGGCCATAATCCACCAAGCTGGCCTCGTGCTGGGTGGTGGATGCCAGAATTTTTAGGGCGCCTAGATGGCTTCTGACAAACCCTAACGACTACTGTATACAAGTATACAGCACCCGGGACCGACTGCTTAACGTACCCTCCGAAGCACGGAAGTCGCCGTGAGATATGGTCGGCGGTCACCCATCCAAGTACCGACCGCGCCGAACGTTGCTTAACCTGTGATATCGTATGATACACACAATAACCACGGCGCCACGACGACTTCATATACTTACAATAAAATTACTTCTTAACTTCTATGCTGTATGATTCTATGTTTTTCTATTAAAAAGAAAAACATAAAATGTACCAGCTGCTTCTCGTCCTGGGTGTACTGTAAAGTAAGTGTAGGACCGAGGTTTTATGAGCATTATGAGGGCGATAGTCTGACGTCCTGACACTGCAAAAGTCTCTCTTCATCATTATAATGCCTCCAAAAAAATGTCAAACGTGACATCAGATGGCTTTATGGCTTTTGATATTTTGCCTTCTACATAATGGAAACAGGCGTGAAGTTATGTTATCTTTTTACCACCGGACTACCAGACGCAAACAGAATTTCCATCCCTATTTATGGCGGGTTTCAATATCATGAAAACCG
Organism: Stenoptilia bipunctidactyla; assembly: GCA_944452665.1. Classification (NCBI taxonomy): domain Eukaryota; kingdom Metazoa; phylum Arthropoda; class Insecta; order Lepidoptera; family Pterophoridae; genus Stenoptilia; species Stenoptilia bipunctidactyla. Next base: position 17,940,764 of record OX101745.1, read on the forward strand.
TTCGTTTTGCCTCCGAACAATAGACATCACTACCAAAATGCCTTTCTATATTCAAAATCTTGACATCTAAACCACTGCTTACGAACTGTTTGACTGTAATGGATTGCTAGGTTACATTTGACCATTTACAAAATAAGTCATTATATCTAGCCAACGACGACGTAACAAGTTATTAATTTAAACCAATGAGGTAAAGGTAGCATGGCAGTCTGCTGCGGCCAATAAGAGTTATGTTTTCATTACGTATGACCAATTTAAGAATAGGTCATTTTATCTAGCCAACGACGTAAAAATTTATTCATTTAACGAAATATCCAATCAAATATCTGTCAACATATCAATAATCCAGTTTTCTCTTTCTAACTTATCTATAACTGTTTTTGAAAAAAAGGACGAATATTATTGTATGACATAATTTTTCTTTTAAATATTTACTTTGACGTCATAAAAATGTGATTCAACCAATGGCAAAATTAGTCGAAGGATTGGCGTTTCGTTTAACGTAAGCGTAAGTTATACGCAATTATTAATAAAAAGCTCTAAAAACATACTATAATATATTTATCGAATACTAAAACATAGCAATAAATTGAATAAGTTTATATATTTCTTTAGTTCAAATATCATACAAATAATTTGCGAATGCGTGATATTCTATAAATCACATATCATCTATTTTCTTGGAAGAACGTCACGCAAGGAGGGCCCATGCCAAATTTGAGAACTTACAGCCCGTAGCTAATAGATATTGTGAAACGCTACTTTTTTCCTACCAGTTTTGTACCTGTACCGGTTACGCATAGCAGTCAGTTGAATATTGAAACCCGCCAATAGTGGATTTACCAAGAAGTCGAACGAAACGCTTCGATAGTTCCTTTTTGGTACGGATTGCCAAAGTGTGGAACAATCTGCCTGCGTCTGTTTTTCCTGACCACTACAGTCCTGGAACTTTTAAGTGTCGAGTGAATAGGTTTCTCGTGGATGGACGTGTAACACTATAGTCTTCATGCGCACTTTCCATCAGGTGCCATGGAAGACAAACGTCCTATCCTTACAATACATAAAAAAAATGTATGTACAATATTATTTAATTTATTTATTGTAGACTGTAATTATAACTATTTCTGTGTAATTATATCTATGTAATTATAACTATTAATGTTCACTATTTATAATAATAAATAGTGAACATTTTTAAGATTCAAACCAAATCTATTTATGTATTTATATTCCAGGTTTCTAGTTCGCTACATGGTATCCCATAACACAAACTATGCTTACTTTGGAGCCATGTAGTTGGTGTGATTGTCTGGGGATTTTATTTATTAACCATATTATCCAGTCCAAATAAGTTTCTATATGAACTTGATAATGACAATAATAAACTCTTTGTTTGCTAGTATAAGTGTTTCAATAGATCTTTCTTAGTTTTCCACTGACTTCCGAAAGGAATTTTACGTAGATGACCTTATATTATTCTTCAGCTAAATTTTTAACTTGAAATTTTTGATTTTTGAATCTGGCAGAGATGGTAATGTATTTAATCACTACACCAGTCGTCACTATAATTTTAATATTACTATAATTCACACCATATTACCCAGCCCAAATAATTTTCCATAAGAACTTGTAATATCTATAATTTAATGAATTTAGGGGGTTCTTACGATCCATAAATATTCCGCGATCATGGTGCTTGCAAAAGCATCGAAATGTCATATCATATTATTATGCGAAATAAATTCTATAATCCCGAAATTCATAAAATAAATAAATAATAAAATAGAAACGACATCTATCGCCACAAATCATACAAGGTACATCAAAATTACTGTCACTTCTATTTAAATTACTTCCGTTAACAAACCACAGACGGCGCTTTAAGCAAAACTTACTTAATAGTTAAAATAGTGATCGAAAGATGGCGCTTATTATTTATATATTTTTTAGACATATTTCACAATACCTTGACTAGAGCAATGAAATCTAATTTCCTTTTGTCTTTCGGGTTCTCTTCTTTTACCATTTCCGCCAGTTTCTCAGCAACCATGCACATAGGCTCAATTGCATTTCTCACCAAGTCCTTTTTTTGAGCCGAAAAAGGATCAAATGATCCCATTTGACTGTAATTAATAATGAATAATTATTTTCAAATTTATATTATAGTTTTATATTACACAAGCTTTTGCACGACTTCTAAAAACCAAAAAGTCCTATAGTTCCCATTCCCATGGGATTTCGGGTATTACTTCCTTATTGTACTCCTTCATATTCCATGCTGCCATTCCATGTGCCAGCTGCTTCTCTTCCCGGGCATACTGTAAAAGTCAGTTAAGGGACAGAGGTTTTAAATGTGTTTTTGTGGGCGATAGGCTGACCCCCTGTCACTACAATAGTCTGTCTCCATCTTTATAATACCTCAAAATTTATCAAACGTGACATCAGATGGTCTTATAACCTCTGATGTTCTGCCTACCCCATAAGGCATGACGTTATGTATGTACTCCTTCAAGCGCTACAAAATGTATGTTCCAAATTTCGGCTCTCTCCGTCCAGTAGTTATGGTTATACTTTGTCTGTCAGTCACTCAGTCAGTAACGAAACAGTTTTATTGTATCTAAGTGCATTAATTAAACTTACTTAAGTTCACATCCTTCCCTGACCCTTCTGTAAATATAGCACTCAGTGAACATCCAAGAGTTAGTAAAATATTGACTTGTATCAGTTCTTTCCAAGTATTCATTCCATTTCTTTGCCTCATCCGAGTCAACTGTGAACTTTTCGTAATTTTTGTTTGTGAGTAATTCATTCTTTAATTTTGATACGTATTTAATAAAGTTTTGTACATCGTTTTCAGTCTGGAATATAAAAAGTTATTTATTAAAAATAAATACAAAATATTAAATCTTAACTTATAAAATATTTGAATCTACATTTTTCTATAGAGATTTTATATCAACGCCATCTATGGACTAAACAATGTACTAAAAATATTAAGTCGTAAATAGACCGCACTGAAAACAATACGAAATAAACATTTTTTTATATACAATAAATGATTAATTATTTATAACTTTTAAATGGTTATCTTCGTTCCTCAATATTTTGAGTATGTACCTAACGTCAAAGCGAAACAGCTTAACTGTAAAATAGCTTGGGCTTTCATTGATATAAAAAAATACTTACAGTTAACTAGTAAGTATTACGTCTGTGATACAAAATATTCAAAAATTCGCGCTATGTTGTCTAAAGAATATAATAATTTAAAATCTAATATTTAGCTACATAATTGTTATCACCGAAAATGTGCGATTTTTTTACTTTTGGAAAAATCGAAATAATTGATAATTTTTAATATCATGAAAAATACAAAATACTTACGGCTCCGCATTCGTCCTTTATGGCTTTAATATCCCGTGAACATCTGTCAATTATTTTAGTTAAAATAATTGGCATCCGCTCCTTTAGCGAGAAATACGCAAAACTTCTGCGAAAGAAAATAAAAGTGTATTAATAATAAATTAAAATATTAAAAAAGAGCCGCCCGAACAGGGACTTGAACCCTGGACCCTTGGATTAAAAGTCCAATGCTCTACCGACTGAGCTATCCGGGCTCATGTACTAAGCGTCGAAATTACGCAACATATTACAAGGGTGTAGATAATATGAGATTTAATTTTAAAAGGTCATAAATGCTACATGATTGTTATATCGAAGTAGACTTTCGATAATACCCATGGACGGGTACCCTTTTTCAAAATTTGTATAATGAAGTACCTAATAATTTATGTTTTATATGGGAAAAAAAACCCTTGTGGGAAGTTAGGTTAAGACGATTTTATCTAAAGTTTCTTCAAACTTCATATTATTAAAAAAAAAACCTTTATTTGTCATTTTACGTATCTTTCTTCATGTATGTTTATATATTATTAGAAAGATAAAATCTGAAATGGAAGAAAATATCATTTCAAACTGTTTTTTTTTTATGCGCACTTTCAATCAAAAGCAAAAATGCCCTGTTTTTTGAACTAGAAAAAAAAAGGTTTAAGAAATTTATATAAATTAATTACATTATTTAATTGTTCAAAAAGAAAAAAAGAGCCGCCCGAACAGGGACTTGAACCCTGGACCCTTGGATTAAAAGTCCAATGCTCTACCGACTGAGCTATCCGGGCTCATACGAAATAGGTCGAAATTACGCAAGAGTTTACCTATCAAAGAAGTAAGACAAAAATTCGACATTATATTGATGGATTTCACATTTCTCAAGAAAGAACATACTTAGTAAATTGTCATCATGTATATTTAATCTATAATTATTATGATTTCTGATTATTTTTTTGCTGTTACGCGCGATTTTTTTATATCGGGATAAAAAGTAGCCTATGTGCTATTCCAGACTAGACTATAAAATTTTATAAAAATTCGTTAAGCCGTTCTCTTGTGATTGAAGAATAAACATCCAGACATCCATACATCCATACATCCATCCTTCCAAACATTCACATTTATAATATTAATAAGAAGTAAGATAAGATAATGATGTACATAGTGTGTTCCTTTTTGTTTTTGCTGCTTTTGTAGCCATCACTGTAATTTACACTCAAGAATGTCTAATGACGAAGCTAAAACTGACATACCTCAAATCTGTTACTTATATTAAATACCCGTTGACTGTTGCATTGTAAGAAAATTCTCGCAAGTCAGTTTTGGAGATTTAATGCCTGATTTACGAACACAAACCTAAGTTAGAAATTGACTTTTACTTGGCCTAGGTTGTACGGATCTAGTAAAGCTAGAAGTAACACTAAACGAGAAACACTCAATACATTCAAAAGTTTTAGTGATAATTTTCATTTTAACCAGCAGGTTATTTGGAAATCTTTTAGTTGGCCATTTTAAACTATAGTCTTGGTACTTATATATTTTAACTAGCTGTAAGTTTTCCGAAAATAATTTTAAAAAATATTCCTTGAAACTTGTTTGTTGTTTATAATAATAATAAATATTTTATATATATTACTTACATAAAAGAAAGTTAGGCTTGTGTTTGTAATCCAGGCAGAGATCTTCAGTACCTACTTAAGAATTTCAAACTGGATATAATTAATTTGGCTATCTAGTTATGGGGAAAACTTTGGCTATTTCAGAACATCATTTCTAAATAATCAAATTGAATTCCAGTATTTTATTATGAGGCTTCTCGGTAAGAATTTTGAACTTTAAATAAAGAGGAAGTGAGTCATATACTACAATGGATTAGGTAACACATAAAATTGACAACTCTATTGGTAAAGGGACACCACTGTTATACTGTAACCCCTTGAGATTGAGTCTTTGATGTAATTATGTTTTTATTATCAAATACAACCCCACATTTAAAAACAGTGGCAAAAATATTTAAATCCATATTTGATTAACTTGATTGGAAGCCTTGAAGTTGAATTATCTGCAGCTGAGGTTGTATATTCCGACATTTATTAGGCGTAAATCACAAAAGAATATTTGTTATTTGTTATTTATTTAATATTTGTCTTTATTTTTCAGTAAGAAATTTCAATAGCGATAAGCTGTATCTTTGTAATATTTTATTCAATGTGTCTTTATATTGTATCTAAAATTGTGTGTACTTACATAAATTGTTTAATAAATAAATATTAAACATTCTGTCTGCAAAACGTACCTAATGCCTTAGAAAACCAATGCAAGAAAGTTGGGATATGGCATTAGTTTTCTAATTAATTGTACTATAGGTGCATAAATTAAGCTGGAATATTAAGTAAAAGCTCTTTCTGAATGCTGTTACAATTAACCCTCTTAGATCCCCAAGCAGTAACCAGTTACCACGCCTTATGTCACTGGTTAAACTGTATTGTATTTATGTTTTTGTTAGTCAGATAAAAATGGTTAGAAAATGTAACGCAGGAATTGTTAGTTCAAGTTTGAGTTGAATAAATAAATTAGTTGGATCAAAAGCTCATCCAATAATATTGTGAAATGCAAAATACAAAATAAAAGCACTCCAAGCTCATGGCACACGCTGTCTAAACTATTATGTTCTGAAAAATCTTATAATACAATTTATTATAATTATAAACACCTATAACGTATTTTGATTTTGATCTTATTTGGACACTGTATGTAACAATACTGGGTTAATTAATATAAAAGATAAAGAATTACTGACTTGACTTGGTGTGATTGTCTGGGAATTTTATTTGTTTAAGTATTACTGACTGAAAAACTAAACTTACTGCTTAAATGTCCCTTGTAATGCTATGTTCATAGGAGTGGCTGTATCAATGAAAATGCTAGGCTTAGAAACTTTAATGAAAGGACCTCCATAAATAAAATCAGGTTCTTTCCAGCTTTCATCTTCCTCAAAAGGAAAGACGTCTGTAGGTACTGACTCTGAATTACTCATTTTTATATTTATATCTCACTCACGGGAATTTAAAATGAACACTAACTGTTAAATTTTGCAATTTGGTCACATTGTTATGGTAAATCGGAAAGTTTACATACTGTTTTTATATTTTTGGGAAACAGCTGGCCAAGATGTCAAACTCGAGCTGTCAGAATAAACTTAGCATTAAGCTATGCAGCCCATGTATTACTAATAGTAAATCAAGTAGGTAAAGCTCATTAACAAATGCTATTATTTAATTAATTAATTGCATTAAGCATGTAAATTATTATATTTGTTTAAAAGCCTAAATAATTATCGAATTTATAACAGACTCTTTGCATAATATCTCCTTAACACTGCTCTTTGGACGGCAGGTTTGATTTTAGGTAGGTACCTAAAATTTGAGTTCGATATTAAGTAGGTACCTACCTAAAAATATTTAGATTTAAGTGCATTGATATAATAATGAAAGTCAAAAAGGCTGACGTCTGTCAAACTTCAAAAATCTTACAAATTGGTAAGCAACAAGTTTATAAATGGGTGAAGAAACCTTGGTGAAACATTACCTACCTACTTATATTATAAAGTTTAATTAAAAGATTTACTACAATACTTACAAACCATAACATCCACAAAACACTGCATCTTCCGGTGTTCCAATTCTCTTCACCGGAAGGTTTTCAGTATCAACAAAACAATATTCAGTCATTTTCCGAAGATATTAGTATATTAAATACACAGTGCCTACAAAAAATATAATTTTGCACTGAGACGATAGCAAGATGGTCAACCAATTTTTTTTTGCAGTGTGATGTACTCATGCGCATTAAAACAACTTCACAACTGGGTGAGAGAAGTCAATACTTCCTATTAGGTATATTTAGAAAATGTTATCAGGGATTTGAAGGTCAAAGTAATAAACAATGCGTTATCTATATAAAAAAGCTATCTACGGCATTACGTAAAGCATAACAAGTCATTTTTTTATTAGATTAACTACATGCACAGTAAACTTTGGTTGGTTTTATTTATCAATCAAATCTAGAAATATAAATCTCTGTCTGCACGCATCCATGTCCAAGAAACGTGTTTGTTCTTCTACAACGCAACAGATGTCGCTTAATACAATTTCGTTACTAAAATAGCCAGCACCAGAGCCAGCGGTATACACTTTAATATATTATTTAATAAAAAAAAAATGTTAATTAGTACCTAATAGATAACAATCGTAACTGAATTTTTAGCTATAGACATAAGCATCCGGTTTTTTTTTCATCGACATGGTGTCTGTGATGGTGGTTTTTAGCTCTATTTGAATGGTCATAATAAAATCGGACTTTCAGTACCTAGGTAGGTACCCACTGGAACAAGTCGCACAGAATAAAAGTTAAGGCGCTTTCAATTTATGCTTTTATTGGCGGCCTGCTGAGGTGCGTTTGTTGTACAACGCACGGACGATCCTTTTTTTCTCTGTATATCCCAGTAGCTCCTTCTAGCAATTCCCCCATTGCGGGCAACTGGGACATAATTAAAAAACTAACTACGTACCTACTTTATGTGGTGTCATTGCAAAAATGAACCTTACTTGTACTAGGTTCGATGATTGATCGATCCGGTTGGCGTTTGGTGTGTGAAGTGGACGGTGAAGCAATAAGGATTTTCCGATTCTTGTAAGTGCATTCCTAACAATGGCAGGCTTCAGTGTTACGTGTAGTTCGGGTCCACATCCCTCAGTATCTATATCCAACAATGTTTGTCACTTCTAGCAATATTGAGAACATGAAAAAACTAAAATAGATATGTCCTACCTGCCCCCTCTATCAATGGAAGGGGTGGCAACTGGGATACGTTTGAGATGTTTTTTTGCCCCTCTAGGTATCTCCGAATTCCTAGAGGGGGCTTTTTTTCATACAAAACGCACGGTGCGGCAACACTACCGCACGTCGCCGGTATCGCGAACTCTCGACATCAAGACGGCAAACGTCGCAAGCATCGCTTGTTTATTTTGGTATACTTTAACAGCACTCAACAGTAATGTTTCTTCGTCAGAGTCCATAGCTTGAATTATGTAACGTCACCACGGGGATAAAAAAAGCACGGCAATAGGCGTTCGGTGCCGGACTGCTAAAGTACTGCAGCGGCCCGACACGAAACGCATAAATTGAAAGCTCCCTTACCTTACGCTCCTTCTAGTATCCCGAGTATTCTCAGCACGACCATAGTATCTCCGAAACACAGTGAGTAGAAAATTGCAAAATACAGGGTCGCCACATAATAGTCAATCTGCTATGTACCTATTAAAATATTTTAATACATAGCAGATTTAAAACTAAACATTGCAGAGACCTGAAGTTTAGGTAAAACACGGATTGAATATGTAAAAAAATTGTAAAAATATAGAAAAAAATCCTGGATTTACATTTTAGAAGCTGTAAGCTTATAACACCATGGCCGCGCCATTGACCGGTATAAAATTACGTTATCGTCGATATCTCGCTGGAAAAGCATAGCAGAGGTCTGAAGTTTTTTGTAAAACCTGGATTCGAATTTGTAAAGACTAGTAAAAATATACTAAAAAATCATAGGTATACACAATAGGAGCTGTAAGACCAAAAACCCATGGCCGCGCCATCGAAACGTGAGAAAAGTACTTTACCGTCGATATCTTGCTGAAAAAGCATCGCAGTAGTCAGAAGTATTTTGTAAAACCAAGATTTAAATTTGTAGAAACGATTAAAAATGTACAAAAAACTCCTAGGGTCATATTTAAGGAACTTTAGCACTGAATCTTTAGTACGGCTTGAATACGTCGATAGGGTGACCATGGCTTATTGATAATAGAAAACTTTCCACCCATTTAATAGAAATTATATCACAAATCCATATTTATTTCGCATAGTAAATTAAATTAAATTTTAGAGCTCATCTGACCTGTTACCATGAACAAGAAACAGACATAGTTACATTCGCGCTGAAAACATAACCCTCCTTTGCGTGCAGTAGTCGGGTAAAAATAATTAGGAAACAGTTCATTTTAAAACTTTCCTTAACAATAAGTTTGCTATAGGTTACCACTTTATCTCAGCGACACTTTGATGTAATTTTAAAATAATAATATTCTATGGTGCGTGTTTTGGTCGATGACATAAAACTTTTGGAACAAGTAAACAAAAGCAAGACTATATTTCTACGAATAACATTGTTTGATAATTGGCCGGCAAGCCTTTGAGTGAGCGGCATGGACTTTTAAACAAAAAACACAAAGATAAGGGTTGTACACCTGGTTTTTCCTGTTTCTTTTATTCTAACTATGTCTGTTTCTTGTTCATGGTAACAGGTAACAGGTCAGATTAGCTCTAAAATTTAATTTAATTTACTATGCGAAATAAATATGGATTTGTGATATAATTTCTATTAAATGGGTGGAAAGTTTTCTATTATCAATAAGCCATGGTCACCCTATCGACGTATTCAAGCCGTACTAAAGATTCAGTGCTAAAGTTCCTTAAATATGACCCTAGGAGTTTTTTGTGCATCTTTAATCGTTTCTACAAATTTAAATCTTGGTTTTACAAAATACTTCAGACTTCTGCGATGCTTTTTCAGCAAGATATCGACGGTAAAGTACTTTTCTAACGTTTTGATGGCGCGGCCATGGGTTTTTGGTCTTACAGCTCCTATTATGTTAACCTATGATTTTTTATTATATTTTTACTAGTTTTTACAAATTCGAATCCAGGTTTTACAAAAAACTTCAGACCTCTGCTATGCTTTTCCATCGAGATATCGACGATAACGTAATTTTATACCGGTCGATGGCGCGGCCATGGTGTTATAAGCTTACAGCTTCTAAAATGTAAATCCAGGATTTTTTTCTATATTTTTACATATTCAATCCGTGTTTTACCTAAACTTCAGGTCTCTGCAATGTTTAGTTTTAAAGATCTACGTGGCCGCGCGGTTCGCATTGTTTCAATGGCGCGGCCACGTTCAAAGCGTGCGTCCGGCTGTCTGGACATTTTCTCGCAGAGCGTTGCTGCTTATCTAGGTGGCTAAGTCATCGTTTGTGACGACGATCTGTAAAGGTTTCATCGTTTGTGACGCTATAGTTTCCTCAAAAAATCGAAAAAACTTTGGCCAGCCAGCCAGAATTTCGCATTTTCCAGCATTCCAGATCTCAGCCCCCAGAGGGTTTTGAGGATCCAGCTGGTATATAAAGGTATGTGACGCGATATGTGACAGCAACTAAAGTGGTTTTATCAAGCAAAACGCCATAATTTTCGAGTTAACACGAAAAACAAGTGGCCAGCCAGCCGGACGTTTCTGGCTGAGCCACTTTGTTTTTTCCTTATATCTCAGTAATTAAAGCAATTGGAACTGAGTTTTAAGTCTAAAAGGAATGTGACGCGATATGTGACAGACCTCATATAGTTTAAAACATACCTGACGCATGTGTTTAAGAGTTATTTCGATAAAGATTTTGATGACAGATGACAAATGTCCGGCTGGCTGAGCCACCCATTCCAGCGCTTGCAGACGGTCTAGAAAGCTAGATTCTTATCAAAAGGAATGTGACGGTGACGAAGACAACAAATCGTCGTATGTGACAGCTCTAAATACTGCCAAACAAAAAATATAAGCGATTGTTGATTCTTTCATACAAAGTCAATTAGTGTGACCATATTTTACTCCTGTACATTGTCATCCTTATAAAATACTTCCAAAAAAATTGTCAAACATGACAAATAACTTAATCATTACGTTGCTCTAATTAAGTGGGTAAATCAAAATATTATTTCATAATGCATCATGTATTTATTTTTTATTAATTTACTTTTTGTTTGTTTTTACCAATTAATAAATTTAGTCTGGGATTAATGTAACATGTTGAAAAAAGTAAGTAAGTATACCCTTCTCGTATACAAACTTTTTAACTTTTGGCTTGATATATTATTTTATTATCAATCTTGACATTAATCCACCAGAGCGTAAAACTTGTAAGCAGGTATACAGGGTAATTGGTGGGTTACTTTAGAAATTCAAGGACGTGAGAGTTTGAGATCATACATAAAAAGTAAAAATATAATATTTATAAATTTACATAATCTGATATAACCTGACAACATAATTAAATCTAGTTCAATTTGCTAAATCTAGTTGGTAGGTAAGTAAATAAGTAGGTATCACATATTGTACACTTTGGTAATTGGAAAGTATTTACTGACTTTGTTTAATTGTAAAAATAATCAAAATTTTTGAAATCTTGATAACCACTTTTTAATAAAACGTTTTTTTTTAATTACATTTAACATTATGGCATTACTTATGAGTATTAATCAAATAATATTATATACTTTACAATTCTTTACTTCACATAACAAACCACCTGCAATCATTAAATTAATAATTGAATTCATAACGATTTAAGCCTAAATTGTTTAAGCATGAAATGTAATATACATTGTATTCTCAACTTGGCATGAATAAAGAAATTATTATTATTATTTTCAATCAGCCTTAACGTATTAAATACTCATTAATAAAACAAGTTTCTCAGTAATTAAAACATCTTCATTATAATGTAGGTATGCATCTCTCAGTTCAGTCTGTCAAAACATAAACAAGACAATGTAGAAGCATTGACTTTTTAAGGCTTTGCCTAATTTTGTAATCCATATCGTCATAGCAAGACCAATCATTATCATTACAATAAAAATGACATTTATAATGCCCTTGTGAACCACCATAGATATATTCTACAACACCAAGCACCTTGTAAGTTTTATTTAATTACAAATTTTTTGGAAGTATTTTATAAGGATGACAATGTACAGGAGTAACATATGGTCACACTAATTGACTTTGTATGAAAGAATCAACAATCGCTTATATTTTTTGTTTGGCAGTATTTAGAGCTGTCACATACGACGATTTGTTGTCTTCGTCACCGTCACATTCCTTTTGATAAGAATCTAGCTTTCTAGACCGTCTGCAAGCGCTGGAATGGGTGGCTCAGCCAGCCGGACATTTGTCATCTGTCATCAAAATCTTTATCGAAATAACTCTTAAACACATGCGTCAGGTATGTTTTAAACTATATGAGGTCTGTCACATATCGCGTCACATTCCTTTTAGACTTAAAACTCAGTTCCAATTGCTTTAATTACTGAGATATAAGGAAAAAACAAAGTGGCTCAGCCAGAAACGTCCGGCTGGCTGGCCACTTGTTTTTCGTGTTAACTCGAAAATTATGGCGTTTTGCTTGATAAAACCACTTTAGTTGCTGTCACATATCGCGTCACATACCTTTATATACCAGCTGGATCCTCAAAACCCTCTGGGGGCTGAGATCTGGAATGCTGGAAAATGCGAAATTCTGGCTGGCTGGCCAAAGTTTTTTCGATTTTTTGAGGAAACTATAGCGTCACAAACGATGAAACCTTTACAGATCGTCGTCACAAACGATGACTTAGCCACCTAGATAAGCAGCAACGCTCTGCGAGAAAATGTCCAGACAGCCGGACGCACGCCGTTCAAACCCTTATAACTTTTTAACTAAACCTTTTACAAATTTATGTTTTTAGGAATCGACTTTTACAAATTTTTACATAATCTTGGCGTGGTTAGATGTAAGAAAATACGCCGTGGCCGCGCGGTCGATACGGACACTTGTATGTCGTCATAAAATGAAGATTAAATTTTACTCACTGAGCGGAATATTGAAATTTTAATTTATGAAAAATATATTTTTCGAAATTCACACCCACTCATCATTCTTAATCTGCTATAAAAATATAATTGACTATCATAAGCGGACCCTGTATAGGTAATAAATAGTGATTCGAAGCCATTTATAACGAAATATATTTAAACATCAACCATGGTCTTGCTGGGTACTATTTAGTACTATTATTACTAGTAGTTATCTGTGGGTAGCACCCAGTGAATGCTTTTTTCGTTCACAACACGAGAATTTTGGCTTGAGGGACTCATGTTATCGACAAGCCAACAAAGTACGTTCATAATGAAATAAAAAACCACCCATAGAAGTACAACTTTTATTAATAAAATATAAATCTTACAAATCATGCATGTATGAAACAAAGAACATGCTATTATGTAAAATTCTGTACTTAATGTACCTATGCAAAAACATACTTATTAAAATCATATGAACCATAATTATTTATAGTTCAGTGAGAAACAACCAAAAGAAAAGTTGGTTAGCTTACAAAGCTAAATAATAAAAAATCTGGGAAAAATATTTTTTCCATAAGCCTATGGTCTAACCTAGACAGTATTTTAGTTTAAAAAAATTAATACTATAAATAACATAGGTGTGAATATATAATCTAATTATTACAGTTAGGTATTTCAAATGTAATTAATTATATTAAAATTTAAGTATTCTACTGAAATTTTTTTATAATTCAGTAACAGAACAATTTTACAAGTTGAATGGAAAAGCTCTTTTGCATTTTCAGAACATAGAATAATTTTTCAAACTGTAGGTATATCATATAATTCACTAAATTAAAATATCTTCTTTTATTCATTAAAAATACGGAAAAATCAACCTTAACTATTAAAAGCCTCTCACAGAGCAAACTTAAATTAATTCATCGAAATTGTGAAATATCAAATCATTAAATTACTTCATGGCTTTTTTTTTATTTTGAAACAATAACCACCATTTTTACAGTTTTATTTGATGACCAAGGAAATCAATTATAAAATTTCAAAATACCTAAAAAAAGTCTAGACATGGAGAACTTCTTGCATTGAAGTCTACAGAACTTACTTTCATTAAAATAATATAAAGGATCTAAAATAATAAACTTTTTACAAATTAATCATTAAAACATTATCAATCCCAAACATTGTTGTAAACTTCAAAAACACTACTTTTATCTTGTAAGATAATTGTCAAAATAATAGTAAGAAATTTAGTATTTTTTTGCCATTGACATAAAACTAAAGTAGGTAAAACTAATAAATAATGTACCTAAGTAATAAAAATACTACAATACATACATGCATGAAATAAAATATATATGTAGACAACGTACAAGGAATGTCACAAATATGCCATATATTTGTCAGTTTTCTGTCAAGAAATATAATTAATATTTCACAAATAGACCTCAAAGGTGGAAAAATCTACTTACTTAAGATTATAATAGTTTAAAAACGTTGTCGAAAAATAATAATAATACAGAATATTGAATTATTCTATTTTTTACGATTACGATATACGATATGTTTTATAGTTTAAATTTGTCTGCATTGATGATTGTTAATTAGTCAGTAAAAGAAATATTAAGGTTTACAATGACTGTCTCAAAAAGTTTTGTCAAATTAAAAAAAAAAAAATATTTACAATTTCAAGTCTAAAATGTCTCTTTTAAAAATGTTTTTTCAACTTAGTCACTTTTCATGATTATTAATTGGTCAACTTCACAAGTATTTTGTCAAAGTTAAAAAATAAAACAGAATATTGCAATGCAACTTTGCAATTGTATAAAATTTTCAGATTCTTTATGTTAGTTAAAATTAGTCAGTATTCATGATTGTTATTTGGTCAGCTAAACAAACATTAAATTCGTTAAATGAAACATGATCCACAAAAGTCAAAAATTTTTAAAAATCTTAAAATGTCAAATTGTAAATATGTACAAAATTCTTTCTTAATACAACATAATAAAAGTTCAACTTACAACTAATTGGTGTTGTTTAACAACATTTTAACATTATGAATTACAGAACTATAAATTCGCCAAAATTTACTTATTGACTAAAGAATGCGACTAGTACATAAAGATATTATGCAATGTAGATAAGGATTGGTAAAACTATTATAGTATGTACAGAAGGCAGCAGATCAAGTATTACAAATCTGTCAATTGACAGACAAAAATTTTGTAATTGAATCAGAACTCTATGCCCTTGACATAAAGTTAAAAATTGGTTGAGGATATTTGACAGGTTTGGTTTGCCGCCTTCTGCACCTAAATTTCAGAAAATATATTCGACCACTTTTTGGTCAACAGTATAATGTTATAAAAATATATTTTTAGTGTTGCTTATATCATAAATTAAAGTAGTTTTACCGTAATTGGAATGTCAATATTTTGTTAAAATAATATTTCAAATAATGGGCTTGATTCAATAATTTTAA
This sequence comes from Stenoptilia bipunctidactyla, assembly GCA_944452665.1. Lineage (NCBI taxonomy): Eukaryota > Metazoa > Arthropoda > Insecta > Lepidoptera > Pterophoridae > Stenoptilia > Stenoptilia bipunctidactyla. Next base: position 17,956,351 of record OX101745.1, read on the forward strand.
GTCTCCATTATGTCAAATTCGGAGATTTCAAATTCAACAGTTCCAAGCAAAAACTGATTTTGAAGCTTTTAAGTAAGAGGAACTTAAAATTAGAGATTTCAATGGCAAACATGTCCCAGTGTACTTAAAAAAAATGCTATAAAATATTCAAAAACTTACATAAAAATGAGTCAAAACAGCTATTTTGCAGCCATTTAATATAACAATCAGATATTCAGATAAGGATTATTAAATAATCTTTCGTCACAATAAAAAAACCTAAAAATAGCATAGAAAACTTTAAAATATTAGAAAATAAAATTTGAGAACTAAATCTCATATCCAAATTATTGTAAAAGAGAAAGTACAAAGAAATGGAATATCAACCAACGGCTTAATAAAACTCATTGTTGTACATATTGCTGTAATGTAACATTCTGTACACTACGCATCCAAATATGCAACGTGCGCAGAATGTTACATTACAGAAATCTGTACGCACCATAAGAGAGGCTTGGTATACCATATTAGATTGCTGTAATGTAACATTCTGTACACTATGCATCCAAATATGCAACATGCGCAGAATGTTACATTACAAGAAATCTGTACGCACCATAAGAGAGGCTTGGTATACCATATTAGATTGCTGTAATGTAACATTCTGTACACTATGCATCCAAATATGCAACATGCGCAGAATGTTACATTACAAGAAATCTGTACGCACCATAAGAGAGGCTTGGTATACCATATTAGATTGCTGTAATGTAATTCTGTACACTATGCATCCAAATATGCAACATGCGCAGAATGTTACATTACAAGAAATCTGTACGCACCATAAGAGATGCTTGGTATACCATATTGGTATCTATGAGATCAAAAACAAATTATTACATGAATTTATTATGTACTAATATGTGTTAATCGGAGTATAGTTAAGTTTTTCAAATATTTTCTAGTTTTAGACGAATGAAATCCAACTAAATGTAAGCAAGTAGGTACGAGTATTTTTATCAAACTTTTGTCCATAGGTGTACCAATCTTTTGGTATATAAAGTTGTTGGTTGATATTTTGAGTGTTTAACACAATACCTATTTGTATAAAAGGTATAAGATATATATTTATTTGGCAAATATTCCATAATGGCACTTTTCATAGGAAAATAATGTGTTTCTTAATATTTTTATCTTCAGTAACTTAGTTACCATCTCTTAAATATAATATTGCCATTGCAAACTGCTATGACACTAAAATACATAGTGAGCAATATTCAAACGGCAGAGATCATGAATGTTTAAAAACTAATAATAAAATTATTTTTTAACTCGCCTTATACAATAAAAACACGCATTCTTCAGGTTTAGAATCGTCTCCTGCCATTACTCTTGATCCGAGTGTTTTTAAGTGTAATTGTTGTAGAACGCAGTGGAGCTCCATTGTTGGTAGTTCGTAGCACAGGGCAGTATGTACTGTAAATAAATAGAAATATAAGTTACTTAATGTGGAACAACAGTGGGTTTGGGCATTAAATTACTAGCTAACGTCATGTAGTCCTGGGTTGAAAGTGATTATAAGAAAACTTATAAGACAGGCGGTTCTTTGATTTTAAATTAAGTAGGTACATGGCTCCTGTCCAAAGAGACTAAGTAAAATCTTTATTTTTAGAAAAATGTTTAAAATATGTAACTGATATAATACTCCCAAGAAAGTAGCTAAGGTTAAAGCTACTATAAAATGTGAAAGAATCAATTTCTTAATGGTAATTTTATATTTTTGCAAAATCTTTAAGAAAAATAAATACCAACTTACATTGTATGAGCATTATCTCCGGATGCTCCGCAAGTTGAGCACACATGTGACCGTAATATTGGGCAAGTCACAATATGTTTGTTCCCAACCTTTTCCTTTACTGCATGTGTCATGAACACCAAAGGAGTCTCACCATTCTTCCTACAAAAGGTACACATTTTGGTTGCATCTTGATCAAACCTTGAGGAACCAGCATTTGAAATACTTGAAGGGTAATTCAGTTGTTGAGGTACATAATGTGACTGACGAGATACTGACGGTGACAGAGGCATGCTTGGAGTAAAACTAGGAGTTGGTGAAAAGTTTGACATTGTCGGAGAGAATGTTGTTGATCTCGGTGAATAGTTAGGTGTGATGGGCGAAACTTCTGACACAGGCGCATGTAAGGGTTTCTCATTGGGAAATAGCTCATAAAGGTTTCTCTGTTTCAAGATGACATTATTGCTTGGTGGAGTATGCGGGTAATAAACTGAGTCATCACTGTGCCATGCAAATTCTTCTGCTTTAGGAGATGATGTCAGTGGTAGCTCTTGATACACTTGAGAGCCCAATATTTTTCTGCCAACTATAGGTCTTCCTCTTGACATGTAATTTCCTGAGTTTTGTGTAGCATCATATATTGGTGGAATGTTCTGTTCATACATAGGTCGATTAAATGACATATCTCTATATGATTCAGGAGATATAGAATCGGCTGAGCTAGAAGACCTATTTGTTGTTTGAAATGGCGAATGTATCGATGCATTGTGATAAACATTGGATGGGAGTTGTTCTGAAATGAAAAAAAGAAAACCTTGAGATGCTAATAAATATAGATCTAGCACTAAATCTTAGATCTTATTACAGGCACCCATTGCATCAACGTGAAACAGAGAATGCTGTGATCAAGTTAAAATAAAAGAAACAGAATAATGCAAGGTGAATTAAAAATAGCCCGAATGTTTACCTATGCAATATGGTACTAAAATTAACACTAAATTAAAATTTTAAACAACCTGAGCAATTTGTACATTACATTTTAGACATTCTATTTTTGCGTCGAACGGCACTAACCTAGAATAACATTAAGGTTTCGAAATGTCAAGTTTTTGTTTTAATCAGTGTAAGAGAAAATAAGAAGTTAACCAACATACCATTTTCAAAAGGCCTCGGAAAAAGGCGATGCATTTCAGTCACATAATCAGACATATTTTTGACTGGAAACATTATTGTATTCACCTGTAAAAGCACAGAAAAACCATCACAATCAAAGAATTTCCTCTCATCACAAATTTAATATTTCCGACATTTTGTTTAAGCTAGACAGAGACTGAAATACTGAATGAAAACTTTAACGGAAATGGAATTTTGGAAAAAATCCGTACTTATTAATTGTGAAACTAATTTAACATCCCTCATCCTGTATCGCAAAATATAAATTAACTCATAAATAAATTATTTCACATAATTAAACAGAGAATTCAAACAGATTCTAGCAAATTGTTAATTCGAAATCAAAATACTTAACTAGGTACCTGTGCTATTACCTACTTTTTTATATAGCTAGGCTTTTCCTCGTTGTAACTGAATAAGAAAATTATTTATCTACTATGTAGATACATACCTAATAAACCTTAAATAAACTAAATACCTATATGAAAAAAAAACAATGGTATGATATCAGCACTATTGTGTATTGAAGATTTGTCTCTAGTTTTCGACTCTATAAACTCTATTTTGAAAAGAATTTCATAGCTCAAATAGGTAATAAATTCGTTATAATAAATAGGAAAAATTGCACTTACCATTCGAAGAAATGAGTCAACGTGTGTAATTTAACTGATTTACAAGTTGTAAACAAAGTACTTGTTATATTTAGTAATAATTAAACGTTTTTAAAGAATACAAGACACAAAAATCAAACACGTTTTACACAGACGGCGAACGACACTCCACATTGGCTGCTTATTAGCACGCAAATGAAATTAATTTTCATTATATTTAAAAGTTTAAACAAACCACAAACAGAGCCGCTCTTTGCGGCGCGCGCGCTTCGTTGCTTTCGGCAAGATCAAAGGGCGCCGACAAACAAGCACGCGCCGCCGCCTAGCCTCTTTCGCCGCCCCGCGCCGCGCAGCAGCTACGACAATCTAGGTACGGTAATATTATCTACAGTATTTTATCTCGGCCGCATCTTTGCCTTCACTAAAAAACACTTTATGTAAAACACCTTTATGCGAAGTATGACAACGTGGCATTTTCTATATCTTTTTTTAAAGGTATAGTTCGCAACGCTTTGCGTTGTACATTGTATGCAATGTTCGTCAAAGTTTAAAATGTTTGTTGTTTATTGTATGGCTTCAGTGACACGCGTCTATTGAATTAATGTAAAAGAGATTGTACCAGGGTGATAATTTATGAACTCATTATATTAAGATTGATGATATCTTGGAAAGTATGCACTTTTGAACCAGATATTCTTTGGCAAAAGGTATTGTTTTTTAGAAATGAACAAAACCTCAAAGTTATATGAAATCAACAGAAATACCTTAAATAAACAAATAAAATAGGTGACCTACTTTGTGAATTGAATACGAAGTATTCAACAAAAATGCGGCTTGTGTCTAAAAACGTTTACGTTTGAATAACATATCGGTCTTATACTTGTGCCTCGACTGAGGCATACGAAATTATTTAGTGTTAAATTAAAGTATAAAAAGTCCGCATTTTAATGTAAAGCTCAATCAAAAATTGTTTCGGCATGCAGACAGATAGATCGCGTTTCAGTTTCGTTTGTTTTGTATAAAGTTGAAATATTGTATATAATATTGCTGCGGTCGAGGTGTAATAATTCGATTTTTTATTTTTGAAATTTAAGTAGGTATCCGATTTTATGTATTTGTTTGTAGGTAGTTTGTACAGCGATTAAAATGTTTGTTTAGATTATCACAACTCTTTTTTAATGACCGATCTTATCGCACGGCTTGTAGTAGGTATCTCCCTTGAGTGACAATGGAGGAGCTAGCTGGTCAAGCCCGATACCTACTGGTCGGTAGATGTGAGATTTCTAGCCTTGGACAAACCCTAAGAGGGCCGCCAGACTGTTGAAAACACGTTGGAAACCAATGCTTCCAACCAAGGTTAAGGAAGGTTAAGTTGTTGTCAACCAATTCCGAGTCATCCACACTGTTAAAGGCCTTCCAGACGATCGGATCCAACCGCCAACAAGCGTGACCTTGGTTGAGTTGATGTAAAAATGGATCGTGTAGAACTCGGTTGTCCAATCAATTAAGTATTTGGTTGATGCCAACGGCCTTGGTTGGAAGCGCGTCCGTCCCGACAGGCTGCGATCGTGGTTGGAGCCAACCGTCTGGAACGCTGTTGGACAACGCGAGCCCTGCAGTGTGCGCTTGTCGGTCGTCGCGAGCACACGTCATTGTGGTTGCAATGGATTCGCAATACGAAATCCGCGAACGAGAGATTCTGACTGAATTTATATGTCTGTATATTGATTTACCATGTCTTTGAGACTCTAGTTCCGAAACATATAAAGATAAAAATAAAAATTATTCGCTCTTTCAGCCACAGTTTCATCCACTTTCTTCTTTTTCTTTATTTTATTTATTTATGTTTATTTGGGAAACAAACAGTTACAAATAGCACGTAAATTTAATCACATTAATAACACATTAACTAGCGAAGTTTCCACAGTTTGATAATACAGAAAAGTGTGTAGTAACAATAGCTAAAACAATTGATTTACATAAAAATTAAACTAAAGTAATGAGGTATTTATTATATAAACTCTAACTCTCTGTTGCAACTCTTTTCTAAATTTTAAAATTTTGAGATGAAATGTCAGATTGTTATTATAAAAATTACATGCTCTCTTTCTAAACAAATTGCTTTATTTTTCTACTTCACTCAAACATAAAAAAGTTAACGCTAAGCCGATCTTTTGTTGCTTCAAAACACACGGAATCATATAGATACCTACGTGTTTACGCTACGAAGTCCGGAGAGAAGTGACAAGTTGAGTCAACCATCCGACCGTGTAGAACAAATACAAATTTCGGTTGATCCGACCAAGGTCACGCTTGTTGGCAGTTGGGTCCAATCGTCTGGAAGGCCTTTTACAAACGGTGGTTTCCAACAAGGAGACAAACAAGAACACAACCAAGGTCACGCCAGGCCACGCCCCTTAATCGTCAGTGTGCTCTGATCTTTCGCGTTGGCAACATCTTCGCGATGGCAGTTTTGTATGCAATTGAGGATACAAAGAAGGAAAGGTTGAAACGCAGGATAAAAAGCTTCAAAACTCGAGTCATTTCTAGTTATAGTTACATAATAAAATATACAATAACAAGCGTACACACTGTCCTAAAAACAGACATACATCTACATAGATAACGCAAATGCATGTCCTTTGCATGTCCGAACCCCGACCAGGCGTCAAGGTTGGTCGCCTCTAGATTTAATATGTATTGTAATATGCGTGTATGTATGTCTGTTAGAAAATCGAGTCCACAATATCAATATCGTTCTTAATAATCGATTTCATCGGCGGTATCGATGTCTCTGAATCTTTTTGTATTTTCCAGTAATAAATATCAGTTGTGACGTCACAACAGGTCTTAAAAAGTCGGCACGCTTGGTTCGAATACAAATCGTGGCACTTGCGTTGTCTATGTAGATGTATGTCTGTGATTCTAAACACCGCCGTTTCCAACCCGCCAAGGTCATGTAATTTGGTTGTCAACAGCCGTCTCCACTGTTGGAAACACGTTGTAAACTAGCAAGGTCACCTTGGTTTGATGTTTTGTTTCCAACAGTGTATTTCGGCTTTAACTAACAGTTATAGCCCAAATACACTGTTGGAAACAAAACATCAAACCAAGGTGACCTTGCTAGTTTACAACATGTTTCCAACAGTGAAGACGGCTGTTGACAACCAAATTACATGACCTTGGCGGGTTGGAAACGGCGGTGTTTAGAATCACAGACATACATCTACATAGACAACGCAAGTGCCACGATTTGTATTCGAACCAAGCGTGCCGACTTTTTAAGACCTATTGTGACGTCACAGCTGATATTTATTACTGGAAAATACCTACAAAAAGATTCAGAGACACCGATACCGCCGATGAAATCGATTATTAAGAACGATATTGATATTGTGGACTCGATTTTCTAACAGACATACATACACGCATATAACAATACATATTAAATCTAGAGGCGACCAACCTTGACGCTTGGTCGGGGTTCGGACACGCAAAGGATATGCATTTGCGTTATCTATGTAGATGTATGTCTGTTTTTAGGACAGTGTGTACGCTTGTTATTGTATATTTTACTATGTAACTATAACTAGAAATGACTCGAGTCTTGAAGCTTTTTATCCTGCGTTTCAACCTTTCCTTCTTTGTATTTTCAATTGCATACAAAACTGCCATCGCGAAGATGTTGCCAACGCGAGAGATCAGAGCACACTGACGATTAAGGGGCGTGGCCTGGCGTGACCTTGGCTTGTGTTCTTGTTTGTCTCCTTGTTGGAAACCACCGTTTGTAACAGTGTGGATGACTCGGAATTGGTTGACAACAACTTAACCTTCCTTAACCTTGGTTGGAAGCATTGGTTTTCAACGTGTTTTCAACAGTCTGGCGGCCCTCATACAAGGTGATAATGTAATCCGGTCGATTTCAACCACGGCGACTGTCTTCAACTCCGGTTTGGTTGGTGTGCTTGCACGTGGCTTATGTAGCCAATTTTGTTTGTAAAAGTTCTCGCACATTACGGGCATGAAAGCACACCGTTCACATAATTACAGCTGACAGCCGTAGGTGGTCGGACTTTCAGCTCGTCGCGTCTGGTATCCAGCTCAAGGAGCCGCCGGTTTTCAGAGGCTTGGACGCTAGATTTAACAAGCGCTCTGGCTGGCAGCCTGCTGCTCCCACAGCGAAGGATTGATGTCGCACTGCTTCATGTGTCGCTTCAGCACATCTTTGTAGGTACCTGAGGAGTTGTCCGCCATGCTTTCGCTTGCCTTCCTCAAGTTCTGAGTGAAAGATGCGCTTAGCTAGGTATTCTTTCCTCCGTTATACGCGTCACGTGTCCGCACCACCGAACTGACGCCGCTTAAGGTACGATTCAATGCCACCTACATTGGCCCTTTGCAGCATACATACTACCTAGTAGGTAGCTTATGTAAGCTGCAGGGCGGGCCCGGGACCGAATGTTTACTGCTTAACGTGCTCCGAAGCATGGAAATCGTCATACTCGTGAGAGATAGGTAAATAGCCGGCGGTCACCCATCCTAGTTTCTAGTACCTACTACGGACCGGGCTGAATGTTTATTTTATTTATTTATTAACACTTTATTGCACACATTACAAAAGGAGAAAAAAAACAATTAAAAGACAAACTTAAGAATGGTACAATGGGCGGCCTAATCGCTTCAGAGCGATCTCTACCAGACAACCCCAAGTTGTATAGAAAAAAAAAGAAACTGTACAAACATCGGCAATAATAAAGCTTATGTTTAGTTTTATGAATATAAATACTACATTAAAAAATAATACAATATATACATAATGATAAATACATAGGTAACTAAATAAAATATAAACAAAATATATAAACATATATAAATAATAATAAAATACTTCTTCTAATTTTCAATCAGAGAAAGGTAATATTTTTTTAATTTAAATTTGAATGAGTTTAATGAGGGAGCAGATTTTACTTCGTAAGGAAGCTTATTCGACAGGATCACTGCTCGCACTGTGAAGAATTCGTTAAAACAGTGCGTTTTGTGGAGATGAGGTCGGAGATGACGGCACACCGTTTTAGCAAGGTCCTGACTCTTCATAAAATAGGTTTTTTTTTTTTTTATAAAATATGGATGGGACGTTTGTCTTCCATGACACCTGATGTTAAGTGAACATGAAGACTAAGGTGGTACACGTCCATCCACGAGAAACCTATTCACACGACGCTTAAAAGTACTAGGACTATACTGGTCAGGGAAAATAGACGCAGGCAGTTCATTCCAAACCTTGGCGACCCGTATCAAAAAGGAACTGTCAAAGCGCTTAGTTCGACTTTTCGGAATATCAACCACATCCGGATGGAAGTTCTGTCTGCGTCTAGTAGTCCGATGGTAAAAGGGTGAGAGTTCAATTTGCTCAAACAGAGCACTCGCGCACTCACCAAAATGTATCCTGTAGTACACGGTTAAACAAGCAACCTTACGACGATGCTCTAGGGTCTGTAGTTTTTTGGTCGTAAGGTCGACGTTGTTAATTAATTTACGGGCTCTTCGGTCAACGGAGTCCAGCGCTTCTAGTTGATATTTGGCTGAACCATCCCAAAAATGACTGCAGTAGTCCATGCATGATCGCACTTGAGCTGTATATAAGTTAAGAAGCTGTGCAGGGCTGAAGCACCGCCGTACCTTCGAGATGATTCCCAACTTTTTCGAAGCTACTTGAGCTATGGACACAATTTGTTGACCGAAGTTTAAACTGGATGTTATAGTTACGCCTAAAAGCCCTAGATGGTCAGTGATGGGGACAGATACATTTTGGAAAGTGGGCGTTAATGTGAAGGTGCTCTTTTTTGCGGAGAATAGACACGCCTGAGTTTTGGACGCGTTGAATTTGACCAAATTCGACTCACCCCAATCGGATACTTTCCGTAAGGTCAAATCAACGCGCTCAATCATTGACTTTCTTAAACTCTGGATTTCACGGGAGCTCGCTCGCGCATTGGATACGTATCTCTCTACAACAGTGCTGTCATCAGCATAACTAATAATGCCCGGTGTTAAAAGGTCATTAATGTGCAGCAAGAATAATGTTGCAGAGAGAACAGATCCCTGAGGTACCCCGGCATTAATTGCCATTTGGTCGGAGGAGAAGCCATCTAAGACTACTCGAATTGACCGTTCCCTCAGAAAATCAGATATCCAGTCGCAGAGCCCAATCGGTATGCCATAAGCTGGAAGCTTACTTAAGAGACCATCATAAATTTGCCGGAACATATTATTGCAGGTACCTACGTTGATGTTTCGCGGCAGACTTTATTTGTAGTAGGTAGCTACGTCGAACCAACTGAATCATGATGTACTTTGCTCATAATTCGTTTGAAACGATTAAACTTGTATTGTAAGGTCTAACGCGTATAATGCACTTAGGACTTTTTATATAGGTGAAATGATAACAAGTTCGTCACCAAGGAAACTTATCTTCAAGCGTATTTCGACCTACTAGCTTGTAGGTTGCCAAAATGAGTTTGTTGTGGGTCATGATTCAGTTGCTTCGATAGTATATATTTATTTATTTACACTTTATTGTATGCCTTACAAAAAATAAAAAAAAATGAAACACATAAAAAAAAAAGAAATACAATTGGCGGCATTATCGCTGTGAAGCGATCTCTACCAGACAACCATGGATGTAGAATATTCGAAAATGTAGCTTGGGGCATACCTATAAACCTACATAAAACATACACTACATAAAAATATACTTAAACTATACAAAAATGATATTTATAAAAATACATAAATGGATATATACCTACTAAACATACCAATAAATATACATAACACATACACATTATAGTAGGTACCTAAATAAGTGATCAAATAACTTCACTTGCTGATAAATAGTGGGATTTTAGGAGTTTTTTAAATGAATGGAGTGATTTTGCTGATTTTATATTTTAAAGGACCTTCCATGCTGGACTGGGAGCGAAAGAAAAACATAGAATGTGCCAGCTGCTTCTCTTCCCGGGCATACAGTAAAAGTCAGTTATGGGACGGAGGTTCTATTGGCATTTTTGCGGGCGATAGGCTGACCCCCTGTCACTGCAATAGTCTCTCTCCATCATAATAATACCTCCATATTTGTCAAACGTGACATCAGATGGTTTAATAGCCTCTGGTGTTCTGCCTACCCCATTAGGGATACAGGCGTGAAGTTATGTATGTAGGTATGTATGTATGTATATTTAAAGGGAGTTTATTCCACAAACTTACTGCTCGAACCATGAATGATTTGCTTAGATAATCCGTAGAGTTTGAAGGTGTGCTGAGCATGAGGTTGTCTACCTAGGCATGAAGAGTGTCCGCTAGCCTGAAGGAGTCCTACCACCAAGCGCAGGCTTCATTATCGCCGCGCCGGTTATCCAGGTGCTGGTGATTTAATTAGGCCGACCCTGCGCGGGCTACAACCTGCAGGGCTAGTCTCCTTAAGACGGCACATCGAAATGTTTTTTCTTGAAATCTTAGCACCTTAACACGCCGACATAAGGTCGCGTATTGCATAGAAATCGCCACCATCGACACCGCTCAGACACTGAAATCGTTTCAAAAATCGATAAAAAAATAACGGTAAATGCTATGTAAATTTTGAGCCACCAAAGTCCGAACAATAATGTGAAGATTGAATTTAAGTAAATTCTAAGCATATGGATTGCATAACTACGTAGTAATTTTAACAAAAGTATGTTTTTAGACGTGTTTTCGAAAAATAAAACTATCGAGTCAAAATCATCAAATCATGTTTTTGAGCAGGCAAAGTATTTACACATATCAAAATGTCAGATCCACACTCGTCATGTCATATTCTCATAGTTTGCGATGAAAGTCAATGCGTTTTTGTAATATGTCGTCTTAACAACAGCTTCGAGTTCATCGATGCGTCAGCGACGAGTGACATACCTAATTGGTAGGTATTCACTTAGGTAGGTAATATCATATCACGACACCAGTACTCATCGGTATTCGTAGAACTGGTATTCGTTTCTTTAGGCTTTGCTATTCTGCTAAATGTAACATCTTTTTGCCATCTCGTCGACGAGCTCATCGTCACGCACGGCGCTGTTATTTAAGTTACCTACGGGAAAAGCCCTGCTGCTGTATCGAATGATAGACTTGGCTTAGAAAGCGCCCCGAAACTGTGTAAACCTATTAGCGATAAGTTGTGGATTGTCTATTGTAAAAGAAAATCTATACTAATGTATAAAGCTGAAGAGTTTGTTTTTTTGTTTGAACGCGCTAATCTCAGAAACTACAAGTAGGATTTGAAAAATTCTTTTTGCATTTGATAGCCCAACTCTTGAGGAAGGTTATAGGCTATATTTTATCCCGGAATACCCATGGGATCAAAAGTTACGCGGGTAAAACCGCGCGCGGTGGCTAGTCTTTTATAATGACAATAAAGAGTTATAATAAGATGTGTAATTGAAAATTAAGAATTCATACTTAAGTAGGTAGGTATGTATTTTAGTTTTTTTTAGCAATTTCGTGCGTTGTCAGTCGTCATTTGAAGTATTAGGGTGCTTGTTTACATTAAGAAAAAGTTTTCCAGTGCAGATAAATTATATGCTAATCAATTTTGGACCGTTTACGTGCTTACATAAGAGTGCTTTCATAAAGGAACCGGACCCGCACAGGTTTATCCGTACCGGTAATCTGTTCCTTTATGAAAGCACTCTCATATAATTTATCTGTACTGGAAACCTCTTTCGTAATGTCAGCCAGCACCCTTACTTCGGAATCTTAATTCCCAGTCTTCACAAATCTTTGTATTAAGTCCACTGAAGGGATATAATGAGTTTCTTCCCTGGCTGGCGAGGATAGGTCGTAAATTACAAAGCTAATCCAGTGCTGTATAACAGTATAAGTATAGTGGTGTATGTCAGAATGTACAGGTTCTGATAAACCCTGAAAGGTAAGTATAAGAGGCGACAGATCAGGCGTTGCAAACATGTTAAATTTTCTCAACCAATTTTTTACTTAGGTAGGTAGGTACTATCGAGAACACAGAGTTCAGATTCAATTTAATTTTTTTGACCTTTTTATCCTTTTTACTTCTTTGTTTTTGATACTTCCTAAATTCGTCCTACCGATTGTAATACCTATCGTATTTGGATTACTTTCTCCTAATAGGAGCAGCTCAATTTAAAACCTTTCCAAGTCCAAATAAATCTATACTAACTTGCTGTTTCGTTTTATTAATCCTGCGGGAATATCGGGTTGAAAAGTCGGTAGCCTATATCCTATATTCCAGACTGTTCACTAACTACCTATGCCAAATTTCAGACCCGTTCTGCCGTGATTTAAGAACAAACATCCATACCTAGGTACATCCAGACATCCATACCTACATTAAGATATCCATACATACAAACTTTAAAACATAAAAACTTTCACATTTATAATATTAGCAAGAAGAAGGTAAGTAGGTAGTTATACTTAGGTAATAGATCTGAGTATTTTTTGTTAGTTGATCTCTACATTCCTATGAGAGGTTTTCTGACAGCTCATTAAAAAAACAAAACGGTACAAAAATGGTACGATAGATGGCGCTTTACAAAAGGCGAAGTCTTGTCTATCCTATAGCCACTTATTCCACACTGTGTTTTTGAATTGTTTCTGAAATTGAACTTATAAATAACCATAGATGGTAGATACCACTTACATACATAATAGTATACAGATTTAACGCCTTCGGCATTTTAAAAGTTCCATCTAAAGAGGTTTTTTGAACTAATCTTTATGAGCTGTCAGGAAACTTCTCATTAAAAGTTTGATTTGAAAAATTCTTTTAGCATTTGATAGATCTTGAGGAAGTTTTAAAGGTATATTTCATCAATAAATTCACATTGGATCAAAAGTTATGCGGGTAAAACCGCGCGAAGCCACTAGTTTATCAAAAAAACTGGATATCAAGCGTTCCCTACATTTTATAATGTTATTCCATAAAAGATGGCAGCACTTTCATAATTGCGAAAATAAGAAATAGATGGCGCTAGTGACATCCGCTTTTACAAGGTGGAAATAAAATGTTTGAAGGTTACAATAGAACGGCTACAATAGAGAAAAGCAAAAGTTGTCTAATATTTTGTAAAAGAAAGATTTTTTGATGCAAGTCTGTGAATCCCCGAATATACTCACCTACAAACGAGTATAAGCTTATAGGTATACAGTACAGGACATTAGCAGATTCACAAGATTTGGGCGTGTGACTTTTAATCATTTGATATTTTTTTTTATAGGCCATCCTGAAAAATTGGACTAGGTATCAGATGCTTTTTTTATAGTTTCAAAGAATAATTTCTAAACCAAATATTTAGATTTATTACTTATACAAAAACGTTATTCTTTCACAAGAGCTTAGGTTAATTATAGCTTTAAAGAAAATATTTGACATCTACCAAATTTAAATAGACTAATAACCATTTTATTCTCGAACATTGTCGGTCAGTCTTTGTCAATCTTTCATTCTAAAATGGCTTGCTTGAGGTTAAGGAAAGTTGGTAGATGCCAAAGAGGTGGATTGAGCTAAAGGAAGGTTTTTGGTCCCTGGGTCATTCCGTTAAAATTTGCAGCGACGACGTGGAAACCATGTTACATCTTTTTTGTAATTAAAACTAATGTTGGGTTAACTTTGTACCACGCCTATCTAGCGCCGCCTGGTGGCAGAAAAAATATCGGAAACACTCATTGGGCTCTATTCGAAATAATAATCTCTTAATTTAAGGCCCATTAATGTCAAACTAATGCTCGTATTACAGAACGAGACTTGATACTCGTTTCACGTAAGCGTTGTTCACCAGCTGATTCTTGACTTGAGCTTTAGTCTTATTACAAAACAATTATCTAAACCAGATTACCTGAGACTAGTTTCAAATATCTGACTCAGTTGATACTGGGTTTTCTTTGAAATAAATTTGTTTCCCATTACATTTAATAACAAAAACTAATGGTCTGTTACGTTATACGCAACGTTTAGATTATAATGTCTCATAAATTGCGTTAAATTCTATATTATATATGACAAAATTGCCATTGTTTTGAATTATTTATCTGTTTTTCGATAGAAGCAGTACCGTTAAATTATAACTGTCGCTTCTTTTTACTATGAAAATATATTTATATTTATCACTCAAAAATAATACGAAACATAAAAGCTACTTAAATGTAATGTTGCCAAGTACTAAGTAAAGTCACTTAAAATTATAAATTCCAATATAGTTTTTATTTACGAAAAGCAAGTTCAAACTTGTTTTATTAAAAAGTTCAAGTTGTTATAAAAATATTATCGTAATGGTCGATATCACTGAAAGGATCTATTGTAGTTAATACAGATCACTATTAAAGAAGGCACGAATCGCGTACCTATTTAGTTTTTCTCTAAGCCACAGTTCACAACATCAAAAACTTATTTTGAAGTACGCTCAAGTATGGTAGACAGCACACTCAAGTGAATACAGTTGTGAAACTAGTTTCAATCATTGGCATATGCATAAGTAAAGTTCTATAATAAGCGTGAACACAGTTCAAATCATTTAGTACTCAAGTGATATCTGGTCATTGAATCTAGTATTAGGCAACGTTTTGTAATAAAGAAAGTCGTTGATACTAGTTTCAAAACTAGTATCAATACATGAGTACTGTTCTGTAATACGACCATTAGAGGGTTAAAGTCAGTTTTTGTTATCAACTTTTTAGTTTGAAGTCCTGCCTGCGTTCACTTGATCATTTTGTACTTTTGTATGTGTTTACTAAAAGGTGACACCATAATAGAAGAGTACAAAATTCCAATGTGGACCGTTAATGGGAACGCAAGCTGGATTCCCCTAACTTTATTACATTAATGAGATTTTTAGAGAGATTAAAGAGATTTAATAATAGAAAATTTAATCTTTTATCTTTTATATTTCTTCCATGCTGGACTGGGATGGGAGCAAAGGAAAAGCTTAGATTGTGCCAGCTGCTTCTCTTCCCGGACATAGGCACTGTAAAAGTTTTGATTGGAGATTTTTTGTGGGCGATAGGCTGACCCCCTGTCACTGCATTGGTCTCTCTCTACCATTATAATGCCTACAAATTTGTCAAACGTGACATCAGATGGTTTTATAGCCTCTGGTGTTCTGCCTACCCCATACTGGATACAGGCGTGGAGTTATGTAAGTACTTATGCAAATTAAGTTTAAACGGTACAAATGAAAAATTACTTAATATTGCAATCTGTGTCTTCGTAATTCGTAGCTACTGAGTTTAATTAAGCTCTTAGGCGTAGGCGCATTTCCATTGTACCGTTTTCTCTGATTAAGAAAAAAATTTTACTATTTTTTTCCAATCTAGCCCAAATAAAGTTTCAAACAGAACTTGTGTGTGAAGGTGCTTGTCTCAAGCATAATAACACGGTTTCCTGGTAGAAATCGCAATTTAATATAAGTTTCTAGGATTAATAAGGCCTGATATGCAATCGTCGGATGAAAGTTATCCGACGAATAAAGCCTCAGCGAAATATAAAATAGTTTATCTATTTATGTATTTATATTCTAGGTTCCCCCCTAGTTCGCTATATGGTATCCCATAACACAAGCTATGCTTACTTTGGGGCCATGTAGTTGGTGTGATTGTCTGGGGATTTTATTTAAAAAAAAGGCATATGGTATAAAACTCTCGTGAATAAACCTCCTCGCATACCTTGGTTCAAATCTCTGAAATTGATCAGAAGAGAGCTAGTTCTATGTTTTAGGATGCGATCTTACCATTTGCCCTTTAATAGATTTAATTACTTAATGCGTAAAACAGACGTCCCAAATTGCTTCACATGCCAACGTGGATCTACTGCATTTTAATACTAGATTGCCAAAATAACGCAGAAATGCGTATTTCCTTTTTGAACGATACTCAATGTTCTAGAAAATATTTATTTACTGTTTAAGTTCCACAACATACTTAGTTCTAACTTTACTCAAGAGTGACAGACTACTTTCATTTGCTATACACTCCCTAGCTATAAGGTTAGACTTCATCAATTTTGTTAATTTTTAATTTCTAAATCTATACTTATACCGGGTCCGCTTATAATAGTCAATTATATTTTTATAGCAGATTAGGAATGATGAGCGGGTCTGAATTTAGAAAAAAAGTATTTTTTTTAAATATATTACTTGCTGTGTAGTCCTAAGCTACCGATTAAACTTAAATTTTGATCACTTCCAAGAATTTAGGAATTTGAATTGATGAAAAACGTAGGTACAATTTTTTTTTTTGAAATTAAAGCCCACTTGTCATTCTTAATCTGCTATTAAAATATCATTGACTATTATGTGGCGACCCTGTATATAAAGCTGAAGAGTTTGTTTTTTTGTTTGTTTGTTTGAACGCGCTAATCTCAGAAACTACAAGTGGGATTTGAAAAATTATTTTTGCATTTGATAGCCCAACTCTTGAGGAAGGTTATAGGCTATATTTTATCCCGAAATTCCCACGGGATCAAAACTTACGCGGGTAAAACCGCGCGCGGTGGCTAGTATTGTTATATAGTTACTAATTAATATTGTTATTAGTTAATAACTAAGCCGACTTAATCATAAGATTGTAAGGCTTACAAATACAAGAATAAAATAAAATAAAATAAATCTGTCTTCAATATGACGTTAAGATATTACTGCGATCTCCTAAACGTCGAAATGGTATTTACGTAACATTTTCTAGTATGGAGATTCAATTCAAAATAGCATTGCGATATTTTCAAGTTTGTTCTCGCTGTCAAAAACTTGTTGTTTTTCTGGTCTATTTTCAACCGACTTCAAAAAAGGAGGAGGTTTTCAATTCGTACATACATACATAACTTCACGACTATATCCCTTATGGGGTAGGCAGAACACCAGTGGTTATAATACCATCTGATGTCACGTTTGACAAATGAGGTATTAAAATGATGGAGAGAGGCTACTGCAGTGACAGGGGGCAGCCTATCGCCCACGAAAATGCCAATAAAACCTCTGTCCCTTAACTGACTTTTACAGTATGCCCGGGAAGAGAAGCAGCTGGTACATACTATGTTTTTCTTTCGCTCCCAGTCCAGCATGGAAGGAAGGACTTCAATTCATCTTTCCATGGTTTTCAATTTATGTTTCTTACCTGATATCTTCTTGATTCTTGTTTCATATGATAGAGGATATTTCACAGTTGGTCCCATATTTTCATCGAAATCGATTGCTCCATGATTAATTGCTTCATGTTTTTTTAAATATGTATAAATTCGGAGATCGTTTACCATACATACATACATAACGTCACGCACGCCTGTATCCCTTATGGGGTAGGCAGAACACCAGAGGTTACAAGACCATCTGATGTCACGTTTGACAAATTTGGAGGTATTATAAAGACGGAGAGAGACTATTGTAGTGACAGGGGGTCAGCCTATCGCCCACAAAAACGCCTTTACCTCTGTCCCTTATGATTTAATTAATCGTTTACCATGAAGACCTTATACCTACTTCAGCCAAAGTTTTCACGTGAAGTCAGTTTTTTAATGCTCTGCATTCGTTGATTATACAAAATGTTGTTATAAGATTTATATTACTGTACCAACAAGTAAATAAATATTTAATTTCTTCTAATAATTGTAAAAAATCAGAGTTTCTAATATTAGAAAGATGACGAAACAATGGAAACAGACAACGATGTATATCTTAGTTCCACTAAACGCACTAACTTACTTCTGCGCAAGAGTTTCGTTTTGTGTTAAAACAGCGGTTTAAACTACTGGTTACCTGGTTATTTATCGCTATTTGCAATATTGTATCAAGATACGATCCGGATGATGATATACCTACCTACCTAGGTACTTAAATATACAGGATGGAATTTTTGAATGCTCCCTGGAGGGAAAGTATTAAATAATAGAGATAGCAAATTTTACTCCAAAGAAACATTCCTTTATTTAAAAAAATTAAACTGCATTCAAAGATTTTTCGAAAATTTCTTGCTTTACCCAGAAATCGAACCGACTAAAATCTAAAACTGAAGATTTCATGGTTTTTCTTTCATTAAATTAACCTAGTATGTTAGAGAGATTTCATTCTTGTGATTGACGCTAACGATCGATGCAATAAAATTACGGGATGTCATTTTTACAGATTTAAGTCGGTTCTATTCCCGGGTGAAGCGAGCGAATTTTTTTTAAGCTATTGCATAGCTCCTATCGCGGGCCTTGAGCGTGGGGACCGAATCCAGAAATTCCGTAACTTCCGATACTTTGATTTCATAACTTTACATGTGGGCTTTAATAAACAATCAGCGCCATCTACTAGGAACTTGTGGAACTTAATTATAAGTTGATAAAAAATGCTATGCAATAGCTTTACCGCGTCGGCAGTCTCCGAGTGCCACACGTCTTTTTAAATTTATATTTCAGATATAAGTATTCTTATTAGAGGATTGGCCAAACTCTTTTTGAGTTAAACTTCGATCATATATTTCTGTGATCGATTTTTTTTTTTTTTGTTTTTCCGCCACAGAAGACAACCCCTCAGAGCACCCGCAGGCCTATTGACCGTACGAGAGCTCACTGAGAGGAGGAGGAGAATACGTCAGAAGTACGAAGGGGCACTTGCCAGGGGGTATTAGTCCCCGGCCAGATGACACCCAACAGTGTGAGACTTCTACTCACTAAACTCCCCCTTAATGATCTTTTGTCTTTCTACAGACAATCGACCGAAGAAATGAGCGACAGCCAGTTGGTGGTGCAGGCTGCGCGTAGAAAAATTTATAGGAAGCACAACGTGCTGAATCGACTACTTACATCAGCTATGAGCTGGCAGACAGGAGATTGTCCAGATCAGAAGAGAGCTGGTTTGGAGGATCCGAGAGAACGTCCTTGGGCCTACGACAAGAGCGTTTGAAACATTTTGGATTGGGTTGGTACCCGACAGTCGCACGAACTAGCCTATTTGGATGATTTTCGCACCGTTGGAAGTGGGATACGGATAGGGACTTAAGGTATTGCTGGATGGTGGGGAGTTTGAGGTCCCTGTGTAAGTCCGCGTTCCTAACATAGTACGGGGCGTTTGTGGCCCTCCGACAGAAGTTATTTTGAACTACTTGGAGTTTGTAGAGCAAACGAGGCTTGGCGTGGGCAAATACGGGACCGGCGTACGTCATGACTGGTCTGATACAGACCTTGTATAGGGTACATTTATTGCGCAGTGACATTTTACTGAGGCGACCTATCATGCTATTGAGTCGGCTGAGGTAGAATTTAGCCAGTTTGGTTACCCTGGTGATATGGGGTTCGAACGATAGCGTCCTATCGAGTGTGACGCCGAGATATTTGACCGTAGCTTGCCACGGAATGGGGACTCCAC
The DNA here is from genome assembly GCA_944452665.1 of Stenoptilia bipunctidactyla. Lineage (NCBI taxonomy): Eukaryota > Metazoa > Arthropoda > Insecta > Lepidoptera > Pterophoridae > Stenoptilia > Stenoptilia bipunctidactyla. The sequence continues at coordinate 17,976,312 of OX101745.1, forward strand.
GCATGCGGACGCAAGGGTCGGACGCGGCCGCCCTTCGTCGTTCTTTGTGAGTGAAGCAAATCGCCGAGCTTTTTTCGGGGTTTACTTCAATACGCCACTTCGAGAACCAGGCGCTGAGGTTGTTAACAGCCTTTTGTAGCTTTCTAACTATTGTTGACATTTCGCGACCGCGATAGTAGAGAGCAGTGTCGTCGGCAAAGAGGGCGAGTTGGACACCTTCGGATGGTTTGGGGATGTCGTTAGTGTATACCGAGTATAGTAACGGCGCGAGGACGGAGCCTTGAGGGACTCCGGCTTTTAGCGGATGGGGGGACGAAAGCGTGCCTTCGAATCTAAAGCGGAAGGTGCGATTTCTGAGATATGACGAAATTATACGGACTAACCTATCTGGGAGACCTATACCGTATAATTTGTGTACTAAGCCTGCGTGCCAGACCTTGTCGAAGGCCTTGGCTACGTCGAAGAAGACGGCGCCAGTTTTGAGGCGTCCAGGGTAGAAGCCGGAGAGAGCGTGTTCGGTGATACGTTGAACCTGCTGAGGGCAGGAGTGTTGAGCGCGGAAGCCGAATTGTTCGGCTATGATTAGGGGATCGCCGTCTATAGGAAATAGGTGATTTTTGATACGCGTCAGTATGATACGTTCGAAATTTTTACCCAGAGCCTTGAGGAGGCTGATGGGTCGATGGTTGGATGGGATATGGTGGGGTTTCCCAGGTTTGGGGATGCCTATAACGATTGCCTCTTTCCAAGCTTTTGGAAAGTGACTAAGATCAAGGCAGGCGTTGTAGAGTATTGCCAGAATGGCAAGAATCTGATGGGGGAGGTGCTTGAGCGCCTGGTTAGAGATACCATCCGCCCCCGGTGCTTTTTTAGCATGGAGGCGTTTGATATGAAGGCGAATCTCGTCTTCTGTGATCGATGGAGTTAAACAATATTTTATGAAGAAACTCAAACGGGTGCATTAGTTATGAGGGTATATTTGCGCTGAAGCATGCTGCGGGTAGGGTGGCCAACCATACTGTTTTTAACAGTATTATACTGTTTTTCACTACATTATACTGTTTACTGTTGAACAAAAAGAAAGTATATAAAATACTGTTTTCACCATAATAATAATCATTTATTTCATCATCAAAAAGTACATTTGAACATACGGGTCAAGAGCCTCCTTTTAAGCTCGAAGAGCCTGTGCCAGGCAGGAGACCCCGACCTTCCATGGCATAATTCAAAGATTACAGTTTGAAATAAGAAGTAAGTAGAATTCCATCTTTAGTTAAAAATAGATAGCATACGAAGCTAAATACCTACTGTACATGCTAGACTTTAATTAATAATTTGTGCTCTAAAAATATGTGTTTCAAACATTAAATAAATTGAATACTGTTTATTTCTCCTAAATACTGTTTGATATTCTTTTCAGACTCAAATATACTTACTTTATTTCTAGAAAAAAAAATGGCAGCCCTAGCTGCGGGTGACAGTTTCCGTATGTATCGTTTCACTAAAACTAAGTCGAATTATTTATTACCTTGCAGGTATAGGTGGTATATACCTATAACTTTTAACGAAGTCGTCGTGGCGCCGTGGTTAATGTGTGTATCATACGATATCACAGATTAAGCAACGTTTGGTGCGGTCGGTGCTTGGATGGGTGACCGCCGATCATTCATTTCTCATGACGACTTCCGTGCTTCGGAGGGCACGTTAAGCAGTCGGTCCCGGGTGCTGCTGTACACTTGTATACAGTAGTCGTTAGGGCTTGTCAGAAGCCACTTTGGCGCCCTGAAAATTCTGACATCCACTATTAGATATGTAAGACCTGTTTTTGGTAATTAGTATACTGGCCACAAAGTGATGTATCTATTCTTTTGTAAAGTGTTTTGTGAAACATGTCACTCAAAAAAATCTAGTAAACACGTCAAGACAAATCAAACCTTTTATTTTTATTATATATTCCTGATCTATTTATTTACCCACTTCCACTGTGTTTTATACGCTGCGCGCCCATAACCCCATCATCCACCACCCAGCAATGGGCCAGCTTGGTGGCCTCCTCGTCACCCAGGGGAGAGACTCATAGCCTTGTAGTGGGCTCATTACAAAGAGTTGTGATGATGATGATGAATGATACCTATAACTTACAAGACAAAACAATGGCCCGAACAAAGCAAAAGTGCGGTTCCCCGATACGGAGAAACAAGGTACCTACATAGTTTTTTTTTTGTTAAACTTGTCTTTACATGTTTCTTTGGCATGTAACATGTATTTTTTTCTTCAACAAAGTCAACAAAGTACCTAAGTACTAGGTTTTAGAATGCCCTCTAAATATATTACAAGCCCCCGAAGCGCAAGATGTCAACTGTCAACATGCCAGCAGTACCCAAATATTTATTAAATACTAGCTGACCCGGCGAACGTTGTTTTGCCATATAAATAAAAAAAAAAATGATGTTGGCCGATTCTCATAGATACCGGATAAGCACAAAAAATTTCATCAAAATCGGTCAAGCCGTTTCGGAGGAGTATGGCAACGAAAACTGTGACACGAGAATTTTATTATTAAATATTTAAGATATACTTCAGGAACATCTATCTGGCGTATACAATGATAAAAAGTGGGCAGCTTAGTTTTCCTGAAAATTTAAATAAACTGAAAAACGGGACACATTTCAAGGGTTCAAAATTCCAACTCGTTCATGGGTCAATGTGTCAATGTTTATAATAAAATTCTAAAATATTTAAGATTAACCCTTCGATAGATTTAAAGATAAGTATAAAGTTTTATTACCTATAAGATATCCGGATGCAAGAAGATTGTAAATTGTTATTGTTATTGTGTATTTTTAAAAGATGATTGCTGTTGAGTTTCTTGCCACTTCTTCTCAACAGATCGACTTTCCGAAGTGGTGGTAGATTCAGCTCAATTTGTAAATTGTGACTTATTTCAAATGTATTTAAATACTTACGAAATAAAGATTCTTTTGACTTTGACTTTGAGGGGGGAAGGGGTGAAGCCGAACCCGGAGGGAGAGGGAGGGTTGTATATTGCAATGTATTCACCTCAAAGTAGTGTAGTAATATAACTAGTAATATAGTGGCAACAAAACAAAGTTCAAAATTTTGCCGCAAAAAAGACTAGAATGAATGTTCTAGGTAGTTAGATACTTACTTACCGCGATTTACAAATTAGGCCTTGAGTAACTATTTCAGCTGTATCTACCATATTCGTAATATATTAAATTATTAATAACTGTGGTAAATTAAATCATACCGAACCAGAATATTCTGAGGTCGTCGTGGCGCCGTGGTTACTGTGTGTATCACGTGTGTATCATACGATATCACAGGTTAAGCAACGTTCGGCGCGGTCGGTACTTGGATGGGTGACCGCCGACCATTCATATCTCACGAAGACTTCCGTGCTTCGGAGGGCACGTTAAGCAGTCGGTCCTGGGTGTTGTATACTTGTATACAGTAGTCGTTAGGGTTTGTCAGAAGCCATCTAGGCGCCCTAAAAATTCTGGCATCCGCCACCCAGCACTGGGCCAGCTTGGTGGATTATGGCCTATACCTCCTCTTCACCCAGGGGAGAGACTCATGCCCTGCAGTGGGCTCATTACAAAGAGTTGTGATGATGATGATGATGATGATGAACCAGAATGTCTCCAAATAAAATCTAATTGAACTCTTAAATGTAGATAGAGGTACTGCCTTCAGCCAAAGTTTTGCTATGGACTTGAAGATTTGCAGAAGTCAGATTTGCATTCATTGATTATGATGTATCAGTGCAATCCATTAAGTGTTGTCTATGCTTCAATCACCTGTCAATCAGATACACCCACTATAGACCCGTATTTTGAGAGGTTAGTCTGAGTGAGCTTTAAGAACGTTCGTTAATGAAACTCACGATTTAACCTAGACACGGTAAAACTATCTATGCAGTATTTCAACGTCATACAAACGGACGAATCGCGAGCTCTAACTACGGGGTTCGATCTTGGCATGGCCCCGCAGTGACAAACGGAAGTTTTGTTGTTTTTTTAACAATAACTGCGCGAATTTTTCACTAAAATAATTTCATGTAGGTTAATATTTATTTACATATTAAATATTACGAATAGGATATAAACGTACTATTGTGCTGTTTTTGGGTTTTTTAGTTAAATCTACCAATCAAAAACATCACGCACTTCCAATTCAAATACACTAAGTATTTATTTGTTTAAATAACTATATCTACAATCACAAAACTAAATCGAAACACAAAGTAGGCAATGTTATTTAAATAATGGAGGTGGGCAGTCCTATCGCATCTTTTTATACCCGCGGCTGCAGGTATTAATTTCAATAATACGACTGAGTTGCATTACTGTATGATACTATTACCGTGCCCAAGACTACAGACTGCCAAAACAATCAATACTTAGCAATCGAGTGTTGTGTCATAATTGCACCATTGTTCGTATGTTTCTGTTGATTGCCACAAGATGGCGTTAAATACATAAATAATAGATCCGCCGCCTTTATTAATCTTGATTTGTTGAAGTATGCAAAGGAAGTGTATTGCATTTTTTCATTTTGAATTACTAATACATAGTATTATTTACTACTTAAAGGATATACCATCAACATCTGAATGGAAATATATTTTTCAACAATTAGGATGCGCTAAACATCTATAGGTACTCTAACTCTATGGAAACTGGTAAAACTTATACTCTGGCAAATAATTCAATGCAGTAAACTGACAGTTTAAAATGTCACATAGAAAAATAACGATACCAGTTATAAACTTCGTAGTGTAAGTACTGAATGAGAATGATTGAAAACGAATGACTCTTTGTCGCATAAAATTTTAAAGAAATTTATAAATAACTAGCTGACCCGGCAAACGTTGTTTTGCCAGATAAATAAAGAAAAAAAAAATAGATGTTGGCCGATTCTCATAGATACCGGATAAGCACAAAAAAAATCATCAAAATCGGTCAAGCCGTTTCGGAGGAGTATGGCAACGAAAACTGTGACACAAGAATTTTATATATTAGATTGAATTAGGTACAGGCGTGTATTATATCTTTAAAGTAACTTTAATGAATATAAGGAATTTTTGACGACCGGCTGGTGGAGTGGTAACATACATTGCCTTCTATGCCAGAGGTCCTGGGTTCGAATCCCGGCGGCGGCGGATATTTGAGTGATGAACACAGATATTAGCCGTCAAGTCATGGATGTTTATATGTTTATTTAAGTTTATTCTAATAAAAAATATGTATTTATTCAATATGTATGTTTATATATTTCTTAAGTATATCAGTTATCTAGTATCCATAACACAAGTTCTTTAAGAAACTTAATTTGGGCTAGATAACGTTGCGTGAGTGTCAGAAATATTAAAAAAAAAAAAAAAAAAATTAATTACCAAACAAACCAAGTGTTTTAAAACGGTTACAGTACAAGGAAAATCGACTTGATAACTTCTTTATTTTTAAACTCGTTATGTCGTTTGAAATAAAATTTCAAGAATAGTTGCCCATTGCTAACAGCACCATAAAACATTACAATATTATTATTTAAAAACCTACTTTCATTCACTTAAACCACATCACTACTTTTTTTTCCCTAAAGCGGGCACACTGGACTGTCATTTGACTGCATTGAATTATTTGCCAGGGTATAGCCCCCTCTGAAATTTTTGTAAGTCGTTTTGCGCAAATGTTTGGTAGTTATTACTTACCAAAATCCTGTATAAAAATACTTTTATAGGTAAATTGACAAGCTCCAAAGAGACTTACCTACATACATGATGTGCTACGAAGCCGTCTTCATAAAAACAAGGTCACTAACTCATTCAATGTACTTATCTATACATATAATAAAATGGTAGGAAAGTCAAAACTGTACATTGAATATTTTTTTAAAAGAATACTTGGGGTATGATCTACAATCGAAACAGAAACAAAAAATATAGTTTTTAGAATTTTTGTCTGTTTGTCTGTTTGTCTTTCCGGGATAAACTCAAAAAGTACTGCATGGATTTACTTCAAATTTGGCATGAAGATAGTTAAGAAGTCGGGTCAACATATAGGCTACAAATTATCACGCTAGCAGTGTTATAATCGTAGGTGCGTTTGGTGCTGCCTAGCGTTCACGCAGACGACGTCGCGGGCAGCAGCTAGTCTATTACTAATATATAAAGCTGAAGAGTTTTTTTTTTGTTTGTTTGTTTGAACGCGCCAATCTCAGAAACTACAAGTGAGATTTGAAAAATTCTTTTTGCATTTGATAGCCCAACTCTTGAGGAAGGTTATAGGCTATATTTTATCCCGAAATTCCCACGGGATCAAAAGTTACGCCGGTAAAACCGCGCGCGGTGGCTAGTAAATTATACGCGATTAATCTGGTTAAAAAGTAGTTTTATTAAATTAAGAATCGTGAAAACTTAAGACAATATTATGTAAAACGAGTTACTATGAAATATCTAAAAATTAACGTTAAAAGTCCTTAACGTTAAACTTTTATTTAAAAAAGGCCTTTTCAATACATACTAATATACAAAGCTCAAGAGTTTATTTGTTTTATGTTTGGTTGAACGCTCTAATCTCAGAAATGACTGGTCCGATTGAAAAATTTTCTTGCGTTGAATAGTCCATTGATCGAGGAAGGCTATATGTAATCCCGGAGTTCCCATGAGAACGGGAGTAATGCAGGTGGACCTTCGGGGACCGGGTAGTATTAGATATATCTATTTTTAGACCAACTTCCAAAAGGAGGAGGTTTTCAATTCGTGTGTATATTTAATTTTTTTTATATAGCTATTTTTTGTTTTCGGTTTGACGACCACTTTGGCGATGGGGCAAACCGGTTTGCCTCAGACGCCAGTGGTTGCGGGTTCGATTCCCGCACGGAACAATAAAAAAAAATATTCCGTGTCTGGGTGATTATCTATTTATGTATTTATATTCTAGGTTCCCCTTTAGTTCGCTACATGGTATTCCATAACACAAGCTATGCTTACTTTGGGGCCATGTAGTTGGTGTGATTGTCTGGGGATTTTATTTTTATTAATACATTTATTTTTTGTATCTCTGTTGCGCGATAATTTTTGGTCAGTTATGAATCGATTTTGATGATAAGCATTTTATATGGTAGAGAATACTTCAGGGGTACCTACGTTTTGAAATATTTGAAAATTTCGAAAAAACTTTGTATGAGAACGGCGAATATACGAGTATACTTACGCCAATGACTTACCTAATACTTCAGCCAAAGTTGTGACAAGGATTTAAAAATGTAATCGAGTGGAGCCGTGTCTAAAATCTACCTAGGTACACTAAAGGGGACCGTTTAGGCGGCAATTCAGCAGTGCTAGCACGGATCTTTTGTCGATCGTAAGTTTACGAATGCTCGTATAGTATGGAGACGGTTTTGCAAGCAATAATTGAAATCTATCCATTGCCGCACGGTCAGCTTAAATAAATGTGTTCCTTGTTAATTTTGAATGTTTGTTAACAGGTTCTACTCTTAAATAACTGTAAAATAAAAAATTACATTGTAACTAAAAACTTGCAACCGACTCCATACTATACGAGCATTCGTAAACTTACGATCGACAAAAGATCCGTGCTAACACTGCTGATAAGCAGATTATCGACGTAATGAAACTTCGATATTTTAAAATAACTTTTCCTTTTATTGGGATTAACTTTAATTGATTTAATACATTTTATAGTTACAATATGACTATTTAGAAAGGCGTGGCGCGGCGGGGCAGTATCAGGGTCTCGGGACCCTTCTACTTTTCGAGGCAAAAACAAACATTAGAATACAAATATTTTTCTGACGGACATCCCGCGTCATTTTTTATTATTTTACTTTTAATCTTTTCAAATGAAATTCTAACATCTGCCGTAAGGTTGGTGTGCGCTTATAAACTCTTTATTTACAAAATGTAAGGCGCAACCAAAACCTTACGGTACCTACCTTCTTAGTAAAAACAACTTCTAAAACAAACAAAGTGTTACAAACACAATGAGATGCTTAGCATCCAGTGTTATTGTTAAAACTCATGAGATAAGCTACCAACACATAACAGTTTCATCATAATCCAAACAGTCGTTAATAATAATTATTACTAAAGTTATCAAATTCAGATCGCCCTTGCTTTCTTCGACGAAATAATTGCATACAATAGAATAGTTAGCTAAACGGTAAAACTCGTCAAATAAACATGAAGGGTATAGACAGCGGATTTTGTGGTGCAAGTCATGGAAAAAGCGGGTTTTTATAATAAACGAGGTTTTAATAATATTTTAAAGTTTTTGCGTTTAAAATCACCCGACCAGGACTCGACCTGGGACCTCTCGTTTGTTGGACGAGTGCTCTCCCACTGAGCTATCGGGGCCTGGCGGTATGCGTCGAAATTACTTAATACATTTTTGATTTTACGTTATATTGCTAACGTAGCTCCATCTACTGGTATAGCCACTTTGGCGTCGGGGTAAACCTATCTGCCTCAGACGCCAGTGGTTGCGGGATCGATCCCCGCACGGAACAAGAAAAAAGAATTTTCCGTGTCTGGGTGTTTATCTATTTATGTATTTATATTCTAGGTTCCCCCCTAGTTCGCTACATGATATCCCATAACACAAGCTTTGCTTACTTTGGGGCCATGTAGTTAGTGTGATTGTCTAGGGATTTTATTTATTATTATTTATTATTTAGCTTTGCAGCTAAGACCACCCGAGACCAATTTCTTTATAGAAATTGTGAATCCCAGTTAAAGTGAAGCATTACAATGATTAATAATATTTTAAAGTTTTTGCATTTTAAATGCTTAATTACTATTGAATAAATGAAAAAAATGTGTTAAATAATCGAGTCCTGGTCTGATTATTTTTATTTAACACATTTTTTCATTTATTTAAACGAGGTTTTGCCTGCAACTTCGTACACGCATAAACTACCGTTCCAGTGGTAATTTCAGAAATTCTTTGCATTATGCAACTGGACACCCATTGAGGAACCTTTACCTACTTATATCAAATTTTCACATGGGTATCCTTAAGGAATAAGATTTTCTTACTAACTAACAAGTCTTGTATTTCCCGTTTTCGTGGGAATTTCGGGAATTCATTCCTTAGCGCACACCTACACTCCCTAAGGAATGTGTGTTTCAAATTTCAGCTTTCTACGCCCAGTATTAAAATGTACGAAGTCTGTCAGTCACTCAATCACTCAATCATTAACGTTAAAGTTGTTTAAGTTTAAAAACGTTTATAAAATTTTAGCGGAGACTAATTTCTTGTTTCATTCTTTTTAGAGCGTTTTCTAGTAGTCGGGGTTTTGTTTTTAAACTTTTTTTTTAATTACTTTGGTGTTTACATATTTAAAACGTGCTAGTGAAGTTCTTTTATTTGATACCAGTCACACTAAACAGTCAAGAATATTTTTTTTAGGTCTTTACTATAACTATTATTTCACTTATTTTCGAGTAATATTTTTTACATATTTGAGCTGTGCTCACAAAGCTCTTTCATTTATACCCCACACGAAACTATAAAGAAAAATTTACTAAATTTTAACAAATTTACGAACTAAATTGAATTGGGTCTGGGTGTACACTAGGATACCGCCTAGTTCTACTGTGATCTCCATAACACAAGATTATACAGGGTGACTGGTGACAAATTTCAAATATTGAAGGAGAGCACTCTGTACTCGATTCTGATCATAATTATGTAATAAAAGTAGGTACTTAAGTTTTCACCAGAATTCCCTATAAATAACCGCTATGCCACACGCACACTACCACTCGCTAAGTAACTATTGTATTACGCTTATGTAACCATGCGTTGCGTAATGTATTCTTTAACTTTCGGTTAAGTTTTCTCAGTAAATAATGAATAAGTTTTTTTAATTTTTTATTTTGTTGCATACATACTACATACATACATGACTTCACGCGTGTATCCCGTATGGGGTAGGCAGAACACCAGAGGTAATAAAACCATCTGATGTTACGTTTGACAAATTTCGAGGCATTATAATAGTGGAGAGAGACTATTGCAGTGACAATAGTCTCTCTCCACTATTTTGTGGGCGATAGGGGGTCAGCCTATCGCCCACAAAAAAGCCTCCCATAACACCTCGGTCCCTTAACTGACTTTTACAGTAGGTATGCCAGGGAAGAGAAGCAGCTGGCACATTCTATGTTTTTCTTTCGTTCCCAGTCCAGCGTGGAAGGATTCCCATTTTCCAATTTTGTTGGTTTAGAATATATATGGCTATATTACCCCTGGCTCACTGTGTTCTAAAAAGTGAATAAGCCAGGCGACACTCGATTAAGGTTGTCTGCTAGAGATCGCTCTAGAGCAATAATACCGCCTTTAGTACCTTTTGTCTCATGTTGTTTGTCTGTATTTTTGTTGTTGTACAATAAAGGTCATGCAATGATACTATGACTATTTTATTCCATTCTTGTTCAAATACTCTGGTCCCAGTTTGTCATGTTCGTATTGTGCATCCATAGCTCATTGCACCTACTATGTAAGCAATTTGGTTGTGGCATGACTTTGGCTCTCACAATTAGCATTCTTGTGTTTGTTGTTTTTTCATGTCACAGTCAATTTGTACTGTACCTATTTGTATTAATTTAATAATTCTGACTGAAAAAGACTGCCAAGTGTTGTTTTCCGCCAGCTTTTTTTGTCTCTTGGTCTACTGTAATATCTTAATCAACAACTAACAACAACTAGTTAAAGCCGAAGTATGTGATGACTGATTTCATCAAGTGTTTTGTGAAATTCCTAAGATGAATAAAACTCTTTGATTTTTTTTAAAGAGTAAATAAATAAATATTTATAATAAATAATAGGGAGTCCCCCTCGCTAAAGACAACTCATGAAAAGGCTACCGCCAAACATCACCGCTCCGGCGAAGATATGTGACAGCAAAGTTTTATATAGAGTCAGTTTCTTTTTGACCCCGTGTTCATAGTTACATTTTCGTTACATTTTCGGCACTATGAGATGATATTAAAGTCAAACGCGGACCACAGAACAAAAACTACCATTATTTTATTAAGTTTTCTCTCATGACTTAAACCACAGAAAATATCCAAAGTACAATCAACAAATAATTACCCCGACCTTGCTCTACATGGAGCCTCATCTACAATTGTAGATTATTCACGTACTACGCTACAGCGGTTATGGAGATTTGATGGAGTGGACAGACGAACAGAGTGTGGGTGGTAAGCCCGTGAGAAACTCGGTCTTACTGCATGTTTGTTTTATCTGTTTGATTGTTATACGAATCTTTTTTCGTATAACAACCGGGACCGACTGCTTAACGTGCTTCGGAGGGCACGTTAAGCAGTCGGTCCCGGGTGCTGTATACTTGTATACAGTAGTCGTTAGGTTTTATCAGAAACCACTTTGGCGCCCTGAAAATACTGACATCCACCATCCCGCACTGGGCCAGCTTGGTGGATTATGGCCTATACCTCCTCGTCACCCAGGGGAGAGACTCATGCCCTGCAGTGGCTCATTACAAAGAGTTGTGATGATGACGAATATCTTTGGCTATAAGGCCCAATGCCCTTGCTAAAGTCAGGTTGCAGGCAAACCACATCTAAAAGAAATCTCTCCTGAGCGATAAGTCTGTATTTTACCGTTCACTGAAATTTTATGAGTTATTTTTATGACTTTGCCCCTCTGTACTGTGATTCAACAATCTTTGTGAAAGTTAAAAGGTTAGTTTAAAAATATTGTGTTCGTAAACATTCGAGTTAATAGAAACCCTATATAACCTATAACCGGCATCGTCCACCATGGCCTTTACAACAGTGCCCAAATATCGAGAGCTTTTAATCAATAAATGACACCATTCAATTCAGGCCGATAATGAGACAATTTACTGACAATTGTCGCATCTCATATTAAAAAAATGTTTATAATGTAGCCAAAGTTTTTCTGAGGCAAACTGTAATTAATATATCATTTTATTTTCATGTGAACCTGAGTTATACACGAAATTCATAATAGCATTTTTAAAGCTCTGCTGCTCATATAAAAATGGCGACTTTGATTGATAGAAGTAACTTGACAGTAAAACAAAACAGCTGATTGTCAGTTGCGAAGAGAAAAATGTTTTTCGTTGTTTATATTTAATTGAATTGAATTAAGTCACTGTGTAATTATGCTTTTGGATACTGTATAGATACATGTAAACACTGAGGGTGAATACATGCTTTATGCTTACTTTTGTAAAATAAACTCATACTAATTATTTACCTATTCAACTTGGAACAGGCTTGTTATTTTATCACAGGTAACGAATGTACTAGAACCTAAGAAAGCAAATAGGTATTTAATTACTATTTGATTAATTAAAATGATTCCAAAAATTGACATGCTATTACAGCCTGGACTTTCCAGACTGTTTGGATGCTGTATAGATCAATGGAAAGACATAAATAGTGGGTATAACCTAACTTTTGTAATATAAACTTATCAAAGACCATCGAAAAACTATTTTTTTTTGGGCTAAAAAATCGATCTTTTTTATCGACCTGAAGAACTATTTTACAATGTAAGATCAACCTTCATTTTTTTCGGTTCCGATAATCAACAAATAAAAACGTTTGTTTGTTGTTTTTGTGAATTATTAGTTTGCGTTTCGAACCGATTTTAAATATCGATCTTTTTTATAAGATGCACCATCCCTAGACTGATTATCAACCAGATAAATCAGCTCGTTTTGTGCCTGACTGACAGATTATAGAAACGTTCATGATATATATCTGAGCATGGCAGCTTTCCGAATTTTCAATATTTTTTCACACGTAAAATATGAGCCATTTCAATATCACAATGATTAGAACTTAATAAGAATATGTTAAACTACAATAAAATCAGCAGCACATAAAGATATAAGATTTTTTTAAAGATATAAGTATATAAGAATTTTGTCTCAACGACGGCCTGAGACTATAATGAAACCTGAAAATCCTTTTGTAAGTATCCCGTTACTAAAGTAAACAAGTTAAAATAACTCTTGGCTGAGGAACATTCGGGAATGGCCAGGAGTAGCGAAGGACTCATGCAGAGCTGAGAGCCAACCTTCTATAGTGGGAGAGGCACATTATGAAGAAGAAGAAAATCTTACTTCTTACTTATTTTATAAATGTGAAAGTTTGGATAGATGTTTGTTCCTCAAACACAGCAGAACGGCTCAACGGATTTACCAACTATGAAGCAATTTTGGATTGAAAATTTACTCAAAGATTCATAATATGAAAGTTTACTCAAATTTGAACGCTACTAAGGAATGCTCCCTTAGTATTTCAATAATAAAAGTACTAATACAAAGTAAAGTAAAAAAGTATCGAACAAAAATTAGAAAAAGTACAATTTGCTTAAAACAACCACAAGAAAAAGATATGAATAATCTTTCCTCTAAATTTCGGAAACATCGAACTGCAGTACAATAAAGCAGATCACTTCAAAGTCATAAGATTCTTGAAAGCTGATTCTTAAGTCCAAAAAACTGCGTTGCGTTACGTACCTACTGTCCATAATTTTCTAAAGATACATTCAATGATCCAACATCAATTAATAAAACAACCGAATATTTTTCAAGAATACACATAAATGACCTTGTATTATTATTATTGTGTTATTGCTTATCATAATTAAGGTTATTATTAACTCTTAGCAAAAAATAGCTAAGTTAAAGTTACCTATAGTAGAAAGAAAACGAAACTCGGTAGGATCACTTCAAAATTTAGTTAGTCTCAAATTAAATTATATGGGTAAATAGTTCATAAGTTTGTCTATAACTTGATATCGTTGCATTTAACTAAAATTCAAATGTTTATATTCACCTTAAGTTTTCAGATACCGTAGTCGTGAATATAAAACTGTTCCGTTACTGACTGAGTTACTGAGTGACTGACAGACAACGTACAGCCGTAACTACTAGGCGTAGAGAGCTGAAATTTGGAACATACATTCTTTAGGGAATGTAGGGGTGCACTAAGGAAGGAATTCCCGAAATTCCCACGGGAACGGGAAATATAGGACTTTTTAGTTTGTACGAAAATTTTTATTCCTTGAGTGCACGGATACGATACTTGGCATAAAGGTTCTTCAAAAAGTGACTGGTTGTTTTATGAAAGGAATTCCCGAAATTCCAACGGGAACGGGAACTATATGATGTTTTAATTTGTATGAAAAAACCTTATTCCTGGAGTGCACGGATATGATACTTTGTATAAAGGTTCCTTAATAAAAAGGTCTGTTTGTATTATGAAAGAAACTCCCGAAATTCCTACGGGAACGGAAAATATAGGACTTTTGAGTTTATGCGTGTCCGAAGTCGCGGGCAAACGCTCGTTACCTATAAAAAGCTAAAAATAATTTAAAAATAATATTTCGATAAAATGAACTTCTCTATCTAACTTGGCATAGGCTACTTTTTAACCCGATATTTCCACGTGATTCGAAATTTTAAAGCATAGGCATAGCATATACCTAGCATAAAACTAACAAAAAGGGCAAAATGTGGGTTTATGGTTCATCCTTTTTGTTGGTACGATGCCACAAACAGACTCACAGATGCCCAAACCTCTTTTGCATTGGGAATTTAAGAAGAGGTGTACCTCATAACAACAGATGGTGACCTACTTTTGACAATTTCGGGCTTAATTGTTATCATTGTTGCTATATTTGGATTAATCTAATATCTAGATCACTTAACTGTAGAGGTTAAGTATCATCCTAAGAAGGACTTTTGTTATGACATATTCTGACTGCAAATTGTAAATTAAGTTCTCAGTCAGACACTGTCCTTTACTTTTAGAGAAAGAACATAGATATGGAAAGGCAATTTGAAGTAATTATTTGACTATGATATAAATAAATAAATAAATATTTCTGACACTCACACAACATTATCTAGCCCAAATTAAGTTTCTTAAAGAACTTGTGTTATGGATACTAGATAACTGATATACTTAAGAAATATATAAACATACATATTGAATAAATACATATTTTTTATTAGAATAAACTTAAATAAACATATAAACATCAATGACTTGACGGCTAATTAATATCAGTGTTCATCACACAAATATCCGCCGCCGCCGGGATTCGAACCCAGGACCTCTGGCATAGAAGGCAATGTATGTAACCGCTACACCAGCCGGTCGTCGAAATTGTAAATTAAGTGCTCAGTCAGACACTGTCCTTTACTTTTAGAGAAAGAACATAGAGATGGAAAGAAAATTTTAAAGATAATTATTTGACTATAATATGTAAATGAAATGGCAGTTATTTGCACAAATACACACATACATACATAACTTCACGCCTGTATCCCGTATGGGGTAGGCAGAACACCAGAGGTAATAAAACCATCTGATGTCACGTTTGACAAATTTGGAGGCATTATAATAGTGGAGAGAGACTATTGCAGTGACTGGGGGTCAGCCTATCGCCCACAAAAAAGCCTCCCATAACACCTTGCACAAATTGTAAAATTAAAACATGTTAATGATATTGAAGGTCTCCGTGGAGCAGTGGATACTAATACGCCAATCGTGAGGTCGCGGGTTTGATTCCCGCACGGAACAAGGAAAAAAATCGGGTCTGGGTGTTTATCTATATGTTTGACGCCTCCAATATGATTCTAATGTAACGGTGACGGTACTACAAGGTTGTGTTGTGGAAATTACTGTCAGTGTCATAACTCATAAGGGACCAAGGTTCGCCGCGCGGGTATAGGTACCCTACGCCGCTACATGGTATCTCATACATAACACAAGCTTTGCTTACTATAAAGCCATGTAGGTGTGATTGTCTGGGAATTTTATTTTATGTACTAATATTTATTTACGATTACTATCTACTCAATTTATTTTTCAATAATCATTGACACCTAAATTTAGCAGGATTGGTCAACGAAAATGTTTTTACAAAGCGGCTAAAAGGTGGATATCGGGAGCAGTAAAATGAAACTTGTGTCTGTGTTCACCCGGAGTGGGCAACAGAAAAAAAAGACAACATTAATTGTCGTTGTGGGGTGGACAGCGAGAATTTTATAATAGATTTGTGTCACTGTCCACCTGCGGGGGACAAATGGGAATAATCGGTTATTTATATATTTAGATGGGATTTTAAACTCAAAAGAGGCTAATTTTGAAACTTCTTAGTTTAACAATACCTAGAGAGAGGCAAAATGTAGAGTAGGACCCAATGTTGTTTTAAAGTTTGTTGTTTGGAGACTGCATTACTGCAGTTGAGTGTTTCTTTTTATAGTTATGATATCCGCTATTTTACAGTGTTAAAAATAAAGACTAGGCAATTACTGTAATTATCATATCATCAGTAGGTAAAGCCCCAGCTAGACTGTTGGAAACAAAACATCAAACCAAGGTGACCTTGCTAGTTTACAACAGTGAAGACGGCTGTTGACAACAAATTACGTTCTTGTTTGCAACCACCATTTGTAACAGTGTGGATGACTAGAAATTGGTTGCCAACAACTTAACCTTCCTTAACTTTGGTTGGAAGCGTTGGTTTTCAACGTGTTTTTAACAGTCTGGCTGGGGCTTAAACACTTTATTGTACACTAACGTGGTTCATCACAACTCTTCGTAAGCAAGCAGCAAACTGCAGGGCTATGAGTCTCCCTTCTGCGTGCTGAGGAGGTTTAGGCCAAGAACCACCAAGCTGGCCCAGTGCTGGTTGTGGATGTCACATTTTTCAGGGCACTGAAATGGCTTCTGATGAATTCTAAAGACTACTATACCTATACAAGTATACAGCAGTCGGGCAGGACCGACTGTAAATCCTAGCGAAATAACCATAAAACCACAGTACAGATAATTCAACTTCATACAAACGGACAAAACGCGAGCTATACGGCATGTCGGCATGCGGACAGTTGCGAGTGTCTGCATACCGAAACAATTGTTGATTGAGCTTTACATTAATATGCGGATTGTTTATATTCTAAAATTATCATCTTATACATCTTTTCTTACATCTCAGTCGAGGCGCAAGTATTTTTCGGTCGCTAATTTATAGTTAAGACCGATTTGTTATTCAAACTTTTGACACAAAACGCATTTTGTTGAATACTTCCTATTCAATTTATAAAGTACTTATTTTATTTGTTTGTATAAAAAAGTATATTTGCAGTCATAAAGTAGGTAAATGTAATTTAAATGCTGAAGGCGGGCTGCCCTATCACATGTGAACGGACCGCGGCGCTGCTGTAGGCATTTATTTCAAAGATGCGGTCGAGTTGAATTACTGTTAGATATCTGTACTTTCATAAAAAGTGATTTGAACTTGGGCTGTGATTAAATGATACAGCCGCTCGGACTTTCGAGATGTTTCCCAACTTTTTGGAAGCCTTGGAGACTATTGTTAGCCGATTTATTTAATTTGGAGGTGATAGTCCTCTAGAGGATAGCTCTAGAGGTGATCAGTGAAGATAAGTATTTACTTAGTGTATTAAATCAGCTTGAGCAACCAAAAATGTATACTTACTTATATCTTATTAATTCAAAACAAATATCTATTATCAGCCAGTAACCTCTAATTTAAAAAACCGATCGAAAACGCTCTAAATCCGAAGCAAATCACTTTTTAATAGCGTTCCATTTTTAAACACATTGTCATTACTCAAAATTTCGTCATGTCATTCCGATGCGTTCATAATTCGATGTTTATTATCTAGGCGCGTGCCGTACTGGTCCTTGAAAGAAAAATGGCGGGCTTTATAGTACTAAACTTTTGTCTTGCCCCAGCCTTTTATGGGTATGAAATTATAACATATCGGTAGATACTTTTGAGTAATTATAGGGCTTTTGTTGGTCGTTATGTTTGTTTGGTTATGTTATAGACTAAAGATTTTAATGTGAGCTCGATATTTTAATAAAGTCCTTACAAAAACGCGTATTTATAGACTTAGGCAATAATTTACTGTTCAGTTTTAATAAAGGTGTAGTATTAAATTTATTTTGGAGCCTATTTCTATCTACTTACAACTTATAGCAATTTCAGCATTTTCCATGTCATCTAACTGAAATAGAGAAAACTATCTGTGAAGACGCTAAATTAAAAAGTGTTTTATTTTAAATAAAAGATGAGTATTACAAATTACATATACCTACCTATTTTTTTTTCATCCAATAGCATTTCTTTCTACTATAAGGTAGGCAATTCCAGAATATCAGTGCTAGCTATGAGATTTTATCCGTCATGTTAATTCTATCCCTTTGGGCTGTATAAAGTAGAGCAGTGTGCCTTGCCCGCGTGCGCTGGTCATATTTGGTCACGAAATAAAGACAGCAACACAGTAGTGCGATCACAGAACTTTATCGCTTCGTATCTTACGAATGTTCGTATATTATGGCATCGGTTGCAAGTTGTAAGCAATATTGTAATTTATTTAATAATATTTTTATGTTTTTAATGCTCAATAATTCTTAAATAACTGAAAAATATGTTGATAAAATCACCCGACCAGGACTCGAACCTGGAACTCTCGCTTGCTGGAAGAATGCTCGTCTAATTGAGTTACTGGGCCCGGTTTTATTAGGCATATTTTTTGTAATTTATTTATTTTACAATTATTTAAAAATATAAGCTGTACACCAATCTTCAAAATTAGCAAGGCATACATTTTAGGCTTTTCGTGCGGCTGTGGTTAGATTTCAATTGTTGCTTACAAACTGGCTCCATACTATGCGATTTTTTGCAAACATACCTACATATCACAACTGCTGTAAAGTTATCTAAACCAATATTTTGAAGAGGAAAGCTTTGATATTTTCTGTATCTAGAATAGGTGATTTTGTGAAATAAATAGAGAATACTGGAAAATCTCAAATACAAATACTATTTTCTTCTTCTAAGACCCGATTTTTCAATGGTCAGACAAAAGTAAACTAAAGAAAAAAGTATTACTCGACAGCTTCAAGCTCGCTTCATCTCTTCTTCAAAGTCCTCTACCTAGAATCTGCTCAACCTATAATAATTTTAACGCCAAACATGCAACTGCCATTTTTCACTGTTCTCGCAAAGAAGTAAGAACCAAAATTGTAAACTTCCTCTCACTTTCTCAGTAAGTTCAGTTAAATTATGATCTCATACTTGTTGTATAAATTTGTAAATGTATAAATTTCTGTTATAAACTTTATTTTTTTAAGCTACATAGTTACTATTTTTGTATTAGATTATTGCTATAATATGTGTAAACAAAATTTTGTCGTTGGTATTTTATTTTAAATGCTGTGTATATCTGTTATTGGTAAACGTACAAGAGCTTGTATTTTTTAAATTGTATCCCATATAATAAATTGTATGTTTATTGTTGATGTACCTTAATAAATAAATAAATCTCAAGCTCCAACCTCATTCTCAAGTTCATTTTCATTAGGTATTTATGTCATTATTTTACAAATATAAGACAATAATTGTTTGAAACTATCGCGGTTATTTTCACTATGATTTAATTAATGAATTTACGGGATTCTTACCACGATTTCCGATTTTTATTTCGCGCGTCCCATATTTCGACGCTATTACAAGCACCATGATCGCGGACTGGCAGATGTAGGTAGATGGCAATAGGGGCAGATAAAACGATCTACTCCTTGTCTTGTTCGTTTTGATCTGCTACTACTGGAACTCACATTAATGTCTCTTTTGCAAAACACTTCTGCAAAATATCGGACGCGAAAAATTTAAATCGGAAATCGTGGTAAGCATCCCGAAATTTTATTAAATCATAGTAAATATAAGACAATCGTAAAACAACATTATTCCGCCGAGTAGGTACCTAATTCTTTATTCTAAAATTAGTTTTTATCCGATGACGATTGAAAACAGGCCTTAAAAAACAGTTTTATTTTTTACAGCTGTTGCGCGCGGTTTTACCCGCGCAATTTCGATTCTCGCGGGATTTTCGGGATAAAAAGTAGCCTATACGGATTCGGAAGAATCCCTCTAAGTAATGTTAAAAGAAATTTTGAAATCGGTCCAGTAGTTTTTGAGCCTATTCAATACAAACATAGAAAAATACAAAGGTTTCCTCTTTATAATATTAGTTTTTTATTTAGTACTAAAATTGGAGGATTGAATATAAGATAGGTATATATCGATGTGAATTAAAAGTTAAAAAAGTTAAGAATGCCGAGAGAGGCTCCACCACTTATTTTGGCTTTTGGGAAGGGGATTTGGCGCAAAAGATGCTAACGAAAGATTTGTAAAAAGCAGTTTCAAAACATCTTATAGCACATCGCATGCTGTACATCACAAACCTTCTAAAGTCGTGAATAAGCTAACCAATCTGCCATAATCTCGATACAATTTATTGAACATTGTAAGTAATTTGATAATTAAATATGAAAGAAGAATTATACGGGTTTTTTAGAGTTGCACACTACACCAGCTGTTTCGCAAGGTTTTTCCCGCGCAATTTCGTATCCCGCGGGAATATCGGGGGAAAAAGTAGCCTATGTGCTATTCCAGACTGCACACTATCACTACGTCAAATTTCATCCAAATCCGTTGAGCCATTCTGCCGTGATTGAGAAATACATATTTATTTTGGATTAGTAAGATGTAATTTTTTTTTCACAAGTCGTCGTGGAGCCGTGGTTACTGTGTGTATCAAACGCTATCACAGGTTAAGCAACGTTCGCCGCGGTCGGTACTTGGATGGGTGACCGCCGACCATTCATTTCTCTCGACGACTTCCGTGCTTCGGAGGACACGTTAAGCAGTCGGTCCCGGGTGCTGTATACTTGTATACAGTAGTTGTTAGGGTTTTGTCAGAAGCCATTTTCGGCGCCATGAAAATTCTGATATACACCACCCAGCACTGGGCCAGCTTGGTGGATTATGGCCTATACCTCCCTTTATAATAAATTTATAATAAATCGTTTACGGTTTCAGCTGGTAACTGTGGAACGAACTGCCTCTGGAAATAAATAAGCTCAATCAATTCAGCAATTCAAAAAGCTAGTCAAATCTCATTTCCATGCAAAATCTATCTTATAATTAGTTTTTATTTAGTATATTTTTTATCTTATGTATGTATTATATGGGATTTATATATGTATGTATTTAAATAGTATATGTATTTATGTATCCGTGTAAGGTCGGGTGAGAATAGCCCTACCGCCCCTGGATAAGCGTCTTGTAAAAGTCCTATATATCTATACTATGTATATATCTATGTAGTTATAAGTTAAAGTTTTTTTGTTATCACTAAGGCAATTGTCCTTATCTTGTGAAAAGGTTGCCTGTAAGAGATCATCTCTTGATGATAAGGCCGCCAATTGTACTCTATAGTATTGTTACAAACTTATTCTGTAAATATTAATGTACAATAAAGAATAAATAAATAAATAAATACCTCCTCGTCACCCAGGGGAGAGGCTCATAGCCCTGCAGTGGGCTCATTACAAAGAATCGTGGTGATGATGATGTTATTTTTATATAAAAAGAGGTAAACGATTATATTTTATATGTGTAACCTAGTGTTAATTAATGACCACCGCCAATAGACTCATGCCTTTCTAGCCTATATTCCCTTAAATCTTTGTACCTCACGGTCTCATAGAAGGTCTCATAGATATAAGCACGCAACAACCATTACGCCATTGCGGTATACTCGACCATCCATTTGTCTTACACAACTATGGTATACGTACTACACGATTTTAATAAGGAACAACAGTGAATTAAAGAAATATTGTTGACCACGATTCATTGCATTCCATTTTAAGTTGACGTTTCTTTGTGTTTACATCGCGGTCACAAGAGACGGATACAGTGTTATTGAATTTTTAGAATTACCGAGTTATATACAACGTGTCCAAAAATTCAACGATAAGCTGGCACCTAGGGGTGTACCTAGTCATAACTACTCGAAAACAAATAAAATAAAAAAATCTTCCTAAAAAAAAAAAAATCTTCTAAAAAAAAAAATCAAAATTAAAAAAAAACAGAAAATTAACTCCCATTATGATATTTTTTATGGCTATGTATACATTTTTTTAAATTTTATAGTGTATTTTTTGTTATAGTAAGCCTGAGTAGTATAGCTTTCCTTTAAAACCTTTAAAAGTTCCAGAAAACTTATTTTTTTTTTTAAAAAAGGAAGGTTTTTTTTTTCGAGTAGTTATGACTAGGTACACCCCCTGGTGCCAGCTTATCGTTGAATTTTTGGACACGTTGTATGTACACGTCTTCCTACATTAAATCTTATTGAGTTAGTGGTAATAATGGTCTGTAGTAGTATAAATGGTCTGGATAAGCGAGTGGTAAAAGGCGACTGATCCCAGTGGCCCCCGCTTGCTTGTAGAACCCAGAACCCATTCAGAGCAGGGCTGGCTAGAGACCAGCCTTCATATAAAATCTGCCGCCAAATATCACCATTCTTGGCTTCTTGCGGTGGTGTGTTCCAGCAATATTTTGTAAAAAAGCAGGTCTATCCTAAACCCGTGTGCGGTCATCTTGGACCTTCTACTCTGACCATCAGGTGAGATTCAGGTCAAACGCGCATTTAGCTACCAATAAAAAAAAAATATGGTGGAGCGGCGCTCGACTCAGGCTGAACGCAACCCGCCGCGCCGGGGCTCGCGGGAAATGCCAAAGGCGATACCACGGTACATTATTCAACTCGGCCGCATCTTTGAAATAAATGCCTATACAGTGCCGCGGTCCATTCACATGTGATAGGGCTGCCCGCCTTCAGCGTTTAAATTACATTTGCCTACTATGTGTTTACTTCCAGTTTTTTGACTGCAAATATACTTTTTTTCATACAAACAAACAAAATACTTTGTGAATTGAATAGGAAGTGTTTAACAAAAATATGTTTTAGGTCAAAAAACCATGTTTACGTTTACGTTTGAATAACAAAGCGGTCTTATAAATTTGCGACCGAAAAATACTTGCGCCTCGACTGAGAAGTACGAAAAGATGTATTATTAAATTTTTAATAGATATAACAATCCGCACATAAAGCTCAATCAACAATTGTTTCGGCATACACTCACGAGTCACGACTGGCCGCATGCCGAACGCATGCCGAGATCGAGCCGCGTAGGTATAGATTGCTCGCGTTTAGTCCGTTTATATGAAGTTGAACTGTAGATATCTGTACCGTGGCGATACCGTGGGATCCACTTATGGCGATCGAGGTACACCGTCGGGTTTTCGGTCGGTCCAAATCTGGCCTCTCGAGCTACTGGGTGGGTATTTAGGAGAAGGAAAAAAAAACTGATAGTTATATCCAATATTAGGCATTTTCGCAGTAAGCTTTAATAAGTGTGTGTGTGTGTGATTACACAGAAGAATTACGTGGTATCCGAGTGTGCAGTAGACCTAATTTAGTTACTTAAGTTTATTTAATGCACTTTAAAGCCATTCAAATTACTATACGGTGGTCTCCTTTATTTCGTGGTTGGTGTGTTACTTTAGCTCATTAATGGACGCTCTGGCTAAAAAACATTGTAAAGGTGATTTTCGTGGTTTCTGGCGTAATACTAGAAATTTAAATATTAAACCGAGCCTTCCTGTCTGTGTCGATGGAATAAACGATCATTGTGATATTGCTAACTTATTTATGAAGCATTTTACAGTACAATCACCATTAAAATCAAACGACAGGCAATTTAAGGTAAAGGACCCAGTAGGATCAGTAGGAATTACCTTTAATGCAAGAGATGTCTCCCGAATAATAAAAAACATGACCAGAGGTAAGTCGCCTGGTCATGACGGACTTAGCATAGAACATCTGCAATATGGTGGTTTACATACGCCCCGAGTTCTTGCTATGTTCTTCTCGTTATGTGTAAGCCATTCCTACCTGCCGCCGGATCTCATTAAAACAGTTGTAGCACCTATTGTTAAAGATAAAACCGGTGATTTGAGTAGCAGATGCAACTATAGACCCATATCGTTAGCTACTGTCATATCAAAGGTGTTTGACGGGCTGCTTAACACACAGTTGGACAAGTACATAAAACTGCACGATAACCAATTTGGTTTTCGTCCTAAATTGTCTACAGAAAGTGCTATACTGTGTCTTAAGCATACCGTTAAATACTACTTGAAGCGTAAAACTCCCGTGTATGCGTGTTTTCTCGACCTATCCAGGGCGTTTGATTTGGTCGCGTATGATATCCTGTGGGAAAAGTTGGAGAGTGTCAAAATGCCCCCTGAAATCGTCAGTATTTTTCAGTACTGGTATTCGCACCAGATTAATATGGTAAAATGGGCGGGAGCCATGTCCGAGCCTTACCAACTAAAATGTGGTGTGAGACAGGGAGGGTTAAGTTCGCCCACGCTCTTTAACTTATACATTAACGCTCTGATAGTCGAGCTCAGCAGTCACCACGTCGGCTGTCATATTGACAATGTATGCGTTAATAATCTTAGCTATGCTGACGACATGGTGCTGCTGAGCGCGTCTGTATGTGGTTTGAGAACACTGGTAAATGTGTGCGAACGGTTTGCGATACGACATGGGTTAGTCTATAACGTTGTCTATGGTGACAACGTTATAGACTAACCCAGTCGTCTCAAACACCATAGACTAACATGGGTTAGTCTATGGTGTTTGAGACGACTGGTGCAAAATGCCCACAGAATGTTCCTCCGCTTCATCTCAATGGTGAAGTTTTAGCAAGAGTTCACGAATTTAAATATTTAGGCCACATTGTCACCACAGATCTCAGGGATCATGACGACATAGACCGGGAGCGGAGAGCGTTGTCCAGACGTGCGAATATGTTATCTCGTAGATTCGCAAGAGCTTCACAGGCCGTTAAAATCACTTTATTTCGTGCATTCTGCACTTCCATGTACACATGTAGCCTATGGGAGAAGTATTCGCAAAAATGTTACAACGCTCTCCGTGTACAATACAATAACGCTCTCAGGGCTTTGTTGGGGCTGCCTCGCTATCTTAGTGCGTCAGGAATGTTCGCAGCGGCGCGAACTGACTGTTTCTACGCAACAATGCGCAAGAGATGCGCATCCCTGGTGCGCAGGGTGCGAGCCAGCTCCAACACAGTCCTGCAGATGATAGCGAGCAGACTAGACTGTCCCTACATCCGACATTGTTGTGATAGACAAGTCGCGAGAAATGTCTGATGGATTGACTGTACTACATTATGACTGACATATTATATCAAATGACATTTTTAATTTATTTACTGAATAGGTCCAGTCAATATATGTAAGAAGTTTTAAATTAATTTTAATCAAGTATGTACTAAGTAATTAATTAAATGTAATTGAGACATTTATTTTAAATCTTGCTGTTTTTATATTTTGGATATGACATTTAGAATTATGATTGAATTTTATTTATGTAAATCCAAATGTTTAATTTAATGTATATTATAGTTGGGACATTTATTTTCTTTATTTTAATTTTAATTTATATGATGACATAATATTTTCGATGACATAACGTTTACTGTGATTTTATTTTAATTTGTTTTCCTAGTATCTATGTAAATTATTATTTCGATGTGTTTTATATAATTCTATGAGTCTATGCAACTCGAAAATAAATGATTTTTATTTTATTTTATTTATTTATTTTTATTAATAAGGCCGCCTAGATTTTATTTTTTGTTAATGTTTATAGTTATTTTTAAGTTTGATAGTGATAAATTAGTATTATTAGTATAGTATTATAAATTCCTATATTATATGTATAGTAATATATTATTAATAGTATAAATAGTATTAATTTTAGTTATAAACTAGTTAAGAATGTTTTTAAAACGAAATCAAAATTAATAAATGTCTTGAGCTAGTCTAACCCAACTAAGTATTTAAAATACACCTCTAAGTTGACTTCTTTAACGCCCATGCAAAAATAGATGTGCTTTGATTTACAATGCAACATAATCAAGGTACGCAGAGCATTAAAAACCGACTTCACGTCAAAACCTTGGCTGAGTTGAGAATGTCATCAACGTAAGCATTCTCCGAAAGCATACATATTTTTTTTCAAAAGCTTGAAATTTTCAATGAAGTAGCTAACCGATTTTGATTAAGTTTAAATGGGACCATCTTTGAAGTATCCTCTATCATATGAAACAACAATTTTCAAAATCAATTCATAATTGTCCGAAATATCGTGTAACAAAGACACAAAAAAAACATACAGACGAATTGAGAACCTCCTCCTTTTTTGGAAGTCGGTTGAAAAAACAAACTTTTCTACAAAGAATCTACAACAAATATTAAGATAACAGTTACACCATTATAAAACCCATTCTTTATCTATACTTACTTACATATTACACACTTGTCAAGATTTTAATTAAAAACAATAAAGCCATTAACAAACGATCCCATTCAGCATTGGCAACACTGTATTTTTTATTTTTTCCACGGGTTCTTCAATCGGTGTTGCCAAATCTCATGGTGTTTCGACGAAAAAAGGTTATTTTGAAGGTTACTCTCACGTTCTGCGTGATCCAAATCTTATTATCTTATTGTTAAACGTTTTATTTATTGGCTTGTAATTGTGTAAGTCATGTTATTAGTAGCCTAGTTTCGCTTAATTGTATGTAACGGCGTGTTTTTGCTTACTGTATGTACGTTTACCAACCTAGAGTATGATATGAATTAAGCTAACTATAAAATTCTGTACTGGCGTATGAAGAGATTGAAATTAAAAAAAAAATCAAAAAGTTTTATTCATCTTAGGAATTTCACAAAACACTTGATGAAGTCAGTCATCCATCACATACTTCGGCTTTAACTAGTTTTTGATAGTTGTTGAATAAGATATTACAGTACCTAGACCAAGACCAAAAAAGCCGGCGGAAAAAACTCTTGGCACTCTTTTTCAGTCAGAATTATCAAATTAATACAAATAGGTACAGTACAAATTGACCGTGACATGAAAAAAAAAACAAACATAATTGAATCATAATTTTAATCGTTTTTTTTACAAAACAAGGATGCGATGTTAGTCCTCCATGCCACCTGATGGAAAGTGAACATGATAGTATAGGTACACGTCCATCCAAGAGAAACCTATTCACTTGACACTTAGCCGAAATACACTGTTGGAAACAAAACATCAAACCAAGGTGACCTTGCTAGTTTACAACGTGTTTCCAACAGTGAAGACGGCTGTTGACAACCAAATTACATGACCTTGGCGGGTTGGAAACGGCGGTGTTTAGAATCACAGACATACATCTACATAGACAACGCAAGTGCCACGATTTGTATTCGAACCAAGCGTGCCGACTTTTTAAGACCTATTGTGACGTCACAGCTGATATTTATTACTGGAAAATACAAAAAGATTCAGAGACACCGATACCGCCGATGAAATCGATTATTAAGAACGATATTGATATTGTGGACTCGATTTTCTAACAGACATACATACACGCATATTACAATACATATTAAATCTAGAGGCGACCAACCTTGACGCTTGGTCGGGGTTCGGACACGCAAAGGATATGCATTTGCGTTATCTATGTAGATGTATGTCTGTTTTTAGGACAGTGTGTACGCTTGTTATTGTATATTTTACTATGTAACTATAACTAGAAATGACTTGAGTTTTGTAGCTTTTTATCCTGCGTTTCAACCTTTCCTTCTTTGTATCCTCAATTGCATACAAAACTGCCATCGCGAAGATGTTGCCGACGCGAGAGATCAGAGCACACTGACGATTAAGGGGCGTGGCCTGGCGTGACCTTGGCGTGTGTTCTTGTTTGTCTCCTTGTTGGAAACCACCGTTTGTAACAGTGTGGATGACTCGAAATTGGTTGACAACAACTTAACCTTCCTTAACCTTGGTTGGAAGCATTGGTTTTCAACATGTTTTCAACAGTCTGGCGGCCCTAAAAAGTAATAGTACCTACTGTAGTGGTCAGGAAAAACAGGCGCAGGAAGTTCTCTCCACACGGGAGGTTTAAGTAAGGAACGATTTGCTTTAATCTATACTAATATATAAAGCTGAAGAGTTTGTTTTTTTGTTTGTTTGAACGCGCTAATCTCAGAAACCACATGTGGGATTTGAAAAATTCTTTTTGCATTTGATAGCCCAATTCTTGAGGAAGGTTATAGGCTATATTTTATCCCGAAATTCCCACGGGATCAAAAGTTACGCGGGTAAAACCGCGCGCGGTGGCTAGTCTATTGCTAAGCGGATACAATGAATTCATATCTAGAATGAGTAAATGATGTACAAAATACGTAATAAAATATTTTAAAGTAAATAGATCAGGACCGCGGTTCCAACCAAAGCGGTCCCAATCGACGGACTATCTATTTTTATATTTGAGACGTGATTTTTTCATGATAACATTATACTTACCAACTTTTTCCACTTTTCTATCAAATGTACAAAGACTTTAGAATCCGATAGTGTTAGAGGTTATCGTACGAGATTTGGCTGTACCTAATATATTGTCAGTTGTCATACATTGGCATATTTGGATTTAAAGTACTATCGAAAAATGTTCCGGTATTCCATTCCACCTTTAAGGCTAAATTCACTTGCACTTTAATAACTAGGCAGTTCGGTCAATTTGGTAAACAAGATTTCGAGATCAAGATTTCGAGATAAAATAAACAAATCATTATATTTAAATGGTTTCACTATTTAGTTAAATTTATTATTATAGTTAATTGTTATGGTAACAAACATATTTTTAAATGGAAAGTTATGTTAAAAAAAGACATGATTTGATCTCGAAATCTTGTTTAACAAATAAGACAAGTTAAAAAAAATGTAGTATTACCCCCTTATTCATATGAAATATCAAATTAAAATAGTTTATAAAATGTTTCTTAAATGTTTTGCAAGCACACCGATGATTATAGATATGAGATCTAAATTGTTTCATTGGCTGCAGAGAAAAGTCTTCTTCGATCCAAAAGCCCTTCTAGGGAAAAAATTCTTAACTGTAACGCCGGGACGGGAGGCGATTGTACATACATACATACATCTATGTTTTACGAATTTTCATTAGGTAGGTACCATACGCCATAACGTATGGCAATTTCGCAGAACCGAAACTCATACTCTTTTCCAGCAGGGCTAGCACGCAACCATCGATAAATAGTCGAATCGACAAGATAAATATTATTTCGTTATTTTATCCTATTATGTAAGGTAATATGCGCAGCATAATAGATAGAATTACTCAATTTGATACCATGATTAAGACCACAGAACCAAATATTTTATAATCTTAATAAATTACAGACACTAAATACCATATTCTAAGAAAATATCGATAAAAGGCCCGATTTCTCGTTGTCGACGGTAGCATGCTAGCTCCGCAGTACAGTTAAAATATATGCTAATCAATTTTGGACCGTATACGTGCCTACATAAGAGTGCTTTCATAAAGGATCCGATTCCTTATAATTTATCATATAATATGTAGCATATAATTTGGAAACCTGTTTCTTAATGTAAGAACCCTAATAAAATATACTTCGCAAATTATTCGGTTGTACGTTAAAAGTTCAATAAAAATTTACATTTTTATGTATTTACACGTCTTATTAGACGTTAGACTGTGCATCTTACTTCGCTACTTTTAAAATAGCTTTTCCCAATTTAAATTCATTTTGGAATGAGGAATGAGGTTTTCTGACAGCTCATTAAAAAAACAAAACGGTACAAAAATGGTACAAAAGGCTTCGATAGATGGCGCTTTACAAAAGGCCAAGTCTTGTCTGAGATATAGCCGTTTATTCCACAATCAATTGATGTCTGTATCAGAAATTGAAATTGAATCAGAAATTGACACCACTTACCTACATTGTAGTATACAGACTTAACGCCTTCGGCTTTTTAAAAGTGCCATCTATAGAGGTTTTTTGAACTAATCTTTATGAGCTGTCAGAAAACTCCTCATTATGTTGAACACTGTGAAGCTCTACATGTTGCCAAATATAGACAAGCTTTAAGGATTTGTTTAAGAGAACAGAATTTTGTAAATTTTTTGTATTATTTTGACGACCTGTCTGTTTCAGCCGCCAGTGGTGTAGGATTCGATTCCCCCACGGAACAAGAAAAAAAAATGTTCCGTGTCTGGGTGTTTATCTATTTATATTTTAGGTTCCCCCCTAGTTAGCTACATGGTATCCCATAACACAAACTATGCTTACTTTGGGGCCATGGAGTTGGTGTGATGTTATTGTCTGGGGATTTTATTTATATTATTATTTACTTATTTTGTTTTTGAGTTTGTATTTTTGTAAATAGTTAACATATTTAAATATTATTTTTATGTAAGTTATGTATTTTTTTAGTGTATCCTTTCATAATATGCAGAGAAAAAACAACCAGACCTATGGTAAATATCTACAGTTCAAACCAACTTGAGAGAAACGGAGCGGGAATCGAACCCATATCTACTCGTGTATTAGTCCACTGAACCACCGAGGTCATCAAATTAAGACTTATCCTTCAAACTAAAGTTAACCAGAAGTTAAATTTCAAAGGTAATCTCAAGCTGTTCATACAATGTCAAACCATTAAATTAAATTAGTTCATATGGTTAAAAACGGTCAAGTTAAGTAACAACCTCGTTAATGTGTTCCGTAGGTATGCGCTTTTTAACTGCGTCACGTGTGCATATAATTCAATATGAATATACTATATTGGTTTGTGTATGTTAATTATTACATACATACATACATAACTTCACGCCTGTATCCCTTATGGGGTAGGCAGAACACCAGAGGCCATCAAACCATCTGATGTCACCTTTGACAAATTTAGAGGTATTATAATGATGAAGAGAGACTATTGCAGTGACAGGGAGTCAGCCAATCGCCCGCAATAAAACGCCAATAAAACCTCTGTCCCTTAACTGACTTTTACAGTGTGCCCGGGAAGAGAAACAGCTGGCACATTCTATGTTTTTCTTTCGCTTCCCAGTCCAGCATGGAAGCATGTTTGTGTACATATACCATTTTTGTTTGTACATAAACTGTGATGTCAATAAATAAATTGTAATTAAAGTGATATGTGACACCTATTTTACCCATAAGTTTTAATTTACTTTAAGTACCTATTACTTCTAAAGTTAAGAAAGTGTTTTTATTTTTATTCTTGATGTAAACGAACAGTATTTTTCCACACCTACTAGAAAATGTTAGATACAATTGAGACTCAAATGTTCAACTACAAAAACCTACAACAGCAGTGTTAATATTTGATTTGTTTTGCAATTCTTGGTGTCAGACGATGTCAATTATCATTTCGAGCGTATATAGTATCATTCGACGATTTAACCCGATTATGAAGACTAGCTTTTAGTGGATTTTGCCCGTCTGCACTAAACTCTACTTAGCATAAACTTAGTTATTTCATGCCTAAACTACGTCACACATAATTATTGACTTACTCTGCATTATTTTAAGCATTTAGGCATTGACCTAAGTATAGTGCAACGAATAGTGCAAGACTTAAGTAACAACTTAGGAGCTATCAAAGTTTAGTGCAGATGGGCATTAAAGTCTGCCAAAGATTCTGTCAGCATTTCATTTAGAAATACTTTTTTAAGCGAATGGCAACTGGACCCCTTGTTAAAGAAGGACCGAGTTGTCGAGTGTCTGTAAACATGGTATTTTATTAAAAAGCAGTAAAATCCGGTATAAAAAGTTTTTTTCATTAATGTATTAATATTATGCATCGTGAAAACTTGAAACATTATCATGAGTAAGTATTTGTTCATTTAGAGAATTCCAGAGGCTTTCCATGAGGTATTTACCTAAATTTTATTGATTATAATTTTTCAGATGAAGACGTAGCAATTTCTAAATCAGTTTTTTTAAACTGTCAGTTTAGGTCGGCTTTCGGGTACATCTATGCCGAAAAACGTTTTTCATACCATCGCGCGGAACCCTAAGGCATCAACAAAGCATATGAAAGAAAGATAATTAATTTTATTTAAAAGAATGACTTTACAACGCACCAAACACAAATTGCCTTAGTTAAAATAGCGCAAGGTTAAATCTTTAACCAAAGGTTGTTATTAAGTTTAGTTTTTACTTGCTTAATTGGAAAGTTTAATAGTTATTGTCTTATGTTTTCAAGATCAATTTAAAAACAACATGTTTCTAGAATTAGCAAAATTGACATTACACCTGTGACTATACGGTATAAAATTTGTTATTTTAGTTATTTAAACGCTGTTATTTTAGTTGCGCTATTCGCGTTGTCCTCAAACTCAAACTTAAATATTCTTTATTCCGTAAGTATTTAAATACATTTGAAATAAGTCAAACAATTTACAAATTGAACTGAATCTACCACCACTTCGGAAAGTCGATCTGTTGAGAATAAGTGGCAAGAAACTCAACAGAAATCATCTTTTAAAAATAAGAGAAAAAAAATACACATTAACAATTTACAGCCAGGGAATCCCATCTTCTTCTTCTCCGGATATCTTATAGTAAACCTTTTCACATAACACTTATCCTTAAATCTATCGAAGGGTTAATCTTAAATATTTTGGAATTTTATTATAAAATAAAGCGTACACATTGACCCATGAATGAGTTGATCTTCTGGAGTCTACTATTATATTTATACATAAGGCAATCAAGTACTAGACAGAAACGTTGACATAGATATAGACGTAAAGATAGAAGCAGAGATAGACGTAGCGATAGAGGTGAGAGAGAATACAGATAATGTGGATGGAGATGAGGATAGTCGTGGACAAAGACAGGACGTAGACGTGGCCATGGAGATGGGGAAGTCAGAGTCAAATTCAAATAGTCATAAAGTCATGCTCGACGACGATAAAAGTGAATACCAATCAGTGTCGCTGTTGCATCGTTGAAATCGACGCTGTTGCTTGGGAGAATAGCCCTGCTGGATTAAAATATATTTTACGGCTTTAACCTCGTAACTTTGTACCCGTTATATTTTCTTGACTAAATAGAGCCTTATACAACCTAACCATAACGGGACTACGCCCGCGGGACTTCGTATGCAGCGTTTTTACACTCTTTTGAACGATTATACATACATACATACATACATAACGTCACGCCTGTACTGTATCCCTTATGGGGTAGGAAGAACACCAGAGGATACAAAGTCCTCTGACGTCACGTTCGACAAATTTGGGGGTATTATAATGGTGTATGGAGACTATTGCAGTGACAGGAGGTCAGCCTATCGCCCACAAAAACGCCTTTAAAACCTCTGTCCCTTAACTGACTTTTACAGTATGCCCGGGAAGAGAAGCAGCTGGCACATTCTATGTTTTTCTTTCGCTCCCAGTCCAGCATGGAAGGACCCATACAAATTTCGTAATTTAATGTACTCTTTGTATTAAAATTGTCTCATAGGTAAGTATCTTGTCTTCAGATTGTACAGGGTGTCTACGCTTCGACATCAGACACGACGAAGACGCTAAGATACAATCAGGTTCCTGTAAATTTTATTTTATCTTCAATAGACGTAGGACCCTAAAACGAACACAAAATAAAAAAAAGAACACAGATATGAAAAATGAAAAGATTTTTTTTATGGCTGCGATATTGATGTTATGAGTAAATAATAAAATAAATAATAAGAATAAAATCCCCAGACAATCACACCAACTATATGGCTCCAAAGTAAGCGTAGCGTGTGTTTGGCATACCATGTAGCGAACTAGGGGGGAACCTAGAACACAAATAAATAAATAGATGAGAATCTTAATGATTATATTAAATTACTTGCTAATAACAGCAGCTTAACGATAAATTGGTTGATTAGTTTGTTGTTAAGACATACACTTTTTAGAATAAATAGAATCCTCAGCTCAGATACCAATCATATACTTACTGACATGACAAATATTTCTATGATCAGTATACATTTGCCTATATCCACCAGTGGACGTCACCAGGCTGACGTTGACGATGATGTTGATGATGATACATTTGTAATGACAGCGTATTTCAGTAGGTACTCTAAACAAAAACAAATACTGTATATAACCAGTAGGCCTATTACGGTTCTTTCATGGCATGACATGATAAACAAGATTTCTATCTTAGAATAATAATTATACTTTATCCTTACTCTAAGATTTCTATGATACAATCATATGATATATGATGAATGAACGAATTACATACATACATACATTGCAATTCATTGCATGCAAGAGGCATTACCTTTTGCAATGACAGTTTCAATTATATCATCTATGACTTAAAAACGTCAATTGAAAAAGGTGAGATCGCACCCACACCTCTATGATAGGTATGTTTGTTTCTTTATTGCATTTGTGTTTTTCGGTTTCGTGTGCTTTCATAAATAAATACCTACTATTGTATACGGGATTATTGTATTCATTCTACATGGCAAGAGCTTAGCTAAGAGATTTCGCCGAATCTCGATACCGAATAATGATCGTATGATACGTTTTACGTCAAAACTATTTCATGATATCATCGCATGGTTTTGAGATTCATAATAGGCCCGCTGGTTGATGGTTCCCATAATAAAATTTCTAAAAATAATATTCCCATTTTAGCCTGACTCGGCCCAGGTCAAGCTTGAGGTTGAGGTTTGGCACACGCTGTATACAAGATTAAAATTGTATTCAAAGCTAAATAAGGTTGATATATCTAGCATTTTAATTCAATTTTATTATGAAAAGCAATATTTCTTATGGAACAGTTAGAATAGATCATATTTTCTAAATTACTTCCTTCTTTACAAAATGTGTGTGACCAAATCGAATTGTCATTAGAATTGAAATATCTCTCATAGTATAGTTGGTGTCTTAGGAAACTGCTTTGATTCCGAATGTATTTTTAGAGTTATATTTCCCGGCCAATGTTTTCTTGGTCTACTTTATATTTTGATTCGTTTTTCAACCGACTTCAAAAAATAGGAGGTTCTCAATTCGATAGTATTTTTTTATTTGTTACATACGCGATTATTTGGTCAATTTTGATCGGTTTATGATTCTTGTATCATTCGATAGAAGATACTTGAGAGCTACAGAAGCTTTAATAATCAACGAATGCAGAACTTTAAAAATACCGACTTCAATTCAAAACTTTGGCTGAGTTACTTCATCAACGTAAACACTCTCCGAAATTTTCTATGAAGTACCTACTCACCCGATTTGGATGAAATTTATATGGGACTAACTACGAAGTATCCTCTATCATCAAGAATTTTCAAAATTCATGATTGTCTGAAATATCGTGTAACAAAGACACAAAAAAACATACAGACGAATTGAGAACCTCCTCCTTTTTTGGAAGTCGGTTAAAAATATGAATGAAAAGGGTAAATGTATATGGCGATGTTTCACTTTAGCTAAAGTTTTAACAAGGACTTTTTGAAAATGTTGTTGAAAGTAGATTTTTTAATTCGTTGCATTCGGTGTACTTTATAGATTTTGATATTTTTTTTATGGAAAAGTAATTATCCTCTGCTTAACTGCTTAACGTGCCTTCCGTGCTTCGGAGGGCACGTTAAGCAGTCGATCCCGGGTGCTGTGTACTTGTATACAGTAGTTGTTAGGGTTTGTCAGAAGCCACTTTGGCGCCCTGAAAATTCTGACACCCACCACCCAGCACTGGGGCAGTTTGGTGGATTATGGCCTATACCTCCTCGTCACCCAGGGGAGAGACTCATGCCCTGCAGTGGGCTCTTTACAAAGGGTTGTGATGATGAATTATCCTCTATCAAAATAATCTTCACAATTTTCACGACCACTTTGGCGATGGGGTGACACTATCTGCATCAGACGCCGAAAGACGCCTCAGATGCCGAAAATCGAAAGGACAGTTTTTGCGTGATGCCGCGCCGGAACAAACAGACAGGCAAAAATTTTTTCAATCACATTTTTGGGTTCGGTATCGATTTAGTAACACCCCCTACCATTTCTTTTTTTGATATTTTCAATGTTCAGAATTTTTTATTCTACAGATTTATTATAAATGTAGATAGATGATCGGGTAGCAAACTTACAAAAAATCAGGCATTCGAATCGAGAACCTTCTCCTTTTGGGAATCGGTTGAATTATTTAATGATATGCTGAATTGCTGAACCATATTTCGACATCAAAACAATTATGTTACTTAACTATTTAATTTTTTTGTTTACTTACCCAATATTAAATTGTATTATAAAACATTTTATTTGTTACATATATTCTTCCATTAATATAATTCTTTATATTAGGGTTACTGATTACTGAGTCGTCAAAACTAACAAGATATTATACTACCTATATAGTTTGTTAGCGTTTACCCGCGGTTTCACGCGCGGAAACTTTGTGAATAAGCATGATTTATTTATCACAATTGATGCCATATTTCTACCCCCTCAACCACTTTTTTGCAATAAAAAGTAGTGTGGACGCTTTTTCAAGATTAAATCTATGTCTGTACCAAAATTTCAATTTCAACCCTATTTCTATTCCTCGACCCGTTTTTCGTAGTAAAAATTAGCAAATGTAGGTACATCCTTAGAGTCTGGCCTAACTACATACCAAATTTTGTTTCAATCGGATCAGTACTTTAAGCGTGAAAGCGAAACATGCAGACGCACTTTCAAAAAAATCAGAAACGATATTTAGTTCTAAAACTTTAGCTTACTTTATTCCGATAGATGTCTCTGTACGTCGATTAAATCGCGCAAGAAGAGTTATCAATGACGTAGAGTTATCTACTTAGTAACTTTCCTTCAAACATCCTCACTTTCGCAATTATAATATTGACAGGATTATGCGGTATTTACACACACGTTATTGTCAGAGGTGTCCGACTAGTTTCGTGCTCTTACGGCAGAAAAAGCCATATATTAAACTTTAGTTATGTATGACTTACAAAAAATTGTTAAATTTAACACGATATTATTAGAATATAGACTTATTTCTACGAAGGAACTCACCAGCCAGGTAAGTATACATTATATTAACAATAAAAGATCATATCTTTAAACTAAGACATTGTTTTAGGAAAATAAAAATCCGGTTTTTCTTATATCCTTGTTTTTTTGTTAATGTTTCTAAGTATTTATTCAGGATGTTATTAACTTTTTAACGGTTTTGCTAAAGTTGTGTTTTTCTAAGTGGTATAGTTGGGCCTTAGTAAGGCTGGATGAAAGTACATTGACCCTGTCTACCAATGGAAGTCATTTTTGCAAACGACACGATTTAGAACTATGGTCACTGTCGCTAAACGACATAAAATTAATATGCGTACAGTTGTAAATAGAAGGTGACTGTGTGACCTTATGAATGAAATAAACTAAAAATGAAATTACCAGACAATTAAACCAACTACATGGCCTCAAAGTAAGCAAAGCTTGTATTATGAGATACCATGTAGCGAACTAAGAGGGATTTTAGAATAGAAAATACATAATATACATATCGATAAACGCCTAGACCCCGAACCTTTTTTTTCTTGTTCCGTGCGGCAACCGAACCACTGGCTTCTAAAGCAGAAAGGTTTATCCCATTGCCAAGTGGTCATCAAAAAAAAACATTGTATTTAACATCGTGTCAATGAACTTTTATCCAGCGTCACTTGGCACAGGCTTCAGGTCAATAAACCTTATCCCCTTTTGATCTCGGTTATACTTGATGAAGTGTCAGTTAAGAATCCGGGTTTTCTCAAAATATTGCTGTTATTGAGTTTCTTGGTAAAATTTAGTCTGTAAACAGTCAACAGTTAAAAAGGTAGACCTAAGATTTTTTCTCAAATTCGGCTAATTGACGACCACTTTGGCGATGGGGACCTGTCTGCCTCAGACGCCAGTGGTTGCGGGTTCGATTCCCGGACGGAACAAGAAAAAAAAGTTCCGTGTCTGGGTGTGTATTTATTTATGTATTTATATTCTAGGTTCCCCCTAGTTCGCTACATGGTATCCCATAACACAAGCTATGCTTACTTTGGGGCCATGTAGTTGGTGTGATTGTCTGGAGGTTTTTTTATTTATTATACTTTCGGTGGTAGTGCGTACAAAACATACAAACAGACTCTTCATCTTCTCTCTTCTTTTCTCATGAATCACTCACACCTCAATTATATTAAATTCATGAAATTTGGCTGAATAATCTAAAGGTCCCTGACTCGGTCCTCGGGTAGCAAATCAAAGGATTTTGCAGCGATTAAATTCTTCCTAAAAAGTACCTTCTCGTTCACGTCAATCTCTTATTAACTCAGCGGGAGCTAAAACTAAAATAAGCACATAACTAGAGAGAATAGAGTATCATAACAATTTAATGATTTTGAACTGGATTCGCTGATCAGCCCGCGATCATGATGCTTGTAACAGCATCGAAATATCCGAACTGTCGACGCGAATTTAAATTCGACAATTTTGGTAATAATCCTGCAAAATCATTTAATTGTTGTGAAAATAACCGCAATATTTTAAAACAGTTATAGAGTATATGAAGTCGTCGCGGCGCATTGGTTACTGTGTGTATCATACGACTAGCCACCGCGGGCGGTTTTACCCGCGTAACTTTTGATCCCGTGGTGGGAATTTCGAATCCCACTTGTAGTTTCTGAGATTAGCGCGTTCAAACAAACAAACAAGCAAAAAAACAAACTCTTCAGCTTTATATATTAGTAGATATAGATATCACAGGTTAAGCAACGTTCGGCGCGGTCAGTACGTATCTGAACGTAGCAGGAAAAATATCCGAGCCTGTGAACATATTGGCGACCACTTTGGCGATGGGGTAAACCTGTTTGCCTCAGACGCCAGTGGTTGCGTGTTCGATTCCCGCACGGAACAAGAAAAAAAATGTTCCGTGTCTGGTTGTTTATTTATTTATGTATTTATATTCTAGGTTCCATCATAGTTCGCTACATGGTATCCCATAACACAAGCTATGCTTATTTTGGGGCCGTGTAGTTGGTGTGATTGTCTGGGGATTTTATTTTAATTTAATTTTACATTTATATTATAGGTTAAGTGTTAAGTTGAAACTTGATGTTTAGAGGTCTATACAGACCCCTTGGTCACTTAATTGGTGAAAAGTAAAGCCCATGAGAATAAGAAGGCGGACGGCGGCTACAGCGAGAGCGACAGCGGCGCGGAGAACGATTTGTCGCGGTTTCATGCAAACTCAATACTTTCTATCGTATCGGAAATCGCTGCCCGCGCCGCTGCCCTCGCCGCTGCCCTCGCCGCTGCCCGCGCCACTGTCGATCCCGCTGTCGCTGTCACTGCCATCCAGTTTGCAGCCTTAGAGCTTAACATTTTAGGGACGAAATCTTTGATTACCACGAAATTAAACTAAGAACTATTTCGACTCACGGGTAATTTGATTAAAACAACCGCACTCAAATGTGTCCATCCATGGACATCATTGCCACAGGTTTTGCCAGTCGGAACTCAGCAAAGTCGTCATGCCGCAAGCTCCAGCTGTACATGTATATCAAACGATATCGCAGGTTAAGCAACTCTCAACCGGATCGGTATTCGGATGGATGACCGCCGATCATTCATTTCTCACGACGACTTCCGTACTTCGGAGGTCACGTAAAGCGGTGGGTCCCGGTTGCTGTATACTTGTATACAGTTGTCGTTAGGGACACAGGGACTTGTTAGACACCCTGTATAAACGATCGCATTGTCCAAAATTTGCGTTTTAATTTTTTGTATTTTTCATGTATTCTTTTTATTGTTGGCAATAAAGTTGGAATAAATAAATTAATAATCAGTGGAACTAGAGTGGGTATTCTCCTAAACACTCCGATTAGAGCCAGTTTGGAAAATTTCGTTCCCAAAACTGGCTTTACTGTGACTCGAACCCAGGACCGATCTATCACACCGCAGATGAACACTGCACCATGAAAGTTATTCAAGTATTTGTTGTATAGTATGATTTTGGGTGCATCCTTTTTTATTTAACATCCAGAAATCAGTAGTGCTGTAGCTTGCTAAATGTCCATGCGGTGACAAAAGTTTTATGATCTGCTGATAATCAACATTTGTGTTTTTCTAGTTATACATATTTGATGTGATGTGTGATTTGATTTGATTATTCAACAATATATAGATCACTGTCACGGTAAATCTGATTAATTAAAAATTATTAATAATAAACAACCACATGTTTTGGTAAATGTGAATAAACCATCAAAATTTATTACTTTTAGTAGTAATTATAAATAATTCACGACGCATATTGGTAATTATTCGTAATTATCTACTATTATTAATAACCATTGGATGTCACATTTGAAAAAAATAAATCTATTATAATGATGGAGATAATATTTAAGTGACAGGGAGATTTACCGTAACATATACATCCCATAGGACTTTTATCAATTGGAGGGCACCATGCGAGCTGGAGCGGCTAAGGCTGGTTGCTCAGAACCGACGTAGACCGGTTAGGTTAGGAGTGGTTATTTTTTTTTACATTTTCAATATTTTGTCCATGGTTTAATTACATTTATCACTACTAGGGTTAAATTATTAATAAGAACCGACAAATGTGATTAATTTATTACTTTAACCTCGACTTTCGGTCATTGTTAATAATAATAGATAATTATTAATAATCTTCAATTATTCACTCTTACCGTAACATCACTATTTCGAGAGCTCTTTTCGTAGAACTTTTTTAAAGTTGTACCTCTCCAACATGTTACTGTACCTACATTAAAGAAGCATTTACTTTAAAATCACGAAACGTTGTAATTATTAGAATTAAACCAATTCTCGATTATGAAATAACATCTAATCGCTAAAAAGATTGAGCATCACATCAATTCATATGGTATCTACAAATCACTCTATAAACCTTAATTATATCATTGGCTCTTAACCAAGGATAAGTAAGTACAATTAGATTTACGAAATAAGAAAAAATCGTGATCATTTCTTACTATCAATAAAATGTTGCAAATAATTAGTCCGAAATGAAGATGTACGGCCATCTTGGTTATCTGTATAAAAACAACATTTCATCAAATTGGAGCACAGTGCGTATTTGAAACTAGAGCGCGATACATGAACGCATTCTCTTTGTTTGCGCCAAAATACGGTTCGAGATTTAAAAAGGCGTATTTTTTTCGCGATAAAAAAAACAAAGACTTGTGTTTGTTTTTTTAAATCAGTGTTGTGTTTATTAGTTTTCGTGTGGATTTAATTTGGTGTAAGTATTTTTTTTTCACAACGGTTTACTTTACCGTAGTATTTCTACTTTTTTTATATAGATGCGAAATTTATTTATTTATTTTTATTTATTCATTTAGGTATACACAACAGGTTACAATTAGGCATTGACAAAAAAGAGTGAAAAACAAAGGTATTACTCAAACTAAATTATAACCCAACAGGGTGTACACACAAAGTTACATTTACATGACACGTAAACACTGATAAAGAATTACAATAAAATACAAATAAAGTGTAAAAATTAATAAATAGAATAGATAAAAAAAAATGAAATTATATAATATTAAATCTATTATTAAAAATATTAAAAATTATTAAAAAATTAAAAATATTAAAAAAAAACGGCACATACAAACTATTGAAAAAAATTAATTCACGAAATGAATTAAAATCTAAACATAGATGCGTAAACACCTGAAAATTCTTCAATGAATTACCTGATGGTAACTGGCAACCGAAATCCATGGACATAAGCAGTTTCAGGTAAAGAAATAAGTATTGCCTTGTCGAACTTCTGTTTAACAGAAACACATCAAAGCACTTAAGAAAATATTTTGACGATTAATTTAGGTTCTAGTATTTTACTAGGTATATAGTATATATAATAGTCAATAATATTTTAATAGCAGATCAAGACTGAGTGTGTCATAATTACGAAAACATTTTTTTTTTAAATACATATATTTCATAAATTAAAATTTCAAAATTCTTCTAAGTGATCAAAATTTAAGTTTGATCTGTAGTTTATGACTACACAGCAAGTAATAAAAACGTTTTCATCTAATTGATTGTAGTCATTAAATATAAATTAATCTTAAATTTTACTGACAGAGAAGAACTTTGAAATTTTAATTTATGAAAATATAAAATTTTTTTTTTTTTTTTCAGAATTCTTGCTTACTCATCATCCCTAATCTGCTATTAAAATATAATTGACTATTATAAGCGGACCCTGTATAACCTGTATCTGTACCTAATAAAGGGTTTTACGGGGATGAAGCTGCTATCCATTATTTATTTAATTTTATATGTCCTCTTTTGTCCGCTCAAGTTGCGTTTTTATGTTTACTTACTTTGTACTACATTTTGTCATTCCATGTTAATGACAATAACGTGTGTTTGTATTTATTTATTTATTTATAAGGCCCGCCAGGGAAATTTACATCATTTCTTACATCTAATAATATTAACAAACCATTCTTAAATGTAAAAATCTGTTTAAGGCAGGCACATCATTCATTAAAGGGTGCAGGCAGACATATAAAATAATAAAATAAACCTAACTATTAAGTGAAATTAAAATTAATATTTATGTGCAAAAATTATAAATAAAATTAAATATTTATTAAAAGAATTAGGAAGATAAAAAAATACACACTAAATTAAATAACAATTAAAAATATAACACAGTAAAATTTCAATTGAAAAAATATTAGAAAAGGATAAAAAGAAATAATAATCGTTAAAAACAAATTTTACAGATTAATACTTAACAATATTAAATTCTCCATTATTCATCCAAATTGTTTCAATTACATTGTATTGTAATACTTATTTTTATAATAATAAATAAATATTTCTGACATTATCTACAACATTATCTAGCCCAAATTAAGTTTCTTAAAGAACTTGTGTTATGGATACTAGGTAACTGATATACTTAAGAAATATATAAACATACATATTTTTTATTAGAATAAACTTAAATAAACATATAAACATCCATGACTTGACGACTAATATCTGTGTTCATCACACAAATATCCGCCGCCGCCGGGATTCGAACCCAGGACCTCTGGCATAGAAAGCAATGTATGTTACCACTACACCAGCCGGTCGTCAAATATAAATAGAAACAAACAAGGAAATTTCGATTTACTGGTAGTGTGCAGCCAGCCTTTTGGCTCATATCAGACAAGGCTCTTTGGTTAAACCTTTGCCTATCAGAAGCGAGTTTAAAAAAACGTCAATCAACATAATTATAAGTAATATCTCATAATCCTGAATTTCGTCTGCCTTTTCTGTACTTAAAAAAAAATCATAATTCTCCTTAAAAAGATAAGCGTAGAGGTAGGTACGTGCAGTAGCTTCTTCTATTTATTGTCACCTATGTTAGTTGGTAACACCACCCTGTCTATTATATGTATACCACTTGTAAAGCGATGTGGTGTCAAAATCAAAGTCAAAAAATATTTATTTCCATCCTTGAAATAAGTCAAATTGTTTACAAATTGCACCAAATCTACTACAACTTAGGAAGTGTTGAGGACGAGGCAATGACATATTCCCTTCTATGAAATGGTGAGTTAATGAAATCTGAGCTCTATAAAATATCACTAAAAGCTTTTTTTTAAGTTTACAGTTGGTACCTATAACCTAGTCCTGCAGGGCTAGCGTGCAACCATCGATAAATAGTCGAAACATCAAGATAAATATTATTTTAATGTTTTATCCTAGTATGTAAGCTAATATGCGCACCATGATAGATAGAATTACTCGATTTGATACCATGATTAAGACCACATAACCAAATATGTCATAATCTTAATAAATTACATTCACTAAATACCATATTCTAAGAAAATATCGATAAAAGGCCCGATTTATCGTTGTCGGCGGTAGCATGCTAGCCCCGCTGGTTCTAACCTAACCTAGGAAGTTTTAAAAAGCATTAAGTGACTTATAAAATACCTAAAAAAACAAAATTGCAACCTAAAAACAAAAAGCTTTTGAAAACCGTAATTTTAATTTAAACAAAAACTAATTTCAAAATTAAGTATTTATAACAATACGATTCATTAACTTCCTTATATCTCATAAGATTTTATCTAAAGTTTATGAGAAAATCCGTTAAAATGTGACTAGACAAAAGGAGTTGCAAACCACCATAGATCTTACATTCACACAATTAAAAATGTTTTCTAACCCTGTCTTTAGCTAACTATAATATAATGTAATAATATTTATTGCAAGATTGTAAAAAAGTCGGTCAAGCGGCGAGTGTAGCTGACAGAACAAAACGTCCGTCGCTACAAAAATAAGAAAATAAACGCTTTTATCTTGTTTATGTGTTACTTTATATAAAAACACTAGCTTTCATATTTTAATACTTCGAATCCCGTGGGAATTTCGGGATAAATATTAGCCTAAATGTTATTCCAGACGGTATACTATCACTATGCTATATGATGAAACTAGCCACCGCGCGCGGTTTTACCCGCGTAACTTTTGATCCCGTGGGAATTTCGGGATAAAATATAGCCTATAACCTTCCTCAAGAGTTGAGCTATCAAATGCAAAGAATTTTTCAAATCCCACTTGTAGT
The DNA here is from genome assembly GCA_944452665.1 of Stenoptilia bipunctidactyla. NCBI lineage: Eukaryota > Metazoa > Arthropoda > Insecta > Lepidoptera > Pterophoridae > Stenoptilia > Stenoptilia bipunctidactyla. The sequence continues at coordinate 18,020,858 of OX101745.1, forward strand.
TTCTGAGATTAGCGCGTTTAAACAAACAAACAAACTCTCCAGCTTTATATATTGTATAGATTTGCATCCAAAGCCTTTGAGCCGTTCTGTCGTGAACAACCATCCATACATCCATACGTCCATCCATCCAAGATTTCACATTTATAATATTAAGTAAGAAGTAAGATATCTACCTAATAATCAACGAATGCAGACCATTAAAAAAAACGACTTCACATTCAAAACTTTGGCTACAGAATAAGGTCATCAAGGTACAAATCACCGTAGATATTCATAATTATTTTCGAAAGATTCATATTTTTCAAAAAGTAATAAATCGATGTAAAGAGACTATTGTAGTGACAGTAGGTCAGCCTATCGCCCACAAAAACGCCTTTAAAACCTCTGTCCCTTAACTGACTTTTACAGTCTGCCCGGGAAGAGAAGCAGCTGGCACATTCTACTTTTTTCTTTCGCTCCCAGTCCAGCATGGAAGCATAGTCTCTTTACATCTTTATAATACCTCCAAATTTGTCAAACGTGACATCAGATGGTCTTGTAACCTCTGGTGTTCTGCCTAACCCATAAGGGATACAGGCGTGACGTTATGTATGTATGTATGTAATAAATCGATTTCGATGGAAATAATACGGGACCACCGTTGAAGTCTTCTTTTGAGAGCATCCTCCTTTTGGGAGTCGGTTAAAAAAGGCGGTAAAGTGTGATTGTAGCTGACAGAACAAAACTTTCGTTGTACCTAACTATAGCCTTTTAATAAAGAGAAAAAAAAATAAGAAAAAAAGAAAATTCTTTTAGGTAGTTTATGTGATAAGTAGGTACTTTATATAAAAAAAAAAACAAGCTGTTTCGCGCGGTTTCACTCGCGCAAATATCGGGATAAAAAGAGATATTCCAGACTCCACACTATCACTATGCCAAACATCCAAATCCGATGAGCCGTAACTGCAGTGTCATCATCATCGTCATCACAACTCCGTGTAATGAGCCCACTGCAGGGCACGAGTCTCTCCCCTGGGTGACGAGGAGGTACAGGCCATAATCCACCAAGCTGGCCCAGTGCTGGATTGTGGATGCCAGAATTTTCAGGGCGCCGAAATGGCTTCTGACAAACCCTAACGACTACTGTATACAAGTATACAGCACTCGGGACCGACTGCTTAACGTGCCCTCCGAAGCACGGAAGTCGTCGAGAGAAATGTATGGTCGGCGGTCACCCATCCAAGTACCGACCTCGCCGAACGTTGCTTAACATGTGATATCGTATGATACACACATTATCAGCAACAAACATCCATACTATCAACAACTTGTTAAAGCCGAATTACAAAATTGTAACGTAATCAAATGTACATTATTAATTTATGATTTTATGATGCATAAAACTTTTTGAATTTTGAATTTTGAGTATATCAAAAAATGTAGAGCACGTAGGACGTTGCTTAACCTGTAATATCGCATGATATGCGCGGGAGCTACTGCACCACGGTCCATGACTACAAAACGGGTAGGCCATATTCTGATATGAAACCTATGATAAAAGTTCGGTGCTGGCCAAATAATAGGTGGGCGGGTACTTAACCTACCTTTTACAGTATCAAACAACTATTGACCTTAAGGCTATTCAATTCAAGTGCAAAAATCAAAGTTTATCAGACCCTTAAGGCTAATGACCAATCACAAGATCAAATTGAATATGACTTCGTGATGAAATTTTGTCTTTAGGGAGATATAGTTTATATAAGTTTGAATTTTATTATAAAAATAAAGAAGTTACGTCAGTAAACATTGCAATTGACGACCACTTTGGCTAAGAGGTAAACCTATCTGCCTCAGACGCCAGTGGTCGCGGGTTCGATTCCCGCACGGAATAAGAAAAAAAAAAATGTTCCGTGTCTGGGTGTTTATCTATTTATGTATTTATATTCTAGGTTCCCCCCTAGTTCGCTACATGGTATCCCATAACACAAGCTATGCTTACTTTGGGGCCATGTAGTTGGTATGATTGTCTGGGGATTTTATTATTTATTATTATTATTATTTTTTAAGTTTGACTCTTAACCTCCGCTTTGCCTGATATTTACTTAAGTATGTACAATAGTTTTTTTAATCGGCGTGCTTTAGAGTTTTCCTGTTATTCTTATTATAAATATGTACCTACCTATTCACAAAAATAAAAATGTTGAAAATTATATTTTACACGTTCAAAAAGTAAAGGAACATGTAGATAAGGATAATGTAATCTGTAACTTATATTAAAAACTAAAATGGGTCACATTTAGACAATTGCGCCCTCGCGCGGATTATCCGCGCAGCTTTGTAAAGACTTTTTTGGTAGTTTGCCTAGTGCTTGGTTTCACAGGCAAGTGCATTCAAACAAAAAAAAATCTTCAGCGATATTACTTAAATTAGTAAACATTACCAACGAGCTGATTTCCATGGCGTCACGACCGTAATTTGTAAAGGAATATCAGTATAAAAAAGTAGGTATTCGTGCTTTTCAATTCGTCAGTAACAACCTAATTTAGACGCCCATTTTAATGCATATTATTCGTCGCAATAAAATTATAAAGTTAACAGATTCTTTGTTATGTGGTAGGTTAGTAAAAAATAATGAGCTATAAATATCTTATAAGTGCTTCACTAAAAAATAGAAGCATACTTTATAAAAACCGCACGTCAGAACAAATCTTTTTATTAGATACCTAGTGCTTCTAAAAGTTATCCGACTAGGAATAAACCTAAAAGGCATACCAAAAGTTAAAAAATTACGCCACAAAAACCGTGATTTTGATCATATCAATACATAGCTTACTGCGATACATTATCTTAACACTCATCTGCTAAACTCAGAAGTGTAACAAACAATTATCAAACCAGTGCCATCTATTGAGTAATTAGGATAACTTTGTGCAATTGTTTTTCTCAACGGCTACTAGGTGGCGCAATGTTTAGCGGTAATCCGATTATACCATCGTCTATTCGACGATTATCTTTCATTACTTGTGTAATGCACTTAAAGTTTATTAGATAGAAGTTTAATGTAATTGTGGCTTCTAGTTTTTTTTATTGTGAGCACACTGATTCCCACCCACCGTTTGTAAAGATTGGCAAAGAGTTTGTTGGCTTGATAGAGATATCTTTTGAGATTTTCAACCGAGTTTCAAAAGGAGAAGGTTCTGAATTCGTGTGTATGTTTTTTTGTGTCTTTGTTGAATATTTTTGATTCATATGATAGAGGATACTTCAGAGGTGGTCCCATATAAATTTCATCGAAAGCGATAAAGTACTTTTTGAAAAATTTGAAACTTTCGAAAAAAATATCTATACTTTTTTTTTTTATAATTTCTGGATGGGACGTTTGTCTTCCATGCCACCTGATGTTAAGTGAACATGAAGACTAAGGTGGTACACGTCCATCCACGAGAAACCTATTCACTCGACGCTTAAAAGTACTAGGACTATACTGGTCAGGGAAAATAGACGCAGGCAGTTCATTCCAAACCTTGGCGACCCGTATCAAAAGGAACTGTCAAAGCGCTTAGTTCGACTTTTCGGAATATCTACCACATACGGATGGAAGTTCTGTCTGCGTCTAGTAGTCCGATGGTAAAAGGGTGAGGGTTCAATTTGTTCAAACAGAGCACTGGCACACTCACCAAAATGTATCCTGTTCCTGTAGTACACGGTTAGACACGCAACCTTACGACGATGCTCTAAGGTATGCAGTTTTTTAGTTGTAAGGTCGACGTCATTAATTAGTTTACGGGCTCTTCGGTCAACGGAGTCCAGCGCTTCTAGTTGATATTTGGCTGAACCATCCCAAAGATGACTGCAGTACTCCATGCATGATGGCACTTGAGCTGTATATAAGTTAAGAAGCTGTGCAGGGCTGAAGTACCGTAGTACCTTCGAGATGATTCCCAACTTTTTCGAAGCTACTTGAGCCATGGACACAATTTGTTGACCGAACTTACGGTGAATTGTACCTTGATGACTTAATTCAGCCGAAGTTTGTAAGTGAATCTCACTTCACCTGATGGTTTAAGTTGAAATGACCCCTCACGGGCTTAGAGGGACTTGAGACTTCATATAGTATTGCCGGAATAAATAACTGCAGGAGCTGTAATATTTGGCGGCACATTTTATATAAAGCAAGAGTGGTCGCTAGCAACTGCATCATGGTATGGTCGCTAGCCAGTCGGACCCTGACGGGATCCTACCACCAAGCGGGGGTCGCTCGGATTAGTCGCCCAATACAACATGCTTACCAGGGCCGGTAGGACTATTCAAAGCTTACTTACTACTGTATAGTGCTATTTGCCCTAACAAGCATAACTAGCAGCTAACTCAGCTGCTATTTTTGAATGCATTTAGTTTAATACCTACTTAATTCAAATATTTTTATTTTTTGCAGGTTTCAACGCATATCGAAATGAAAAGGGTGAGCTTTTTTTTTTATTTTAGAACAATTACGTATTACAATTTTAGAATAACAATAAGCAATCTACGAGGGTAGTCCCAAAAGTAGCCGACCTAACCAAGAAAAAACAAAAAATATGGGATGAATTATATTTATTTCTCTACATAGCTTCCTTGTAGTTCTTTACACTTTTCCCAGCGGTGCTCTATAGCTTCAATGCCGCGTCTGTAGTAGGAACCGTCGAGCTCTTCAAAATAGGCATTAACCGTAGACTCAACATCTTCATTGCTTGCAAATCTTTTCCCACCGAGCCATTTTTTTAAGTTTGGGAACAGAAAATAATCAGATGGGGCCAAATCTGGTGAATAAGGTGCATGAGGTAGCAATTCAAACTTTAATTCTTCGACTTTAGCCATCGCAATGCCGGAGGTGTGGACTGGCGCGTTGTCCTGATGAAACAAAACTTTTTTCTTTGATAGATGAGGCCGTTTTATCTTTATTTCTTCACTTAGACGCTGCAACAAGTTTGCGTAATACTCGCCGTTGATGGTTTTTCCTCTTGGTAGATAATCTATGAAGATTATCCCACGAGCGTCCCAGAAAACCGATGCCATGACTTTTCCTGCCGATGGAACCGTTTTTGCCTTCTTTGGGGCCGATTCTCCCCTTGCGGTCCATTGCTTTGACTGTTCTTTCGTCTCCGGTGTGAAATAATGAACCCACGTTTCATCCATGGTAATAAATCGACGCAAAAACTCTGCTCTATTGCTTCGAAATTTTGCCAAACACTCGACTGAAACATGCTCACGACGCTGTTTTTGCTCTAGTGTGAGTAATCGCGGCACCCACCTTGCGCACAGCTTCCTCATGTCCAAGTTTTCAGTTAAGATACGATGTACTGCACTTTTTGAAATGCCTACCATATCTGCTAGCTCGCGCACCTTTAGTCGACGATCATCCAATACAATTTTGTGGATTTTTTTTGCCATTTCTGGCGAAGTCACCTCATTTGGTCGCCCACTGCGAGGTTCATCTTGGCAGTTCGTACGGCCACGTTTGAACTCGGCCACCCAATATTTTACCGTTGTAAACGAAGGAGAAGACTCCCCCAATGTAGAATCTAGCTCTTCTTTTATGTTAGTTGGGCTGAGGCCTTTCAAATGAAAGTATTGAATGACGTATCGTAGACCAATTTTTTCCATATTAGAAAATTCTCTGACAGCGTTCACTTTCAAGGACTACAAAACAAATGACAAATGACCTAGCGTGTTCGAATTCCAAATTTAAAATCCGCATTGATCAGACTTTTTAAAAAGAGTATTTAATCGAATAAAACTGCCAGTACGTAAGTCAGGTCGGGTAATTTTGGGACCGCCCTCGTAATTATCAATCTAAGCAATCAAATAGATATTCATTGAATTTAATTGTATTTTTATTTGTAAATAATTTGGAATTTTTGTATGTTTAGTTTGAATTATTTTCTAAGTTGATTTCATATAAATGTTGACAGCTCCATCGCATTGGGATCATTCTGTAAAGGTGGATGCTATGATTTTGTTATAAATAAATAAATATATAAAATTCTCGTGTCACAGTTTTCGTTGCCATACTCCTTCGAAACGGCTTGACCGATTTTGATGAAATTTTTTGTGCTTATCCGGTATCTATGAGAATCGGCCAACATCAATTTTTTTTTTGTTTTTTTTTTTTATTTATATGTCAAAACAACGTTTGCCGGGTCAGATAGTTATTCTAATAATAATCAACCAATGCAGAGCATTAAAAATCCGACTTCATGTCAAAACTTTGGCTGAGTTGAGAATGTCATCAACGTAAACATTCTCCGAACTCATACATATTTTTTCAAAAGTTTGAAATTTTCAATGAAGTACTCAACCTATTTCGATGAAATTTAAATGAGACCAACTATGAAGTATCCTCTATCATATGAATCAACAATTTTCAAAATCAATTCATAATTGTCCAAAACATCGTGTAACAAAGACACAAAAAAAAACATACAGACGTATTGAGAACCTCCTCCTTTTTTGGAAGTCGGTTGATAATAATAACTTACGAATTGTAGTACGTACTTATTTATTTATTCTTCAATGTACAAAAAGATAGGGAATATTTTTACAGACCACTTTTTAAGATACATTGTACATAGGCGGCCTTATCATCGAAAGACAATTTATGACAGGTTTGGAACGCTTGATCTGTTGCCTTCTGTACCTGTATGAAACTTAAAAATATAGTCACAGTACAGATATCTACAGTAATTCAACTCGGCCGCATCTTTGAAATAAATGCCTACAGCGCCGCGGTCCCTTCACATGTGATAGTGCTGCCCGCCTTCAGCGTTCCATTACATTTAACTACTTTGTGTTTACTTCCATTTAGTGTTGTGACTGCAAATATACTTTTTTTATATCTATACTAATATATAAAGCTGAAGAGTTAGTTTGTTTGAACGCGCTAATCTCAGAAACTACAAGTGGGATTTGAAAAATTCTTTTTGCATTTGATAGCCCAACTCTTGAGGAAGGTTATAGGCTATATTTTATCCCGAAATTCCAACGGGTTTAAAAGTTACGCGGGTAAAACCGTGCACGGTGGCTAGTAAACAAATAAAATACTTTGTAAATTGAATAGGAAGTGTTCTAAAAAAATACGTTTTGTGTCAAAAAAACCATGTTTACGTTTGAATAACAAATCGGTCTTATAAATTAGCGACCGAAAAATACTTGCGCCTTGACTGAGATGCACGAAAAGATGTATTATTAAATTTTAAACTATAAACAATCCGCATACTAACGTAAAGCTCAATCAACAATTGTTTCGGCATGCAGACGCTCACGACTGGCCGCATGCCGGGATCGAGCCGCGTAGGTATAGCTCGCGTTTCGTCCGTTTGTATGAAGTTGATTTACTGTAGATATATATATATATTTTTATATTGTGAGGATAGGACATTTGTCTTCCATGCCACCTGATGGAAAGTGCGCATGAAGACTATGGCGTTACACGTCCATCCACGAGAAACCTATTCACTCGACACTTAAAAGTTCCAGGACCGTAGTGGTCAGGAAAAACAGACGCAGGCAGATTGTTCCACACCTTGGCAATCCGTACCAAAAAGGAACTATCGAAGCGTTTTGTTCGACTTCTTGGTAAATCCACTATATAGAGATGGAAGTTCTGAAACTGTAGATATCTGTGCTGTGATATAGTTCTGTATCTATACATAAGCTTCCGAAGAAATAAATACCGCACTAATCCTTAATACTTAATATCCCGTATTAAAAACCGCTCTCAATACACATTTTAAGCTAGTGAAATACTACGATTTAGCTAATAGCTATCCACTGCGCTGATCAACTCTCAAGATAAGGTTAACATTTCGAGATGTTTGTAAAGATAATAGACTAACTGTACCGTGCTAATGATATCAACTGATATGGATCTTCAGTCTCCATGGAAGAATTCTCACACACAAGCGATTTCTTCCATGCAAATCTTGATTTTAAATTATTATTATTATTATTTATACTCAAAGCTACACGCCTTTCGGCGGTAAGACCCGACAATTTGACCAGTCGGTCGGGGATCAGGGCAAGAGGGACAGAAACCGGCGAACTATTCGGGCAGTATCGAGCAATACCGCTTTTTGCATGCGTGCTGGAAGCGAACCGCCGCCGAATTCCAGCCTTTCAAGGTTTCTGACCAAAGTGGCTGTGGTTAAACCATTTGCGGATATTACAACCGGGATGATTTCGGTGGACATAACTTCCCACATATCGGTCACCTCGTGTGCAAGGTCCAAGTACTTGCGTTTCTTTTATTATTATTATTTATTAATTATTATTATTATTATTTATTTAACAATTTATGTACACATAAGTTTGGACACAATTTAAAGATACATGGATCAAAAATAAGTACAAAGGTACAGCTTATCTCTAATGAGATCTCTGCTGGAAGAGTTTGCTTTTTTTTTACCTAGGACTGGAGAGTTTGTTTAGGATGCAATGATAGTGTGCACAAATCTATAATATCGTATAAACTGCTTAAAATAATATAAATACATATATACCAATATATACATATATAATATTAATATAAACATAAATACATATACATGATTAAATTAAGCATGGATTTAAGGCACTCCTAGAAATCGAAAACCTACTTACAAGTTTTGATTTAACTTACTTTGAACTTTGAATACCTATACAAAATGTAACTTAGTTACCTTATGGTGGATACTTTGCCAATTACTCATATTTCAAATTCAATATCTGAATAATGATTTAAGTAATCCAAAATACTATGAATTTCTTCTGTAATATTGGGTTGCCAACTATACCTACTGTTTTTAACAGTATTATACTGTTTTTCACTACATTATAGTGTTCACTGTTGAACAAAAATAAAGTATACAAAATACTATTCTCAGCATAAAAATCTAAACACTTTATATGCTTAACTTAAATTAACAATTTGTGCAAGAAATTCTAAAAATATGTGTTTAAAACATTAAATAAATTGAATACTGTTAATTTTTCCAAAATACTGTTAGATATTTTTTTCAGGCTCAAATACTTATACTTTTTTCTAGAAAAAAAAAGTTGGCAACTCTGGGTAGCACTGTCTGCCTCAGACGCCAGTGGTCAAGGGTTCTCTTCCCGCACGGAACAAGAATAAAAAAGGTTCCGCGTCTGGGCGTTTATATGCATTCTAGGTTCCCCCCTAGTTCGCTACATGGTATCCCATATCAAAAGCTCTGCTTAGTTTGGGGCCATGTAGTTGGTGTGATTGTCTGGGGATTTTATTATTCAATCCAAAATATTACTTCTGTAATAGATATAAAAGTATTGTTTTTCTATAAGTAGTAAATAAATTAAGGCCATAACGAATTCTTCAATATAGTTATATAATATCAATTTATAACCTCGTTGCTACATTTTCAATAAGTAATCACTAGAAAATAACAAACTTACTCCAAATTGTATCATTTGCCATGGATAATCTAATACAGATTAGGTACCGCTATCATATGTTCTGTTAGCAATTTGGGTCAAAGTTACGCAATAATAGACCTTATTTATTTTGGTTTTACTAATAGTTACAATATAGAGATTGTGATACTAACACGTGTTTTATGGTATATTTTTTCAAGGTTATTAAGAATAAGGTTATTAGAGAACTTTTTTTTTCTTGAAACAAAAAGGTTTGTCCAGAAAGAAGTTTTTAAGCAATAGTTTTGTACATACATACATAACCTCACGCCTGTCTCCCTTTGGGGTAGGCAGAGACAAGGGAAAACCAATTGCTGCGATCCAGACATTCCTCTTTCGCTTCTTCCACGTTCATCAATCTTTTCATACATGATCGCCGGTTACGGGTACTTTTAACTAGGCCCTTTTTCAAAATGTCGCCAATTTGATTGGCATACGTTCGCCTAGGCCCCGGCCCCTTCCAACAATACCATCCATTCTTGTTCTGTACACCTCTTTCGTAAATCTACTTTCACTCATCCTTTCCAAATGTCCAAACCACCGTAGCATACCCTTTTCGATTTTAGTCACTACATCCTCTTTCACTCCGCATCTCTTTCTTATTTCACTGTTGCGCACCCTATCACTCAATTTCACTCCACACATGCTTCTCAACGCTCTCATCTCCACAGCTTTAATCCTGCTTTCATGTCTCTTCTGCCACACCCAAGATTTGTAACATTAATTAAAACTTTTAAAAATAGAAACTTCTTCTGTAACGTTGTTGAGGACGGACTCCGGTATGGTCTGACCAGAGTCGGGCGGGCGATCTAGGGCGACCGTTGTGCGACGACCACGATGCTCGTGCCGAGGTACCTAGTGCTACGCCGCTAGACGTCCGCTTCCTCTATGATTGTTGCGCCAGCTGGAAAGACGCTTCCCACCAATGGACTGCCCACGAACCCGAAGTACCGCAGATAGGGAGAGTAATGAGGTTTTCTTCAATAAAACCGCCGTGTACTCCAAATACCTTTTATTTCTAGATAAAGTGATGTAGGCATTTGAATGCTCAATTCGTGCGCAATACACGTCCAAATAATAAATAAATAAATATTTCTGACACTCACACAACATTATCTAGCCCAAATTAAGTTTCTTAAAGAACTTGTGTTATGGATACTAGTTAACTGAATATTTAAGAAATATATAAACATACATATTGAATAAATACATATTTTTTATTAGATAATAAACTTAAATAAACATATAATCGTCCATGACTTGACGACTAATATCTGTGTTCATCACACAAATATCCGCCGCCGCCGATTCGAACCCAGGACCTCTGGCATAGAAGGCAATGTACGTTACCCCTACACCAGCGGTCGATGCGTGCGAGCGCAGGCATTGACCGCTGGATATTACATTACTGGTTCCATTACACCAATTTGTACAATTGTAATTGTAGAGGGATAAACTATTTGGAGGTGGAAAAAAGCAGGAAAATAGCATAAAACGATGCAAACGACAGGATTTACAAGACACATAATTATTTTATACTACCTTAAGACACATTTAAAAAGGCTAAAATTCGAAAACTGAATGAGCTCTTAAATCTGCATGAAGCCACTAATTCACACCTAGATTTGTGAAAACCACGGAAAACCTTGAATTTGTTAAATTACATAGTCACAATTTCATAACTACATAATATTAGCTCGTTAAATACGAGTACAGTCACCTGTAATGATATGTATACATTTTCATTAAACTTTGAGCCCTATTACAGGGCATAAGTTCCTAAGTGACACGACATGGGGAAAGGCTTGTTTATAATGATATGCCCCACCTACAACTGTACCACAACCAATGTTACGCAATGTGTGTGAAAAATTTTAATTCATTACCAAAAACTTTTAAATTAATGACAATAAATACACTCAAAGTTGAATTGACTAAATGGTTAAGGATAAAATGTTTTTAATCCGTCAATGATTTTTTAAATTCTAAAACGTGACATTTTTTATTACCTATTGACAATGCTGCAATAATATTATATTATGTATATTATATTATAATTTGATAATTTTGTTATGATTAGAAGGGAATTATTATTCGAATATTTTTTGATTAATTTCATAATAAATCTAAAAATAATAAATAAATATAAATATAAATAAATATAAATATTTCTGACACTCACACAACATTATCAAACCCAAATTAAGTTTCTTAAAGAACTTCTGTTATGGATACTAGATAACTGATATACTTAAGAAATATACATATAAACATACATATTGAATAAATACATATTTTTTATTACAATCAACTTAAAAAATAGAAAAATAGTATAAAAAATGACATTAGAATATTGCATACTGTAATAATTTCAGTAAAATATCTAATATATAAAATTCTCGTGTCACAGTTTGGTTGCCATACTCCTCCGAAACGGCTTGACCGATTTTGATGAATTTTTTTGTGCTTATCCGGTATCTATGAGAATCGGCCAAAATCTTTTTTATTTTTATTTTATGGCAAAACAACGTTTGCCGGGTCAGCTAGTGTGATAATAATTTTATATTATGACTACCACCACCATTGTTAACCATATTTTTGGCAATAAAGATTGATTTGATTTTGATTTGATAAGTGTATACATCTTTTTCGACGTGACTGTACCTACATAACAAATGATGGCGGTTCATTACACCCAGTGCTTATGAATATTTCGTAATGTATTTCCATTATTTTCTAAGTACCTACACTAGTTTTTTCTCGCTAAATAGCGAATCGTCATTATATGTATTTTATAACTGAAATAAAATGGGAGAGTTCTAAATTTTCTTCCATGCTGGACTGGGAACGAAAATGATAAAGTTATAAGAAAGTTTTGTACTGAAGTAGACTATTTGCATATTCACAAACCTTCGTGGTTTATTTATGCACTATGAACATGTATATTTTAAAATTATTTTTGTGAAATGATAATAAATGGAAAAAAAGTCAGCTTTTTGTATGACTTCAGGGTTCACGTTTAAGCCCTTGTAAGGTCAGCTTAGAATAGCCCTACCACCAAAACCACCCCTAAAACAGGCGACTAATCCGAGTGACCACCGCTTGGTGGTAGGATCCCGTCAGGGTCCGACTGGCTAGCAACCACTCTTCGTAAAAAGCCTCCTGACAAATATCACCAAATAACGCATTTGAAGAAAAAAAACTAACATTACAATTTGATACAGCGCGGTGCGAGCACAGAACTTTGTCAACTCGTATGATCACGAATGTTCGTATAGTATGGAGTCGGTTGCAAGTTTTTAGTAACATTGTAATTTTTCATTTAACAGTTATTTAAGAGTAGGTACAACATGTTCACAAACATTCAAAATTAACAAGGCAAAGATTTATTTAAGCTGGCCGTGCGGTAATGGATAGATTTCAATTATTGCTTACAACCCGTCTCCACACTAGACGAACATTCGTAAACATACGAGGCGATAAAGTTCTGTGCTCGCAGTGCTGTTTAACAAATAAAATAAAAATAATAAAAAATCCCCAGAAAATCACACCAACTACATGGCCCCAAAGTAAGCATAGCTTGTGTTATGGGATACCATGTAGCGAACTAGGGGGGAACCTAGAATATAAATTCATAAATTTCTTGTTCCGTGCGGGAATCGAACCCGTAACCACTGGCCTCTGAGGCAGATAGGTTTACCCCATCGCCAAACTGGTCTTCAAATGGACAATAATAAAGGAACACATTTCTTTAAAGGCTTTTGTTTCTTTCATACTAGTGTTTCGTCATACTTGCTTTTATTGACGTTTTTGTGGGCGATAGGCTGACCCCCTATCACTGCAAGTCTTTCTCCATCATTATAATACCTCCAAATTTGTCAAATGTGACATCAGATGGTTTATATCTTCTGGTGTTCTGCCTACCTCATAAGGGATACAGGCTTGACGTTATGTATGTATGTATGTATGCATTTATTTCGCAAAATATTCATGAAATAGACTTTCTAAGATCTAGATCTAGGCTTCATCATGGGACCTAGACGCACTAAGTTATCACCTACCAGCTCTGCATATTAATGTTCGCTGTATCTGTGCAGTAATCTTAGTGACTTCATTAAGGAAGGTTTACATGTCACGTTGAAATAAATAAATAATAAATAAATATTTCTGACACTCACACAACATTATCTAGCCAAAATGAAGTTTCTTTAAGAACTTGTGTTATGGATACTGGATAACTGATATACTTAAGAAATATATAAACATACACATTGAATAAATACATATTTTTTATTGGAATAAATTTAAATAAACATCCATGACTTGACGTCTAATATCTGTGTTCATCGCACAAATAGCCGCCGGGATTCGAACCCAGGACCCCTGGCATAGTAGGTAATGTATGTTACCTGGTGGTGTTCTGCCTGGTTTCTGGATACAGGCGTAAAGTTATGTATATGTATGTAATAAATAATCTTATATTGAAGTCCGAAAATAACTAAATGCTACGTCTAAACCAGAGGTTCCCAAAATTCTTGCGTCTTAGACACCTTGCTATATTTTATGGCTTTGGGTAGCTTACTTACCTGATATTGATTTTTTCATATCGTGTAGGTACATCCTAAAACTTACAAAATTTAAAAAACATATACATATTTTACTTTTTAGGTATGTACTTTTATAAATAATATACTTATATGTCGTAATGTAAGTAAATAGGTACTATCAGTTTAAGTTGAGATCCACTTCCTATCATGGACCCCCTAATTTTTTTCGCCGTCGTAGACCCCTTGCACATAGTCATAGACCCCTAGGGGTCGATATAGACCACTTTGTGTCTATATAATCAAACAAGTTTTATTTTAAATGTAGCTAGGAACGATCTTTTTTTCCGCACAATGAAAAGTATTTTTACTACTCCAACTAAAGTAAGATCACCAATTATGAATTTGAAACTTCAAAGTGTAAAAAATAATAACAGTAACAAAAACCAATATATTAACGTGAGAGTGATGTCAAGAAAAATAAGTAATACAATTAAGTGTTCCTTTAGAATAATTTCGGAACCAGTTAAAAAAATGTGATATGAAATCATGTAAATCCGGCTTTACAACTAAACGCTGCAATAAACGTAGTATTCCGAAACTATCATCACTATTGTTTAAAACGCAACACAAATTACAACCTTATATTCAAGCAGATACAGTCAAAATTTCTACAGTTCAGGTCCTTGAACAGATCGTACGAGAGTCTTAATAGTATATTTCCGAGTATTTTAAGTAGGAGTCGTATATATGGGGACTAGAATGTAAACTATAGATAAATATGGACCTTATTTCATTGGTGACAGGGTATTTTTTACATTAGTCGAAAATTACGACACGAAAAGCTATGGACACCTCGATTTATTGGCGGGAACGTGTTATAGCTTTATGAATATAATCACCGAATGCAGAGCATTAAAAAAACCGACTTCACGTCAAAACTTTGGCTGAGTTGAGAATGTCATCCACGTAAACAGTCTCCGAAATCATACATATTTTTCAAAAGCTTGAAATTTCCAATGAACTACTCAACCGATTTCGATGAAATTTAAATGGGACCAACTATGAAGTATCCTCTATCATATGAAACAACAATTTTCAATACCAATTCATAATTGTCCGAAATATCGTGTAACAAAGACAAAAATAACATACATAGAGAACCTACTCCTTTTTTGAAGTCGGTTAAAAATAGCCCTACCATCCCTGGATAAGTGTGTCATCTTTTTCAGTCAGGATTATACGAATTAAAACAAATAGGTACATACAGTACAAATTGATCATGACATGAAAAAAAAACAAACACAAGACAGCTAATTGTGAGAGCCAATGTCATGCCAAAACCAAATTGCTTACATACAGACCGTTCACTATAAGATGTCCCCTGCCTGCTGATGTTGGCAGCATTGTGGCAGCAGTGTTACCAATAATAGTGTCCATTTTAACCCCGTAATCTAACTTTGTTTATACCTACCACGAATAAATATATGTTTAATTTTCTGATTTGTAAATAATAATCAACTATAAGACTAGGAAGGTTTTGAATGACGACACAATTTATATTATACGAGGGCGAATCAAAAAATTCTTAGAATGAATACAAAAAAAATAAATTAAACAAGAATATTTTATTTTTCTACGTAATCTCCTTCTAATCTAATACACTTAGAATACCGCATCTCCAACTTTCTTATTCCTTCCGTAAAAAATCATTTTCTCGACTATTAAAAAACTCCTCTGCGGCAGTCATAACCGCGTCATCATCGTCAAATTTAGTTCCACGAATATGCTCCTTTACTTTTGGAAATAAGTGAAAATCACTCGGGGCTAAGTCAGGAGAATTATGGTGCGTGATCAAGGACTTCGAAGCCAGCACTGCGGATTGCGGTGAGCGCAACTTCCGAACGATGAGGTGGAGCGTTATCCTGGAGAAACAACACGCCCAATGACAATTTCCCACGACGTTTTTCTTTAATCGCTTCACGTAATTTCGGGATTAAGTTTGCATAATAGGATCCAGTTATCGTTTGCCCTTTTGGCAAGTAATCAATAAAAAGGATTAATTCACTATCCCAGATAACGAAAACAGCTTGACAAGCAATAGTGCCAACATAACGGCAGGGGACATCTTACGATGAACGGACAATAGTAGGTGCATTGAGCTATGGATGCACAATACGAACATGACAAACTAGGACCAGAGTATTTAAACAAGAATGGAATAAAATAGTCATTGTATCATCAGCAAAATAACCGCTAGCAGCACCCGTTCACGAGTATAACGCAAGCACCAGCCATCACCCTCCTAAACCATACCTATTTTAGGGAAGAGGGTGACCCGACACCCGACGCTACCAAAAGCCATGCCGCCTGAGGGAGCATGAAGAGGCAGTTCCATCATACACCCGTGTGCTGTCATCGTCGACCCATCTTCATCTTTATCTGCAAGGTGTTCCTGTTGATTTTCCATAACTCTAGGGTATTAATGGGACCATGTAATAGAATCAAATAACATGTGAATAATTTTTCAATTTAAATTTTTTTTTACATACAAAATAATTCAAATAAGTCAAAACATCGTACGTAAAACACCTTTATGCGAAGTATGACAACGTGGCATTTTCTATCCCTTTTTTATCGCTATGCACAGGTGCAGTTCGCAA
Organism: Stenoptilia bipunctidactyla; assembly: GCA_944452665.1. Lineage (NCBI taxonomy): Eukaryota > Metazoa > Arthropoda > Insecta > Lepidoptera > Pterophoridae > Stenoptilia > Stenoptilia bipunctidactyla. Next base: position 18,037,506 of record OX101745.1, read on the forward strand.
CGTTTTGCGCATAGATGGTTTTGCGTTGTACATCGTATGCAACGTTCCTCAACGTTTAAAATGTTTTTGTTGTTTATTGTATGTCTTCATGTTATAAAATCTCGTTAATATTCACAATGAATATTAAAGAGATTTTACAAGGGTGATAATTTATGAACTCATTAGGTATATTAAGATTGATGATATCTTGGAAAATATGCACTTTTGAACCAGGCGCGGCCCCAGACTGAAATTTTGGGGGGTCACAACTGACTTTAGGGGGGGTCACGACAATTTTTTTGTATCAGAAGTATCTTTTTCTTCCTCCTTCTCTAAGGGGTTCATCTTTTCATGATTTTGGGGGGGGGGGTCATGTCCCCTGTGACCACCCCCCCTGGGACGGCGCCTGTTTTGAACGACATATTCTTTGCGTCAGCCGCAGTTTAGTTAAAGACTTGTGGGGGAAGTCGATTTTTAATGCTCTGAATTCATTTTATATATTCATTTTAATATTAAATTTCCATAAGATATTAAATGTTAAAATTCTCTTATGATGAAACATCCTGTTATTGTAAGTCTCCGTTGTAAGTTATAACAGCATCTTTAGAAGCCTTGATTCCCACGGCATCATGCAATTCACATAGAATTACGGAATGTTGTTCCTAAATACAAGTTTTAAGCGCATTTAGAAATAGCATTCTGGACATTTTGGCGCTGCGGTGACATTATCTGAGACACCAGTCGTAGGTTCGTTCCCCGTACAATGTTATCATTTTAATTTAATAATAGTGCTGGGTATTATGTTCACACAGCCTAAAACTAAGCTGATATGGAAACCAGATATCGTATAAAAATACTTTAACAATCTGACGACCACTTTGGCGATGGGGAAAACCTGTCTGCCACTTTTGAATAACAAATCGGTCATATAAGTTAGCGTTATAATTAAATTTTAAAGTATAAACAATCCGCATATTAACGTAAAGCTCAATGAACAATTGTTTCGGTATGCAGACACTCGCGACTGGCCGCATGCCGGGATCGAGCCGCGTAGGTATAGCTCGCATTTCGTCCGTTTGTATGAAGTTGAATTACTGTAGATATCTGTATTGTGCCCTTGTTCCGCTTGGTGGTCGCCATAAACTAAAACTTGTACAGGCTTAATTTTAATTAGCGCATCACTTTTCGCAGGAAGCCTCTCAACAACAATCCCAAAAACATTAGTTCTAAGACTTTTTAAAATTTTAGTTTTCCCCTAAAAATAATAATTATAGCCTCGGTTTAATGGAGCTCTATTAACTCTGAGGCTAGGTATGCCAGTGAACCGCTTACCCTTAAAGAGGTTTTTGATTGGGTTTTTCATAGACTTGTTTTAAAAAACCCTATCAATATGGTAACCGTATCGAAGACTTACCCTAATTTAAAGCTTACCATATCAATAGAGTTAGCTTCATGTAAGCAGTAAGCCTATCGAAAACCCTATTGAAGGTTACCGATTCAATAGGGTTTTAAAACCTGCAGGCAAATTTAATCTCTAAGAATATCAAATTATCAAAAATATCACCATCTATTTAATCTCGCACTTCGAATTATAATTCCGAATTCAACAGCATGCGCGGAAAGAGATAGAAATAGGCTAACCCTATCACAGGGTAAGCGCATCCGAAAGTAGTTAACTTTATTCAAAGTGTTACCACGTCGATAGGCTTACCATATCAATAGGGTTACACTTCCATATGGTAAGATTTTGATAGGGTTACCCTATCAATAGGCTTAATCAAATAAAGGGGTTTTCCGGTCCCCTATGAAATTAGTTTGTATGAAAAAAACTTATTCCTTGAGTGCATGGTATAAAGGTTCTTTCAGTGGGTGTCTGGTTGTATAGTTTCTGAAATTTCCACAAGAAGGGTAGTTAAGCGCATACAAAGTTGCGGGATAAAGCTAGTAAATAAATATATTTACCAAACTGACGCACCAGCTTCTCGTATACTGGGTTAATATTTAATCTGCGCATCACCTCTAACAGGCATCCTCTCTACATCAATCGCAACAACATTTATTCCACGACTTTTTAGAAACCTTGATTAAAAACAAAAGAAATGTTTGCTACTAACTCTACATTTTGTAAGAAGTACATACATACATACATAACTTCACGCCTGTATCCCTTATTGGGTAGGCAGAACACCAGAGGTTATAAGACTTTCTGATGTCACGTTTGACAAAGGAGGTATTTATAATGATGGACAGAGACTATAGCAGTGACAGGGGGTCAGCCTGTTGCCCGCAAAATCGCCAACAAATCCTCCATCCCTTAACTGACTTTTACAATTTGCCCGGGAAGAGAAGCAGCTGGCACATTCTATGTTTTTCTTTCGCTCCCAGTCCAGCATAGAAGCAATTATGGAGATATTTATAGATATTAAATACACACATAGATATTATAAATATTTTTAAATATAATTTATATTACAACATAATATATTAAGATCAGATTACTTCACAAGCTGACAAATAGTGGAATTTTAGCAGTTTTTTAGGATAGGAGTGATTTTGCGGATTTTACATTAACAGGAAGTTCATTCCACAAACTTACTGCTCGAACCATGTATGATTTGCGCAGATAAACCGTAGATTGTAAAGGTGTACCTACTAAGCTCTAATCTCTTGTTTCAGATACTCGCCTTCCTCGCGCTTTGCAGCATCGCAGCTACGGAACCACCAGTCCAAGGCTATAACTACCAACCACCTACCCCGACCTACCAAGTACCACCTAACTACCAGAATAACTACAACTCTTTGAGCAGCAGTTATGGAACTCCAAGCGCCAGTAAGTTTAGACAGCTAGCGCCATCTATCCTGTGTGCATGACAACTATGGTGGCAAAATGTCCTGATTTTTCAATAGTCGCTGGCTGGTTTAGTAGTAAAATACATTACCATCTATGCCATAGGTCCTGAGTTTGAGTCCCTTCTGGGTGAATATTTGTGTGATGAATACAGATGCGACATCAAGTCATTGATGCTTGCTTCCATGCTGGACTGGGAGCAAAAGAAAAACATAGAATGTGCCAGCTGCTTCTCTTCCCGGGCATACTATAAAAGTCAGTTAAGGGACTGAGGTTTTATTGGCGTTTTTGCGGGCGATAGGCTGACTCCCTGTCACTGCAATAGTCTCTCACCATCATTATAATACCTCCAAAGTCAAATGTTACATCAGATGGTTTTACAGCCTTTGGTGTTCTGCCTACCCCATAAGGGATACAGGTGTGAAGTTATGTATGTATACAGTATGTTTCTAACCCCGCTTCTGGAGTTACCCCCGCTTCGTAATAGGATCCTTGGAGGGTAAGGACGTGGCACGTGGGACGCAATTTCGTTAGTAAAATTTCATTAGTGTGCTTGCTTGTACAGTCGTGTCAATTGAATACTTTACCTCTTAATGTTTAGAATAAAACCATGTAGGGAGTACCTGCGAAAAACACGCGGGAGCTAGCCACGCACCTCCCACGCAGGCTCGTGCCTAGTGTTGCCAACTTTTTATCTAGAAATAAAGTATATTTGAGTCTGAAAAGAATATGGACTCAAATATACTTAATATACTCAAATATACTGGTCTCCGTTGACCGAAGAGCCCGTAATCTAATTAAAAACGTCGACCTTACGACCAAAAACTGCAGACCCTAGAGCATCGCCGTAAGGTTGCTTATTTAACCGTGTACTACAGGATACATTTTTGTGAGTGCGCGAGGGCTCTGTTTGAACAAATTGAAACCTCACCCTTTTACCATCGGACTACTAGACGCAGACAAAACTTCCATCCGTATGTGGTAGATAGGTATTCCGAAAAGTCGAATTAAGCGTAATTTTTATTTATCACATTTTTCATTTATTTAAGAATAATTGAGCATTTTAAATGCAAAAACCTTAAAAACATTATTCGAACTATGCGCTTTGACAGTTCCTTTTTGATACGGGTCGCCAAGGTTTGGAATGAACTGCCTGCGTCTATTTTCCCTGACCAGAGTCCTAGCACCTACTTTTAAGCGTCGAGTGAATAGGTTTCTCGTGGATGGACGTGTACCACCTTAGCCTTCATGTTCACTTAACATCAGGTGTCATGGAAGACAAACGTCCCATCCATAATTTATAAAAAAAAAAAATAAGTAAAAACAAACAGTACCTATTCAATTTATTTAAAGTTTTAAACACATAATTTTAGAGCTTCTTGTTAATTATTAATTAAAGTCTAGCATATAAAGTGTAAAGCTTTTTATGCTGAAAACAGTATTTTGTATAGGTACTTTATTTTTGTTCAACAGTAAACAGTATAACACATACATACATACATAACTTCACGCCTGTAACCCTTATGGGGTAGGCAGAACACCAGAGGTTACTAGACCATCTGATGTCACGATTGACAAATTTGGAGGTATGATAAAGATGGAGAGAGACTATTGTAGTGACAGGGGGTCAGCCTATCGCCCACAAAAATGAATTAAAAACCTCTGTCCCTTAACTGACTTTTACAGTATGCCCGGGAAGAGAAGCAGCTGGCACATTCTATGTTTTTCTTTCGCTCCCAGTCCAGCATGGTATAATGTAGAGGAAAACAGTATAATACTGTTAAAAACAGTATGGTTGGCAACCCTACTCGTGCCGTACGTCCGTGTTGTACGCGCGTACGGTACGGACGTAGCAGTTTTGTATGAACACGAGCGTAGACCCATTTGCCTCAACGTTTGCCCTAACGTCCACCCTGTATATAAAATCTGCTGCTAAATACCACCGCTCCAAGGGCATTGTGTTCCAGAATCGTTTTACGAAGAGCTATTTTCTTTCTAACCTCATGTGCTTCCATCTTCCAACTTATCATCTCTTACCGACCATCAATAAGGAGTTTTCTGACAGCTCATAAATATTAGTTCAAAGACCTTTATAGAAGGCACCTTTAAAAAGCCTAAGGCGTTAAGTCTGTATACTATAATGTAGGTGTAAGTGGTGTCTACCATCTATGGTTATTTATAAGTTCAATTTCTGATACAGACGTCAATTAATTAATTTTACTTTTAAAAACGCAGTGTTGGAAAATGGCTATATGACAGACAAGACTTCGCCTTTTGTAAAGCGCCATCTATCGTACCATTTTACCATTTTGTACCATTTTTGTACCATTTTGTTTTTTTAATGAGCTGTCAGAAAACCTCTCATTGACTTGTAAATCGTGAGTTTAGTTAGAAATCTTAAAACAATATTTTTTTGATATATCATTGCAATACTTATTGCAAATAACTCGCTACTTTGGTATATCAGTGAGATTAGATTTTAAATAAAATTAATTAAAACTATCCTTCCTTCATCTATCAATTAATATCGACTCGATTTTTTTCCGAATTCAAAAAGAAGTAGGTTGACTGTAAATCATTTCGTCTTATGATATTTTGTTGTGAACTGAAAGACTGAAAGAGGTCTCAAATAATTTAAATTAAAATCTATATGATGCTCTTTGAAAAATAGCGCTTTCGAAAAAAAAACATTAAATATTAAAAAAAAACACTTATAAAACCACGTGACCACGGGTTCTGCAAAGACACCGAATATAAATGATACCTACGCGATAAATCCGGTTAAAAAGTGTTTCATAGTATGAATCGCGAAAACTTAAGACAATATTAACATAAAATATACATAAGTCACCTATGTCTGGTCTTTTTGTCTGTGCCCTTCGGAAAAATATTGAGAAAACCTTAAAAAATTTGGGTGAATTCTGTTTTGTAAAGCTTGCATTTATTAATTATTTCAGGTTACACTCCACCAAGCAATAACTACCTTCCTCCAAACAGCTACGACGGCAGCTACTCAAACGATTACGACCAAGGTCATTATGATAACGGTCAAGGTCACCACGATCATGACCAAGGTCATCATGGACACGGCAGTGATTCTGAAGTGGTAAGTTTTATTTTCAGGCTTTTACATTTGCGTAACTTTAATCTAAGCATAGAAGAATCGGGAATGAAACAAAAAATAAAGGTTTATCGATCGAATGAGCAGGCCTATTATGGATCTCAAAACCATGCGATGATATCATGAAATAGTTTTGAAGTAAAACATATCATGCGATCATTATTCGGTATTACTTCTCGGCGAAATCTCTTGCCATGTAGACTAAATACAATAATCCCAAAATCCCAACATATAAAAATATTGTATTTACTAGCTGTTGCGCGCAGTTTTACCCGCGCAATTTCGAATCCTGTTAGGATCAGTTTCGGGATGATAAGTATATGTGCTATGCCAGACTGTACACTACCACTATGCCAAATTTCATCTAAATCCGTTGAGCCGTTCTCCCGTGATTGAGGAACAAACATCCATACATCCAAACTTTCACATCTATCTTCTATACATATAATAAATCTGTAGAAGTAAAAATTCTGTACATTGAAAATATCAAATTGCAATGTATGTATGTACAGGGAATTCGTTCATTCATTATATCATCATTGTATCAAAGAAATCTTAAAGTAAGAATAAAGTATAATTATTACCTACTCTAAGATAGAAATCTTGTTTATCATGTCATGTCATGAAAGAACCGTAATAGGCCAGAAAGCATACAATCACTACGTTCTAGCAATAGGCCTACAAATATAACACTGCGGAAATTCTTGCGATAATGTTTACTTAGCATCAGAAATATCTCTAAGACTTATAAAATTTATAAAAAGTTTACGAGTACTAAAACAATGATAATTCCGCGACCCTAAAATAATAGTGACATGGAGTTTTCATGCGTAGGCGCACCACCCTCCCTCCTCCAGTAGTGTAACGAAAACAACAAAGACACTTGGAAAACTGAGTATTTCATTAATCGTTGCACCCTGAAGCTTCTAGTTGAAGCGAAACACGTGTCGGTGTTGGTGTTGTAGAGTTCCGAGTGTATGCGCTCTAATTGCTTATATCAGGGAGAAAATCCTGCATTTAAATGACAGTTTATCAGTTCCCTTTCATTGGATACTATTAAGTAGATATAAGCAGATCGGCGTATTGTAAAATGCAACGTATCCGAGCTTTACTCCAAACTCATCCCTTGAAGGTTCGCTTGGGCAATGATCTACATTTTTACAATGTCTGCATCCAAATGTCATCGCTTCGGCGGTGTTGATGTGTTCCTTTCCTATGTTCCTTTCCTTACCCGTGTGCTGTCATCTTCGTCCTCTTATTTACTTAACATGAGGTGAGATTGAGGTCAAACGCGCATTCAATCATCATTACAATGAATTCATCAATCTCACCTGATGGTAAGTGAAGATGAGGTCGAAGATGACAGCACACGGGCCTAGGAAAGAACTGACTCTTCATAAAATATTGCCGGAACACATCACCGCCGAAGCGGTCATATTTGATGGCAGATTTTATATGAAGGGAGGTCGCTAGCCAGTCGGACCCTGACGGGATCTTACCACAAAGTCGCCTTTTACTACTACACTAATTGACGGTTCTCAAAAATAAATAAAATTAATTTGGCGTTGCATAACATAATACTTTAATATTACATCCATTCATGCTTCATACAAAAATTATCAGACTTAAATAATCTCCCACTATCAATGATTCCGTTTCTTTAAATTATAAACATTATACGTACTTATTGGATGTAACTTATAAATATTATCATCAATAGTATAATAAATATCTCCATAATCACCAAATATAATACTTGTCGGACTAAAATCTAAATCTGCAACACGTTTGGCTGTTCCATTTTTACACTCAATCTCATAAACTACTGAATCTTTAACACCATACACTTTTCCATTGCTAACTATAAAGTTGTAAACTGAGTTTAAATCTGTATTTTTAACTACTTCTTGTCTATCAACAGCACAGAATAGTCCACACATAGTGACGTAATGAATGTTTCTTTCGTCATCAACATCTAAAGTCATAACAGAGTTGGCATTTCCAACTAAAACGGTCTTCCTTCCTTCATTAAAAACTTTATAAATCCTATGATTATTAGCATCTATCAAATACATCTCATTGTTTCTAATAACCAGCTTCATAATATTAACATTATAAAGTCCAATGTTAAAAGCTTCATTTGTCAAAGGATCATATCTATAAAGTCCATTTTCAGTTCCGAAATAAACAACACCAGTGTCTGGGTCGACGGCCGTAGCTTTATTCTTTTCAATACCTTTGATTTTCATTGCTTCTTTCGTTACAACATTTATGAAAGCACGTCCAGAGTTTCCTATATCATCGTCCATGTACATGAAAAAAAGATTTCTAGTCGCTGAATCGTAGGATAATTCTTTCGGGTCTTTAAATTTGTTGGTTAATAGTTCCTTTTTGTAAAGTCTCGGTCCGATTCTTTGTACGGGCGTATCACTTATGTAGATTTGTAACTTAGCGTGTACACTTAAAAACAGCACTATGAATGTTATATTTATCGTTTTAAACATTGTATCTGTTTGTAAACTACGCGTCGTTTATGGCTAACTTCGCTTTATGAACTGTTTTACGCTATAGTTAGTATTTTGATCAGTTATCGTGTCTGCTTATTTATCATTTGCGCTTGTCTGAGCAGTTTTTGTTGGAAATTGAGCTTTATTGTAATGAGAATTAAGATGTGTTGTTTCAATTTCAGTTAGTGTGTAATTGTTTCTGTGACATTGTCGGTCATCTCCGTAATGAGACACTTGTGTAATAAATTGAAAGGTCACGAATATCTGCGATGACTAAGCGTACATTGTGATGAAAGTAGGTATCATTTTTATATATGTCTAAAATTATAAATACGGAAGTTGTTTGCCTCAGTTTAAGGTCCGAACGGTTGAACCGAATTTTGTCAATTTTGGCATGTAAGTAGCTTAAGCCCTAGAATCCAAAATAGGCTACTTTTTAATCCGAAAAAGTAAAGGTTTCCCGTGGGAATTTCACGCGGGTAACACCGCGCGAAGCAGTTATTTTATAAACATATTTTACTAAACATTCCTATGAGTAATTGCTTCTAATATAAACCATTGAAAATATAAACTGATTATTACTTTAAAAAACCAACACAGAAAATCAATGACGCAAAATCGTTATAATATTAAAACAAAAGCAAAAGCGATCATGTATGAAAATATTGATGAACGTGGAAGAAGCGAAAGAGGTATGTCTGGATCGCAGCAATTGGTGTTCCCTTGTCTCTGCCTACCCCAAGGGGAGACAGGCTTGAGGTTATATAATATGTATCTATTAAAACAAATCAGATAATCTTTTATAAGTAGTAGTTAGTAAAAAGTTCCGATTAAACAGGAACTTATGCATTCGAGACATTGAATTCAAGTTTTGTTCTTTAAAGTTCTAAGAGTCGTCGAGTAATTTAAATAACTACTAATAAGTAGTAAGAAGGGTTACTACGAGTATTAACAATTCGTAACAATTTTGTATGGAATATGTCCTTTTTTCTGCATTCATATCCGTCAGTAAACATACTATCAGTGTATGAACGTTGCCTGGTAGAGATCGTCTTTAAATGTTAAGGCCGCCTATTGTGCACTGTATCTACAACGTTATTACCTGAATATTCAAATTGTTTCTTACTCCATGTGTACAATAAATACTACCACTGGTAGGTAACTGGGAAGGATTGTGAAACGCTACTTTTCTACCTTCCATTCGTTTCTCTTAACTTTAACTCATGAGAATCTGTTGAATATTGAAAACCGGTATTAGAAGACAAAGGCAATTCCATTTTTCCTAATGAAAAGGAATTAGCGGTTTGGTGTTAAAAATCGCATAGCAACTATTGTTTATAGTCCATAAGCTGATTGTATCGTGTTGAATTCAAGAATATGCCTCTGTCTTTACAGATAAATCATTAAAATGTATAATATCTAGCTAACCCGTACTTTATTTGCCACAATGTAAAAAAAGGTTATGTAATAGAGCTCACAAAACGATCTAAAAGAACATGTGAAAACATAAATGAAAAACAATACCTTTAATTACCATCATTTATTACCGTTGTATTTTTCTTTAACCTAATAATTCCATCCACATATGAATAAATAATATTATTATTTGCATCAAAAGTTAGTCCAAAAGCGTCATCAATATGAACAAGCTTTTTCAAAGACCCCGTCATTTTGTTAATAGAATAGACGCCATCTTGTAAGCATATGTGCGCAAGACCTTTCTTGTCTATGGCCAAAGCGCGTGCACCGACTTCAGGAAACTCTCTGAACAAATGCACGTTTCCTATTCCAAGCTGTACAGTAAATAATCCAGTTTCATTCGTAAAGAAAACCGTGTTTTCTGGATCAATAACAAAATGGTGCACTCTGGAATTTTCTAAATCTCTCACACGTTTGACATTGCCATTTTTATCATATGTATACAAACGCTGAAACGTTACAAAGTAGAGTACCTTTTGGAAGAATAGTTCCCAAATATTTGTACCTTTCACGGCTATCATCTTTGCCTCATTAGTTTCTTTGTCAAATTTATAGATACCGTCGCTTCCACCTATGTAAACTTCGTGAGTTTCGGGGTCTACAGCTGTTGCGAAACCCTCAGTAACGCCAGAGATCTCGACAAACTCTTTGGTGTAAAGATTGAGTTTTGCACTTCTATAGATCTCTTGTTCTTCTGCGTCAGTGGTGCTGAAGCTAAAGAAGAGATCTGCTGTGTCTTCTTCGACAGATAGTAGATACGGTCTGTCGATATCTCCTATTAAAGGTTCCATGTAATGATGAACACCGTTTACGATTACATCCCTGTCCGTATCTTCATTTAATATCATCGTTGACCCGACGCTTATGAGGATTGATAATAAAACTGTTGATAACATTTTGAGTCTGCAACGGAAGTTAATAATTATCAATAATACCTACTCATCTATACAGGGTTAATTTTAATTAGTGCATCATTACTTGCAGGCAGCCTCTCCATATCAATCCCAACAACATTTGTTCTACGACTTTTTAAAATAATTAAAAAAAATAAGTTTCCTATACAACATTTTTATTGTTGTAAACTGTGGTTACTCTATTTACACTGATGCCACGCACCTTGCATCACGCCACGTACAGCGGGGTGCGGAGTTGTGGGGTGACTAATTCAGATACAGAGTTATGAATAACAGAGGGAGCAAAAATTTGTTTTTGTTTTTTTCGTGTTATTTATCAAGATTTATAAAAAGTCGTAGAACCAATGTTGTTGAGAATGATGTGGAGAGGCTGCCTGTAAGATGCGTTGATTAAAATTAACCCTGAATTTTACCTGCCTATAATCAGCTTCCAAATTTTAACCGCTCTGGGGGCCTAGCTTGCGACCATCGACATCGATAAATCGGGCCTTTGTATCGATATTTTCTGGCACTTATAGTAGATTATTGCATCGAGCACAAAGTAATTTATTTTTACACCGAGAGCCCGAGCGTTAGCGAGGGCTCTAATCTAACAGGCACGAGGACAATATAAGTTACTTAAAGCGAGGTGCTTTCCTTTTAACTATATATTACCTATATGAATAAGCAGAAGCACTCAAAATCAGATAGTATCACACCTTATCGTTTCCAAAAATAGTGTCAAGCAAAATCAACAAAGGCCCCGCCAAATCACTTTTTTAATTTTCTTTCATTTTTAAATCAGAGTCAGCAAAAATCATTTTTTAAATTTAGAACAAGTAGGATAGAAACGAATAATACGTACGTAAAAAAAAGGATTCATATCGACTGGCTGAATAGAGCTAATCCATTGAGATTGGCTTGGCACCTTTTGGTGCGATTAAAAAAACACTGTGCGATAATGAAATTTCATAAATTTTTATTGCTCTAGAGCATTAAAGACTCGCTTTGTACTGAGTTTTTAGCGTGATTGTGATGAAATTAAAGCATAGTTGGAAGAAAAAGTATTTATTAATTTTTTTGAATTTTTGGTTGGAAGTTTTGGCTCTGTGCACTTGACCATGGTATCGAATCGAGTATTTCTATCTATTAAGTAGCGCATCTAACATGATGGGATAAAATAATTCGATAGTATTTATCTTGTCCATTGGAGCCTTTACTGATGGTCGCATGCTAGCTCTGTCATTAAGGGTGATAAATCCGAGTGATCCTGATTGTTGTTAGCCCTTTTAAGTCCAAATGGCTAATGATATTAAAATAGATACAAATACTACACATAGCACTTACTTGAAATTAAAAAGTATCCTAACGTTCTTGCTAGAGAGAGTAGCACTTTTTTATCACTAAATGAAACGAAGGATGAAAATATTTTATTTTGTTACTTTTATCACGTCTAACAAACTAAACGACTGTACTTGTTAATGATTAGTAATAAACCGAACACTTGAAGTAAGTAGGAGTGAAAAATTAAACAAAAATATAGGTACAACGCAGTAATAGAATGCTTACTTGCAGAATAAGGTAAACCATAGAGTCGTTGTTGATATATTTTTTTTTAAGTTTGAAGAAAACGCGACTTGTAATGATATAACAAAATATAAAACTAAAGCTGCTGTATAAAAAGTTATTTATATATAAATTTGTAGATATGAACAGGCAAGGTATTTGACACATTCGATTTATAAATTCATTTTGATGTAAGTGATGGTAGGTAATAAGCAAGCACGATATTGAGAACAAAATATGTATAAGCATACTGTCTGCAAGTTTTACAAGCTGAAATTTTATAATTTATTGTACAAATACAGGTCACAAACATCTAACAACAGTATCAGTCACACCGTATCGAAATCGTCGCTCAGAATCAAAATATTTGAGGTGACAAACTCATAGAATTTTATAAAATTGTGTACTTTTCTGTCATTGATGTTGAATGTGTGTATCCAGTTGTGCAGTTTAAGCACTTGAACAAATTCAAATTGTCTTCAATAAAAGACGCTGGACTGGGAGCAAAGGAAATGAATTGAATGTGTCAGCTGCTTCTCTTCCCGGGCATAGTGTAAAAGTCAGCATAGTATAAAAGTCTGTAAAAAACAGAGGTTTTATTGCAGGTTTTTTTTGTGGTTGATAGGCTGGCCCATGTCACTGCAATTACCTCTCTATTATTATAATACCCCAAATTTGTCAAACGTGACATCAGATGGTAATATAGTCTCTGGTGTTTTGCCTACCCAATAAGGGATACAGGCGTGAAGTTATGTATGTAGGTATGCAATAAAAATAGTGTTTATCGAAACACGTCTGCTCCATGCAGTTCTTTGTTATAGATGATCAATTTGAACTGTGTTTATAGTCTCCGTTACAATATTTATAATACATGTTTATGATGTTACAAAAATGTTAAAAATGTTAGTTTTCTACAAATTTAAAAACTCTATGATATTACTTACCCACTTAAAGTAACAACAATAAAAGGTTTGGTATGTATTATAAGGAAGACGAGATATTTTGTTTTCTACATTTTGGGTCACGGTATTACGGGGTGTTAAGTTTTTGGAAATGCACGAATAATAACAAAAAAAATCGCTAAAACAAGAAGTGATATTGCGATTATATATTCCAAGCCAGCCCTACGCGGACATCAGTAAACTTTTAACTAAGTCCGCTTATTACGTTTTTACGACGGTTTTTCAACCGACCACTTTAAAAATTAGCAAATTCTCGAATAGAATGAACGCCTATTTCATATGTTTGACACGATTTCGATAATTCTTGTTGATTTTGGTAGATTATACTTCAGAGGCCATATAATTAAAATTAAAATTAATAAAATCCCCAGACAATCACACCAAATAAATGCCCCCAAAGTAAGCGTAGCTTGTGTTATGGGATACCATGTAGCGAACTAGAGGGGATCCTAGAATATAAATACATACATAAATAGATAAACACTATGCTGGACTGGGAGTGAAGAAAAAACGTAGAATGAGCCAGCTGCTTCTCTTCCCGGGCGTACTGTAAAAGTCAGATATGGGACATAGGTTTTATTGGAGGTTTTTTGTAGGCGATAGTCTGACCCCCTATCACTGCAATAATCTCTCTGCTATAACGCCTCCAAATTTGTCAAACGTGACATCAGATGGTTTTATAACCTCTGGTGTTCTGCCTACCACATAAGGGATACAGGCGTGAAGTTATGTATGTATAAACACCTAGGCACGGAACATTTTTTTTTCTTGTTCCGTGTGGGAATCGAACCCGCAACCACTGGTGTCTGACGCAGATAAGTTTACCCCATCGCCAAAGTGGACGTCAAAATTCTATCAAAAGTTTGTTGTTTTATGCCAGGTTCAACTATTCAACGGATTGTCGTCATGAGTACGCTACGAATATCCGTCAACAGCAGTGCGATCACAGAACTTTATCGAATCGTTTGTTAACGAATGTTCGTATAGTATGGAGACGGTTTTTAAGAAAAAATTGAAATCTATCCATTGCCCCACGGCCAGGTTAAATAAATGTATGCCTTGTTAATTTTGAATGTTTGTAAACATGTTGTACTCATAAATATCTGTAAAATAAAAAATTACAATGTTACTCAAAACATGCAACCGACTCCATACTATACGAGCATTCGTAAACATTCGTTAACTTACGATTCGATAAAGTTCTGTGCTCGCACTGCAGTATTGTTAAGTGGAAGATATTATACATACAAAATAGTTACAAAGCGTTATTAGATACTTTCCTATTCGTTCGATAAGTGAAACACATTGTACCTTCGCCTTGTAGCTAATTCTACTGTTCTGAAGCAAAAAGAACAGTTTCTTTGATATTGAAACGCGGAATTAATTATGTGCGCCTATACTTAAAATAAAATTATTGTGCTTTTCTTCCCATATCTATACTAATATTATAAAGAGGATACCTTTGTATTTTTGTATGTTTGTATTGAATAGGCTCAAAAACTACTGGACCGATTTCAAAATTTCTTTTACCATTACTTAGAGGGATTCTTCCGAATCCGTATAGGCTACTTTTTATCCCGAAAATCCCGCGGGAATCGATATTGCGCGGGTAAAACCGCGCGCAACAGCTAGTTTTTAATATAGCTTTATATCAAAAATACCTAATGCTTCTTTCATTATCCACAGCCCAAATCGTACGAGTTTGGATACTCAGTAAAGGACGCCGAAACGGGCAACGATTATGGCCGCAGAGAGACTTCCGACGGCAACGTTGTGCGTGGCGAATACAGGGTGCAGTTGCCTGATGGACGCACGCAGATCGGTATGTGAACACCCTTTATATAAGTTTAATAAAATTTCTATTGTGAATAGAAATTTAAGGCGAATACAGAGTGCAGTTGCCTGATGGACGCACGCAGATCGGTATGTGAACACCCTGTATATGAGATTAATAAAATTTCTATTGTGAATAGAAATGTAAGGCGAATACTGGGGGGCAGTTGCCTGATGGACGCACGCAGATCGGTATGTGAACACCCTGTACCTATATGAGTTTAATAAAATTTCTATTGTGAATAGAAATGTAAGGCGAATACAGGGTGCAGTTGCCGGATGGACGCACGCAGATCGGTATGTGAACACCCTGTATATGAGTTTAATAAAATTTATATTGTGAATAGAAATGTAAGGCGAATACAGTTTGATCGATTGTTTTTATTAGTGACTAAGCCCGCGTTTGACCTCAATCTCACCTGATGGTCAGTGGAGATGAGGTCGAAGATGACAGCACACGGGTTTAGGATAGAACTGGCTCTTCATAAAGTATAGCACACATCACAACGCATATTTGCCAGTCCAATCCTGACGGGATTCTACCACTCGGATTTGTCGCCTTTTACTTTGTACGAAATCCTTGAATGAATGAATATCTTTTTACAGTGACCTATCATGCGGATTGGCGTACCGGGTTCCACGCTGACGTACGATACGAGGGAGAAGCACACTACCCGCAAACCAATAACAATAACAATCAAAATGGTATGTACCTACTCACATACTTCTTCCTGCTAATATTATACCTCAATTTAGCTAAAGATCGCTTCCATGCTGGACTGGAAAAAAGAAAAACGTAAAATGTGCCAGATGCTTCTCTTCCCGGGCATACTGTTAAAGTCAGTTAAGGGACAGAGGTTTTAAAGGCGTTCTTGTGGGCGACAGGCTGACCCCCTGTCACTACAACAGCCTCTCTCCATCTTTATAATACCTCCAAATTTGTCAAACGCGACATCAGATGGTCTTGTAACCTCCGGTGTTCTGCCTACCCCATAAGGGATACAGGCGTGACGTTATGTATGTATGTATTTAGCTAAAGAACAAAGGCGGATCCTTAGTTACGTGAAATAATGGACGTTTAGAAATCTAATCATCACTTATCTTAATAACTTATTCTTCTACGAATTTTCAACACATTGGTTTAAAGTGTGTAGCGTTTTTAAAATAAATAAAATTCATCCAAAAATTGAATTGTAAGTGCCAAAGACATACGAAACATTCAAAATAAATAAAATAAATAAATATTTTTTTATTCATTTCAGAAAAGCATAAATTACAAATATTGGCTTAAATATGCAAGGAAGGATAGAACATTGGTGCCTGCACTAGGATAATCCTGTTTTTTAGGCTGGAGCGTGCTAAAATAACATTTAAAAATCATTCAAATTAAATATACTTACCTTCTATAAAATAAAATATGGATCTTAAATACAAACATAGTAGAATCTATTTAACTACATATTCTTAAGAAATAAAATAGGAAATTCTGACAATTTTAAATTCAAGAGATTTACCTACATCACTATTTCATTTATTGAATCTAATTACAAAATGCAAACATTATCAAAAATTAACTTATAAATGCAATATCTTTTCGTGCAGCGTTCGTTTACGAGTATTTTTTGCACTGAGTTACCCCCCGTTCACACATGCTGCCTACGTTTTACTGGATACGTTTTACTAGATACGTTTTACCGGTTACGTTTTTTTTTTCATCGATGGCGCATGGAGTTGTATGGGCGACTTCATATGTGGCGCAGTATTCAGTATACGTATTTTCGATACAAAAAAGGTATCCAGTAAAACGTATGCAGCAAAACGTATCTTGTGTGAACGGGCTGTTACTCAGGAATGAATTCCGAATAGACTGTTTGTTAAACGCCACAAAATAATATCAACTAAAATCATACTGCCATTGTTCTTTACGCAACCTCTAGCGACGCTGTCAAAATCTTTGAAAAGCCTGTAAATTAGGATTCTTTATGAATATTTAGGCGAATTTCATCGTGCTGGCTTTACGGACACTGTTCTGTTTAGTTCCTTTATCGACACGCTTAGCTCAGTTGGAAGAGTGCGCGGAAGATCCGGGTTCGAGACCCAACCCGAATCGATTTTATTTAGTACTAGCCACCGCGCGCGGTTTTACCCACGTAACTTTTGATCCCGTGGGAATTTCGGGATAAAATATAACCTATAACCTTCCTCAAGAGTTGGGCTATCAAATGCAAAAAGAATTTTTCAAATCCCACTTGTAGTTTCGGAGATAAGCGCATTCAAAAAAACAAACTCTCAGCTTTATATATTAGTATAGATATAGATTTTTATCTATAAAATAATTAGGCATATTTAACATTATAAACTAAAAATCTTTTAAACTTTTATTTCTACTTACAAAACCCAACAGAACAATATTAAAGAAAAACTAATTTTACCAATTCTCATTTTCAGGTGGCTACAATTACAACACTCCAGATTTCGGCGGATCCCTCACCGGTTTCCATGGTAACGCAAACGTAGGATATAAACAACCTTCTACGGCCTATGGACCCCCTAGTTACCACAAAAAATAATTATCGAAAAATACCGTTTCGTATCATAATGTGTAAATGACAAAGATGATAATTGTACAAGTTTGGTTAGAATCGCTTTAACGAATTATTTGTAGTTATTTAAGTTAGTTTAAGTTTAAACAAAATAAACTGTCACATAATTTAGCGCTAAAGTAAACATATAGTCTCTGTTAGAACGAAGTGATTGTATGCTTTTTGGTCTCTGTACATCATTATAATACCCCCAAATTTGTCAAACGTGACATCACATGTTCTTATAACCTCTGGTGTTCTGCCTACCCCATAAGTTACGATTGTTTGTATGTAAGCATTAGTTTATGTTATAAAGACTTGCATTTCATTTATAATGCACGCAGATATAATAACAGTCATGTCTGTATAAATAACTAAAAAAATGTGTTAAATAAAAATTTCCCGACCAGGACTCGAACCTGGGACCTCTCGTTTGCCAGACGAGTGCTCTTCCACTGAGCTACCGGGGCCTGGCGGTACGCCTCGGAATTTTATTCAACACATTTTTTCAGTTATTTAAGAGTAATTAATCATTTTAAATGCAAAAACTTTAAAATATTATCAGTCATGTCTGTATGTTTGAACGTGAAAAACTCTAAAGATACTGACCAATTGAAGTTCGGCTTTCAATCATGATGTCCCTTAAATGATATATTATAGATAAAAATACTTTTTATTTAGGGCTAATTGGTTCTGTGTAAATCCATCCAGTATTAAACGTATAAGAAATGAAATGAGAGGTTTTCTGACAGCTCATTAAAAAACAAAAATGGTACAAAAGGCTTCGATAGATGGCGCTTTACAAAAGGCGAAGTCTTGTCTGACATATAAGTATTCATTTATTCCACACTGCGTTTTTAAAAGTAAAATAAATTAATTGACGTCTGTATCAGAAATTGAACTTATAAATAACCAAAGATGGTAGACACCACTTACATTATAGTATACAGAATTAACGCCTTCGGCTTTTTAAAAGTGCCATCTATAAAGGTTTTCTGAACTAATCTTTATGAGCTGTCAGAAAACTCCTCTTTATTATGACATTGTTGAGAGTTTAGAGCTAGTGCAAAAACCGCGACTTACTTAACTTTTCTTAATGTGTTGCTTAGGGTCATTTTATTGAAGATGAAAACATTTTAAGAAAAGGTTAAGAATAATGTGCGGATTCAATTTATGAAAATAAAAAAAATGTATAAAATTATATAGGCATCTATATTTTTTTTTATTGAAATTTTACAATTCTTTTAAGTGAACAAATTTTTGTTTAATCTGTTATTTACGATTCATAGCAAGAAACAAAATCGGTGCTTAACGTATTTCTGAATAGAAATAGTTGCAATGGCTTTTATTTCTTGCTATTTAGTCGTAAATAACAGATTAAACTAAAATGTTGTGAACTTATAAGAATTTTATTTTTTATAGTATATTTTTTTCATGAATTGAATCTACACATCATTCCTTCCTTCTCCTAAAATATTTTGATCTTCATAAAAAAGATCCTATATATCTAAGTGTACAACTTAAAGTGAACCTGCACCCGAGTGGAGTCGGATACTAAAGCTAGCTTAACATTTAAGTATTATTAATTAAGTATCTATATTTAAAATATGTTAAAAACAATTGTTTTATGACATGGCGCCAGTATTCGTAGGATAAAATAAATGTACTTATTAAAGTCTACACTTTTTTATAATAAATGTTTTATACTGAGATGCTTTGCTTTCTTGTCCCTCTTTTGATTAGTACGTTCACTGGTCTTGTGACTTGTTGACTTTTTTTCAATGTGTGTCTGGTTGTATTATGAAAGGAATTCCCGAAATTCCCACGGGAACGGGAAATATATGATGTTTTAGTTTGTATGAAAAAATCCCATCCCTTGAGTGCACGGATGTAATACTTGATATAAAGGTTCCTCAATAAGTGTCTATTTTATTATGGAAGGAATTTCCGAAATTCCCACGGGAAGTGGTTGGACTTTTTAGTTTGTATGAAAAATCTTATTCCTTGAGTGTACGGATGTAATACTTGGCATGAAGGTTCTTCAAAGAGTGACTGGTTGTGTTACGAAAAAAGTTCCCAAAATTCCCACGGGCACGGGAAATATATGATTTTTAGTTTGTATGAAAAAAACTTATTCCTCGAGTGCATGGGTGTGATACTTGGTATAAAGGTTCTTTCAGTGGGTGTCTGGTTGTATAGTTTCTGAAATTTCCACGAGAAGGGTAGTTAAGCGTATACGAAGTTGCGGGATAAAGCTAGTTTATTATAAGTTTACAAGAAGGTAGTCGTCGTGGCGCCGCCGTGGTCACTATGTGTATCATATGATATCACAGATTAAGCAACGTTTGGTGCGGTCGGTGCTTGGATGGGTGACCGCCGACCATTCATTTCTCACGACGAATTCCGTGCTTTGAAGGGCACGTTAAGCAGTCGGTCCCGGGTGCTGTAAACTTGTATACAGTAGTCGTTAGGGTTTGTCAGAAGCCACTTTGGCGCCCTGAAAATTCTGACATCCACCACCCAGCACTGGGCCAGCTTATTGGATTATGACCTATACCTCCTCGTCACCCAGGGAAGAGACTCATGCTCTGCAGTGGGCTCATTACAAAGAGTTGTGACTCTCTTACCAGAAGGTAATTTTAGACTTGACCATTACTTGATGACAGAATCATTTAAATATGAAAGCATTTTTGTATTTAATCTGAGTTGCTATTTAAATATTTAAGGGGGTTGCTTTAGTCTGAAACCTTTTATTATATGCAGGTACCTTATGCCAGTCAGTAAAAAAACCTCACATGCCGTAAATAAAATCATCAATTTTAACCCAACGAAAACTATCTTAAAAATCTATCTTATATAATTAAGTAATTAGATATCTAATTTAAATAGCACCAAACAACTAAAACACTATTTCGTCTTCTATTTACAGAATGTGTGGTTGTGTAGGTAAAATAATTATGAGCGTTGCTTCAATTATTGCATGAATTTGAGCAGACAAAATTTTCATTAAATATTGAACGTTCTCAAAAAAACCCACATTTCGTCCCGAGTGTTTCTTTCATATTTAAAAAATGCAGTAGGTAGGTATGACTCAACAAGTATTTAAGTTTGGTTCTGCTGATTTAATCACGTTTGTCGAAATTTATCGCAACCATGAGCGTTATCAATTTTTTGAACCAACACCTTTTTCACGCTTTTTTTTCAATATTTCTTGTCTGAGAATCATCATCATCATCACAACTCCGTGTAATGGGTCCACTGCAGGGCATGAGTCTCTCCTCTGGGTGACGAGGAGGTATAGGCCATAATCCACCGAGCTGGCCCAGTGCTGGGTGGTGGATGCCAGAATTTTCAGAGTGCCGATATGGCTTCTGACAAACCCTAACGACTACTGTATACAAGTATACAGCACCCGGGACCGACAGCTTAACGTGCCCTCCGAAGCACGGAAGTCGCCGTGAGAAACGAATGGTCGGCGGTCACCCATCCAAGTACCGACCGCGCCGAACGTTGCTTAACCTGTGATATCGTAAGATACACACACACAACACACAGTACCTGCACCCTCCTCACCTGCACTCATGTTTGCAAATGGTTAGACGATACAAGACATTTATTACTTCAATTTTATGGTATACCATAGGCAAGAAAATGGCGTCGTCTAAATGGGCCTTTAATCGAAGCTAAACATGTCAAAGCTATTATCCAATAAGCCATTGCATTTTCTCGCTGTCCTCACACTTAATAATAAACATCCTCTAAAAAGTCCCCTCTATTATAAAGTGAAAGTTTGTGACGATGGTTATTTGGATATAAGTATGTGTATCACGCTAAAACGGCCGAATAGATGTATTTATTTTATTTATTTACACTTAATTGCACACAATAACAAAAGGAAAAACTTACAAAAAAAAACATTGGTAGACTGAGCTATAATTTTTCACGTATGTTAAGGATATAAGCTGGGTGCTTAAGTCAGTTAAGGGACAGAGGTTTTAAAGACGTTTATGTGGGCGATAGGCTGACCCCTGTCACTGCAATAGTCTCTATCCATATATCTCCAAAGTCATGGTTTTATAGCCTCTGGTGTTATGATAACCCCATAAGGGATACAGGCGTGAAGTTATGTATCTATCTGGAATATCAGATATCTACAACTTAAAGCGAAACTGCACCCGAGTGGAGTCAGAAACTAAAGCTAGCTGAACATAAAAGTGTTATTAATTAAGTATCTATATTTAAAATATGTTAAAAAGAATCAATGTTATCTATCTATACTCTATATCTTCTATCTATATCTATATCTTCTTCTATATCTATCTATACTTATAATAAATCTGTAGAGAGGTCAATTCTGTACATGAAATATTTTTTCAAAATACTATCAGGGGGTGATTAGTGATCGATACTGATGCCAAAAATGCAATCAGTAAAATTTTTGTCTGTCTGTCTGTCTGTATGTTCCTTATAGAAACAAAAACTACTTGACGGATTTTAACGAAACTTGGTAAAATTATTCTTCATACTCCTGGGCAGGTTATAGTATACTTATTATCACGCTACAATCAATAAGAGCAGAGCAGTGAAGGGAAATGTTGAAAAAACGGGAGAAGTTACTTCATTTTTTAAGCTTCCGTCGCGTGTGCAGCCTTAATGGTTAAAGCTACATAGAAATCATGTATGACAGAAATATTCTTCATAAAATTATATAAAAAATATCCTACAACAGTATATATCTATATTTTATGGTTGACTCATAATAACACGTGTAAATCCCGATAGCTTAGCGGTTCGGAGCTTTCTGATTATAATTGTTTACTCTTACGTTTATAATACTCTCACTCATCCCTAATTAAAAAAAAATAACATTATTACCTATTCAATAAAAAAAGAATCAGAGAAATCGGTATAGAAACACCAAACTTATACATGAAAAATACGCTAATAACCCATAGCGCGTTAATACTGAATGATATAGGGATTATTTTTGTGTAACGGTTGCCGCGCTCGACGCGGCTCGCGGCGGTAGGGTATAAAAAGGCGGGAGGCGAGCGCAAGCTTTTGCGCGATTTAATATAGGTAGGTACAGAAGGAACAAGCGTTACATTACCTGTCAAATTTCCCCAACCAATTTTAACTTATTATCAAGGGCATAGTTCAAATTCAAGCAAAAAATTTTGACAGATTTGTAACGCTTGATGTACTGCCTTCTGTACATACAGAGATAAAATGGAAATCAAGGTTTTGTTCATGAAGATCGTTGTTGCCTCTTGGAATTCAGAAAACGTAGATTTCTTCGGAATAAAAAGTAACGTATGTGTTAACTACTATACCAAATAACATTAATATTGGCTTAGCCGTTTGGCAGTGAAAAGCAGCCATACATAACAATAGGTTTTTTTTTTTTTTTATGAATTATGGATGGGACGTTTGTCTTCCATGCCACCTGATGTTAAGTAAACATGAAGACTAAGGTGTTACACGTCCATCCACGAGAAACCTATTCACTCGACGCTTAAAAGTACTAGGACTATACTGGTCAGGGAAAATAGACGCAGGCAGTTCATTCCAAACCTTGGCGACCCGTATCAAAAAGGAACTGTCAAAGCGCTTAGTTCGACTTTTCGGAATATCTACCACATACGGATGGAAGTTCTGTCTGCGTCTAGTAGTCCGATGGTAAAAGGGTGAGGGTTCAATTTGTTCAAACAGAGCACTGGCGCACTCACCAAAATGTATCCTGTAGTACACGGTTAAACACGCAACCTTACGACGGTGCTCTAAGGTCTGCAGTTTTTTGGTTGTAAGGTCGACGTCGTTAATTAATTTACGGGCTCTTCGGTCAACGGAGTCTAGCGCTTCGAGCTGGTATTTTGCAGAACCATCCCAAAGGTGACTACAGTACTCCATGCACGACCTCACTTGGGCTGTGTATAAGTTGAGCAGCCGTTCAGAGCTGAAGTACCGCCGGACCTTCGAGATGATACCCAATTTTTTGGAAGCCGTTTTTGCCATAGACTCAATTTGTTGACCGAAGTTTAAACCGGATGTTACAGTTACGCCTAAAAGCCCTAGATGGTCAGTGACGGGGACAGATACATTTTGGAAAGTGGGCGTAAATGTGAAGGTGCTCTTTTTTGCGGAGAATAGACACGCCTGAGTTTTGGACGCGTTGAATTTGACCAGGTTAGATTCGCCCCAATCGGACACATTCCGCAAGGTCGAATCAACGCGCTCAATCATAGACTCTCTCAAAACCTGGATTTCATGGGCGCTCGTTCGCGCATTGGATATATATCTCTCAACAACAGTGCTGTCATCAGCATATCCAATAATGCCTGGTGTTAGGAGGTCATTAATGTGCAGCAAGAATAAAGTTGCAGAGAGAACAGATCCCTGAGGTACCCCGGCATTAATTGCCATTAGGTCAGAGGAGTAGCCGTCTAAGACTACTCGAATCGACCGTTCCCTCAGAAAATCAGATATCCAGTCGCAGAGCCCGGTTGGTATGCCATATGCTGGAAGCTTGCTTAAGAGACCATCGTGCCAGACCCTGTCAAAGGCCTTGGAGATGTCTAAGGATACAGCTATTGCTTCACCATGACCCTCCAAGGCCTCACTCCATAAGTGAGTGGCATACACGAGAAGATCGCCGGTCGAGCGTCCGTTGCGGAAACCATATTGGCTATCGCTTAGGAGCTCGTTGGTCTCGAGGTATGCCAGGAGTCGATTATTCAATACACGTTCCATGACTTTGCAAAGTATGGAGGTGATTGAAATTGGTCGATAGTTGACAGGATCGGCACGGCTTCCCTTCTTCGGTATTGGCTGTACGTTAGCAAGCTTCCAGGACTTGGGGACCTTACCCGATTCCAATGAAAGTCGATAGAGGCGCGTCAAAACGGGAGACAACTCAGCTGCGCAGCGTTTTAGGACCACTGCAGGAATACCGTCTGGACCACTAGCTTTGTTCTCGTCTAGGTGCAGCAAGCATTTAAGAACCTCCTTTTGGCGAATGTGAACGGTACCCATTGTAGGTCCGAACTGAGGTAATTGAGGTGGGATTTTTCCTTGGCAATCTAGACGAGAATTTTCCGCGAAGATACTAGCAAATAAATCTGCTTTCTCCTTAGCAGTGTGGGCCAGAGAACCATCGGGTTTCCTCAGTGGAGGCAGCGACGGGCGACAAAAGTTGGTTTCGACCGACTTGGCAAGGGACCAGAAAGCTTTACTTCCCGAAGGGTATGCTGCTATTCTGTCTCCGATACGGCCTATGTGGGCAAAACGAGCTCTTTTGATCACCTTTTTGCAGGACTTGGCGGCAGCATTGTATCTTTTCTTAAGTTCATGCGAATCCAGGGCTTTGCTTCTGCGAGCATTTGCCCAGGCTTTGTATGCTTCCCGCTTTCGCTTTTCAGCGGTAAGGCAAGCACTATTAAACCATGGGCAAGCTTTGGTTTCAAGGGATAGGTCAGCGTGGGGAATGTAGTACTCCATTGCTTGAACTATCACACTTGAGACAGCATCAGCGCAGCACGATGGATCGGTTGATGTAAAACAAGTTTGCCGCCATGGATAAGATGCGAAGAAATGTCGCATTTCATCCCAATCTGCTGACTTGTAACGCCATACTCGCCTGGAGCCTTTTGGGCGGGTGTCAGGTGGCGAGTACAGCGATACAGATTTCACCATACAGTGATCGGATGTCCCTAAAGGTGCAGTGACGGACACCGAGTATCTGTCCGGATCAGTTGTCAGCAGAAGGTCCAAGCAATACGCAGTGTGGCCAGCAACGTCGGGGATGCGCGTAGGCTCGTTAACAAGCTGTGAGAGACCATAAGTCAGCGAAAACTTAAAAGCCTCTCTTCCAGCATGGTCAGTGTCCTGATACGGGTATAACCACTGCCCGTGGTGAGCATTAAAATCCCCCAGAAACACCAACTGCGCCGTGGGAAAACGTTGCTGAATCTTATCTGCTGTATTGCCAAGGTATTCCATAAGCCTCGTTGTCTCCCGATCTCCGCTATGTGAACGATAGATACAGGCGTAAACCACTTGGTCTAGGCCAGTATCTATGTGAACCCACATGACTGAAAGGTCCGGCACTTCCAAGTAACGGAGACGCTGATAACAGATCACGTCACTGGCATACATGCACACCCCGGCGTGCGGGCGGAATAGAGACTCCAGGATATAGCCTGGGTAACCAAGGTATGCCGAGTCTGACGGATCGCAGATCTGCGTCTCCGTTAGAAAGAGTAGGTGTGGTCTCTCCGTAGTATTCCGGTAGTATTGTATTTACACTGATAATGGCTGGATGGATGGATTTTTGCTATTCTTTCACGCAAAAACTACTTAGCTTTACCTAGAATAACAATAAGCTAAGAATAATTAATGAAGATATTGCATGAATTAAGTAAAATTTAATTAATGGCGTATTATTTATATTTTACATTTTAACTCGACGTTTCGGTGTCTTTGCAGACTCCGTGGTCACGAGCGACTGTTAAAATTATAATGTAAATATACGCGATAAATCCGGTTAAAAAGTGTTTTATTTAATAGTCATACATAATAGTTATCGCGAAAACTTAAGACAATATTAAAATTTAAGGCACTTTGGCACCCGATTTGTTTATAAGGCTATGTGCTTTTGTAATGTACCTAATAGATAGTTAACTACCTATGTTTGTGATAAGGAGTTGTACATATTATATGGGCGAAGATTCTTCATTTTTATTTTTGTTATTATATATTTTTGTATTAATATATAGTTAGGACCTTGGAGAAGAAAATAACCTACTCGAAATACTAATTCAATACAGACGAAGTCGCGGGCATCATCTATGTAATATACCTACCTACCTATACTTTTTTACAAAACCTAGGTGAAACTGCGGATCACTACTTTGTTGTAACAGTTTTTGAAGTAATTCTGTCTGTTTATCTATCAGTAACGCTTTCACAGCTAAACTACTGAGTCGATTTTGACGAAATTTAGAATAAGCTAAGTTTTAACTTCAAGGAGGATATAATAATAGTATTTATCCAACTCTAATAAACGGTATCCACGCGGACGAAGTCGCGGGTCACAGCTAGTGTATGAATACAACATATTACCACGGATAGCATAGATATTAGGGCGGTTGAAGCCCCGGGAAACAACAATTTTGTATTACCGGAGATGTGTTTCTACAATATTTTATGAAGAGCCAGTTCTTTCCTAGGCCCGAGTGCTAAGGATCAGGCGATGCCATCTAGGATCAATCGTGTAGCATAGCCCTAACATCCCTGGATAAGCGTGTCGTTTTGGGCGACTAATCCGAGTGGTGGTAGGATCCCGTTAGGGTCCAACTGGCTAGCGACGAAATCTGCCGCCAAATATTACCGCTCCGGCGGTGATATGTTCCGGCAATATTTTATGAAGAACCAGTTCTTTCCTAGCCCCGTGTGCTGTCATCTTTAACCTCATCTTCACTTACCATCAGGTGAGATTGAGGTCAAATACGGGCTTAGTGTTTAATAAAAAAAGCATTTTGACTTCAGTCTTCATACTTACCATCTGTAAGTGGAGATTACAGCTTGACATCAGAAGAAGAAGGAACCTTATGTTCATTAAAAACTATCGAAACATCTTTTCCAGAGCGGTGATATTTGGTGGCAAACAAAAATATTGATTTTGCGTGCCAGGCGATTCCTAAAGGAATACAACAAAGTGGGAAGAGATCAAGGGTCCAAGGACGGTATGTATATTCTTAGGGCATCGCTGACTTTAGGCTGCAAACTGGATGGCAGCGACAGCTGCGATTCCCGCTACTCGATAGAAATATTAAGTTTGTATGAAACCGCGACAAATCGCTCGAGCGCCTGCTGGCGTCGAGAACGGCCCAGATTCCCAGCGTCGTCGCTGCCCGCCCCACTGTCGCTCTCGCTGTCGCTGCCGTCCAGTTTGGTCCATAGTAAAGCCGGAGATGTAGTAAAAAGGTAAGAGGCCTCGCCCGACGCACCGCCTGTCCTTAAACGTGCTCTACCCTACGCGGCGTAAAATAAGCAAATTATGTTTAAGTTCCGTTATATCAAAAAAATCCCTACGTATTACATAAAAATCACACCCAAAGATATAAAAACTTCGCTCGCATACCATAACTTACGTAACATAGGTCATGGGCGCACAATTCGCTCTCGCGCATAGAATGAATAAAAGCGAACGCGCTCCGACTGCCAAACGCGCATAATACTTAAACTCAACATTACGACGAAGCTTAGTCATTATGTAATGTCGTAAGTACAATAAAGACCAAGTTGAGCTTAGAAACTACGGAAAAATAGATCTTATGTAGCGTCAATAAGATCTAGTAAATTTGAAAGTTCTATGTACAGTCAGAAGCATGTTAAAGTTGTTACTCAATTTAATTTAGCTTTATTTAATTATAATAAGCTTTATTGGAATCATTACTGTTAAAAGTGGGTTTAGTCACCTTAAAAGAGAGGCCAATTGGTTTGCCGGTCATTCTAATACAATATTTACTGCCAGAATCTAAACAAATACACTATATAAGACAATTTGGCATGATACTCATGATCGTTATCTCCTTGGCAATCATAAGTTTTTATATGACATACTACCTAGGTACCACCGAACCAACTGATTCATGAGCCATTTTGCTGAAAATTCGTTTGAAACTGTCAAACTGGTAAGGTCTATCGCGCGCGTACCTATAATGCACTTATGACTTTTTAGATACTGTACGAATTCTGTACGTAGACTGTAAGTAGAAGGTCGTCAATGCTCCGATCAATACATATTTTTTAATAAATATGTATTGATTTTTTTGAGAAGTAGATACTCCATCGATTTTGATGAAATTTATATGGGACCTCTGAAGTCAAATCTTTGCCTGACCGCCTTCTAACCTAATTTGTTCTGTTTAATATCGTCGTATCAGGTTAATTTAATCGTTTCAGCACAGTTTCAGTAGTAATTTCTTCAACATTTTCATAAATCTTATATCGTTGTATAGAAATATTGTAGTTTAAACATAATTTAGTTTACATAGTTATTCTTAAAACTTTTTTAGCTCTAATTGTTTTTATTTTGTCAAACGCATTGAGGCGCTCCTTCAGACACCTCAATCATCTACCTCACTAGCAAATTAACATCGTTTTTGGTGCATCCAAATCGTATATGTCTTAAACTTAAAAAAATTGTATAGTCACTCACCTTTTTATTGTTTATTTGTGCAGTAAAGTATCCTCTATCATATGAAACAAGAATGTTCATTATCGGTTCATAATTGTCCAATAAATCGTGTAATAAGATAAAATTGAGAACTTCCTCCATTTGGAAGTCGGTTAAAAAGATTTGGTAAGATAAGGTTATTCAGCGAATATCGACGCTATCAATTTCAAAATGAGTTGATGCTGACTGTACACTAAATGGTGAACACAACATTATGTTAGTAGCACACTTAAACCCAAGTTAAAAACACGTGCGTTTGAGTATCGAAAGCATATTTCTTATCAATTAAATGTTTGTTTATATTGTGATGTAGAGTTATAGGTTAAGAAGTGATGTTTACGTAAAAAATATCAGTTCGAATGAAGGATTTTCCTGTGTTTTTGTTTATTTGTTAACTATTTGGATTTAGATATCGCGTAAGTACTTGTCTATTTATTGAATGTCATTTTTGGAATAAGCCAGAAGGTCTATAGTAAAGTAATATGAAATAAATAGGGCCTGTTTCTGTAACTTGCTAAAATGGCTGGATGGATTATGGTGAAATTTTGCAGTCATGTAGGGCGTAACCTTGTTTAATATTTAATCCTTGGGTATGGCATTTGCACCAGTGAAGCTGAGGGCAGCAGCTAGTCAGAAATAACATTCGGATACTAGGAATTATAGAGTCATTAGTACGAGTGCCTATAGATTTTTATTAGAACATTCATTAGTACGAAATACTTTAGCTTGTTAACTGACTTCCAAAAGGAGGAGGTCTGAATTCGTGTGTATGTTTTATTTTAACACGAGCGTTTGCCCGCGACTTCGTACACGCATAAACTCAAAAGTCCTATATTTTCTGTTCCCGTGGGAATTTCGGGAATTCCTTCCATAATACAAACAGACACTTATTAAGGAACCTTTATATCAAGTATCACATCCGTGCACTCAAAGAATTAGATTTTATCATACAAACTAAAACATCATATATTTCCCGGTCCCGTGGGAATTTCGGGAATTCCTTTGATAACCCAACCAGTCTCTTTTTGAAGAACTTTTATGTCAAGTATCATATCCGTGCACTCAAGGAATAAGATTTTTCATACAAACTAAAAAGACCAATAATTCCCGTTCCCGTGGGAATTTCGGGAATTCCTTCTTTAGTACACCCCCAAATCCCCTAAAGAATGTATGTTCCAAATTTTAGCTTTCAACGGTCAGTAGTTACGGCTGTACGTTGTCTGTCAGTCACTCAGTCAGTAACGGAACAGTTTTATGTTTATTGATTGTTTTTTGTTCGTCACACAATATTTTGGACAATTATTATGAATCGATTTCGAATATTCTTGTTTTATATGATAATGGATACTTTAGAGGTATGTAGTTTCATATAAATTTCATCGAAATTGGTTGAGTCCTTTTTGAATAACTTGAAATACTCGATATTTACGTTGATGATTACGGCAAAGTTTTGACAAGGATTTAAAAATTTAAGTGAAGTTTTTATTGCTCTGCATTCGTTGATTATTTCACATTTAATTACTTAATAGAGACTGGTTCCTAATATTCCATGCTGGACTGGGAGCGAAAGAAAAACATAGAATGTGCCAGCTACTTCTCTTCCCGGGCATACTGTAAAAGCCAGTTAAGGGACAGAGGTTTTATTGGCGTTTTTGCGGGCGATAGGCTGACTCCATGTCACTGCAATAGTCTCTCACCATCATTATAATACCCCCTTTGTGAAATGTGACATCAGATGGTTTTACAGCCTTTGGTGTTCTGCCTGCCCCATAAGGGATACAGACATATATAGTTCCTTATCTTGTAATAAGATTATAATGTATCTAAGTGTTATGTATAAAAGTATACTTTTGGATACTGCTAGAAAGAAACACCTTTTGTGAAATTGTACAGTAAGATGCGTACAAAAGATGAATCAATTTGATTTCCTGCTCAAACATTAGATCAAACAGGTTACTTATGTATTTTCACTAAGAGATAGAGACCAGATTTTAATGCAGTCCCGTCTAAAATTCCTTTCGGAATATTATGTCGTCAAAAACTTGACAATTAGGAATTTGGAGTATTTGTAAACTATAATTACTCTAACAACCTGTTATAACGAGGATTATGTGAAAGTTGCGACGTAATCAGTCATTAAAATTTGTTATTTTTCAAACGACTTCCAAAAAAGGAGGAGGTTCTCAATTCGTTTGTATGTTTTTTTGTGTCTTTGTTACACGATATTTCGGACAATTATGAATCGATTTTAAAAATTCTTATTTCAAATGATAGAGGATACTTCACAGTTGGTCCCATATAAATTTCATTGAAATCGGTTGGGTACTTCATTGAAAATTTCAAATTTTTGAAACAATATGTATGATTTCGGAGAATGTTTACGTGGATGACATTCTAAGTCGGCCAAAGTTTTGACGTGAAGTCGGGTTTTTTAATGCTCTATATTCGTTGATTATGGTCGGACAAAGTACTTCATTGTTTTGTTTTAACTACAAAAAATTTGAAGTTTTACAAGGGCAAATCATCGATAACTGCTTTACCACGAATCAAGTTACTATTATGAAATAACTAGTTAAAAAAATTTGAAGTCACATTTAGTAACTCGAATGTGGGTTCAATAAAAAATACCTGACCCTGCATAATAATCTACTCGATATTTTTCCCTCAAACTATTGAAAGAACCTTTATAATACTTTTCGCATCCGTGCACTCAAAGAATAAGATTTTTCATACAAACTAAAAAAGATTTATATTTCCTGTTCCCGTAGGAATTTCGGAAATTCCTTCCATAATACAACCAGATATCCATTGAAGAACCTTTATACTAAGTATCACATCTGTGCAATTTCTCTCCTATCGATTCAAAATGGCATTTGTCCATGACAGATTGACCATGAACACCTCCATAAAAAAACTAAATATCATGGAAGACAAACGTCCCATCCATATTTTATAAAAAAAAAACTGCCACTTGAGCGTTAAGGAAGTACAAAACATTATCTACTTCATTGTATGTGCTGTTCAACCCATTAATGATACGGATCTATAGATATGGTTGACAGAACACCACAACAATAGGTTTATATAAAAACGTGACTCGTGTCATTAAATAACTATGTTCCTCTGTTGAATTAGATTCAAAGTTTCGATTGAATTAGGCATTGAAATATTATTACACGTATAGAGAAGCTATCTCGAATAAAAAATGTGTTGCATTTTTATGACAAGAGCGTGGAGCATGCACGGCTTGGTCTGAATTCGGCCCTGCAGCGGCTGCAGCGCTAAATCTAGCGATGACGTCTAATTAAATTATTTCAAAAACAGCGCTAAATCGCTTTAAAAGAACAATATTGTAGTGCAAACCGTCAAATGTCGGGAATGTCAAGGTATAGAAACTAAAGTATCATCCTCATAGATTAATATTGCAGAAGTGAAAATGCATTTTTCAATATTAAAACTGCATTTTACTGTGATTTTACCGAGACCTTATTCTTGAGAAATCCAGCCACATATTTCTTGGACCTTTGTAGGTACTAAATGTGCCTACTACTTTGGCGATGGGGTAAACCTATCAGCCTCGGACGCCAGTGGTAGCGGATTCGATTCCCGCACGGAACAAGAAAAACAATGTTCCGGGTCTGGGCGTATACAGCCTCTTGCAGGCAGCCTCTCCACATCAATCCCAACAACATTTGTTCTACGACTTTTGAAAAGTAATAATTTTAAACATTAAAGTCTTCCCATACAAAATTAAATATTTGTTATCTCTAAGCATGCGTTACTCTATTTGCACTGATACCACGCACCTTACGTCACGCCACGTGCACTAGGGCGCGGGGTTGCGGGGTGACTTACAGAATACAGACTAATAAATAACAGAGGGAGCAAACATTTGTATCTTTATCTTTTTTGTGTCATTTATCAAGATTTGTAAAAAGTCGTAGAACAAATGTTGTTGGGATTGATGTGGAGAGGCTGCCTGCAAGAGGTATTAATGCGCTTATTAAAATAAACCTTGTAGGTATATGTATTTTCTATTCTAGGTTCCCCCTAGTTCGCTACATGGTATCTCATATCACAAGCTTTGATTACTTTAAGGCCATGTAAATAGTGTGATTTTCTGGGGATTCTATTATTATTTATTTTCTTTCCAGATCACAATGAAGTTCCTCATCATAGTCACCGTGCTAGCTACCATCAGCTCAGCCCAAAGAAGATGCCCTGGGATCATGTTCAACGACCGATACTACAACATAGAACTCCTAAAGGAAGGTGTCAACAGAATACACGATTTGGAGCTCAACAGAAATGACAATACGGTCTATTTCACCTTTGACCAAATCTCCGATATTCCTTTTACATCTTTAGGATTTATGCACTTGAATACTGGAAGCGTTGGGATGATTGAAGGAATACGAAACGCTTCTGGTATTGCGATTGATCAATCTAGAAATAAGGTTTATGTTGGAACAGCTGATGGATTGTATCTTATTAATGCTAATCATATACCTGTAAAACTCCCTGTTACTGATAAAATTAGGAACTTGTTTTTCAAAGATGTTTTGTATTTTGTTAATAATAGAAGGGAGGCTTTGACATTTGAAGATGGATATGTCAGTCCTGTCAGGGAGTTAACTAGAGAACTGGTTGATGCTTTAATTTTAGACGATGATAACAATATATTCTTTTTGCAAGGTCGTGACCTTTTTAGAATAAAACTAGGAACGCGGGCCATAAATACACATGAGAGAATCAAAGTTGATTATATGACTACAGACCCGAATTTTAAGCCCTATTTTGCAACAGATCACGGAATTTACGTGTACAATAAACATAAGTTTGCCCTGGATTATGTGTCCAAGTTAAAAAACGTGAAAGCGTTGGCTTTTAATAGATTTTTTGAGCCTATTTACGCAGCAGTTGGATTTTTGGTTAAATTAAATTATAGTCGTGTTACTTGTAGCGAATATTGAATAAGGTTGTGTATTAATGTGTTAATAAATATTTATTTTCTGCAAAAGCATTTTTATTTTAATTATAAGTCATTAAACTTAGATCTAAGACCATCGTTTCACGACAAATATAACGGAATGTAATCGCCAAAGTAAAGAAAGGGTGTTATAAGTAGTAATAGGTACCTACTGAGTTATACAGGGTGACTGGTGACAAATTTTTGATATTGAAGGAGAGCACTCTGTACTCGATTCTGGTCATAATTATGTAATAAAATTAGGTATTTACTTAATTTTGTAATCAACTTGTAATATCATTAAAATTTGGTCCAGCTCATTTTAAAAGAAAATAGTTCAAAATCTGAAGGTTGGTCATATGAAGTAATATTAGGAATCTGCGTACAATAAAATAGATTTTTAAAAACTTATCATGCAAACTGCTGTACATTTTTTTTAACCACGCCACGGCATGGCAAAAGTTCAGAACGAAATAAAAAAACTTATTAAGTTTGTGTAAAATCTTATTTTAAAAACGAGCTGTGCTAATTTCTATAAAAATAGTAGTTTTCATTTGATAGCACATCCATCCAAATCTAAAAACTAAACACAAAAATTCTTGATTACAAATCCTTGTGCCAAAAAGAATGTCGAAGCGTGGATTTTTTCAAAATTTCGAAAATATCGTATATCTCGGAAACGGAAGGACTTTTACCAAACATAACATTAAGTTTTCTGATTCGGCATATTGCAAATCATAAAATGCGAGCGGCCTCAATTGACCAAAGACCCCGTAGCGGTGCGTCGACATTTTGATTCCAAATTGGATTGTAGAATGCTATTGCTTTAATTTATGTTATGATCTAATAAAATGTTATTAAGTAGTCAAGACCATAATTACAACGAGTAAAATCAAATATTGGCTGTAAAAAAGATCCGATGCATTAGGAAAGCTAACATAATTGATGCATAATGTAATGACAGACAATGCTTTTAAAGTAAGAAAAAAAAACAAATTTTGACATTGAGCTGTCACTTTTTTGCCTTATTGACGCTTGGTTGGCTTATTTCGACTGGTTGTTGGATTATAAAATTATTTTGGGGAATAAAAGAAATGGCTTTAGATGTGGAGAGGAAGTCGTCAACTGTAAGTCCCAAATTTTTATATCTACCTATAATCAAAGATGTATTAAAAATGATAATCTACTGACTTGAGAAGGTTCCCAGGCGGCGCGGCGACGCGTCACGCGTCACGCGTTTTTAATACATCGCCGCCGGCTTTAGTGAAAATTCAAAATTAAAAAAGTTTTTTCATCTTAGGAATTTTACAAAACACTTGATGAAGTCAGTCATCACATACTTCGGCTTTAACTAGTTGTTGATAGTTGTTAAATAAGATATTACAGTAGACCAAGAGACAAAAAAGCCGGCAGAAAAAACTCTTGGCACTCTTTTTCAGTCAGAATTATCAAATTAATACAAATAGGTACAGTACAAATTGACCGTGACATGAAAAAAAACAAACACAAGACAGCTAATTGTGAGAGCCAATGTCATGTCACAACCAAATTGCTTACATAGTAGTTGCAATGAGCTATGGGTGCACAATACGAACATGACAAACTGGGGCCAGAGTATTTGAACAAGAATGGAATACAATAGTCATAGTATCATTAGCAAAACGACCTGGCACCGCTAGCAGCACCCGTTCACGAGTATAACGCAAGCACCAGCCATCACCCTCCTCAACCATATTTTAGGGAAGAGGGTGACCCGATACCCTACGCTGCCGCTAGCCATGCCGCCTGAGGGAGCATAGTATGAAACCAATTGATGGTTCAGATGTTCGGCCAGTACTTAATATCCTTAAACGTGCCCTAAGAATAGAGCTTTCACTATTTTAATAAGTGAGACCTGGATGCATGTAACATTATAATAAACTAGCTTTTGTTCACGAATTCGTTCGCGCATAAACATTGCAAAAAATCGTACTTTACGCGTTTTTCGTAAGCGCGGCTTCCAAAGTTGCTAGCCATTATAACTTAGAGGACGATTACAGGCTGTGGATGATGATGATGATAACTTAGACGGCCTCTATAGCACAGTACAGATATTTACAGTAATTCAACTCCGCCGCATCTTTGAAATAAAGACCTACGCATCCTTTCACATGTGATAGGGCTGCCCGCCTTCGGCGTTTAAATTACATTTGCCTACTTTGTGTTTACTTCCATTTAGTTTTATGACTGCAAATATACTTTTTATATATAGGTAAACAAATAAGATACTTTGTGAATTGAATAGGAAGTGTTCAAAAAAATACGTTTTGTATCAAAAACCATGTTAACGATTGAATAACAAATCGGTCTTATAATTTAGCGACCGAAAAATACTGGCTCCTCGATTGAGACGCACGAAAAAAATTATAATTAATTTTTAATGTATAAACAATCCGCATATTACTCATAAACTCAATCAACAATTATTTCGGTATGCAGACACTCGCGACTAGCTGCATGCCAAGCGCACGCCGAGATCGAGCCGCAGCGGTATAGCTCGCGTTTGGTCCGTTTGTATGAAGTTGAATTACTGTAGATATCTGTACTGTGTCTATTACAACCGGGTCTGTTTGTGGAAATTAAGTTTTCTAAACTGGCTAGGACACATAAAAGTTCCGCCGTGTATTCTCCATAACATAACACAAGCTTATTCGTATATACAAGGCTCTTTTTTAGTAACCGGCCAAAGGCTTAAATACATGGAGTTTGAGCCGTCGACCGATGATGTTTCAGCATTTAATGCCGTCGTGATTATTATTAATAGATTGACTTTATAGTCATGAACCATGTTTGAAAGGTTATTGAACTATTTTTTAAGCTATTGCATAGCTTCTATCGCGGACCTTGAGCGTGGGGACCGAATCCAGAAATTCCGTAACGAAAAATATCTAACATCCCCCACTCCGACCGGCACAGCGATGATACTTTGATTTCATAACTTTACATGCGGGCTTTAATAAACAATCAGCACCATCTACTAGAAACTTGTGGAACTTCATATTAGATCAAACATTACTGCATTAATAAAATAAATAAATAATTATAATTGCATAAGTTGATAAAAAATACTATGCAATAGCTTTACTGCGGCAGTCTCCGAGTGCCACACGTCTTTTTTGTTTTTGGTAGTTTAATTAAACAATGAAGTCAAAGGAAATCACTTACAAGTACAACACTAGAGTCACATGTCCAACATGTTGAAAAGCAATGAAAAAAGCAAAGAAAATAGCAATAATACACATTGTTTTGAGAATCCGTGCGGTTGCTGGGGTCTTGTGATGTGAGGTAGCTGAATCGAGGTCCATGATGCAAAAACAGTCGAAAATAAAAGGAAAACCGAAAGAGCACAACCATTGTTGCAAAGTAACAGAGTGAATATTTGATTGATGTAGGTATTTGACTTTTGAACTAAAATAAAACATAACTCAGAAAAAGTTATAGTTGCAATCGAAATAATGAATTTACAGATTATACAATTAACATAATTATGTTTGTTATGAAAAGCTGTATGTATTTATCTTTAAAATAAACCACAAGTAAAATTTCTTTTGCATTGAACCCCAACGTTGCGCAGCTATTGTATGGAGACTCCTCACGTTTAATTTCTTATTAACTGAGATTATTTTAATTGGGAAATATTAATTTTGTTCCGATACTTTTTTAATAATCATTTGGATATTTCTCCAAGGAAAAAATTTTTGATGTCTTTTATTTATTTATTTGTCGGAAAACGAACAAACAAAACGTAAAAGAAAAGCGTTACTCATAAAACACGATAGAATTAATCACTGGACAGATACTTAGTACCGAGTCTGTGGGCTTGGGTATAACCCTGGCTTAATTACAACAAAATCTTAATTCG
Organism: Stenoptilia bipunctidactyla; assembly: GCA_944452665.1. NCBI lineage: Eukaryota > Metazoa > Arthropoda > Insecta > Lepidoptera > Pterophoridae > Stenoptilia > Stenoptilia bipunctidactyla. The sequence goes on from OX101745.1 coordinate 18,075,385, forward strand.
CGAGTCCGTTCCGTCAGTTACTTTACAGTTACAATACCAACTCAATTAATACCGAGCTACTATCGACCGTCAGTCCGAGATACGTCCGCGCACCTAGCCGTCCTAACCGTATCTGCGTCACTTGCCATCATCCTACTTCAAGATATAACCTATGGCGCTGCAATCGAATGTCAGTCAGTCATTGCATTTAGCGCCCTCTTTAACAGTGCTACCAACATACTTCCGTTACCATGAAGTCATACTAACATCTTAATATCGCCAACTTATCGTTAGCTCCGACACGGCCATCCTGCGATGGAGCACGTCCTCGTGTGATATTCTGAAACAATCATACCAAAGTGGCGGCTCGGCCACTCCTGACAATGAAGTCAGGCAAATTCTGAAAAGAAAACACACAAGTTTGAATTTTTAATAACTGAAAATACCGTTTCAGTTAACCAAGTTCCAAGCACCATTGAGTAACAATTATCTCCAAATCAAACATTGAAATCCATTAATTTCATTATTAACAACAAGGTATATCGTTCGTGGCAACAATTACATCATTTCCCCACGGGAATCCTGAGTCAACCAATGACTCCTTCAACACACTATCCAGAATCTTTCTGGCGTAGTCACAAAACCAACGAACGAGAACCTGTATCCACAACACATTAAATCTCTTCCAAACACCAAAAATAACATCTTTCTTTACAACTGCAATGGATACTTGTACTTTTGGCAACTTCAAAACTTTAACCTCTACAGGTTTTTTTTTATTTTACTTCAATTTAATATTTCCATCAAAATTCTAAATCCACGATTTAACAATTTACGTAAAGCTACCACTGGTTCGGAAGATCCATCTACTGAGAAGAACCAGCAAGAAACTCAGTAGGAATCGGCTAACGTCAACGCATTGTACGAACCACAATACTTTCGATAAGAAAACCGCACATTAAACAATGAAATTTCCTTTGAATGTAACATCAAACAATTTGACAGCGGTCGAACAATAAACAAAGCAAACATAAGCTGCTAGAATAACCCAATTAATTAGCAAACAATGCAAAGGCTACACACAGGCTACTCAATGCCACACAGGCTAGTCATTGCCACACAGGCTGTCATTGCCACACAGGCTAGTCATTGCCACACAGGCCAGTCATTGCCACACAGGCTGTCATTGCCACACAGGCTAGTCATTGCATTGTACTTCATAATTCACAACAACAAAGTATTAAAATTGTTCGACAACTGCAAACAGTTCGACAGTAAAATCCAGCTCTTTTGTCAATCGCAACAAGTTCAACGCATTTTTAATTTTCAATCTTTTCAATCTCGGCGTTATTACCTATCTCCGTAATTCATTAAACACACACTATCGTAATATTACGTTTCAATTGCCAAAATAATAACAAGTTTACTGTTACCAAAACATAAGAAAACGTGTCTCCTAAGAATCGCAGCAAAATAATCGAAGATCGGCAAGATACAAAGCGATTTCTACTGAGTCACGGATACACGATAATCAGAAAGAAAATCTACAACTTCAATATTCAGACTACCTATTTAAAAAGGCATTATGAAGGCCGCTTAACCACAAAATTTCACCCGCTCAACCGTGATATCATTACTATCTACCAAGTAGGTACTAAAGGTTCAAAAAGAAACGCATTAAGCCACAGCAGCGCAAGCTATACAAAATTAACGCAAAATAAATCGATTGAAATTTAGTTGCCATGTTTCAAAAACTCGCACGCAATAGAAATGAACCAAGTAAAAACACGTTATGAAAATAACAAAATTAACGTATTGGATCCCTTTAAATCACACACTAAGTTATCACGAATTTAATTAACAACACATGGCAAATATTTTTACACAAACACGGCACACAAAATGGTGAACTCTCTAAGACACGTGAATTTACTCTAATCACAAACGAAAGTTAAGCTTGGTCAGATCCCGGAAGTCTATTCGCAAAATGAACCGAAACACTAATTATGCATGGGCTCATCCCACTTCTGATGTCGGAAAACGAACAAACAAAACGTAAAAGAAAAGCGTTACTCATAAAACACGATAGAATTAATCACTGGACAGTTACTTAGTACCGAGTCTGTTGGATTCTTGCTATATGAGGGTAGTAATTTTAAGTATTGTAAAACTTTGTATCTACCTACAGTTGCTCGTATGGTGCTGAGCTAGTCGGGCGCGGCATGGCATAGCAAGAACAAAAAAAAACCTATAAAAAACTTAGAACCGAGCGGACGTTTGTGGCACTCCCGCTGACCATTTCACTCTTACATATAACTTTAGTGCTAAGTGGTGTTCTTGCAACGTTTGTAAGGTGGTTTGCAATCATTGTGCTTACTAAACGCCCCTGGATGAACTTTGCAGCTCCACTTACTGGTGGCTGGCGGTGGCAGCTCAAGGTTTGTGCGATCTTTTCTTTACTATTTTCGTATGGCAAGAATTCGTAATTCAAACCTACTTAAATCAGTGTAATAATAGGTTTTCACTTTGAACAAAACTTTAAAATAATTAGGAAGCCCAGCTTAAATACTTTGCCCAGCCCCAACATTGGTCCTTCGATCCCGGATTTCCTAATTATAAAACATATTTACAACATAGATTTTCAATACATAACAATTTAAACCCTTAATTTTAGTCTAGGTATCGCCATCATAAATACATGTGTTCAAACTGATCAATTAAGTGCATTGATTATCATTCCTAATTTCATATTTCTTCATATATTAATCCTTCATAACTATAAATCATACAAAAACCTTAACTTTCTTCAAATCAACCACGTTTTAATAGTTAACCTCAAAATCTCAACTGCGTCATTTCAAAATGGCCACCCGTAGTAGACATGAAAGTAAACCGGACGATGATGATATTTCACATAAATTGAGTAGTCTTACTGCATTAAGGCAAAGATTATTTACGCAGATTCAACAATTATATGATACAACTTTGAAAATAGACACCTGTCCTGAATCTGTAGATATTGACTTATTTTTGCTTCGTGCTTCTGAAATCTCATTGTTAAGAGATAAATACGAAAAAGTTAGCCTAAATATTTTCGAATTAGAAATTCAATTTAATCCCAAATTACAGTTTTCTAATAAGGAACTCGACGCCTTTGATGAGTTGTATTTCAAGGTTAAACTTTGTGCAAAACAATGTGAGATGAAGTCAATTAAAGGTGAAAGCCATCTAGACAGTCGTCCTAGGTTACCTAAACTTGAGTTGGTTTGTTTTGATGGAAATATTGAACATTTCAACACATTCCATGAAACATTTTGTTCCTTGGTACATAATCAACCTAGCATTCCTAAAATTGATAAATTTCATTATTTATTATCATGTACGAAGGGTTCAGCTTTGAATATAATTAAAAGTGTGCCTATTACATCGTCCAACTACGATGTCGTGTGGCAAGCTTTACTTGACAAGTACCAAGACCAACGTATGTTGGCTGGTAAATACCTTGATAAAATGTTAAACTTCACACCTATTTCAAAGGAGTCACCCATAAGCCTAAGTAATTTCATTGAAGTTTTTGAAAATTCATATAAAGCTATTTCCTCTTTGCAGTTACCTAATTTGCATAGTTACGTTATGTGTCATATTGCATTAAGATCACTTGATCAAAATACTCGTAAATTATTCGAACAAAGTATTGATCAAAAAACTATTCCATCTTACGAAAACTTAATAACTTTTGTACAAAATCAGATTAAAGTATTAGAACATTCACAATCGTATAATTCTATAATTACAAAATTATGGCACACAACGTAATACACAAAATACTAACACTAATTCAAATAAAAACTTAACTTCACGCAAAAACTATACACAAACGTCAACTAATAAAATAACTAATAATAATCTGTCATTGTGGTGAAAATCATATGATTTTTCGTTGCAGTAAGTTTCGTAAACTTACACCACAACAACGCATTAGCCGTGCTAACACCCTAAAGATATGCCATAATTGTTTAAAGTTAAATCATTCAGCTGCCGATTGTTTGAGTCAATTTAGATGTTTTACATGCGCACAGCCGCATCACGCGCTGCTGCATCTCGACTGTCGTACTGATAACAGGGAACCTGTCTCTGCTCCTGCGACGCCTATTGTTTACTCGAACAATACATGCTGCCATGCTTCTTCATTACATAATAAGAACTATGCAGTTATATTAGGCACAGCTATAGTTAATGTTGTTGATGTTTTTGGTAACGAGCAGCCGTGTCGTGTTTTAATAGACTCGGGCGCACAATCAAATTTTATAACTTTAAATTGCTTAGAACGATTAGGATTAAAACGTTTTAAATGTCCTTATAATATTTATGGCTTATCGGGTGAAATCGTAAAAACATATGGAATGACTTCGTGCACGATAAAACCTAGACATAGTAGTGACCCGGTGTTTGACATAGACGCCGTGGTACTTCCGCAAATTACTTCCGACTTACCTACTTTTGATATTCCGGAACACGTTGTTAAGGAGTATAAAAATTTAGTGTTAGCGGATCCTTTCTTTTACAGACGTTCTGTAATAGATATAATTATATCTGGAGACGTATTTCCACACATTTATGATGGAAATCGAATCGTATTCGGTCCATCCCTTCCGTTAGCGTTAAGTAGCATCTATGGTTACGTAATAACTGGGAAGTTAGAAGTACCGTGTACTTCAATGAATAATAATAATTGTAGTACATTAATGTCGTCCAACTTAGTGTCGTACACTAAGGATAATGACTGCATTAATGTGTTCCTGCAGCGTTTCTGGGAGATAGAGGACTCACCGTGTGAACCTCCTATCGATCCCTTAGAGCAGCAGGCCGAGGAGTCGTACTCCTCACAAACATACCGCGACGCGAGCGGCAGGTACGTGTGCCCGCTGTTGCTGCGCGGCGACCGCGCGCCGCTGGGGGACTCCCGCGCGGCCGCCGAGCGCCGCCTGCTGCAGCTCGAGCGGCGTCTCGCGCGTGACGTCAGCCTCCGTGAGGCCTATATAGCATTCATGCGCGAGTACGAGAGCCTTGGACACATGGAACCCTACACAGGTTCCGAGCCGAGCCAGTACCTCATCCCTCATCACGCCGTAGTTCGTCCAGGCAACACAACCACTCCGGTTCGTGTTGTATTCGATGGGTCAGCGCCTACATCTAATGGCGTTTCGTTAAATGATTCTCTTTTGTGTGGTAAAAAACTGCAGCAAGATATTTTAAAGATATTATTTAATTTTAGACTGTATGACATTTGTTTTACCGCTGACATAACTAGAATGTATAGGGCTGTTTTAATTGTTCCAAAAGAGCGTAAGTACCAACACATTTTATGGAGAGAATCACCTGACGAACCTATTCAAGTTTACGAGTTAAAAACAAATACCTACGGCTTGCGTAGTGCGCCCTTCATAGCTGTGCGTACGTTACGCCAGCTTGCGCACGACGAAGCAGCGCTGCACCCCCTTGGGGCCCATTTTATACTGCATGGGTCCTACGTTGACGATTTTCTGGGTTCTACGCAAACCCTACAGGACGCCTGTGCGTTACAGGATGACGTCATCGCCATTCTTAAGAAAGGTGGCTTTAACTTAAGGAAGTGGGCGAGTAACTCGCCGGAGCTTCTTGGACGGGTTGGCGCGGATAATTGTGCGATTATAAACTTTGATGAAGACACGTTGTCTTCAGTTAAGGTCCTAGGGTTAAAATGGGACCCCAAGGATGATAACTTTTTCTTTGATTACAACTTAAAAGATAGCACATTTACAAAACGCTCTGTATTAAAATTATTAGCAAGTATTTTTGATCCTGTCGGATTTTTAGCACCCTGTGTCTTTCTTGCTAAATGTATAATGCAGGATTTATGGAAGCTTAGTATTGGTTGGGATGAACCCCTTCCTCCAATTCTCCGTGAGAAGTGGGAGAAGTTCATCTCATCATTGTCGATACTCTCTGAACTTCGCATCGATCGTCACTTACTAATAACAGACTTCACTGACGTTCAGTTAGTCGCGTTTTGTGACGCTTCGAATCGCGGTTATGCCGCCTGTGTATACGTACGCAGTGTTGATAAAAACAACTTAGTCAAAATCAGATTACTTGCTTGCAAAACAAAGGTAGCCCCTTTAAAAACCCTTTCGATTCCAAGATTAGAGTTAATGGCGTGTGTACTATTATCAAAACTAATTTTATTCATTAAAAATAATCTTACAGATTTTAATTATAAAATAATAGCGCTTACTGACTCGAGTGTAGTGCTAGGCTGGTTGCAAACTCAACCTTATAAACTTAAAGTGTTCGTCTCAAATCGTGTGGCACAAGTAGTGGAAGTTGTTCCCTCGAACAGCTGGTATCATGTCAACAGCGAAAACAATATAGCAGATGTGTGCTCGCGCGGGATGTCGCCGCACGCGCTGCTCGCGGAAAGCCAGCGCTGGCTGCGCGGACCTCAGTGGTTGTCTGATGACATTAAACAATGGCCGATTAGCACATTCTACGTTAGAGACGAAACAGATATTTTAGAATTAAAATCAAAAACAGAAAGCTTTAACTTGGTGACTAACATTAATCATGAAGCTATAGAAAATGAATTGTTTTTAAGATTTTCTACTTTTAACAAATTACAGCGTGTTACCGCCTGGTGTTTACGTTTCATTCGTAATTTACGTAAACAAAAGAGAGATAGGTGTTATAAATCATTAACAACTTTTGAATTAAATAGTGCACATGACCTAATAATTAAATTGACACAAAATGCATTTTATTTTAAAGAAATTTCTGAACTTAAAAATAATAAAACTTTTATTCCGTCGTTACGGAAATTGTCTCCATTCCTGGATGAAGTAGGATTCCTCAGGGTAGGGGGTAGAATATTTCAGGCAAGTCTAACCTTTAGTCAAAAACATCCGGTTTTGCTTCCAAAACGTAGTCATGTGACTACCTTAATAATTGAACACTTTCATAAAAAATACCTACACGTAGGACCTCGTACGTTACAAGGTATATTATCACAACGATATTGGATCGTATCCGCTCGCAGTGTGATCCGTTCAGTTCTGTCGCGATGTGTCGTATGTTTCAAGTGTAGCCCGCGCACAGTACAACCGAGTATGGGTACGTTACCTAAGCCTCGTTTAGAACCCAACAAGGTCTTCAACCACGTTGGTGTAGACATTGGTGGACCGTTCCTAGTGAAGGAGAGTACTAGACGTAATGCCAAGTTATTTAAGGCATATCTTTGTTTGTATGTCTGCTTTTCAACTAAAGCAGTACATTTAGAAGTTTTAAGCGATCTGTCAGCAGATTGTTTTTTAACTTGTTTAGATAGATTTATCGCGCGTCGCGGCTTGTGTTCGTGTCTGTATTCAGACTGTGGCACAAACTTCGTTGCTGCCAGCAAGCATCTGCAACAAGTTGGTAATTTTCTAAATAATAATAAAATTAATGAAAGTATTGCAGATGGTTGCTCAGCCCGCACCATTACATGGAAGTTTAACCCTCCAAGTGCTCCCAATATGGGAGGACTGTGGGAGGCTGGCATCAAGTCCGCTAAACATCATTTAGTGCGTGCTGTCGGTGATAGGTCCTTAACGTTTGAGGAACTTAGCACCCTCTTTTGTAAAGTGGAAGCTGTATTAAATTCACGGCCACTTTGCCCTTTATCAGATAACCCTAATGAGTTTGAAGTGTTGACTGCTGGACATTTTCTTATTGGACAGAGCCTTCTGTCAGTACCAGAGTATAACCTTGAGGACGTTCCTCACAATAGACTGTCTAGATGGCAACATATTCAAAAATCATCTCAATCTTTTTGGAGACGGTGGTCTCATGATTACCTTCATACCTTACAGCAAAGATCAAAATGGCATGTATCATCACCTAATTTAAAGGTCGGCGATCTCGTTTTAATTAAGTCAGATTTAACTCGCCCTTTGCAATGGCCGCTAGGTAGAATAGTACAAACTTTTCCTGGCCCTGACTCCGACGTTCGTGTTGTCAGTTTAAAAACTGCTAGTGGTCTTTTGAAAAGGCCAGTTAATAAATTATGTCCATTACCCTTCTCAAATTAAAAATAATATTTACTTTCATTCGTAATGTTAAGTATTTTGTATAGTTTTAGTTATCATAATATTCTAATTTCTATTTGAAATCGGTGGCACGGCAGTGCAACTGCCAAGTTCCATTTTTATTTAGATTTTAATTAATTATTTCAAACGTTTTGAGCTTCATGTCCTCCTTAGAGTTTGAACACATTTTCGGATAGTATTTTTTTTTTTTTTCTTTTTATTTTCTTTAAGTGGAAATCATTACATTGATTTCGGTGGGGGGTATGTTGGATTCTTGCTATATGAGGGTAGTAATTTTAAGTATTGTAAAACTTTGTATCTACCTACAGTTGCTCGTATGGTGCTGAGCTAGTCGGGCGCGGCATGGCATAGCAAGAACAAAAAAAAACCTATAAAAAACTTAGAACCGAGCGGACGTTTGTGGCACTCCCGCTGACCATTTCACTCTTACATATAACTTTAGTGCTAAGTGGTGTTCTTGCAACGTTTGTAAGGTGGTTTGCAATCATTGTGCTTACTAAACGCCCCTGGATGAACTTTGCAGCTCCACTTACTGGTGGCTGGCGGTGGCAGCTCAAGGTTTGTGCGATCTTTTCTTTACTATTTTCGTATGGCAAGAATTCGTAATTCAAACCTACTTAAATCAGTGTAATAATAGGTTTTCACTTTGAACAAAACTTTAAAATAATTAGGAAGCCCAGCTTAAATACTTTGCCCAGCCCCAACAGAGTCTGTGGGCTTGGGTATAACCCTGGCTTAATTACAACAAAATCTTAATTCGCGAGTCCGTTCCGTCAGTTACTTTACAGTTACAATACCAACTCAATTAATACCGAGCTACTATCGACCGTCAGTCCGAGATACGTCCGCGCACCTAGCCGTCCTAACCGTATCTGCGTCACGGCATTGACAATCAAAGCATTTTATTCAATTTCAAGAGTTTGGTCATAGCACTATTTTAACGTTTGGTGGCGCCACTTATTACTGGCAATGACAACATATTATGAGTGAATTGAGTGAGTGATAGACAATCATTCGCTATTCGCCAATCACAAAACGCTGCCGGCTTGTAAAAGTCCTATGCACATCTGTTGTAAACTGCACATATCTGCTGTGTTTATATAATTTCCAGCAAACTCAGAAGTAGCGTCAAGTGAACTTAAGTCTATCATTTATGTAAATGAATTGTTGTGATGCTTGATAGACTTCATGATTTCCATATTTCGGCGAATAACTTTATAACTATCAAACATGCTAACAAGTCAGTGGTTCGTTAGTTCGTTGCCATTGTACTGTGAAATTAGCATCCTTTCTTTCACATATGAAAAACAATTATATTTGTAAACAATAATATTAAAAAAACACTAGTGCATAATCCACCCAAAGAACCTCAAGCACACAAGCGCCGCCAAGCGGCAAAAAAGCTTGCATTCCAAACTTCCTATAATATTGATGTGTCCTATCTGTACTTGTACATAATACTTTCTAATCTGTGATCTGCGTCACTTGCCATCATCCTACTTCAAGATATAACCTATGGCGCTGCAATCGAATGTCAGTCAGTCATTGCATTTAGCGCCCTCTTTAACAGTGCTACCAACATACTTCCGTTACCATGAAGTCATACTAACATCTTAATATCGCCAACTTATCGTTAGCTCCGACATATTTAATTAGTTAAGCACTTATAATACTAATTTAGAGTAGTCTTAAATCTAGTACTAATATCACTTACAGGCATGTACAGCATTCTATGTAATAGCATATTGTCACAATAAGATTAAACACGATGCATGCAAAGGAATGGTTGTAAAAAATAAAAAGATACAAAAAAATAAAAACGAAACAGAGTATGTCAAAAATTATTTTTCTGTAAATTTCAGAGAAATACCCATTTACATAATTCATATAAATTATCGTGCATTTAGTTCGTCCATTAATAGCTGAAACATAGAGCTTACTGACGGCCTGAAATGTTCTCAGGCATTTAAATTTTATGTTCTTTAATACAGTATAACTTACATGCATATTTATTATGATATTGCACCACAAACTTTTTTACAAATAGTCGCTGTCGACGAACACCCTACGCACGGTAGGACGCTGCGACGCCGCATTTCATTGATTACGTTTGATAATATTACGACGTAGCACTACAAGATTTTTTTTAACATAGCGTAGTCGTCTTTATTCATAATTCATATATAATTTAGAGGGACCATGCTTTGCTTAATGTATTAGCGAATATATTATTAATTTCCTTGTAAAAAAAGTCCTGTATATTAAAGAGGCCTTATAGTCCGTGGGTCCGTTTAAGTAATTTATTATTATTTTATAACCTTTCTAATTTCCAGATGTCTCAAAATATGAAGCGTTCAAGATATTCTAGAACTTTGTACACGATGTTTTTAATAACGATGTTGTGGGCCCTTGCGTACATTGTTATTATGTTTGGACTTAATCATCAACCGAAATATTACCCCAACATGATGCTGAATAGAAAGTAATTTAATTAATTTAACATACTTAACATACTATTTAATGTAGATTTTGCTCCTGAAGTTTTTTTTCACATGTCGGAATAAACTGTAATATATTAAACGACTTACATACATGTATAATACTATAATACGTTTGGATATTTTCTTCTAGAATAATACAAGACGAACTGCGCAAAAGTGTACTGATGGAGAAAGGAACCGGATGTAAAATGCCAGAAATAGATCCTTTTTCAAAAGAAGCCCTAAAATTTAATGAGAATGTTGACAAAATCGAATGCAACAATGTGGACTGGGTGGAATGCTATGTGAGTAACAGGTTTGATATGATAGATCGCCTCAGTAAAATGTCGCTGCGCAATAAGTGCACTCTCTATAACGTCTGCATCAGACCAATCATGACATACGACGGTCGTGTATTCCCCACGCTAACCATCGGTTTATTCACAAAGTTCGGGTAGTTCAAAGCAACTTCTGTCACAGAGCTATAAACGCCTCTTTCTATGTTCGTAAGGTGGACCTACATAGGAACCTAAAACTTCCCACCATACAGAAATACCTGAAGTGAAAATCATCCCAAATCATGTAAGCGCTCTCATAATCATCAACCTGGAGACACCAACTACTGGACAAAGGCCTCCCCATGTCGCGTTGTCACTCGGTCTACATTTTTTTAAGAGAACCAAGCCCACTTTTGACCTCAGCCGTTTAATCTCAGCTGAAGTAGGTAAAGATTAGGTAGAAGATGATGACAAAGGAACTGGATCTTCATAATAAATGGCAGAAACACATCATAGTCGGAGTGGTGATTTTTGCCAGCAGACTTTACTTAAATGAAGGCTAGTAGCGAACCCTGAAAGGACACAGGTGGGGTTCACCCGGATCCGGTGTTTATTAGCGACCATCAACGGATCGTCTGTACATCTTGCGAGGACTCTACGCTCAGTGAACCAGTAGGTACAAGGTCCAGCATGGCTATTTTCCTAAACAACAGCGTCGAGTTCGATGAGTCAGCGACGAGTGACATTATTGTTATTCACTTATATCGTAACACGAAACCAGCGCTAGTCGCTGACTGCGTGAGTAAGTACTGTTATTCGTCGAACTGTTCGATTTTAAGTTTTGGTATTCTGCATTTGGTATTGGTATTCTGCATACATTTGTATATCTATGAGCTCGAAGACGAAATCTTTGCCATCTCGTCGACGAGCACAGCGCTGTTATTTTAGTTACCCGAATAGCCCTATAGTACTTGAAAGCCTTATTTCCCCTAACTTCCATATGATCTGCAAGTTGCGAGAAGATTATTTCTTTGGTTCGCCCTTTCCATCGCCCGCTTAGTGATTTTCAGCATGTTTATAAGGACCGTAGTTACGGACTACATCTCAGTTCCATAAGTCATCACAAGCGGCAAAAAATACGTTGATATTACCAGGAACACAGAACATCACAGGAGATCGTAGTGTTTTACATTTACTTAACCGTGCCCAATAGCTGAACCATCCCAAAGGGGTGTTTTCTCGTGGTTCCATTGATTGGTTCACCTATAATAAGTTACCTATATTAACCTGTGAAGTCCTGGTATTTTAAAAGTCAATCTCAATTGAATTATTTTTTTTTTTTTTTTATAAGTGACTAAACCCGCGTTTGACCTCAATCTCACCTGATGTTAAGTGACGATGAGGTCGAAGATGAAAGCACACGGGTTTAGGAAGGAACTGGCTCTTACACTGTAATTAAAAGGGTATTTTAGAAAAATAAACCTGATAATTATTTAAATAAATTGAAATTATTTCATTTAATGAGGGATTTTCTGACAGCTCATAGAGATTAGTTCAAAACACGTACTTTTAAAAAGCCGAAGGCGTTAAGTCTGTATACTATAATGTAAGTAAGTGGTATCTATCATCTATGGTTATTTATAAGTTAAATTTCTGGTACAGACGTCAATTAATTTATTTTACTTTTAAAAAACGCAGTCTAAAAAGCGCCATCTATCGAAGCCTTTTGTACTATTTTTGTAACGTTTTGGTTTTTTAATGAGCTGTTGGAAAATGCCTCATTGAAATTATAACAAATACTACCTACAAATACTACCTACGGTTATTTTTTTATGGCGGTGGTACCACGGTAATGAAAAAGTAACCGTAGTACCGCAGGGTAACCACGGGTATGAAGAAATAACTGTAGAACCACTGGTGGTACTAGTGGTGGTACCACGGTTACATGGTGGAATCGTGATGAAGCCCAAATTCTTCGGTTTATCTCATTTACGATTGAACATTTCAGAAAGATGAATGCTTCATTGTTGACACCGCCAAGACGGCGGACTTGGATGTTCAATGTACTTTAATGGATATAATTCACGTGAATGATTTGAGATATGATTTAGGCGAGCCACGGAAACTAAAACGGAATGAGACGTACAAGCTCGTAAGAAGTGATGCCGTAAAAGTATCCTGTATCGGGAGGAGTAAGACTGGGTAAGAATCAATAAAAGTCAAACTCAAAAAAATCGTCAAATTTGAAATACGTCAAATCCAGTTGGTTCGATAGTACATTGTTCTCAATAAAACTCCCATTTCAGTATCGACCTACTGCCTCTTCGTTGGTTCGGCTACAAGTCAGGCTTCAGAAGTATTCCAGAACGCACGCCTGTTAAAAAAAATCCGCAAAGTATCATGATCTTCGCTTTTGACTCAACATCGCGAGCGGGGTTCATGCGTAGCATGCCGCAGAGTTATAAAATGTTGAAATCGATGGGATTTGTTGTACTGAAAAGGTTAGTAAGAAAGTCATGAGCACTGTAAACTTACCTTTTACTGTAAGCATAAAAAATCCACATTCTAATATGAAGCTCAATAAAAAAAAATATCGGCTTGCAGAAAGTCGCGACTTGGCCGCATGCCGATATTGAGCCGCGTAGGCATAGTTCTCGCTTCGTTCGTTTGTATGAAGTTGGAATACCGTATAGATTATATTTCCGTGTCATGACCGTATTTATACAAGGTTATAAGAGCATTATCCTTTAATCGGTTATACAACGTTAACGCCAGTAGTTGCGGGTTCGATACCCGCACGGAACAAGAAAAAAAATGTTCCGTGTCTGGGTGTTTATTTATTTATTCATTTATATTCTAGGTTCGCTATATGGTATTCCATATCAGCTCTACTTACTTTGGGGCCATATAGTTGGTGAGATTGTCTGGGATTTTTTAAATTTTATTATTATTTATTTATTTATTAATAGATATCCAACAGCATTATAGGTACAGAACAAATAATTTTAGATCTAGAGTAACTAAATATCTTAGCCAATAACAGGATATCCTAGAGTAGTTTGCATATGATATTATCTTAAAAATTCTGCAATTTTCAAGTCTCTTGTGTGTGGTGCCTTGGTTTTGTCGCGCGACACCCAGTGCGCGTGCGCGGCGCTCGAAACCGAGTCCGAGCAAGCAAAAAACCCACCTAAATTGCTCGGATCGGTGATCGGACTACTGCGTAAGCAATATCTGATATCGGTCCGAGATTTCTAGATTCATATTTTCACGGGTTTAACCGCTCTTACGCTGTAAAAGAAGTCGGTTTTTAATTCGGTAACTAATTAATTTATTATAATAATATGATTGCTTCCATGGTGGACTGGGAGCGAAAGAAAAACATACAATGTACCAGATGCTTCTCTTCCCGGGTATACTGTAAAGTCAATTAAGGGACAGAGATTTTATTGGCATTTTTGTGGGCGATAGGCTGACCTCCTGTTACTGCAATAGCCTCTCTCCATCATTGTAATACCTCATTTGTCAAACATACTGCCTTCCCCATAAGGGATACAGGCGTGAAGTTATGTATGTATGTAATAATATGATTTCAGCTACAACGTGATAGGAGACGGCACGCCATCGGCCTTGTTCCCAATCCTCACAGGCAGGAATGACTTTGAATTTTCGGATTTGAGAACATATGGTAGCAGAAATCGTGGCTTCTTCAATAGCTCCGATTTTATATTTGATAAAGCTCGTTCTTTAGGGTAAGTTGGTCTGGTGTAAGTATAATATGTAAGTATGATCATAAAATAGTTCAAGGATGTTCATCCGTTGTCTAGCATCCAAGCTATTTGCTTACTTTAGTGCTGTGTCAATATGGGGTGACTGATTACCGAAGGAGAGCACTCTGTACTCTGATTATGTAATATAAGCGGTACTTCATTTTTCACTAGAATTCCCTAATACAGGTAGTTTTTTTTAGTCGCCGGACAATTTTTTTTACACACGAAGTATTTATTTATACATTTATAAGGCCCGCCAGGGAAATTTACATCATTTCTTACATCTAAAAATATTAACAAACCATTGTTAAATGTAAAAATCTGTTTAAGGCAGGCACATCATTCATTTAAGGGACATTTACAGACAGACATATAAAATAATAAAATAAACCTAACTATAAAGTAAAATTAAAATTAATATTTATGTGCAAAAATTATAAATTAAATTTAACATGAATTAGGAAGATAAAAAAATACAGACTAAATTAAATAACAATTAAAAATATAACACAATAAAATTTCAATAAAAAAAATATTAGAAAAGGATAAAAAGAAATAATAATCGTTAAAAACTAATTTTACAGATTAATACTTAACAATATTAAATTCTCCATTGTTCATACAAATTATTTCAATTAAATTGTATTAACAGATTAAACTCTACTTAGATCGCTAAAATACTGAGGAATTTTCGGGGGATGACCCGTCCACCCACCGCCTCCACCCACTGGTGGGTGGAGGCGGTGGGTGGACGGGTCATCCCCCGAATTTTCATCCGAAAATCACGATAGGTGTCATTGAAAATGTCAATTTTGTGACAGTCTATTGCAAGCGTCTGGTAAGCGGTAAGAAGCGGCATGCATGCGGATATTAGTGCGAGCGCGGGGTTTGTGGAACGATGGCAGCGGAATACGAGGTGGTTTGCGAGGGACTCTGATATTGAATATACCGAGCATTTGTGGACAGTCGATCATATTTCTGAGAGTTTTATAAACGAAAGTCACGTCCAAAATGTTCCGTCTTGTGTGCAGACTGCTCATATTAAAGTGGTGCAGTCGGCCGTTATAGCAGGTCAGTTTATTTTTGTTACTCCAGTAAGCTCTGTTTGAAATGAAATGAAATGGAATTAATGAAATGAAATTATATTTATTTGAAAGATTTTTCACAATATACGGTCTTACAAAAGGGTTGTGTCTAGAAAAATCTGCCCTTAAGGCGTTCAAATATTACATTTAAATTTCTTAATAGTAGGTAAGCACAGTTAATCTGGTTACTAGAAATAAATTATTAAGATTAAATTAAACATTATATTATATACAATTGTTTACCAGTTTAGTTCATTCTTCGTATTATGTCATAAAACTCTGTTTGAGCAAATTGAACCCTCACCCTTTTACCATTGGACTACTAGACGCAGACAGTTCCTTTTTGATACGGGTCGCCAAGGTTTGGAATGAACTGCCTGCGTCTATTTTCCAGTATAGTCCTAGTACTTTTAAGCGTCGAGTGAATAGGTTTCTCGTGGATGGACGTGTACCACCTTAGTCTTCATGTTCACTTAACATCAGGTGTCATGGAAGACAAACGTCCCATCCATAATTTATAAAAAAAAAAGCAAGATGTCTCGTGAAACGTTTCTGAATGCGTTCAATTCTAAGTTGGCGTATATTATATTGAGGAGACCAAACCACCCTACAATATTCGAGTATACTGCGTACTTACATAACTATTATATAAAATTATTTTAGTCGATGGATTTTTAAAAGCTTTACCATTTCTTATAATAAAACCGAGTGCTCTCTTGATATCATATTATCAAAAGTATCATACGTATAGAAACTAGTTCTGCAAAAAAACGTGTTAATTATTTTACAAGGATATCAATATTTTCGCTAACATATTAAGCAAAGCATGGTCACTCTAAATTACCATTAAAATAAAGACGACAACGCGCTACCTTTTTTACTTCTACATCGTAGTATGTATTATCAATGAAATACCGCTTCTTACTAGCTATGTTCATCAACAGCGACTATTTGTAAAAAGCTTCGTAGTGCCATATCTTTATTATTTCTACTGAACGATACAAAACTGATATTGTATTATAGAACATAATATTTCAATTTGGCCGGTGACGAAAAAAAAACCCTGTATAAATAAATTTACTAAAGTTTTGTTATTATTTACTTTACTTACGCCGGAGTCAATCGCGGCACGTGACGCACGTGGATTGCTGCCAACGCTAGTGTAACCATGCGTTGCGTAATCAATTCTTTAACTTTCGGTTAAGTTTACTTAGTAAATGATTAATATTTATAAAAATATATAATTTTTCCTTTTATTCAATTTCAAAAGTTACCCACTAATCACCCTGTATAATATCCAAAGATATGCATGTTTCAGATACCGCACAGCATACTTTGAAGACATGCCATGGGTGGGCACCTTTCAGTTTAGATTTAACGGATTTAAGGAACAACCAGCCGATCACTATACTCGGTCACTTCTGATGGCCGAGTTTGGCAATGGAAAAAAGTGGTACAAGGGATTTTCGGAGAAACACTGCATCGGTGGCACTCCTGTGCATTCGTTTCTGCTGAATATAACTGAGCAGGTAAGGAGTTTTACTAAAATAACAGCGCTGTTGTAGTGCCTCTCCTGGGCTACGGGTTCACTGGCTCACTGTCACGCCAAGCACTAGGTAACGACTGACACCGACTTCATCGCTCGACCCCCACTTGCGGACATGAGACAGTGTACAGTATCTACTTAGCAGATACACAAACACTACAGCTGTGATTGTCAGTTCTTACGAGCTGGGGTCGAGTTATGTGTTATGTGAATACCAAGCCCTGCGTGCCCTTAGTATAAAACTATACTGACACTTGGACTTCCAAAGACTTCCACTTCCACGCACGGAGCAATAAAAGCTCATAATGTTCCGCGTCTGGGTGTTTATCTATACTGGTTGAGTCTGGGTAAAGCATACAAACGAAAATGATAAAAACTATTTTTCTGTAAAAACTGTGCAAAAAACGTATTTTTTGTTAAATAAACATCTTGATTTTGAATGAGGGATTGTTTTAACAGGTTTTTTCTTATTTTGACGTCCTAATTTTTCTATTCTTAATCCAGTTTGTTTTAATAATGATAGGTACATACTTTTTTTTACAAGTTACACCGTTTTGATTACCTACATACCTACAAGGAGGGCAACGCAGTGACTCAATTCTTTGAAAGACCTGTAAATATTCTAATTTAATATGGCCCAAATTATCGCCATGTTTCGTTTGTGCACTTCATCTAGACTCACCGTGTATATATTTTTATATTCAATGTTTCCCACTACATGTATGCGCTACATGTAGTGGGTGTGATTGTCGATTTTTTTGTTCATATAGTTATTTATTGCATGCTGGATCATTTCCCGGGCATACTGTAAAAGTCAGCTAAAGGACAGAGGTTTAATTTGAGGTTTTTTTTTGTGGGCGATAGGCTGACCTCCTGTCACTGCAATAGTATCTCTCCATCATTATAGTACCTCCAAATTTGTCAAATGTGACATCAGATGGTTTTATAACCTCTGGGGGTTTGCCTATAATGCTGAGGCTACACTACCGTGATATGCCAATAATTATTGCCATAACTTAAACAACACCTAGGTGTACCCACGATTTATGGCCATAATTTTCCAATGCCAATCAATGTGGCCAATGGTGGAAGGCAATAGCTCCGGCGGCGGCGGTCTTTTTTCGCGCATCAAAGAAGATTACCGCAGTAATTATTGCGTTTGTGGCCACACTACCGTTTGTCCAGTGTGCAATATGAGCTCACCGGCGACGCACGTATCGACCGACATGGAGTGGTCAAGTGAAAACGCGCTCGAGTTTTTAGAATTATTCCAATCCGAACCGTCTCTTTGGGATACCCTTTTTTGTCTTCTTTTAGCTTTGTTGAAATTTAAAAGATTCATGTAAAAATAATTGGCACTCATAAAACACAACACCGCTGCAGCTTTGACCTCCATCTTGAAAAAGTGATATTTTCCGCCAAATTTATTGACATATCTAGGTAAACTCTAGTGTAACCACACCAGTTCATGGAGTAATTTAAACGGTAATTTAATGTCATAATTATTGCGGTAACAGCTCGGTATACGGTATGGTAGTGTGGCCTCAGTATTAGGGATACAGGTGTTAGGGAAGTTATGCATGTACGTTTAGTTATATAAAAAAAATCATGTTTGCAGTTCCTGAATATCCCGGCTACCAAATTGGGCTTCATGTTCATATCCGGCATCTGTCATGATAAATACTACCTGATTTCTGTGGCGGATGAAGAGTTTGCCAACCTTTTGAAACGATTTAATAAAGACCGTAATTTACTTGCCAACACTACGTTTATTGTCATGGGTGACCATGGCACCAGGTCAGTAAACTTTTAACACATACACTGTTACAGAAGACAATGATCATACAGCTTGTAGGTATAACTATTATGGCCATCAATTATTTTTGCATAACTTTAGTATCATCCACGTTTTTTTATGTATTTTGAGTTTTGGTACATGCCGTATGAAAGCAAAAAAACTGTGGTGTCTTTAAAGACCCCGTGGTAAAGAGCGGCCCGACCGCGTGTTTACAAAGCCTATAGTAAGTATTTGAGTCTCGAGTCAGACTCTAATAGAAGAGCATTTGTTTATGCATATTACTCGACAATACCTAATCTATTATAGCTCCTGCTTACTTGAGGTTGAAATTAAACGATCAGTTTGATGATTAGTAAAATAATGAATTAATAAATTGATAAAGCTTAATATATACAGGTGTTAGAAAGAAATAATTCACTATCAGTTATTTCATTCGAAACTAATTAGCTAGTTAGTAGCGGCAGCTAGTTGCTAGGGTAGCTACAGTATCTTATTAGTAAAAAAAATAACTTAAATGGATTAGCTTTTCGTCGTCATATTTTCAAAGAACTGCAAGGACAAAACCTAGTACATATTCACTCAAATAGATAAGCTTTTGTCGAGATATTTTCACACCGGCGGCTCCCTCATGGAAGGCGGAGTCGTTACGGTTAGGTGCCAAGACGAGCGCAGCGAGGAGGAGCATGTTAGGTTGCATATAGTTATACAAGTGCGCGAGTGGTGCCGCGGGAGCGGCCAGCGAAGCGCCATAAACCTGATCAGCTATTATAGTCAACTTTGCATAATCCCGACGTGATCAAAAGTCAAACGTTGAGTCATCGAAATAACGATGGTCATAATGCATACATATTCTATTTCTATCTTTGAAGATCAGAACAATTGCCATTTAAGTATCAACCTATTATTGAAGCTAACGATCAGTAAATATCGATATTAAATGGAATAGCATTTGTTGTTGGAAGTTTAAATTGAAGTTATCTCACAAAGTCTACGCAACTTCGCTCAATTTCTGCACTAGAATAGATTAGGGTTTCGGCAAGTTTTTGTCATACAAAAGCTAAGCCAGTTCAGTTTGCCCTTTCACTGCCTTTGTAAATAAGAGGCCTGACCATGGATAGAGCTTATCCGTTTTCAGTCCCTCGTGTTTAAAGGGTCCATTCTAAAATGACATCGAAACGGATGCGAACTATTAACTATATGATTATTTTAAGATACGATTCGTGTAAGCTTAAACAATATTTTTAAAAGCACTGCTTTTTTGACAACAGTTCCCACATTCCAGATTCTCTGCTTACCGAAAAACTTACCAAGGAAAGATAGAAGAGCGATTACCTTTGATGGCCATAAGACTTTCGGACCATTTATCCCAGAATACTGATGGAGTACGGAGTTTGGAGTCAAATATTGACGTTTTGACAACCCCATTCGATGTTCATGCCATGTTGATGGATATAATGCAAGTGCAAGAACAGAAGAGTACCTACAAAGTGGAGGGGAGCGATTTGTTGAGATCCATGTCATTGCTGAATCCTGTAAGTATTTGATTTCGAACACTGTTGACCGAAATCCGATGAGTGCAGCGTTGAAGAAGGACTTTTTAGACACACTGTGGTCTGCGGGATTCAACGAAAATAATGCGTTAAAAAACCGAGTTCATTTGACTTCAACCAAATTGTTGATCTGGGTTAGATCAACTGTAACTTAAATATGGTTGGTTTAATAACCAATTCCACGTTTTAGCTCAATCTCACCTGGTAGTGAGTGAAGGTGAGATATCACAAGATATGAGAAAGTGCTGGGAGCAAAGTAAAAACATAAAATGTGCCAGCTGCTTCTCTTCCCGGGCATACTGTATAAATCAGTTAAGGGACAGAGGTTTTATTGGAGGTATTTTTGTAGTTCTATAGGTTGACCCCCAGTCACTACTATAGTCTTTCTAACTTCAAACGGTACGGACGACGGGACACGCCCGTACATAGTTTTTCGATTTTAATCGTAGTTTAACCAAATAGTACTGGACTGGGAGCGAAAGAAAAATATAGAATGTGCCAGCTGCTTCTCTTCCCAGGCATACTGTAAATGTCAGTTAAGGGACCGAGGTGTTATTGGAGGCTTTTTTGTGGGCGATAGGCTGACCCCCTGTCACTGCAATAGTCTCTCTTCACTATTATAATGCCTCCAAATTTGTCAAACGTAACATCAGATGGCTTTATTACCTCTGGTGTTCTGCCTACCCTATACGGGATACAGGCGTGAAGTATGTATGTATGTATTTAACCAAATAGTAAGAGGTTAAGTATTCCATTATCACGACTGTACAACGACACTAATAAAAGAGTCTTGTTCATAGCTGACCTGTCAGATTTTTGACAACTCATTGAATGTATTGAAACAATATATTATAGTGCAAATAATAGCTCATATTCGGTTAATTCCAAATCATTTACTTATATTAGAAACCGCAGCAAGGATTTTAATATTTTACTCTGTCAAGTTACTCAATAGACTACTTGTATCATCCACTTGAAATGAAAATCACGATATTGTTTCTAAGAAATTAAATCAAGTCTGCACCAATAGTTTAAGATGAAAACATGCAGCATTTCTTTACCTAACAAAAAGTAGTTTGACAGGTCAGAGATTGTATGGACCGTGAACATTACTCTTTGCGAGCGAAATTGCGTACGCGCGTACGATACAGACGTACGGTGCACACGTTACGCAGAGTAGGCTCTAAGCTGTCATTACTGATCTTATTTGTAGTGAAGTAAGTTATACTGTTGTCCTAAAGATTCCACCATCAAGGTCATGTGGCGAAGCAGGCATACAGCCTCATTGGTGCGCCTGCAGCAAGTGGCATACGATGAAGACTTCAGACTTCCTATACTACCGGGTTGTCAACAGTTTGGTTTATTACATCAACAACCTCACTAAGGAAATAAGGTTCGTTGGAAATAGTAGTTAGGGGAAAGTAGAGTTAGCTGCAGAAATGCTTGGGGCTTCAAACGTGTCAATAAAGATTTTGGGGAAATTGTCAACTTCATGCTCTAATATTTTACTTATTGGCAGAATCACCTAAAAGTTATGTTTGCTCCTAATTTGAAAGTAAAAAGAAAAAACTTAAACAGCTGTTGTTTTACAAATTAAGATGTCTTTTTAAATATTGTAAGGATAGGACGTTTGTCTTCCATGCCACCTGATGGAAAGTGCGCATGAAGACTATGGTGGTACACGTCCATCCACGAGAAACCTATTCACTCGACACTTAAAAGTTCCAGGACTGTAGTGGTCAGGAAAAACAGACGCAGGCAGATTGTTCCACACCTTGGCAATCCGTACCAAAAAGGAACTATCGAAGCGTTTTGTTCGACCTCTTGGTAAATCCACTATATAGGGATGGAAGTTCTGTCTGCGTCTGGTAGTCCGGTGGTAAAAAGTGAACTTCACAGAACATAGCAGGACTTTGAAATTGACCTTACATGTGGGGTATTTTGTCCATGAAATTATGCATAGTTACCAACCAGCACTGGGCCAGCTTGGTGGATCATTGCCTTAACGTCCTCGGCACCCAGAGGAGAGACTCATAGCCCTGCAGTGGGCTCATTACACGGAGTTGTGATGATGATGACTACTCCCAGAGTTCTATTACTACCTACATGCCGGGATACACTGTATAATTAGGAAGACGTATTTGTTTTTCATGTCTCCTAGTGAGAATTGATCACGAAGACTTAGGCAATATAGGTCTATTCATAAGAAACCTATTTTATTGACGCTAAAAAGGTACATCTACATAGACAACGCAAATGCATGTACTTCGTATGTCCGAACCCCGACCAAGCGTCAAGGTTAGTCCCCGCTAGGTTCAGTCACGCGTATGTATGTCTGTTAGAAAATCGATATCACAATATCGATATCTTTCTAAATAATCGATTTCATCGGCTGCATCGATGTCTTTGAATTTGTATTTCCCATTACTAAATATTAGCTGTGACGTCACAGTAGGTGTTAAAAAGTCGGCACGCTTGGTTTCAATACAAATCGTGACACTTGCGTTATCTATGTAGATTTATGTCTGTGACCACTACAAGCAGGAAAAACAGATGCAGTCTACTCATTCCAGACCTGGGCGACTGCGGGAATTAATTAGGTATAAGTACCTATTCTTCAAAGCGCTTTGTTCAACATTATAAAATATTCACTATATAGGGTTAATTTTAATTAGCGCATCACCTCTTGCAGGCCGCCTCTCCACATCAGTCTCAACAACATTTAATCAACAATATTAAAATAACTTAACTTAATAAAAAAATACGTTTTCACAAACAAAACATATTTACTGTCACTAAACTGCAGTGCTAGCACGGATCTTTTCACGATCGTGTATTTGACATAAACGACGGTTATTTTCGTGATAGCTGTTAACGGTAGCATAGACAACACGATTCCTCACGATTGGTAATGTATCTCGAATCTATCACGAAATTACCGAGTAAACCGAATTCAGTAGCATGGAACTCATAGAAGACGACCTGGTGGCGACTGTTAAAAAGTTTGTAGAGTGAAAATCGTGAAGCCGCCATTTGACTCGCGCTCATATTTTAGTGAAATAATGGATTTTGGATTCGTATTAATTGCCGAGGAAGAGAGGAGGAGATACATTAATTCACAAATGATGTCCAGAAGATTAATACGGGACGCTAACAATCCCTTTGAGCTTGCCGACCATGTCTTTTGTAAGGACTTGGATTCGCATTAATTGCCGAGGAAGAGAGGCGGAGATATATTACTATGCAAATGATATCCAGAAGATTGATACGGGACGCCAATAATCCAAATAATAAGCTATTTCGCATTAATGAAGACATCGCCACTGTCCTTGTTTTAAATTTACAACAAGATTTGCAGCGGAGACGATCTAATGGATTGCCTGTTCATATAATGGTAAGTTCCTACGTGTATTTTAACTAATATCATTTGAAGAGTTTTGCAGCACCAATACTAAGGGAAAAACGACGGACATTGAAAATTTTTTTGTTGCTTAAAAATCGTGTGTGAGAACTATTTTAGGCAAGGCTACCTTACGAACCCTGCAAACCACTATTTATCTCTGAGTTTATTGACACTGCCTTCAAATTACATATTGGAAGCTAAAGCTAGGAATGAACAAGAGTTACTGGACATGCAGAAAGATTGATTTATAAAGATTTCCCATATCTGTAGCTATATCGCAGGCTATGTTAAACAATCTCTGTTAAACTCCACAATGCTATTCCTAAATCATATAAAATTTTATCATCTATAGGTTACCTACTATAAAAAAATTAAGGTTTAGTAAAAAGTTAACAATTGACCAATACACTTTAATAAGTATATGACACATAATACAAATCCTAATCATTTTGTTTTGTTTTGTTTCAGATATAAGGAGAAACTTTAAAACTGAAGAGAAATGCCTATTACAAATATAAATAAGAAAATAAAGAAACTAGCATACTTAATGGAATAAACATAATATCTTACAAGGATAAGAATGAAGTTTAAAATGTGAGAGAAATAAGTGTGAACAGTGATTTTAGTGTACACAATAATTCTTTTAAAGCTAATACAAAGTGAATTAGGACTTGTGATGTTGCGATTTTGAAAAAAATAATAAATACTTTGATCATTGCATGTTTTCATTATGCCGCAATAAGCAAACTTTAAAATTTAAGTGAACCAAAGAGTTTGCTGGGTTTGGAAACATCATATAACATATATGCAAGCTTTAATTTGCAATCCCCATACCAATCACATATTGAGTTGAGAGGGTTTGTTTCATATTGTGTGCCAGGACCGTACTTTGTCATAACTTGTTTACTAAAAGTTTGTGCCCAACTGTATATCACTCAGTCCAGTCTTACTTTTATTGTTCCAATTTGCATAGCTCGAGTATTTTACAAATATTAAGGTTTCAAAAACCATTCAATGCTCCGTAAACTAGACTACTGCCATACAGAATCTATCATGTACTCCGGACAGTATGAAACTAAATAAATTAATGTATAAATAATAATACCGTTATATAAAGCAATAAGTTAAGACCTCTTAAGGCTATGTTTTGTCTTATGTATACTTGTGTATTTTATCATGTATTGTTTACTAAACTTATTGTATTACTATTAGGTAGCATATTTCAAATTACCTTAATAATTGAACAACTATGCAATGCTCTCGTATTAATAAAGATTATAGATTATTATCGAAAATGTTTTTTATTTGTACAATACACTCATGGAGACCCAGGTCTAAACTTATAGTAAACATGTTTTATGTTCAACCATACACCCAAACCTGCCTTATAAATGTTATTATTTGTTTGGAACCTACTTGCATCAGGAATTTCAAATACTAACCATTCAATTATAAAGTGACCAGGTTTATTTAAGTGTGAAGTAATCCTATAAATTGTTTACTAAGATTTTACCTCACTGAAATGTAACGGTCTGTATTGTCGAAGGTTTTAATTTTAGCATAGAGTTTTATAGCATTTTCAGACAGATTTAAAAGTAAATTAATATGTGAAGTAAGTTGAAATGTGAATGACAATGCCTTTTTATATGATTTCAAGTTGTTTTTCGCAGTTCAGTCATTGAGAAGCTAAGTGTATTTTATTTTTTAGATATCTTGTAAAATATTAAAATAAAAAAACTATTAAAATTGAAAATCTTGCACCCATTTAATTTATCACTAAATTCCCCTCAAAGTGGCCAGACCTTACTTACAGAAAAGTAATACTGAACATGTATATCACTAAGTTCAGTATTATTTTATTGTTCCATTCAGAATAACAAACACAACATACCTCAATCCCCATACCAATCGCATATTGAGTTCAGAGGGTTTGTTTCATATGGTGTGCAAGGACCGTACTATGTCATAACTTGTTTACTAAAAGATTGTGCCCAACTGTATATCACTCATTCCAGTCTTACTTTTATTGTTCCCATTGGCATAGCTCGAGTATTTTACAAATATTAAGGTTTCAAAAACCATTCAATGCTCCGTAAACTAGACTACTACCATACAGAATCTATCATGTACTCCGGACAGTATGAAACCAAATAAATTAATGTTTAAATAATAATACTGTTATATAAATCAATATCTCATTTTATTTTCAATCAGTTAAGACCTCTTAAGGCTATATTTTGTCTTATGTATACTTGTGTATTTTATCATGTATTGTTTACTAAACTTATTGTATGACTATAGGTGTCATATTTCAAATTACCTTAATAATTGAACAACTATGCAATGCTCTCGTATTAATAAAGATTATAGATTATAATCGAAAATGTTTTTTATTTGTAGAATACACTCATGGAGACCCAGGTCTAAACTTATAGTAAACATGTTTTATGTTCAACCATACAACCAAACCTGCCTTATAAATGTTATTATTTCTTTATTAAGATTTTACCTCACTGAAATGTAACGGTCTGTATTGTCGAAGGTTTTGATTTTAGCATAGAGTTTTATAGCATTGTCAGACAGATTTAAAAGTAAATTAATATGTTAAGTTGAAATGTGAATGACAATGCCTTTTTATATGATTTCAAGTTGTTTTTCGCAGTTAAGTCATTGAGAAGCTTTTTTATAAGTGTATTTTATATTTCAGATATCTTGTAGAATATTAAAATAAAAAACTATTAAAATTGAAAACCTTGTACCCGTTTAATTTATCACAATAAATTCCCCTCAAAGTGGCCAGACCTTACTTACAGAAAAGTAATACTGTACATGTATATCACTTAGTTCAGTATTACTTTTATCGTTCCATTCAGAAAAACACAACATACCTAGTGTATTTCAGATACATTTAATTTTCATAAATATTCACTGCTCCTTATAAGGCTTTAACACTATAAGGTTACTAAACTTAACCATGCTTGTTTTGTTTATAATACTGTATGTATATCTGCGAAAACCTTGAAGTGGCTTTTGACCCATACAATACATCATATTTTAGTTAAGTTTTTCAAAAACAAATAAATAGGATTTGCAGTAATGACAAAACTTCATAAAAGTGGGTATCAGATTTTATTAATATAAACAAAATACAGTTTAAATAAAATGTTAAAACTATAGACATAAAGCTGCTTTATTTATATTATTCATTGGTCCTTTTCAATCGGCTCGATCCAGTAATTATGCCCCGAAAGTATAGTATCTAGTTTAAAGCATAAGCATCTAGTCTTATTGATACCGAGTAGGATTTTTATTGAATGGTGTCTTCTTCAAAAACGAAACTTTCTATTACATTCGTATCGCAGAAGAAGTACTATAAATCACATATTTCTTGTGTTGGAAGAACCGTGTTATGCGCTTTAATGTTTTCTCTTGAACAAGTGGATCGAAGTCAATATTCTTTTCCTCATTTGGAAGAAAAGCAAGTTGCAGTATATTTATCGCTTCCTGTATAAATTGGATCTTCACATATATTACGCATATTATTTATTTGATATTATTCATTTTTAATAAATAATTCCCTTCTTCTTCTTCTTTTGGTTAATTGGCAACCAACCAGCCGTTTACATATTTCCCAAATTAACAAACAACAACAATGGAGGCAACATGACATTTAAGTTTTTAATTTAGTCCCTAATTCAGTTTTTTGTTGCTAGGATACTCGTGAATTAGATTGAAAACCATCATTGATAATTGAAAAACCGTATGGCAACATTGAAATTATGTTTTTATGAAACCGGACCTTTGTTTACTTAAATACACGACATCACGATCGTGATGGAGAACTGTGCTACCGATCATAGACAATAATCGCTTAATTCGGAAGCGTAAACACGATCGTGATAGAAGAACCGTGCTCGCACTGCAGAGTAATAAATAACAGAGGGAGCAAAAATTTGTTTTTCTTTTTTTGTGTTATTAATCAAGGTTTGTAAAAAGTCGTAGAACAAATGTTGTTGGGATTGATGTCCAGAGCCTACCTGCATTATATGATGCGCTAATTAAAATTAACCCTGGAATGGAAGCTCTCTAGTTATAAATTTGTAGATTGTACTTGTTCGAAAAGAGCGAATGTTTTGGCTTTTCTCAGACATGACTGCGCGAAGAGGGACCTGGCAGAAATCTATCAAGTGCAGCGATTTAGTCCAGACAAGAGGATGCTGCGATTCAAAAACAGCTTGGATGTTGATGGTCTCTTCGCTGACTTCTCGGAAAAAGATGATAGTTTACCGAAGTTCGTCTATTATCAGGCGACAGTATGTTTTATATTTTTTTTTTATAGAGTTAGCGCGTGTTTGTCTTCAATCTGACCTGATGGTAAGTGGAGATAAAAGCACAAGAGCTAAGGAAAGAACTGGCTTTTCGAAAATAAAAATACCGTTCGTTTATTTCGTATCACAGAAAATAACATTTAAAGAACAGTGGCAGCGGGCCATACATGATTTTAGTTGATGTGATTTTGTGGCGTTTAACAAACAAAAACATATTAGACTTTTCGGAATTCATTCCTGAGTAACTCAGTGCAAAAATAATCGTAGACGAACGTTACACGAAAAGATATTGCATTTTGAATATTATATGTTTTGTAT
This sequence comes from Stenoptilia bipunctidactyla, assembly GCA_944452665.1. NCBI lineage: Eukaryota > Metazoa > Arthropoda > Insecta > Lepidoptera > Pterophoridae > Stenoptilia > Stenoptilia bipunctidactyla. The sequence goes on from OX101745.1 coordinate 18,104,040, forward strand.
GTCTTTGGCACCTACAATTAAATTTTTTTGGACGAATTTTATTTATTTTAAAAACGCTATAGACTTTAAACCAATGTTTGAAAGTTCGTAGAAGAATAAGTTATTAAAATAAGTGATGATTAGATTTCTAAACGCTAATTATTTCACTTACCTAACTAAGGATCTGCCTTTGTTCTTTGGCTGGTGACTAAAATGCAACCCTGCGTATTTTGACTGCACTTGGTTGTGTTGAAATTACCAAAACTGATTAACCAACTAAAGGGCCCCAATATATGCTTCTATGCCATTTACAGTCACGCGTTATGAGATGTACCTATATGTTACCGGAAAATAATAAGAACCGTAAGTTTATAAATAACACGTTTCATTTTAGTATGGACGTTTGGCCAGCACCTGTGCCAAATAAAATAGTTGTGGAGTACCATTCTGAAAACACTTAAAATAACTCTTAATTAAATTGTTAGCTACTTTTCATGTACATTAAGACTTGATTCTTAACTACTTGATTCGACAATGACCACAGGTGACTGACGACGCCATATTTGAGTCATATTTTTACTGAAATTCCTATATTTGTGATTTCTGCCTGGACGTAAAAGATGATTTCAATAAAAAAACTAGAAAACCAAACTGAATTCATAAAATATTGTATATTTCTGATAGATAGTAATAGTATAGGATCATCTCATTAACCGTTTATAACTTTTTGTTATAAAACACGTATGCTTCAAAATAATAATATATATTTTTTAAGTTTTTGTTAATTTTTATACATTCTAAGAAACAAAAGACAAATCTCTATAAGTTTGGAACACATTTTATTGATAGATTGAGTACGTAGGTACATACAGTAAGTACTTACGGCCATTTTGTATAACTGTGGAGATTTATGGCAATAACGTCATTTTGTTTTGTGCACGTAATTACTTCAACTTTAAATGTGGATTTTTGTTTGATTTGGGAATAATTTCCACGACCCTCAAATTTATGTACATCCGGATGGCTGGGCCATTTGGCGTATAAAGCTGGCTCTTACATAGATCGATAAACAATCGTAGGTGACTGCAATCTGCCTACATTTTATCGTTTGTGACTGGTTAGTTTATTCAAAAAATCAAAAAAATGGTGTCCAGCCAGCCAGAATTTCGTAATTATGAGCATCTCGGATCTCAGCCCCAAGACGGTTTTGAGAACCCAGTTCTTATTAAAAGTATAGTGACTGGATATGTGACTGCAACCAAAGTTGTTTCATTCGATTTGATACGATACTTTTCGAGAAATCACAAAAACAAACTGTCCAGCCAGCCATAATCCGGTCGGCTGGACCATTTTGTTTTTGTCGATATATCAATAATTATAACACTGAAAGCAGCTAATTTAGAAAAAATCCTTAGTGACTGGATATGTGACTAACATTATATAGCTATAAATATGAATGATTCGTGCATTTATGAGTTATTGGCAAAAAGATTTTGTTGACACCTGTCAAACTTCCGGCTGGCTGGACCACCCATTCCAGCACTTCTGAAAGGCCTTCGCAGTCGGAATCTTATAAAACGGTTAGTGACTGGGGCGAAGAACACAAATCTTCGTTTGTGACTACTCTAAATGCAGTCAATCGAAATATATAAGCAATTGTTTTTTTGACATGTTTTGTTGAATTAGGGTGACCAAATTTTAGAATACTTTTTTTAGAATTCCTTTATTAATTTAATTTTTATTGTTGAAGTTTGGGAAATTATTCTTAACACAGCTTGGTTAGTATATATAAGTGAGTATGTATAGGGTTCAGAAATAATAGTGTAAAATATTTTAAGGGGTCATTAAGAAATGTGTATAGACACGATTTACGTACAAAAAAATTTTTTTTTTTCATTTCAAAATTCTGCTAAGTACCTTGACGCGAGGTCACTCCCGGTCACGAAGAGGGTTATTTAGGTTTTATTTTTTGCTAGTAGTCGTTTATTACAATTTAAATTTTGTTAAGGTAAGTACCTACCTACTTAGCAGAATTTGAAATGTTTTTTTTTCTTTTTACTTATATCGAATCTATACCCTGTTCTTAATACCTTCTTAAAATATTTTACACTATTATTTCAAAACCCTGTATAATATTTATTTTATTTTGTTGCATTACATACATTTTACAACTTTTAATACTAAAAGTACTCGAATATCATTATTAAACACGTTTAATCCCTGTTTCAACCAAAAATTACGGTCACCCTCAGTTACATAGTATGGCATAAAAATAATTGCTTATATATTTTGATTGACTGCATTTAGAGTAGTCACAAACGAAGATTTGTGTTCTTCGCCCCAGTCACTAACCGTTTTATAAGATTCCGACTGCGAAGGCCTTTCAGAAGTGCTGGAATGGGTGGTCCAGCCAGCCGGAAGTTTGACAGGTGTCAACAAAATCTTTTTGCCAATAACTCATAAATACACGAATCATTCATATTTATAGCTATATAATGTTAGTCACATATCCAGTCACTAAGGATTTTTTCTAAATTAGCTGCTTTCAGTGTTATAATTATTGATATATCGACAAAAACAAAATGGTCCAGCCGACCGGATTATGGCTGGCTGGACAGTTTGTTTTTGTGATTTCTCGAAAAGTATCGTATCAAATTGAATGAAACAACTTTGGTTGCAGTCACATATCCAGTCACTATACTTTTAATAAGAACTGGGTTCTCAAAACCGTCTTGGGGCTGAGATCCGAGATGCTCATAATTACGAAATTCTGGCTGGCTGGACACCATTTTTTTGATTTTTTGAATAAACTAACCAGTCACAAACGATAAAATGTAGGCAGATTGCAGTCACCTACGATTGTTTATCGATCTATGTAAGAGCCAGCTTTATACGCCAAATGGTCCAGCCATCCGGATGTACATTCAAATTTGGCCCAGGTTGCAGCCAGGAATGCACCGGAACCTTTCCTCGTAAATTTATAAACTTTCGTAAGATTCTAAGCGAGAGTTAAATTGTATTATTTCACGCTCACATATTCACAAATTTATCAATTTACGACGTCTCGTGGTAAATTTATAATCTTACGGATATTCATTCGTAAGATTCTAAACGGTTAGACCAATCACAGAAGAGATTTTAATTTTACGCTTTTTTAAAATACGTAAAATAATACACTGCTAGGTGATTGGTCATGAAGACAATTACAAAATTTGGCTTATCTACACTAATGGTTTATGGCGCCGTTCCGACAAGGCCTTCCAGTGCATTTGTTTTTTGAAATTAGAACACGTGACTTATTCAACCAATCAGAGCTTATTATTTTACGAGTGAGTTCGGTAAGTTTATCAATTTGCAAAAATATGGGCGTAAAATAATACATTTTGTCACCCGTTTTGAATATACTACGGAAGTTTATAAATATACGGAATTTATATATTTTCCGGTGACATATACACTTCGGCTGTGTGTGGTACGGTTCAAATTCCAATGAAAATGTATACATCTTGTTAGACGTGACTGTATCTACTTCACTTACGTATAAATTTGTTTAAAATGACAAATGTTTTACAGTTCTCAGTGAAACCGGGCAAGGCGACGTTCGAAGGCACCGTCGTATACGACACTGAGGCGAAAAATATTACGGTTACAGAACATGATATTTCAAGAATTGACGCGTAAGTAATTCATTATAATTCATTATATTTCATACATTACCTGAACGCACCAGGTATTCTATACATTTCCTAGGTATTTCATAGACTACCTGAATTATACAGATTACATATGGTGACTGTTGACAAATTTTAGATACTGAAGGAGAACACTCTGAACTCGATTCTGATCATAATTATGTTATAAAAGTAGGTAGTTATTTAATTTTTCACCAGAAATCCCTATGAATAAATAAAGAGACCTTACTACACTTTTCCCGAAGCGCTGACTCAGTCAACACGCACACAGCGGTGTTCCCGCCACACGCACACCACCACCCGCTAAGTATTATTGTATTACGCTATGCGTTGCGTAATGATTTTTTTTAACTTTCGGTTAAGTTTACTCAGTAAATAATTAATATTTATTTTTAAATTTATATTTACTCTTCATGTAGGATGGAATTTCGAAAATGACCCACCAGTCACTCTGTATAAAAACTAGCAATTCTGTTACCGATTCTGAACAAACTGTAGGTATTCAGGTTTTGTATACTAACCTAAACATAAAATGATTGTATTACACTTAGCAATTTAATTTGGACTAGGTAATGTGATATAATTGTGCGTACAGATTGCTGTTTTGCAACTAGTAATGTAAAAATTCTGCGCACGTTGCGTATTTGGCTGAGTCGTGCGCAGAATGTTACATCAGTAGTTCCATTACAGCAATCTGTACGCACCATAAGAGAGTAAGTATGTTTTAGATATATATTTTTTATGTTTCAGATATGGCGATGAATCAAAGTGCATTAAAAAAGACTATCCAAATTTGAGTAAATATTGTTATTGTGTTAATTATAGTAAACTGCGCAGGTATACTCCGGACGGCGAGTGAAATATCAAGAAACAGTGGTTGACGTGTTATTTAGTTTTTAGAATTTTAATTAATAAGTAAATTTTAATTAAGTTCTATATGGCTTTTTATTGAAAAAAAGGTACATGGCTGTACTTCAAGTACAGTCATGAGCAATCACAAGTATCTATGTTTTGGGTATTTTTTTTCTTCACTGCTGTATTAAATGTTTCAACTTGGATATTTTTTTTCTCGTGTCTCATAGACAGCGTCAGGATTTTTAATTTCAGAGCTCTTTTTGCATATTTTTTCTTTTGTACGCTATGTTCTTTTCCAAATACCATTATGATCTTACTTTTTTATATTTATGCTTATTTGTATAACAAAGTTGCTTTGTTTATTTTTACATTAGTATTTACTGACTTTATATAAACAGTTTTAATTTCTATTTAGTTTTACAAACTTCCTTTATGCTCTATGAGATGATTAGGCTATTACAATTTAATAAAGGTTTTTTACAGTTGTACAGTTCTTTGAATACATATTTCTATACAGTTTTATCTAAAAAGGTAACATAATTGTCTCTCTTGACATTATTTAAGTTATAATTAAGTTTGTATTCTAACATACAGTTGATCTGTTGCCTTTTGTACGTGTGTAGAGTCATTCGGGGTAAAAGGCCGCAGTGGGTAGAAGTACGCAGTGTCGTTTTCTCAAAGGGGAAGCGGGCGGTCGAGTACTTTAGTTCGTCTTGATGGGCTCACTAGTGACACCGTTTTGTGTCAACATTCGCCCAGCGTTGCGTGCCACGTGAAACGTTACAGAAAAAATAATAATAAGTCAAGGTAAAATCGTTGTTTTTGCATCATTTGGAAAAGTTTGTAGTGTCCTGGCTTATGTGATTATTGAGGTGAGTTTATTTTGTTGTTTTTATGTGTTTATTGAACAAGTTATCCCATAATAAATTCATAATCTATATTAATTATTGTCAGACTTAGACATTTATTTCAATTTATGGTTGAAACGGGGTAAAAGTACGGGGGTAATAGTACTCGTGCGTACTTCACCCACACCTGCGGACTTTTACCCCGTAAAATTCCGCAGTATTAAACGTATTATATCGCGTTAAATTATTTTATATATTTAAACTTGTCCCTCGGTCACGATTAGTCCCTCGTTGTCACCTATACATAAAATAATTAAATGTGATGAAATCAGGTTAACAAAGTGTTTGTACTATTTTACAGCGACGATATCATGCCACGTAATTATAAAAACAAAACACCGGGGAGAAATGTTATCCCCGAAGAAAAATTCTGATGTTACGTATTGTGAAGAAGATATCAGTGATACGGGTAAAATTTCAATGGAAAATAACGAAGATATACCTGTCGTTCAAAAAAGTGGTACCTACCTACTTCAAAAATTGAAAACATGTGTCACACATAAAAATCGGTAGCTGAATTATACCCACTGCCACGTTTGACTCAACAGAAGAAGCGAAAAAGAGCATGCTTAAAATCCGAAATCATAACTTCAAGTCCATTTAAAAAACAATTGCAAGAAAAGAAAGAAGTTAAAGAAAAAAAGAAATAACGTTATTTTAAAATTTGAAATTACGTTACTATTTCATTCCACGTTATATTGGTTTACATTTCCTACATTTTCCTTCCCGCGTACTCTTACCCCAAGTGCGTAGTTTTACCCAAGCGATTGCGTACTTTTACACTTACACTGGGGTAAAGTACGCATTCTGACTTCCTTCACCTTTTCGTAAATAAAAATAAAACCTGTAAAAGTAACACAATACGTATAAATATTTTAGAAGTCTATTAAATATACTACAGATTGGGCATACTTGTGTGTCTCAGATCTTAATATTTTGTGTTGAATTAAGCAAAAAAGAAAAAAGTGCGTCCATTTACCCCGAATGACCATATGGTATGTGTGTATGGTATGATCTGTTCCCTCAGAACTTCTAAACTAGTAATCATAATTGGACAAATCAGGTGTCGTTGGAAGCATTGTCCGCCTTTTATAGACTACACGAGAACTTAAAGTATGTAAGGAAAGGAACTAAATAAAAATTGTTTACGGTAGGGTATCAAATATAAGAACTTAAACAGCACATTTCAAATATGTAAACACTATTACTCCAAAGTTATTTAAAAAAAAATAAGTTTAAAAACTAAAACCCGACTAGGTACAAAAAACACGCTCTATAAAGCACGATACAAGAAAATAGTCGACGCTGAAGTATAGTCGACCCTATTGATATTTAAAGGATAGCCGGGCTCGTACAGTAGGACACATTTTTATTATTACGTAGGTACCTACCAAAATAGACTACTGCATGGTTCAGTATCATAATTCATTTTCTGAAAATGTAACGCCAATAAATTAAAACTGGCTTTTATTTTATCGGTGCATACGAGAAGTCGTACTACGAATATTTTCTATTGCTCCCGTCCCGGTGTTCCAGTTAAGAAAATTTTCCCTAGAACGGCTTTTGGATCAAAGCTCCGCCTACTTTTCTCTGCAGCCAATGAAACAATATAGATCTCATATCTATAATCATCGGTGTGCTTGCACTTTGTTTACTTCTTGCCTACTTAGTCGCAGGTAAACCCTTGTCGATGCGGGTTAGTTTTTTTGTGATCCCTTTTTCTCCGAATATTATTAAAACACTGATTAAATGTGTTGGCTTTCTTTCATTTTGCAAAAGAGTGAAAGAAACAAAACATGTTATAAACTATTTTAATTTGATATTTCATATGAATAAGGGGGTAATGCTACATTCTTTTTTAACTTGTCTTATTTGTTAAACAAGATTTCGAGATCAAATCATGTCTTTTTTTTAACATAAATTTCCATTTAAAAATAGGTAGGTATGTTTGTTACGATAACAATAAACTATAATAATAAATTGTAACTAAACAGTGAAACCATTTAAATGTAATGATTTGTTTATTTTATATTTTTTATTTAAATAAAAATACATGATTTGATCTCGAAATCTTGCTTACCAAATAAGACAAGTTACAAGGCGGAGCTAACCGAACTGCCTAGTTATTAAAGTGCAAGTGAATTTAGCCTTAGGTAAAGGTGGAACACCAGAACATTTTTCGATAGTAGGTACCTAAATACTTGTAGAGAAAATCGAAATCAGAAAATCGTTCAGATTATTAACAAGGAACTCCAATATTGAACCACATTATGCATGTAAAAAAGTAAATTTTCCTAGTTCTTTACTTTTTGACGCTTTGGTTGCTATAATATTTGTGGCGGTTTGGTAGCTACTATCTTAGCGGCGACTTGCATGTCACGAACTATCTGTCGTTTATGTGCTCCGGTATATTTGAGGACCATGGATGGCCTGAATAATTTGAGCACCTTGGCTGTGTTTATGACTATTTCAGATGCTTCTTAGTATTTGTTAGTCTAGGCCGCTACACACTTAATGATGCTGACTGTACATACGCCAACCTCAAGAATTAACAACTCCATAGGCCATAGGCATATGATGCACAATCTCATAAGTTATACTTCTACTAACTATAGGTACTGTAGTTTATTTTTCGATTGGATTTATTTGTTCAAAACAGATATTTTATTCGAAAGCTTAATGAATAGGTATGTAAGTAGGTGCAATGCACAACTAGCATGGTGATTTCCGTGTCTACGATTGAATGAAAACGAATTGATTAATCACTCAAACCAAACACACCTATACCAAAACGTTGAAAAGGTTTGCAACTACTGATAAAAACGGGTGCGCCAAAGTTCACCTAAATTTTCAACTCCGAAAATTGGAACTCCGAAAATGTTGTTCCTAACATTTTTCATCCTAACAATCACAATTCCTAACTACTCTGTCTCTAATGTTTTAATTCCGAATCATTCAACTTCATAATGTCGGTAGCAATAAACATCTATTATACTATTATTTCTTTTCCTATATTTTGTCAACATAACCATCTTTTACACTATTATTGAAAGTCATACCTTTTTTGTTTAGATTTATTTATTGTTGAATGTGCTTCCAGTTTTTTTATGCGTTTTTCTGAGTTTTCGACAACTTTGGCTTTTTTCTTGGACTCTCCTTAAAACTGTTGACCCCTTAACCACGTAGTCTTATTGGATCGAACCTAGAGTGTTATTTATAAAGCCGGAGGCGCGGAGGGAGAGCAGCCCCCGCCCGCGCTGTAAGGGCGTTGGGGCTGCACTTCCCGCAGCGCCGGAGATGTTTTAGGTATTTCTTAATTGTTACCATGAAGAATAATGATCTTAAATTCCTTATGGCATCTTGTTCTTTCTTATGTTATGTTATGTAGTTCTTATGGCATCGAAGGAACCAAAAAGAAAAATTAGATCCATCCATGTGAAAATATTATGGTAATTAGGTATGTTTAGGGATAAAAACGTTAGGATAAAAAACAGTAGGAGCTTTAATATTGTATGTTAACGATTTTATTGATAACAATTTTCGGAAACATGAGTGTTATGAACATCGACGGTAGCACTACAAATAGTATGAATAAAAACTTTAGGATGAAACATTTTAGGAGGAGTGATCATTCGGATTACAAATCGTTAGGAAGAACAATTTCGGATAAAGAACTTAAGGTGAGTCAATATGGACCCCACTCCTCTTTTTTTGGAAGTCGGTTGAAAAAACGAGCGGAAATCGACGAAAAAGCGATAAGTTACACTACATGGCACACGAGAGGAGCCATGTGAGTCCCTGGTGCTGGGCGCCTCAGAGGAGCCACGAAATATATCTTGGCCGCCAGGCGCTCAAGTTTAAAAAAAACTACCTCCGCGCCGCGGCATTGAGTCGGTTAAAATTAGCATTAGCATTTATTTAAAACGAGTGCAAAACAGATTCACGTAGGATTGGCTTTGAATAACTAGTGGTATTTGATGGTAGGACCCCTTTCAGTTCCGATGTTCAAATATATTTTGGTAATAACTTGGCATTGAACTGATAAACCAGTGGGTCTGGTAAAGTAATAATAATAATAATCCCTCTTGCCCTGATCCCCGACCGACTGGTCAGATTGTCGGGTCTTTCCGCCAAAAGGCGTGTAGCTGTAAGCATACGTACGTAATGATAATAATAATTTTGAAGGCTGAATACTAGGCTTTAACATCATAGTTCAATGAACAAAATACTCCTGTATATCGATCTTGTAGATTTTATTTCTTTTATTACTATTTATATACACTTACTACCAGGCGAGATTGATGTCATCGCAGATTGGTCCATGAAATAATAATAAAATCCCCAGACAATCACACCAACTACATGGGCCCAAAGTAAGCATAGCTTGTGATACCGTGTAGCGAACTAGGGGGGAACCTAGAATATAAATACATAAATAGATAAACACCCAGACACGGAACATTTTTTTTTCTTGTTCCGTGCGGGAATCGAACCCGCAACCACTAGCGTCTGAGGCAGACAGGTTTACCCCATCGCCAAAGTGGTCGTCAAATTGATGGTCGTATTCCATATTGACACAAAAAAATATTTTACCAGAAAATTAAATTATTCAAGCCTACACGGCTTAATCGCTATGGGATAAAATAGCTTAAAATGACTTGAGTTTTTTAAGAGCCAGTTCGTCCTACAAAATCTTCAATACCACAATTTTTTTTAAAAGTTCAACTATAAGGATCAATGTTGACCAGCAAGTTCAACAATTACGAAAAAATATCAAAGTTGAAATAATTATACTTTTTGTGTAATAAGTTCAACTGGTTGGACTTAGTGGAAAAGATGATTATAGCGGCATAAAAAAAAATGTAAAAAAATAGGAATAATTAGAAAAAAGAAACAAATATTCATCTCATTATTATATTCAGAATGAAATCTTAAAAACAAATAACAATCACTTAAAAAACACAACACAAGTTACTTGAGTAAAACTAAATCTAAAATATCTTAAAAATTACTTATAAAAAGGTTTTCAAATAAATCTCATAACCTCTATACAACAGAAAACACATAACTATAAAGGAATATACTTCGCTCAAAGATTCTTAAAAGTGAGATTTTACAAAAATTATACAAGAGTATTCGGATATTTCTATTATGGGGTTACCAGATCATTCGATCGACGTAAATCAGTTTTTTTCTGCGGGGCTAGCATGCTACCGTCGACAACGATAAATCGGGCCTTTTATCGATATTTTCTTAGAATATGGTATTTAGTGTATGTAATTTATTAAGATTATGACATATCTGGTTCTGTGGTCTTAATCATGGTATGAAATCGAGTTATTCTATCTATTAATTAGTTTTTTAAAGCCGAAGAAGAAGTAGTAGTAGACAACACCAAGACATTGGTGGATAATGGGCGATCATTATCTTCATGAGACGAGAGATGCACACTTCTCGACGGAGGCCTCCCCCAGGATTCGTCATGTCGTCCGGACCCGCGCCGCCCTCACCCAGCGTTTGACGTTCGTAAAGTGTATAAAAATACCTATCACGAATAAAAAAGTTTTCATTTAATTTTCATTTCATTTCATATTATGGGGCGCATATTAGCTTACATAATAGGATAAAATCTAATATATAAAATTCTCGTGTCACAGTTTTCGTTGCCATACTCCTCCGAAACGGCTTGACTGATTTTGATGAAATTTTTTGTGCTTATCCGGTATCTATGAGAATCGGCCAACATCTATTTTTTTTTATTTATATGGCGAAACATCGTTTGCCGGGTCAGCTAGTAACAAAACAATATTTATCTTGTCGATTCGACTAGTTATCTATGGTTGCATGCTAGCCCTGCTGATCAGATTGGTCTAGTGAAAACTATCGATTGACATCGACAAATCTACATCGATCAATTGGTGTGCTAACAAGCCTATTTAGAATAAGGTTTATACACATATTTATTAAACAAAACTTTAATATTGCTACTTTTTCTACATTAAATCGTAATGTTTTGTACATCTCAAAAACTATTACTATTGTACTTTACATAATTTCGTATGTTTCAAATCAAAGGAGACAAGTCAATTTAGAAACATGTTAATTAATATTAATTTGGAGATAGGTATGTATTTAATAATCCTAGTCCAAAAATGTTTCTGAAAACATTGATACTTACAATAAAATGGTTGTTTTAAGTCACCCGCCAATTTCTTTTATAGAAACAATTTTTGAAAAAAAGGTATGTTTTTTTGACAAGGAAATTAATATATTACGTATTAAGCAAAGCATGGTCACTCTAAATTATGAATATCTTTAAAACAATAAATAAAAAAAATCCCCAGACAATCACACCAACTACATGGCCCCAAAGTTAGCATAGCTTATGTTATGGGATACCATGTAGCAAACTAGGGCGAACCTAGAATATAAATAGATAAACACCCAGACACGGATTTTTTTTTTCTTGTTCCGTGCGGGAATCGAACCCTCAACCACTGGCGTCTGAGGCAGGCAGGTTTACCCCATCGCCAAAGTGGTCGAGAAAAACACTTTAGAAAACTAAATTATGTTACCTTTAAAATAAGGACGACTACGCGCTACTACAAAACATCTTGTAGCACTACGACGCAGCATTACCAATGAAAAGCCGCGTCGTAGTAGCCACGTTCATCCACAGCGACTATTTGTTAAAAAGTTTGTGGTGCCATATTTTTTTTTGCAGTGAACGCTACAAAAATAAATATGCAGGTACGTTTATTTCGTATCAACGAAACCAATGCTTAAATTTGGCTGGTGACTTAAAAACAATCCTGTATAAGTGAGTTCTACTTTTATGTCTTAATGATTAATTCTGAGCTTGCAATAAAATAGCCCTTAAGGCCATGATAATAAAAACAATCTAAAACATGTCTGAATAAATAAAATAATGGGCTGATTGACAGAGTTTAGGCGCAGCGCAGACGACAGACTGACTATCCGTGACGCTCTTTTTAGTTTTTAATTATATGCAGTAACGCACACGACGAGCAAAAAAGTCCGGCGCACAATAATTTGACAAACGTTTGTATAAAAGATTTACAAACTAAATAATTAGCACTAGTATCCGGCTCCTTTAGGGTGCAAATCGATATCAAGTTACAAAATTTGAGAATAAAAAGAAAAATAGTTAACCTCCGATTTTTACTAATAACTAAAATATTTTTGTGCGATCGAGTCTGCGGCGCCGGACCGCAGACTCGATCGCACAAAAAGTGTGCCGTCTGCGCTGCACCTAAGAAATAAAGTATTGATTAATATAATACTACTGGGTTATTTAACCAATACTCAACATAAAATAGATTTAAAAATATTAGAAATAGCTTATCATATCACTTAAGAGATCCCTTCAATTGAGGTTTTTTTAATCTACGTCGGAATAATAAAATTAGAGAAAAGATTACTTACACTGAGATTTCATGTTTCCTAGGATATGATTACTTATTGGGAATTTTCTATAAAACAGTAAAAGGTATTAGCAGTATATTTAAGTAGATATTTATATGAGTAAAGTTAAGTTAGAAAGTACGGGTTGAATAGAAAATATCGAGATTATTTTAAAACTTAATTCTAATCAGAAATTATACTTATGAAGACATTTCTGTGCGTAGTTTGGCAATTGATTATTTTATTTATCATAATATTTACTTAGATCAACCAATAATAGGCCAGCTTGGGGGTGTACGACCAAAGGAGAGAGACTCATGCCTTAGCAGTGAGCAGATTGCAAAGCGTTGTGGTGATAAATTATAATAAACAAATAAATATTTCTGACACTCACACAAAATTATCTAGCCCATATTAAGTTTCTTAAAGAACTTGTTTTATGGATACTAGATAACTCAGTTAAGAAATATATACACATAAATATTGAATAAATACATATTTTTATTAGAATAAACTTAAATAAACATATTAACATCCATGACTTGACGAATAATATCTGTGTTCATCACACAAATATCCACCGCAACCGGGATTCGAACCCAGGAATTATATATTTTTTATATTTTGTTAAGTCCTCATTATGATTTATTTCCTTTATGCTTTTTAAGCTATGACTAAACTTTCCATTTAGCCATAAAATTAAAGAAACTTGAATTGTCTCTAATCGATTATTACTGAATTAAATAATCAAATTATAATTGTGAATAATGTCGTATTTGAGAGAGGAATATAAAAAAACTACGTATCGCTTATGTAAGACTTAAATAATTCAAACTTTCATCTAAGTATCTCTACAGAAAAATCTAAGCTGCACAGAATAATCTCCAACTGTATTCTTTTCCAAAAAAATCCTTAAAACTAAAAAACTGGACACAAAAAAACAACTTATTAAAAAAAAAGGTTAATTTACATAATTTGTGGTTATACACAGTTATATACAGGGTTGATTTGTGGTCACCGGCCAAATTTTTTTTACACAATAAGTATCATTTATAGAAACGATTTTTAGCAAAAAAAAGAATTTGATTCGTTTTACAAAGAAATAAATATATCTGCAAACATATTAAGCAAAGCATGGTCACTCTAAATTACCAGCAAAATAAAGAGAACTACGCCTATTACAAAACATCTGGTAGTACTACGTCGTAGTTTTATTAAAGAAATACCGCGTCGTAGTAGCTATGTTCATCAACAGCGACTATTTGCATAAAAGTTTGTGGTGCCATATCTTTATTTTTTTGTACTGAGCTATACTAAAATATATATGCAGGTGCGTTTTTATCGTATCAAAGAAACTAACATTTAAATTTGGCTGGTGACTACAAATCAACCCTGTATATATATATTTTTTTTTATTTATTTACACTTCAGTTTATAAAGGTACAGTAAAAGAAAAAAGAACACTTCCATTAAACATAAAAACTTGGCGGTCTTATCGCTACTTTCTACCAGACAACCAGACTGTATAATTAATTTTACAAATTTTGGTTAGATTATGTTGACGACCGAACGATTTTTACAAGTATTTGCGACTAGAATATTATTTTGGAATGAAATATATATGTACGCTTAATACTAAATAGTGTACGAACAAAACATATTAAAGGAAAAAATACAAAGAAAATGGTAACAAATAAATGAGTTAGTTAAAATTACGGTATTAATTCAATATACCGATAGAAAAATCTAACTTTATTTTATGATAGTAATGACTGTTAATTATTTACAGATTTAAAACTAATTAAGAAATAGCATGATTGTTTAGTTTACTGAGTGCGGCTACAAGTTTTGCCTCCAAATATTACCGTTCCGGCGGTGATGTGTTCCGGCAATATTTTATGAAGAGCCAGTTCTTTCCGAGGCCCGTGTGCTGTCATCTTCGACCTCATCTTCACTTACCATCAGGTGAGGTTGAGGTTGAACTCGGGCTTAGTTTTTAATAAAAAAAAAACAAACATTTATAAAATTATCCTTAAAATTAAAAAAAAAAGTACATTAAAAAAGATTCAATGTCGAGGATATTACTTACATGAAAATTAACCTATAAAAGTTCCATGATATTTACATAGGCTTCTTTGAAAAAATATCGACTGTTGTAGGGTGTCTACAGCTTACTTAACTAACCTTTCTCAATAATACAAAGGTAAATTCAATAATGAATCTTATTGTGTTTTATTAAGACTTATGTTGTTTTTAAAATACAACGTTATTTTTTGTTTCTACGAAACCTGAAATCGATCCAGAGTCGATAAAAGATTCGATTGCAATAGTTTTTATACCATGTTATATTTTAACTCAATCTCTAAAGAGCCTTAAATAATGTACACAATCACTCGCACGCGTATCAGACGCGATCCCAGGATGCAAGTTAGTACTATCGAACCAATGGAGAAGAAAACGAAAAGCTCTAAATAGATGTCGCTTCATACGCTTGACCCATTACAAACCGTCAAATGAACAAGTTGTTATAGAAATTGCTTGTTCACTGTTCTTTTTTGCGGTAAATCTATATGATAATTTGTTTTTACTGTATGAAAATGTGGAAAATAGGGACCGTAATATGTGCATTTCCATAAAAGTTCAAATCAGAAAAACTGTGGTATCCATTTTGCATTTCTATTTTTTGATAAAAAACAGTATAAAATTAACTTTTACTATTGTATTTGACAGTTGTTATGAGTCAAGCGTAATTAGCGCCTCTAGTGGAAAAAGTAGGCAGTTTTCTACCCTATTGAATCATGACCCACCATAAGCTCATTTTGGTAAACCGTCTAAATGCTAGTAGGTTGAAATTCGCTTGAAGATAGGTTACCTTGGTGACGAACTTGCTATTAATTTCATTCGACACTGACATTTAATGAGTACAGAATTCGTACAATATCTAAAATGTCCTAAGTGCATTTTACGCGATAGAGCTTTGTAAGATTCAAACGAATTATCAGTAAAATGGTACATGATTAAGTTGGTTCAATAGTACCTACCTACGTCGCATGAAGCGGTAGCGAGCGAGCGTCATGCCCATGCTAGTTTGTCTTCCATACAATTGGGAAATTCTGATATAAACTAACGCCACCATACCCTTGGCCTCGGAACTATTACGAAAAGAAAAAAATGCGTTCAAACCATAATTTACACACGTCTTTTATCAAATTCAGGTAAACAACAACGTGTTGTGTTGTACGTACTATGCGATTCAAAAATGTTGTATCACTAAGAATCCGTTGGTTTTCAAGTGAAATACGTGTGCGTTTTCAACTTTTTACCAATTTAGATTTTTTGTTGTTCGAGGATAAATTTATTCTTAAAATCGAGGATTATTTCCATTTAGCCTGAAGTTCTGCAAGTACTTCTAAAACTTTCTTCAATATTTTAGATGAAGCATCTCCCGCCCGCACCCTTTCCCCGCTTTTTAGTTCCGGTCCCGGGGCCTAGTTGGCGCCTTAGTGCAAAATCGGCGAGACGGACATCTATACTTTAGTACTTATTTTCATCTATGGTCATGCCCCAGTGTCCTCGGTCGCGCAACTAAACACCACAAGAGGCTTGAAACGTGCCGACTTCCAAAAGGAAGACGTTCTCAATTCGTGTGTATGTTTGTTTTTGTGTCTTTGTTACACGAGTTTTTGCACAATTATGAATCGATTTTGAATATTCTTGGAGGATACTTCAGAGGTGGTCCCATATGAATTTCATTGAAATCGATTGAGTACTTCAAGAAAATTGTTAAATTTTTGAAAAAATCGGTATGGGTACGGAGAAAATTTACCTTGACGACCTTATACCTCAGCCAAAGTTTTGATGTGAAGTCGGTTTTTTAATGCTCTGCATTCGTTGATTATTTTGTATACTGATTTTTAGAACAAAAGTATTTGATTTGAGTGCTAGGTGTCGCATAAACAAAAATTAGCGTTGTATATTATTAGCTGTTTTAATCAAAGACGCATTGTTTTTAACAATTATTAAGGTAATATGATTTTTTTCTATAAACTTTTAAACAAAGTCTTGTTTATCTTTTTTTGTAAAATTGAAAAAAAAGGCGTTTGTCAGAAGTAACAGGAAGTTTTAAGAGATCGATAGATGGCGTTGATTCGACACGAACCTGACTTTTTTATTCATTCATATATTTACTATTATTGGTGTAATTGTGTAATTTATTTGCTAGAGTGTTTTAGCACACCGATCTTGCCCTTGTAATAAATTGTTGCGATTTCCTTTATATGTTATTTCTACGTTTAAATAAAATTACAATTTTGCCGTAGAATGTCCCTACCGCCTCTGTAAAAGCGAGTCCTAAGTGTGCCTAATCCCAGCGTTTTTTTACAACTATTTAATCACAATTAGTCGATACGGGGAACATTATTTCGATAAGTTTTTCAAAAATGTCACGCCATCTTTTGAGTTTCTTTTTTATGTCAGAAACTATATTTTTCTATCACTTAAAAAATATACCATCCCATTAATTTCTCTACTTAAATAAATACATGTTACTACTATTGATTTAAGAAATCTTTTGTGGTATAACGACAGTATTTCTAGATATTTTCTTAGAAATGAATCTTGGTGTTTTACAGGGAAACAATTAATTCACATTTATACGTTAAGGCTACGTAGTTTGTGAGTTTCTTTGTGATAAATAAGGCAACAAAGTTTCATAGAACATAAAAAATCACGAATAACTTAATCTAAATGTTGGTACTATACGTAATGATTGTTATATTACAATTCAGTCCTACCCAATATAAGTAATAATGCCGTTCTACATTATTCCAATGTACACAATAAGATTTTTTCTTTTATAAGCACCACCTAGTTTTCGATGACTCTTTGGTGTTTATAAAAGAGCGCTTATTTTTCCTAATATTAATGAGATATTTTAATAAACAAAAAAGTCACTTTTTGGCGCGTCACAAAAAGTAACTTTTCGACGCATCACAAAAAGTAACTTTTGGCCAATTCACAAAATGTTACTTTTGGGCGCGTCTCGATGAATTTGGATTTAAAATTACGTAGTTTTTTTTCTAATATCCTCATTTAGGATTCACTATTATATCGATTGAATTCAAAGCATATAGTACTGTTTATAGTACATGAAGAGCTGTCATTTTTGGCAGTAACAATACATGTTGAGATGCGGGTGTGTGTCACTTATGCAGTGTGGTTCGTCGTTGTATCTGAAAGAAAAATAATTAAAACACAATTAAATAATAATAATAATAAAATCCCCAGACAATCACACCAACTACATGGCCCCAAAGTAAGCATAGCTTGTGTTACGGGATACCATGTAGCGAACTAGGGCGGAACCTAGAATATAAATACATAAATAGATAAAGACGCAGACACGAAACATTTTTGTTCTTGTTCCGTGCGGGAATCGAACCCGCAACCACTGGTGTCTGAGGCAGACAGGTTTACCCCATCGCCAAAGTGGTATTTTTGATTCACTTTTTTTACTTTAAACAAAATATATAATTTACTGTATGTTTGTGAGTGTTAGTGTGAGTGTGTGGGTATGCGTGTGTGGTACGGTTGCGTTTGTGTGGAAGTATGTATGTCTGGAACTAAATTTTTATTGGTATTTTATGTTGGGTTATTCAAGAGGGCCTCTGTCTCTTCATATGTGAGGGGTTTAATCCATTTGATTATATTATTTTTACATATTGAATAAAGTTGACTATGTAAACTATATCATTATTATAATATACTCACGCGTTTGTCCTTGATATATCTTTAGAGTGTATGACGAACTTGCCGCTCGCTATCACGTATTTGAGGGACGCTTCGTACGCCCCTTTCCCGGGTGATATAGTTATCTGAAGATAAATAATTTTAAAGTTATTTTTCACGATTCATTTTTTTAGTAATTAAAAAAAAACAAAACAATATGTTTAGTAAAATCACCCGACCAGGAACTTTGACTTTCGCTTGCCTGTAAAACTGAGGTACCGGGCCCTGGCGACATCAAACTATCAAACTGACGCTATCAAAATTATTTGGCAAATTCTGTTTTAAGTAATATTGCTAACGTAGCTCTATCTAGTGGTTTAGCTGTGCAGCTAAACCAACTTTATCGATTTCTTTCTCATAAAAAATCTTAACTGTGTATAAGATAAAAAACAAAATAAAAATTTTGAAAAGCCCACGACGCGACGGTTAAAAAGTAATTGAAAAAGAATAAAATAATTTAAAATCCCCCGACTGAAATGATTTATGTGACGAGAGATAATTAACGTGAAAAGCTTTTTTAAAAGTTCACTTGATCTCACACAGAGTCGGTCATATTATGAAAAACATACTATTCGTTTTCATAGCACTTCCCTACGCTTACCTATTTGGTTCTCGAAGATGTAGATGTCGCAATAACATAGGTATTCAACTCCCTATGAACTTTATAAGAAGAGCAAGAAAATCCGTCTGGGGCTGCCATTGAATGAATTCGTTTTGTAGTTTTATATTGAAATTTAAAATATTGATGGCAGCCCTCGACGGATTTTCTTGCTCTTCTTATAAAGTTCATAGGGAGTTGAATACCTATGTTATTGCGACATCTACATTTTCGAGAACCGAATAGGTAAGCGTAGGGAAGTGCTATGAAAGCGAATAGTATGTTGTTCATAATATGACCGACTCTGTGTGAGATCAAGTGAACTTTTAAAAAAGCTTTTCGCGTTAATTATTTCTCGTTACATAAATCATTTCAGTCGGGGGATTTTAAATTATTTTTAATTAATTTTTAACCGTCGCGTCGTGGGATTTTCAAAATTTTTATTTTGTTTTTTATTTCAAACTTTTTAAAGAGCATAATATAGGTACCATACATTACATTACACAACACCTCGTTCCTCATCAGCCATCTAATGTCCCCACCACCGCTGGAAAACCCATGTACTTTATTTAAATACATAGTGAAGTATTATAATAAGTATTTACAACTCAACTTTGCTGGGGCTTTGTTGTAACGTAACTCGATATCATATTACGTATAATGGTTTGGGCAAACCAATGTTACCATTCTTCAAAACCACTGGTCCGATTTTAACGCGGTTTTCAGTGATGGCTTTGGATTTGTTTATTGAAAACGGCATTCAAATCGGACCAATGGTTTGCAAACAAATGTTTACTGCAGCGCCCCCTGGTGAGTTGTTACCGTAACACCTATCTCAGAACATGCGCTTATCAAATCCAAAGCGATGACTGAAAACAGCATTTAAATCGGACCAATGGTTTTGCAGATAAACGGTAACATTGGCTTTTACAAACAAATATTTACTGCAGCGCCCCCTGGTGAGTTGTTACCGCTACACCTATCTAAGAACATGCACTAATCAAATCCAAAGCGATTACTGAAAACCGCATTAAAATCGGACCAGTGGTTCTGGAGATAAATGGTAACATTGGTTTGCACAAACACACAAACACCCTCTCACCCCAAACGCATATACCGTCTCCGTTCCGTCGTGGGTAAAAAAGGACAGGGTTTATTACACAGACATACATCTACATAGATAACGCAAATACAAATGCATGTACTTCGCGTGTTCGTACTCGACCTAGCGTCGGTTGATCGCTGTTAGATTCAGTCCGCGTGTATAGAAAGAAAGAAAAGAAATTTATTCGGTGCCAAAAAATAAATAAATATACAAATAAAAAACTCTAAAATTGTAACATTACAAAGCACCGAAAAGGCATTAGTCATGGAGTTGCTGTTGAGTTTCTTGCCACTTCTTCTCAACAGATCGACTTTCCGAAGTCCCGACTTATTTCAAATGTGTTTAAATACTTACGAAATAAAGAATATTTGCTGATCTTCCGTAAACGCCTAACGCGTATGTATCAATACATACGCAACCACAATATCACGATATCGAGATCGTTCTTAATTATCGATTTCATCCGTGTTTTTGAATTGGTTTATATTAATCATCTCTAAATATCAGCTGTGACGTCACAATAGGTGTTAAAAAGTCGGCACGCTTGGTTTCAATACAAATCGAGAGCTGTGTCGAGAAATCAAAAATGGTCACAGATCCCAAACACCCCATGCATCACTATTCTCCCATGCCCATAAGGATAAAAAGCCGCAAAAGTTTCTACCACTCGGTGCCCCCAATAAACCCTGCCGATGCTGCTAAAATGAGAGTCAATTTATGGAGTGAAAAATTTGCCCAACCCCCCTTGCCTCTGTCTGAACACCTCCCACCCGGAAAAGATTTGCCATGGCCAATTTGGAAGTCCCTAAACCGACACCGGACCCAGGTCGGCCGTAGTAAAGAAAACACAGTGAAATGGGGTTTCAGCGTTGACGGAGATGAGCATTGTTTGTCGGCGCGACTCCGGAAACAATGTTACACCTTGATTTAATGTATTTACGGGATTCTTACCACGATTTTCGATTTTATTTTCGCACGTCCGCTATTTCGACGTAATACATTAAATCATAGTGAAAATAACCGCGATCCTGCATTACCGAGGATCGATAACGCCATATAGGTGGCAAGTTTCTGGGCGGACAAAATATAATATATAATTTCATATTCATCGACACGCTAAGAAGAAGAAGAATACAAATTGCGTTATTATAAATTGCGTTATTTATGTAGATGTATGTCTGTGGTTTATTAATTTACCCGGACTTGATACGTGACAGTGTCCTGTCGAGAGTCCTTGAACTTGCCGATGTAGCCGTCCGGGTCCCGAGCGCCTTGGAACCGCAGCACGCCTCTGCGAGGCTTGTGCACGTTGATCCATTCTATGGTGTCTAGCTCGCGTTTCACGCACGACGATCTACATGTGGAAAAACAATATTTTTACTACGAGTTTACCTTGCTTGCATGCTGGACTGGGATTGAAAGATAAATAAATAAAAAATGAATAAAATATTTCTAACACCCACTAGATAATCTAGCCCAAATTAAGTTTTTTACAGAACTTTTTTAGATAAGTTTTCACGATTCATAATTTAAATAATACTACTTTTTAACCGGATTAATCGCGTATAATAATAATCGCGAGTCGCTCGTGACCACGGGGTCTGCAAAGACACCGAAACGTCGAGTTAAAATGTAAAATATAAATTATACGCGATTAATCCGGTTAAAAAGTAGTTTTATTTAAATGCATGCACAACGTCACGCCTGTATCCCTTATGGGGTAGGCAGAACACCAGAGGTTATAAGACCACCTGATGTCACATTTGACAAATTTGAAGGTATTATAAAGATGGAGACAGACTATTGTAGTGACAGGGGGTCAGCCTATCGCCCACAAAAACGCCTTTAATACCTATTTAAAGTATTTATTCAATATGTATGTTTATATATTTCTTAAGTATATCGGTTATCTAGTATCCATAGCTTGCTATAAGACTTCATAAGACTTCCATGCTGGACTGGGAAGGAAAGAAAAACATAGAATATACCAGCTGCTTCTCTTCCAGGGAATACTGTAAAATCCAGTTAAGGGACAGAGATTTTATTGGCGTTTCTGTGAGCGATAGGCTGACCCCGTCACTGCAATAGTCTCTGTCCATCATTATAATACCTCCTAAGTCAAACGCGACATCAGATGGTCTTATAACCGATGATGTTCTGCCTATTAAGGGATACAGGCGTAAAGTTATGTATGTATGCTTCCAACTAAACTATCCTTCTGCGAAACTCCTTCCATAATACAAACAGAACCCCATTGAAGAACTTTTATGCCAAGTTTCACATCCGTGCACTCAAGGAAGGACTTAAATTTTACTCACTAAGAAGAATTTTGAAATTTTAATTCATGAAAAATATAAAAAAAAAGTTTGTTCGAATTTCAGTCCCTCTCATCATTCTTAATCTGGTAATAAAATACAGAGTGGCGCAATAGAACGTGCATTTTTAAAATAATTATTAAAAAATAAATACAAAAGGTATAGTTAAAATAAAACTAAGCAATTATTAAGTGATAACTGAAGTTTATTTTTAAAAAATAACATCATCTAAATGATGACCCTCTCTACGTTGGCACTCCTCTAACCGCAAACGGAAATTACCGAAAACTTTCTTAAGTAGAGCTGGTGTGATTGCTGCCATTTCACCACGAATATTCTCCTTGAGCTGATTGATGTTTCTCGGATTATTGGTGTAGACTTTGTGTTTGAGGTATCCCCACAAAAAAAAGTCAGGAGGTGTCAAGTCTGGACTGCGCGGAGGCCATGGGATATCACCTCTTTTCGAAATCAGTTTGCCAGGGAACATCTGCTTCACAACCGCCATGGAGTCATTTGATGTGTGACTGGTAGCTCCGTCTTGTTGGAACCAAGTCCTAGAGTTCATTATTCTTGAATTTTCAAGTTCTGGGGCCAAAAATCCTTCCAACATCGCAACATAACGTTCAGTATTAACAGTGATGTTTTGCCCCCGTGCGTTTTCAAAAAAATAAGGACCAATTATTCCTTTGGCAGAGATTGCGGCCCAAACTGTCACTTTAGGGCTATGTAACGGTTTTTGATGTTTGAGTCTGGGATTTTCACTATTCCAATAACGACAATTTTGGCGGTTTACGAACCCATTCAAATGAAAATGTGCCTCATCAGAGAAAAGGATGTTTTCAAAATTTGAAAACCGATTGAGCATTTCATTAGCAAATGTGAGCCGTGCTATGAAGTCAGAGTCTTTCAATTCTTGAGTTAATTGCAACTTGTATGGATGCAGTTTAAGATCCAAGTTTAAAATTCGTTGCAAACTTCGTCGCGATATGTTTAGGACAGACGATCTCTTGCGAGTAGACATTTGTGGATCTTCTCGTACCGACTGCTTAACACTCTCAATATTGTCTTCGGTCCTAGATGTGCGTGGACGACCTTTTGCGTGTGGTTTAAACGTCGATCCAGTCTCTCCAAAACGCTTTATCCAGATTTTAATTAAATTAGCACTCGGAGCCTCCCTAATTTGCCGTACACCATACTCAGAACAAAATAGTCGCCTGACAACTACGTACGAACGAGAGTTTTCGTAAAATGCGCGCTCGCAAAATGCGCGTCGCTTCCCGTCGAAGTGACTCATAGTGACTAAAACTTCATGAACCGCGCTACCCAACGATATCGGTTTCCCCCCGCCCACGCCCCTTCTACCCCGCAAAAAAAGATGATGCAATATGCACGTTCTATTGCGCCACCCTGTATAATTGACCATCCTCCTAAATGTATTGTTTGATATTAATTCGAATTTTATGAATTTATTGTTTTACTGTGTGTTGATCATGTCTAATTTTTAAATTATTTAATATTTTCCTTCCCTTTTTTGCATAGTTCTTTTTACACAGCAAGGATAGGGCGTTTGTCTTCCATGCCACCTGGTGGAAAGTGCGCATAGTGATTTATTTTTTTAATTACAAATCTTTCATATACTTTTAAATTCAAATTCAAATTCAGACATTTATTTAACATACAAACAAGACAACACATAAAAATCAACAAAATCAAGTACGAAAATTCTATATAAAATTAAATTGAAATATTAATAAAATAACAACACAAACAAACATAATTAAAAATAGTCACAAAAACCTTTAAACAAAAGAAAAAAAAAAGAATATAAAAAACACAATGGGAAATAATAAAATGTTGCCCTGTACTGCAGTGAGTATGTTAAAAAGGGCACATCTCAGCATTATGCTGCAGCAGAAGCCGCGGCGCTGGTTTTCAGATGTACCCTCGTGATGCGTGTGCTCGAGTACGCAGCATGTCACTCACAGCTTAAATATTAAATATAATTATATTATGCTTGCTTCATAATTAAACATATACACTCAAATACATAAATATAAGTACAAAAGATGTAATAATAAGGAAATGAAAAATATAAATAACTAACTCACTATAGCTTTGTATTGTTAAAAATTAACTCCATATATATTATAAATACAATAAAGCATAAATAAATATAAATACCTAAATAAATTATTGAAATTAGCATAGCTGTAAACTGTAAATACAATAAATGCATGTAGGTACATAATAATGGTGTAAGTGTTACTGGTATGTTGGAACAACACGTACCCCACTCGGCATCATTGTTTGGTGTTGTATAAAGTGTTTTTTTAAAGATGATTTAAACGTTTGCAATGAGCCGAGTCCACGTATTGGAGGAGGTATGTTGTTCCAACATTTAGTAGCCGAGTACCTAAAGCTACCTCGAAAGGCGGTCGTTCGGTGCCAAGGCATGCTCAGGGGCCTACTCAATGCTCGGCAATTCCTAGATTTAGCACGCCATTCTAGTTTACGCACTAGATATTCGGGACGGCCAGATTTTATCACACCGAACAATAGGGTGGCTAGGTGTAGTTCCCTGCGTAGTACCATCTTTAAGATACCTGCGCTGTTAAGGTAGGGGGTTACGTGCGTCCGAGGAGGGATCCTGAAACAGAACCGTGCACACGCACTCTGAACTGTTTACGCCAAATAAACACGACGGCCGGAAATTCGGGATCATTATTCGAGCAGCGCGACAACACCGCCCGCACTCCCCGCGCCCCTGCTATATAGTCACCGGCGCGCCGGAGCAGCGCTCTCTTCCAATGCGCTTCGACACAGAGCGCACGTCATTTGTCATCACTAAGTAGCATGAATATATAAAATCTATATCTTGTTTGTTTGTAAAGTTAAAATATACAAAGTTGAAGATTCGCCAGAAGTTTTCTTCCCCGAAACCCTGCGGCTTCAACATATGGCGCCCCCGGGTGGGCCATCATCACGCCGAGCTCCGCGCCGCCACGTTGCGCACATGTGCGCTCTTTGAGGCTGCGCTCGCCGCCGCCGCCGCCGCCGCAGCTGTTGAGTGACGCCATCGCCACCTTCACCGCCGCCGTAATCACCTTGTGGCCGGCTGTGTGACGTCCACGACACGCCACGCGCATCCATGTGCGCTGATGCTGCCTTCGTCACCGCTGCTGGGGCGTTGCCGTCGCCACTACCACCGCCGCCGCAGTCTCCTTTGTGGCCGGCCGCTTGACGCTGACAGCGTCCCTTGGCGCCACGCTGCGCCGCGACGCCTCGTCGAGCACCGCCGCCGCTGCCACCACAACGTGGCCCACGTGGCCTTTCTGAGCGCCGCCGCCATGAGCTGCGCCCGCCGCGTGGCATAATCATGCCACCATCGCCGTCCACGTGTTCTGCGCGTCCACATACCAGGGGAGTGTTGTGAGCCAAGCTATTATTTTCCCTAATCCCTTGTAACACTTCCCGCCAATGCGTATGGGGCCCACCTCATTTTGCTAGGCTGCCTCTTCCTTTTTACGGCTGCCTAGTCTATAACCTAGACGCCACCTCTGTCAGTGGTTGTCTTTTCAATGCAATTTTATTGCCTAGCTCTTGAAGCATGTTTTTATAGACTCCACCTCAGACAGTGGATGTCTCTATCGCAATTTTAATTGCCTAGCTTCTCAAGCATATTTATTTTAGACTCCACCTCAGACAGTGGATGTCTCTATTGCAATTTTAATTGCCTAGCTTCTCAAGCATATTTATTTTAGAATCCACCTCAGACAGTGGTTGTCTTTTCAATTAACATAATATATTATACTTAAGATTGAGTTCAGAATATTGCACAAATATTCATAAAAGTTTTGTTGTTTTAAACCTTAGTTTCTCAATTTCAAAGTTTGTTTATTAATATTTCACATATTCATGACAAGTTACTTCTTAATTTCAAACACTTCATAATTAGAATCTCATTTTGAATAAATATTGCACAGATATTTATAACAAGTTTCTTGTTCATTGTTGTTTAAAGTCAATAAGTTCAGCCATTGTGTTATTTGCAAATTAAATCCTTCTCTGCACTGCCATTGCCTTTTGGTCTGCCTAATTGCTCACACAAATTTTCATTGCATTCCAGCATTGCCCGCTTAACTCTGCTTGCATCTTCGCCTCTGCACAGCCAGCTGCCAGCTTCAGCATCTTATACAAGGGGCGTAAGCGTTTTTTCCAATTAATAAAACTTTATTTTTGTTGTTTATTAATAAGTGTTAATTCCAAGACTTTCTGAGTGTTGTTTTTTAAATAAATTAAAATGGTGTTAGACACTAAAGAGTTTCTTGCATTAAAGGTTAAACGCAGTTCAATTAAGGGTCAACTGACCAACTTTAAAAATTATTTAACCACCTTAAATTCTCCTTTAACCGATCAAGTTGAAGTTAATAAACTTAATTTAAAACTTAGTAAGTTCTTGGAACTAACATCCACATTTGAGCAGCTGCAGACTCAAATAGAGGTGCTCAATGAAGAGTCACTTGCTGATGAACTTCAAGAGAGGGAACTTATCGAGGATGCTTTACAGACAAGCATTGCTACTGCCCAGCAAATATTAGAGCTCTCAAAGCCTGATGTCCTTGATGTTGACAAGGCTTCCAGTTGTAGCAGCGGTAACCATAATGGCATTAGTTTTAAACTCCCTCAAATTACGATTAACAAATTTGATGGCTCCTACTTTAAATGGCTGGAGTTTCATGACACATTCACATCTCTTATTCATGAAAATCCTAGTATTAAGCCAGTGCATAAGTTTTATTATTTAAATTCCTATTTAGAAGGTGAACCTGCCTGCATCATTCAGAATATTGAAGTTTCCGATTTAAATTATTCAAGTGCTTGGCAGCTGCTCTGCGAACGCTATAATAATAAGCGGCAATTAACTTTTTACCATATTAATTCACTTTTAAATATCACTCCCATACAGCGTGAGTCTGATAAGGCACTTAGAAACCTGGGTGACCACATAACTAAAAATTTAAGAGCACTTAAGACCTTAGGTCAACCCACTGAATATTGGGACAGCCTTATCATACATTTAGCTACCCAGAGGCTTGATCAATTAACCCGTGTTAAGTGGGAGGAACATCAAGGCAGCTTATCAGAGCTTCCCTCACTCGCTAACTTTAAAGATTTTTTAAGCTCTCGTGCTGATGTTTTAGAGGTCATGTTCAGATCTAAATTCGATAAGCCTTTGCCGCCTAGGACCACGATTGAAAAATCTTATAATAATAAATTTAGTCACAATACTGAACCTTCTAATCATGTGAAATCATTTTATATTTCAGTAAACAATTGCAAGTCGTGCGTTGTTTGCCAAGGCCAGCACCCACTTCATAAATGCAGGGTGTTCATGGCCCTAGACACAGAAGAAAGATGGGCACATGTTAAAAACAATAAACTGTGTCAGAACTGCCTGCGCTCAGGCCACACCATTTCTAAATGTCACTTATACGGCAGTTGCAAGGTATGTAAGAGGCGACACAACACCTTATTACATAAACAAACAAGTCACAAACATAAACAACACAAACATAATTCACAAGCAACACAAAACACACCCCCACCTTCCTCTTCTTTGGGTCAGACAGACCATAGGGATGGTGCAGAGGGACTTGAAAATATTAAGCTGGGTTGTTTGATTACTGGTTCAATTCCATGCAACCAAGTTCAGAACTTAACTAAATCTAAGGATAATTTCCAATTAAAATTAAACAAATTTCACAATAACTATAGATTAAATAAATCTCGACACAATTTTGAACATAAAATTCCCACAGACACAAATAAATATAGACACAAATTCAAACAAAAATTTAATGAAAATAATTTAGCAAAACAGAATTATTCTGTAACATAAATTCTCTTTTATTCTCATAGGAACACATACAGTTCACTCAAAATGAGATAACAATATTAAATAAATGCATTGTCACATAGTAAATCATATACTTTAATTCACAAATCAACTATCAGTTTAAACTTATATTATTATGACTGAAGCTTAGTATCTATCTTCATTGATAGCCTCTCAAGTGACTCTTGAGAGCAGGGGGGAGGTTATGTGTGATCACTTACTCGCAACACTATTTTACATAGCTCATATTCACACATACACACAATCGCCTCTTACATGCAGGTCTTATTATAGCAATTATACAATACCTATGTCTGAGCTCACTGTCACAGGGGTTGCAACTTGGCACAATGCACGGCTCAACCATTTTTATTTTATTTTGTAACTTGCCTCTTGAGTTTGTTCACTTAGAGGCTGTAAGTAAATATATTATGCCTTCTGCTAGATTGCCTCTTAGATTTTTATGTAGGAGTAAGCCTTAGTATGTTTTAGGTTTTGAAACATAGTATTTTTATAAAACATTTTGCACCTGTATTGGAGTTTGCATCTGATCAGGATGTAACCTTTTTTGTTTTGACTTGCTTACGTTCCTAACTACTATGGCTATGCAGAGGCTGGCATTTAATCTGCCATCCATATAAAAAGGATTATGGGCAATGCACACTTAACTTTTGAGGAGCTTTCCTCACTATTTGTTCAGGTTGAGGCCATCCTAAATAGTCGACCCCTCTCCCCCCCTTTTTTCCTCTCCTAACGATAGCACAGCGCTCACACACTTTCTCCTTGGCAGGTCAGGACCGGGACAGTCAGTTGAAGGGACAACACACACAGTTGAAAGCATGCTTTCAAGGCCCCGGAGGATGTTAACACCGATTTCGTTCAGGATCACCGCTACGTGTTAATGTCAACGCTTCGTGTCTGTTATCAATGTCACCGCCCGCGTCACCTGTCAAAGTCAGCCGCCGCGCCTATAAAACCCGAGACGCGCCGGAGTACCAGGCTTGAACAAGCAGCTACGCTAACTACATCGTTATTCGTTACTGTGTTTAACAACGTCACATATTAGGCCGCCATGCTAAGGCCAAGTGTTCTTTCTTTTGTAAAACTTTAAATACAAATAAAAGTTGAAGATCGTATCTACGCAGTGGTTTTCTTTCCTTCTGTACTACTCGATCTGTGCGTGCAAGTAGTCGTGGGCCGTAAACCAAGCTACCGTAGGTCAGCTTCGAGAGTATCAATGCCTCGCATAGCTTGATACGCAGATCGACACTTATAAAATCTCGAATGCGGTACAGAATATGAAGGCGATAAAAACATGACTTGACTGTTTGGACCACATGCTGCTCAAAGCACAACTGCTCATCAATAAGTACCCCCAAGTTTCGTACTATTGGCACACGTTCTACCTGTTCTCCCATTAACCACACGATAGGATTGTGACTCGTTATGTCAAGTATTTGGTTCGGAGATCCAAATACCATCAGTTTAGTTTTTTTTGGGTTTAGTGCAAGTGAATTGGATTCCGACCAAGCTGCAATTCTAGATAAATCACCATTAATATTATCCACTGCTGCTTTAGTGTCACTGGGGTCAAAAGACAGATATAATTGTGTATCATCTGCATACATGTGGAACTGACAATGTAGAATAACTGAGCAGATGTCTGAGGTATACAGAGTAAAGAGAAGGGGCCCCAATATAGAACCCTGTGGGACGCCTCTGGAGATGGATGAAGGGGAGGAAAGGAGATAGTCACCATTACTGGCAGTCAATCTAACCATTTGGGATCGATTACTTAGATAACTCGAGAACCATTTGACTGTGTTTGTAGCAAAACCATAATAGGTCATTTTAGACCGCAAAAGAGAAATGTTTATCGCGTCAAATGCTCTCGAGCAATCCAACAAGACCGTGATGGTTCCCAGACCTCTGTCCTGCGCTGACAAAATATTATCACCATCAAAGCCGTGACTGTACTGTGCGCCTTTCTAAAGCCTGACTGCAGGACTGGTAACACACCGTTTTTCTCCATATAAGCGTTTAGTTGTATATGCACAACTCGTTCTAATACTTTAGATAGACACGAAAGTATACTGACTGGGCGTATGTCGTTGTAATCAACAACATTAGGCTTCTTAGGTAGCGGCGTGATCAGCGCAGTTTTCCAGGCCTCCGGGAATACACCCGTGATAAGTGATCGGTTGACGATTGCAGTAATGGTGCTAAGGGATTCAGGAAGGGTTAGTAGGATCATTTGTAGAGATATACTATCAGCTCCAACAGCATTTGACTTGAGTGAGTTGATAATCTTCAATATGCAGCCTTCGTCGACAGGTTCTAAAACAAAGTCCGACGAACCATGTCGGTGAAATTCAAAATAAGTCAGTTGTGACAAAGAAGTGTGTGTTTCTCCCGGGACTGTAAGAAAGTGTGAGTTAATAGTGTTAGGATCGTGGATATGTGAGGGCAATATAGTGTCATGCGCTTTACTACTCACGTTTAAAATGCGTTTTAGATTATTCCAGAGAGCTCGAGGTACATGAACATTTTTATTTATGCTTTCATTGAAATAAACCTTTTTTTCGGAATGAAGAGCTACATTTACAAATTTTTTAAGCACCTTGTAGTAAGCTTTGTGTTGGTCTAGGCCGGTTATTCGAGCTTTGTGGTAAGCAGCGTCTCGCAATTTCATCATCTCTTTTATTGTGGGTGTTATGCAGGGAGAGTGGTTGTCTTTTAAAAGAATACGCTTATTTGGAGCGTGACAGTCAAAAATTGGCAGCACTACATCACTAAAACTACCTACTAGGTCGTTAACATCTGGTAAACATGCCAATCTATCCCAGTCAATCATAAGCATGTCAGTATTTAAGTTTTCGGGATCAATACTTTTAATCGGCCGCAATGTAATATAACGACGTAGCGGCTTAACTTTTTTAATAAAAAGTTCTCCGATAATCATAGCGTGATGACTTAAAGATGGAATATAGTCAACAAAAGTATTATTTATTGGAGCATTACTGCAAAACAAGTCGATTAACGTCGCGCTATGAGCTGTGAAGTGAGTAGGCGAGTCCACAAACTGCTTTAAGTTCATTGTAGTTAAGAAATGGTTTACTTTAATCGTATTCACGTCTGCCAGCTGCAAGTCGACGTTAAAGTCCCCAACCAATATAACGTACGTGGCCCTCGAAGAAAAGAAGCTTATTGAATCAGTTAAAGCATCCAAAAATGTGTCTATGTTAATCCATGCCGGGCGATATGCAGTACCTATTAAATACCTTACTCCCGAACACGACAGAGTTATCCACATCTGTTCGACGGGCGGCGCGGGTGGATGCACGCACACTCGCACATTCAGGCCGCGTCGTACGTAGAATCCCACACCTCCACCGCGCGAGCGACCTGAGCTGCGAGCGCGCGGCGTGTGCCTCAGTCGGTAGCCAGACAGCGTGGGCGCACGACCCTCCTCGCCCTCGGTCAGCCATGTCTCATTTACGCACATTATATCTATATCGTGCTTTTGCAATGCTACAACAAACTCGTCGTGATTGTTGCACAACGAGCCGGGGTTAAGCAGACCAATCTTAATAAACTTCTTACTTACGGCCATTAAAGAATATTTTTATATTCATTTTAAGTGAAGTCAGTAGGTACATAGTTAAGAATTTTTCAAGCAGATATTGTATTAGTGCTGTGTAGTGTAAGTTAGACGTGTGGTTAAAATAAAACGTGAATATCATGGAAATGCAGTGCAAAAACAAGTGTAATGGGCGTGTAAGTAGTATCATGTTCAAATAATAAGTACATATATAATGAAGTAACATTCACAGCGCACGGACAATACATAACACTGCAGTACGGGCGGAAATCTGAACAATAATGATTATTTAAATAGTGTATATAGGCAAAGATTTAAATCTTTGTATATAGGTAATTAAAATAATGTACATAATTAGTAAACTAACAGCGATCGAATTTAGTTTGTGCCAAAAACCTTTGAGATATCCTGCTCAGTGCAAATACGATGAGCTTCGGTGTCCCGTTGTTTTCGAGCGAAAACGCGGCCTCCTCTTGTCCACACGAACTTCCATCCTCGGTTTTTGCCCTCTTGTCGCGCCTTACCAAATAGACGGCGGTTCACACGGGTTAACCTTTCGTTAACGTAGAAGCGACCTGGTGCTCCAGGTAGGCCGAACCCGTTGGTGTCGAGGGTGCGCCGCACGCGCGCCTCCCGCAGCAGCTGGTCGCGCAGGTCCCGGCGCGTCAGCCGCAGCGCCAGTGGCCGCGGCGCCGGCGGCGTCCCGCTCGCCCCGTCATCGGTGTGTGCGCGTATCGGGCCGACACGCTCAGCCAACACAATGTCACTTGCCTCTAATTGCACTGCAAGCTTACTCGCAACCAGTTTCACTAAATGCACCGGGTTTTCACCACTCACCTCCGGCAACCCAGTTATCTCGACATCCGTCTTTAGCATGTCCTGGTCGCGGTTATTAAGTTCTAATTTCAATAAATCTACTGCACAACTTAATTCTTGAATATGATTTGTACTTTTTGCTTTCTCTAAGTTCGCGACCCGATCCTCAATGTCACCCAAGCGTTTACCGATGCCTTCTTCCATGGCTGTGACCCGGCTCTCCATCCCAGTAAGACGATCCCTTACATCATTGAGCAGGGCTAGAATAGACTCGGCTTTGTTACTGAAAAGAGTCATCTCCTCGCGCATTACGATCATCTCTTGTCGAATTAGTTTTATTTCGTTCGTCATTCCCGCGTCACTCTTTACAGCCTTATTATCTTTCTGGACGTGCTCCGGAGACACGGTAAGGATTCCTTTTACGGGTGTCTCAGAGTTATCATTTCGTGGTTGTTTAGAAGAACAGCCAGGACAAATCCAGTTACTTGGAGCCTTTGCTGTTTTATTAAGCTGCACGCAGGCTTTTTCGAAGATGCAGTTGCACTTGCTGCATTTCACACCATCACTTGTCGAGACAAATTTTCCACATGCAGCGCACTTGGACATTTTTCTTTTGCTTTAATACGATGTATCAGAGTTCAATATCGCGTACACAATTTCACCGCCGTGAGGTCGCTGGCCGTTAGTACAGAGTCCACTTGCGGTTAACGGTTACGCGAACAAAGAGTGTTTGCAAAATTATAAAATCACTGTATTTACTGTTTGATAGTTACTTAAATTTGGATTTTTTTTTAAATATATCGTTAGACAATATAGTATTTCTTCGTTTGGTATAACTTTGAAGGCAATTATTACACTTTTATTTCTTTATTTACGAAAGTAGCCGGAGTCTTTTATTTTATCCTAAAGTTTACCCACTATAGGATAAAAATTAGCCTATGTGCTCCACTACCACTATGCCAAATACCATTCAAATCCGTTGAGCCGTTCTGCCGTGATTTAGAAACAAACATCCATCCATCCATCCATCCAAACTGTATATAAGTTATATTATGAGACTTGGTAAGGTAAGAAGTGAGATTAATTAGTTCTTAGTTTATTAGTTTTTCCATGCTGGACTGGAAGCAAAAGAAAAGCATAGAATGTCCCAGCTGCTTCTCTTCCCGGGCATACCTACTGTAAAAGTCAGTTAAGGGACGGAGGTTTTGTTGGCGTTTTTATGGGCGATAGGATGACCCCCTGTCACTGCAATAGTCTCTCTCCATCATAATAATACCTCCAAATTTGTCAACCTTGACATCAGATGGCTTTATAGCCTCTGGTGTTCTGCCTATTCCATTAGGGATACAGGCGTGAAGTTATGAATGTATGTATTAATTAGTTCCTTGTACAAATAAATAAATAAGGAATGACTACAAAACTGTTCATACGAATTCTTACCTTACGCTTTCAGTAAGAGAGTTGATAAAGTCTACAAGAGCACTTGCAGTTTTATAGTACATGGGTTCGGTTTGGGAAACGTTTTCCCAGGAGAGACACGAGCACCAGTGGGGTTCGATTCCCGCCTCGCTACAAGACCTATTCGCTGGTATCTGGAACAAAAAGTGAACATATATAAACTATGTAGGGTTGGGGATATTGAAATAAAGGCCCCTTGAACTTTTAAGTGTTTATTCATGCATATACAATAAATATTACATTAGCACTAGTTCATTTTACGTAATCAGATTCAACCCTACGACGAGAATTAAAAGAGGACACGTGATATCGCTCTCTTAGTCTCTCCTAAACACGCTCCTGAAGACCGCTAGGCTATCGAACAGGAGATGCTACTGTATCTCGAGTGGACTGCGGGGCTATCGCACTCGGAGACGTCTGAGCATCGAATGAATTAAATATTATTATATTTCTAGCCACAGAAGACTACTCTTCAGAACACCCGTAGGCCTATTGACCGCACGAGTGTTCACTGAGAGGAGGGGGAGAATACTCAGAAGTACGGGCACTTGCCAGGGGGTTAAGTCCCCGGCCAGATGACACCCAACAGTGTGAGACTTCTACTCACTATACTCCCCCTTAATGATCTTTTGTCTTTCTAAAGATAATCGACCGAGGAAATGAGCGACAGCCAGTTGGTGGTGCACGTAAGAATTAAATACTGCCGGCGGTGGCTTATATACCATCATTACGTAAGACTGTGTGCAAGGCGGAGTGTGTAGACGTTTCTGTTTGGATGTGTGCGTGCGCGTTGTAAGTTCTCTGGCGATGCGATACTGAGTATTCTTGTGCTTGTATTTAGTTTGTTACAACCTGTGCGGACCCACCGTACCACCGACCATACCCCTGGTGGTATGGTGGGACTTAACCATACCACCGTGCTAGTGATGGGATTTGAAAAAAAAACACCATTAATATAATAATAATATTCTTATATACTGAAATTAAAAAACCGATATATATTTTTTTAAATATTAAAACATTAAAACGGAACTTATTTTATTATATTTGATATTTATATTTACGCGCGAGCCGAGCGAGCGAAGCGAGCGTGGTGTGGCAGCACCCGGCGATGCGCCACAATGGATTTTATTTCCTTTTAATAGAAATAAATAAAATAAAAAAGTCTAATAAAAAAAAATGTTGCTTGCTATGAGTAGCTATTCAAATAAAACTGATAAATCAAAACTTCCTACATTCCAACCCTACGGTGGTATGGTTAAGTCCCGCCATACCACCAGGCGTATGGCCGGTGGTACGGTGGGTCCGCAATGTGTTACAACTATACCTTAGCAAATAATTCAATGCAGTAAACTGACGGCTCAAGTGTGCCCTCTTTAGGGAAGAAAAATAATAGTGATGCGGTTTACGTGAATGAACGTCGATGGTACCTTTACCTTCTATCTTTGAAAAAGTTATTTCAAAGATAGAAGGTAACCTTATATCTTTGAAAAAGTTATAACACATTTTGTCTAGTTTTACTTAAATTCTTTGTCATTAAAATAGTCACTTGGTGCGACTTTGTCTACTAAGAAGGCCTTTAGCCTTTTTTAAAAGTATTATATTTATTATTGTGTTGTTGTGCGCAACAGTGAAATAAGAAAGAGATGCGGATTGAAAGAGGATGTAGTGACTAAGATTGAAAAGGGTATGCTACGGTCGTTTGGGCATTTGGAAAGGATGAGTGAAAGTAGACTTACGAAAGAGGTGTACAGAGCAAGAATGGATAGAGTTGTTGGAAGGGGCTGGCTTAGGCGAACGTATGCCGATCAAATAGGCGACATTTTGAAAAAGGGCCTAGTCAAAAGTACCCGTAACCGGCGATCATGTATGAAAAGATTGATGAACGTGGAAGAAGCGAAAGAGGTATGTCTGGATCGCAGCAATTGGTGTTCCCTTGTCTCTGCCTACGCCAAAGGGAGACAGGCGTGATGTTATGTATGTATGTATGTATATTTGTTAACTTTTTTATTTCAGTTTGTTGTGATTTTTGTCGCTAACCCAAAGAAACTTTCTACGAAGCTGAGCACAAATAGTATCCTTATTCCTTCTACTATTGAAATTATCAAATCGGTCGAGATTTTTATCAATTTTCAACCGAATTCCAAAAGAAGAAGGTTCTCAATTCGTGTGTATGTTTTTTGTGTCTTTATTACACGATTTTTTGGACAATTGTAAAAAAATGTTGAATACTCTTGTTTCATATGATAAATATTTCTGACACTCATACAACATTATCAAGCCCAGATTAAGTTTCTTAAAGAACTTGTGTTATGGATACTAGATAACTGATATACTTAAGAAATATATAAACATACATATTGAATAAATATATATTTTTTATTAGAACAAACTTAAATAAACATATAAACATCCATGACTTGACGACTAATATCTGTGTTCATCACACAAATATCCGCCGCCGCCGGGATTCGAACCCAGGACCTCTGGCATAGAAGGCAATGTATGTTACCTGTACACTATACGGTCGTCAATGATAGTGGTTACTTCACTTTGACAAAATATGTATTATATACGGAGAATATTTAGATATTAATTAACCTTATTCTTCAGCCAAAGTTTTGACGTGAAGTCGGTTTTTCAATGCTCTGCGTACGTTGATTTTTTTTTTATTTTACTAATTTAATAACTCACGGGTTCCAACAGAGTCAAGCCGCGTTTAAGGTCCGCTCCTTCCACTTTATAATGATTCCAGTATCTTCGCTTACCGATTGCGTCCAGAACTGAAACAAATTATATTTACTGGTATAATAATCCGTGCTGGACTGGGAGCGAAAGAAAAACATAGGATGTGCCAGCTAGTTCTCTTCTCGGGCATACTGTAAAAGTCAGTTAAGGGACAAAGGTGTTATGGGAGGTTTTTTTTGTAGGCGACAGACTGATCCCCTGTAACTGCATCTCTCTCCATCATTGTAATACTTCCAAATTTATCAAACGTGACATCAGATGGTTTTATAGCCTCTGGTGTTCTGCCTACTCCTTAAAGGATGCAGGCGTGAATTTATGTATGTATGTAATAATTATAATAGAAAATCGACCCTATTACCCACTTTACAAGGTTTATTTAATATTGTATATAGGGCTATTTTCTAGTCGCTGGCTTAATTGAAATATTAAGTAGCAATGCGCATAATGTGTCACTGAAGTGTAAAGATATATACATATCTTTTCATCACTGCGAAGTATATCTCTCTTTTACCCTACAATGTATTAGGGCTTATTTACAAAATAAGCCCTAATACATTCTCTTAAAGCTCAACTTCTTTTTCACTACTTCACTAGTTCAGGAAATAACAAGGCAAGCGATTTACGAAATACCAAAATGGACCCTAACCCATTTAATTAAAGTTTCTTTTACTTCATTAGTTCAGTACATCAATTGCTCATGTTTACCAAAATGAACCCAAACGCATTGGCTTAAAGCTCAACTTCATATATTTTTTTAAAGTATATTTCCTTTAGTTGAGTAGTCCACTACTTAACTAGTTCCTGTTAACCAAAATGAACCCTAACTCATTAACCTAAAGATCAATTTCGTATGGGTGAATTATCTCGGTGGTCCTAAACAGTTTCTACTAGCGAACGAAAGATATGATACAGTTGAAACGCAACTGAAGTAGTGCAATTGAAGGATTCATTCGTGAACTACATAAGTCTTATATTAAGTTCTTTGATCTTAATATTATCACTCAGTAGAAAAAAATAAAGATATTGCGCCACAAACGTTTTTGATAATATTCGCTGTTGATGAACACAGTTACTACGACGCGACATTTCATTGATTAAGTTGGACAATACTACGACGTAGTACTACAAAATGTTTTGTATTTGCGCGTAGTCCTCTTTATTTTAAACGTATGGTATTCATTTACAATTAAAAGTAACCATGCTTTATTCGATATGTTAGCGAATATATTAATTTTCTTGTAAAAAAGCAAATACATTTGTTTAACTGTGGAGATTTATGGCAATAACGTCATTTTGTTTTTTCATTTGTACACTAGCGATTCAATTTTAAATGTGGTATTTTTGTTTAATTTGTGAATAATTTCCACGATCTCTCAATTTGGCACAGGTTGCAGCCAGGAATGCAACGGTGGGGTTGGCGATGGGGTAAACCTGTCTGCCTCAGACGCCAGTGGTTGCGGGTTCGATTCCCGCAAGGAACAAGAAAAAAAAATGTTCCGTGTCTGGGTGTTTATCTATTTATGTATTTATATTCTAGGTTCCCCCTAGTTCGCTGCATGGTATCCCATAACACAAGCTATGCTTACTTTGGGGCCATGTAGTTGGTGTAATTGTCTGGGGATTTTATTTTTTATTTTATTTATTTAACGGTGCATTTGTCAAACGTGACATCAGATGGTTTTATAGCTCCTAGTGTAGCGTTGAAAAAGACAGGAAATACGGTTTTCCTGCCTTTTTCAACCCTACACTAGAAGCTATTTTTTTTTGTTTTTCCATGTTCTATTCGAAAGTTTGTGCGGAAAAATTTCATGTTGTTTTTGGAACAATAATGAAAAAAAAAAACAAAGTTTGTGAATGGAACAAAAATAAAGCAAATACATTTGTTTGCAAAAATCGTTTCTAAAAATGATGCTTTGTAAAATAAATTGGGCTGGTGACTAAAATAGAGAATGTATTCACTTCGGCAATAATCAATAAAAATTATCAGTTTCCTCAATAAACATTACCTGTGGCATAAATATCATGCGGAGTCGTCAAAACATTGGCATTATCTTTCAAATAGCGAA
Organism: Stenoptilia bipunctidactyla; assembly: GCA_944452665.1. Classification (NCBI taxonomy): domain Eukaryota; kingdom Metazoa; phylum Arthropoda; class Insecta; order Lepidoptera; family Pterophoridae; genus Stenoptilia; species Stenoptilia bipunctidactyla. The sequence continues at coordinate 18,143,289 of OX101745.1, forward strand.
GCGCTTGTGGCCTCTTCTCTAGAAGTTTATTTGGCAAAAGTATCGCCATCAGAGGCAACCGTTCTTCTAACTTTCCTTGAATTGTTTGCCTCACATTTGCATATCTGAAAACAAATAAAACTAGAATTTTAATTTTGTATTCGTTAGATATTCAATAGGTTCGCTTCCATGCTGGACTGGGATCGAAAGAAAAACATAAAATGTACCAGCTGTTCTCTTCCCGGGCATACTGTAAAAGTCAGTTAGTCAGTTAAGGGACAAAGGTATTATGAACGGTTTTGGGGGCGATAGGCTGGCAACCCCTGTCACTGTAATACGAGTCGTCTCTCTCCATCTCCAAATAACATGTTTCATTTTAGTATGGACATCTGGCCAGCACCGGTGCCAAATAAAATAGTTGTGGAATACCATTATGAAAACACTTCAAATAAGCTGTTAATAAATTCTTAGTCAGTTTTCGTGTACAATACAAAAAACTACTTGAATCGACAATGAGCACAGGTGACTGACGACGCCATTTTCACTTTTGTCACTTTTGTTCATTTTGTTGACCATTCAGATCAACCGTTTATAAGTTTTTGAAGTTTTTTAAACTCGAAGTAATAATGTATATTTTTTATACATTCTAAGAACAAAAGGCAAATCTCTATAGGTTTGGAACACATTCTATTGATTACGTACATACCGTAACTATTTAGGGCAATTTTTGTATAACTGTGGAGATTTATAGCAATAACATCATTTCGTTTTTTCATTTGTACACCAAAGCTAGCGATTCAATTTTAAATGTGGTATTTTTGTTTGATTTGTGAATAATTTCCACGATCTCTCAATTTGGCACAGGTTGCGGCCAAAATGAAATGCAACGGTACCTTTGTCAAACGTGACATCAGATGGTTTTATAGCTTCTGGTGTAGCGTTGAAAAAGGAGGAAAACCGTATTTTTTGTTTTTCCATGTTCTATTCGAAAGTTTGTGCAGAAAAATTTCATGTTGTTTTTGGAACAATAATGAAAAAAAAAACAAAGTTTCTGAATGGAACAAAAATTAATTCTGATGGTAACAAGTTATTGGCATTTTGCTTGCCTTTTAATACTTTTTTGCCATACTATATTTCCAAATATAAAAAAAATTTAATACAACCAATACATTTTCATTATTTCCGTGCAAAATTGGAAAATAACAGTCAAGTTGGACAAATTGTTTTTGCTTTCGGAATTTTGGTGTTCTGTCTTCCATAGGGATATAGTTTGTTTGTATGTATGTATGTACAGAAGCCAGCAGATCAAGCGTTACATTACCTGTCAAATTTCTTCAATCAATTTTAACTTAATGTCGAGGGCATAGAGTTCAGATTCAAGTAAAATTTTTTGACAGATTGGTAACAATTGATATTCTGCCTTCTGTACTATCGCACCAATTGAACCATTTAGCTAATTTTGGCAAACCGTTAAAATGCTAGTAGGTCGAAATTCGCTTGAAGATAGGTTGCCTAGGTGACGAACAGTATTGGTATAGTATCTAAAACGTCTTTAGTGTATTATATGCGAATGACAAGCGAAAGGGTCATGATTCAGTTGGTTCCGTGGTACATAAAATCAAAATCGAACTAACCTCGGTCCATGATCCCCCAACAAGATAAACAGGGTATCCTCATTCCGCTTGTCTTCCATAAACTTCTCCAGGAACCGAACCAGATCCTCATCAGCGTTGGATATCAAGTTGAAGTTGTCGTGCGTTATGTCCGCTATGAATGTGAAAGCGTATTTCTTCTCTGGGAATTGGAGGAACTGTGAAATTCAATCATTTACATATATTTAATTATTCATGTACATACCATCGCGGTCATTATCGCGTTATCACTTATGCTACGGCTCCACTATTGCGATAACGCGAACATTTGCATTGTCGCGACACGTCTGGCCAAGTAGTTCGTCCTATCGCGATACAACATCGCGACAACTTTCGCTGAAAGGGTTTTATCGCGACAAAGTTCGTGCGGTTGGCAACACTTCGCTCGCTTTAGTTGACAGCGAGACACCGAACGGTTTGAACGTGTATAACTTAATACATAAATAATGGATTGAAGTAATGAGAAGTATTAAGAAGTATTAGAACTCATACAAAAATATAAATCTGACCCAGATTCCAAGATCCATTCCACTAGAAAAAACATTTGAATGACGACGAGAATTATATCTTATTTAAGCTGCACTGTTACGATGCAGGTTTTTTTAAATGGTTTTTATTTTTATTCAAATAATAAAGATGCAGTAAATAATTATTTGCCGCCATTTGATATAGTGCAATCGCCTCTTCCATGTTTTCTTGCTAAATGATTATCGCGACGTAGCGGAGTTTTTATTTGATGTGCCCAAGCTATTCGTCGTAGATCGAAGTTTTATCGCGACAACGGGAACGCAAACATTCGTCGCATAATGGAGCTGAAGCATTAAGAAAAATGTCGCATAAACCTTGTTGCGGCGCCCGAACTGTTTTACAATCTATTCTATTTTTTGAGTGCAAGCAAAAATGACCTTAGTGGTGGTAAAGCGGAAGTGTCTTCGATAGAACATACACAAAGATATAAAATAGATTTGGCCTGATTTTTCAAACGACTTTCAAAATGAGGAGGTTCTCAATTCGTGTGTATGTTTTTTCTTTTGTATGATTACATGATTTTTTGGACAATTATAACTTGATGTTGTATATTCTCAGTTTCATATGTCAGAGGAAACTGCAGAGATGGTCTCCTATAGAAATAATCAACGAATGCAGAGCATTAAAAACCGAATTCTCGTCAAAACTTTGGCTAAAGTATAAGGCCGTCAAGGTAAACGATCTCCAAATTCATATATATTTGAAAAAAAAAAATGAAATTTTTCATGAAGTACTCAATCGATTTTGATGAAATTTATATGGGATGGGCAAATGGGAAGTATTATCTATCATATGAAACAAAAATCATCAAAATCGGTTCACCCAGTCAAAAGTTATGAGGTAACAAACATAAAAAATAACATACAGACGAATTGCGAACAGGAGTTTTTGAAGTCGGTTGATATAAGTTTTTTCAAGTTTACTGACATTCTATGTCATACAATCATAAATCAAACCATTATTATTGTTCAGATAATATTTATCCGGCGATTGTAAAATCCTAGGCCCTAACGGTAAAGTGTTACTTAAACACTAATATATGTAGGAAGGTACTGTAACCTCAAGATTGATGTTTTTGATATTTAAAATTATTATCAATATTTTTTTTGATTCTAGAGTTAATGCAATAAAGGAGACAGAACCTGCTCTATACATTTCTGGGCCACGGTGTTAACAACTTGACATTTGCTTTTTTTTATTTAATATAATATAATCATGTTTCATCACCGAAATTTTCAAGATAAACCAGTGTTGAGGAATTGAGATATCCATAATGTAGTCTGTAGGTATACACAGAAGTTAAGTGAGCTTAGAATCACTTCCGAAAGCTATTCATTTTCATATTGTTGAGATCTATAAATGAATTATTGTATTTTGAATTATTTAGAGTTTATAATTAAAAATAAATAGTAACACATTTTACTTAGATAGCATACTAGATAAAATAGGACATTATAAGATATTAGCTATACTTGCTTAGTTATTAGTTATAGTTTTAAACAACTATTCAATCTAATAAATTGATACTAACTACTTTCACTTTTCTTAGGGCTATCTATTTATTTTATTAAAATCTCTCACATCATGTCAACCAAGTTGAAATAATTGTATGAAGTCGTTAAAAATAGAAAAAACCATGAAAATACTCAAGCGCAAGGAAAGAAATCAAACAAACGAGTGAGCAAATAGATCGATTGACTTACTGAACGAGTCAATTACCATAGTTTCGTTCTTCATTCACTCAGTATTGCCAAACCTTATTAAGAATTTCGCCTATTTTAATTACAAAATAATTATTTAAAATAAAATTAACGCGGTAAGTTTACATTCATTTTACCTTATAATGATTCTCATTTAATATTTCTTCAATTTTACTCAGCGTATTTTCAATTATATCATGAGTTATTCATCCTTACTAAAAACCCATGACAGTGATTTCCATATCTTGAATTAACTTGTTTCCCCCTCACTACATTTTTAGGGGTTTTGTGTATTTTGAATAAGGATAAAATAAGCTATTTTTTTAGACCAAAGTCAACCTGTTAACCCTGTGGCCCAGGCTTACTCAGTTTCCTTTATGTATGTTTTCTATTTAATCAACCATCTTTCAAAAGGAGGAGGATCTCGGTTCGTTGTTTTTTTTTAAATCTTTTTTACGCGGAAATTTAGTTATTTTTGAATCGATTTTAATGATTAGTGTTTCATATACTTCAGAGGTGGTCCCATAAAATTTCATCGAAATCAATTGAGCACTTTTTGAAATCTTCGGAAAAGTCTGTATGGGAACGGCGAATTCATACATTGATGAACTTATACTTCAGTCAAAGTTTTGACAAGGATTTAAAAATGTGAGTGAAGTTAGTTTTTTAATTCTGCATTCGTTGATTATTTATCTATATTTTCTATGCAACTTATAAATTTTCTTTTTCATGTTGTAATTTCCGTTTCTTTTAATTCTTTTTAATACAGTTGCTCAAAAAGTGGCGTATTGCAGGGACGTTTAGCGTTCGGGATGTGGGCTATTACACACTTGTGCTTTTTCTTTACCTTTTCCGCACTCGTGCGTTCTCTTTCCCAAATGTCAAAATAATGTCTATTAAGAAGAAAAAATCAACCACGAAGTTTTTACTACAAAAAAAATCATAGAAGTTTTTACGATTCATGCAAATATTTCTGAAAAGAAGCTACTAATTTGTTTCAATATCAGATATAATGATTTGATGCAATGAGTTAGGTTAGGTTTCGTTTCATTTTATCTCATTAAATTCATTTTCATTTCATGTCAATACAAAAAATCTACTAAAGACTTGGCTGTATGGGCATAGTTCCCTTTGCCTACCCAGAATGGGTAAATAAAAAAAATCTCTGTTTATAATCTTTCACGGCTGGCGCCATTTTGTATATTTTATAAAATTGCTTATTTTTTTCGCAACTGTATTAAAAATAGTCGTTCAGTACACGTGCGGAACCGTCATTGCAACTCGTTCCGACTGTCAACCCTCGCCTTCGGCTGCGCCTCGGCTCGTGTAGACATTTGTCGGAACTCTTTGCAATGACAGGCTTTCCGCACTCGTAATGAAATATACTATTCTATGTGTGTGTGTTTTTATCTTAAATTTTATAGATGTAAACTCATTCATAAATGAGAACTTACAATTTCGTCGTTTTTTTTTTATTTTTCGCAGCAGTAAGTTTTTCTAAAATAAATATATAATCTAACTAACCTGATCAGTGATATTCAGCATAACTTTGAACCTTGGCGTGTCCCCCACACAGTATTTAGCGGTACCAGTCTGCCACCACCGACTGCCCCCATTGGACTCTTCCAGAAAGAACGACCGCAAATAATGGTCGGCCGGTTGCCTCTTAAAACCATTGAAGCGGTACTGAAAAGTGCCTATCCATGGCATGTCCTCGAAATATGCTGTGCGCCACCTTTGAGAAAAGTATAATATTCATAAATTTTGCATCTAATAATGCCCAATTATTCTTTAAGATCTAAAAAAAAAAACATGTACATACATAACTTCAAGCTTAAATAAATGAAAAATGCAATAAATAAAAAAAATATATTATTATTTAAAAAATTGCAATGCTTCACTTTAACTGGGATTCACAATATCTGTAAAGAAATTGGTCTCGGTTGGTCTTAGCTGCAAAGCTATACCATAAGATGGAGCTATGTTAGCAATATAACGTAAAAACAAAAATGTGGTAAGTAATTTCGAGGCGTACCGCCAGGCCCCGGTAGCTCAGTGGAAGAGCACTCGTCCGGCAAACGAGAGGTCCCAGGTTCGAATCCTGGTCGGGTAATTTTTATTTATCACATTTTTCATTTATTTAAGAATAAGTTTTTGCATTTTAAATGCAAAAACTTAAAAACATTATTATAACTTCAAGCCTGTATCCTTTACGGGGTATCCCATCTGATGTCGCGTTTGAAAAATTTGGAGGTATTATAATGATGGAGAGAGACTATTACAGTGACAGGGGGTCAGCCTATCACCCACAAAAAACCTCTAATAAAACGTCTGTCCCATAACTGACTTTTACAGTATGCCCGGGAAGAGAAGCAACAGGCACATTCTATGTTTTTCTTTCTCTTCCAGTCCAGCAAAAAAATATCAATTTACATAAAACTGCTGAGTGATAGTCAGACAGCGTACAACCTTAACTACTAGGTGTAGAGAGCTGAAATTTGGAACATACATTCCTTATTCCGAAATTCCCACGGGGCGGGGTATATGGAACTTTTTAGTTTTTATGAAAAATCTTATTCCGTGAGTGCCACTTGGCATAAAGGTTCTTCAATGGGTGTATGGTTGCATTGTATTATGGAAGGAATTTCTGAAATTCCTACAGAAAGGGTAATTAACAGATAACTCAGCAAATTTAATTCAGTACTAGTGTTTTTTCAATCTTCAAGTAAAATAATGTCTAAATAAAAACAGCTTTTCCCTCAACGTATATGAAAATTACATCAAAAAAGCAAGTATTAATATTTTTTTCCGTCTGTCTATTCGTTCCGGCTAAACTCTGAAAAGGCTTAACCGATTTTGCCAGGAATGTGGGTTTAAAGACTTTATGCGGGGCGAAGCTGTGGGATTCAGCTAGTCTTTATAAAACATTTTTTAATTTCAAAGAATTCATTTTTTATACGAATTATTGCATTATATTTTACATTTTATTTCTTCCATGATGGACTGGGTGCAAAGGAAAAACATAGAATGTACCAGCTGCTTCTCTTGCCGGGGACAGTATGTAAAAGTCAGTTGGCGTGGGGTGACATCAGATGGTCTTATAACCTCTGATGTTCTGCCTACCCCATAAGGGATACAGGCGTGAAGTTATATACGGCATTACGTTCACTTAATGTGCAATTTAATTTCCAAATGTTAAAAGATAAATTGTTCGCCTGCAATAAAAACGTCCAGCAGGGCTAACATGAGACATCGATAAAGACTTAAATCGATAAGATAAATATTACCGAATTATGTTATCCTATTATGTTAGCTAACATACGCACCATGATAGAGAATTTTTTTAAATGAGTTCCGGGCCATTCCGGTATAGACGGCAATGAAGCCGCTGATGAACTCGCGAGGGCAGGAGCAATGGGTAGTCGATACGGTCCAGAACCATTCTGCGGCATCCCGAAGAGCCTGACGCGTTAAATACTCACCACCCAGTGCCTCTCAGAAAGCAAAAGCCTCTGGGGACTTTCACTAGGCATGAGACACTCAAGGGAACTGATAGAGGGATACTCCAAGTCATACACAGAATCGGTAGTATCTCTTAACAAACCCCAACTACGCGCAGTGGCAAGATCACCAACGGGACACTGCAAACTAAACAAGCATATGTCCAACCTGGGTCTCACTGACACGGCGCTCTGCAGATACTGCGAAAGCGCAGAGGAAACCCCTCTACACCTACTGTGCCACTGCCCCGCAGTTGAGCACAAGCGCTCCGCTCACCTGGATAAGCACGAACTGGATCCAAAAGAGATTAGGAGCATCGCCGTAAGGAAAATCCTAAATTTCCTTGACTCCATTGGAGTGTGCGGCGAGTTATAAATTGGGACTCACACAATAGATCTTTTAGGTCGCAGTGTGACGAGCGGACAAGACTGCTCATATAGTCCCAAAACCCCCCAATAATAATAATAATAGATAGAATTACTCGATTAGATAGCATGATAAAGCCCACAGTACCATATCAAAACTGCCATATTCTAAAAAATACATACTCTAAGTGCCATATTTTAACAAAATATTTGTATAAAGGCCCTACTTATCGTTGTCGATGGTCGCATGCTAGCCCTTCTGGGTTCAAGTTCAAAACTTTTTAAGAAACTTAATTTGGGATAGATAATGTGGTGTGATTATCTATACTAATATATAAAGCTGAAGAGTTTGTTTGTTTGAACGCGCTAATCTCAGAAATTACAAGTGGGATTTGAAAAATTCTTTTTGCATTTGATAGCCTAACTCTGGAGGAAGGTTATAGGCTATAATTTATCCCGAAATTCCCACGGGATCAAAAGTTACGCGGGTAAAACCGCGCGCGGTGGCTAGTCAGAAATAAACATGTATTATTTATCTGAAAATGCACAGTGCATACATATAAAAAGTTAATGCATGGATGTTTTTTTGTTTCAATGCCGAATGCCTTTTAATCACTTCTTTATTCGAATACTTTAAACTTCTTTGAATATTATGGATTATTATATGAATCGCGATATTGCAAAAGGTATCAGTAAAATTACAAAACATTCAAAACACAATTTTAAGAATGCCAAATATCGTAAACCTTTCAGAAACGAGTTATAGTTATCTTATCACTTGACAAATGACAAACATGCATACTGTTGTTAACTAGACACAAATATTTCGTTAACTAGAAGGTATGCGACTAAGTTTATTTCAAATAATTTTCCTTATGCGTCAGAAGTCCATATTTCATGGAGTTTATATTAATAACCCACTTTGCTGATAATTCGTTTCATCATCATCACAACTCCGGGTAATGAGCCCACTGCAGGACTATGAGTCTCTCCTCTGGGTGACGAGGAGGTTTAAGCCGTAATCCACCAAGCTGGCCCAGTGCTGGTTGGTGGATGTTAGAATTTTCAGGGTGCCGTAATGGCTTCTAACAAACCCTAACGACTACTGCATACAAGTACCTGGGACCGACTGCTTAACGTAGTCGTAGTCGTAAAACGTAGTCGTTAGGGTTTGTCAGAAGCCATTTCGGCGCCCTGAAAATTCTGGCATCCACCAACCAGCACTGGGCCAGCTTGGTGAATTATGGCATAAACCTCCTCGTCACCTAGGGGAGAGACTCATGCCCTGCAGTGGGCTCATTACAAAGAGTTGTGATGATGATGATGAAAAAATAGAGGAGATACTAACCCATCCTTCTTCAGCTTGTAGAAGATGAAAGGCATCTCATCCAAGGTTCGTTTGGGACCCCATTGCTTCCGTACATCAGGTAGTTCCAACTCCGTTTTACCAGTTAGAATAGGGAACAAGGTCGCGGGAGTCCCGTCGCCTACTGTGTTGAAACTGGAATACATTTAAATAAAATAAAATAAACATATAACATCCCGAATTACACCATGTACTATCAAACCAATTGAATCATGACCCACCATAAGCTAATTTTGGGAAATCATCTAAATGCTAGTAGGCTGAAATCCGCTTGCAGATAGGTTTCCTTGGTAAAGAACTTGTTATCATTTCATTCGACACTGACATTTACTGAGTACAGAATTCGTACAGTATCTAAAATTTCCTATGCGATAGACCTTACAAGTTAGACAGTTTCAAACGAATTATCAGCAAATTGAGTCATAATTCAGTTGGTTCGATACCGGCTGGTGTAGGATTAACGTACATTGCCTTCTATGGGTTTGAATCGCGGCGGCGAAGGATATTTGTGTGATGAACACAGATATTAGTCGTCAATTCAAGGACGTTTATATGTTTATTTAAGTTTATTTTCTAATATAAAATATGTACCTATTTTATATGTATGTTTATATGTATAATTCTTAAGTATATCAGTTAACTAGTATCCATAACACAAGTTCTTTAAGAAACTTAATTTGGGCTAGATAATGTTGTGTGAGTGTCAGAAATATTTATTTATTTATTCGATAGTACATGGCCTCAAAGTAAGCGAAGCTTGTGTTATGAGATACCATGTAGCATACCTGTGAACCTAGAATATAAATAGCTACATATACAACGTTAACTTTTGTTTAGCACGGGTCAAATATTTTCGTTAAAAAATGGGTAACTATACAAAAAATTATTCCTAATATTAAAAAACTCAAAAAGTTTGTGATGCCTTGCTTTTGTGAGCTCACCGCTTCATGCTACGTAGGTACAGAAGGCAGCAGATCAAGAGCTCCAAACCTGTCAAATTTCTCAAACCAATTTCTTAATTAATGTACAGTGCATAAAGTTCAGATTCAATTACTTTTTTTTGTCAAAGGCAACGTTCCTTTGCGGTTCTGGAGAATAACACAAAATGAAACTTACATCTTTGAAAAGCTCGTTTAATCGAGGTTTAGAATACAGCTAAATGAAAATTCAAATCATCCCCGTTTAATTTTTTTTTCAAATACAAAGTGATTGATAGGTACTCATATTCCCTCTTAGTTGTGTATACTTTATACAAGCGAAATGTATAAAGTATACCCACGTTTTCCTTTTATTTTATTCATTTGAGCCTTTTTCAGTAAAAAGCATTGTTATTCAATTCTTTTTCCCAGGAGATATTCGTTTATTTTTTGTATATTTAATAATTGTACATTATCGTAACGCATGGCTAAAGGAGCGGCTATCCATCACCATCTTGTTAATTGACAATTGACATTGTTGAAGTCAAGAGCAGTCGCTTGTCATTTGTCATTAACTTTTAAAATAAAATAAATAAAAGCATTCTTTCTTAAGCTCGTTAGAGTAATACTTTTCTATGATCATAAGCCGTACATAACTTAAGAAAGAATGAAATAAATTATTATGATAAAAACCAAGGTTGGGAATACAAGTTTAAACACTCATCAACGAACTGCTGCTGAGTTGATTTCGCAACTTGCGATCGACGAAAACAATCAATGCGAATCAATAGCATTGTCAACAACGTCAAACTTGACATTTGCTGTCAATTTGACATTGAAGATGGGATTGATGATGTTCCTACAAATGTTTCGGTGTCTTAGTTTTAAAATTATTTTCAATATGATTTTATATGAATCGGGGATGCAATTTAATTTTAATTTAGGTTTATCTTTAATAAAATAATACAATCTAACTTGTTCAATTAAATTTTGACTGTGTTATTGCCCAGAACCGCAATGTAGGGTCTCGATGGTACTCGCCTTTGGAATGGTTGATCTGCGGCCATCTGTGCCTACTTGAATTCTGGGATTGTTTAAAGATCTGTAGAGGTTCAATGCTATTGAGTTTAAATATAACATAATAAAAAAAATATTGCAATTGATTCTTTACCGACTCTGCGGTGCTAGTTCGTATAGTATGGAGTCGGTTTCAAGTTTTTAGTAACATTAATTTTTTTTTATTTTACAGTAATTTAAAACATATTTATAAACATTCAAAATTAATATGGCACACATTTATATAAGGTGGCCATGCTGCAATGGATAGATTTCAATTATTGGTTACAAACCATTTCCATACTATACGAACATTCGTAAACATACGAGTCGATAAATGACTGTGCTCGAACCGCTGAACAAATTGTTCACAGGTCTCGTATAAACAAAAAATAACGTTGTATAAATAAACGCCCAGACCCGAGGCATTTTTTTCTTATTACGTGCGGGAATCGAATGCGCGACGCGTCTAAATTGCTGTAGTTTACCACGGAGACGGTCTGTATAGTTAAACTATACAAGTAAGTATACAGGATACAGGGTCTGTCGTAATGAATGGATAACCCGCTAACTGGAGTTGGTCCGAATGTAAGACTGTTAAAATCGAATCGTCTTGCCAGGATTCTCATCTTACGAAAATGGCGTCGACTTTTGTACTTTTTAATAAATTTTCCTTCTGTAATAATTCATTTCTGAATAATCCTGAAGACTTTTAACATTTAATTTTACGTTTGGTCTACATTCGACAGATAGAATCATCATATTCTACTTAGGACAGATTCTGCTTTCGAAACATTCTATTTGTGACCGATTCTACTTCGGACAGATTCTAATATTGACACATTCTATTTCGGACATATTCTACTTAGGACACATTCTATTTTGGACAGATTCTATCATTTGTCAAATATCTGAAGAAAGTAAAATTGTTTGGTACATTCTTGTTATGGTAGAGGGATCATAAGGCTATTAATCTTGAATCAATTTACTCACAGTTAAAAAAAATGCAATGAAAAATATAAAAGGTTATTTTATAAATAAAAATTACATAGGTAGTCAAACTTAAAAAAAAAATCATTTCTTAAAAAAATCTTATTATTAAATTTTAATATAATTTAAGGTGTTCTTAACGTCAAAATTTGGAAAGTATGTGTTGACTCTAAAAAGGTATAACAATATATAGTTCACAAACAACATTAAGCTACAGGAGCGAGAACACTGATCAAGGTAAGAGTTTTAAATTTCCATTTGTTGTTTAACTGGCTGTAAATGATTGTATTTTATCAAGATATTTCACAGAAACGCATGTTGTTTAATGTAAAAAATAACATAACTCCACGATAATAATGTAATGCTAGTCAGTGTAGGAATTTAAAATTGTCGTGCTTTAATAGTTACATGTGACAAACATGTTAGGACAAGTTAAATCAAAGCTGTAAGGATCACGAGGTAAAAAAGGGCAAAAACAGCAATACGCGTGGTTGTCTGGAAGAAATCACTCTTCAGCGATAAGACTTACTAAACAAATTGCTTTTTTATTTTATTTTTTTACTGCCTGTACTGTAAACTGAACTGTAATTTATAAATACGAGGATACTCCCTGCGTAAATTCCAAAATAAGTTTTAAACGGAAACTAAGAAATCATTTGCTTGCCGTACACAAATAGCAAATATCAAGAGACATTTAATTTGAACTATTGGTTATTGCAATTTACGAGCATTTAAGTTTATTACTATAACAGGTTGATTCATGTAATTATATTATGTAGGTATATGCAGATGAGTTTTTAATATTAATATACATTTTTATTTACTATTTATTATTATATTAAGTTTCGTTGCTTGGATATATTGGTTTTGATATCTTTTTTATTTTAGATTTTAATTGTTATTGTTATTAAATTTTAGTGATCTTGAACAGTAACACTAAAGCAGATCCCTCGGCCAATAATATGTCCCCTTCCACCTCAGTGGGACGGAGGCGCTGCCTGAAAATCAGCGTCGTAGCCTAGCTGCGACATAATGCTGAGGCGGTTTGCCGTTTTCACATTCACAGTTTTATTATTAAGTCAAGATCAATATTTTGTTTTAATTTAAGTTTTTTTTTTCTATTTCAACTTTGTAAACAGTTTCTGTGTTTGTGAAATAAATACTTTTTCTTTCTCTCTTTCTTTCTTTCTTTCTTTCTTTCTTTCTTTCTTTCTTTCTAAAAAGGACGACTGATGGTCACTGTTACTAGTTTGATGCAAACTGTTTCTTACACATCCAAGGAATGTGAAAACGTTAGCATGTTGTTCCTAGTTTTCTGTTTCCTAGCTTTAAATATCCTAATTAGTGGTCCGATTGTGTTTGTGTACCGACGTGGTCAGTCATATCCAGTCAAAAAAGTGTTTTATTTTAAATATTCCATTTCTATATTACTATGAAAAAAAAGTTTCTAAACCTTGCAAACATTGATTTAATTTTTTTAAAGTTTTCTGCGTTTGATGATGCTAATTAAAGATCAGAAAAATATACCTACTAAATATATTCACCGGTCCAGTGAACGTAAAAAATATACCTAAGTACTAAATAATTTCGATGCCATCTACTTCAGTTCCAGATTCCAGAGTTTATTTATGAATTTGAATATTTCAGAGTTCCAGATTCGAGTTCTAGTCGGGTGAAACTCTTCCTAGTCGGTGAACTACGACGCGGCATTTCATTGATAATACTATGACGTAGTACTATAGTATGTTTTGTAGTAGCGCGTAGACATGTTTATTTTAATGGGATTCATTCATAATTTAAAGTGACCACGAGTTGCGTAATATGTGAGCGAATATAATAATTTCCTTGTAAAAAATACGTACCTTTTTTTTAAAACCGTTTCTATAAATGCTTATTGTGTAAAAAAAATTTGGCCGTGACTAAATAGTCTGAATTTTGCTAATCTTTACAACATAACTTACCCATTCAATATAACAGCTTTCATTTCTTCAGTAACGAACTTATAACTTTTCGGCATACGTCGTATGAACCCATTTTTAGCAGTGGAATCAAACCCGAGAATTAGGACGTTAAGGGGCTTTGGTTTGTCATCCGGAGGGGTTGGCGGCTTCAGCTTACGAAACCCAACTGAATATCCTTTCCAATTTAAGGGTTCATGTCTGGAAATAATTATAAATGACAAAAATCATAAAGATTCAATTCAATTCATTTTATTAGCACGAATATAGGTAGTACAAAGGATGTTTTACAAAGGTTGAGTTCAGGCCATATTTTGCCATAGTGGCATGTACATGAAATATATAATGTCATTAGATTTGAGATTTTATATAAACATTCATTTAATATACAAGGTCATTAGTTACATTAATTTAAGAATATGGTCACAATTTATTGGCAGCGGTCATAAGTTTACGTCATTATCGTTAAAGTAGTCACATAATGTGTAATAGCACTTATCCAGTAAAAAACATTTCAATTTGTTCTTAAAAGTATTAAAATTATTTACATCTTTAAAGGCTTAAGGCAATTTGTTATAAATTCTGGGAGCCCTCCCGAAGAAACTTTCTGAGCCGAAATAATGTTTATGTGCCTTTTGTTTTTTAATTTGTTTAAAAAATCCTCGTAAACCTCATAATTCTGGGATCCAACTACCAGCACCGGGCCAGCTTGGTGGATTACGGCCTAAACCTCCTCGTCACCCAGAGGAGAGACTCATAGCCCTGCAGTGGGCGCATTACAGTAGAGTTATTATGATGATAATGATAGAGATAAAAAGTATTTCCGAATAATTTAGACCTTGATTATGCAGTGCTACAATTTGAATTCTGTGATAAATTTTATAATTATTAAATAAAATTAACATAATAACTTCACCATCGAATGAATACTAGCGCCATCTATATTTTCTAATCCAAACTAACCATATACAAACGGAGAGATACAAACGGATCACACTTGATGGCGTTAAAATGCTGTGCAGAGAACTTTATATCAGAGATCTCCATGGACTTCTGGCTTGCCGTGTACCTAAAGAACTTCTAAAAAACCCTATTTTATTTATTAGTGACTTACGCCGCGTTTGACTTCAATCTCACCTGATGGTAAGTGAAGATGAGGTCGAACGGTCCTAGGAAAGAACTGGCTCTTCATAAAATATTGCCGGTACACAACACTGCTGGAGCGGTAACATAAGATGAGGTCGAAGCACACGGTCCTAGGAAAGAACTGGCTCTTCATAAAATATTGCCGGTACACAACAGTGCTGGAGCGGTAACATAAGATGAGGTCGAAGCACACGGTCCTAGGAAAGAACTGGCTCTTCATAAAATATTGCCGGTACACAACACTGCTGGAGCGGTAACATTTGGCGGCATGTGATCGCTAGCCAGTCGGACAATAATCGGATCCTACTACCAAGCGGGGGTCACTCGCGAATGAACACATATTAATACAATTCGCACAGATTTTAAAATAATATAATTAGTACTATAACTAAGTTAACTTGCTAATTCCGCAAGTCCTAATTTAGGATGCAGGATTTTCGTGCGCTGGTTCACCGCCTTCCCTATCTCCTACCGAGTTCAGTGGTGATCGTTGTACCCTGAGGATGCTTCTGATTGAAGCGAAACACGTGTCGGTGGTAGTTTGTGGTGTGGGTTATAGTGTTCGGAGTGTGTGTTCGTTGCATTCCTTGCTTCTTGAGGTAATGAAGGCGGTGAATCAACGCACGAAAATCCTGATTCACTGGTGCTTTGGAGTCGCAGAATAAGCCAGTTACCTTAGTTATAGTTGTCATAGATGTAGGTTTCGCATATAAAAAAATGAGCAATGTATAGGGTTACCAACTTTTTTTTTTTAAATAAAGTATATTTGAGACTATAAAGAATATCAAACAGTATTTTGGAAAAATAAACAGTATTCAATTTATTTATTGTTTTAAACCACACACATACATCTACAATAACAACGCAAATGTCAAGATTTGTATTGAAACCAAGCGTGCCGACTTTTTAACACCTTTTGTGACGTCACAGCTGGAAAATACAAACCGATTAAAATACACCGATGCCGCAGATGAAATCGATTATTAAGAACGATATTGATATTGTGAAATCGATTACAGACATACATACGCGGGGGCTGAATCTAGCGGCGACCAACCTTGACGCTTGGTCGGGGTTCGGACACCCAAAACATGCGGACATGCATTTGCGTTGTCTAAGTAGATGTATTGGTTTTAAACACATATTTTTAGAGCTTCTTGGAAAAAATATTAATTAACGTCTAGCACATATATTTTTTTGCTTTTTATGCTGAAAACAGTATTTTGCATACTTTATTTTTGTTCAACAGTAAAAAGTATAATAAGTACTGTTAAAAACAGTATGGTTGACAACCCTAACTGTATATGCAAAAAAAAAATAGTAAATTTCTAATTACAGTTTTGGATCCCATCCCGTGCAGCTAACAACCACATGGTCACTCTTGGTCAGCACGTAGACATCAGACGACATAACCTCAGTCGCGGTTCCTATCGTCCTTCTGTTATCTGAATGGTGGATTATGTCTTCGTAGTAACAAACTATGTCGGCAACTGTACTCAGAATCTCCGGCACTACGCGACATTCTGAAAGCTAGGAGAAAATATATAGATTAATCTTAACCTTCCTTACATAGAATGTACCAATTGCTTCACTCCCCGGGTATACTGTAAAAGTCAGTTAAGGGACAGAGGTTTTATTGGCGTTTTTGTGGACGATAGGCTGACCCCGTCACTGCAATAGTCTTTTCCATTATAATACCTCCAAAGTCAAACGTGATATCAGGTGGTTTTATAGTATCCGGTGTTCTGGCTACCCCGCGTCAAAAATATATTTTACAATTCAACTTGACGTTTCGGTATCTTAGCAGACACCGTATTCAAAAGTGTGTCTAAAAGATACCGATATTGATTTATTAAAGGTAAAATCTTGAATACTTTAGAGAATATTACTTTTCAACCGATGAAAAAGAAGGAGGTACTCAATTCTTCTGTATGTTTTTTAAATGTTTGTTACCTCATTAATTTTGACTGGGTGAACCGATTTTGACGATTCTTTTTCATATGATAGAGGATACTTCTCATTTGGTATAAATTTCATCGAAGTCGATTGAGTACTTTATGAAAAATTTTCAAATATGTATGAATTCTGAGATCGTTTACCTTGACGACCTTATACTACAGCCAAAATTTTGACGTGAAGTCGGTTTTTTAATGTTCTGAATTCGTTGAATTATTGTATAAATAAACTCTTGAAGCGCTTGAACTTTAAAAAAAACTATTCAACTGATTTCAAAGGAGAAGTCTTGATGAAGATTTGTTTTTTGTATGTTTTTACGATTTTTTTTTCTCTGTAATACTACTATTGAGGTTTTGTGAATAGTTTTCTGTAATAGGTTTCTCGTGAATGGACGTGTAAACAGTCTTCGTGATTACATTCCAACAGTTAGCATTAAAGACAAACGAAATACTTTTAATGTAAAAAAGGTGACACGAGAAAGTTATATTGCAAAGGTTCTATTGTTAGGTTTCGAAAAATAGAAAAGTAACACACTCTGTGAAAATACTAAGCATAACCTGCACTGCTCTTGAAACGGATATTACTGGCTTACAATATTTCTAAGAGAGACATTTGGCTGACAAAACAACTTACCCTGCATTTAACCCAGTCTTTTCCCGTACAATTGATTTGAACAAACTCAGCGTTGAATTTCATAATTTCATCTGAGAAAGGGTCTAGTTGCGGGATCATGCATCCTGTCCCCTTGTCTTCCTTCAAGCTTTCTCTTAAGGTTCTTTCTATATTTCTGTAACATAGATTTCGTTAAGATTTTAGAATAAGTCGTGCAGTTTATTGTGCTAATGATGGATTAGCGATTTTGAATGGTGGTAAACAGTGTGTTTTTCTATAACAGTAACAGTCAAAACTAGATGAAATTGTTGCTTTCATCTAATAAATAACACATTATTTTAAAAATCTTCCCTAATTACCTTAAGTATCTATAGAAAGACTATTTATTGTACAAACCAAAGCTTATAAAACAGAAAACTAAATATTGCAGTCGGTAATTAATAAATCTTGAAAAATTTATACAAAAATCGTTCCAACGTCTATCTTTGAATTTCTATTGCCCAGAATACCTCCCTGAGGCACACCAAACAGTAGAAATTTAAAAGACGCTATGAAACACTGTAGTGACAGCTTGACTAAAAGAGTTAAGTAGGATTCCAAAAAATCTGTCACCATAACTACACCAACTTATTTATTTATTAAAAATTCTTACGTTATTTCATTCTGTTTCCATTCAAATGCATTAGAAAAGGCTGAGGCTGCAAATTCCTCTTTGTTTTTTTATGCATACTAAACAAAAAGTCATTACAAATTAGTGTTCAAGGACTGTCTGAAATATAAACTGAAAACTCTTTTATTTATGAATTAAATGTTTTTACATTTTCAACATCACGTATAAAAAAAGGGTCTCTTAGTTAACCAAATAATTAATTAATTATTAGAGATGGGCCGAAATTCGTATTACATTCGGTTTAAATGCCGAACATTCGGTACAAAATAAACGGGTTTTTTTTAAATTACTAAAATAACAGTGAAATAAAATTAGTCTGATACAGGTACTCATAAACATTTATTTATTTTATTAAGTACTAAATTAAATTGGTCTCCTCATAAGTCTAAAAAGAATGCAACAGCTAACATTCTTTTAACATAGTGCGATATCTTAATAAGGTACAAGTCGTAAATTGATTTAAATTTTTCAACCGACTTCCAAAAAAGGAGGAGGTTCTCAATTCGTCTGTATGTTTTTTTATGTCTTTGTTACACGATATTTAGGACAATTACGAATCGATTTTGAAAATTCTTGTTTCATATGATAGAAGATACTTCATAGTTGGTCCCATATAAATTTCATCGAAATCGGTTGAGTACCTAATGGGAAGTATCCTCTTTCATATGAAGCAAGAATCATCAAAATCGGTTCATCCAGTCAAAAGTTAAGAGTTAAAAAACGTAAAAAAAAAACATACAGACGAATTGAGTACCTCCTTCTTTTTTGAAGTCGGTTGAAAATAGATAATCTATTCAAAAAGCGCGGCGACATTAAACCGAAGTTCGGCGAACTTCCGACGAATTTTTTAATGTTCGGCCGAAGTTCGTATTCGGTTCAAACTACATTCGGCCCATCAGTATTGATTATATAAGGAATCCTTAAAACTTAGAAAATAACCATACTTTTACAAAAGCGAAATGACATAAAAGCAGATGAACTTTTTATAAACCTCCTTATACTTACTCAATAACACTGGCACTGAAAACAAGACAAACAATAAGTAACATGCTAATAAGTAACATAAACAAACAATTGCAAATGAAAACCATATTTATAGCACTACACTGCAAGCTTTACTATCTAAGAGCCCTTAATACCAGATCTACGTGAAAAACTCACATTTGCAGATGTCTAAATAGAAAAAATGAGTTTACATCATGCAGTAATAACGTTCCTTTTTGTATGTAATAAGGGGCAAAGAAGCCAGAGATAACCCGATATTGTGTTATCACCATTACCTTTGATAAGATGCACTGCTACATTTGCTAGCATGGCTGCAACAGTGAATCATGTTCATCTGTCAAAATACCGATTTTACTTTTTTTTTTTACTTGTATCGATTTTCCCTAGCATGCTCACAATTTGTCTATATTTTTCCCGATATTTTTGACAGTTCAACATGACTTCATTTCGTGGCTGAGTTTGAGCACGATAGTGGAATTCCTAACGGTTTTTGCAATTCTTATTGGATTTTTTTAATCGAAGACAATGTCTGTGGCTTATTATAATTATATGAGCATGCTAGCTAATATGATAGGATAAAATAATTCGACAATGTTTATGTTGTCGATTCGAGTATTTATCGATGTGACCATGCTAGCCCGGCTGGAGACCCTGGGACAATACATGCTAAGCTTCGAAGACAGTAATACTGATTCAAGGAAGTTCAACGTCTTGGTGTGTTCGGTGCTTTCAGCCTTTTATAAAGGTACAGAAGGCGGTAGTTTGAACTCTATGCCCTCGACAATTAAGTTAAAAAGTGGTTAAGGAAATTTGACAGGTTTGCAAAGGTTGATTTGCAGCCTTCTGTAACTATTTGATTATTTTGTTTCTTATTATCGCAGACAGTGCTTACCTTGGGCTATCTAAAACTTCTGCTAATCATACTATGACTATTTTATTCCATTCTTGTTCAAATACTGTGGTCCCAGTTTGTCATGTTCCGTGACATGAAAAAAAAAACAAACACCAGACAGCTAATTGTGTATCCATAGCTGTTAAATAAGATTAGCTGTCTTGTGTTTGTTTTTTTTCATGTCACGGTCAATTTGTACTGTTTTTTCGCCGGCTTTTTTTATCTCTTGATCTACTGTAATATCTTATTCAACAACTATCAACAACTAGTTAAAGCCGAAGTATGTGATGACTGACTTCATCGAGTGTTTTGTGAAATTCCTAAGATGAATAAAACTTTTTTTTTTCTATCCAGATCACAGAAAAAACATCATCAAACACATCAATATAAAGGTGCCTACGCTAATGGGTCAAAAGGCTCAAAAACCCAATAGTATTATAAAATTGTTGAGCTCTTTGAATCCAACTAGTTATTCATTCATTCAATCATTTATTTATAATCACAGGTATTACAAAGATGTGCAAGTCTTAAGTGTTAGTAGTACAGGTATGTTTCGCCGAAGTAGCAAATGAAATAATATTTTGAAAATATATCATTAAAATCTATACAATAATACGTGCATATTTTTCAATGCAATACAAAAAACACAATTAATTAACATTAATAATAAAATACCGGATTAAAAATTAAGAAAGAAACCCCGAAGTTAGTAACTACTTCGAAACGCGTAATAAAGCGATTTAATTGACGTGAATAAAATATTACTAGGGTTGCCAGCGATACTGTTTTTCACTACATTATACTGTTTACTGTTGAACAAAAAGAAAGTATACAATATACTGTTTTCAGCATAAAAAGCTAAGAACTTTATATGCTAGACTTTTAAATAGAACTACTTTTTAACCGGATTAATCGCGTATTATTTATATTTTACAGACGGCAGATGCGACAGTCGTGACCACAGGGTCTGCGAAGACGGTGAAACGTCGAGTTAAAATGTAAAATATAAATTATACGCGATTAATCCAGTTAAAAAGTAGTTTTATTTAAATTATGAATCGTGAAAACTTAACACAATATTATGCTTGACTTTAATTAATAATTTGTGCAAGCAGCTCTAAAAATATGTGTTACTTGAATACTGTTTGATATTCTTTTCAGACTCAAATATACTTTATTTCTAAAAAAAAAAGTTGGCAACCCTACTTGGAACAGTCCCAAAATATCGAGAACTTAAAATAAATAACAAACATGGTAAATATCCCGTTTCTAATGTTAATTTAAATACAGAAGAACATGATAGCCTATACAGGGTCCGCATATAATAGTCAATTATATTTTAATAGCAGATTGGGTATGATGAGTGGGTCAGAATTTCGAAAAAAAAAAATTTTTTTTTCAATATTTTTCAAAAATTTTACATACTAAATTGTTCTCTGTAAGTAAAATTATATATAATAATCTAGATTTTATGACTATACACAATTAGACGGACACGTTTTTATTACTTGTTGTGTAGTCATAAACTACAGATCAAACTTAAATTTTTATCACTTGGAAGAATTTTGAAACTTTAATTTATGAAAAATATTTAAAAAATATATTTTATTTTTCGTAATTATGACCCACTCATCAGTCTAAATCTGCTATTAAAATATTATTGACTATTATATGGCGACCTTATATACTTATAGAAATTAATCAAATCGTGAAATCTAACCATCCGGTCAGATTGAGCTCAAACCCAGAGTTAAAAACAATAAAAAAAAAAATAGCTACCGAAATGCGTCTTCTATGTTCTTCCGCGTTTTCGTTTTGTTGCCTTGTCGAGCCCTGCACAATGCAATTAAACTTAAACAATGCTTTAGGTCATCGATTCCCTATATCGACCCCTAGGGGTCTATGACAACGTGCGAGGGGTCTACGACTCATCATCATCATCATCACAACTCTTTGTAATGAGCCCACTGCAGGGCATGAGTCTCTCCCCTGGGTGAAGAGGAGGTATAGGCCATAATCCACCAAGCTGGCCTCGTACTGGGTGGTGGATGCCAGAATTTTTAGGGCGCCTAGATGGCTTCTGACAAACCCTAACGACTACTGTATACAAGTACACAGCACCCGGGACCGACTGCTTAACGTACCCTCCGAAGCACGGAAGTCGTCGTGAGATATGAACGGTCGGCGGTCACCCATCCAAGTACCGACCGCGCCGAACGTTGCTTAACCTGTGATATCGTATGATACACACAGTAACCACGGCGCCACGACGACTTCTTACAGTAACACAGTAACACAGGTCTACGACTGCGAAATAAAATTAAGGGGTCCATGAAATGAAAATAGTGCCTATTCACTTACATCATATTATCTTGTAATATATGTACCTATAGACATATGCATTGAAGTCGTCGTGGCGCCGTGGTTACTGTGTGTATCATACGATATCACAGGTTAAGCAACGTTCGGCGCGGTCGGTAACAGGATGGGTGACCGCCGAACATTCATATCTCACGACGACTTCCGTGCTTCGGAGGGCACGTTAAGGCACGTTAAGGTCCCGGGTACTGTATACAGTAGTCGTTAGGGTTTGTCAGAAGCCATCGAGGCGCCCTGAAAATTCTGGCATCCACCACCCAGCACTGGGCCAGCTTGGTGGATTATGGCCTATACCTCCTCATCACCCAGAGGAGAAACTCATAGACCTGCAGTGGGCTCATTACACGGAGTTGTGATGATGATGATGATAGACATATACATTACTAGCTGTTGCGCGCGGTTTTACCCGCGCAATTTCGATTCCCGGGATTTTCGGGATAAAAAGTAGCCTATACGGATTCGGAAGAATCTCTCTAAGTAATGGTAAAAGAAATTTTTAAATCGGTCCAGTGGTTTTTGAGCCTATTCAATACAAAAATACAAAGGTTTCCTCTTTATATTATTAGTATAGATTTATAATAGTACCTACCTAAAAAGTAAAATATGTATATATGTTTATAAAAAAAATTAAGTTGTAGAATGTAGACGATATCAAAAATTCAATGTCAGGTAAGTAGGGGGTCTACCCAAAGCCATAAAACATAGCAAGGGGTCTACGACTCAAGAAGTTTGGGAACCTCTGCTTTAGGTGATATAGGCCTGTTATACTATATTCAATATTTCAACCAAACGGACGAAATGCGCGGTCGCGAAATCGCGAAACGCGACTGTCTGCATGCCGAAGCAATTTTCGATTGAGCTTGACATTAAAATGCGGATTTTTTATACTTTAAAATTTAATAAAAAATTATTTCGTACGTCTCAGTCGAGACGCAGGTATTTTTAGATCGCTAATTTAAACGATCGATTTATTACTCAAACGTAAACATAGTTTTTTTGACACAAAACGCATTTTTGTTGAATACTTCCTATGCCATTCTCAAAGTATTTTATTTTTTTATTTAAAAAAGTATATTTACAGTCACAAAACTAGATGGAAGTAAACACATAGTAGGCAGCCCTATCGCATGTGAACGGACCGCGGCGCTGGTAGGCATTTATTTCAAAGATGCAGCCGAATTGAAATACTGTAGATAATATTACCGTGCCCGTACTACGTAAGGTTTCTTTAGCGCTGATCTTGACTCCAGGATGATCTGTCAATTCTTTAACAGACAACTGTCTGTAAATCTACACTTGAGTAAAGTTCAGATCTAAGTAACCTTACATATTAAAAGCCTTAACGTAATTCTCAAATAAGTTCTTCATTAAGTAGATTTACTAGATGAACAACTTAGTCAAATCCTAATAATGTCTGTGGAGAGAAACATTTGTAGATTTATGTAATAACTAGCTTTATCCCGCAACTTCGTATGCGCTTAACTACCCTTCTCGTGGAAATTTCAGAAACTATACAACCAGACACCCACTGAAAGAACCTTTATACCAAGTATCACACCCATGCACTCAAGGAATAAGTTTTTTTCATACAAACTAAAAATCATATATTTCCCGTGACCGTGGGAATTTTGGGAATTTTTTTCGTAGCACAACCAGACACACATTGAAAAACCTTTACACCAAGTTTCACATCGGTGCACTCAAGGAATAAGATTTTTCATACAAACTAAAAAGTCCTATATTTCCCGTTCCCGTGGGAATTTCGAGAATTCCTTCCTTAGTGCACCCCTACATCCCCTAAAGAATGTTTGTTTCAATTTTCAGCTCTCTACGCCCAGTAGTTGCGGCTGTACGTTGTCTGTCAGTCACTCAGTACCTCAGTCACTCAGTCAGTAACGGAACAGTTTTATATTATTGATGAGCTTTTTACCGCAACTTCGTACACGCTAAACTACTCCGGGGAATTTGAGAAACTCCTTTCATAATACAACCAGACACCTTTATACCAAGTAACACATCTGGGCACGCAAGGAATAACATTTTTCAAACAAACTAAAAAGCCAAAAATTTCCCGTTCCATGGGAATCTTAGGGATGGCTTCCTTAGTACAACCCTAACCCGGGCGCCAGACTTAGCTCCACACATTTGTTCAAACATTTGAAGCTAAGTCTGGCGCCGGCCTACATATGCAAAGTCCAGCGCCACACATTTGTTCAAATATTTGTTCAAACATTTGTTCAAACTTTTGAAGCTAAGTCTGGCGCCGGCCTAAGAAATGTATGTCACAAATTTCAGCTCTCTAAGCCCAGTAGTTATGGCTGTACGTTCTCTGTCAGTCACTCAGTAACGGAAGTTGAGTGAGACAATCCCTGCGGATAAACGATATTTGTAGATTACATACATACATAACCTCACGCCTGTCTCCCTTTGGGGTAGGCAGAGACAAGGGAACACCATTTGCTGCGATCCAGACATACCTCTTTTGCTTCCTCCACGTTCATAAATCATACATGATCGCCGGTTACGGGTACTTTTATGTAATAATTTCAGAATGATTTTTATTTTTACTACCCTAACTAAAGCTACTTTTACACATGCTCATTTCAAGCACGAAAGCATGCTTCAATTGAGCACTTACTACGTAATAGCATGTGTTGTGTTATGGAGACTATAAAGCGGAACTAGGAGGATAAAATAAATAAAAATAAGAATAAAATCCCCAGACAATCACACCAACTACATGGCCTCAAAGTAAGCGAAGCTTGTGATATGGGATACCATGTAGCGAACTAGGGGGGAACCTAGAATATAAATACATACATACAGTGCCGTCTTAAGCCTATTCAGGCTCATCTGCAGCCTCGTAATCAAAATGTCATTTTCGGTCACATGGACGAGCAGTTTCTTTAAATTTAATTTTGCATCAGATAACAACTGTTTAAACTATCGGTGCGGTATTGCTCCAAATCTTTTTTAACCAGATTAATCATTTTGGTAGCCTAAGTAAAAGTTTGGTAATAAGAGTAATTTGAGCTTGCACATCATGAGCGGTATGACAAGCGCCGAAAGCGTAATAAAAGTAAAACCTAAACAATGATTATTGTTGATGACTATTTTTTTTAAATATCTAATTGTTCCGAGCGGAAGTCGAACCCGCAGCGTCTGAGGTAGACAGTGTTACCCCATCGCCAAAGTGGTCGTCCGTCAAAGACTATAGTGTATACCCAGACCCTAGCCGCTTTAGAAAAGGTTGTTTCTTCGACCAAAGTAAGAAAGAAACACAATTATTCGGCAAAAAAAAACATAAAACAAAAATAGACAAACAAATAAAAAAGTACAATATTAAAAATGCCGAAATGGTCGCAGCTCAGCATAGTGCCATCAGCCTTGACTGTGGCGCTGATTTTCAGCCGCAACCTTCGGGAGCACCACAAAGGCCGTCTTATTCGTTTGCTTGTTTATCATAAGACTAGCTGTTTCACGCGGCTTAATAACGAATCCTGCGGGAATACCGGGATAAACAGTAGCCTAGCGGGAGAGGTAAATCTGGATCGTAGCATTTGGCGTTTCTTAATCTCTGCCCACCCCAAGGGGAGACAGGCGTGATGTTACGTATGTATGTAAAGTAGAATATGTGCTATTCCAGACTTTAAGCTACATCATGCCAAATTTCATCTAAAACGGTTGAGCCGTTCCGCCGTGATTGAGGAACAAACATCATTTATAATATTAGTAAGAAGTAAAATTCATCCTATGAAACGAATGTTTAAATAAACATAATTTTTCTTTCCTTGTACTAAGTGCTATTTTTATTATTTCTATATTTCGATAGACCGTAGAACTATTATACCTAATGATAGAGAGAGACTATTGCAGTGACAGGGGACAGCTTATTAGCCCTTAAAGCGTGAATGTTCATAGGTTTTTACAATTTATTTATTAATTAAAATATGTTTGTATCTGTGTTCATCACACAAAAATATCCACAGCCACCTGTATTTGAAACCAGGGCCTCTGGCATTGAAGGCAATACATGTTACCAATACACCAACCTGTCATCATACAATACATTATACAATTGCCTAAGACGGTTTTCACACCTGGCTCATTATGTACAGTCTGCAGCAGAATTATGTATACCACCCGGTCTCCCGAACACGTACAATTCTATGACTGTACAGCTTTATGTGTATAGCTGATTTCAATAACAACAGATAGAATATGTTGTTTACTAACTACCGTATACTACTGTAAACGTCAAGTGGCCTTCAATGCACAAAGGAGGTATTTTGGTGGGCCAGTGTACTATCGCAGTATTATCACTAGGTACCGATATTGAATTTTAAGCAAATATCCTTTTAAACCGGAGCTAAATCGAAATCGAATCGAAATCGTTTGAGTGCTTCATTGAAAATTTCAAACTTTGAAAAAATATGTATGATTTCTTTTTTTTTTTTTTTATATAAGTGGCTAAACCCGCGTTTGACCTCAATCTCACCTGATGGTAAGTGACGATGAGGTCGAAGATGAAAGCACACGGGTTTAGGAAGGAACTGGCTCTTTATACAATATTGCCGGAACACATTACCGCCGGAGCGGTAACATTTGGCGGCAGACTTTATATAAAGGGTGGTCGCTAGCCAGGCGGACCCAGAAGGGATCCTACCACCAAGAATTTGGAATTCTTTTCGGAGAATGTTTACGTTGATGACCAGGCAATCGAATAGTATAGGTACATTTTTTACAGGATTTTCTCATAAAATTATGTAGATACCTACTTAAATATTGAACTATTTCTGAATCTGCATTAAATGAACATTTCTTTAAAATAATTTTCTACTTAAGTTTAATTTAGTTAAGTAGACATTTTTTTACTTCGGATTTCGAGAGGAATTTATTTCAAAAGTATAAAACACTGAATTCAAATTAAAACTCTACCTTGGCTGAATGCGTAGCAATGGAGGTTGACCACAAGTGGAGATTTTTACTAAAAATGAAAAAATCACAGGGGTGATAATATTTTAAAGGCTAGCAAACTCTGATCTAGAGTGATAAAGACTCACTATAAGGAAGGTAAGCAGGGACTGCATACCAGTAAGAATTTCTGTACATTTTTGACGTCATACCGTTAAATTAGGTGTTTTTAAAAATAACAGTACTGGAATTCATACTGAAATGATTCGTGTACCTTTTCTATTATTGTAGCATAACTGATTTTTATTTCAGTTAACTGAAATTTTCCGGTATTAATATTAATATCGATATTAAAAAATAATAATAATAATGTAGCGGATACTATAGAATGTTCGACAGTTTAGTTGAAGCCTATGGAGCGTAGGGGCATATGCTGACCTATACATTTCGGTACAGAAATTAAATAGGTTAAAATATTTCTGTACTAAAAATATCTACAGAAATCAATCCGGTATACATTATTTTGGTACAGATAGAATAAAGTCAGATTTTAATAACTTGTACAGGTATTGTGTTTGATGAGGCAGTACACTAATAAGGGTACTGAAATTTTACTGGTACATTTGGTAGGTATGGTAAATTTTTGTAGGTAAGAAAGAGGAGAACAACGTTTAGAAACGTTGGGCTTGTTGAATTCTGATGTGTTCCACATTATTTTTAATGAAGAGCCAGTTCCTTCATAAACGCATGAGCTGTCATTTTCGACCTCATCTTCACTTACCATCCGGTGAGGTTGAGATCAAACAAAGGTAAAGTTTTCTTTAAAAAAAACATTTGAAACACTAAATTAAACGTACTTTTTCATGTAAGTAACATACTATATTCGGCAATTTCATATAAACTATGATTATAATAATAAAAAAAACCCAGACAATCACACCAACTACATGGCCCTTAAGTAAGCAGAGCTTGTGTTATGGGATACCATGTAGCGAACTAGGGGGGAACCTAGAATATAAATACATAAATAGATAAACACCCAGACACGGAATATTTTTTTTACTTTTTCCGTGCGGAAATCGAACCCGCAACCACTGGCGTCTCAGGCAGACAGGTTAACCCCATCGCCAAAGTGGTCGTCTCATTAAAATGTAAACTTATATGGGAAATTAACAAATAGTGCAGAAAATGGTACCTACTAAAACTTCGAATCGTTTTCACTGTCTCCATGCGGAAAACGTAGGTAATAAACAATTGAGGATCGTTTTTCCTCTTACACTAGTCAACGCTTGCCTGTGCCTCATTTATTTCATTTAATACGAGGATAAAACAGTGCCATTTTTTATACGTTGGATTGTTCACACGAACAAACATATCTCTTGTATTTATGTCTTACTTTGAAATCGTTTATATACGGCCTTCAGGTCAGAGTTAAGATTAATTCTACGCGTGCCAACTAAGATTTGGACTAAAAAGATTCCATATTGTCCTAAATTCACAACTTTGGTAGTAGATGATGTATAAGGCGTGCAAAAACAAAATGGCCAAACGTCGTTCCAGCGGTTAATTCAGCCTATCGAATTGTTCGTTTGGTATGTGTGAATGATACGAATTTGTGAATGAGTTTCTATCAATCTATCGCCCACAAAAACGCCAGTAAAACCTTTTAATTGTTCATTTATTTATTATTTATTTTTGATTCACAGGAAAACTTACAGCTAGGATTAAGGACTAATTATAAAAACAATATGTTTCATAAGCGAAAGCATGAGCTCTATTTTATTTGGGTGTTATTCACATTTGGCTACATTTACACAACGGCTGTTCCATGTTTTTGCGTCTAAAGTTTCATCGCATACGCTACAATCGTGCGCACAAATTCTCCCATTATGGCAGGAGTAAATGTGAAAAAAGAACAAGCTGCCGTTGTTTCGAGGGCGCTATTATAGATTCATAGAAATTTTAGGTTTATTCTTCAATCAATCATGGCCTGAAAGTAAGCATAGCTTGTGTTATGGGATACCATGTAGCGAACTAGGGGGGGACTCAGAATATTAATACATAAATAGATAAAAACCCAGACTAAGAATTTTTTTTTCTTGTTCCGTGCGGGAATCGAACCCGCAACCACTGGCGTCTAAGACAGACAGGTTTACCCCATCGCCAAAGTGGTCGTCAAAAGCCCGCGTTTCCCCTCAATGCCACCTGATCGTAGGTGAAGATGAGATCGAAGGTGACAGAATACGGGTGTAGGTTGAAACTGGCTCTTCATAAAATATTACCGGAACAAATCACCGCCGTAGCTGTGATATTTGGCAGTATGATTTATTTATATGAAGGCTGGTCGCTAATCTGACGAACTCTGAAGGGATCCTGCCACGAAATGGGGATCACTCGGATTAGACACATTTTATAACACTGCTTCCATGTTGGCCTGGAAGCACGAGAAAAACATGCAACGCACCAGCTGCTTTTTTTTCAGGGCATACTGTAAAAGTTAGTCAAAGGACAAAAGTACAGTTGGCGTTTTTGCTTGCGATAGTCTAACCCCATGTCACTGCAATAGTCTCTCTCCATTATGAGAATACCTCCAAATTTGTGGTATTCAGATGGTTTTATAGCCTCTGGTGTTCTGCCTACCTCATACATAAGGTATACAAGCTTGAAGTTAGGTAGCCAGGAGCGGGAGAGCTATTTCAAGCTGGGTCGGCTTATAAAAAAGCATATTTTTTACATATATTTCATCTTATTCACGTGGAATCTGTTGATAATGAGACCAAACTCATATTTATTTATTTATTCTTTGTTGTTTAAATTATATTTACATAGTTAGTGAGCAAAAATACAATAGAGTACAATTGGCGGCCTTATCAACAAAATATGATCTCTTCCAGGCAACCTTTTCGACAAGATAAGGGCAATTTTCTTAGTAATAACAAGAAAGTAAATATATATAAATACTTATGTACATATTGAACTGGCTTTTCATAAAGCATTGCCGGAGGACATCACCGCCAGAGCGGTATTCGGCTTCATATCGCTTCGGTAAACAGAAAAGTGAGATAATTTTGTATGAAACACGTGTAGGTAACTGTTAATAGAATATATTAATTAGATGACGTTATCTCAAATATTTTAACACATGTTTGTAAGTATTAGTTACAGTTTTATCTATACCAGTATTTATTTAATTTTATTTACTTAATTATTTATGTACACACTGATGTAAAAATACAGGGTTACTTAAATCTAACATATGTACAAAGGTACTGCTTATTTCTAAAAGAAATTTCTACCAGCAGACCTGTGAATGGAGAGTTGTAACTGAAGCAAAATTAGTGCGTGCGTATCTAATAGAAATAATATTCCATTAGGATATATTATTATTTGATTCGCACGGTATAACTCTCGTAACTTTTAATTCTTAATTAAAATAAAACATTACACATGGTTAATTTTAATTAGCACATCACCTTTTGCAGGTAGCCTCTCCACATCAATCCCAACATTTAAATTTTTTTAAATTTTAGTTTTCCCATAAAAAAAAATTTATAGCCTCTGTTTAGAGGCGTAACTCTCTTGCTCTGAGTGTAGGTATGCTACGCACCTTGCGCAGTAAAATATCGCTTCATAATTATAATAGGTACCTGCTTCTTACAAAATGTAGAGTAAGGAGCAAACATCTTTTTGTTTTCATTATTTGTTTTATTTATCAAGATTTGTAAAAAGTCGTAGAACAAATGTTGTTGGGATTG
Organism: Stenoptilia bipunctidactyla; assembly: GCA_944452665.1. NCBI lineage: Eukaryota > Metazoa > Arthropoda > Insecta > Lepidoptera > Pterophoridae > Stenoptilia > Stenoptilia bipunctidactyla. Next base: position 18,174,630 of record OX101745.1, read on the forward strand.
ATGTGAAGAGGCTGTCCGCAAGCGATAATGATGCGTTAATTAAAATTAACCCTGTATATCATCACATATTCACAACTCTTTGTAATGAGCCCACTGCAGGGCTATGAGTCTCTCCTCCTGGTAACGAGGAGGTTATGGCCTTTAAATACCAAGCTGGCCCAGTGCTAGTTGGTGGATGTCAGAATTTTCAGGCTGCTAAAATGACTTCTGACAAACCCTAAAGACTACTATATACAAGTAAAGCACCAGGGATCGGCTGCTTAACGTGCCATCCGAAGCACAGAAGTCGTCGTGAGAAATGTTCGAGGTCACTCATCCTTTACCGACCCCTCCGAGCGCGCTTAACCTGTGATATCGTATGATATGCATATGTTTTTTAAAAATGATAAGCATTAAAAAACAGACACAAACACTCATACAAACATATAACACTAACACTCACTTAAACAATTAACATCACCAAACACTCTTAACACTCCATAACCTAACACGAACTAGGGAGTCTTACCAAAATATTAATTTACCAGTAGTTTTATTTTTATTGCTTTGTTTAATTTTTTTTATCCTTTGTGTTTTTATTAATTAATTAAGTATATTCTTGTTTGGTACTTTCTCGATATTTTGTTTTGTATATTCTTGTTTTTATTTTATATTTTGTGTGCCTGATGGCAAACCTAAAAATTGTAAATCCATTTGGCTGTCAGCATCGTTTTAAATGTGTATTTTTTTATAATTAAGAGTTGTGGATTTTGTTATAAATAAATAAAAATAAAATAAATAAGTAACCACGGCACCACAACTTCTTCATTCAAATAAATTAATATCCTTCCAAAACTATGAAGCTATCAAATGCATATAAATTATCAAACGACTTCCAATAATCAACGAATGCAGAGCATTAAAAAAGCCGACTTCACATCAAAACTTTGCCTGAGTTGAGAATGTCATCAACGTAGACAGACATTCTCCGAAATCATACATATTTTTTCAAAAATTTGAAATTTTCAATGAAGTACTCAACCGATTTCGAAGACATTTAAATGGGACCAACTATAAGTATCCTCTATCATATGAAACAACAATTTTCATAATCGATTCATAATTGTCCGAAATATCGTGTAACAAAGACACAGAAAAACATACAGACGAATTGAGAACCTCTTCCTTTTTAGGAAGTCGGTTGAAATTAGGAGGATATTAATTCGTCTGTTTTATTTTTTATTATTTTCTTGTAAGTATGTATGTCATGACATGAATCGATTTTGATGATTCATATTATATTTGGTAAAAGATACCCTTGAAAATAACGACCCATGTAATCATCAAAATTGTTGAATTAAATTTGGGTGCTAATTAAACAGACTTCTTTTAAATAGCATTATTCCTCTCTAAAAATCTAAGTTGCCTTCTAAATTACTATGTCAGCCACAATCCGTGCCACAAACAACGTCGCAGGTTCGGGGCGTCGGGGTTATTTAAAAATGCTCTTGGGTTTATGGCGCTTCGCCGGCCGCTGCCGCGGCACCGCTCGCTTCGCTCGCTCGGCTCGCGCACGTGTATAACTATATGCAACCTAACAGCTCCTCCTCGCTGCGCTCGTCGTCGCACCTAACCGTGCCGACTACGTCTACCGGAACGGGAGCCCTTCTTGTCGCAAAATATTTTTCATCGCAATGTTAATGAATATACAGGGTGACTGGTACCAAACCCGCCATAGCAAATTAGCATATAGAGGAGGTCATTTGCTAATTATTGGACCTTACTTTCCCTAACTAAAGTTTTATACTTTAGGAGATATGTCAATTTTTATACATTATTGAGATTTTTCCAAAATTTGACCTTAAAGCATTCGTAACTTTATTTTTCGTCATTAGTTTAGAGTTTTTTTATTATTTCTTGGTAGTCATTAACATTTGTGAATAAAATACGTCGGAACTTCCCTCAAACTAGGATTAAAAAATAAGACGCTTATGCTTTTAAAAAAAATCAATAAAGAAAAATTACTTTGCGATCAAATTCAACCGGAAATAATAAAAAAACTACGGCGTTTTAATAATTTATTCTACTCTAAATTAGTTCTCTAGTTCGTCACCTTACCAACGGTACTAAATTTGCAACGGAAAGTTTGATTCGCTAAACATCGGTAGGATTTTCAGGTCAACCAGTCATTTTGATCAAAAATAGTGAAGGTCCCAACGACAGGATAAAGCTAATTTAGCAAAGTAGTTTTTGCAAATTTATGAGTAGGTATTAGATAATAGAAATTGAGTGCTTAGTGTACTTAATTTTTTTTTTTACTTTTACCATGTAAAGCAAGAAATCAGGAAAAGATATCGAGCATCAAAAGAAAAATTTAAATAGAGTTGAAACTAAAAATTCTGCTCGAATTGCTGCCCGCAATTTCTGATACATGCCCGATATCTTTTCCTAATTTCTGTGGTGGTAAGACTGAGCCTAATTTCTTCTTTCATAACAGAAAACGCATTATTAATTTTTTGAATTAACTCATCTTTTGTAGTTACTTCTTCATTGTAGACCAACTCTTTTCATTTGCAATGACAGTTTCAATGACTTTTAGACGTCAAATGAAAAAGATGAGGTCGGACCCATCTCTATGACATTTAAGTTGTTGTCATATATGCTTTTCCTTTCCGTTTCGTGTGCTTTCACAAATAGTTGAGTAGACACAGGTATAAATAAATAAGACATTTCGTTTTAAAATGCCGGGATACACAAGGGAAGAATACGCCGACATGCTGCTGGCGTATGGTGCTGCACACAGTAACGCCCGCAAAGCGCGGCGAATTTACCAGGAGCGATATCCAAATAGACGCTTACCTGACCGTGACACATTTCCTACCACATATCGTCGGTTTAGAGAAACGGGTAACTTGAACGTCAGGGTACCCCAAGCAGCTGTGCGACAATTACCTGTTGAAATTGATCAGCAGATTTTGGCAGCTTTTGAAGAAGATCCCACGACTAGCACCAGAGTGGTAGCTGCCGCTTTGGGCGTCAGCCAGTGGAAAGTCTGGTCAGTGATGCATGGGGACCATCAACACCCGTATCATTACACGCCAGTTCAAGGTAATTTTGAGTTTATTTATGTACCTACTTACACTAAAGCGACCAGTGTTATCTTTAGAATTAAAGAAATTATTAATATTACGACGAGCTTCGATGTAACATAATCCAAATCAAATTTTGTCTTTAGAATAACATTTACGTAAATAATTAACAAATGGAGTGTTGGCAGGGCTTGAAAATGGCGACTACGAAAGGAGGTTGAATTTCTGTCGCCTCGTTCTTCACACCGATGTCGACGACCCAACATTTCTGGAGCGTATCCTTTGGACCGACGAGTCACAGTTCACCCGAGAAGGCATCACCAATTTCCACAATCTGCACCACTGGTCCCATGATAACCCCCATAAAAAGAGGGTTACATCGGTCCAGCGGAAATTTTCTGTTAATGTGTGGGCCTGCGTTATTGGTCGTAATATCTTTGGACCCTATTTCCTACCAGACATTTTAAATGGGGGAAATTAATTAGAATTTTTAAGGGACGTCTTGCCTGATCTGCTGTTGGATGGAATAACCGACGACACGCCCATTGTGTTTCAACACGATGGGTGCCCGGCGCATTTCAGGCTGGACGTCCGAGAACTTTTAAATAGTTCATTCCCCGATTCATGGATCGGTAGAGGTGGGCCAATTGAATGGCCAGCTCGGTCGCCAGACTTGACACCTCTCGATTTCTACGTTTGGGGCCGGGCCAAAGAGTTGGTCTACAATGAAGAAGTAACCACAAAAGATGAGTTAATTCAAAAAATTAATAATGCATTTTCTGTTATGAAACAAGAAATTAGACTCAGTCTTACCACCACGGAAATTAGGAAAAGATATCGGGCATGTATCAGAAATCGCGGGCAGCAATTCGAGCAGAATTTTTAGTTTTAACTCTATTTAAATTTTTCTTTTGATGCTCGATATCTTTTCCTGATTTCTTGCTTTACATGGTAAAAGTAAAAAAAAAAATTAAGTACACTAAGCACTCAATTTCTATTATCTAATACCTACTCATAAATTTGCAAAAACTACTTTGCTAAATTAGCTTTATCCTGTCGTTGGGACCTTCACTATTTTTGATCAAAATGACTGGTTGACCTGAAAATCCTACCGATGTTTAGCGAATCAAACTTTCCGTTGCAAATTTAGTACCGTTGGTAAGGTGACAAACTAGAGAACTAATTTAGAGTAGAATAAATTATTAAAACGCCGTAGTTTTTTTATTATTTCCGGTTGAATTTGATCGCAAAGTAATTTTTCTTTATTGATTTTTTTTAAAAGCATAAGCGTCTTATTTTTTAACCCTAGTTTGAGGGAAGTTCCGACGTATTTTATTCACAAATGTTAATGACTACCAAGAAATAATAAAAAAACTCTAAACTAATGACGAAAAATAAAGTTACGAATGCTTTAAGGTCAAATTTTGGAAAAATCTCAATAATGTATAAAAATTGACATATCTCCTAAAGTATAAAACTTTAGTTAGGGAAAGTAAGGTCCAATAATTAGCAAATGACCTCCTCTATATGCTAATTTGCTATGGCGGGTTTGGTACCAGTCACCCTGTATAACTAAGTATAAATTATTATGTTATAATTATAGTATAAATTGCTTCAAGACACATTTTTCGCAACAGTTATTGTCTCGTGGCTAAGTTATGAAAATAGAAGCTTGATCACGTGGCCAAAAAAATATATTCTGTGGCTGGACTTATTATTTCTCATTAAATTTGACCAGAGGCCTAGCATGCTACCGTCAACAACGATAAATCGGGTCTTTTATCGATATTTTTTTAGAATATGGTATTTAGTGTATGTAATTTATTAAGATTATGACATATTTGGTTCTGTGGTCTCAATCATGGTATCAAATCGAGTAATTCTATCTACTATGGTGCGCATATTAGCTTACATAATAGGATAAAATAACAAAACAATATTTATCTTGTCGATTCGACTATTTATCGATGGTTGCATGTAGCCCTGCAGTTGACATTTTGGAATCAAAGTCCTGATATAAAATAAAAATGTTTTTTTTTACTGCCGATTCTAATAAATATATATCCTGAGCGCTTCGTTCGTAGATAAAGAAACAGATGGCGGTGTTAATTGATAACTTTAAACTGACGCCTACCACCATATTTACGGGGGGACGAATTAAAATGTAAAAAGTAATTAAATATAATTAAATCCGTTTAGAAATCTCTTTTTATTTATATTAATAAAATATGAAAACTCGGATAGTTGACTCGCTTTTGGCACTCACCGCGTACCTTAGGTAATAGCTGAAAACCAATGATTTGCTCAGCTGAGCAAATATAAACATTGAGCTATGACCTTCTTGCCTATGACTAGACCTATGACTAGTTAATATGAAACTGAAATTATTATTTTCATTGCACTCATTAATTTTTAAGTTTCCTTTTTATTATATAGTTAATTCGTTTTAGATGTCCTATTTTATGCAAAAGTATTGTTTCTTTATTTTCTTTACGTTTCTTTATTGGTTTTCAAACTTTACTTGTAATTTTTGTGTGTTTTATTGCAATAAACGGATTCTATTCTATTCTATTTACGATACGATTATTCAAAGGAAAAACATAGAATGTGCCAGCTTCTCTTCTCGGGCATTTGTTAAGTCAGTTAAGAGACAGAGGACCACTGTCAATGGCCAGAGGCTTTATTGAAGGTTTTTGTGTGCGATAGGCTGACCCCCTGTCACTGCAATAGTCTCTCTCCACCATTATAATGGCTCCAAATTCGTCAAACGTGACATCAGATGGTTTAATAGCCTCTGGTGTTCTGCCTACCCCATACAGGGAAACAGGCGTGAAGTTATGTGTGTATGGCTTTTCTTATAAAATTTCAAACACGTCGGTTATTTTTGTTCTTTAAATACTGTTTGCCAAGTCGGTTGAAAGAATGCTATTTTTCCAAAGACATCGGCAACAATAGAACATGCTATTTAGGAGGCAGTACAGAAATGATAATATTTTTAACTAAAGTACGATACAACAATGACAGTTTAAATTTAACTGTGTCAAACTTTCACATTGTGTTATAATGAGTAAGGATTAACATTTTAACTTGCTTTTTAATCACCGGCCAAATTTTTTTTACACAATAAGTATAATTTATAGAAACAATTTTTGTAAAAATAAGTGAAGTATTTTTTTACAAGGAAAATAATATATTCGCCAACAATATATTAAGCAAAGCATGGTCGCTCTAAATTATGAGTATTATCATAATAAAGATGTTAACGCGCTACTACAAATCATCTTGTAATATTACATCGTAGTAATATCAGTGAAATGCCGCGTAGTAGTAGCTATTTTCATCAATGCTTTTTTGTACTGAGCGTTACTAAAGTAAATATGCAGGTACGTTTATATCGTATCAAAGATTATAACATTTAAATTTGGCTGGTGACTAATAAACAACCCTGTATTTAAAATAATAACCGCGAGGCCTGACTCAAAATAGCTCTAACACCTTTGGATATCGATTCGAAAAAGGCATCTATCCGATCGAGCCTCGCTGTATTCCTATATAGCCTCCTTCAAGGTTTGCGAGCGATTCGATCACAGAACTTTATCGAGTCGCATATGTTCACATATTGTTCATCTGCAGGATCAAATCAGAAATGAGGAGATACCCTGGCGAACCAGTCACCGACATAGCCAGAAGGATTGCAAAGCTGAAGTGGCAATGGGCACCTAGCTCGCAGAACAGATGGCCGTTGAGGCAGAAAAGTTCTCGAGTGGCGGCCAAGAACTGGGAGACGCAGCGTAGGTACCGCAAGGTGGACCGACGATCTGGTCAAAAAAATACTTAAATTCACGCCTGTGTCCCTAATGGTGTAGGCAGAACACCAGGGGCTACAAAACTTAATATAAATCTGATGTCACGTTTGACAAAGAACAAAGGCAAATCCTTATTAACTGTTTTTATAGGCGAAAGGCTGACTCCCTCCATCATTACAATACCTCCAAATTGGTCAAACGTGATATCAGATCGTTTATTATAATATTTTAAAGGATGACAGGGTTTGGGTTGTTTCTTTATGTGTTATAACCATTGACTACTATCGTTTTAGCTGAATATAAATTTGTACACCAATAAATCAGTAACTTCAATGAATTTTAATTAACATACATACATTCATAACTTCACGCCTGTATCTCTTATGGGGTAGGCAGAACACCAGAGGTTATAAAAACATTTATGGTCAAAATTTGTCAAGTTTGACTTTGGAGGCATTATAAGGGTGGACAGAGACTTTTGCAGTGATTGTCAGCCTGCCGCCCACAAAAAAACGTCCAATAAAACCACTGTTCCTTAACTGACTTTTACAGTATGCCCGGGAAGAGAAGCAGCTGGCATATTCTATGTTTTTCTTTCGCTTTCAGTCCATCATAGTTCTATCTTAATTTTTTCTGAATATTTTTTTCAGGCACAACATACATATTTAACTGGGTTTACAATCGTTCAAAAAAGTGTTAACTCGCTGTTCCCTCGTCTCACGTTTGTTATCATTTTAAAAGTAGTTAATAGATTCAAGGTGAGTTCTTTTATGATTGTAAAATTATGTAAATAAATGAGGTTCTGCTATTTAGCAATAGGCTTACACGATTAGAACTGGCAGTTAGTGATTTTAATGAGGCGTCTAAAAAAGGACATAGGTACAAGACGAAAAAGTGCTCTCATCAGCTCATCACAACTCCGTGTAATGAGTGGGCTTATTACACGGTCATTATGAGTCTCTCCTCCCCGGAGGAGACGGTGAGGGTTAGGCCGTAATCCACATCAAGCTGGCCCAGTGCTGGTAGGAGGATGTCAGAATTTACAGGGTGCCGAAATGGCTTCTGACAAACCCTAACGACTACTGTATACAAGTATACGGCACCCGGAACCGACTGCTTAACGTGCTCTTCGAAGCACGGAAGTTGTCGTGAGAAATAAATGATCGGCGGTCACCCATCCTAATACCGGCCGCGTCGAACGCGCCTAACGTGCGATATCGTTTGATATGCACAGTAACCACGGCGCCACGACGACTTCACGATTCGAAAAATCACTACGAAAGAAAATATGGAAAGTTTTTAGCCCCGCTGGGGGCTCTCCATAATACAAGCTTTAAAAGATTTTAACATAAATAAATGAAAAATGTGATTAATAAAAATTACCCGACCAGGATACGAACCTGGGACCTCTCGTTTGCCGGACGAGTGCTCTTCCACTAAGCTACCGGGGCCTGGCGGTACGCCTCGAAATTACTTACCTACCACATTTTTATTTTTACGTCATATTGCTAACGTAGCTCCATCTTATGGTATAGCTTTGCAGCTAAGACCACCCGAGACCTATTTCTTTACAGAAATTGTGAATCCCACTTAAAGTGAAGCATTGCAATGTTTTAATAATATTTTTACGTTTTTGCATTTAAAATGCTCAATTATTCTTAAATAAATGAAAAATGTGATAAATAAAAATTACCCTGGTCGGGTCTTGATCGTTTGGTTCTGATCTTTTAACATAATAACCCACAAGCTTTAAATTCAAGTATCAATTCTTTTTAAAATCTGAAAGCCTATTTTATAGGTTTTTTAACTATACAGGATGTTAATGATAGAACCACATAATTATCTAACGCTGTCTGTCTCTCTTTATTATTTTTAGTAAGTAGGCACCTACACAACTACCTTAAAATACTTAGGTAAACAGATACAGTTCGGTTTATTCTAGAGTTCATTTAAACTAAACCTACAGTTAATATATTTGTACTATAAGAGGGACCTTAAGTATCTCTGAACTTTCTGAATTCACCCACTTAATCACGAACTCAGAATTTTTGCAGAGCGTTTTATAAATACCGGCGTCACTCGTTCTATCTCCTTCTCTGTGTCACTCTCTTTCAGTCACATACACGCAAATGAACATTCTGCATAGCAACTGCATTTTTCATAACGTACGTTCACGAAAAGGTTATTGTAAAATACAAAACGGATCTTTTAAGTACTGCTAATAACGTTTGACTTTTATATAATTTTTTTTTATAAAGGACGATGAATAATAATCAAACAACGAGATTTTTTAACACTTTTCCATTTTATACGCAATCCGCAATTCAATAATCAACGAATGCGGAGCATTAAAAAACTGACTTCACGTCAAAACTTTGGCTGTAGTATCAGGTCATCTCCGAATACACACATATTTGACAAAAAAAAAAATTTTTTTCATGAAGTACTCAATCGATTTATATTGGACCAAACAGGAAGTATCCTCCATCATATGAAATGAGAATCATCAAAATCGGTTCTCCCAGTCAAAAGTTATGAGGTAACAAACATACAGACGAATTGAGTACCTCCTTCTTTTTCTGAAGTTGGTTGAAAAGGACTGGATTTGCTATCAACAGATTATTAACGATTTAGGACTATAAAGAAATTTGCATATTTAAGATTAATTAGGTATTATTTATTTTCTCAAAAATGTTCACAACGAGCCATGCAGAACGTATTTCTAAGTTATCTTGCCAATTCTGAGACGCCAAAACATACGTCAAACTCAACCTCCTTATTTCACAGAAGCATGCAGTATCGAAAACAATAAACATACGAGTGGCAAATAATTCAATGCAGTAAAATGACAGTTCCAGTGTACGGGAAGAAAAAGAACTGTGATGCGGTTTAAGTGAAGTTTTTTTCAATAACATCGTCAAGTTGGGACAAACATATTTTTGACTTACAATACAACCTGTAACATATTGAAGAGATAATACTTAAGGGAATTGTATGATTGGTGAAATTTGTTATCCTTACGGTTCGGCCGAAAAACAAGTTCAAAGTTTAGATCAAAATATCTAAGTGTCAACCCTAAAAACAGCTGTTAGCTTTTGATGAAATCTATTCGATAACAGAGGGCGTAAAAATAAAGTGATGGGTAACTAAGACAGATACTACAAAGTTGAGCCGGTGCGGGAAAGATTTAATCCTTTTACTGTATATTCTACGTATGGTATAGAAGCTGACCCTTAAGTTTTATCTCTCCATTTCGTTACACGTTGTATATTTAAACTTTCATTTTCTATTACTAGAGTGGGATTCTTTGCGTCACTTACTTTATCGTTCACTTTAAAAGAGACAAAAACAAATTTTACTTCTACTTTAACCGTCTTAAAATACTTTAATTACTTAAAGTTAAGATAAAGTACACACCTCAAATTTACGTATTCATAAATTGCTTTATTTATGCTGAACGAATTAAAAAGTGCCATTCAATTTAATAATTAAAAATTCTGGTTCAGTAACTTACACTACGAATACATATTTTGATTGGTATGATTATTTTCTTTTCAACCGACTTCAAAGAGTTGGAGGTTCTCAATTCGTGTGTATGTTTATTTTTGCATCTTTGATACACGATTTTTTGGATAATTATTAGGTATGAATTGATTTTGAATATAGAAGATACTAACTTCAGAGGTGGTCCAATATAAATTTCATCGAAATCGATTAAGTACCTACCTACTTTTTAATAAGTTGTAATTAAAAAAAAATATATGGATACGGAGAATACGTTGATGACCTTAAACTTCGGCCAACAAGGATTCAAAAATTTTAGTGAAGTCCCCGTTTTTTTTATGTTCTGCATTCATTGATTGTTGACATTTCGAACTGTCAGTTTACTGGATTTAATTATTTGCCAGGGTATACAACCTGCACCAAAAACCACCACCGGAACGTGTTTCGCTTCAACCACACCTTCAGTTCGAGTTTTTCACACATGCCATGGCGTTTACGTTAACTTCGTTTCGTATGGGATCGAAACAGCGCCAACTAGTGGCGTAAACGAGAAACCGAATTTGTAAGCGGTTGGTTGTTTTTTTAACGCAATGTTAAATCATTCGAATAAGATTAGTTTTTATAGCAATTTGTGTTTGATTTCCGCAAATTAACATCTAATTCAATCGATTACATCAAGCCATGCATTCAATCAATTTTATCAAACTAGCATGAAGTGCATTGCAAAACATATGTTCTCTAATGGTGCGTACAGATTGCTAGTAATGTTACATTCCGCGCACGTTCCGTATTTGGGCGTGTAGTGCGCAGAATTTTACATTACAAGTTCCATTACCGCAATATGTAATCACCATTAAGCTGGGTACAGATCAGTGAAATGTAACATGCAATGTAACCAATCTTCTTGATTCGGACGTCGCGCGTGCTCGAATTGCGCCTCTTTTTGTTGGGAATTGGTTGCACTCAGGGACCGGAACCGCTTACCGTTAAAAAGGTATTTAATTGGATATTTCATAGACTTGTTTTCAAAAACCCTATCAATTTGGTAACCATATCGTCGACTTAGTCTATAAGGTCTACCATATCAATAGAGTTACTTCGGCTAAGCACTAACTCTATTCGTAAACCCTATTGAAGCTTTCACACCGAAGGGTTTTAAAACACGCACGCAAATTTAATCTCTACGCGCACTCAAAAAAAGCCAAAAAGGGTAACCCTATTACATGGTGAATGTGTAAATATTAAAGTTATTAAAATCCTTTGTTATTGGGTAAGCGCATCAAACATAGTTAACTTTATTCTAAAGTGTTACTACATCGGCCTGCCCTATCAATAGGCTTACCCTTTCATTTGGGTAAGTTTTTAATAGGGTTACCCTATGAATAGGCTTAATCAAATAAAGGGGTATTCCGGTCCCTGGTTGCATAGCATGCTATAATATATTACACTACAGGACCTACTTATAGGTGATGCCTAGTTAAAAATAACCTTATTACTCACCGCCTAGTAATATCAAGGTTTTGTTCTCTAGGACCCGTGCCCTCTAAGGTCAGGTAGTAGGTGATGGAGATCAGCACAAGTAACCCAGCTAGTAACTGGAATCTTTTTGAGAAGAGCCATTTCTTCATCATAGTAGGAATCTGGAAACAAAAAAGGCTAAGTAAGATAAAGGACGGACTCGTCGCGTGATATTTTATGTTAATTTTTTTTCTTACATACACACATACATAACTTCACGTCTGTATCCCTAATGGGGTAGGCAAAACACCAGACGTTAAAGGACCATCTGATGTCACGTTTGACGAATTTGCAGATATTATAAAGATGGAGAAAGACTATTGTAGTGACAGGGGGTCAGCCTATCGCCCACAAAACGCCTTTAAAACCGCTGTCCCTTAACTTACTTTTACAGTATGCCCGGGAAGAGAAGCATCTGGCACATTCTACGTTTTTCTTTCGCTCCCAGTCTAGCATGGAATGTTAATAGTATGCAGTTTCTTTTCTTATTTTTCTTATTGGTTAAATAAATTTGGAGTTTATATATCGTAATATAAATCACCAAGCTGACCAGTGCTGGTTGGTGGAAGTCAGATTTTTTCAGGGCATCGAAATGGCTTCTGACAAACCCTAACGACTACTGTTTTAAAATATACAGCACCCGGGATCGATTGCTAAAAGAGCGCCCCGAAGCATGGAAGTCGCCGTGAGAAATTAATGGTCGGCGGTCACCTATCCAAGTACTGACCCGAACAAGCGTTGCTTAAGGCTGCAAACTGGACGACAGCGGCGCCGGCAGCGATTTCCGCGACACGATAGAAAGTATTAAGTTTGTATGAAACCGCGACAAATCGCTAGAGCACCCGCTGGCGTCGAGCACGGCCCAGATTCCCCGCGTCGCTGCCGTCCAGTTTGCAGCCTTACTTTCGATACACAGGAGGTACGGCATAACGAATAATTTAAAACTAATAAATAGAAACCAGGCTAACAAACGAACTGCGCCTGACCTTCTCGCGCATTTAACTATACCATTTCCAAGTCAAATGACATAATGAACACCATATTTAAAGCATTGGCTGGTTTCACTTTCGCCGTAGACCTAAATGATGTCTGCACTATTAGTAAAAGTAATGTAATCAATAGAACTCATTCTTGGGTCAATCAATACACAAGATTTGATTATTATAAAAAATATTTATTATTTTTATACACGATTGATTTGAACATTTTGTCCTACTGGAAACGAATGGTATCTACAGCACTATTCGTTTACAGTAGGAAAAATATTTTTTATTTGTGTAAGTATTTTATTTTATTGATTGTTCTGTTTTACTGAAGAATAAATAAATCACATACATAACTTCACGCCTGTATCCCTCCTTACGGGGTAGGCAGAACACCAGAGGCTATCAAACCATCTGATGTCACGTTTGCCGAATTTCGACGTATTATAATGATGAATAGAGACTATTACAGTGACAGGAAGTCAGCCTATCGCCCGTAAAAACGCTAACAAAGCCTCTGTGATAAATTAATGAATAAAATAAATGCTAAGAGCGACAGAAAACACAACGAATGGAAAGTTACAAAACAAAGAACAAGCGAGCAATTGATTTGATCGCTTTGATTAGAGCGCGTCGCAAACTGTTGCGAAGTCAAAAATATATCGCTACGTATAGACACAATTTTAAATTAATTTATCGCTTGTTTATATTTTAAGTACTTAGGTACATTTTATTTCGATTTATCAAAGACCCCGTAGTCATGAGCGACTGAATTATATTATACATTAGTCACCGCGCGCGGTTTTACCCGCGTAACTTTTGATCCCGTGGGAATTTCGGGATAAAATATATATAACCTTCCTCAAGAGTTGGGCTATCAAATGCAAAAAGAATTTTTCAAATCCCACTTGCAGTTTCTGAGATTAGCGCGTTCAAACACACAAAAAAACAAACAAAAAATAACAAACTCTTCAGCTTTATATATTAGTATAGATGGTACATCTCTATCTATTTCTCAGTCTTGGAGCGACAAAATGAGCTGACAATATCTTGAGTTTCCTAAACCATAGAAAACTTTATATTAAAAATGTATCGCGTGACTTTTCCCGCGCAATTTCGAATCCCGCAGAAATAGAATCGGCATAAATAATAGCCTATGAGTTATTCCAGACTGAACAGTGATAGGTACTTTGCTAAATGTCATCCAAATCCGTTGAATCGTTCTGCCTTGATTGAGAAACAAATATCCTTAAATCCATCCATCCAAACTTTCACATTTATTTTATTTGAAGATAGGTATAAACATACGATTAAAGATCCTAAAAACCGTTACCATGGGATTCAAAATTGCTTGGATAAAACAGGTATTATTATACTTAAACATCACTACTTAAACAGGCAATTCAACATGTTTAATTTCACTCACTTAATTTCACAAATTCACTACACCTTGCTATGACTTATATTTACACATGTTAACACACTCGATTTTATTTGAGATCTGTGAAAATTGCATAGATTTTTTTTTTATAAAGTTACTAGCTGCTGCCCGCGACGTCGTCTGCGTGAACGCTATGCAGCACCAAACGCACCTACAATTATAACACTGCTAGCGTGATAATATGTAGCCTATATGTTGACCCGACTTCTTAACTATCTTCATGCCAAATTTGAAGTAAATCCATGCAGTATTTTTTGAGTTTATCCCGGAAAGACAAACAGACAAAAATTCTAAAAACTATATTTTTTGTTTCTGTTTCGATTGTAGATCATACCCCAAGTATTCTTTTAAAAAAAAATTCAATGTACAGTTTTGACTTTCCTACCATTTTATTATATGTATAGATGATGGCACGTTCGTCTTCCACGACACCTGGTGATTAGTGAATATGAAGACTAAGGTGGTACACGTCCATCCACGAGAAACCTATTTACTCGACGCTTAAAAGTACCAGGACTATACTGGTCAGGAAAAATAGACGCTGGCAGTTCATTCCAAACCTTGGCGACCCGTATCAAAAAGCAACTGTCAAAGCGCTTAGTTCGACTTTTTGGAATATCCACCACATACGGATGGAAGTTCTGTCTGCGTCTAGTAGTCCGATGGTAAAAAGGGTAAGGGTTTTCGACATAAGATAATGTTCTTTCACCCATTCTAGTTGTAAAGCCCCAGCTAGACTGTTGGAAACAAAACATCAAACCAAGGTTTAAGTAGGGTCAAGTTGTTTGCAAATAATTTTAGTATCATCCACACTGTTATAAACGGTGGTTGTAAACAAGCCTCCAAACAAAAACACAAACCAAGGTCACGCTAAGCCACTCCCCAAATCGGCAGTGCGCTTTGATCTCTCGCGTGTGCAACATCTTCGCGATGGCAGTTTTGTATGCAATTGAGGATATAAAGAAGGAAAGGTTGAAACGCAGGCTAAAAAGCTACAAAACTCGAGTCACTTATAGTATAGTAACATAGTAAAATCTATACATATAATAAAATGGTAGGAAAGTCAAAACTGTACATTGAATATTTTTTTAAAAGAATACTTGGGGTATGATCTACAATCGAAACAGAAACAAAAAATATAGTTTTTAGAATTTTTGTCTGTTTGTCTTTCCGGGATAAACTCAAAAAGTACTGCATGGATTTACTTCAAATTTGGCATGAAGATAGTTAAGAAGTCGGGTCAACATATAGGCTACATATTATCACGCTAGCAGTGTTATAATCGTAGGTGCGTTTGGTGCTGCATAGCGTTCACGCAGACGACGTCGCGGGCAGCAGCTAGTATAGAATAACAAGCGTACACACTATATGCATACATCTTCATGTACTTATAACGCAAATGCATATACTTTGCGTGTACAAACCCAGACCAAGCGTCAAGGTTGGTCGCCTCTACATTTAATCCGCGCGTATGTATATCTGTTAGAAAAGTTTCACTACAAATCGTGACACCTGCGTTGTCTATGTAGATGTATGTCTGTGTTTCTAAACACCGCGGTTTACAGCCCGCCAAGGTCATGCGTAATTTGGTTGTCAACAGCCGTCTTTACTGTTGTAAACTAGCAAGGTCACCTTGGTCTGATGTTTTGTTTCCAACAGTCTAGCTGGGGCTTAACGATTAAATTAGTTTAACTAAATCCCGCGGAGGACCTGGACTGGTCATTTTGAGATGACTTGGCTGACTAAAGTCTAAACTTTTTAATCAGTAACTTGACTTTTTCACGAAAGTGGTATAAATACAGTCCACCGTCATATTGAAATTAACATTAATATCTCAATTTAATGTTAATTTCAATAGCAATATTAATTTATTTTACAAAATACTTATATCTACTTAAAGGTAACATACCAAATTAAATTAAAAATCAAATAAAGAATAAACAAAATGAAAACCTTAAACTAAGTACATAAATGACATTTCTTAGTGCCTAAATATATACAAAAATTAATCTAAGTATTATTCTAATTGAAGAGGCCTCCCCGGGTCATACCGGGCGCAAAGGTACCCATCACACTAGCCGCATTGCCTCTCTGTACGGCAATGGACAACCTCTGCGCCAAGTAAGACCCAGAGCGGGCATCTAAGCCTCTCTCCCTCAGTCGGCAACCAATCTGCTTTATGAAGGCTAATGCCTCCGACCCCCAACACCCTGAGGTCTCAAAAGCGAGGGGCACAAAGTAGTAATTAGGCTCTAAGTTACGATACTTTTCCCGCTTTTTAATGGCGGCCGCTTCAGCGGCGGCTGCACCTGACCGCATTGTGCGCTGGAGGTGTGATGCAGCAAACGTGCTGACACAAGTGGCGTCCCACAGCAAACACTTTCCGCGCTCCCATGGCACTAAAGTAAGGCCATCTGGCCTTTTTCCGTCCGAGCGACTAAGTCCCGGTGGCTCCAGGACACACGGAATACAAGCCGAAATCAACGCTCTCCGGACGATGACATTTAGAGCGTGGTGACGGGGGGATCTACCTGCACAACGACAGCAACTCAATGCGTGATGACCATTCGCCTCCACCCTGGACCCGCAGATGCATTGATGAGGTTCACAGACATCACAGCCCAGGCGAAGTGCTACTGCCACACGCATTGAGTCGCTGTCAAGCAGAGTTCCCATGTAGGGCGAAGGCAACGCCTGCAGCCACGCTCCAGATTCAGTTCTTGAAACTGCCCTGAGTCTGGCTAAATCAACGTTTGCAGCCGCATCCATAAGTCGTGAGAGCATCCATAAGTCGTGAGAGCATCATCCTTGTGCCGACGTCATCCCAAGCTCGCTGTATTGTGGGACTCGTGGGAACCGCAGCATTTGGAAAACGGGCCACCCACTCCTCCAGAGCTACACGAACGAATGGTAAGCTGACCCCGACTCCATCAGGTACACAAATTTCAGAGACGAGGTCAGTCACCCCGTGGGCTGATGCAAGAAAAGCCGGCAAACTCAAATCCCGGGCTCGCCGCACGCCAAGACCCCCAAGTCGTATTGGAAGAGAGGCTTGATCCCACTGATTATTGGAAAGTGACACATTGAGAACCAGCTCGACCGTGTGTTTTAACGTTTCGTCAAAAGAAGCCAACTCAGACGGGTACAACCAAGTTGGAGCTGTCCTTAATAGGTGGGTAATCTTAGGAGCTGCAAGGCATGATCGCAGCAGCACCAGGGCAACGTGAGCAGAGATTTCTTTCAGACGCTCCTGTGCCAGGAGTAGGAGCCGTTTTTTAGTATCTATGGCGTCCGGAATGCCATCTGGGAAAATGGGTGAGCCTTTTTAGATAATACTTAATCTATGACATTAATCTGGATTTTTATTTTAATTTTGACTTGTTTTTATCTTATTATTACTTATTATTTTTCAATTTTTATATTGACTTTCAATTTAATTACGATTCCAATTTTTTTATTGTCATGTAGATTCAATACTAACATAGTGTGTATAAGTCAAATTGTTACTAACAGAATAATGGATTATTATGGTCTGAAATAAATGATTTTATTATTATTATATTCGTTATTGGAAATTATCTTTGCCTAAATATTATTTTCAAATTCTTTGTATGTACGATAGAGTTAGATAAGAAGCTCACCTGGCTTTTGTGTAAAACTGGTTTACAGCAAACTAACAATAATGGCTTATATTTAGTTAGTAAGTACATACCTAGATAATCAGATAATTATACCTGTATCTCGTCACATTCATAACAAATGGAACATTACTTCAAACATATTTCAGAGACGCTTTTGTCGTCGACTGTATCTTCTACAAATAACTTTATGAATCTAAAGTAATCGGCTGTTATAACTTAATTGAAAATCGGGGGCATCTACCAAGGGTGCCTCGCACACTGGGAGCTCCAGCCACGGACTTCTTTTTTTGGCAGTATTTAGTTAGAACCATTTCACAATATTCCAACGTAGTAAACCGTCAACTGCTGGAATGCCTGGCTCTTCAAATTTGCAGAATATCTTCAACTATATACTATACTGTTTTTCACAACATTATACTTTTTAATGTTGAACAAAAATAAAGTAGGTATACAAAATACTGTTTTCAGCATAAAAAGCTCGACACTTTAAATATGCTTGACTGCAATTGATAGTTTGTGCAAGAAGCTATAAAAATACGTGTTTAAAACATTACATAAATTGATTATTGTTTATTTTTCCATAATACTATTTGAAATTCTTTTCAGACTCAAATATACTTGGTTTCTAGAAAAAAAGATCACAACCCTACACATATCACTTCATAATACTTTCAAAAATAAATGGTTTCTTAAATCCCACAGTGTGCTGAGAACTGACATGCTCAAAAAATATTGTTTTAACTTTTGAAGAATCACTAGCGTCAGAAACGATGAAATCTTGACTGCTCGACGTCACAGACCCTGACACCTTGACCGATAGTCATCACAAATGATAATTTAGCCGAATAGGCAGCTTCTCTGAAAGCTGACATGGCGCAGCCATGCGGACGTCCTCGTAAATTTTAAATTTGAAAAATCCGCGTTGTAACCACTACGAGTGACGAGAAACCTGCATTAAATGGCTTTATCGATACTTTACTGCCTAATATTGAATCAAAACCATACATTTTAGATTAAAAACATTATTACAAGCCTTTAAATTTGATAATTCATTAAACTCACACCTTTCTAGGGCACCACATTTTGCTGCAGTACTATACATCTGACTAACGATAAGCCATGAGTTCGTATAGTAGTGGAATAAGGGGGCGTTTCCACTGACGCGGAGTGGAGCGGAGCGAAATGTGTAGGTATCGAAAATGCAAGTACATGCGGCGGCCACGAAAGAGTGGTTAAAGCACCGGCTACACAGTTTGAACACTGTTTAGTTTACCACAATGTCGACGGCTGTCTGCAACGTTATTTCGCTTAACCTTGGTTGGTGGGAGCTCGTTATAAACCCCGTTTTAAACATTCTAGCAGGTGTTTAATGCAGTGGGTGCTCACCAGCGGAGAGTGACGGACCGATATTTTTGACAGAAAATGGGAAATTATATAACTACGCTCTACGAAGCAAATTCCTCTTTCTTCTATCGCAGCAAGACTACTTATTTCTTGAATTGATTTTGCTCCTTGGAAACTCAATGGAAACAGTCTCTCAGAGCGTTGCTTAGCGAATTCTCATATAAAACACATGAATACGCGGCCCTAAGTCGTAGAGTTTGAAATAAATCCGGAATTCCTTAAAGAAGTATGAATTCTAAGGTAAGAAGAACAGAGTTATCATGTAAGGAATTTAAATTTTAAATATTCTGGAGAGCACGGATCATTCAGATTAGAGTAAAGCAACATTAGAGATTTAAAGTAGTAAAAAATTATGTATCATACAGAAAATTATAATGGACCAAGAATGCTGCCTTGTGGGACACTGGTATTTAGGTTGACCCAGTCATGAACAGAGAATCCATTAGGAATCATTTTGATGGCTCGTTAGCGACTAGGATTCTAATGGTGAGATACTAAGTACATAGATGGTCGTGTTCTACCATGTTAAATGCCTCTGAGAAGACAATGACAACCAAAACTGTCACATGAGCAATATCCATGCCTGGTTAATGTTTGTGATTCTTTCGTAGTGCACAGCTTTACAAATTGAGGTCATACTTGAGATACTTTATATCCGAATATTTCCCACAGGATCAACTTGGGTATAATTTGATATGGTTAAATAGACAAAGCCCTCCAAACGTAAAGCGAATGCACAGCCTTACGTTTGCAGAATGCAAGTAGTTTTCAGGGCACCCTAAACATACAAAAACATGTAATCTTCATTAAACAGTAATAAAACAGCTCTAAATAATCTTTATTGCATTTTGTTTCAGGTAATTAGTTTATCTTGAAATAAAAATCGCTTGATTATGCATTTGATTACTAAACTATGAGCCATTTTGTATTATTTACTTCTACTCATATTTTCTGTATGAAAATAAATTTAAAAATAATCTATTTATTACCATTAACATAAAATCGAAAACTATACAGATACATAAAACTAAACGCAATTTGAGCAGCCTTATAACTTCAAAGCGATCCATTCTAGGGAACCCTTGAGTTTAAAATATATCTAGTGGACTGACCATTTGCTGAAGTATACAACGTTATTTTTATTTATATGAAACCTGGAAACAGTTTCTTCAGAATCGGTAACAGAGTCGAGTGCAATAGTTTTATACCATGTTATATACATAACTTCACGCCCGTATCCCGTCGTATGGGGTAGGCAGAACACCAGAGGTAATAAAACCGTCTGATATCACGTTTGACAAATTTGGAGGCATTATAATAGTGAAGAGAGACTATTGCAGTGCCAGGGGGACAGCCTATCGCCCACAAAAAGCCTCCTATAACACCTCGGTCCCTTAACGGACTTTTTTACAATATGCCCGGGAAGAGAAGTAGCTGGCGCATTCTATGTTTTTCTTTCGCTCCCAGTCTAGCATAGAAGCTGAACTGCCATGTTATATCTTAGCTCAATAATCGGTTCCGATCCTTAAATGATGTACACTCACACGCACGTGTATCGTACGCAGTCCAAGGATGTATGCAAGTAGGTACAGAAGGCAGCACATAAAGCGTTACAAATCTGTCAAAAAATTTACTTGAATCTGAACTCTATATACGTCGCATGAAGGGTTGGCGAGCGAGCGACAAAAGCAAAACACTTTTTTTAGTTTTTAGGTACTTAAATATTATAATTTTTGCATACGGATGTTTTGAACGAAAATATTTGATCCGATTAGTAGGTTTGAAGTAAAAAAAAATGAATGTTGTAACAAAGTGTTTTACTTACAAAAAAACATACGGGAAGCGTCTCGCAACAATTCAGAGTTTTCGTTCCCATATGATTTACCTTACACCAACTTTAAATACAACATAAATTCACGCCAGTATCCCTTATGGGGTAGGCAGAACACCAGTGGTTATAAGACCATCTGATGTCACGTTTGACAAAGGAGTTATTATAATTATGCAGCAACAAGAGATGGAAAGAGGCTATTGTAGTGACAGGGAGTCAACCTATCGCCCACAAAAACGCCAAGTTAACCTCTGACCCTTAACTGAATATCAAAATAATAAATATCAGAAAAAAAATATTATTTTCACTTATTACTTCAGTATTACAAATTGAGCATTTGTCATCCGTGGAGAACAGATGTAATAATTACGCAAAACAAAAAACAGCATGAATTACAATATCAAACAATGAAGCGTTGCTATGTAGTAATCCTTGAAAACATGGTATTTTCAGTTAATATTGTTTAAGGTACCTTTCTAGTACTTTTAGAAGTTACTCATCATGTTATCATGATAATTTATTATATTAGTATAAATAACACAAAATGTTTATTTGTTCTGTGCGGGAATTAAATCCATGAACTCAAGATTGGCGCAGTACCACCTTATACCTCTGCATTACTGAGACCTTTGAAATTATAAATATCATAGAGAGAAATATATTGTTTTTCTTTATGATAGTAATATCTAATTTAGAGATACCTTCTGTAAACAAACATCATAATAAACTATTATTACGTATGTACTAAAAGAAGTGACAATGTAGGAACTACATATTGGCTTTCCCAAAACCTAAGTAATAAAAGGATGTAAATTGATTGAAGTTACTCATTTATTGGTCTACACAGTTCTATTCACCTAAAACAATAGTTAAAACACAAAAAAAAAAACAAAGTTTCAAAGTGTCCACCCAATTCTGTCATCCTATAATATTATAAAGTAACTTTTTGTATTTTCCATGGGAATATAAGTATAAAAACTATCCCAAGTGTTAATCCTGGTTATGGGATACCAGTGTTAAAAAATTTGCATAAAATAAAGATACCCATCCATCTATTAAAAAGACCACTAAGACACAAGTTAAGCCAAAGCAGAGCTTTAAGGAAAATTATTTCTGTTTACTATTATTTATGTTTAGTACAATGGGTAAATTCCATTGCTGTAAAGAGGTTGCCAAAGAAAGTTAGTACCTACTAAAATTTGGGTAATCTTTACTTTTGATCATTTTTTAATGTATCATTGTCATCAGCCTGGTGAGGTCCACTGCTAGACAAGGGCTTTACCCAAGATTCTCTATGTCTCTTGAATATAGGGATGTATAAAAAAGTAAAAAATATAAGAGTTATCTCATGAACTCTATTTCTATATCCAAAATTGCAACTGTTGAGATACAATGGAAAGTAAAAATATTTATTTTGTAACTAAGTGCATTCTTCAAAGTTTTAAATATGACATGTTACAAGGTTTGATAACAAACTTAACTATGTACACCTTATATTTTTTAAAACATTAAAGTTTTAGCATATTTAAATTATGTTTTCTATATTTTTTTTTATACCAGAGAATTTGAATAGCTAACTTTTATAGTCACATTCTATCATAGCACAGTTTTACGATCAATTGTTTTCTGCTAATAATAAATATTTGGTAACATGTATACCTATTGATAAGTATTAATAAAAAAACTTAAGGTTATTTGAAATTGTTAGATTATTAGATGGTAATTAAGACATTCCGTTGCATAGGGATAGAATATAAATAGCAAACAACTTTTACTTACTTATTGTGTACCTACAGTGTTTAGCGCAGTCGAAATATAAATCGAAGGTCTTCTTAAATAATATTCATTCACTTAACAAATTAACACATAAAAAATTCTATACAAAAATTTGATGCCATTTAGATTTATTACGTAAAATTATTTTATACAGAAATGATAATAAAAAACACATTCACTTAAAAATCGATTCTATAAACACGAACAAACTTCTACAAAAGCCGTCAAACGCGAATGAAACCGGCTCGAAACTGACAGCAGACAGGATGGACAGACCTCTGAACATGGTAGGTAGTAATAGACAGGAGATGCCCATTAATTGTTTACTGTAGGATATATGTGGCAAACGTGCGATGAATTTACGGACATATCTTTATTTCTTTCTAACAAGCGTACATTTGACATGAGTGAAAGACTCGAAGTCAAATTCTTCCTTTCTTTTTTTTGGTTTGATTTTCTTTTTACGCTATGTTGTCAGCTTGGTGAAATGCAGTCGCCATTTTACTTAGACGCGTTTACGTCAGTGTGTTTTGTTTACTTTCAGGAAAAGTGCAAAATATTCGGGATTTTTTAGAGATTTGACTATGAAATGCTTTCAATTTTATAAGTTTGATTTTAATTATCGTGTACAATATGCATAAGTGTTCGATTTTAGTTTGTGGTGCTAAAAAGTCGCAAAACATAAGTTTACCTACACCAGTAAGTTATCTCAAATTCTTATGTTTTGTAATTATTTGCGAATATCATCATCTGGTTTACTGTAACAAGTACCTATAAGCGATAATAATTGAGTAATAGTGAATGTTTAGAAGGTTTTAAATTTATAACCTTGCTTCCTAGTTACCAAGTGTAAACATAGTGATGGGCATCCGTAAACCGTCTTTTTTATCGATATTTTTCAGTTTTCCCACTAATTTAAATATGCGGCGAAGGTGGATAAACGCAATTGGATTAGAAAATATAAGCCCACGTCATAGGAAGAATCTATTTATATGTTCATTACATTTTGAGGATGATAACATCAATAGAACACTTGGAGTCATCAGGCTAAAAGATGACGCAGTGCCCTCACTTTACTTATCAGTAAGTGTTTTGTAGAGAATTGTTACTTTGTACCTTTTATAATTTATATAATTTAAAATCTTTAAAAATTTACATAGTCATCGAAGGATATAACTTTTGCATGATGATAATTAAAAGAAAATTTAATTTTTGGAGAATTGCTATTTATTAATACAAACTTTGTATTCATTTTCAGTCTCCAACTATTACTAGTGTTCGGAGCGTGGCTTCACAGAAAAGAATCCCACACTCAGCACTCACTGAAGTAAGTGAAATAAACTTCAAGTTTTCATGTGACATTCCGCAACAGCAACATTCTTTCATTCCATTTTTTTTCAACCATTTTTTTCCATTACAGTTGACAGACTTGAAAAACCAGTTCATACCACAAAGTTCTGACCAACAAGAACCAAAACTAAATTCAAGTCACGATAAGGTTGGTTTTACAATATAACATAAGTAGTTATTGATTCTATCTTTTTTTAGTAGTAGAATGAGTGAAAGATAGCGTGAACTGTTTGTGCATAATTTCCTGAGGATACCAGGCGTTTCTAACTTGTGTTTATTAAATAAAATATTTTTCTTTTAATATTTTCAGGCTTACCAAAATGAAATCAAAATTGTCAAGTTAGAAAAATTATGTGACAGCTTAATAAAAAAAAATAAAAAATCTGAAACTTCAAGTATATCGAAAAAATAAGAAAATAGCAGAACAAAAAGATGTCATGGAGAAATTAAAAGCTGAAAAGTTAATAACAAACCAAGAGTGCAACATGTTGAAAGAATGTGCTGGACCGCACTAAAATTAAATTAAGGGTGTCCTGCGCAAGGTTTCTAATTTAATTTAAGCTGTTATTAAAATATTTTTTTAGGAAAATTTGAATCAAATTAACAGCTTAAATAAATAAAATTATTATTAATATCTATTCAAAATGTTTAAGATAAGGTTTAATTTAGTGTCTCTAAGTGACCTTGAAATTGTACTTACCGTATTATTTGTAAATCAGACTGTTTTTTAATTAGTAATAAGTATTAACAGTTAATTCAAAATGTTGACACCTGTTCAAAGATAAGTTTACTTTAGTGTCGCTAAGTGACATTAAAATTGTTGATTTCAATACATCAAAATCTATTCACAATGCAGGTGTTTTATTTGGTAATTTTAAATACTAATTTTAACCATACAGAATGACTATAAATAGAATACAGAATGAATATGGATAGGTATTATAAATTCATACGAGCTAACGTATCTACTGCTTCCAAGTTGGAAAAGTCTTGTATTAGGTTGGTGGCCGCATTGATCATTTTTTTTAGGGATACGAGTACCTAAATAAATAAAAAAATATTTCTGACACTCACACTACATTATCTAGCCCAAATTAAGTTTCTTAAAGAACTTGTGTTATAGATACTGGATAACTTGATATACTTAAGAAATGTATAAACATACGTATTAAAATATTACATACATATTGAGTAAATGCATATTTTTATTAGAATAAACTTAAATAATAAACATCCATGACTTGACGATAGTTCATCGCACAAATATCCACCGCCACCGCCGGGATTCGAACCCAGAACCTCTGGCATAGAAGGCAATGTATGTTACCACTACCTCATAAGACAATTGTTTTTTATTATTACTAAAAAGCGGATTAGAACATGAAAGTTAGGTATAATATATCGGGTGTCCAGTAATTAATGGATAACCCCGTAGTGGTAGGTAGAGGAGCTAGTGACTGCTTAGAAAAAAAATCTTCAGCAAGTAGGTCTGTGTTTTTTTAAATTTGTTTGAGGGAATTCCCTCATTTTCTAACTAAAATAGCCATATTGGCCACAAGTATCGGATTTTGTTTCTTTTTTTTTAATGAATAACAATTTTGAATAACCACTAAATAAAATCAGAATAAGCAGAATTCCTTCAGCAGTTTTTGTTTAAGAAGCGCTAGAACTTTTATTTTTGTGTTTTTATAATTTTGCCACACTTTGGGACCTCGTCGTGTAAAAAAAAAGTAAGGAGTCGTAAGTGGCCAACTTCTCAAAAAATTGCCTCATTCTAAAGCGATATAACATTTACTATTTGATTAAAAAATATAAAAGATATTGATAATTTAATGTGTTAAGAGCTATTTTTCGGCAATTACCTAAAATTGGATAGAGTTATCGTAGTTTGCGATTTTACAAAAATAATGTAACCTTATAATGAAGTCACTACTCAATGAGAGATATTGGCTATTTTAGATAGAAAATGAGGGAATTTCCTAAAAAAAAAACATCAATTTTTTTTCTAAGCAGTCACTAGTTCCTTTACCTGCCAATACTGGGTTATCCATTAAGTATATGTACACAATGACTACGAAAACTTTATCGATATCGATATGTAATTTTAATTAGGGCTCAACTCTTCAGCAGCCATTTTATAGCAACTGTCAAGTGTTTCATGGTTTTCATTCTAAGGGCATCTCCTGTCTATTACTACCTACCATGCCTCTGAAGAACGTTCTTCTGAGGGACAGACAGATCACACAGCAGACATTGGCGCCAAGGATTTGACGTTGACATTTTGATTAAACATGGTCCACTTTTGAACACAAAGCTAATATATTTTTAACAAAGATTTAAATCTCTGATTTTTAGACTTCACAAACGTAAGTTAAGACCGGTGTTATTCAAAAGTAGCACTAAAAAGGCTGGGCTTAAGTTTCATTAAGATTTCTTTTAGTTTTTATGACATTTCTGTAGGTACCTACGTCTATGCACGTGATCAATCGTTTGTTCCTTCGTCCTCCATTATCTTATAACTATTTGTTTGTTATTGCGACTTTCATTGTCTTTTGAACAATTTATTTTTTCTTAGTCCGTCCGGACTATGAACATAAAGGTTCCTTGGACTACTCACGCTAAAGCCGACCATCTGTTTTTTCAATTTTATTCCTTTACAACAAATTCCCTTTTTATGTTACCTATTAAAATCTGATTATATAAAGGGTGGTCGCTAGCTAGTCGGACATAGACGGGATCCTACCACCAAGTGCGGGTCACTCGGATTAGTCGCCTTTTACGACACGCTTATCCAGGGCCGTTAGGACTATTCAAAGCCGATCCTATACGCACAAAAAGTCGTCAAGGCGTGGAATGAACTGGCTATGTCTGTTTTTCGTAACCAGTTATAGGTATTCCTTGTTCTTTTGAGCTACGAGTAGGGTTGCCAACGTTTTTTTCTATAAATAAAGTATATTTGAGTCTGAAAGGAATATAAAATCCATTTCCATCTCCTTGTCCATACAACAGCAAGAACGTCATGCTCCCTCAGGCGGCATGGCTAGCGGTAGTTTCGGGTGTCGGGGTCACCCTCTTCCCTAAAATATGGCTGAGGAGGGTGATGGCTGGTGCTTGTGTTATACTCGTGAATGGGTGCCGCTAGCGGTGCCAGGTCGTTTTGCTGATGACCTTATGACATTTTCATTACATTCTTGTTTAAATACTCTGGTCCCAGTTTGTCATGTTCGTGTTGTGCATTCATAGCTCAATGCACCTACTTATGTAAGCAATTTGGTTATGGCTCTCACAATGAGAGGTTTTCTGATAGCTTATTAAAAAAACAAAACTGTACAAAATTGGTACAAAAGGCTTCGATAGATGGCGCTTTACAAAAGGCGAAGGCGAAGAATTTATTCCACACTGCGTTTTTAAAAGTAAAATAAATTAATTGATGTCTGTACCAGAAATTGAAGGCGTAAATGACCATAGATGGTAGATACCACTTACCTACATTATAGTATACAGACTTAACGCCTTCGGCTTTTTAAAAGTGCCACCTATAGAGGTTTTTTGATCAAATTTTTATGAGCTGTCAGAAAACTCCCCATTAGCTGTCTTGTGTTTGTTTTTTTTTCATGTCATGGTCAATTTGAACTGTGCCTATTTGTATTATTTTGTATAAATCTGACTGAAAAAGGGTGCCAAGAGTTTTTTTCCGCCGGCTTTTTTTGTCTCTCGGTCTACTATAATATCTTAATCAATAACTATCAACACTTTGTTAAACTCGAATTACAAAATTGTGACGTCATTAAGTGGCCATTCTATGACTTTATGATGAATAAAATATTTTCATTTCATGATAGCGAAAAGAAATAAAAACTTTATCTTATTATTTAATTAGTTTTTAAACTTTATTTACACGCGACAGTAAAGAGGATGCATATTGAAATAGCGCGGAAACCATGCCAACATTATACGACGATGATGACTCTTCAGAAAATGAATTTTGATCATTAAGTGGAATGAAAGTAATCGAAAACGAAGAATAATTTTATATCTATATGAAAATAAATTCTAAATTAAATAATATTATTTTGCTGACTTTACCTAACTGGTTCGAATTGACAGCTATGACGTCACAATATGGCGCTAAGCCAGTCCTATTCTCATTTGAAACGCATAGTGTGTATCTAAGAATTAGTCATAGGCTTCACTATAAGGTAACAAATGAATAAAACATTTAAAAATACACAAAAACACTCATTTGAATCAGTATATCTATTTTCATGTTTACATAATATTAAATGAATAAATGTCGAACCTCTAGATGTAAATGTTGATGATTACACAAAAGTCTTCAGATAATCAAATCAAAAGTCATATCGTCCTCTTAAATTTGGTTTTCTTTGACCTGTTATATTGATACTAAATAACAACGTTATTCGAGCTTATTCTTTTTGAACTACGATTATTACAACACGCATATTTGGACAGATAGAAAGAGTCACAGAGCTTAGCTATCTCTTACACTAGCACACCAAATCTACACTGTTTTTAAGTAGACACTCGAACTATTCTTATACATAATATTATGCATATTATTCACAGAATCACAAGCAGATCTTAATATCCAATCGCTGCAAAAGTCCAGATGAAGCTATTATTATAGAGTTCTCCTTTGTTACAACCATACCTTGAAGATTCGGCAAGTAAGCTACCTTAGTGAACGAGTCGCCAGTTACACTATACTCAAACACACCATTTTCTGCGCAAACATAAATGTTATCTTCCTGATCCTTGGATAATGATCTTGCAATGACCTGATGAATACGAAACTCTTCAGCACCTTTTTTTAAACTACCCACTTCATGCATCGCATTTATGAAGATAATATCTCCCTTATTATTTACCGCTAAACGTAATACATTAGCACTTTTCAAAGCTTCAATCTTTTCTGTCTTATTATCTCTAATGACAAAAACTTCATGTCTTGAGTTCGCATAATATATGCCGTCATTTGTAGCGGATATACTTAGTATATTGCCTGTAACATCTGTTTTAACAATTCTGCCATCTTCATCTAATTTGTACAGACCATCAATAGCTCCGATATAAACTACATTATTTTTCTCATCAACTTCATTGGTGCTTGTATTGTTAATTCCAGAAATTACGTGTGTTTTGTTCGTTTCCAAGTTAAAAATGGCTGTGCGAGACTTGACTTTCTCACTGAAGTAGGAAAATGTGAAGAATATTGAGTTTCTATTGCTGTTGTATGTGAGACCTCTAATGTTCATTACTCCTTCTTTAATCACGAACGGTTGGTACAATGCTTCTTTGAATGTAATTCCATCACATTTTATCAGATCCGCGTGAAGACGTGACATGATTGACATCAGGAGTAAAAGTTGTATTTTCATCATCTTCAAGGCACTCTGGTTTTTATTGAGGATGCTGAAATGGAAATGGAAATCAGTTACATAATTTTTATTTCAGAAAAAAACAAAATGGTGGCCAGCTTCTGTTACGCACTCAGAATTCCATAGTTTGAATAATACTTGAAAAAGATTTTTCTAGCAACCACCCCTCATATAGAGTTAATTTTTATTAGCGCATCACCTCTTTTAGGCAAGGCAGCATCTCTGCATCAATCTCAACAACATTTGTTTTACGACTTTTAACAAATCTTGATAAATAGCGCAAAAAAAGGAAACGAAACAAATTTTTGCTCCCTCTGTTATTTATTACTCTGTATTTTGTAAGTCGTAGCGTGATGCAGGGTGCGTGGCATCAGTGTAAATAGAGTTACGCCAGCTTAGAGACAATAAATACTTTTTGTATAGAAAAACAAATATTTTTTTTTATTATTCATTTAAAAAAGTCGTAGATCATATGTTATTGGGATTGATATGGAGAGGCCGCCTGCAAGAGGTGATATACACTAATTAAAATTAACCCTGTATACCTAATATCTGCCGCTAAATATCACCACTCCGAATATGGCTTATTAAAATATAATAATATATTTTAATGAGCCAGCAATATTCTAGGAGCCAGTTCACTATTATTGCTGTCATCTACGACCTCATTTTTAGGTACTTACCGTCAGGTGAGATTAAATCCGCAGGTTTAGCCACCGGTAAAGAAAATATAGGAAACTAAAGATAATAACATTCGGGCAATTAAATCGTCTAAATTAAAATATTTTTATAAGTTTTCATTAAAAGTTACATTTGAATTAGTAACATCTACATCTACATTAATTTTCTAAACTATATTTTTATGGCAATGATGGTATTTTCAGGGTTACTAAATATTTATGTATTTACTTTTAAGTGAACCCGCATTTGTTGACAAGTTATAGAGAAGGCCGAAACAAAACATTTTCCCTGTAGATATGATGACATCATCTTTTCTTCTGACTAGGCGCCACAAAGAAAAGTAAAGACTATGACAGGTAACCCGTATCTAATAGAGATGTTTTATTAGGATCGAATTTTTATATTCCTATTAACTAATATAACGCTTTATCAATAATATGGTTTCATACCTATTACTGGTTAATAGTCAAATAATAGGTAGTAAGAGTTTCTGGTCTAGGTAACATGATGATTATCACGCGCGCATATTATTAAATACATACATACATAACGTCACACCTGTATCCCTTATGGGGTAGGCAGAACACCAGAGGTTACAAGACCATCTGATGTCACGTTTGACAAATTTGGAGGTATTATAAATATGGGAAGAGACTATTGTAGTGACAGGGGGTCAGCCAATCGCCCACAAAAACGCCAATCAAACCTCCTTTAAAATAATAATATAATATATGAAATTTATAAGAATACGATCATCAACTGACTTCAAGATGAATAAAACTTTTTTAATTTTGAATTTTGATGAGTGCATACAACGTCACTCACTATTATTTGACTATTATTGAATAACCGATTATAACATTTCTGTCCTGTACCTATTATGTATACCTAATATGAATAGTCACACCTCTAGTATCTAATGTTAATTCAAATAATATTGTCTTTTAAATGGTAATGGTAAACATTTTTAAATGGACTTAGACTGTCATTCTCTCGTGACCACGGGGTCTGCGAAGTCACCGAAACGTTGAGTGAAAATGTAATATGTGATAATGTGCGAAAAATCCGTTTAAGTGTTTTACTAAAGGTAATAATCAATAATAAGCATAAAATATATAGTATAATATATCTATACAAATATTATAAAGAGGAAACCTTTGTATTTTTGTATGTTTGTATTGAATAGGCTCAAAAACTACTGGACCGATTTCAAAATTTCTTTTACCATTACTTAGAGGGATTCTTCCGAGTCCGTATAGGCTACTTTTTATCCCGAAAATCCCGCGGGAATCGAAATTACGCGGGTAAAACCGCGCGCAACAGCTAGTACCTAATATAGTTAATAAGCAGAGCAATAAAAAAACCGACTTTGCTAATGTTTTTAAATCCTTGTCAGTCAAAACTTTGGCTGAAGTATAAGGTCGTCAATATATATATTCTGCGTATTCATAATTCATACATATTTAGTTAGAAACTTTAAAATTTTCGTTAAATTGAAAATGAGGAACTAAATAAATAAATATTTCTGACAATGACACAACATTGTCTAGCCCAAATTAAGTTTCTTAAGGAACTTGTGTTATGGATACTAGATAACTGATATACTTAAGAAATATATAAACATACATATTGAATAAATACATATTTTTTATAAGAATAAACTTAAATAAACATTCAAGACTTGACGACTAATATCTGTGTTCATCACACAAATATCCGCCGCCGCCGGGATTCGAACCCAGGACCTCTGGCATAGAAGGCAATGTATGTTACCTCTACACCAGCCGGTCGTATAAAGTATCCTATATCATATGGAATAAGAATATTTAAAATTGATTCATAATTTACAAAAAAAAATCGCATAACAAATATACAAAAAAACATACACACGAATTGAGAAAATCCTCCATGGAAGTCGGTTAAAAAAATTGTAATAGGTAGTTTTAGTTTCTATTCTATTTTTAGTGAAAAGAATGATATTAACTTACCCAAGCCTCGGTGGTCTGCGATACAATGGACCATAACTCGATTAAACTCAGCAAATTGGGATGTGCGGAGGTGTTAATTTTATTGTAAAGGCTTGGACACATTGTTAAAAGAAGCGTTTAGTGTTATAGAAATGAATATAGTATCACGATTCATAATCAATATATATATAACCAATATATATAAAACTGTTCCGTTACTGACTGAGTGACTGACAGACAACGTTAAGCCGTAACTACTGGGCGTAGAGAGCTAAAATTTGGAACATACATTCTTTAGGCAATGTAGAGGCGCACTAAGGAAAGAATTCCAGAATTCCCACGAGAACGGGAATTATTGGACTTTTTAGTTTGTATTAAAAATCTTATTCCTTGAGTGCACGGATATGATACTTGGCATAAAAGTTCTTCAAAAAGAGACTGGTTGTGTTTTGAAAGGAATTTACAAAATTCCTACGGGAACGGGAAATATATGATGTTTTAGTTTGTATGATAAAATCTTATTCTTTGAGTGCACGGATGTGATACTTGGTATAAAGGTTCCTCAATAAGTGTCTGTTTGTATAATGGAAGGAATTCCCGGAATTCCCACGGGAACGGAAAATAGGACTTTTGAGTTTATGCGTGTACGAAGTCGCGGGCAAACGCTCTTTTAAAATAAAACACTTTTTAACCGGATTTATACGGACTCGCTGGCGACAAGTAGTCTGCAATGACACCGTAACGTCGAGTTAAAATGTAAAATATAAATTATACGCGATAAATCCGGTTAAAAAGTGTTTTATTTCAAATTTAAATTGATTCAAATGCTATTTTTATCAAGTAAATATTTTATTCATTTGAAGTAATTGCCCATCTCAATGAAAAGGTTTCATAAATTGTTTCCTTTTTAATTATAGGTAGGTAGACTAAGCCCGTGTTTGACCTCAATCTCACCTGATGGTAAGTGAAGATGAGGTTGCAGATGAAAGCTCACGGGACTAGGAAAGAACTGGCTCTTCATGAAATATTGCCGGAACTCACATATAGTCACCGGACAAATTTTTTTACGTAATAAGTATCATTTATACAAACCATTTTTGCAAAAAAAGGTATGTTTTTTTTTACAAGGAAATTAATATATTCGTTAACACATTAAATAAAGCATGATCACTTTAAATTACGCATGAATATCATTAAAATAAAGACGACTACGCGCTACTACAAAACCGAGTGGGCCTGCCATTGAGGCAGGTTTTACAGCGGTTACCTCCCGCTAAGTGCACGAAGTCTATTCCGGTGGGAAAGGCGACTCATCGCAAATATGCAACGAGCTTGGTGGACCCGGCGGGATAGCAAGGCTTAGGGCGGTGATAGAGGACAGAGTTATCATTGGCCAGACACATCATCGAATCTGTCTCCATTCGTATCGGTCTCTCCGTTCCACTGGATCAAGATGGGTGTGCAATTGCGTTTGCGCGTACGCTTGTGCACCTAAATATCTCCTGCGCAACTGACTGCTTCCGAATATGGACTCCGAATATGACTCCCAAGCGTGAGACAGTTGCATAAAAACGCATCAATTTATGCCATATTGAATTTGAATCTAGTTTCACAAAATGTAATCCCATGGCTCTCTCTTTTGACAGTAGTATGTAAACTTTCATGACTTATCATTCAATATGTAAATAGTGATATTGTGCGCGAGTTATTTTTCTTTTATTTTTTCGTATTGTCCTAACTATACAACATCTGCGATAATTTGCAAACACAATGTAAGTACCTACTCTTTCAAATTTCGATTGAGTTTTTTTACATGTTGTGAAAGATTCGAGTTTGCAACTCGAGCAATAGGAAGGAATATAGCCTACGTGCATAGTAGAAAGAGGGAGGAAGTAGGTTATCTTCATACAAACGCACCGTGCGCGGCGAGTATGTGCGCGCCATAGTATCTATGCACCGCCGCACGCACACATACACAAAATCTCGCGGTGATATCGAAGCGCCAGTCGGGGCTAACTCCGCACGAGGTTCACGCGCGCGTGACAAACAAATACTTATTGTCTTTTATGTGTACAAACACTCATAAAAAAACTGACTAGTATATAACTAATCAAATAATTTAAACACAAGCTCTTAGTCTATAAATATTTATTAGCCGTTTGGATTGGACGACAACCGAAGCCGACGAAACATCGGTTTATTTTATCCCTTTTTCATAAATAATACTGCTCTGAATCTTTACAAAAATTCTGTAGGAAAACCATTGTTGAACTTGATTGACTAATGATCACTGAATCAGTTATACAGACATGAGTTGTTGTATTTGGCAAGGGCCGGGCTTTAAACTAATGATCGTGCTCATCACCGCCCCACGCCGCTGCCATCCGTCTGTTGGCCCGTCGCCCTATTTTTGATCGTAAAAAGTTTCATCATCGTTTAGATAAAACTGACCTTACAAACCCAATACCCAGATAATACAAGTAAAAAACACAACTTTCCGACCCTTGCCAATTTATAGACATTGATTGAATTAAAATTTAACTAAAAGTGACAACCCTGAGACAGTAGGCAATTATATCGCGGATTGGGCCGGAGTTAACCTACTTCCTCCCTCTTTCTACTATGCTACGTGTGTGTAGCATGTGTGAGTGTAAAGTATCCGGATTCAAAATATAGGAGCGAAAAAAAAAACAGCTGTCAAAATGTTGTCTAATT
The DNA here is from genome assembly GCA_944452665.1 of Stenoptilia bipunctidactyla. Taxonomy (NCBI): domain Eukaryota; kingdom Metazoa; phylum Arthropoda; class Insecta; order Lepidoptera; family Pterophoridae; genus Stenoptilia; species Stenoptilia bipunctidactyla. The sequence continues at coordinate 18,209,714 of OX101745.1, forward strand.
GGGCTCTCTTTCCCCTATCTATTTTCTTCTTTGAGCGGACCCCCACGAGGTTGACCAACGTCTCAGTTACCGGTACACAGGATAAGGGCGGCGAGGTACCGAGCAATATGGAAAGCCTTAGCAGAGTCCTATGTTCAGCAGAGGGGCGTCTCCCATCGTCCAACACCAACTAAATTAAGTTAGATTAGTTTAGCTCGCATAGTTGAACCAGTTTTTCATACAGTTGCGTAAAATAGACATAGTTTACTCTGGACGCACATGTATGAAAATTTGGTGCAACTATGCGAACTGATAAAACTAACTCATTTTAGTTGGCGGTGGACGATCGGCTTTTGTAAAAAAGACCACGAGCTGGCTCAGCTCAGTGCTGGTAAGCAGGTTGTAGCGCGACAAAACTGCTTTTTACCAACCCCTATTATTATTATTATTGGGGGTTTTGGGACTATATGAGCAGTCTTGTCCGCTCGTCACACTGCGACCTAAAAGATCTATTATGTGAGTCCCAATTTATAACTCGCCGCACACTCCAATGGAGTCCAGGAAATTTTGGATTTTCCTTACGGCGATGCTCCTAATCTCTTTTGGATCCAGCATGTGCTTATCCAGGTAAGCGGAGCGCTTGTGCATAACTGCGGGGCAGTGGCACAGTAGGTGTAGAGGAGTTTCCTCTGCGCTTTCGCAGTATCTGCAGAGCGCCGTCTTAGTGAGACCCAGGTTGGACATACCTATGCTTGTTTAGTTTGCAGTGTCCCGTTAGTGATCTTGCCACTGCGCGTAGTTGGGGTTTGTTAAGAGATACTACCGATTCTGTGTATGACTTGGAGTATCCCTCTATCAGTTCCCTTGAGTGTCTCATGCCTAATGAAAGTTCCCAGAGGCTTTTGTTAGAGAGTGTATAAAATTCCGCTTAAGATTACTGGCCACCTACAGATAACAGGAGGTTTTAAATTTGATTAAATCTGTGTACTGTCTTGTGTTGTATTCTGTCACATGCTGTCTAGAGAAAAAACTATGTAAAACTGTCTTTCTTTAAATTTTCTAATATTTCGTGTTTATTCAATATATTTTTATTATTCTATTGTGTTGTTATCTTTCTGTACTAATTCATTAATTTAACAGTGATTGGGACGAAATCTCGCCCATCAGGGTTATGGGCCCAGCACGCTTCCACTTTTTTGAGAATACTCTAGCTTTACGGAAACAACCATCAAGTGAGATTTTGACTGTTGGACAAAATTCTGCTTCTTATCAAAGGCCAAATCCGGAGTTTACTGTGGTACCACTAACAAGTACTCAATCAACGGAAGAGGTGGTCCGTGGAGAAGAGACAGAGGATGATTGTAGTAATGAAACAGCGAGACATTTCTCAAGAAACGGAGGAGATGTTATAATGCCTGAGTCAGAGGATGTTGGAGTTGATATAGAACAGGACAGAACAGGTGCTGTTTCTTCGGTTACGGAGGAGACTGAAGACAGAGATGATACTGAACAATGGTATCTGAGTTCCGATGCACCCGTTTCGGAGGAGAATAATCATGGAGGTGATCAAACGGATGCACGGAGATACCCTATGAGAAACAGAAAGCCACGAGAATTCCCTGATCACGTCTTATATCAAGCAGTTCTACCTGGAGAGAGTGGTTTTGGTTTGGAGGAACCTATAAATGCTAGAGAAGTACTCGCTGGGACAGACAGCTTACTTTGGCGTGAGGCTATTAAGGAAGAATAGAATGCCCTTCACAAGAATCAAACTTGGCAGCTTGTAAAGAGAGAGCCAAATCAAAACGTGATTGACAGTAAGTGGGTTCTTAAAGTTAAGACTGAAGCTGGAAACAAGCAGCGATATAAGGCTAGGCTTGTAGCGAGGGGCTTCAAACAACGCGGAGGTGTTGATTACTTTGAGACATATTCACCTGTGATTAGGCATAGTTCGTTGCGACTTCTGCTGGCAATGGCTGCTGAGAATAAATTGAAAATTGATCAAATGGATGTGAAGACCGCTTTTCTTAATGGTTACATTGAGGAGACAGTGTGCATGAAGCAACATGAAGGCTTTGAGGAGAAGGGAAAAGAGGATTACGTGTGCTTACTGAAAAGATCATTGTACGGTTTGAAACAGGCTCCAAGAGCTTGGAATCAAAGGTTGGACTCAGCACTGAAACAGTTGAAGTTCACTCAGCTAGACAACGAACCATGTGTTTATGTGAGGAGAAGTCAACACAGGATATTAATCCTAGCAGTGTACGTTGACGATCTAATGATTTTTTTGGAACAATAAAGCAGAGATGCAGCAGGTCAAGAAGGAGTTAAGAGAGACTTTCGAGATGCGCGATCTTGGTAAAACGGATTTGTTTCTGGGAATGCGTCTACAACAAACTGAAGATCACATTACACTGGATCAGGAAGGCTATATAGAGAAAATGTTAGCTAGGTTTAACATGCAGGATTGCAAACCTGTTTCTACACCTCTTATTGCTGGTCATAGGTTGACCAAACCAGTAGAAGCAAATTATGAGCCACCTAATAACATTCCTTATCAAGAATTAGTAGGTTCTATAATGTATTTGGCAGTCTGCACAAGACCAGATGTAGCTTTTGCAATAAGTTACCTAAGTCAGTTCAATAGTTGCTATGGAGAGCAACATTGGCAGACACTAAAAAGAGTTCTTCGCTATCTTAAAGGCACCAAAAGCCTGGGGCTGGTGTTTAAACAAAGTGGAAGAAATTTAGAAGGATTTGTTGATGCAGATCATGCGGGTGATGTAACAGACCGCAAGTCCTATTCTGGTTACATTTTTCAATTTGGATCTGCACCTGTTAGTTGGGAAAGCAGAAAACAAACAGTAGTTGCTTTATCAAGTGCAGAAGCGGAATACATTAGTATGTCAAATGCTGCAAGAGAAGCAGTTTTTCTTAAGAGGTTATTTGTAGAAATAACTGGAGTAAACAAGACTATTAAGCTGAATAGTGATAGTCAGTCTGCAATAGCTATGGCAAACAGTGAGAGTACTTGCCATAAGAGATCAAAGCACATTGACGTTAGAGTTCACTTTATTATAGAGGCACTTCGCAACAAAGCGATCAGTCTGAAGTATCTGGAGACAGAGTCGATGGTAGCTGACATTCTCACAAAGGCCTTGCCAAGAGGGAAGTTTGAGTTTTGTTTGAGAGGCATGGGTATGAGTTTGTGTAAGTTGAGTATGTGTTGAGTATGTGTCTAATGAGTGCTTGAGTGGCCGTAAGAGTAACGCAGTGTTACGGAGGAGTGTTAGAGAGTGTATAACATTCCGCTTAAGATTACTGGCTACCTACAGATAACAGGAGGTTTTAAATTTGATTAAATCTGTGTACTGTCTTGTGTTGTATTCTGTCACATGCTGTCTAGAGAAAAAACTATGTAAAACTGTCTTTCTTTAAATTTTCTAATATTTCGTGTTTATTCAATATATTTTTATTATTCTATTGTGTTGTTATCTTTCCGTACTAATTCATTAATTTATCAGTGATTGGGACGAAATCTCGCCCATCAGCTTTTGCTTTCTGAGAGGCACTGGGTGGTGAGTATTAAACGCGTCAGGCTCTTCGGGATGCCGCAGAATGGTTCTGGACCGTATCGGCTACCCATTGCTCCTGCCCTCGCGAGTCACCAACCCTTACCTAAAGCCGTATACAGAAAGAAAGCTGGAAACTTATAAGCGCTTACCGGCGCTTGACAGCGCTGGTCCGTTCTACACAAAGGAAGCAGGTTGACGCAGACCAAGCAAAATGTCGGACTCATCGGACGATGATTTCCCAGCGCTAACCAGCGTGTGTTGAAGCTTGTCGGAACTTGTCGGCACCGTTCAGTGCTTATCGGCGCGCGTTCATATATTTTCCTGCGCAGGTTACCAACGCTGATAAGCGCTGGTAAGCGCTTATAAGTTTCCAGCTTTCTTTCTGTATACGGCCTAAGACGTTTCTGTTCGAGGTTTTTCTTATCTGTGCCAGCGTTTGACCTCCATTTCACCGGATGGTCGAAGATTACACTACATGGGTTAAAGTCTAAACTGTTTCTTCATAAGACATTAGGTAGGCACCGGAACACATCACAGGCAGGATCGTGATATTCGGAGAAGATTATACAGGATTACCTATACAGGTAATTAGACAGGAATCTTTGAAGGCAAAGTTTGCACTTATTTGAGCCCAAATCATGTGCTCCAAAAAGAACCATTTAATTACCCATAACCCTGTATACAGACAGCATAAAGATTAGGTCCCTAGTTCAGCGAACCCAAAGGTCATCCTACCACCAAGGGGGAGCCATTCTATACTCTGGCAAATGATTCAATGCAGTAAATTGACAGTTCGAAATGTCAAATAGTAAAATAATGATACCAGTTAAAAACTTCGTAGTACTTAATGGAAATTAAAGAGTAACGAGTCTTTGTCATTCGTTTTGAATAAAATTTTAAAGAAATTTATAAATAATTGAACTTGAATGATTAAATAACTTTAATGAAATTATTAATTACCAAACATACTTAGAATTAGAATTGAACGCGTTCAACAATTTGTAAGGTTCCTGTGTTTCAAAATGCACAGGCCCTACAAATCTGACGAATATGTCGGTATTTGCAAAGAGCAGCACCTGGTGCCGTTCACAACACGCAGAATTATAGCCGATATTGTATTCATGCTGAAACTTATTAACGGCCATATTGATAGTCCAGAGCTTTTGAGTTCCATAAATTTCTCTGTGCCGACAAGGTCCATGAGGCGATATCGACCCATAGCAGTTCCGATGGCATCAACCAACTATAGGCAAAATAGTCTCTTGACTAGAGCCAGTATAACTTTAAATAGTGTGTTGGATGGGTGTGAGCTTGATGTTGATGTATTCAATTGTAATATTGTAATGTTCAAACGGCACCTTATCAATTGTTTAATCTAAATGTTTAGCTTGCTACAACTTTTTCTTTTTATTATAATTTTGTTTTAACATATAGGTAATTACGTAAAAAGCTATTTTCAAGTAGGTACTTTGCTTTTATATTTAAGATATTATTTTGTTTATGTTTTTTAATTCTCTTAATTATGTATATTTTTTGACTGAAAGTGTGAATAGTGTAAACTTTTTTTTTTATGTACTATTTCTACATGCGAGAACCTGTTATGGCTTATTTGTTCTCTAAATTTGTTTATATAGTATTTTTTTTTGCTGTTGGTTTTCCATAAATAAATAAATAAATACCTACCTTGGGCTTTAAAACGGTTACAGTAGAAGTAAATCAACTTGATAATTTCTTTATTTATAACTCGTTAATAACAAGAATAGTTTCCCTTTGCAAACGCATCATAAATAAAGAAATATCTTGTGAGCCAAAATATTTTTTTTTCTTACTTCAAGATATTATTATTTAAAATATAATTACATTCATTCACTTAATTTCCATCACAATTTTTTTTTCTTCCCTAAACTGGGCACACTGCAACTGTCATTTTACTGCATTGAATTATTTGCCAGGTTATAAAGCTAGGCACTAAGTAACAATGTATTACTGATAATTCTAGCCTTTTTGTGAAAACTAAGTATTTACTCCCATTATTACTTTCATTCATTAAAAATATGATTTATTTATAAAATCTCCGTTCATGTGTACATGGCTTAAGGTACCTACCTAATGTATTAACGGGAGGGTCATTATTCTTAGAAAATTTAGATAACCTAATAAATATTTAAAATGTGCCTAAACGTTTGTTATCTATCTGTACAGTCACGTCTAATAAGATGTATACACTACGCAACTTATTCGGTTTTCATAACGTTTCAATTCCAATGAAAATGTATACAACTTGACTACTTCACTGTACCCACGGCTTCATCCGCAAAAATCTTATTACAGGTTAAACTAACGGTACCTACCTAATATACAGTTTTAAGCCGTATACAGAAAGAAAGCTGGAAACTTATAAGCGCTTGACAGCGCTGGTCCATTCTACACAAAGGAAGCAGGTTGAGGCAGATCAAGCAATGTCGGACTCATCGGACGATGATTTCCCAGCGCTGACCAGCACGTGTTGAAGCTCGTCGGTACTTGTCGGCACCGTTCACAGCTTATCGGCGCGCGTTCATGTATTTTCCTGCGCGGGTCACCAGCGCTGTCAAGCGCTGGTAATCGCTTATAAGTTTCCAGCTTTCTTTCTGTATACGGCCTTATGTTCTTCTAAACAAGTGCCTGGAAGAGATAGCTCATGAGTGTCATTGCCGGCAACATTGTCTTGTATCCAGTTTTCCTTCTATGTACAATATATTAATATGTTTGTATCTTTTTGATTCTGGCAATAAAGTGTATTTGTATTGTATTGTAAGTGCCTATAAAAAAAACATGGTTTTTTTATGAAATAATTTAAGCAAACTTTTCTATTTCAATTCCTTTAAGCCATTTTTCACCATAAAAGTCAGCCGATGTTCATTCGCAGGGTCTAGTATCTACCAAATTTTATCAAAATCGGTTGAGCGGGCTTTACATGAAAGCGTTAGAGATATACATAGTTTTCACTTTCACTTTAATATAAGTTGTAATTTTATAACCATCAGCTATGCATCAAAGTAGTGTATTTCGTCAGGTGATAAGTAAAAGTCACGTGAAAAAATCTATAAATAAATAGCTGCTTGACTTCAAATGAAATCTTTCCTGCCAAGTTCAACAAATATTTCGAATTTTTTAGACAATTTTTACTCTAAGAATTCTCTAATGCATTTACGACGACCGGCTGGTGTAGTGGTAACAGACATTGCCTTCTATGCCATTGGTCCTGGGTTCGAATCCCGGCAGCGGATATCGGTGTGATGAACACAGATATTAGCCGTCAAGTCATGGATGTTTATTTAAGTTTATTCTAATAAAAAATATGTATTTATTCAATATGTACGTTTATATATTTCTAAAGTATATCAGTTATCTATTATCCATAACACAAGTTCTTTAAGAAACGTAATTTGGGCTAGATAATGTTGTGTGAGTGTCAGAAATATTTATTTACTAGCTGCTGCCCGCGACGTCGTCTGCGTGAACGCTATGCAGCACCAAACGCACCTACGATTATAACACTGCTAGCGTGATAATATGTAGCCTATATGTTGACCCGACTTCTTAACTATCTTCATGCCAAATTTGAAGTAAATCCATGCAGTACTTTTTGAGTTTATCCCGGAAAGACAAACAGACAAACAGACAAAAATTCTAAAAACTATATTTTTTGTTTCTGTTTCGATTGTAGATCATACCCCAAGTATTCTTTTAAAAAAATATTCAATGTACAGTTTTGACTTTCCTACCATTTTATTATATGTATAGATTTATTTATAAGTATTTTTTGAAAAAAACATATTTCCCATTTTTGTACTTATTGAGTTTTTCCTGTCACATGACTATTTATAAATCGATTCTTTGCTTTACCATAACTAAAATAGGTAGGTACTAAATTACCTAAAGTGTCCAATCTATTAGCGGCTTGTAGGTCGGTTCTTAACAAGCGTAAATCTTCCCGGATTTACATTGTAAGTGATGTTACGTTACATCCGGTCACGTACGTACGCTTTGTATAGGTATATGAACTCATTGTTTATGAGGGCACCACCAAATAAGTCGCCGCGTGCCTGGAAGAAATCGCTTAAGCGATAAAGCAGCCCAAACTATTTTAAGTATTGTTCAAATATTTTTTTAAGTAGGTAAATTAAAAAAATGGATATTTATTATTCTTTTGTATATCGAAAGCTACACGCCTTTTAGTTGAAAAGGACCGGACAATCTGACCAGTCGGTCGGGTATCAGGGGAGACATATTTAATAGCTACACGCCTTTTTAAGCGGAAAGACCCTACAATTTGACCAGCGGTCAGGGATCAGGGCAAAATGGATAAAATTCTTCGAACGATTTTGGCAGTGTAGAGCAATACTTAATATTATGTACGTATTTATTTAGGTAGCTTAAATTATATCAAAGGTAGGAAATAGTAGATTAATGCTTTTAATATTTTATATACTTATGAAAATTGAATATCATTAATTGAAATAAATAATTAGACGCGTTTAAAAAGTTCATAAGCGAAACAATCCAAAAATATGAAAAGAATTTATAAAAAAAAACTTGAGTCCTAGGCAAAATATTTTATACTGGTTAGTTAACAGACCACCCCACCTACCCCCTTTTGGTATGTTCAACGTCGTGCCGAACACCCTGAATAATGAGATGAATTTTTTTTTTGTTTTTTCTATTAGGTATATTATTATTCATATTTGTCACATATTAATATTGTATGCCGCTTTAATTGGTGTGAATTGAAGAAATTAATCATAGCATATCTACACTTTACGTTGTATTTGTTGTCATCTGTAAAAGTTTTAGGTACAGATAAAAAATAACTTTGTTTATTTTTAATCACAACACTTTCGGGTCACAATTCAAAATTCTTTATTTGAACAATAAATTATTACATAGACTTAGCGACTTAAGAATAAAACTTTGTTCATAAATTATTTCTGGAAATAACATTATTATTGTTAATAAAAGATAAAAAAAAATACAGGCTGCATGAACTGCGGATCCCACACTAGATCTGTATAGTGGCCTGTTATTAAAAACATTAAATTTCTCTCTCTTATTTGTTACATTTATACAGGGTTAATTTTAATTAGCGCATCACCTCTTGCAGCGTTGCTGCCTCTCCACATCAATTCCAACAACATTTGTTCTACAACTTTTTAAAATTAATTGTTAATATCCGGATGTAAGATGGGATTCCCTGGCTGTAAACTATCATTGTCTATTTTTAAAAGATGATTGCTGTTAAGTTTCTTGCCACTTCTTAACAGATCGACTTTCTGAAGTATTGGTAGATTCAGTTAAAGTAAATAGTTTGACTATTTCATGTATCACCTACGAAATAAAGATTATTTTGACTTTGACATTAAACTACTAAAATAACTAAAATTTGTAGTATCTTCGCTGTACAAACATCAGTCAATGTGCGAATTTTCTTAACCGCGAACGCTGACGAACGAAGTCTACTCGCTTATGCTGATAGTTACTTTACACCTTTGTCTTTAAAATAACAGTAATAATGAGACCTTACAAGACATCGAGCTCAAACAGCCGTTGTTTCACACATAAGGGTGAATTTGGCTAAATTAAAAATAAAATGATACAGACGCGAAGTTATGTATGCGTATAAAAAAACAAAAGTGGCTGCGGCAGGGTTATGCAGATATTTTCCTGATTTTTTTGTTGTTGTTACTGCTCCTAGGGGTTTTTTACAAAATTACATGTCGGGACGTACAGTATACGAGGCATAGCTTAACTCTATACATGGTTAATTTTAATTAGCTCATCACCCTTTTGCAGGCAGCCTCTCCACATCACTCAAAGGAAAAATGAAAATCAAAAAGTTTTATTCATCTTAGGAATTTCTTCGGCTTTAACTAGTTGTTGGATAAGATATTACAGTAGACCAAGAGACATAAAAGCCGGCGGAAATAAACTGTAGGCACTCTTTTTCATTGCGGACCAGGCTTATGGCCGGTGGTACGGTGGGACTTAACCATACCACCGTAGGGTTGGAATGTAGGAAGTTTTGATTTATCAGTTTTATTTGAATAGCTACTCATAGCAAGCAACATTTTTTTTTATTTATTTCAATTACAAGGAAATAAAATCCATTGTGGCGCATCGCCGGGTGCTGCCGTACCACGCTCGCTTCGCTCGCTCGGCTCGCGCGTAAATATAAATATCAAATATAATAAAATAAGTTCCGTTTTAATATTCAAAACAATATATATCGGTTTTTTTAATTTCAGTATATAAGAATATTATTATTATATTAATGGTGTTTTTTTTCAAATCCCATCACTAGCACGGTGGTATGGTTAAGTCCCACCATACCACCAGGGGTATGGCCGGTGGTACGGTGGGTCCGCACAGCTCTTTTTTAGTCAGAACAGAATTATCAAATTAATACAAATAGGTACAGTACAAATTGACCGTGACATGAAAAAACAACAAACACAAGACAGCTAATTGTGAGAGCCAATGTCATGCCACAACCAAATTGCTTACATAGTAGGTGCATTGAGCTATAGATGCACAACACGAACATGACAAACTGGGACCAGAGTATTTGAACAGGAATGGAATAAAATAGTCATAGTGTTAGCAACATTTGTTCTACGACGATGTCCTAGAGAGACTCATTGTTTACATAGTATTTATTTAGAAGATATATTTTAAATCCTGTGTGCTGATTTAGAAAATGAAATAAAACAAAATATTCTCCGGCATGGTATTTTTTATTTATTTTACACGACTATATACAATATAAAACGTTTTAATACTACGTTATTATTGAGGTGTAAAAAAACACATTTTCTGTTTTTCTACTTCATCGAATACTTTACATGACTAAGTATTTACAATATAAAAATAATATTGCCTTATAACTTATAATTAAAAAAAAAACTATTTTTGTAATGATTGGTTCAGATTTTCAATATAATGTAAAAACGTAAGTATCAACTAAAACTGTTTAAGATTTTAATAAAACTTAACTACTTATTTACTGAAGTAGATCTTTTATTTTTAGAAATATACAGGGTGGCTGGTGACAAATTTTGGATATTGAAGGAGAGCACTCTGTACTCAATTCTGATCATAATTATTTAATAAAAGTAGGTTTTGATTATTCCGTATTAATAAATAAAGTGTTTTTGCGGCACTTACAACTCTGTAGGCCGCAGCATCAAAAGTAGTATGTGCGCTAGTGTGACCATGCGTTGCGTGGTGAATTCTTTAACTTTCGGTTAAGTTTGCTCAGTAAATAATTAATATTTATTTTTTCTCTTCATATATGATCTGAAACTATCACGTCCTCGTATTTCGAAAGTGACCCAATAGTCACCCTGTATATACAACTTGAATACCTCAGATTGAGCATTGAAAATAATAATAAAACTAGAATAAAAAAAATCCTAGTTGACATCCTTTCACTGTTCAGTAGTATCTCATTACCAATACAACGTTTTATTTACTTCAAAAATAGCTAAAAATCGACAAGGTTTTTAATAAAAACAAACTGAAAGAGATTATCTGTAAAAATCTCTTAAAAGCGATAAGGCCTCTTTTTCTTTTTAACCGACTGCAACCCGCTAAGGAGGGTAAAATTTAGATGTTCGTCTATTTAATCTTAAATATTGAGTATAAAATAAGTTATAACGACTTCTATTACATTAATTCTATTTACAATTAAATATGTCTCCATATAATATATACGGAGACAAATAATTAAGTATCTACTAAATTAATACTTACTTCTGTATTTTACACAATTAAATTAAATTAAAAGTAATTAACTTAAACTGACTAATATAATATTCTATTTTTAACAGGATGTTTGGTAATGTCTGCTTTTCCATATTTGAACGTATTCTTTCTGTAGATTTTTTGCTTTGTACAAAAAAATATATAATATTTTTATCTCATTAAGTACTTAATACTTAATACATAAAAAGGGCCTAGTTAAAAGTACCCGTAACCGGCGATCATGTATGAAAAGATTAATGAACGTGGAGGAAGCGAAAGAGGTATGTATGGATCGAAGCAATTGGTGTTCCCTTGTCTCTGCCTACCCCAAAGGGAGACAGGCGTGAGGTTATGTATGTATGTATGTATGTAAGTACTTAATACTTATTGCGTTAATAACCAATGCTAATTTAACAATTATTTTACTTATTGTACTATCGAACCAATTGAATCATCAGCTCATTTTGGCAAATCTAAATGCTAGTAGGTCGAAATTCGCTTGAAGATAGGTTTCCTTGGTGACGAACTTGTTATCGTTTCATTCGACACTGACATTTACTGAGTACAGAATTCATACATTAGGTATCAAAAATTCCCAAGAGCATTATACGCGATAGACCAGGCGCGGTCGCAGGCTGAAATTTGGGGGGGGGTCACAACGAAATTTTTAATCCGAGTATCTTTTTCTAGCTTCTTTTCTTCTAAGAGGTTCATCTTTTCATGATTTTGGGGGCTCATGTCCCCCCCCTGTGACCCCCCCTGGGACCGCGCCTGCGATAGACATTACAAGTTTGACAGTTTCAAACGAATTATAAGCAAAATAATAATAATAATAATAATAAATATTCTTTATTGCCAATGAACTTAAATAATAAACATTTTTACAAAATTAGCGACGACAATGTGGGCGGCCTTATCGCTTAAAGCGATTTCTACCAGGCAACCCCGGGCAAAGGAAAAATATCACAAACTTATAATAATAAGGTCATTATTCAGTTGGTTTGATAACACCTACTGTTTTCATCTACATGTAAAAGTAACATTGTGTTATCTGGGGGGCTAGCACGCGACCATCATCGGCAAAGATAAATGTGACCTTCATATAGATATTTTCTAAGAATATGGCACTTAGAGTATCCATTTTTTTAAGAATATGGCAGCTTCGATTCTCTGACTTAATCATGGTATCGAATCAAGTAATTCTATGTATTATGGTGTGCATATTAACATGATAGGATAATATCATTCGGTAATATTTATTTTGTCGATTCGAGTATTTATCGATGCTAGCCTTGCTGGTGGATTTCTATATCGAGTCTTAATTTCAATACCATTTTTTTTTTATACAAAACCAAATATGGATTTTTGTTGTCATGGCAACGCTCATACATTTAAGTGTTACAAACAAGGGTTTTGGATTGAAGTTTTCAATACAGAAATCAAGGTAAAATCAACTAGTTAATCTATTAGTTATAGTCTGGCTATTGAAAGTAGAGACTGGAAAAACCTGGCAAATTTAAAAAAATAGCATCGTGATAACCCCGGCAAATAAATGGATTAAAAATAACAATATTGGCGCTGTCCTACTTTTTGATGAGAAGTATATTATTAAAATGATAGGCAACTAGTATTAATCAGGTTTAAAAATAAAACAACAAAATACAATAATTATTATTATTCATTGTAATCAAAATCTGAATCCAGCAATTCTATATAGAATGAATCGTCAGAGTCACTGGTATCGCTGTTTCCTACATTGATTATGAAACTATATTTTTTTTTATTTTTTATTCATTTTCAAATACGAAAATTCCAAAATCTCAATTACCAAAACCACCAACCGCCGTTCGATTGACAACAGTGACACCAGAAAAACGACTTTGACATTCATGCTAGTACTGCCATATAAAAAGTTTGCAAAAACACCCAGTGTCTACTTTCGTTAGCCAGACTCTATTAAAGTAATCCTTTTTTCTTAATCTGATTAATATAATCTTCTCTGAATAGAAATCAATTTAAAAACGCATATTCCATCGTCATCGGATCAGTAGCTTTTAAAGGAATCGCGGCCATACTTTCCTAAATATGGCCCAAATACAAAACCTTCTTTTTTAAAGTCGGTTAGTTTTGACTTTTCTAAACAGATGTTGAACGAAAATACTGAGTATTTATATGGTACATTCCTATATTTAGGGATATTTTTCTTTAATACTTTCTTAAGTTTTTTGCGCATTCTTTTCCTGTGATATAGTTTCCGCCATTTTCATGTTTTCCACGAGTTTATGGCAACCCAGCCGTTGTTGCCGTCTGGTAGCTCTATTTGTACTATTCTTATGTCACCTTCGGCATTTTCCTGTAAAACAAAACATATTTTTATTTAGCTTTTACTATTCGTATTTCATAATCTCACTTATATTATAAGTGTAAAAGTTTGGATGTATGGATGTTTGTTCCTCAATCACAGCAGAACGGCTCAACGGATTTGTCATTCTGGATTGGACAGTCTGGAATAGCACATAGGCTACTTTTCATCCCTCATAGCATGTTACTAAGATTAATCATTCAAACCTTATGCCACTGTTACACATGCTAATTTCAAGCACGAAAGCATGCTTGAATTAAGCACTTGCTCCAATTGAGCATGCGTGTGAATGTTGATCAAAATAATAATAAAAACTCTTTATTGCACAATTATAAATATACAACATAAAATGTATTTAGAGAAACAAATCTTTAAGTACAAATCGGCGGCCTTATCGCTAATAAGCGATCTCTTCCAGACAACCTTAGGGCAGAGGATTTTATATGAGTTTAAGGGAGCCATGTCGTACAATACTTTTTAAAACAAAATATGTATAAATATATAAATAATGATGTATAAAAAATAAGATCTCATATCTAAAATATACACACATAATATTATCTTTATACCTAAATACACATACAATAAGAAAAGATGTGTTTACTCACAGATTTAATAATAAAAGTACAAAATAAAAATAGTCATGGTAATTCTTCAACTTTTGTAAAATAGTGCATCTTTACAAGTTTTTTAAAAGTGGCTAAAGTTTGTGCGGATTTAATTTGTAACGGTAATTCGTTCCATAAGCGTACCGCATGGATTGAAAACGATTTACCAAAGTAATCCGTCGTGTGCATCGTTGTCACTAATTTTAAATTGTTACTTGATCTCAAATTACGTGTATGTGTGGAGTAAATGTAAGCATGCTCATTTCGAGCACGTTCGTGAATCGATAGGCTTGCGATTTTTAAGCATGCTCGGGTGGAAGCGGGTGTGCTTTAAACGCGTCTAAACAGGTTTGCTTAAATTGAGCATGCTAGTATCGATCAGTCGTTCATACTTAAATATAAGCATACTTAAAACTATGCTTTATAATTACATTGTTTACAAGAGTTGGAAAGTATGACGATGATATTGAAAAGAGGGTAAAAGCTGGAAGTTGTGTTAATGGCGCCATACACTCGATAATGGCAAGCAAAACTATACCAAATAAGGCTCGTCTTGCCGTACTTGAGCGAGTTTTGGCGCCAACGCAACGCTTATGTATGGGAGTGAATCTTGGGTGTGACAGAAGAGACATGAAAGCAAGATTAATGTTGTGGAGATGAGAGCTTTGAGGAGTATGTGTGGACAGAAATTGAGTGATAGTGAAATAAGAAAGAAATGCGGATTGAAAGAAGATGAAGTGACTAAGATTGAAAATGGTATGCTACGGTGGTTTGGACATTTGGAAAGGACGAGTGAAAGTAGATTTACGAAAGAGGTGTAGAGAGCAAGAATGGATGGTGCTGTCGGAAGGGGCCCCCTAGGCGAACTTACGCCGATCAAATTGGCGATGTTCTTAAAAAGGGTCTAGTTAAAAGTACCCGTAACCGGCGATCATGTATGAAAAGATTAATGAACGTGGAGGAAGCGAAAGAGGTATGTCTGGATCGAAGCAAGGGAACTTGTCTCTGCCTACCCCAAAGGGAGACAAGCGTGAGGTTATGTATTGCTTATTGGTTGCAAATGCATGCTCCTAAGCATGCTCGTATTGATCATACTAAATAGAAAGCTTTTAAGCATGCTTTTTTAGAGTAGCTTTACGATGAAAATAAGTTTGGTGTGTTTGCGCTGTTAAATTGTTAACAATAGGGGCACTTTTTAGCACAGGCGGCGCGTTTTCGTTAATGAAATGAAATTTTTTTATTCATCATAAGACCATCGAATGGCCGCTTAATGCCGTCACAATTTTGTACTTCGGCTTTAACAAGGTGTTGATAGTTATTGAATAAGATATTACAGTAGACCAAGAGACAAAAAAAGCCGGCGGAAAAAACTCTTGGCACTCTTTTTCAGTCAGGGTTATACGAATTAAAACAAATAGGTACATAAAGTACAAATTGATCATGACATGAAAAAAAAATAAACACAAGACAGCTAATTGTGAGAGCCAATGTCATGCCAAAACCAAATTGCTTACATAGTAGGTGCATTAAGCTATGGATGCACGAGACGAACATGACAAACTGGGACCAGAGTATTTAAACAAGAATGGAATAAAATAGTCATTGTATCATCAGCAAAACGACCTGGCACCGTTATATCGCCGGCTTTACTCTAAACCAGCGGATAGTTACATAGTAAAGCAGGCGATGTATTAAGAACGCACGACGCCCCGCGCGACGTGCCGTCTGTACTCAAACGTACCCCAAAGCGTAATTCCTAGTGTTAATTTACCTTAAAATGCTATAGAAACAAAAATGTATCTCTACCATTATGTTTATTTAAAAAAATATATATTAATCATCATCATCATCATAACTCCGTGTAATGAGCCCACTGCAGGGTATGAATCTCTCCTCTGGGCGAGGAGGAGGTTTAGGCCGTAATCCACCAAGCTGGCCCAGTGCTGGTTGGTGGATGTCAGATATTTCAGGGTGCCGAAATGGCTTCTGACAAACCCTAACGACTACTGTATACAAGTATACAGCACCCAGGGCCGACTGCTTAACGTGCCCTCCGAAGCACGGAAGTCGTCGTGAGAAATGAATGGTCGGCGGTCACCCAGCCTAATACCGGCCGCACCGAACGCGCTTAACCTGCGATATCGTTTGATATGCACAGTAACCACGGCGCCACGACGACTGGTATATATATTAATGAATTAATATTAATTACAAACCTGAGCGTTTTCAGCCGCCTGCGCTATCGAAGCTTCTAGCAACCCATCTGTCTTCAAAGTTTCGTCTAAATTCACTGAAACCAGTAAGGATATAATTTTTGTATTTAAGTTAATAGATGGTCATCATGGAAATTGATCATCAAGGTCATTTAACACTTCAAATAACTTTAGAAACAGGATTATTTGCCATCGAGATATATAAAACATGGTTATAATGTTAGTATACAGGGTCCGCGTGTAATAGTCAATTATATTTTAATAGCAGTTTAGGAATGATCAGTGGGTCTGAATTTCAAAAAAATATATTGCTGGACTGGAAGCAGGCGCGGTCCCAGACTGAAATTTTGGGGGGGTCACGACAATTTTTTTGTATCAGAAGTATCTTTTTCTTCCTCCTTCTCTTATAAGGGGTTCATCTTTTCATGATTTTGGGGGGGGGGGGGGTCATGTCCCCTGAAATTTTTTCCTAATTATGACCCACTCATCAGTCTTAATCTGCTATTAAAATATTATTGACTATTATAAGGCGACCCTATATAAGTTTTAGACTATCATTGTCATTTAATACTTAAATAACTTTAGAAACTGGATTTTAATATTATTGCCAACGATATATAGAAAACATGATAAATATCCCGTTTTTAACATTAATTTAAATAAATAACTTACATGTTAACAACGCCGTCTCGCCCTCACCAGTTATTTGATTTTCTAAAATAAAATAAAACTTTTATAAAAAAATTACATTTTTAATTGCCCTAGGAAAAAGTGCGCCATATTGTTCTTAATATTTGGGTGCAGCTAGAAGATTTAATCAGAAATAATAAAACACACATGGCATCAGTAGATAAGTATCTATAAATTATAAGTTACTAGCTGTTTCGATTCCCGTGGGATTTTCGGCATAAAAAGTAGCCTATACGGATTCGGAAGAATCCCTCTAAGTAATGGTAAAAGAAATATTGAAATCGGTCCAGTAGTTTTTGAGACTATTCAATACAAACATACAAAAATACAAAGGTTTCCTCTTTATAATATTAGTATAGATAAAGTAGTTATAAAGTAAAGTAACTTATAAAGTAACTATTTGTTCAAAGAGCCTTAATTTAAAATGCATTATTTACTATGTTACAGCCCATTCACACATGATCCGTTTTACTGGATACCTTTTCTGTATCGTAAATACGTATACTGAATACTGTGCCATATGTGAACTCGCTCATACAACTCCATGCGCTATCGATGAAAATAAAAACGTATCCGGTAAAACGTATCCAGTAAAATGGACCATGTGTGAACGGGCTGTTACGTGGTACAAAATGCTCCTTTTTAGTCAGAGTGAAAATGCTTGTAAAAATATCATATGACTTTATACCACAGAACTCAGGGTTAAAAGCAATAGAAAATGTTTATAAAAAGCATTATTCTCACCTTCAGGTTTCTGATCGATTTGCGAAAATTCAATTTCTTCGTCTTCCAAAACCTAAAACATGTTTTCAAATTAATTACCTATAACACTATTTATATTTTTGGATAACAGTATTTACCACAAGGCTTATAAGTGCGATAGTATGTAGCCATAGAGGAAGATAAATATACCAAAAGGAATCGAGAGCCAACTTGACGCCTCAACTTGTCACCCCATTGACGCGCCGCCATTTTGCAACACTCTCGTGCTGCCATCTCTATTTTGGTGCAATAATACTATAACGTGGCTAGTATTATACATATTTTCTAATATTATACACATCACATTATCTCGCCATTACTGGGATTCGAATCCAGGACCTCAGCTCAACGCTCATAAATCTCCAGATAACACAGAGATCACAAAATGCTACATCAACACATGCACACGCAAGGAGGAGCAGCCATTTTGTGACGGACCTGTCACAAGTCAACCTTTTGTTTGATTGGTGGATTGCAACTATGGACATCTATCGTTGTAAAGTGACCAAAATGTAGCATTTGATATAACTGAGCTGTCTAGTACATTAAGAGTGACACCTCTGTAAGTAGCGCGGGGTAAAGAATGATACTTTTTTTAAAAGTTTGAACTCCACAAACTAAAATGATTTTCTCTCTAGATAATCTATTGTTATCAAGGTACAACACTTAGTATGTCAAAATTGGTTTATTTTAACGATCTAAAGTCCTCTTTACGAAATATACTTGTAATATAATTAATAAATAATTTAATGCAGAAGGTTAAATAATTTTCTCATTGTAATTTATTGTTTGTATCTTCTTTTTAAATATAATGCTGTTTTTTTTAATCAATGCTAAAATGTATACAGTTTTACAAGTGTTTTGTCATTCTTACATTTAATTGGATTTAAACTCCCATAACATTACACGAATTCAAGCCATATAGTTAGACACGATTATGGTTCGGGGTCAAATCTAAGAGAATATTTTATTTGGTTTTGTCTCAAGTTTAGATTAAATATGTCAGAGACAAGAAACCATGTTTAAAGAGACTATAGTATCCTTTTTGCTCCAGTCCAATAGACAACACTTAAAAGGCTTGTATACTAAGAATCTTTTACTCACCTCATTTTCATTTAAAGTAATTGATTCTAAAATTACCTGAAAAAAAAATTCTTTATTTAAAAATGATAACATTATAAACATAAGTTTCTGAGGATGTTTGAAATGTTATGCTTTCTACGCACTAGAGGTTGACCGGAGGGGCGTCTCACCGCTTTTCCAGTTTAATATGCAACCGCCTGTGATTTTTTGTACGCTCTTAACCGCCACAAACTTTTAAGGTGAAAATGCATTAAGAATATAACAAGACGAGCGGATTCGAAATTTTGATATGTCTTTATCTGTAATTTGATTGTTCAAAAACATGATTGATTTTGACTCGATAGCATTTTCCCATATTTTTTTTATCGATTTTTGAAACGATTTCAATGTCTGAGTGGTGTCGATAGTCGCGATTTCTCTGCAATACGCGACTTTATGTCGGCGTATTAAGGTGTTAACATTTCAAAAAAAAACATTTCGATGTGCCGTCTTAACCGCGGTGGTTCAATGTTGAGTTGCGTCCCGTTTGCGGCCAGACGCCATTTTGTTTGTGGCAATGGCGATTTTACTTTGCGCCGATGAGTTTGCACGTGAGTCGCTGCTATGAACTTCGACACAGAATTGTTGAAATACAATCAGAAACTATTTATAGTTGAATTGTTTTCAAATGATTCCTATGACACTGACAGTAATTTCCACAACATAACCTTGTAGTGCCGTCACCGTTACATTAGAATCGTATTGGAGGCTTCTAAAAATGGCATTTATTTATTTTACGTAGCTATATTTCAATACAATGATATTCCGTTGGAGTTATAACAATTCATAACATTTACAAGAAATTATCTCAATCACACCTTACGTTTACGTTCTGCAAAAGTCACTTCGTAAGGTATGATTTAAGAAATACCCTATGAATACGATACCAATACGATTCTAATGTAACGGTGACGGCACTACAAGGTTATGTTGTGGAAATTATTGTCAGTGTCATAGGGATCAAGGTTCGCCGCGCCGACTATAGACGCCGACACCGTTGGTCGGCCGTCGATCGAGGTTGATCAATTGGTGTGAATCTATGGCTGTCAATCGCGAAAAAACCGCGTTAAGTGGCTGGACCACTGAAACAAACCGCTTAAGCGGCCAAACGCTACTGCGTAGGAGCACTTAGTTACAGGTTCTTTTAAACCACAATTTATATTGAATTTCGAGTTCCAAGTTTCTGGGCGGGAAAATATAATTTCTTTAAGGCCACAGATTAGAAGAATATATTAAATTAAAAAGAAAATAATTAGTAATCACTTACTTTGTCATCCACGTTTTGCACTCGAGGTTGGTTTACAACGATGGACTCTGCCAAATGCCCCTGCGACAATAAAAATAATAAATAAACAATTAGAAGTTATTGTCTTTTAGCTACGATATGAAAATAGAAGCTTGATCACGTGGAAAAAAATATTTTCTGTAAAACATAGGCAGGTACAGAGCACAATAGGCGACCTTATTTATTTATGTCATAAAATAGTACAAAAAATGGAAAACATAAAAGAAATGATAAATAATTGGCGGCCTTATCGCTGGAAAGCGATTTCTATTTCTACCTAACAATTATGGCCTTATCATCGGAAGACGATCTCTTCCAGGCAACCTTGAATTACTTTTTCATAGTCTTACCGTAGAATGCATATGCGCATACAGGGTGTTCTTCCGCATATATCCGGAACCACAGACGTAGCACTCGTAGGGTTTCTTGTCGCTGTGCACAAAACGGTGCGTGTTTCGATTGTCGCGAGAGTTGAAGGATTTCCCGCAGATCTGGGGGAAAGTTAAGCATTGTTACTTCACTATAAAAAAATATAAGTTAATCAATCCTTATATTGAAAAAAAGCGCGATTCGGTCATGAAGGGATCCGTAGCAACAAGTAACATAATATAAAAGTTATTGTCTAACTACTTTTGTGACTTTTACGATTTATGATGTACAAAAAACTTCATTTTACCTAGATCTCGTTCAAACCATTTTTCGGTGGAAGTTAACATAGTAATGCAGATCATATATTTTTTTAGTTTTATTATTCTCTTATTTTAGAAGTTAGGTAGGTACACGACAATTTAGCTTAGAAACAAATGATATCAGAAACCTTAACATCAGTTTTTAAGAGCTATTCACAGACCTTTTCATCAAAATATACGTCGCACCTTCGGAATAGTAGTGACGTATTTCAAAAATACGTGTTTTTGGTAAATCAAGAATGAAATTTTGACAAAGTTTCAACTTTGAACTAATTTAATTTACTAAGAATGTATAAAACGTGTTAGTTACTTACTTTCTATACAGGGTGTCCCGCTTACCCTATATAATACCTTCTCGGAGGTATTCTATTACCCATAAGGATAACAGAAAAAATATGAAAACAAGAAAAAATCAAAATTTATTTTTAAATTTTTGTATGTCAGCAATAAATTTCGACATTTTCTTTCATACAAATATTGAAAAATTCCTTTTTTTATATTTTTTCTGTTATCCTTATGGGTACTAGAGTACCTCCGACAAGGTATTATATAGGGTAAGCGGGACACCCTGTATACAGTTATGTTTATCTTTCGTGAAATAAGAGCAAAAAAGTTACTTCTACGATGGTAAATCGATTTCTTGGATTTTTGAATTGACTCTATATAATTCTGAAGGTGCGACGTACGGTAAGTAATCTCACCTCGCAAAGGAAGGGCTTGAGTCCGGAGTGCGCTCTGGCGTGCTTCCTGAAGTGTTCAGGGTACACGAACGTCGAAGGACAGAGGGTGCACTTGAGAGGCCTCTCACCCGTGTGACAAGACTTTATGTGGTAATCCAGTAACCTGAGGATGAGAGAAGTTGGATTTTATACAATAAAATCCCCAGACAATCACACCAACTACATGGCTCCAAAGTAAGCATAGCTTGTGTTATGGGATACCATGTAGCGAACTAGGGGGCAACCTAGAATATAAATACATAAATGTACATATGTTCAATTTTTTTTTGCTTAAGGTCATTACTTTTTTGCTTAAGCTTTTTAAGTTTATTAATGTATTTTTTTTTATAATGCTTCCATGCTGGACTGGGAGCGAAAGAAAAACGTAGAATGTGCCAGCGGCTTCTCTTCCCGTCCCGGGCATACTGTAAAAGTCAGTTAAGGGACAGAGGTTTTAAAGGCGTTTTTGTGGGCGATAGGCTGACCCCCTGTCACTACAATAGTCTCTCATCATCTTTATAATACCTCCAAATTTGTCAAACGTGACATCAGATGGTCTTGTAACCACTGGTGTTCTGCCTATCCCATAAGGGATACAGGCGTGACGTTATGTATGTATGTGTATGTGTACATAAATTGTGAAATAAAACAATAGATAAACGCCCAGACCCGGTTTTTTTCTCTTGTTCTGTAAGGGAATCGAACCCGCAACCACTGGCGTCTGAGGCAGGTTTACCCCATCGCCAAAGTGGTCGTCGTATTTATATGTATATACCGACAGCAAGTATGTATAATAAGGATACAAATATAAATAATTGAAAGGTTGGTTTCCCAATCAGCACGCATGCAAAAAGCGGTTTTGCTCAACACTCTAATTCTTTCGCTGGTATCTGTCTCCTCTGTTCTGATCCCTGACCGACTGCTTTAATTGTCGGGTACTTCCGCCTAAGAAGGCGTGTAGCTTTTAAGATTCTCAATAATAATGATTATCAATAATTTCAAAATTACGTGTTTTTGGCAAATTAAGAATGAAGTTTTGAAACTGCAAACTTTCTACTTTGAACTGATTTAATTTACTGATAATTTATAAAACATGTTAGTTACTTGCTTTCTATATAAAGTTAAATTTATCTTTTGTGAAATAAGAGCAAAAAATAACTTCTATGATGGTAACTTGATTCCGTGGCAAATAATCCTTAGCCTATTGAAAATGCACAAATCGCGAGACTTTATTTCGAGACTCACACCGGCCAATCACAAGCCAGCATTGAGTGATTGGCAACAGAAAAAAGGTTCTAGAAGACCGGGAGTCTTCTCTGAGGAGAAGACGCTCTGACTTCGCTGACCTCGTGAAGATCAGACCTAGACGTAATAACTGTAAATTAGTAACACTATTTATTTAATCATAGCAAGTGCATCGCAGTGTGTCTGTACCACAGGAAATTATAACTAGCATATTAATAGAAGGATATCATATTCACTTAAGGAAGGAGCCCCAGGCCAGTTCAAGCAAATTATCAAAAAATCTTTGAATGCAGTTTTATTTCTTTTCCCAAATAAAGGAATGTTTCTTTGGAGTTATATTTGCTATCTCAAATATTTAGAGTACTTTCCCTCCAGGTAGCATTCAAAAATTTCACCCTGTATAAAGATTGGAACTTAATATTAAATTTATCATTTATATCATTTATTTTTATAAAATAATTCACTCTATATTAGAAGTTCCTGATTTACTGTCACAAATAAATTTTAATATTAGTTTTAGTGTTCGTAGGTCCAATCAAACAGGACTTTTTGCATTGCATACATTTAAAAACAATACTTCCTTTTACAATCCCTTGGAGGAATGGGTCGTCAGTGCAACATAATCGCCAAGAAAAAACCGGCATTCGATATTTTATTACCTAAACTAGAACTGTTTACTAAAACCCTTAAAGATATTGTCTATCTTTAAGAGCTTACAACTGAGCCTAGAATTAATATTATTCTGTATTATGATATTTTCGCATTTATTATTTTTATTTTTGTACTCTCGCAGGTCAACGAATGGGTGGCTAATATCGTTCAATCTGCTCTTGTAAAATATATTACCTAAAGGTTAAAGTATTCAGTGGGGGCTCATATTATTAGAGCCACAAAGAAAAAAGACGATTTTATCAGTTAGGGTAGAAATAAAATCATAATGTGAAAGTTTTTTGTAAAGAAAAGTTTTTATTAGGTATCTTAATTTATTGGTACACTTACCAAAGGTTACTTTACCATGAACTTATAACAAAAGAATACCAAATAGCCATTAAATTAGTATTTGGTAACACCGCCTTTTGCTTCCATAACCGCTTGAATTCTCCTGGTCATACTTTCGATGCAATTATAGCAGTTGTTTTTTATTGATTCATTCCTGTGCCAAACATCTATTTACCGCTCGATTATTTGGCGTTTATTTGTTATAATTTCTCTAGAAACTTCGCGTTTCATTACCTCCCAAAGGTTCTCAATGGGATTGAGGTCCGGCGAATTTCCGGGCCAGTCGAGAACCTTGACTATTTGGTCATTGAGAAATTTGGTGACCTTTCTTGCTTTGTGGCAAGGTGCGTAGTCATGCATGAATGTAAATTCATGATTTGGAAACCACTCCTGGACCTGGGGTAGCATCTTGGTCTCTAGGACCTGGATATATTGATCCTGCCGCATCGTTCCCTCCACAATGTAAAGGCGACCAGTTCCTTCGTTGCTTATTATTGACCACACCATGATGCTCAGTGGGTGCTTGACTCTCTTGACTAAGCAGTCTTCTTTAAATTTCTCACCCTTCCTTCTCACAAATTCAGATTTGTCTGATAAAATTTGCACAGAAGATTCATCGAAAAAACAAACCTGAAATATTTTTTATAATTTAGCAAACAGAAACTCAAATTGTTAATACAACTGAATTGAAAGCTTTTTTTATGTAAAATTAATTTTAATGTAACTTTATCCTTCCAGCAATTTTCAGAAGTATTCACCTACCTTATTCCAGTAGTCAGCAGTCCAGTGTTGGTGTTCTTTAGCCCATTTTAGACTCTTTGCCATCATAGCCGGTGTGAGAAGAGGTTTTTTTGCCGGTCGACGACAGGTGAACCCTAAATCTTTCACACGTCGACGAACGGTTGCTTGGGAAATGTCTATTCCAGCTTCCTGTACCATTTTTGTGATTGTTTTGCGAGGTGCCTTCCTGTGTTTGACACAGATTTCGCGAATTTTTCTTTCATCACGTGTCGTGGTCAATTTCTTTCGTCCACAATTTGTAATTCGCTTCGGAGTCAGTTCAACATTTGTGTCTAATTTTTTCTTCATTCTGTCAACTGAGGCTCTTGAAACATTTGCTATCGATGCAATTTTCCTTTGGAAATGGCCAGTGCGTAAAAGCAAGGTTTAAAATTTTAGAAATTTTCCTTGGAGAAATGTCTCTAGCTTTTCCCATGGTTAAAATATATCCTGCAAGTAAAGTAACAAAATTTATAAGAATATAACTATTAATAGCGACAGATATATTTTAAACAAGCAACTAAAGTACAGAAAACTGTAAAAATACACCAACAATACAGTAAAATCCATCAAAATGCATTAATAACCTTAAAAAACACTTACCAAAACAACGTGGCTATCAAGCGGTCACTGACAATTTTATAAAAAATGCCGACCATGTCACAAATTAGAGCCAAAAATGTAGCCTGTTACAATAACGATATCTTCTTGCATCCATAAATAACAAAAACAACAAAATATAAACATATCAGATATAGGTTCAATACAATATATATGATTGAAATGCAAAATTAATTATTTTTATAGGTGGCTCTAATAATTTGAGCACCCACGGTAAGCTATTGCATAGCTTCTATCGCGGGCCTTTAGCGTAGGGACCGAATCCAGAAATTTCGTAACAAAAAAACCTAACACCCCCCACTCCGACCGGCACAGCGGTGATACTTTGATTTCATAGCTTTACATGCGGGCTTTAATAAACAATCAGCGCCATCTACTAGGAACTTGTGGAACTTCATATTAGATCAAACATTACTGCATTAATAAAATAAATAAATAATTATAATTTATTTATTTTTATAATTGCACAAGTTGATAAAAAATGCTATGCAATAGCTTTACCGCGGCTGTCTCCGAGTACCACACGTCTTTCTTAATATTTAATTTAATTTTTATTATATACTTATCTAATAGTCAGTGTTATTATTTTCTATATACTCATTCTTGTGGAATGCAACCTAGTCTAGAATGGTTCAAGTTTGTTACAGTTGTATTTTATAATTGTATTCTGTTTTGAGTATTAATAGTATATTATGTAATTAGCAACGCTCACGAGTTACATACGACGTTTTCAACACACTTGTGAGTAAAAGACAGACATACGTGGTCATAAAATAACAAACACATTTGATAACAAAGCTGTGAATTGTGATTGAAAAATGGCGCCGAACCTCGCGCATGCGCGTAGGTTTTTTTTTTCCGCCAAATGTGTCAATGTCTGTATAGCATATACAGCCTATTTTAAGTGAAAATGTTAAATTTGGAGTGGTAAATGCAAATATTTTGATATTTTATAACAAATTATTGTAAATTGTGAATAATTTGTTTGATATACAAATTTGTTTTACTAATATAAGGCGCAAACATTTAAAAATGTATATGGATTTGAAGTGGTATAAAACCTCTTTGTTGTTTCTGAAAATATTTAGAGTATAACCCGGACCAATAAAATATGCTCTGTTTACTCGCATGTAATTTGCACAAAGGTACAATTCAACTTTGTAGGATTCATTATATTATGCACTAGGGTATAATATATTATGCACGCGTGACTTATAGCCCAGTTTATAGTTCTAAATTCAATAGAATAACGCTCACTTTACGAGCAATTGTGTTGAAAATAAATTTAGATAGGTATGTTGTAAAGACTCACCGTCGTCGTTTAAAGTTCTTGGTGCAGTGCGGGCAGCGGTGGCGGCGGTCGTCCAGATGCGTAGCTCGCCGGTGCGAGTGCAGGTTCGAGCGCTGCGAGAACGCCGCGCCGCACAATTCGCACGCGAATGGACGCTCGCCTTTACAAAAATATAAATATATACACAATAAGTATCATTTGTAGAAACGATTTTTGCAAAAAAAGTACATTTTTTTTTACAAGGAACTTAATTAATAATTGTTTTAAACTATCGCGGTTATTTTCACAATGATTTAATGTATTTACGGAATTCTTACCACGATTTTTAATTTTATTTTCGCAGATCCGATATTTCGATGCTGTTACAAGCACCGGTGTGTCCGGTCAAAAACCCAGTGATACCGTGAGCGTGTTTTGCAAAAGTGACATTAATGTGAGTTCCAGTAGTAGCAGATCAAAACGAATAAGAAAGGGGGTAGATCGATTTGTCTGCCTCTAACTGTCATCGCCACCTACCTACATCTGCCAGACCGCGATCATGGTGCTTGTAACAGCATCGAAATATCGGACGTGCGAAAATAAAATTAAAAATCGTGGTAAGAATCCCGTAAATACATTAAATCATTGAGGAAATTAATTTATCCGCTAACATATTACCCAGGGCATGGTCACTCTAAATTACCATTAAAATAAAGATGACTACGCGCTACTAAACACATTTTGTAGTACTACGTCGTAGTCATCATCTTCACAACTCTTTGTAATGAGCCCACTGCAGGGTATGAGTCTCTCCCCTGGGTGATGAGGAGGTTTAGGCCATAATCCGCCAAGCTGGCCCAGTGCTGGGTGGTGGATGTCAGAATTTTCAGGGTGCGGATACGGCTTCTGATAAACCCTAACGACTACTGTATACAAGTATACAGCATCCCGGACCGACAGCTTAACGTGCCCTCCGAAGCACGGAAGTCGTCGTGAGAAATGAATGGTCGGCGGTCACCCATCCAAGTACCGACCGCGCCGAACGTTGCTTAACCAGTGATATCGTATGCTACACACAGTAACCACGGCGCCACGTCGTAATATTATCAAGGAAATGCCGCGTCGTAGTAGCTATGTTCATCAACAGCGACTATATTCAAAAACGTTTGTGGTTCCATATTTCTACTTTTTTGTACTGAGCTATACTAAAATAAATATGCTGGTACGTTTATATCGTATCAAAGAAACTAACATTTAAATTTGGCCGGTGAGCAAAAAACAATCCTGTATATACAATGTTATATTTTGTTTATGCGAAACTTGGAGACAGTTTGTTTAAAATCGGTAACAGCATCGTTGGCGAAAGTTTTTTACCATGTTTAATTTTACAGAACTTCATGCTGAACTGGGAGCAAAGAAAAAAACATAGAATATGCCAGGTGCATCTTTTCCCGGGCATACTGTAAAAGTCAATTAAGGGTGTTTTTGCGGGCGATAGCCTGACCCCCTGTCACTGCAACAATTTTTCTCCATTATTATAATGCCTCCAAATTTGTCAAACGTGACATCAGATGGTTTAACAGTCCTTGGTGTTTTGCCTACCCCATAAGGGATACATACATAGCATGAATTTATGTATTACATTATTTTTTGTTCATGCGAAACCTGAGTACAGTTTATTCAAAATTGGTAACAGAATCGATTGCAGAAGTTTTTACACCATATTTTTTTTACCCTCACGCCCCCCTGACGACGTCATCGGAACGGAATATAAATTCCGTTTTTTTCTTGGTAGAATATTCTAATTTATCTGCAAGTTGTTGGAACTTTTTGTTGTTTTTTTAAATTTTTTGTAACCTTTTGAAATTCCATGTAATAATTTAGGATATAACATAAGTGATGTGCATCTATGTGTAAAGTAGCTAACTTGCAGCGGGCAGATGGCTTTCAACATTCCTTTCCATTTTTAATTTAAATAACTTTCCATATTTAAATAAAAATCTGGTTTGTAGAATTTAATATGGGTTGAGCATGATTACTACTCATCCTAAGACTACAGGGCTCTGTCTGCCCTTTATTAGGGAGTAGTGAACACAGTAATCTAAATTTTTTTGATAAGCTAGATACTATAAGTTTAAGAAATTGTATTTTTGCTGTATTTATTGTCTCTGTTTTATTGAAATAAACTATTATTATTTTATCTAAAAGTGATCTATTTATGAAGGTATGTATTTGAAAGTTCTTAAGTTTATGAAGAAAGCCTCACGGGTTCAAAAACTATGCCAATATAACTTTTTTTTGACACATGTTTTAAAATTTTGTGCCAGTGATGACGTCATTGAACAAAGACTCTCGTGACGGGGTATACAAGGTCACCGAAACGTCGATTAATTATTTAAAACGCAATTGTACCGTTTTTTAAGGTATAAATAATTCTACACATTCAAAATACCTTCAGGGTAAATAAAATACAATAAAAATAACTGGTAAAAAACGTAACAATGCCCATTGTATAAAGTTATAAATATAAAGTTGACAAACCTGTATGAACCCTGGTATGGTCTACCAATTCAGCTCTTCTAGCGAAAGCTTTTTCACAAATATTGCAGACATGCGGTTTGTAACCAGAATGCACCACCGAATGTACTTCCAAATTGTGTTGTGTTCCGAATGCCTTGTCTGTAAGAAAGTTTTAAGAATAAATGAAAACTGTGATAAAAAAAAACTAAAAATTATCCGACCAGGATTTGAACCTGGGACCTTTTTTTATATATTGTAAGGATAGGACGTTTGTCATCCATGCCACCTGATGGAAAGTGCGCATGAAGGCTATGGTGTTACACGTCCATCCACGAGAAACCTATTCACTCGACACTTAAAAGTTCCAGGACTGTAGTGGTCAGGAAAAACAGACGTAGGCAGATTGTTCCACACCTTGGCAATCCGTACCAAACCTCTAGTTTGCCGGACGAGTGCTCTTCCACTGAGCTACCGGGGCCCCTAGCCCGGGGCTACCGGGGCCCGAATCCTGGTAATTTTTATTTATCACATTTTTCATTTATTTAAGAATAATTGAGCATTATAAATGAAAAAAAAACTTAAAAACATTATTAAGTTTTAAGAAGTCTTGATGGCATACAATAAGAAAGGAGAAATACAATTATAGCGAAAAAGTTTTTAGTAAGGTAAAACAGGCAGTTTAACATCAACATGGGTTGAGCAAAAGTTCTCTGCTTTTCGAGATATTGCCACTCTTGTGAATTTGTGCTTCCATGCTGGACTGGGAGCGAAAGAAAAACATAGAATGTGCCAGCTGCTTCTCTTCCCGGGCACACTGTAAAAATCAGTTAAGGGACAGAGGTTTTATTGGCGTTTTTTGCGGGCGATAGGCTGACTCCCTGTCACAGATCATTATGATAGCTCGAAATTTGTCAAACGTGACATCAGATGGTTTTGATGGTCTCTGGTGTTCTGCCTACCCCATAAGGGATACAGGCGTGAAGTTATGTATGTATGTGAATTTTAACAAATTTCCACTTTTTGGTCCTTTTTTGCTCGCGGCTACAATAAATATTTGCTGTTTATTGTTGTTTTATTTTTACTAGCTTTATCTTTATAAGTCACTTCAGACTAGGGTTGCCAACTTTTTTTTTCTAGAAACAAAGTATATTTGAGTATGAAAAGAATACTGGTATTGTGGAAAAATAAACAGTACTCAATTTATTTAATGTTTTAAACGCATATTTTTATAGCTCCTTACATAAATTATCAATTAAAGTCTAGTACATAAAGTGTTTAGCTTCTTATGCTGAAAACAGTATTTTGTGTATTTTATTTTTGTTCAAAAACAGTATGGTTAGCAATCCTACTTGAGATAATCCTGTAATAATTTTCACAGATACTAGAACGCTAAGCTAAGAAAAAGAGCGCAATTTTCTTATTTTATTCCATTTCAAAAACTTGATTAAAAAAAGTAGTGCATATAATCTTAATCTTAATGACATAATTATTTAAAATTTACAATTTTGACTAAGTTAATATTA
This sequence comes from Stenoptilia bipunctidactyla, assembly GCA_944452665.1. Lineage (NCBI taxonomy): Eukaryota > Metazoa > Arthropoda > Insecta > Lepidoptera > Pterophoridae > Stenoptilia > Stenoptilia bipunctidactyla. Next base: position 18,240,458 of record OX101745.1, read on the forward strand.
TGACCTGTAAAGTGTTATTAAATAATTAGCGATAGTTACATACAACTTCTGCTTATTAAAATGTACCAAAATATTCGCACACCGTTATTGACGGTAGAATATGCTGTACATAATTTATATTTAAGAGCTGTAATACTTACCATATTCTGCGAATAAACTATTCTATTCTATAATCTTTTAGTGTCCGAAACCAAAGAAAGATTAACAAGATTTAGTAGGTACTACCTAAAATAAACAAAACTTGAAGGCGATAACTTAATTATTTAAAATCTTATTGTATTTACGTATGACCCATATAATAAATCCTCCTGCAGGAAATTTTGTTGCAAACATACGTATTATAGAGAAAAAGTGAATAGAAGAAAAGCACAAAATATTGATAACTTATTACATTATGGAACTCAACTTATGATATTATTCCTAGACCAGAGGTTCCCAATCTTTTTGAAACGTAGACCAGACCCCCTTGCTATGTTTTACGGTTTGGCTAGACCCCCTACTTACCTAATAAACCTATTTTTTTTATTTAGCCTGTTTACGTACATAATAAAAATATTTTTTTAATTACTTTTATAAATAATTTAGATGTCCTGGCCTTAGAAGATAATATAATGTAAGTAAATAGGTACGAGTACTATCCACTGTCGTGGACCCCCATTTTCATTTCAAGGACCCCCAAATTTTTTTCGCTGACGTAAACCCCTTGCAAGTTGTCATATACTTCTGGGGGTCGATAAAGACCACTTTGGGAATCACTGTCCTAGACTTTGGATTCAAAAATATCTAGCGAAGTCTCAATAATGTAACCTCTACAAAATTTAACAACGAATTTTTAAAATAAATTCTTATTTTAGTTACATAAATATTAAAATGAAACTCACCACAAACCCGGCAAATGAACGCCTTAATACCAGAATGTATTTTCTCATGTTGCGCCAAATTCTGAACTGTCAGGAACGCCTTACCACATTGACCGCATTTAAACGGTCTAGGACGATCCTAAAATTAACAATTCACATGTTCATCATCATCATCATCACAACTCTTTGTAATGAGCCCACTGCAGGGCATGAGTCTCTCCCCTGGGTGAAGGGAGGTTGTATTCACATGTTATTAAAATAAAATCCCCATACAATCACACCAACTACATGGCCCCAAACTAAGCAAAGCTTGTTTTATGGAACCGTGTAGTGAACTTACGGGGACTTAGTACACAGGGTGACTGGTGGGTCACATTTCAAAATTCCAGGACGTGATAGTTTAAGATCATACATGAAGAGAAAAAATCAATATTAATTATTTACTGAGTAAAATTCTCCGAAAGTTAAAGCATTCATTACGCAACGCATGGTTACATTAGCGTAATACAATAAATACTTCGCGGGTGGTGGTGTGCGAGTGGCGGGAACACTGCTGTGTGCGTGTTGACTGAGGCAGCGCGTCGGGAAAAGTGTAGTAAGTTCTCTTTATTTATTCATAGGGATTTCTGGTGAAAAATTAAGTACCTACTTATACATAATTATGATCAGAATCGAGTACAGAGTGCTCTCCTTCAGTATTGCAAATTTGTCAAAAAAAAATAATACCCAGATCAGGAACAGTTTTTTTTTTGTTTCGTGCGGGAATCGAATCCACGACCACTGGTGGCTGAGGCAGATAGGTTTACCCCATCGCCAAAGTGGTCGTCATACATACATAGATAAACACCCAGACCCGTAACATTTAATAGTGTTTTCCTTGCTTCCTGCGGGGATCGAACTCGCGACCTCACGAGTTGCGTAGTAAGGATACCGTAATCAAAGGGTAAAACATGATCCTATTCCGATGACTTCCCCGTTCGTCCGTTCGTCACCAGGGTTACCAACTTATTTTGTCTATAAAAAAGTATATTTGAGTTTGAAAAATATATCGAACAGTCATCATCATCATTTCTTGCACAAATTGTTTATTAAAGTTTAGCATATAAAGTTAGATTTTTATGCTGAAAACAGTATTTCGTATACTTTCTTTTTGTTCAACAGTAAACAGTATAACGTAGTGAAAAACAGTATAATACTGTTAAAAACAGTATGATTGGCAACCCTATTCGTCACCAGCTATAGGTATCTAAATAACTAAAAAACATGGTAAATATCCCGTTTCTAAAGTAAATTTAAACTTATTGTTAACTTTTCACATACCTGATGAGTCTTAACATGCGCTTGCAATGTGTATTTGGATGAGAACTGTTTCTTGCACTCCGCACAAGTGTACGGTTTCACTCCGTTATGGCTGTTCATGTGTTCGCGTAGAAGAGATTTGGATCTGGAAAATATTAAAAAATAATAAGTTACACAGGTAGAGAAACCTTGATAAGAGGGAAGCGGTCAAAAAGTTCTCAAAATATACAGGGTGACTGGTGACAAATTTTAGATGCTGAAGGAGAGCACTCTGTACTCGATTCTGATCATAATTATGTAATAAAAGTAGGTACTTAATTTTTCACTGGAATTCCCTATAAATAAAGACTACTATGTTACTATTAACTTATAGATGTGTAGATCTAAATAGATGTCGCTTCATACGCATTACCCATAACAAACTGTTAAATGAACAAGTGTTTAGTGTGTAGGAACGGTTAATTGTTCCCACTCCCAAGAAAGGGAATGGCAGGCCGCGGCACACGGCACGACGGATGATGTCGGGATGTCGTATATATGCTAGTCGCTATAGAAACTTTAATAGCGCGATGTAGGAAATTTCGTCGTGTCGTCATCGTTCTATGGAGGGTCGCTAGATGTCGCTACAAGTGTTCTTTATAATAATTTGCTTTTCTCTATCAAAATGTGGAAAAAGTGGACTGCAATATGTACATTGCCACAAAAGTTTAAGTCTAGTTCATCCACGTTCATGATAGCGATAAGACCGCCAATTGTTATACAATAAGATACACATAATTCTTCTTGTTTGTAATCCATTTTGTAATTTGTATGCAATAAAGAGTAAATAAATAAATAAATAAATATCCATTTTCTATAAAACTAATGACTACGCAATGACACATTTCGATTTTATTTTTATAAAAAATAACTTTTACTGTAGTATTTGACAGTTGTTATGGGTCAAGCGTAATCAGCGCCTCTAGTGGAATAAGTAGGCAGTTTTCTACCCCATTAAAACAATTATACAATGAATACTTACAAGAACTTTCTGTTGCAAACATCACACTCGTAATGCTTCGATTGGTCCCTTCTTACAGAATGCTCATCTGTAAAGGTATTTTTTAAAATCTATTTATAGAAATCGCTTTGTATTGTTTAAGTAACAGTAGTATTTCATCAAGTAAATTTTAATTTAATCGAGTAACTGTAAATGTAATCGAGAAAATAAAAGAGAAAGTTAAAGTCGTGTCGTACTAGGAAGCCAAGCATCTAGCAGAAAAGAGAGAAGAATGGAAATTACTCAAGAGTTTAGCTCTTCATTTTGAAGAAGAATAAATGTAAATTAAAATTTTAGATGACATAAATAATGAATTTGGCTAGCGAGAAATCAATGAAACAGCTACTTAAAAATACTCGACGACGGTACGACAAAGCTGTTTTTGATCGACAGACGATATTCAAGACAGGGTTGTTTCTTAGTCACCAGCAAAACTTAAATGTAATTTTCTTCGCTACGATAAAAACGTACCTGTATATTTATTTCAGAATCGCTCGGTACAAAAAAAAATATGGCACCACAAAGTTTTTTACAAATAGTTGCTATTGATGATCATAGCTACTATGACCTGGCATTTCGTAGTCGTTTTTATGTTAATAGTATTCATTCATAATTTAGGGTGACCATGCTTTGCTGAATATTTTTGATTTTTGACGACCAGTTGGCGATGGGGTAAACCTATCTGCCTCAGACGCCAGTGGTTGCGGGTTCGAACCCGCACGGAACAAGAAAAAAAAAATGTTCCGTGTCTGGGTGTTTATCTATTTATTTATTTATATTCTAGGTTCCCCCCTAGTTCGCTATATGGTATCCCATAACACAAGCTATGCTTACTCTGGGGCCATGTAGTTGGTGTGATTGTCTGGGGATTTTATTTATTATTATTATTATTATTTATTATAATATGTTAGCGAATATAATAATTTCATTGCAAAAAATACATACAATTTTTTTTTTTGGAAAAATCTTTTTATCCTTTTACTTATCGTGTAAAAAGAATTTGGCCGGTGATTAAAAAACAACCCTGTATATTTTGTTATTTAATCACAAAACTCTAGGGTTTGTGGCTTCTTCGCTAGCCGCTACCGGGGCACCGCTCGCTCGGCTCGCGCACCTGTGGCCTATGCTGCCGCGGTTACGAAAAACGCATTAACTAGCTTTTGACAAGTTCAAAAAAGCGCGTTTTATAAAAATATTGAAATGGTCTCTATGACAAAGTTTAAGCTCATTTTCTTTATTGCAAAATTGAGTTATAAACATATTTAAAATCAGGAAACCGACTATTTCAATATTTTTATCAAAACCTATTTTCTTTGAACTTTTCAAAAGTTAATGCGTTTTTCGTAAGCGCGGCAGTATATGCAACCTAACTGCATCGCAACTAACCAAAATTTTCTTGTGATTAAATAAGGGGTAGTATTTAATCGAGTAACTGTAAATAAAAATTTTAGGTGACAAAAATAATGAATTTGGCTTACTGTTTTAATTAAGTGAGCGACTGAGAGCGAGTGACGAAGAATCAATGAAACAGCGACTTAAAAACACTTTTGACCATGTCGGGATTGTCCAGGGTTGACTATAATAGCTGACCAGGTTTATGGCGCTTCGCCGGCCGCTGCCGCGGCACCGCTCGCTTCGCTCGCTCGGCTCGCGCACGTGTATAACTATATGCAACCTAACATGCTCCTCCTCGCTGCGCTCGTCGTCGCACCTAACCGTACTGATTCCGCCTTCCGGTGCGGGAGCCCTTCTCGTAACTTATCTCTTTCATCGCAATGTATATGTGTTTTAGTCGCTCACTTAGTAATTCAGTCGCAATATTAATATTTAAAACCGTTCATTTTCATATATTTTTCAAGACAGTCCAAATTTGTTTTTTAGTCGCTCGTTTTATTATTTCCAGTCCAAATTTGTTTTTTAGTCGCTCGTTTTATTATTTCCCTTAAATAAGTCTCAGTTTTAGTCGCTCGCTTAGTAATTCAGTCGCAGTATTAATATTTCATACCGTTCAATTTCATACTCTTTTCAAGACAGTTTAACCGTATCTCAACATCAATCTTAATTTTGTTTTTTAGTCGCTAGTTTTATTATTTCCCTTTAAGTAATTAACTCATCTAACTCTAAGTTATCTTAAATCGCAAAAAATGATTTTTTTTTAATAACTATATCATAACTTGTGAATATGAACTGTTAAATAAATAAGCAATTCATAATAAATCTTGTAAATTATTATTTAAAATGCAAAAATACTGTGAATTTAAAACTAAAACCAAATTACAGAAAATAATGAATTGTCTTTTGTAAGCGTTAATCATAATTTAAATATAAACTATAGGTCTTCTTCTAAGAGGACAAAATTAGGAAATAGAAAACAATTTTTTTTCGTAAATTAAACCCACACATATTTAACCTGTTCTTAAAATATTTAGCACTATTTTAGCAGCACCCTTTTTATTTAAATAGACAAATTATTCATTTTTAAGATTAGCCCTTCCATAGATTTAAAGATAAGTGTTATGTGAAAAGGTTTACTATAAGATATTCGGATGCAAGAAGATGGGATTCCCTGGATGTTTATTGTTATTTTGTAGTTCAGCAACAGATCGACTTTCCGAAGTGGTGGTAGATTCAGTTCAATTTGTAAATTGTTCAGTTTCTTATTTCAAGTGTATTTAATTAAATACTTACGAAATAAAGAATATTTTGACTTTGACTTTCATCCATCCCTAATTACTTAATATTCCCGACTTACCCATATGTTTATTATATTCGCTTCGTCTCCGTACAACCACATTGCAAATAGGACATATGTAAAGACGAGCCGAGTGCTCGATCTTAAGATGTACCATCATATTCTCGGCGTCACCTCGAAATACGTCTTTTTTCGTGTCTAGAAAAGAAACAACTTTTTATTAATCATCTGAAAAAATGCTCTAAAAAAAATCACCCGACCAGGACTCGAATCTGGGACCGACCGACCGGGGCGTGTCGGTACGTCTCGAAATTACTTAGCACATTTTTGTTTTTATGTTATATTGCTAACGTAGCTCCATCTAATGGTATAGCTTTGCAGCTAAGACCACCCGAGACCAATTTCTTTCCTTGATTAATAAAATATTAATATTGCAATGTTTATTAATATTTTAAAGTTTTTGCATTTAAAATACTCGATTGGTCTTAAAAAAATGAAAAATATATAATAGTTTTTTGTGATGATGAATAAAAAACATTAATAATATACGCACCGCCTTTGTTCTTTTCGCATATTAAGCAGGTAAACAGTTTGTCATCGTCCAGTTTAATAATACTTAACTGAAAATAAAAGATAGGTTGTTTTAATTTTATCAACTCATTGTCTCTATTTTATCTATGCAGTATTTCAACTCGGCCGCATCTTTGATATAAATGCCTACAGCGCCGCGGTCCGTTCACATGTGATAGGGCTGCCCGCCTTCAGCGTTTAAATTTCATTTGCCTACTTTGTGTTCACTTCCATTTAGGTTTGTTATTGTATATGTAATTTTTTCATATAAACAAATAAAATACTTTGTGAATTGAATAGGAAGTATTCAACAAAAATGAGTTTTGTATCAAAATATAAGAAATCGGTCTTATAAATGAGCGAATGAATAATACTTACGCCTCGACTGAGATGTACGAAATGATTTAGTATTAATAAATTAAAATAAAATACAAAATCAAAAACCTCATGCCGAGGTCGAGCCGCGTAGGTATAGCTTGCGTTTCGCCGTTTGAATGAAGTTGAAATACAGTATAGATAGTATTACCGTGATTATACTAAAGATGAAGGTATTATTTGTTAAGCACGTTTATCTCTAAAAGTTCAAGTCAAATTTCAAAATCAGTTTTAAATAATGATGTCTAAAGTACAAACAATCTTTCCCCAAAATGGAGTCTCAACCTTTTCTTAAACTTAACCTAAACTTACAATTTCATCGTTCATAGTCTCAAACTTGTTCGTTTCATTCTCACTGCGAATGCATTCCACTTGAAACATCTCTCCACCTTCCACTTTTATAAATGCTCCTCCTGAAATAGATATAACAATAGTATATTATGTAACAAGTGAGCTAAGTTGCTAATTACAGTCGAGGCTTAATAATGAGCCGAGACTGTAATTAGCAACGCTCACGAGTTACATACGACCTTTTTCAACACACTTGTGAGTAAAAGACAGACATACGTGGTCATAAAATTTATTTGAAGCAGCTGTTGAAGGTACAGTTAACAAACTTATACTCTACATTATTATTTGAAGTGCCAGCTCATCCTGAGTGTATGTCGGCGACATAGACAAATCACTGGAATGATTTGGCATTAAATAATTAATGCTAGATGTCGACGGTTGTGGTTCAAGGCCAGGTCAAAACTTCTTCTGCTTCGGCTCTAAGTTAATGCCGCTTGGACGCGCGCGCTCAGCGGAGCGCCGCGCCGGTCTGTAGCCATTACACGTACACACGCTATTGTTGCTTGGACCCGGATCAATAAAATATGCTCTGTTTACTCGCATGTAATTTGCACTAAGGTACAATTCAACTTTGTAGGATTCATTATATTATGCACTAGGGTATAATATATTATGCACGCGTGACTTATAGCCCAGTTTATAGTTCTAAATTCAATAGAATAAGGCTCACTTTACGAGCAAGTGTGTTGAAAATAATGTTTATCTACTCTCATATCATAATATTCAAAATATAAAACTCAGAACGAATTTATATTGACATACTTTTTAAAAAAGTATAACGAAATGAAATTAAAAAATTAAATTATAACACACTACCTCGAACAATACAATCTTATAATTATTATTTTTTTCATTTCGATACAGATAACAGACCATAGATTTCATTTTTTTATGTGTCCTGCGAGCGCCGCGCTACGTTACATTCTGTGGCCGCGCGGCGCGTTTTGGCGCATGCGCGATAATGGCGGGAATAAATATCTTCAGTGTATGAGATTAGATAAAGTAGTGTATGAAACTGCACATAACTAGGTATTATGTGACAGTTTCATAAACTACTATTTTAAGTTTTTGCATTTATAATGCTCAATTATTCTTAAATAATCGAAAAATGTGATAAATAAAAATTAATATTGTCTTAAGTTTTCACGATTCATAATTTAAATAAAACTACTTTTTAACCGGATTAATCGCGTATAATTTATATTTTACATTTTAACTCGACGTTTCGGTGTCTTTGCAGACCCCGTGGTCGCAGTGGTCACGAGCGACTGGTCCAGACCACGGGGTTTAGTTTTATTTAAATAAAAATTAAATTTCGAGGCGTACCGCCAGGCCCCGGTAGCTCAGTGGAAGAGCACTCGTCCGGCAAACGAAGGGTCCCAGGTTCGAGTCATGGCCGGGTAATTTTTATTTATCACATTTTCGGTTATTTAGATATAACAAACTTTAGACCATATCAAACTTTATAAAGACATGCTTTTTTACAATAACCTATATAGCGAAATCTTTAACGAACAGGTTTTAATGTACTATTGAACCGACTGAATTATGACCCACAACAAGCTCATTTTGGCAAATCGTCTAAATGCTAGTAGGTCGAAATTCGCTTGGGTTCCTTGGTGACGAACTTGTTATCATTACATTCGACACTGGCATTTAACGAGTACAGAACTCGTACAGTATCTAAAAAGTCATAAGTGCATTATACGCGATAGACCTTACGAGTTGGACAGGTTCAAACGAATTTTCAGCAAAATGGGTCATGATTTAGTTGGTTCGATGGTAGTTTAAAACAGCTTACACACCAAAATACACAGCGTTGCGAGCACAGAACTTTATTGACTCGTGTGTTTACGAATGTTGGCATAATGGAGACGGTTTGTAAGCAATAATTAAAACCTATCCATTGCCGCACGGCCAGCTTAAATATATGTGTGCCTTATTAATTTTAAATGTTAGTATAGATGCAGAACTCTTAAATAAATGTAAAATTAAAAATTATAACGTTACTAAAAACATGCAACCGACTACATACTATACGAACATTCGTAAACATACGAGTCGATAAAGTTCTGTGCTCGCGCCGCTGATTAGATTAAGAATATTTATTTATTTACACTTCAGTTTACATTACAAGTACAGATAAGAAAAAAAACAGTTTCATTAGGGAGTTACTAAACCAATCGATGGACGGTCGACTGACGGCGTCAATCGGTTTGTTCTGATCGACTGCCTTATTATAAAATAAAAATTGTTTATTTCAGAGAATTACAGTCCATACACAACATAAAAATTATAGTTTAGAAATTATCATAAGCACTTAATATATTAAAGATAGAAACAAACCAGATAAATTAAACAAAATAAATAGGTATAACAAATTTGATAAAATGAAGATTAAATTTACTCATGAAAACAACACCCTAATTATAAAATAATATGTTATATTAAAATTTCATAAATATATTTCATTTAATTATTACAGAATTAATTTGAATTTAGGCAAATGTCAAGATAAACAAATTAGGTACACAAATTATAAAATTAATACAATCAATATAAAAATTAAGTTAATCGTTCAAATTGAGATTAATCATTAAATTAGCATTAGATTTACATGTCATGATTAACATCAAATGCAAACAAAGAGAGTCAAATTAAAATTAAAATTAAATTAAATGGCAAACTTATTACTTAACTTGCAAGCAAAAAAGGGATGGCATAAATTGCGCAAGACACGCTAAAAAATAACCAATTCGTATTACGTTACAGCAAAAACAAAACCATAACAAACCGACGACTGTGCTGCCTCTATGGTACAATCGATGTACTAAAAGTGCATATAATCCCTTTGACTTTCATACTTTTCGTATCACGTAAGGTTTTTGACAACGATTGAAGAGTGATCAGCGAGCCATCTAAGCTGTCAGCATAGAGTAACTTATATACTGGACCGCTTTTTTTGTTTTAATCTTAAAGTTTTTATATTTTTCTGCGAAATTTTAAAAGCAAACATCAAACATTTTATTAGTTTCAGTTTTAGCTACCAAATTGTTTTTGGCGCTAGTATCGTAGCAATAAATGCATTCTGCGATCAACGAACGATTGAACAGCTATCGCTTACATAATACGATGTAAAACAATGGATCGCGTGTCCATGGCGTGATGACTGCGCCATTATAGCTGATCGCTAATATTTACGTGATAAGCTAATATTTACGCTCATCCCGCCGCTCCGATAGAACAATTATGGCTATCTATGAAGGTAAACGGTAAAAGTTTTATTATAGGAACTGCTTATCGACCTGAATGGATAAATGTTGATGTTTTTTTGGATGCTTTGACGGAGACTTTGGTTTATTTCTCAAAATACGACCACGTAATATTATTAGGAGATTTTAATATCAATTTATTAGAAAGTAATAGTAGTAAAACTATTAGTTTACTAAACTTTTTGAGTTGCGTGACTTTGGAACAGGTTGTAAGTGAACCAACGCACTTTACGAATAATGGTCATACTTTGATTGATATTGTGTGTACAAATGCTTCAGTTAGAAATATATCTGTCTCAAATATTACTGGTTCTATAGGACATTCTATGATAAACGTGGAATTTTGTATAAAAAGGAATAAAATTCCTCCTAAAATTATTTCATACAGGCCGCTTAAACAAATTATTACTGATGATTTTAACAGAGATCTAGATTCAATAGATAGGGGCTTAGTTACTCGTGAGCTTTCCGTTGATAGCATGGTGAATGTTTTTAATAATTTGGTTATCAATCTTTTTGATAAACATGCCCCTCAGAAATCTTTAAAAGTTGGTTACTTTAAAAACTTACCATGGATTACCGACACTATCAAAAATATGATTGACATGAGAGATAAAGCTCACAAAAAGTACCAGCTGTTGAAAACTGAGAGTAGCAAGCAGTATTATAATGATTTCAAAAAGCTTGTAAAGAATAGTATATTTAGTGAAAAGTGCGCCTATTTCAATCAACACATAAACAAAATTAAAAATTCTCAACTTTTATGGAAAAAATTTAAAAAAGATATTTTGATTGATAACAATAAAAATAATAATTCCTTACCAGATAATATTAATGACGCTAATTTAATTAATAATTACTTCTTGGATGTACCGGGTGAGAAAACAGTGCCTTTATCTGTAATGACCTATTACGAATTTCACAAATTCAGTAAGGCAGTTTTTGCTTTGAAAACCTTAGAGGAATCTGAGATAGTCAAGCTTATTTTGTCTATTTCGTCAAATGCTATAGGTGTTGATGGAATTAGCAAAGATATGATACTCTTGACACTCCCAGGGTCTTTGAAAGCAATAACGTTTATTATAAATACATCCATTTTATCAGGTAAAGTACCTTGTATTTGGAAATCTGCATTGGTTACACCACTGCCAAAAGTTGACAATCCAATAAACTTTAAAGATCTTAGACCAATCAGTAAACTACCTTTTATGTCAAAGCTGCTCGAGAGAACCATTTATATTCAATTACGTTCTTTTATTGAGAATAATAATATTTTACCAGTGCATCAATCAGGTTTTCGTAAGGGTATGGGAACAGTTACTGCTTTGCTCGATGTGGTGGATAATATAATTGCTGAAGAAGACGCTGGAAAGGGCACAAGTTTAGTTTTGCTTGATTATTCTCGTGCCTTTGACGCTTTGAACATTCCTCTCTTAATTTCCAAGCTTGCCTACTATGGTGTTGATAACCGATCCCTATCTTGGTTTGATAGTTACTTGCGTGATCGCGTGCAAACTGTTAGGTTGGTAAATGAGAACGGTGTTGAGTCTTTTTAAGATCCACAAAATGTAACTCGAGGAGTTCAACAAGGCTCAATACTGGGACCACTGCTTTACATAATTTACAGCGCAGACATTGCTCAAGTAATTAAACACTGCAGATATCATCTCTACGCAGATGACGTTCAAATGTATATATCGTCTTGTCCACAGCAGTTTCATATAGCTATAACAAAACTAAACGAGGATCTTGACAATGTCGCACAATGGGCGCATAGAAATGGTTTGCAGCTAAATCCTTCAAAGTCAAAACATACGATTTTGGGATCAAGGCAACAAATATCTAGGATAACTAGCACAAATCCCCTTGTCGTTATTAATGATGACATGGTAGAACGTGTTGAAGAAGCTCGAAATTTAGGAATTGTGATCGACAGTCATTTACGTTTTAATTCTCACATAGTTCAACTGGTAAAATCTTGCTTCTATCGCTTAAAAGCTTTATATCGCATACGCAATCTTCTAACTGAAAAAGTGCGCGTCACTCTGTGTGAATCGTTAATTCTTTCAAGACTCAACTATGGTGATTTAGTGTATGGACCACGCCTGCAATCTCAGACTCGCCGTATGATACAGCGTGTACAGAACGCCTGTTGTCGATTTTGCTACTCCATTCCTCCTCGTCAACATATTATAACGCCATATATAAATAAAGCATCTATGCTTAATATGTCCTCTAGAAGACATTTACATCTTGCTGCCCTATTGTTTGATGTTGTAAAGTATAAGAAACCACAGTATCTATACGATAAACTAAAAAGCTCAGATTTTGGAACAATGTATAGCAGCAGAGCGAACCGTCATCCACTAGAGAGCCATCCGCACAAAACTGTTGCTTTTAGGGGCAGTTTCCGTTACCTAGCCAGTAAATGCTGGAATAATATTTCCCCGCCAATGCAAAAATTGACATCTAAAATAACATTCAAAAAGTATTTCAAATCGTACCTTTTAGAAAAACAAAAAGTTGGTATTCTACATGGCTATTCGGTAACGGACTTCATAGTATGATGCCCACACATACATGCTTGAAACACCAATCAGACTCACATTTTATATATCACATTTCATATGTATTATTTTATTATTAATTATTCATTGCTCTTATCCTGTTTATTTTTATTATTTATTCACTTTAGATATTTTTATTTTTGCACATGAGCATATGTTTATTATTATTTTATAATGTAAATAATCTAATATAATATTATCTCCCTATGAACGTTCCTTGGCTATGGCAGAATTATCAGTGATTTGTTCGCAAGAGCAATACTTCTCACTGAGCCATGGCCTTTTTGTACTGCCGCAACACACACTTTTTATTTAACTCAGTATAGTAAAAAATAAAAAGAATTAGTGTACTTTTTACCAATTGTTTTTTAATATTGTTTTTTTATCTTCTTTTTAATATTGTATTTTTCTTTCTCCTTTTTTTTTATTGTAATGTGTGTGTTTCTTTAAGTACAAATAAATGAATAGGTATTATTATTATTTATATGTTTTTTGATTTTCTCCTTTTTCAAGGGCTTTGCTTTATCATGCGGGTTTAAACCAAGCAAGATAAAGATAAGAATTATTTTTTACTGCGGATTGCTTGTGATTACTGCTGATGTAAGAAATTTCCTAGTGATGCGGCAAGTATTTAGAGTAGTGGCTTTTTGTAGGGTTTCAATTACGCTAGTTATTATTATTATGTATGCTTACAGCTACACGCCTTTCGGCGGAAAGACCCGACAATTTGACCAGTCATTAAGGCAGCGGATTGGCCTAGTAAAAACTGTCGATCAACGTCGACTAGTCCATTCTGATCGATCGATTGTAACACCTTTAGAAATGAAAACTTGGCAGTCTCATCGCTGATGAGCTATTTCTTAAATGGATCAAGTTTAATAAAAAAAGTAATTTATATTTATCCCTACAAATAGGAAGAATAGAATAGTGTTATGGGAGGCTTTTTTGTGGGCGATAGGCTGACCCCCTGTCACTGCAATAGTCTCTCTTCACTATTATAATGACTCCAAAGTTGTCAAACGTGACATCAGATGGTTTTATAACCTCTGGTGTTCTGCCTACCCCGTAAGGGATACAGGCGTGAAGTTATGTATGTAAATTGGAAGAGATTTCAAATTAAAATAAAGGTTACCTTCTTCGTATTTTCACTTAAACCAACAGATTAAAGAAGAAGAATCATCATTAGATAATGCAATCTAAATGATCTTTAAATTAAAATGATCTTTAAATTAAATTTAGAAACGGGATATTTACTCCATGTTAAAAAGAAAATGATAAAAAAATGTAAAATATCCCGATTCTAAAGTAAATTTAAATGTTAATAACTACGATGGTTTTAAATCTTATATTAAAATCTTACCTTGCTCCTGCGCGGCCGCAATGATAGCGTTAGCAGTTTCTTCATCTCCCGATACTTGCAGTTCTATCTGAGACTCATCATTGGAATCTGTGAAAAAAAATACGGTTTTTAAACGTCCGCGATTTGTAAATTATTGATAATATACAGGGTGGTGGTGGTTCACTTTTGAAATTCAAGGAAGTGACAGTTTGAGATCATACATGAAGAGAAAACGTTTAGATTTATTTATAACTTTCATCTTCGACCTCATCGTCACTTACCATCAGGTGCGATTGAGGTCAAACGCGGGTTTAGTCACATATAAAAAAAAAAAAAGATTCTATAGCGTCCTAGAGCGCGCTATAGTCAATTTAACGTAATTTTATATAGCCTATAACCAGCGGACAGTGAAGAGGCTTCCAATGACACCTCATTTGTCCAACTATGATAACTATTTTAGAGGTTCTGAGGAAACAGATGAACATCCATACCCAGATATATACAGGTCGAAATCATAACCCTCCTTTTTGCTTCGCCGTAGTCGGGTAATAAATAAAAAAATTCAAACATCATAACTTTTTTACTTCACGGAATTAGGCCATATAATTAAAATTTCTTTTCATCTCTTTGTGCCACCTATCAACAATGCTAAGTCTTTACACAAACACCCTGTATTATAGACGACTTAAATACATACCCTGATCATCATTGGAGTGAGATTCAGGCACCATTAGTGATATTTCCTTGTCTCCATACATCAACTTCTGTCCGGAAACTAACTGCAATATGGACGCTTCGTTTCCGTTCATCACTTGGTTACCATTTATAACTAGGGTATCTGAAATAAAAACAAAATCAAAATCTATACTAATATATAAAGCTGAAGAGTTTGTTTTTTTGTTTCTTTGTTTGTTTGAACGCGCTAATCTCAGAAACTACAAGTGGGATTTGAAAAGTTATTTTTGCATTTCATAGCCCAACTCTTGAGGAAGGTTAAAGGCTATATTTTATCCCGAAATTCCCACGGGATCAAAAGTTACGCGGGTACAACCGCGAGGAAAATAAATTTTCACTTTAGGCTTATGTATGACATACATTTAATGAACGTCAGATTATATAAAAAAATTAAAAAAGTCCCCAGACACTCACACCATCTACATGGCCACAAAGTAAGCATAGCTTGTGTTATGGGATACCATGTAGCGAACTAGGTGGAACCTAGAATATAAATACGTAAATAGATAAACACCCAGACACGGACATTTTTTTTTCCGCTAAAAAAAAATACGCTAATCATATTACGCTTTCATAACACTAAAAGATGAAATGTCAAAATTTTTTTTAAATGTAAAAACAATTTTTTGTATTAGCTGACGTTTACATTAATGAGAAATTTTCTGACAGCCCACAAAGATTATTTCAGAAAACCTCAATAGATGGCACTTTTTAAAAGCGTTAAGTCTCTAAACAGAACAAAATAACAGAATTTAACTACCAAAGGTGGTAACTAAAAATGGCGTATAGTTTTTATTGTTGTTTTTGTTTAGTTTATTAATTCACTGTAAATTTTCCGAATAAAGTAAAGTTTGCAATGATAATCGGAAAAGAAAGACATTCGTCAACGAATATTCCTTGACCAGTGACTGAATGGGCGAGCTGAGTGCGATTTCTGAAACACACGTCAATAAATTTATTACATACATACGTAACTTCACGCCTGTATCCCGTATGGGGTAGGCAGAACACCAGAGGTAATAAAACAATCTGATGTCACGTTTGACAAATTTGGAGGCATTATAATAGTGAAGAGAGACTATTGCAGTGACAGGGGGTCAGCCTATCGCCCACAAAAAAGCCTCCCATAACACCTCCCAAAAACGCAGTCTGGAATAAATGACGCTATAAGCGGTTATATGACAGACAAGACTTCGGATTTGGTATAGCGCCACCTATCGAAGCTTTTTGTACCGTTTTGTTTTTTTAATGAGCTGTCAAAAATGTCTCATTGTTTAAGGAATAAAAACCAAAATGACAATACTAAAAGTACTCACGTCCCCCGTCCTGATTCTCGTCAGTATCATTTACAATCTGCAATTCTCTGAAAATCAGTTCATTATTATCTTCATCTCGATCCGTTACGACGTTCAAAGCAATATAATTGTGTTCATTATTAGGCATTTGTACTCCCTGAAACAGAATGATTATGATGATAAACTCAATATTGTACAGCAATATGGTTACATAATAAATCAACTGAAAAAATGTGCTAAATAAAAATCACCCGTCCAGGACTCGAACCTGGGACCTCTCGTTTGCCGGACAGCTCTTCTACTGAGCTACCGGGGCCTGGCGCTACGCCTCGAAATTACCCATCACTTTCTTGTTTTTACATTTTTACATTATATTGCTAACGTAGCTCCATCTAATGGTAAAGCTTTGCAGCTAAGACCACCCGAGACCAGTTTCTTTTCAGAAATTGTGAATACCAGTCAAAATGAAGCAATGCAATGTTTAATAATATTTTATAGTGTTTGCATTTAAAATGCTAAATTTCTTAAATAAATGAATAAATGTGCTGGTCGGGGGATTTTTATTTACCACATTTTTTCAGTTATTTATGAATAATTGAGCATTTTTAATGCAAAAACTTAAAAATATTATAATTTAAATTATCTCACAGATATGTACTTGTTCTCACAGATAAGTAATTTTTCTCACAAAATGTATTTATTTATCTAGGGAATGGATACTAAGAGTTTTATAAATGCTGCCGTCGACTTCGGGGCAAAGAATGCGATCCTCGGGCCGGGGCATTTCGCTTAGGATCGCTAAATCAATTCAGCGCGGTAACGCAGCGGGCATAATGGGCACTTTTGCACCGACTACTACTAAGGGCCTTTTTTAATAATTTGCCCCCGCCACCAATTTTGGAATGGAGAGTGGAATTAAAGTAAAAAAAAAAATAACATGAATGAGCTAACTGCAATACAATTACTTATAAGCTGGGGGTATCTGAGGTTTTTCGTTCTTTCGATACGTTTGATAAGTAAGAAATAGAGGGTATTAGTATACTTATGAGTAATATTGATAATGAAGTTTTCATTCTGTGAAAGATTTTGGTGGCAGCAACTATTATATTCTTCTTTTAATATAATAGTTGATTAGTCAGATTTACACCATGGTAATATGACCATGGTGTAAATCTGAGCAAATTCAAATATAATAATAAATAATATAATCTTACCTCTGTAGAAATTGAGTTATCAGTTTTATTAGCATTATCGGAAGTAACACCCATGTTAATTGAACAATCTGAAATTCAAATAGGAATCCATTATTATAAAAAAAGATAACGCTTCTGGTCATACCTATGTAATAAAAGTAGGTACTTAATTTGTCACCAGAACTCCCTATGAATAAATAAAGAGCCCACGAATACTTCACGGCTCGACAACCGTTCGTGAAGTCGTCTATACCTAACTACCTACTCTATGATGATAACGCCGTGCGACGTCCGTATCAGTGTAACCATGCGTTGCGTAATAAATTCTTTAACATTCGGTTAAGTCTACTTAGTAAATAAATAATATTTATTTTATTTTTTCTCTTCGTGTATGACCTCAAACTATCACGTCCTCGAATTTCGAAAGTGACCCACCAGTCATATGTAAAATGAATTATTGGAAGAACTCAAGAGATAATTTTTCGTGTTAGTTTTAAGATTAAGAAGTCGTCGTGGCGCCATGGTTACTGTGTGTATCAAACGACATCAAAGGTCAAGCAACGTTCGGCGCGGTCGGTACGTAGATGGGTGACCGCCGACCGTTAATTTCTCACGGCGACTTCCGTGCTTCGGAGGGCACATTAAGCAGTCGGTCTCGGGTGCTGTATACTTGTATACAGTAGTCGTTAGGGTTTGTCAGAAGCCATTTTCGGCGCCCTAAAAATGTTGACATCCACCACCCAGCACTGGGCCAGCTTAGTGGATTAAAGCCTATACCTTCACGTCACCCAGGGGAGAGACTCATAGCCCTGCAGTGGGCTCACCACAAAGAGTCGTGATGATGATGAACTAGATAATTAAGATACCGTCTTGGAATAACATTAATTTGTAATATTATTTTGAATCATTGAAACAATAAAATTCAAATAAAAACTTTCGAGTTCAAAAAGTAATTTAGGATCTGCCAGCCTTATCAGAATACCCTTAACGCTCTTAGATAAGCGGATCGTAAACAGCGACTAATCTGAACTTCCCTTGCTTGGTGGAAGGAACTCTTGAACTCCTGGCTAGCGACCACCCTTCATATAAAATCTGCCGGTAAATATCACCGCTTCAGCAATATTTTATGAAGAGCCGGTTTTTTCCTTGCCTGGCAGAAATCGCTCTGCAGCGATACGGCCGCTTTTTGAGAATCTATCATCATTTCTATTTTAATCAACCGACTTCCAAAAAAAGAGGAGGATCTCAATTCGTCCGTATGTTTTTTTTTTGTACACGATATTTCGGATAATTATGAATTGATTTTGAAAATTGTTGTTTCATATGATAGAGGATACTTCATAGTTGGTCCCATTTAAATTTCATCGAAATCAGTTGAGTACCTACTTTATTGAAAATTTCAAACTTTTGAAAAATGTGTATGATTTCAGAGAATGTTTACGTTGATGACATTCTCAACTCAGCCAAGGTTTTGACGTGTCGGTTTTTTAATGCTCTGCATTCGTTGATTATTTGTATAACCATGTTGGTGTACAATAAAGAGTTTTATTATTATGTTGCAGGTATTCTTAGAAATCATCTTTACTAACCACATAGCCAACATACTCAGAAATCATTTTGACATTCTTGGAGATTCTTCAGCCTCAATTAAAAAGCACACACTGCTAGAAGTGTTATAACATAACCTAAACCTGATTATGATATATCGTAATTGTACTTTGGAAAGCTGTATTCACTTCTAGTAAGTTATAATTTTGTTCTTTTTTTTAAATTAATATGCATGAATTGTTTTTAATTATTACCAGTTTTGTGAATTAAATTAAAAAAAACCGTCAAGTCCAATTGAGGACAAACACGAGTTTTGAAACCGTAATTTTTTTATTTATTATTATTATTACCTTCATCAATCTCCATTTCATCATTCTTATCATCAAGCCCATCATTGCTTGTATTCTCAATCTTAGTAATCATAGCAGAAGTCAGAAAATCCTGTGGCAAGTCTCCGAGGTTTAATGTCATGATAGATTCAGTGGTCTTCGGCATATCTTTCAAAACACTGACAACATTGTTCGGGGATTGCATGTTTGATTGTGAGTTCTTTGTTGGAGATGGCGTCGATGTGATGATAGGCATACTTTTCTGTGGTGACAAGGACTGTAATTTAAAAAAATATATATTAAAAATCAAAAGCTGGCAAAATATTGACCGAAAAACATTACAGTTGGGTAAATTTTGTATCATAGAATAGGCATTTCTATCATTCCCATTTGAATAAAATATTTTTTTGTTAATCAGAAATTATCAAAATTACATAAGTAAGTACTATCAAACCAATTGAATCATGACCCACACTAGAGCATCGTCATAAGGTTGCTTGTTTGACAGTTTTTTATCGGCTACATTTTGGTCAGTGTGCGAGTGCTCTTTTTGACCAAATTGAACCCACTTGTGTTTACCACCAGACTACCAGACGCAGACAGAACTTCCATCCCTATACAGTGGATTTACCAAGAAGTCGAACAAAGCGCTTCAATAGTTCCTTTTTGGTACGGATTGCCAAGGTGTGGAACAATCTGCCTGCATCTGTTTTTCCTAACCACTATAGTCCTGGAACTTTTAAGTGTCGAGTGAATAGGTTTCTCGTGGATGGACGTGTAACACCATAGTCTTCATGCGCACTTTCCATCAGGTGGCATGGAAGACAAACATCCTATTCATATGATATAAAAAAAAATGTCCTAAGTGCATTTTATGCGATAGACCTTACAAGATTGACAGTTTCAAACCAATTATCAGTACAATGCGTCCTGATTCAGTTGGTTCGATAGTGCCTTAAGTATAACTACATTTATATGAGATGACTAAAAAAGGTTTTATCCATTTATTCATGTTCTTCCTTATTGTATACTAGCTGTTGCGCGCGGTTTTACCCGCGGGATTTTCGGGATAAAAAGTAGCCTATACGGATTCGGAAGAATCCCTCTAAGCAATGGTAAAAGAAATTTTGAAATCAGTCCAGTAGTTTTTGAGCCTATTCAATACAAAAATATAAAGGTTTCCTCTTTATAATATTAGTATAGAGTACTATCGAACTTACTGAATCATGACCCACTTTTCTCAAAATTCGCTTGAAACTGTCAAACTTGTAAGGTCTATCGCATATAATGCACTTAGGACATTTTAGATACTGTACGAATTCTGTACTCATTAAATGTCAGTGTCGAATGTAAGGCCGGCGCCAGACTTAGCTTCAAATGTTTGAACAAATGTTTGAATGCTATGTGTGGCACTGGACTTTGGATATGTATTCAACGTTTGCACAAAGATTCGCACTTTGCCATCCGGAGTCGGTCTTTTTCGACACATCAAAGCATTCAAAGTTGAATGTGTTCAAATGTTTGTGTGGCTTGCCACACTTGTTCAGTGTCCAGTTGCTCGAGCGTTGTTGAGCGGGACGGTTGTGTGCATGTTACACTGCATGCGGCGATATAATGTACTGGGGCAGCGAGTGCGTTCTGGAATTTTTAGATTTGTTACAGGGGCAACTATGTACATGGAACCCGAAAAATAACAAATTTAAAAAATATAGTAACATGCACACAAATAATACAGGCTAACTGAGTCTACAAAGTCGTTGTCCATCTTGTTTGTTGTCGACTAGCATACTGTGGAGAAAAGTGTTTGCGAAGCAAGTCTGGCAGGTTACGTCAATATGTGTTCAAATGCTTTGCTAAGTCGTCAAAGATTTGTGCAAATCTTTGAAGCTAAGTCTGGCGCCCGGGTAATGATAACAAGTTCGTCACCAAGAAAACCTATCTACTAGGACTTAGATGGTTTGCCAAAATGAGCTTGTTGGGGGTCATGATTCAGTTTGTTCGATGGTACATGCCACTATGGTATAATATAGCTCCAGCTGTTATTTATTATTTTCCATTAACCATCTTTTGTATCTAACTAAAAACTATATTTGTGACAATATACAATTAAAATTGAATTTGAATTTATGTATTGAGGAATTGAAATAACTTAAATAACTAATCTTTAATTTTCCCATGTTGTCATCTCGTGACCAAGACCACTGCAACCCATTCAAAGTAACAAAGTAAATGAATGAACATAATATGTTTAAATGTTATTAAGGCCCTACTTATACTATCAATAGCACTTACATTATTGAAATTCTGGGAAAGCTGTATAAACTGGCCCTTATTAGCCAGGTTCTGCATGTTCAAAACATAATTTGGAGGTAAAGGCTGCAATTTTGAAGCTGGCAACACAATTTTTTTAGGTGTTGTTAGTTTTGTGCCTTGAATGTTACCACTCTCTTTGCGTATGAACATTGATTTTTTGAAGTCACTCAGCAATGATTTTTTCAGTTTTATGATTCTGTAAAAAAATTGATTAACATTATAAAAGTTTTGTTATCTTTTTTTATTAGCTACCGTTGCTACACCCCATTTGACCTTAATCACACTAGGTGGTAATTGATGATGTGAACTCTAAGATATTATGTGGCTTTAGCAAGAATTTCAATATAATAAAATTAATAGTAAAACAAACTACTATATTAATAGTAAAGCATACTCACTTAGTATGAAACAGATCATATTCTATGCATAGTCTGTAACATTTGATGCAAAGTATATCTGACTCTATTTCATTTTCCTTTAATGGTGTTTCAAGGATCTCCGAGACAACTGTGCTCAGTAGCTTCTCTGACTGTAGCGTAGTCTGTAAAAAAAGAAGTATAAAATAAAACAAAATGGGCCTAAATATTTTGATATGCAAATTTGCAACATATACAACCAACTAAGAATGTTTTATATAAATATTTTGAAAACTAAAATATGTTATGGAATGCTTGTATTATTATTCAAAAATAGAATTGTCTATAATTTTATAATATAACATAATTTCAAAATTAATTTTATAAGGTAAGTCATATTTTTATTCAAAGGAGTGTTTATTTGAGACAGACATTATTTTTACACATGTGCTCTACTAAAAAAACAAATAAGTACCTACTGTATTAATGTAAATAGTAAGAATTTATTTAGAATTTAGATTAAATAATGTACCTACAGAGTGCTGAATTCGAAAGAATAATGTTTTTTTTTAACATTACATAGGCATCAGATAATAAACTTTATTCAACTTACACTGAGACTTTATTTAAGTATAACAAAAACGCTACAGTATTACTTACAAATTCTCCAAATATTTTCTTAGAATTCTTAAGATATACAGCAGACTGAGTATTGCAAATCAAACAGCACGATTTGGCAGACATCCTGAAAAGTTTTGAGACATATTTTTCATCGAAATGTACAGGACGCTACGGTTACGTAATTTACAAAAAAAAACAATAGAAATAAGAATAAATATTTTTAAGGTTCACAATTTCACGTTGTTTACATTGTTATCAGTTTATCAGTACCTAAGTTTATTTTGAATTTAGTACCACCCGCACAAAAAAAATATCTTAAACTATGTAAAGAAAATGAATTTACATTGTGTGGTATGGTAAGGAGGCCATTTTGTTTGAAAATATCACGAAATCGGCATCTTTGTGAAACTAAAGATTTAACAGTTTACCTGATGTTTAAGTAAACTTTTGTACATAAAAATACAAAGTTTCCTTCAGAAATTATTTTTGAATAGTTGTCAGCAATGATTTTCTTACTTTTACAGCCACCATTACGTTTTAATTTTTATGATCTGTCACTGTCACAGAGTTTGTTGGTTCGGTTGGTGTTGCCTTGCCATTGCAGCAATGACAGTGACAGATGTGAGTTGTGTCCTGTTAAACACAGACTATAATATTGAACGTTAAAAATATTCTGTACGACCTTTAGGTATTGCAATTGTATTACGACACGTATACAGAGTGAATCTTTATAATTTGCACATATTAAAATGTGGGAAACTATTATAGAACGCATTGAATTTTTTAATTTTGATTTTTTGAATTTTATAGACAGGTAAAAAATAGAAAATTGTTGGAATTATTATCCACTTATCTCTTCTTGAGTGTATAACTTTGGCTGCTTAGAATCTGGATTGTAAGCATATATCGAACAGTCGTCACCACTAACGATATCATTAAACATGCTTTTCAGTCTCTTCGGTTGAATCGCTGCAGAGTTTTGCGACACCGACACTGGTCTGTTTTTTCGATCGTTTCTAAGCAAATGTGGTGTCCAACGAGAGATCAACTTTCTTAAGCTACGAGTAAGTTCTTCGTGCAGGATTTTTTGGACTGTGGTCCCTGAAATGCCCACGGATGCCTCTATTTCACGGTATGTCACATGACAAACTTCGAGTACCTATTAGCTGCCTCACAGCTTCGATATTCTCTTACGTCATGGCGGTTTTTGAACGACCTTCACTTGGCTTGTTACTGACGCTACTAAGTGCCCACTTGAAAATTCTATATACCAGCGTTCCACAGTCTTAAGACATGGTGCTGCATCACTAAATAAAGAAGTGAACTCTTCAAAGCACTGAAGTCACGATAATCCCCTTTGAAAGTTGTAGAAAATTATCGTACCATTTGTAGGTACAACCGGTCACTTTTGAATAGAACGATACAATAAAACTATTCGACCCATTCTTTTGTTTTCGAATTCTGAATGGGAAGTTTTCTGACAGCTCATTAAAAAAACAAAACTGTACAAAATTGGTACAAAAGGCTTCGATAGATGGCGCGTTACAAAAGGCGAAGGCGAAGAATTTATTCCACACTGCGTTTTAAAAAGTAAAATAAATTAATTGATGTCTGTATGAGAAATTGAACGTATAAATAACCATAGATGGTAGATACCACTTACCTACATTATAGTTTACAGACTTAACGCCTTCGGCTTTTTAAAAGTGCCATCTATAGAGGTTTTTTGAAATTATTTTTATGAGCTGTCAGAAAACTCCCCATTCAAAAAGACGAGGTTGAAGAAAGAAGGAGAAGAAAGAGGTTGGAATACGACACGATTTAAAAGGCAGCCTAAAATAACTTGCAATTTAAGAAAAAAAACTAGAATCAGAATGTTTTTTTCACTATAGGTAGGTACGATATAAAACCTTTTGATAACTTCCATGAAAGTCAATGTGGAGCCTTGGGAAAGGCGTTGTCAAGCGTCTCCTTGCTGGTAATATGATGATGATGAAGATCGAAATTACAATATGAACTAGAACTACGGTTTTAAAAAAGGAAATAAAACTAAAAAGTCAAAAAGCCGGAGGCAAAAAAGCTCTTGGCACTCTCGGTGTAAACTGTACTCAATTGATTTCGCTGAAATTTATATGGGATCAACTCTGAAGTATCTTCTATCATATAAAACAAGAATTTTCAAAATCGATTCATAAATTGTCCGAAATATCGTGCAACAAAGACATAAAAAAAGACGTGTGGCACTCGGAGACTGCCGCGGTAAAGCTATTGCATAGCATTTTTTATCAACTTATGCAATTATAATTATTTTATTAATGCAGTAAATTTTTGATCTAATATGAAGTTCCACAAGTTCCTAGTAGATGCCGCTGATTGTATATTAAAGCCCGCATGTGTAAAGCTATGAAATTAAAGTATCACCGCTGTGCCGGTCGGCGTGGGGGGTGTTAGGTTTTTTTCGTTACGGAATTTCTGGATTCGGTCCCCACGCTCAAGGCCCGCGATAGAAGCTATGCAATAGCTTAATAAATAAAATAAAAACATACACTCGAATTGAGAGCCTTGGAAGTCGATTGAAAATATGCTAAATAAAATCACCCGACCAGGACTCGAACCTCCCACTTGTCCGCTTGCCATTTCGAAGGCGTGTTGCCAGGGCCCGGTAGCTCAGTTGGTAGAGCACCGGTCCGACAAGCCTCCCTGAGTCCTGGTTGGGTGATTTCATTTTACATATTTTTTTAGTTATTTAAGAATTTTTGAGCATTATCAAATACAAAAACTTAAAAACCAACTTGGTAGACATACCTACAACTAAGCGGTACGAGCATAGAACTTTGTCGACTCGTATGTACCTACACGCCGTACACGAATGTTCGTATACTGCCAACGCTGCTAGTGTCACAATGCTTTGCGTAATCAATTGTTTAACTTTCGGTTAAATAATTATTAAGTATTAAAAATAATATAACAAATAAACATTAATAAAGTATAAAGTAAACTAAGTAAATAATTAATACTTATTTATTTTTTATTAACTAAGTATACTTACTTATTTATTGTCTTCATGTATGATCTCAAACTATCACTTCCTCGAATTTCGAAAGTGACCCACCAGTCACCCTGTATTGTATAAACTTTTCTCTTAGAGATTCTCTATATCTAATAAGATAAGAAAAAAGTATAAATAAGCATGGGTTTATCTATTAACTATAGTCTAGTTGTGATTCGTTGAACAAAACTGTATTAACTCGGTTCTTAGGTAATGCCTCATGATGTTTATTAGCTTTTAGTTAGTCCTGAGAACTACTCTTACACCGCACCGGTTCAAACCAGATCTAAATGTTCAGTAGATACTTGCCAAAATTTTCCTTTACAGAAGTTCCCGGCGGCGAATATACAAAGGCTATACTATTTGAGTCACGAGTCAGACTCTAATAGAGGAGCTTTTGTTTATGCATATTACTTGACAATACCTAATCGAACTCAGTAAAAAAAATGACTGAAATAGATTAGCTTTTGCTCTTGTAATTTTCAAAGAAATGCAATGACAAAACCTAGTACTGTATAATACATATTCACTCAAATATATAAGCTTTTGTCAAGATGAAAAGTAGGTATATCTTTGTTTGATATACATTGCGATGAAAGAGATAAGCTACGAGAAGGGCTCCCGCACCGGAAGGCGGAATCAGTACGGTTAGGTGCGACGTCGAGCGCAGCGAGGAGGAGCATGTTAGGTTGCATATAGCTATACACGTGCGCGAGCCGAGCGAGCGAAGCGAGCGGTGCCGCAGCAGCGGCCGGTGAAGCGCCATAAACTTTGTCAGCTATTATAGTCAACCCTGGACAATCCCGACATGGTCAAAAGTCAAACGTTAAGTCATCAAAATAACGATGGTCATAATGCATGCACATTTTATTTCTATCTTTGAAAATCAGAACAATTGCCATTTAAGTATCAAATTGAGGCCAACGATCGGTAAATATCGATATCAAATGGGATAGCTTTTGTTGCTGCAATGTTCAATTGAAGTTATCTCACAAAGTCTACACGACTTCGGTCAATTTCTGTACTAGAATAGATTAGGGTTTCGGCAAGTTTTTGTCATACAAAAGCTAAGCCAGTTCAGTTTGCACTTTCACTCTAATGGTATAGCCTTTGTAAATACGCTTCCCGGCGTAGCCAAACCTTAAGAGAATCTTGTAGCGCGGTGCGTAGTTCCATACTTCCCGCCCGGACATCGCTAGCGAATTTTCGCCAATATGAGCAAGCGAAGAAACAATGAACTGGTTTATTTTTCAAAAATTATAAATAGTTATTTAAAAACCTAGTCCGCTTTATGTTGTTATGTATCTTTTACGTGTATCTATTATAAAATTTCGTAGCAATATCCGTTTTAGATGGTAAATAAGTGATATGTGGTTGATAAGTTTTTTGTCGTGTCAATTTTCATAAGTCATCTTTCTATCTTTGCACAGCGTGGTTTTATGGTTAATTTTTGTGAAAATTTTATTCAGATCGTTCAAAAATGTGTGAAAACGCTGCATTCTCGCCTTAATGTGTAATATTGATTTCTGATAGATAAACAATGAGATACCTAAAATAGCATATAAATATTTAGATGCTTCCATGCTGGACTGGGAGCGAAAGAAAAACAAAGAATGTGCCAGCTGCTACTCTGCCCGGGCATACTGTAAAAGTCAGTTAAGGGACAGAGGTTTTAGAGGCGTTTTTGTGGGCGATAGGCTGACCCCCTGTCACTACAATAGTCTCTCTCCATCTTTATAATACATTCAAATTTGTCAAACGTGTCATCAGATGGTCTTGTAAACTCTGGTGTTCTGCCTACCCCACAAGGGATACAGGCGTGACGTTATGTATGTATGTATGTATGTATGTAAATATTTAGAATCAGTCATCACCATCAGGGCATGAGTCTCTCCCCTGGTTGTCAAGGCGGTATAGAAGATAATCCACCTCTTTGATGCATGTATGAATTTTCAGATCGTAACGACTAGGTATTGTATACAAGTAGGTATACAGAATCCGAGACCGACTATTAAACGTGCTCTCCGAAGCACGAAAGTGCTATGAGAAATGAATAATCTGCGGTCAGTTCCGCATTATCGGGATTTTAGATCTTTTCGGGTGGAAAAAGCGAGATGCTTTCATCGAAAGCGGGATAAATAATCGAGTCTTGTTCATTTTCTGATTAATCAATTATTCAATCCGCCCGCGCTTCCTCAGCACGCTACACTCACATTCGAGTTATTCCCAATAGGCGGGACTGATCCATTCGCGTGCGAGACTTTTAATTTTTTTTTAAATCGACACATGGTCCTTCTGAAATCGGGACCTCTGGCTACGCTGGGAGTCACCTAGCCTTGTCACCCGGCGGAGAGTTGCATCAACTTCAATATACACAGGAGCCACAGCACCACGAAGACTTAGGCTGCAAACTGGACGGCAGCTACAGCGGCGCGGGCAGCGACGCGACGCGGGGAATCTGGGCCGTTCTCGACGCCAGCGGGCGTGAGAGCGATTTGTCGCGGTGCAATACAAACTCAATACTTTCTATCGTGTCGCGGAAATCGCTGCCCGCACCGCTGTCGCTCTTTTAGTCGCTGTCGCTGCCGTCCAGTTTGGAGGCTTACAGTAGCGTGATTAAGAAAGTACATATATGAAGTGTAGGTAGTAAACCAGGTGTGCCCTGAAAGGTCACAAAACTACTAAGTTATTACGAGTATACTATCACAGATATATATAACTGCAATCTGTTTACCTAAATTGCGAAAATGTATAATCAAAACAGCAGACTAAGTGAGTTATCTTTTCTAAGTTCATTAAGTTGACCTCTGAAACGTACTGTATAAAGTAATAAGACATTATTATCTGTTAGTCATTCGGTGAAAAAGTGTGCAACGGTAAGTTCCATTCACTGTTATTTCCTTATTTTAAGTATAGTGCTAAGTATATTTACAAAACTTAATATAAGTTACCTACCTACTCAATTCAATTCAATTAATAGTAAAGTTTTGATTTATGATCCACGTCATAGATTCTTCTTTTTAATTTTTTACCTATCGATTTAAGTATTTTCGAAAAACTCTACAAGTATGTTACCAATTGGATTTTCTGTATTTTAGTGATTTACGTACTTAAGTACTTTTATTTTTATGTGTTGAACAGTATGGATATTAATCAGCGTTGCCAGTTTTTTCTTTTTGTCAAGTCGGGATTTTGGAACTTTTTGAGTGAAAACAGCGGGATTCGTTCGTCGAAAGCGGGACATAGTAAAAAAACGTATATAATCAGAAGTTTTCAAATATTTATCTTTTTATTTCAATTAAAATTACGTTTACGTGACAAAAATAGCCATAGAAAATGTATTTTAATAAAAATATAATATTTTAATTCAGGTTTACCCTATCGTTAAATAGTTGAGTCTTATTCGTCTTCAGAATAAATATAAAAACAGAAATCAAAATCAAAAGGGTTTTATTCATTAGAAAAATATGGCGTTTCAAACAATAGTCAGTGGAGTGAGTGTTACAAATTGCAACTTACAATAAGAGAATAATTATTTTTAAGAATTACTTATTCATGATACTTCTGTGAAGATTTAACTTCTTTTAAAGTTTCCTTTTTCTATTTAATAAAGATGAAGAACTCTTCACAGGATAGCTGTAGATTAAACTGGATGAGTAATTCTGCTTTAATTTTTAAATGACCATTTTAAATTCATCTGGGAAAACACTCGTTCAGAAAAGCAGTTTGATGTCGGGATACTTAATATGAAAGACACTAGTTTAAACATATTCCTGGTATCTTTGCAATTTCCCACTAATAGGTACGTCCAAGGATGATTTTAAGAAGTTAAATTCTTCATATAAGATATCTACCGAAATATCGCCTGTCAATTTTATTAAAGATAAAGCATTTTCAATCATGTCAAAACTAACTTCACTTTCCAGGTTTATGAATTTAAGTCTGGAAAAAATATTTTCATCTGAAAAATTATAACGTTTGTCTATATATTGTTGGCAATTTGTGTAAAAAATTTCGGTCCAGTACACATTCTTCTGTGCCACCCGCCCACGCTTCCTCAGTATGCTGCGCGCACGGTCGAGTTATCCACGAAAAGCGGGACTGAGCCTGTCCCGCACGGGACATTTAATTTTGATTTAAAAATCGGGACGTCCCGCCAAAATCGGGACGCCTGGCAACGCTGATATTAATCCTCGGTCTTTTATTTAAAACACAACAACACATGAACGTTGTCATTCTATTTTTCTTCCATGCTGGACTGGGAGCGACAAAAAAACATAGAATGTGCCAGCTGCTTCTCTTCCCGGGCATAGGTACTGTAAAAGTCAGTTAAGAAACTGAGGTTTTATTGGCGTTTTTGCGGGCGATGGGCTGACCCCTGTCACTGCAATAGTCTCTCTCCATCATAATAAATAATAATTTATATATTTATTATTATTATCAAAAAATTATCACATTTTTCATTTATTTAATCTTTTATGATACCTGACTGACTGTTTCAACTGAGTATTTTTTTTCTGACACTCACACAACATTATTTAGCCCAAATTAAGTTTCTAAATAAACTTGTGTTATGGATACTAGATAACTGATATAGGTACTTAAGAAATATATAAACATACATATTGAATAATTCCATATTTTTATTAGAATAAACTGAAATAAACATATAAACATCCATGACTTGACGACTAATATCTGTGTTCATCACACCGATATCCGCCGCCGCCGGGATTCGAACCCAGGACCTCTGGCATAGAAGGCAATGTATGTTACCACTACACCAGCTGGTCGTAGTGACACATTAGGAGGTATAATTATACACATAGGAGTCAAACGTGACTTCAGATGGTTTTATAGCATCTGGTGTTCTGCATACCCCATTAGGAATACACGCGTGAAATTATGTATGTCAATTAACAACAAAAAAATTATGTATGTCATTCTATTTCTAAATCAATCAATATTATTATTATAATATATATATAAAACTGTTCCGTTACTGACTGAGTGACTGAGGTTTTTTTTTTTTTTTATAAGTGACTAAACCCGCGTTTGACCTCAATCTCACCTGATGGTAAGTGACGATGAGGTCGAAGATGAAAGCACACGGGTTTAGGAAGGAACTGGCTCTTTATACAATATTGCCGGAACACATTACCGCCGGAGCGGTAACATTTGGCGGCAGACTTTGTATAAAGGGTGGTCGCTAGCCAGTCGGACCCAGAAGGGATCCTACCACCAAGCAAAAAGGTACTGAGTGACTGAATGACTGAGTGACTGACAGACAACGTACAGCCGTAACTACTAGGCGTAGAGAGCTGAAATTTGGAACATACATTTTTTAGGAGATGCAGGGGTGCACTAAGTCCCACGGGAAATTCCCAGGGGAACGGGAAATATAGGACTTTTTAGTTTGTATGAAAAATCGTATTCCTTGAGTGCACGGATGTGATACCTACTTGATATAAAGGTTGCTCAATAAGTGTCTAATTGTATTATGGAAGGAATTCCCGAAATTCCCACGGAAAGGGGTTGGACTTTTTAGTTTGTATGAAAAATCTTATTCCTTGAGTGTACAGATGTGAGACTTGGCCTGAAGGTTCTTCAAAGAACCTTGGAAAGAAGGTTCTTTGACTGGTTGAGCTACGAAAAAATTCCTGAAATTCCCACGGGAACGGGAAATATATGATTTTAGGGTGTGATACTTGGCATAAAGGTTCTTTCAAAGGTTTCTGAAATTTCCACGAGAAGGGTAGTTAAGCGCATACGAAGTTGCGGGATAAAGCTAGTATATTATATGAAAGAATCTTGGTTTTAAAATTCAGATTAAAAAAATCAATCAACAGTGAATAGGTATCTATCTCCAAGTATTTTTCGGTCGCTAATTTATAATACCGATTTGTTAGTGAAACGTAAACATGTTTTTTTGACACAAAACGCATTTTTGTTGAACACTTCCTATTCAATTCACAAAGTATTTTATTTGTTTATATAAAAAAAGTATAATTACAGTCACAACAGTAAATCGAAATAAACACAAAGGAGGTAAATGTATTTTAAATGCTGAAGGCAGGCAGCCTTATCACATGTGAACGGACCGAGGCGCTGTAGGCATTTATTTCAAAGATGCGGCCGAGTTGAAATACTGTAGATACCTGTACTGTGACCATAGTCTTCATGCGCACTTTCCATCTGGTGGCATGGAAGACAAACGTCCTTTCCTTACACTGTCCACTGTATAAAATAAAACTGAAATTTTATTTAACCTTTTAATGTGTGGGCATTTCTACATTCATATTATAATATTTTAAAGATCCGAAGGTTGGTTAATACAGTAGAGTCCGTTTATTATGACTCCGCTTATATTGACCAACCGCTCATTATGACGTGTTTACACAGTGAATTTTGGTTTTCATATAAATTATAAAGCTAAGTCGGATATAATGACTTCGCCTATAGTGACATATCGCTTATTGTGACCCTTTTTTATCAAATTTTGTCCGCTTATAGTGACCGACCGTATGATTTCTAACACCTTTGGCAGTGTTCGGGAGGGTCACGTTATACCCAAAGACTTTCGGCGCGTGAAAGGCTTTTTTGATCTGAGTCTTAGAGCGTAGATTTACTGATTGACTCTACTTATTAATATCTACTTTGATTTATCTCTTTTTTATTCCTTTCTATTAAAATAGATCACATACTAACTTAAACAGTTTATTCTTGCAGTACCTATGCTTTGTATGACGTCCGTTTAGTATGACTTGTTTCTTATGTCCCTTCGATGTCATTATAAACGGATTCCCCTGTAGTATGTTTGAAAACACTGATCTCAAGATTATCTAAGTACCTTGAATAAAAATATTAAACAATTGCTATCGAAGGCCCTAGTGCCTAGTGACAAAAGTTAAGTGCTAGGAGATTAAATAAAAAACGAATGCAAATGTTTTTCACCTCTGGTTACGTTTTGCATAGCAGCGTTATAAGCAACTTGCTTATACCCGCGGTTTCACTCGCGGAAACTTTGTGATGAAGCGTACTTTACCGATTGAGGACTTAGGTACTGTCAAATTCATAGGGAATTTGTCCACGTTAAAACAGCGTTACAGAGGGTTTACAAAACACAACCAAAAAAAGGTGATTCATAGACGATAAATGACATTATAAACATAAACGGCTTTCTAAACATGTCAAAAGGCTGAGTCCAAAGGGTTTGAACGATCGGCTACAGATGTTTCAGTAAAATAAAGAGTAACAATTATTTTTATTAGAATAAGGAGTAAGCGAAATACTACATTTTATTATCAAATGAACCAAAAACTTATTAGTTATTTAAAAAAAATAAGTTGAATTAGCCCGCAGTAGTGCAACTTAAGAGTTTGTATCTTTATATAACTATGCTTTTTAGCACTACTGATCCCTTAGTCTGATACTATCAACTAATATTACTTATTTAACAAGGATATCTGTTATAAATTAACAAAATGAACAAGTGATTACTTATTTTATTTTGTATATTAATAACCCCTTGTTCGAGAACCTTGTCCGTGTCGGTAAAGATGCATGCGAAAAGAGATTTCATGCTTTGATTTAGTGTCTTTTATATTACTTGGTACATTTGGTGGTTCCGACTTCGTTTTAAATAATCGCTATAGACTGATATATGAATTAGCGTATAGTTATTTTTTTCCTATAGGGCTGAAATAAAAAGTAGCCTGGGATGGACTCCACTATTTACAATCAGGATGAGGCTTCTTTAAGCCCTTTTTACCGGCCGTGTCTTCCCGAAGGTTAACGAATATTAACGAGTTATTGAAATTGATAATTTGAGTTTCACAGTTTCACTCTTCGTCTTCCTTCCTAGTTCCCTGTGATTATTTTTTTCGTCGCGTCAATTTGTGGTCAGTGATGGATGGAAGTCGTCGTGGCGCCATGGTTACTGTGTGTATCATACGATATCAAAGGTTAAGCAATGTTCGGCGCGGTCGGTACTTTGATGGGTGACAGCCGATCATTCATATCTCACGACGACTTCCGTGCTTCAGAAGGCACGTTAAACAGTCGGTACCGGGTGCTGTATACTTGTATACAGTAGTCGTTAGGGTTTGTCAGAAGCCATCTAGGCGCCCTAAAAAATTCTGGCATCCACCACCCAGCCAGCACTGGGCCAGCTTGGTGGATTATGGCCTATACCTCCTCTGCACCCAGGGGAGAGACTCATGCCCTGCAGTGGGCTCATTACAAAGAGTTGTGATGATGATGATGATGATGGATGTGATGAACAATTTGATTAACATACAGCTGATAGCTCGTACTGTGCAAATAGAGTGCGACGTAGGAGAAAGGTGTACCGGCGAAGAAAAGACCCTTTTACTCTGGACGATATTGAATTTAAAAAGAGATATCGCTTTAATAAAGATAATGTACGGCGTAATACCGATTTAGTTCCTAATGAAATTACGCGAGGTCCAAGAGGGTTTGCAGTGTCCCCTGAGCTACAGGTGCTGACAGCGTTGCGGTACTGGGCGAGGAATGAGGTTAGTACAGAGAGTGTGTTTCCATCTGTGTGCGGTGAGAGGTTGTGAAGATGAGTCTGATATAATTATATTGACCATTTCTGGCTCTTTATTTTCCTTGCCTCACAAAAGAAAATCTCACTATAAGGCGATAGGTAGGTATTACATAGAGGACATCTCTTGTGAAGCATAGCCATGTACACCCCGTACAGAGTTCATATTTTAATGTAATACTTGTAGGTACGTATTGTAATTACAGTAAGAAACGGCTTTTCAATCATACAGTATTACACAAAAAAAAACACTATTTTGTCTCTGGTGCACTGAAATGTGACGGTGCCGCTCATTCGTATTGTAATCCGTATAATAACGGTGTATTAGTTAAAACAGGATTTTCAGATGTCTATGAATCACCTTCACTTACAGCACACTTTAACCTTAAAGAGTGTTGTAGCTAAAATGCACATTAAATGCTTTTTAACTATTTTCTATGAATTTGACTGTAAGTTTGCAAAAAAAAATAAAAAAAGCTATCCTACGGCAACGTTCAATTATTTAATTGGTATTGCGAGGAATTTTAAAACAGATTCCATCTCCCATTGCTACTCCTCACTCCTCAAAGAGTATTGTGGACATTTTTTCAAGATTTAATCTTTATTAGTACCAAATTTGATTAATATCGGCTCAGCGGATTTATAAATTATCCCCTATTTCTACCCCTCAACCCCTTTTTCTTTATAAGCCTATATCCATCTATCTCTGTACCTTATTTTATTCAAATCGGATCAATACTTTTAATGTAAATGCGTAACAGACAGACACACTTTTCCATTTATGATATTAGTACGAAATATGGACTAGCTTTTGTTCCCAGGTCGCTCGGTTCGGTTTGGTTTTAATTATTGCAAGCGATAAGTACTATATATGCAGGTACGTTTATATTGTATCAAAAAACAATATTGGCCTTAAAAATAGCGCTGTACATATACAGGGTGTAATCTAATTGCCCTATAAGGACGAAACATGTATGTGCTAACACATGCAAGTAAATATCTTGGTGAAGTCAGAATTTTAATATCGTGATTTTTTTAATTTTTCACGTTCATACAAACTAAATTAATATTATTTAAAAGCAATTTCACGTACATAGAAAATAAAAAAATAAAAATTGTGATATTCAAATTCTGACTTCACCATAGTATTTACATGCATGTGTTAGGACATACGTGGTTTGGCTCTATAGGGCAATTAAATTACACCCTGTATATTAGGAAATTCTTACGGGGTTCAGAAAAAGTTAAACTTTTGATAAAACTCTTTGTTACATTAAAGAAAAAAGAATTTTTCAAGTTAACTAATATAAATAAATCTTTTGTCTATCTTAAAGAGCTTACAACTGAGCCTAGAATTAATATTATTCTGTGTTATGATAATTTCGCATTTATTATTTTTATTTTTGTACTCTAGATAATTTAAAAGCAGGTCAACGAATGGGTGAGTAATATCGTTTAATCTGCTCTTGTAAAATATATTACCTAAAGGTTAAGGTATTTTTAATATTTAATTTAATTTTTATATTATATACTTATCTAATAGTCAGTGTTATTTTATATTTTTTATATAATCATTCTTGTGGAATGCAACCTAGACTAGAATAGTTTTAAGTTTGTTACAGTTGTATTTTATAGTTGTATTCTGTTTTGAGTATTAAATAAATAAATAAATATAGCTTCAAATGAATACCTGCATATACCCCTATTCTGGCTTTTCTATCTGAGTTTGCATTTCGGAAATGTAATAGTAAATGGGGGTGATGAGATATCCTGGATTAAAGATTAAACTTAATATATATAAGTAGCTACTTGTAAATCTTACTCACACATACTACGTATTACAGCGTCCGTCAACTTCACAGGCTTGAACTGAAAATCAGCGCTGAAATTTGTAATTTACAAATTGCGGCATAACGCTGAGTTCAAGCCTTTTCGGCGTCAAAATTAGTGTTTTTGTTCACCTTTTGTCTTTTTTAACTAAGTAGGGTCCGTGTCCGTGCAGGGTGGGCTAAGAATAGTCCAACCACCTTGATAAGCGTGTCGTAAAAGGCGACTAATCCGAGTGACCCCCACTTGATGATAGGATCCAGTCTGGTACCGGCTGGCTAGCGACCCCCCTTCACATAAAGTCTGCTGCCAAATATTACCGCTCCGTTGTTGATCTGTTCCGGCATACATACACACATAACTTCACGCCTGTATCCCTTATGGGATATTCAGAACACCAGTGGTTATAAGACCGTCTGATGTCACGTTTGACAAAATGAGGTATTATAATGATGGAGAGAAGCTATTGCAGTGACAGGGGGTCAGCCTATCGCCTACAAAAATGCCAACAAAACCTCTGTTCCTTAACTGACTTTTACAGTATGCCCGGGAAGAGAAGCAGCTGGCACATTCTATGTTTTACTTTCGCTCCCAGTCCAGCATGGAAGCTTTAAAATTCACAAAACACTTGATGAAGTCATCATATACTTCGGATTTAACTAGTTGTTGATAGTTGTTAAATAAGATATTACAGTAGACCAAGAGACAAAAAAAGCCGACGGAAAAAAACTCTTGGCACTCTTTTTCAGTCAGAATTATCAAATTAATACAAATAGGTACAGTATAAATTGACCGTGACATGAAAAAAAAAACAAACACAAGACAGCTAATTGT
This sequence comes from Stenoptilia bipunctidactyla, assembly GCA_944452665.1. Taxonomy (NCBI): domain Eukaryota; kingdom Metazoa; phylum Arthropoda; class Insecta; order Lepidoptera; family Pterophoridae; genus Stenoptilia; species Stenoptilia bipunctidactyla. The sequence goes on from OX101745.1 coordinate 18,277,491, forward strand.
GAGAGCCTATGTCATGCCACAACCAAATTGCTTACATAGTAGGTGCAATGAGCTGTGGATGCACAATACAAACATGACAAACTTGGACCGGAGTATTTGAACAAGAATGGAATAAAATTGTCATAGTATCATTAGCAAAGTCCATATAAGCGGAGTCATAATAATCAGATTCTACTGTATTAGAAAATTATCCAAATGCTACACTATTATGTATGATACTTATTTAACAATGACTGTGCTGATGATGGCATCAAAAATAATCAATCGATTTCAGTGCGAAATATACCACGTAGGTACTATCATTTATTGCTGTTTATTATTTATTGAACAATCGAATGGAACTGTTTAGTATGTAAAAAAGTTTTTTGCGGCGCCTGTTATAGATATCATTAGCAAAAAGAGGGGCTTTAAAAAGAGCCCGTTCTTTCCTAGGCCCGTGTGCTTTCATCTTCGACCTCATCTTCTCTTGACATCGTGAGACATCAAGATGACAGATGATGACAGGTGAGATTGAGGGCAAACGCAGGCTTAGTTTTAAAAGAAGGAAAGTAGCTAAGCAAATATAATACCTACCTAATTTCAAACCGATTCCAATATTCCCGAAATAATAAGTTCCCGAGATAAGAGCATTGAAACGACATACGTATATATATACATAACCTCACGCCTGTCTCCCTTTGGGGTAGGCAGAGACAAGGGAACACCAATTGCTGCGATACAGACATACCTCTTTCGCTTCTTCCACGTTCATCAATCTTTTCATACATGATCGCCGGTTACGGGTACTTTTAACTAAACCCTTTTTCAAAATGTCGCCAATTTGATTTGATCAATTTGAAAGAGGATGTAGTGACTAAGATTGAAAAGGGTATGCTACGGTGGTTTGGGTATTTGGAAAGGATGAGTGAAAGTTGATTTACGAAAGAGGTGTACAGAAAAACAATGGATGGTGTTGTTAGAAGGGGCCGGCCTAGGCGAACGTATGCCGATTAAATTGTCGACATTGAAACGAATGAACAAATAATTTTCTTTTTGTTTATATCTAAGCTTAAACCCGTGTATTTTAATTTTAAATTGCAATTTAATCAAATTATCTAATATTTAGGTAAAGAGCTTGGCCTCGCTATCTGCCCTGTTTTCTTGATTATAATGTGACTTTTGACCCTGATTTTGTATTGGCCAATCTAATTCTTAATTAACAGCGTAAAAAGATGTCTGAAAACTAGAAAGGTAAAAAATCAACGTCTTTCATTGCACATTATATTTGTGTTTGCTTGCCGGTGATTTTATTTATTTTCACAAAATCCACAGCTCTTAAATTATAATACAATTTTTAGTTATACATTTATGGATTTACATTTTTTAAGTAAATGATGGATGAGGTTATCTTATGGTGTTACCACAAAAATGATAGTCGGGATAACCCGACCGACCGTCGATCATTGAAAGCTACAAGACCAGCCGCTTGACTTAGATCGATGACCGACCAATTGATGTGGTGACACTCTTACTGGCTCAGGTCTGCGTGAATAGGATATGCTTTATAATTGCTTGAAACAGGCATCATCACCATCAATAACTTAGGTATCTACTAACAAGTTATCTTTCTATTTCCGATATCACAAAACTTCTTCGTGTTGCTTCTTCGTGTGTTGGTTCTCAGTCCATCCTTTGAGGGAGTTAGTAGCAATACTAGCAATGCAACGATGCGTCCTCCGGTGTGTCTTTCGTCCGGGTTTCTATTCCCTTGTTTAGGAATGTTAAAATAAATAATAAAATATCCCCAAACAATCACACCAACTTCATGGCCCCAAATTAAGCAGAGCTTGTGATATGGAATACTATGTAGCGAACTAGGGAGAACCTAGAATATAAATACATATACAACGTGTAACATAATGAAGAGATAATACTAAAGTTAATTGTATGTTTGGTGATGTATATTAGTTTATCAATGTGTTAATCAACTTTTGCAGCTAATTACATGTTACCCCGGGATTAAGAGCTGGTTCACCCTTGTTTGATCGAACAACGTTTGATATAATATTACTAAATCGAATTTTAGTTGCAATAAAAAGTCATTTAGGAGGAGGATAGGTCTGAGTAATCGTGCTGCATCGGAGAACAGTTTTCAACTCGTAGGATAATGACTCGCCGGGTAACTCGTTTTGGAGGGTAGCGGGATCCGAAGCACGGTGCACCGCTGGCCGACCGCAGGCAGTAGGGGGCCCAAGTAGCATGCCAGCCACATGCGAAAGGCTGCCCCGCTACCTCGCGAAAAATCCAGGGAGGCTCCATCGTGCCAGTTGGCGACCGGTTGGAGAGGACCCGATGGCGACCTCGGGGGGGTTCGGGCGTCCCCGCGGTCTCCAGGCGAGTTCCCCAATGGTGCATTGTTCCCTACGAGTTGCTTGGTTCCATTTGCAGCGCTTCACTCAACTTCTATTCTCCTCCCTATTCACTCCACAATTCACAATGAAAGGTTCCAAAAAGAGTACGGTTCAACAGTGTTTGCACTTCCTCTCCCTCAAAGTGCACTTCTGTAACATCCGAGGAGTGCACTCCAATCTGAACGATGTCCACCACCATCTTGAGACGGAGAGACCCCACCTAATCTTTCTAACGGAGACGCAGATCTGCGATCCGTCAGACTCGGCATACCTTGGTTACCCAGGCTATATCCTGGAGTCACTTTTCCGCCCACACGCCGGGGAAAAATGAAAATGAAAAAATGAAAATGAAAACTTTTTTATTCGTAGTAGGTAATTTTATACACTTTACGAACGTCAAATGCTGGATGAGGGCGGCGCGGGTCCGGACGCCATGAAGAATCCAGGGGAAGGCCTCCGTCGAGAAGTGTGCGTCTCTCAGCTTATAAAGATAATGATCGCCCATTATCCAGCAATGTCTTGGTGATGTCTACTACTACTTCTTCTTCGGCTTTAAAAAACGAAATGAAAGTAGAACCCTAGGTAGACCGAGAGGAAAAAAGCCGGCGGAAAAAAAACTCTCGGCACTCTTTTGTAAAAAGTGCTTATTATAGGTACAATTTGGCAGAAATACAGCTCTGCTATGACATGAACAAACAAACAGAAGACAGCTATTCGTGCTTGCCAATATCATGTCGCAGCCAAGCTGCTTACATAGTGATTAATGTTTAATATTTGGAAATAACCTGTGGAGACATCAATCCCACGCTCTTTTGTCATCTAAATAATCTTGGAGTTTATAGTAGCCTTTTTTGCATAATGTTTCTTTGATAGTTCTTTTAAATTTATTAAACGTTAGAGATTGAATTGACTGTGGTATTTTATTATAAATACGTATTGACATTCCCATAAATGATTTGGTGCTTTTAGCCAGCCTTAATTTGGGAAACGCTAATTTATGGTCGTTCCTTGTCATTACAGAATAATTTTTATCATGCTTATCTTTCATGGTTTTAAATTTACTACTATTCTTATAAATATACATAATGTTTTCATATATATATTGTGATGCAAAGGTCAAGATACCAATCTCTTTAAACTTTTCTCTTAGAGATTCTCTACTTCCAAGTTTATACATTCCACGAATAGCCCTTTTCTGCAGTGTAAATATCGTGTCAATGTCTGCGGCATTGCCCCAAAGTAGGATGCCGTAGGACATTATACTATGAAAATAACTAAAATAAACCAGCTTCGCCGTATTAACATCAGTCAATGAGCGAATTTTCTTTACCGCGAACGCTGCAGAACTAAGTCTACTCGCTAGCTGTGAGATATGGGCGCCCCATTGCAATTTAGAATCTAAGGTAATTCCAAGAAAAACAGTGTTATCTACTAGATTCAACCTGTTCCCATTAAGCCGCAGATCAGACTCAACTTGTTTTACATTTGGTGCGGAGAATTTTATACATTTAGTTTTTTTATCATTGAAAGCTAGATTATTTACATTAAACCACTGTACTACATTAGAGAGAGCATTGTTTACATCGTCGTAGTTGGTTTTCTGCCTTATCATTTTAAAAATTAATGATGTGTCATCAGCAAACAATACAATATCGTGATTATTGCCTACCATATAGGGTAGATCATTTATATAGACTAAAAATAAAAATGGGCCCAGAATTGAACCTTGAGGCACTCCCATTCTCACAACCGACCCAGCTGACCTTTTCCGGTTAACCTCAACCTTCTGGATTCTATCACTCAGGTAAGAATTCAAAAGTTTGAGGTCAGTGCCTTTGATGCCGTAGTGGTGGAGTTTCCTGATGAGAGTGTCATGCTGAACACAGTCAAATGCCTTGGATAGGTCACAAAATACACCTAGAGCATCCTGTGACCCCTCCCAGGCACCAGCTATTACTTCAAACAGTTCAACACCAGCATCAGTTGTCGAACGACCCCTTGTGAATCCAAATTGTTTGTTATGAAGTAAATTGTTTTTTGTGAAGTGAGCTAATAGCTGGTTGAGAATAATTTTTTCATAAATTTTGCTACATGTTGGTAAAATCGAAATTGGTCTAAAATTAGTAGGGTCCGTAGAGCTACCCGATTTAAATAAAGGAATAACCTTACTATGCTTCATTAAATCAGGAAACTCCCCACTTATAATACAGTTGTTAAATATTTCAACAAGGCAAGGAGCTATTACATCTATGATAGAACTTAAGATTTCAACAGATATGCCCCACAAATCAGTTGTCTTTTTAACATCAATTGTCTTAAATGTTTTAAAAATGTCCCCGGTGTCTATGGGTTGGAACTTGAAAGACTCCTTGCACTCACTTACATGATTTTTCAGCAATGATTCAGCCACCACAGGTGAAGAATTTAACAATTTAGTAGTTGAAACTGGAATGTCAGCAAAACAATTTTCGAATGCTGTCGCAACATTTTCATCTACATTAATGGTTTTATTGTCAATTACAAGTTTAAACTCAGTATTGCGATCCTTAACTTTTCCAGTTTCCTTATTTATTATGTTCCATGTTGTTTTAGTCTTATTAGAACTATTTTTTATCTTATTACTTAGATATATAGATTTGGCTGCGGCACATACTCTTTTAAATAATTTTGAGTAAATTCTAACGTAGTTGCAAAAACTTTCACTTTTGTTATATGATTTCTCATGATAGAGATCATATAGGTGCCTTCTACTTATATGTATACCTGTGGTAGCCCAATCACTGAAGGATTTACAATTGTTTGGAGAGACTTTTTTCGGAATAAATACACTCTCATGTTGTTTATTTATTATACTACTTAAATTACTGTATTGTAAATTTACATTGTTGGAGTGGGCTATATGGGGCATATTTTTAATAATACTACATCTAAATCTCTCCAAACGCTTTTTATTGACCGGAACAACCATTATATTCTTATTAACCTGTATTTTCTTTGAGTATTTAAAAGTAACCAACTGACCGCTGTGATCAGAACTTAGTTTATTTATAACTGATGAACTTACCGGAGTAACATTAGAAAACACATTATCTAGGCAAGTTGCACTGGTCCTTGTTATTCTAGTTGGTTCTAGGAACAGGTTACTAAGATTATTACATTTAAACAAATTTATTAGTTTTTTACTCAATGATGAATTTTCTAATAAATTAACATTAAAGTCCCCGCAAACAAATATTTTCTTAGTTTTATTACATAATTTATCCAATACTTGTTCTAAAACAAGTTCAAAACTATCATAGTGTGATTTAGGGGGTCTATATATACAAACAATTATGCAGTTTGTCAATTCTACACAGGATATTTCAATAGTTTGTTCAATAGATAGGCTCACTATGTCGGTACGTTCTCTAAATTTTAAAGATTTATTTAATATTATTAAAGAGCCCCCATGTATTGCTGTCTGTCTATTGAACGAACTAGCAACTTGGTGCTGAGAAAAATTTACAATTAACTGGTGGTCTAACAAAAAATGTTCAGTTATACAAAGAATGTCTATATGTTCGGCATTCAAAAACAATTCAATTTCAAAGACTTTCTCTGAGATGCCTTGTATATTTTGATGTACCAGGTTTAAACAATTTTTATTATATAAAGCACTTGAAATATTGCTAGATGCTTTAGCATCTGTTGTCTTATTTACTAATTTAAAGAATTTGGACAACCCAAACTTGTCAGCGTAGTGGAACAACATGTTTCACTATGACATGTCAATATACAAGACTGCTCAATAAAAGCAGAATCAGTAGCTAAATACTTAGCTGGTTTAAAAAATAAAAAGTTTAATAGCACTTGTGCTATCTGTTTTAAAAAATAAGTAGATATATTATATATATCTTTTGTCAAGTTAAATTTAAAATTACAAATTGAGTTAATGTCAATGACATTAATCAACATGCTTGAGGTTTCACTTAAACATATGTTATTAGACCCCATGTAGCCATGCATTAATAAATTCAATTTATATCTTATTCTATTCTCTCTGGCGGGTGGGGTGGGGTGTGCATGTATGCCAGTGACGCGATCTGTTGTCAGCGTCTCCGTTACTTGGAAGTGCCGGACCTTTCAGTCATGTGGGTTCACATAGATACCGGCCTAGACCAAGTGGTTTACGCCGGTATCTATCGTTCACATAGCGGAGATCGGGAGACAACGAGGCTCATGGAATACCTTGGCAATACAGCAGATAAGATTCAGCAACGTTTTCCCACAGCGCAGTTGGTGTTCCTGGGGGATTTTAATGCTCACCACGGGCAGTGGTTTTACCCGTATCAGGACACTGACCATGCTGGAAGAGAAGCCTTTAAGTTTTCGCTGACTTATGGTCTCTCACAGCTTGTAAACGAGCCTACGCGCATCCTTGACGTTGCTGGCCACACTGCGTATTGCTTGGACCTTCTGCTGACAACCGATCCTGACAGATACTCGGTGTCCGTCACTGCACCTTTAGGGACATCCGATCACTGTATGGTGAAATCTGTATCTCTGTACTCGCCACCTGACACCCGCCCTAAAGGCTCCAGGCGAGTATGGCGTTACAAGTCAGCAGATTGGGATGAAATGCGACATTTCTTCGCATCTTATCCGTGGCGGCAAACCTGTTTTACTTCAACCGATCCATCGTGCTGCGCTGATGCTGTCTCAAGTGTGATAGTTCAAGCAATGGAGTACTTCATTCCCCACGCTGATCTATCCCTTGAAACCAAAGCTCGCCCATGGTTTAATACTGCTTGCCTCGCCGCTGAAAAGCGAAAGCGGGAAGCATACAAAGCCTGGGCAAATGCTCGCAGAAGCAAAGCCCTGGATTCGCATGAACTTAAGAAAACACAAAGCTGCCGCCAAGTCCTGCAAAAAGGTAATCAAAAGAGCTCGTTTTGCCCACATAGGCTGTATAGGAGACAGAATAGCAGCATACCCTTCGGGAGGTAAAGCTTTATGGTCCCTTGCCAAGTCGGTCGAAACGAACTTTTGTCGCCCGTCGCTGCCACCATTGAGGAAACCCGATGGTTCTCTGGCCCACACTGCTAAGGAGAAAGCAGATTTATTTGCTAGTATCTTCGCGGAAAATTCGTCAAGATTGCCAAGGAAAAATCCCACCCCAATTACCTCAGTTCGGACCTACAATGGGTACCATTCACATTCGCCAAAAGGAGGTTCTTAAATGCTTGCTGCACCTAGACGAGAACAAAGCTAGTGGTCCAGACGGTATTCCTGCAGTGGTCTTAAAACGCTGCGCAGCTGAGTTGTCTCCCGTTTTGACGCGTCTTTATCGACTTTCATTGGAATCCGGTAAGGTTCCCAAGTCTTGGAAGCTTGCTAACGTACAGCCAGTACCGAAGAAGGGAAGCCGTGCCGATCCTGTCAACTATCGACCAATTTCAATCACCTCCATTCTTTGCAAAGTCATGGAACGTGTATTGAACAATCGACTCCTGGCATACCTCGAGACCAACGAGCTCCTAAGCGATAGCTCGACCGGAGATCTTCTCGTGTATGCCACTCACTTATGGAGCGAGGCCTTGGAGAGTCATGGTGAAGCAATAGCTGTATCCTTAGACATTTCCAAGGCCTTTGACAGGGTCTGGCATGATGGTCTCTTAAGTAAGCTTCCAGCATATGGCATACCGATTGGGCTCTGCGACTGGATATCTGATTTTCTGAGGGAACGGTCAATTCGAGTAGTCTTAGATGGCTACTCCTCCGCCCAAATGGAAATTAATGCCGGGGTACCTCAAGGATCTGTTCTCTCTGCAACATTATTCTTGCTGCACGTTAATGACCTTTTAACACCAGGCATTATTAGTTATGATGATGACAGCACTGTTGTAGAGAGATACGTATCCAATGCGCGAGCGAGCCCCCGTGAAATCCAGAGTTTCAGAAAGTCAATGATTGAGCGCGTTGATTTGACCTTACGGAAAGTATCCGATTGGGGTGAGTCGAATTTGGTCAAATTCAACGCGTCCAAAACTCAGGCGTGTCTATTCTCCGCAAAAAAGAGCACCTTCACATTAACGCCCACTTTCCAAAATGTATCTGTCCCCATCACTGACCATCTAGGGCTTTTAGGTGTAACTATAACATCCAGTTTAAACTTCGGTCAACAAATTGTGTCCATGGCTCAAGTAGCTTCGAAAAAGTTGGGAATCATCTCGAAGGTACGGCGGTACTTCGGCCCTGCACAGCTTCTTAACTTATATACAGCTCAAGTGCGATCATGCATGGAGTACTGCAGTCATCTTTGGGATGGTTCAGCCAAATATCAACTAGAAGCGCTGGACTCCGTTGACCGAAGAGCCCGTAATCTAATCAACAACGTCGACCTTACGACCAAAAAACTGCAGACCCTAGAGCATCGTCGTAAGGTTGCGTGTCTAACCGTGTACTACAGGATACATTTTGGTGAGTGCGCGAGTGCTCTGTTTGAGCAAATTGAACCCTCACCCTTTTACTAGCGGACTACTAGACGCAGACAGAACTTCCACCCGTATGTGGTTGATATTCCAAAAAGTCGAACTAAGCGCTTTGACAGTTCCTTTTTGATACGGGTCGCCAAGGTTTGGAATGAACTGCCTGCGTCTATTTTCCCTGACCAGTATAGTCCTAGTACTTTTAAGCGTCGAGTGAATAGGTTTCTCGTGGATGGACGTGTACCACCTTAGTCTTCATGTTCACTTAACATCAGGTGGCATGGAAGACAAACGTCCCATCAATATTTTATAAAAAAAAAAAAACGAATAATTATTCATTTGACCGAATAATTCATTGGTAAATTTTTATTTAGCGTAATTATTTATTTGAACTAATTTCGTTTCACCGAATTTTCAAATGCACTAATTAGATGCGACGACGAGCGCAGCGAGGAGGAGCATGTTAGGTTGCATTTGAGAATTCCAGTCGTCAATAAGCTCAGTGTATTAACAACACTTCATTATACATTTCGCAACAGAAAATAACAAAACGTAACAATAACACAAACTAAGATCACAATAAATAAAAAAGCAAGTGACACGATTTATTGATAATTATTATTGAATAAAAATAATAATAATAATTATTGATAATTGATTTTTGATATTTATATAGTTCTTTCTTCTTTTTTCTTATTTTTTATTTTAATTTGATCCGACATTGTATATTTGTCAATTTTATTCTTGACTCTGAATTGTATGTTTGAATTGATTTATTTTTCTTTTTTTTATTGTTTTGAATTAATTTAAGTATTCTAAATTACGTAATTGGACATTTTGTATAATATTTGATTAAAACATTTGTAAATGCTGATCATACCTAATTTTGACATTTGTATCAGAACCAGAAAATTGTAATTAAAATTATTCTTAAGAAATTTCGAGGTTTTTAAACCTTTTCAATCGAAACTCGCCTCAATTTTTTAGGACTCGACTCAAAAATACGACTTGAGGCTTTTTACTAATGTAGGAGACTTCATTCAATTTAGAGTTGAACTCCGAAATAAAACGACTCGAGTCTTTTAATAACAGTTATAACGACTTAGTCGCGAACCTTTTAGTAAAGGACTCGAGTCGTTTAACATAAGATGAGCTGTTTAACGTGGGATTATAAAATAATAAACTTCAGTGCTTGATCATTGTATTTTAATTAAGTTTTCTAATTTTGCATCACTATATATTTTCCCTTTCTATAAATATATAACATTGCAATGAATCAATAAATAACTAAAAATGACAAAAATAGCTTTAAATATTTTTTTTGTTTTATTATTAATTGAATCAAACTTGTATTAACTTATTCCAAATCTAAATAACTTATTTCAAATTTAAAAATAAAAAAGAAACTAAATCTGCGTATATGACTTAATTAAGAAATGTGAAATTTACCAATTTGCTGATGACACATGTATGATAGCTGCTGCTAACACTGCAGAAGAAGCCGTATCCATTTTTTATCCAAGATGAGTTTGATAGGTTAGTGGAGTGGTCACATGATGTTGGACTCGTTTTGAATGCAAACAAAACCAAACTCATGTACATTAGCACGAGTCAGAATAGGAGTAGTTTTGAACCCAAATTGATAGCCCACAGTCACGTATGCTTACACCAACATAAAGACACACAATCATTACGCTGTGATTGCGAGAGTATCGAGCTTGTGGAAAGCCATGTCTACCTCGGACTTATCATAGACAATCGTGTTAATTGGAAGCAACACATAAATCACGTATGCGACAAACTTCGAGCCATACTGGCAAAATTCTCCTTAATAAAGTGGAAAATACCATTTCCAATTTTATTAATGCTTTATAACGCGTTGGCTGAATCAATTATAGAATACGGTATATCAAGTTATGGTAGGACCTACAAAACTCACCTTGATGCAATTTATACCTTACAACTGCGTCTGTTGAAACAATTGGTACCACAATACATAAAAATAAAATTCCAGGATGATTATCACAAACTATTTAAATATTGTAAAATCATACCTGTGCATGAAAAAGTCAAAAGAAACATAATTAATGAACAGTTTTTTAATAATAAATTAAAAATTAGGCCAACTTATGATCATTTGTCATTAAGAACACGGCAAATGAATAACCCTAAGCTATTACTACCTAAATATAACAACCTATATGGTAAACGAAGATTGGCATACATGGTTCCAGACCTCATCAATCAATTACCAATGATTCTTGTAGACAGTCTTAATAAAAAAAACATTAAGTATAAAATTAAAAAATATTTCATAAATAAATTACAATAATATCGTTACCCTTTTTATTTTCTGTAGTAACTATAGTAAAAATCTGACTAGTAATACACACAAAACTCAAGTATTATATTGTTAAATTTCTACCTTTATGTAATACCTATTCAACTAATAATCTATCAACTGCAATTCATCTAAACTGTGTCCTTGTTTACTTTGCTCGGGTAATCGGTAGATGCGCGCTCGCACTCATGGATGGTCAACCAACATGCTAGGGGTGCGAGTGAGATAGGGTATAGTATTGTAATACATGTTGATAAGGACAGACTATTGTAATGACGACTCACTGGTACGCGGTAAAATTCACATGAGTTTATGTTGTACCTCTATATATAAGTTTAAAATTGTATTCTATAAAAGTTTAAAATAAAAAAATAAAAAAATGACTTATAAACCTATTTTACCCGTAATAATTAGCGTAGGAATACGTTTCCCATATCCACATTTACTCTAGTAATAAGATAGATGTATGAGCGCGCCTCACGACTTAAGACTCCCGCGAACCGAGTCGTTTTAAAAAGGTTCGAACCTTTTCGTTTAGACTCGAGTCGTTTAAAATTTGGAGTCATTTCAAAATGACTCAAGTCATCAAGAGACTTAGAGGCCCCAGTCTTGGACTCAAATAAGGGTTAAGGTTCAGGGTTTAAAGACTCATTGAGTTGTTAACCGTATGAATTGAGTCGAGTTCCTGTTAAAGAGCTTAAAAACCTCAAGTCCTTTCATCTGTAGTATCTAACAGCGGTCGTCGACGATATGACAAAGGTTTCGGCATCGAGCTCACAAATTTTACATTCAGCAGAATACCAAAACCTAAAAAAAATTGACAAACAAATAACAGTCCTTACTTAAGCCGTCATCAGCAACGGGCGCTGGTGTCGTGTTGTGTTATATTATCACCAACAACGTTCCTATCATCAGCCTTTACGAGGTCTATAACAAACAGTGCAACACTTTGGTTATATTTAACAACCGCTTTAGACATTTTAAAAAACTCTGACGCGATCTCTTCATGGGCACATGTCATGCACCAACGTAAATACATGTAAATTAGTTCAATTTTAATTTAAAATGGTCTCTTATATTATATTATATGTACATATAACTTTCCTATTTTAATTAATTTATTTTACAAATATTTTTCGAACTATTCTAATTGTTTTACTTATACCAACTGTTTTATCTGTTTTGACTAACACTATCTTTGAGCTGTATATCACTAACATCTTTGTTCTATAACTGCTTGTGCTGCTGTGTAAGCACGTCTAGGATTGCAATCTTGCTCAAAACTGTTTATTTGTTTTCTTCTTTCTTTTATTTGATTGTAATCTGTGTGTTTGCCATATTAAATAAATAAATATAAGTGAATACCAATTATATCACTCGTCGCTGATGCATCGATGAACTCGATGATGTTGTTTAGGAGAATAGCCTTGTTGAACATACTCATATCCACCAACAAGCACTTGCCCAGCTTGGTGGTTCACGGCGTAAACATTCGTCTCTGATTAAAAAGGGTTGTGTAACTAAAGAACCTTATTAAATAAAACACTTTAGACTGGATTTATCGCGTATAATTTCATCATAAATTTTAACTCGACGTTTCGGTGTCTTTGCAAACCCCGTGCCCATAATTATACGGTTAAAAAGCGTTTTAAGAGAATATTAAAAAACCTTAGTGAATGCACGAATATATTACACAAAGGTTGCAAACTCTCATGTAATACCTTCCCTCATAAAAAAAAGATAAAAGCAATAAAAATTAAAAGTAAATTAAATACTTGCTTTAAAATGAAATAACATAAATAAAAAGGAGGAGGTTCTCAATTCGTCTGTATGTTTTTTTTTGTGTCTTTGTTACACGATATTTAGGACAATTATGAATTTATTTTAAAAATTATTGTTTCATATGATAGAGGATACTTCATAGTTGGTCCCATTTAAATTTCATCGAAATCAGTCGAGTACTTCATTGAAAATTTCAAACTTTTGAAAACATATGCATGATTTCGGAGAATGTTTATGTTGATGACACTCTCAACTCAGCTAAAGTTTTGATGTGAAGTCGGTTTTTTTAATGCTCTGCATTCGTTGATTATTGACTGATAAATTTTAAAAATAGGCATCGTAAATTAAACATTTCATTGTTATATAATATTGTCACCAGGCTTTATCAAAAATCTCGTTTTATTCTAAATATCTTATTTTTCTATTTCAGATCTCAAAATGAGGCTACCAATTACCTTCGCTGCATTGTTCCTAATTGGTCTATGCTCCTGTGCACCTACTTCCAAAGAAGAAGATGATACAGTTATTGTTTCCAAAGACTTCTTTCCAGAAAACTTCGTAGTTTACACCGCCGAACACGATATCGTCAATATCCTTGTACCTCTTAATGACCTCAACTTCCAAGACGATGCAGATTCTGATGAAGATAGCAATGCTAGTCCAGTTCTTTTCTTTGTACAAGCTGATGTAAAAGATAATGGAGAAAAGGACTATAAAGGACTCTATCTCCTACACAATAAGGAAGCTAAGTTAATTCTCCTCAATGGTAAAGATGCCGCAGCTACTAACGCCGATGGCAAAGAAGCGTTCTTCGCCGCTGATGATGGTATTTACATCTACAACTATACTACAACTTCAGCTTCAAAATATGGCACCTTTGATAAGGGATCTTTCGGTATTGCTAAAGTTAACGGCAGTGATGCTATTTTCATTCTAACAGATGATAAAGATGTATATAAAATTACCAATGACGGCACAGAGCATAAGAAAATTGATGAAATCAAAAATGCTGAACAAATCGTTTTGGATTATGGCAACAATTTATACTTCTACTCATCAGACAAAATGCCATATGTGTATAATGGAGAGTCTATTAAGAAAATTGAAGGTTTGCCTGAAAATCCTACATACGCAGCCTTACTGAAGCCTCCATTTGTGATTGATGAAGGAGTTCCGTTTATTGCAAATAATCTATCTTATATCATCTATGCGAATGGATCTAGTGAAATTTCTGATTTCAAATTTATTGAATACCCCACAGCGTATGCTATGGAAGCTACTCTAATCCAATATGCAGCGTATGACAAGAAGATTTATGAATACAACGTGCTTGCGATGATGTTTGGAGAAGCTTTCGATGCGCTCAAAGACTTCTTTAATGATAAAAAGGATTCCATTCAAGATATCGCAACAAGGTCTAGAAGCGACTTTCTATAGTCACTCAGATTGATAATCAAAATGTAAATTTTAATCGAAGTGTGAAAAATACAGTTGTGTTACATGTTTGGTTTTATTAAATTTATTGTTAAGTTTCTTTTTGAAGTCTTTATTGTCTATTCTCGCACTTTCTACGCGCCTTTGACTTCAATCTCACCTAATGGTAAGTGAAGATGACAGAGCGTAGGATCAGGAAGGCTTTCATAAATCATTGCCTAAACACATGGACGCTGTGATATTTAGCGACAGAATATACAGGGTGACTAGTGACAAAGGATATGTATCTGGGGCTAGAATGTGAACACAAGGATATATGGAAGAAAATATGTATACAAACAAATAGTAATCACTCAATTTGAGATAGACATCGTATTAAAAAAAGCAAGATTTATTATAAATAGCTTCACCGTACATAGCAATTCCATTGCTTTTCAATTTGTAGTGACAGGTTTGTATTAAATGCCACGACAGATGACATGACAATGACAGTTTTGACAATAAAAAGAGTAACATGACGAAATGCAAAGGCGACCTAGTATGGTGTTGCCATTTACATTAAACTTTATCATTTTTGTGCGCCGTTAATTAAGCTTATTGTAATATATTTCGATATATTAATTATAGTATTATTATTAATTTATTAGTATTAGTATTAATTATTAATAGTATAAATTTTATTAGTATTAATATTATATAAATTTTAGCAACGTTGTGGTCTAGGTTTAGCATTTATTAAATATTCCAATTGGAAACAATGACTTTTAGATGTTGAAGGAGAGCACTCTGCACTCAATTCTGATCATAATTATGTAATAAAAGTAGGTACCTACTTAATTTTTCACAAAAAATTCTAATACATAAATAAAGTGTTTTTTCGCGGCACTCACAACTCTGGAAAGCACCGCTTCAAAAGAAGTAAGCCACGCACCGCCGCCACCGCAAAAGTAGTGTGTGCGCTAGTGTAACCATGCGTGATGAAACCTCTGTAACTTCGGTTAGGATTACTCAGTAAATAGTTAATGTTTTATTTTTTTCTTCAGGTATGATCTCAAACTATCACGTCCTCGAATTTCGAAAGTGAGCCACTAGTAACCCTGTATATGCAGGCTGGTCGTTAGCAAGGTAAATCTTGTAGGGATTGACCACCAAGGGGGGTGACCACCAAGAGGTATCACCTGGAAAAGTCGCCTTTTACGACACCCTTATAGAGGGGCGATAGGGTTATTCTAACTTGATATATCATCGCATACTTCCATGCTGGGCTGGAAGAGAAAGAAACACATAGAATCTGCCAGATGCTTCTCTTCCCGGGCAAAGTGTAAAAGTCAGTTAAGGGACAGAGGTTTTATTGGAGATTTGTTTTGTGGGCGATGGGCTGACCCCCTGTTACTGCAACAGTCTCTCTCCATCATTTTAAAACCTCCAAATTTTTCAAACGTTTTTATATCATCTGGTGTTCTGCCTACCCCGTAAGCAATACAGCTGTGAAGATATGAATTAATGAATATATCATTCTGATTTCTTCCACCATTTTTTGTGAAGGGCTAGTGCCTTTCTAAGACCGTGTGCTGTCATCTTCAACCTCATCGTCACTTACCATCAGCATTAAGACCAAACACAAGTTTAGTTACAAATAAAAAATCTTGAGGTTTGTTTGAAATCTAGATCGAACATTGTTTTGATTTCCGTCTTTATCCATTCTAGTGAAAAAATCACCTACTTAGGCTTTTGTTATTTAAAAACATTATATTCCTAAGTAGGTACAGCTTTCTTCTATTTTAGTTTTATACATTTAAATGGGTTTCATTATCAAATATACATAATAGGTGTGATGTTCCTTCCATGCTGGACTGGGAGTGAAAGAAAAACATAGAATATGCCAGCTGCTTCTCTTCCCGGGCATACTGTAAAAGTCAGTTAAGGGACGGAGGTTTTATCGACGTTTTTGTGGGCGATAGGCTGACCCCCTATCACTGCAAGTCTCTCTCCATAATTTTAATACCTCCACGTTTGTCAAACGTGACATCAGATGATTTTATAGCCTCTGGTGTTCTGCCTACCCCATTAGGGATACAGGCGTAACGTTTTGTATGTATGTATGTAGGTGTGATGTATAATCTCACGCTTAGGTACTACCATGTTCTGGGTCCATTGTATGTACGATAGTGACAATAGACCCGTACCTAAACTGTGTCACAATGAATGAAAATTTACTTAACTTTACATTTATGGATAAGTTAACAGTTTTCAAAAAGAAACATTTATTTTCAACACACTTGCTCGTAAAGTGAGCGTTATTCTATTGAGTTTAGAACTATAAACTGGGCTATAAGTCACGCGTGCATTAATATATTATACCCTAGTGCATAATATAATGAATCCTACAAAGTTGAATTGTACCTTTGTGCAAATAACATGCGAGAAAACAGAGCATATTTTATTGGTCCGGGTTATACACTAAATATTTTCAGAAACAACAAAGAGGTTTTATACCACTTCAAATCCATATACATTTTTAAATGTTTGCGCCTTATATTAGTAAAATAAATTTGTATATTAAACAAATTATTCACAATTTACAATCATTTGTCATAAAATATTAAAATATTTGCATTTACCACTCCAAATTAAACATTTTCACTTAAAATAGGCTGTATATGCTATACAGACATTGACACATTTGACGGAAAAAAAAACCTATTTTCGGCGCCATTTTTCAATCACAATTCACAGCTTTGTTATCAAGTGTGTTTGTTATTTTATGATCACGTATGTCTGTCTTTTACTCACAAGTGTGTTGAAAAACGTCGTATGTAACTCGTGAGCGTTGCTAATTACAGTCTCGGCTCACTTGTTACATAATATACTATTATTTATTTGTAACAAAATCCACAGCTCTTAAATAAAATATAACAGTACATATATAAAACTGACAGCCAGTTACGGATATACAATTTTTAGATGATTTAAGCTGACAAAAAGAGAGATACAATGTTTTAAAATGTTTTAAATCAAAATAATTCATATCATTCTTAAATATGATATGAATGATCGACGACGACCGGCTGGTGTAGCGGTAACATAAATTGCCTTCTATGCCAGAGGTCCTGGGTTCGAATCCCGGCGGCGGCGGATATTTGTGTGATGAACACAGATATAAGCAGTCAAGTCATGGATGTTTATATGTAGGAAGAGGATTGTGAAAGATTACAGGCCGACATAGACAGGGTTACGGCATGGAGCGCTAAAAATCACCTACAATTTAATGTCTCAAAATGTTCCACCATCACTTTTTCGCGCGCTCGGGCACCATTACAACATTCCTATAAAGTCGACGGTTGTCCTTTGGTTCGAGTTGTAGAAGTGAAAGACTTAGGTATGGAACTCAATGCGGGACTATCGTTTCGAAATCACATAATTAAAATATGTAAAAAAGCATATCGAAATTTAGGTTTTATTTTGCGGACAGTTAAAGGTTTTAAAGACATAAATTGGTTGATACTACCCAGCAGTGGACTGTATGGAGATGTGGAGGTTGGGCAGTACCAATGGGATCTTGAAAATAAAACCTCGTGGTGACTTGATAATAATAACTTGGCTTCGTTGCGGTATTTTTCAGGCAGGCAGTATGAAGAGCACGATAAAAAGTAAATCTTGAGTTTGTTAATTGAAGTCAATATCAATCTCTCAGACTGCCGTTTAGACTCCAAAACTGAGCAATACCGTAAAGAGAGCCGCAGTTTAAATTTTATTTTAATTCGTTTTTCTCTTACATTCTGAGTTATTTCTACAATTCGTTGTTATGTTTATAACTTATATTAAGGGTTATGTTTATTAAAGATGGACAATTTTAATTGCTACAAAATGCAAGAAAGCCTAAATTAGGAATATTAACAATTTAAATTTAAAGATCAAAAATATAGTCAAGTTTACAATTTTCCCCTAATCAAGTTTACATATTTTGTTATTTATTTTATATTTAGCCTTATATACATAGGATTTTATTACTAGAGTATATAGGCAATCCTATGTGCTACATAATTATATAAAAATTCTTATCAATACAAAAAGGTAACGTGGTGTAAAAGCCATAAACATGTAAAAGAGAAGTTAAAATAAGACAAAACTACGGGTAATAATAAGTTAGTACCTATGGTACATTAATTATTTTTAGAAAGATATAGAAATAGTTATTAAGTGAAAAACAATCAATTTACAATTAATCTTACATACCTATTAAATAACTTTGGATAGCTTGCCTAAAGTTAAGGATTAATTATACAATTTACAAATAATTAATATTGATTGCTATCTTTCTAGATTATAGTACCTAGCTTACTTCAGTCTCCCCCTCGTGCGCAAGCACCGTTTTTTGTAGGCTAGGTCGGTCGAGAAGGATGATACGCGATACTGGGCGGCGGATTAATCCTGCGGACGTTCTGACTTCTACAGTGCGTACTTTACCATCTGGACCAGGGTAAGTATTATTAATTTGGCCTCTTGGCCATGTACATCTTGGCATAGTGTTGTCTACTATGAGAACGACGTCGCCGTGTATCAACTCGATACCGTGTGAATTATTGTTTCTTCTTGGTAACAATAAAGGTTTGTATTCTTCGAGCCATTTCTTCCAGAACCGGTCGGCTAGTACTTGTGTATCCTGCCATGAATTAGCACGTGTCTTTTGGTCATGGAAGCTGCCAAAAGGAGTCATCCCACTTGATCGTTGTATTAAAAAGTGGTTCGGTGTCAGTGCTTCTTCTGACAAGTCTGAACTGATTGGTGTCAGTGGCCTCGAGTTCACTATGTGCTCAGCTTCTAGAAGCAGCGTGTAAAGTACTTCCTCATGTGGAACTCTACTTTTTAATGTGGCGGTTAAGGCACGTTTAATGGACTTTACTAAGGATTCCCATGCTCCGCCCATGTTGGGGGCACCTGGTGGTATTCGTTTCCACACGATACGTTTTGTGGTGGCGAAGCTCTCTACTGTAGATTCATCTAAAGCTTCTCTTATTTCACGCTCGGCGCCGACGAAGTTCGTCCCGTTGTCGCTGTATATGACAGTTGGGGTGCCGCGGCGTGACATAAATCTTCGTAGAGTAAGTATCATCGAAGAGGCCGAAAGAGTGCTAGCCAATTCGATATGTACTGCCCTAGTGGTTAGGCAGGTGTACAGTGCGCCCCATCGCTTTTCGGTTCGACGTCCTATTGTGACTGTCATGGGACCGAAATAATCTACCCCTGTTGCTGTGAACGGTGGTTGATGGTGACGTAGACGTTCTGGTGGTAAGTTACCTTCTTGGACGCTCGTTGGATTGGCTCTGTGCACTATGCACCACTGGCATTTGCTTCGTATGTTTTTTATGTAGTTTCGTAGTCCTATGATATGGAACTTTTGTTGTATCTCATTTATCACGGTGTAGTGGTTGCCGTGATTGAACTGAGCGTGGTAGTGATGAATGAGTAGGCGCGTGATTGCGTGTTTTGCATCTAATATCAGCGGCTGCTCTTGGTTCGACGGGCCGTTTAACCTGTACCGGCCATCTAGGCTTATCAAGCCGTCGTCTTGCAATTTCACTGCCAGGCGTTTGAGCTTCGAGCTGCGTGGCACGGGTTCGTTTTTCACTAGACGTCTTCTCTCTTCATGGAAAGATTCCTCTTGACATCTATGGATCAATATTCTCTCGGCTATGAGTAAGTGTTTCGTTGAAACATCTTTTGTTCTTGACTGTGATTCTCGTAGCCTTTGGGTTTTAAATACCTCAGCTGCGAGTAGCAGCCTCGCCGTAGCACGCAACAATCTATTATACGATGAAAATCGCGAGGGATCGGGTAAGTGATCGTATGTTTTGCTAATTATTACCGTATTTACAGGTTTACGCTCCTCCCCAGTTGACTCGACTTTCGTTGACGTTCGTATAACAGGCCAGTCCTTTTGTTCGCGTGTTAGAAATGCTGGTCCCGTAAACCACCTGTGACTCGAATTGAATTGGGTTAGTGTACCTCTCGTAGCATCGTCAGCTACGTTATCCGACGTAGGTACCCAACGCCAATCTACGGGTGCCGTTAGGCTTTCAATTTCCGCCAACCTATGAGCTACGAAGGATTTGAAAGTTCGCGGGTCTGCTTTTATCCATGCTAAAACGGTTCTAGAGTCGGTCCAATAAGTACATTTGCCTATATAGTAGTCGGTCTCCTTTTTAATGGATTGAGCTAACCTACAACCTAACGTCGCGGCTTGGAGCTCTAATCGCGGTATTGATATCGGCTTAAGTGGCGTGACTCGTGCTTTAGCTGCGAGCAAGTGTGATTGTCGCGTGCCGTTTCTTTCGGTGACTATATAGACCGCGGCGGCGTAGCCTTTCTCGCTCGCGTCACAGAACACGTGTAACTCCCCCTCGTTAGAGGGTTTAGGTATATAGCGCGGGATACTTAAATCTTTTAACAAGTTTAGGTTTTGTAACCACGCTTTCCACCTAACATGCTGGTCGAATGACACTGTTTCATCCCAACCTATCCCAGCGCGCCAGACATCTTGAATGAGCATTTTGCCCGCTATCGTGATCGGTGCGGCTAGCCCTAACGGATCGAATACTGACATGACGGCACTGGTAATTTGTCTTTTTGTGGGAGCCGTTTCTCCCTTAATTACCTCCGGAGGTGTATTTCTTAAATTCAAGCTAAAACCTATAGCGTCCTTGCGGTGGTTCCATATTAAACCTAACGTACGTTCGTAGTCCGATTTACCTAACGCGGTCGACTGGCTATTTTTCGTGTCGATTACACCGCTGATTGCGTCGGGCTCGTTCGATGCCCACCCGCGTAACTCGAACGACGCGTTAGCATGTACTTTGCACATGTTCACTACTGTAGATTTTGCCTGCTCTACTGTATCGAATACTCCGAGATAATCGTCCATGTAAAAATTCCTGACTGTAGCGCGCGCGACCTCCGGGTAATCCTGCTTATGGCAGTCTGCGTTTTTATTTTTAACGTATATCGCAGTACATGGAGATGATGCGGCGCCGAATATTAAGGATGTCATACGATATTCCCTAGGCGGTGTACTGCGGTCCTCGCCCCTCCATAAAAATCGTAGACTGTCACGATCGCGCTTAATTATTTTTATTCGTAAAAACATGTCTTTAATGTCTGCCACAACTGCTACTTGGCCTTCGCGGAAGCGAATTAATACGCCGAAAAGTGACTGCAATAAGTCGGGACCCGCTACGAGTGCGTCATTTAGGCATTTACCGGCTGTTCTACACGCGGCGTCGAAAACTAGCCTTACTTTACCCTTTTGTGGGTGTGTCACAGCAAAGTGTGGTAAATACCAAAGACGCGGTGATGACGACGGTGCCTCGACTATTTCGGCGTAACCTTTTTCGATAAGGTTTTTTATCTGTTTACTATACTCCGCTTTTAAAGACGTATCTTTATCTAATTTCTTTTCGAGGTTATACAGACGGCTGAGGGCTTGTTGGCGGTTATCGGGCATTACCTCATCGTCCGATCGCCATAGCAACCCTACCTCGTATCTATTCTCGTTAGGTAACTTCGCGCATGTAGAATCTAACAACTTTAGAGCCCGTACCTCGGGATCTTTTTCCGGTTTGCGCGGTTCGATTCCTAATGATTCTATACTAAAATGCTCTTTAACGAGTTCTAATACGGCATCCTCGTTGGTCACATGCCTAACGTGGCTTACCGTACCTAGGTACCTACGCGGCTGTGAGTTCTGTCCGTGTAGAACCCAACCTAATTTAGTGAACGAGGCTACGGGTTGCGTTTTGTTTCCAACGCGTAATTGGCGCGAAACTATTAAATGCCAGTTATCTTGGCCTATAATTATGGTTGGCCTGGCTTGACTATAACACAACTCGTCCTCTAATTCTATGAGATGTTCACACTGCATTATTAATTCGCGGTTTATTTCTTGCGGAGCGAGGCTCAAAGCGCTTATCGTGTGCGCGGTCATGGTTTCTAGCTCGCGGCTACATATGCCTCGGATGTTCAGCTTAACCCTTGTTGACTCCGAGTCATTTGTTTTACTACCGCAGACAGCTTCGATGGTGAGCTGTTCCGGCCTACCGGGCGACACTACTTTGTGAGCCACATCCCGCTCTATCAACGTCATTGTTGACCCTTCGTCTAACAAGGCGTGTGTGGTGACTGTACCTAACGGCCCACTCAGCTCAACCGGTAAAATCTTAAGGTACGTGGTTGACGCGTTAACGTGGTTAACTGAGTTTATCGTCGCATCCGCAGTTCCCGGGTTCGATTCCTGCCCGTGATGCAGAAGTCGATGATGCGACGCTTCACAACTATTTATGCCGCACGGTTTATATTTGCATCTCATTATGCGTTTGTGTGCTTCATTTAAACATCTAAAGCACAGCCTGTTGCTCTTCGCTGTTTCCCACCGTTTTGCGACGTTTAATTTGGCAAAATCCGCACACTCTTTTATCAAGTGAGTACCCCCGCACAATGCGCACTTGCCCTTATCGACTTTATCGTGGCAAGGTGTGGCTTGTGGGGGTTTCGAGTTGCGTTTTTTATTTAAACTCTTTCGGTGAGCCACTGCAGCAACGGTTGCCTTTTTCGGTTCGCGCTCGTTTTCCGACGGGCATGATGAGTCGCTACTGTATGAACGCGAGCGATGTTTGTATGTTTTCACGGCGTTAATCGGCCTCGGTTGCCGACTAAAGGCGCGTTCTTCCCTATTTGAATTGTATGAAAACATAGCACCGCACTGATCTGCCATTTTGTTTAAAAATTGTGACAATAAAACTAATTCTGGTATGTCGGCATACATTGATTTAAATTCGAACCATTTATATTTTAAAATTACGCTTAATTTATCTATAACTCTACTTACTAACTCTGGTGAGTATAAATATTGAGGTTGATTTAAGGTTTTAATCGAGGCGACGGTGTTAGCTACCTTGCTAGCATACATCGTAATATTTTTCCCGTCTTCTGACATGCGGGGTAGCTTTTTTAAAGACTCTAACTCCGATAATATCAACATTTCCGGCCTACCGTAACGTCTTTCTAATGTTTCCATTATAGCACTTGGTTCGATGCTAGTATACATTAAAGACCGCACGGTTTCTCTAGCATGGCCGCGGAGCGCCTTACGAAGCCTTGCTACGTTTTGAACTCCCGTGTACGAGTTTTGAGTGTCTATAAACACGGATTTAAATGGAATCCACTCGGATATGTTGCCCTCGAAATAGGGCAACTCTTCCATAAATTTAGGTATTGATTGACTGTTTGACTTACTAAGATTGACTGCCTTTACTATCGCGTCGGCTAGCGCCGACATGCCGCTTTCATTACTAACATTTTCGCGACTCTTAACTGGGTGAGACATCTGAACGTTTACACACGGAGGTACGCTAGCCGGTTGTGCCCTACATTCCCGTTCGCAAATTACTCGCGCGTTATTTTGATCATTGATCCAACTATGAACCCTACCGTCAATAGGTTCGGGGGTGACATCCGCCTCGTTGGAGTTTTCAACAGTTGCCAGTTCGAATCTGGCTAACTCCAAACGAGTCTCAGCATATGCGGTTGCCGCCCGCGCCCGTTCTAATTCGGAGGCCCTAAGTTCTAACTGCGCCTTAATCTGAGCTAATTTACAAGACTGCGAAGTAGATATATCGATTCCGGGCCTATCACTCGCGACAGGCATACCTACAACCGTCCCGGGTGCATTGTTTGCTAACGTTTGCACTAACACTTCCGTTACTTCTATATTTCCGCTCGATTCTGTCACCTGTTCGCTACTTTGTTGCGTGCTATTGCGTGACTGCTCTTCTGTGCCGGTCCCATGGCTCCACGTATTGGTCTCTGTGGTTCCTGATGCTTCACTGTCCAATGGTGTACCGGTTTTCTTGCCTGACCTTAGCTTCTTTCCGTCCGACATGGTGCTACGAGGGGGTTCCCTAATCTAAATATTCACTATACACAATAAAAAACCCTAACTTATAATACCTATTTCCTAACACTAGCAGTTCGACTGACTTCCTAGCGTGATGACGTCAGCCGAGGGTGGAAATAGGATAGGGCGGGTAGGGGAACCACCTGGCAGAGAGCGCTACCACCTTGGGCTGCTCGGAGAAGGGTAGGAACAACCCAACTCGTCAGCTTCCTCGAGGCCGTAAAACAGCTCTGAGAAACCCTCAGTAATAGAACCTTACCAGCGAGGTCAGACTATTGAGCCCTGTGGACTCGTGGGCGCGTCTGGTAACCCACACTACCATAAATGGCATTAACGCACGCTGTTTGATGGCCGTTTAACACCGCTAGGTGGCCGCGTGATGGCTTCTTCCAGCGCCGTCCGTCTTGCCTCTCGATCTTCACGGCTTCACGACGACACCACGACGGCACCACGGAGACTGCACACGACGGCTCCACGAAGATTCTTCGACGCCACCACGAAGACTGCACACGACGGCACCACGGAGACTCTTCGACACCACCACGAAGACTCCACGAAGGCTTCACTAGGTTTGACGCAATCTTCAGAGATCCGGCTCTCGAAGGACCATTGGTTGATACTACCCAGCAGTGGACTGTATGGAGATGTGGAGGTTGGGCAGTACCAATGGGATCTTGAAAATAAAACCTCGTGGTGACTTGATAATAATAACTTGGCTTCGTTGCGGTATTTTTCAGGCAGGCAGTATGAAGAGCACGATAAAAAGTAAATCTTGAGTTTGTTAATTGAAGTCAATATCAATCTCTCAGACTGCCGTTTAGACTCCAAAACTGAGCAATACCGTAAAGAGAGCCGCAGTTTAAATTTTATTTTAATTCGTTTTTCTCTTACATTCTGAGTTATTTCTACAATTCGTTGTTATGTTTATAACTTATATTAAGGGTTATGTTTATTAAAGATGGACAATTTTAATTGCTACAAAATGCAAGAAAGCCTAAATTAGGAATATTAACAATTTAAATTTAAAGATCAAAAATATAGTCAAGTTTACAATTTTCCCCTAATCAAGTTTACATATTTTGTTATTTATTTTATATTTAGCCTTATATACATAGGATTTTATTACTAGAGTATATAGGCAATCCTATGTGCTACATAATTATATAAAAATTCTTATCAATACAAAAAGGTAACGTGGTGTAAAAGCCATAAACATGTAAAAGAGAAGTTAAAATAAGACAAAACTACGGGTAATAATAAGTTAGTACCTATGGTACATTAATTATTTTTAGAAAGATATAGAAATAGTTATTAAGTGAAAAACAATCAATTTACAATTAATCTTACATACCTATTAAATAACTTTGGATAGCTTGCCTAAAGTTAAGGATTAATTATACAATTTACAAATAATTAATATTGATTGCTATCTTTCTAGATTATAGTACCTAGCTTACTTCATAAATGCTATCATAGCATTATATAACAATTTAGTAAGAAGCCACCTTGAGTTTAACGCAGTCGTTTGGGCTCCTCATGAAATAATATATATTCAAATGTTGGAGCGAATACAAAACAAATTCGTGAGATATTTATATTTTAAAAATTATGGTGTGTATCCCTTTTATCCATTGACGTATCCAACTTTATTTATTTTGGGAATGGTTGGATACAACGAACTTAAAACTAGGAGGGACCTTGCATTAACGTCATACGTTTTTAAAGTATTTAGGGGCAAAATCTCTAATAGCGACATATTAAGTTATTTGGAGCTCCAAGTCCCCGACAGGTACGTGTGGCGGCGCCGCCGGCTGACGCGGGCACTCCGCATTCTCAACCTAATAGCTGAGGAAATAGACCTTTTCCACGACGCTCTGACTCTGAGTGAATTCACAAGAATAGCATTATTTATAATTTGTTATAAAACATAATAAGTATGTATTAAATTTGTGTAATGTTGTGAATGTAAATATTTAAATTAGTTATTCTATCGCATTGGGCATGACCTGTAAGGATAGATATAAGTGTCGATAAATAAATAAATAAATAAATGTTTATTTAAGTTTATTCTAATAAAAAATATGTATTTTTGCGATACCTATCCATCCTCGTCGCCAATGTTGGATAGGTATCGCAAGGGACGTCAATGAAACTCGATAGCTAGTAACACACTGGACTCTTTAATTCAAATCACCTTCTTATATGTACCTATCGTCGCGCAGCGGGGACGCAGCCCACGCTGACTTGTAGCTACCCACATATACAACAAATATGTATGTTTATATATTTCTTAAGTATGTATATCAGTTATCTAGTATCCATAACACAAGTTCTTTAAGAAACTTAATTTGGGCTAGATAATGTTGTGTGAGTGTAAGAAATGTTTAATAATAATGTTTAAAATATATATTATATATTTCACAAAGTAAAGACCTTTAGTCATTCAAATTTCCTACTTTAGTTTTAGGTCGACTACAGTGTATGACAATGTTTGTGTGTGTATGTAACTATGTGTGTGTGTTTTGAGTGTTTGTGTGTGTGTATATTTAAAAGAGGTAACAAATAGCCATGTTTTATTATCAACTCCTGTTCAGTAAATTTAATATACTGTAGGTACTTAAATTTAACCTTATTATCATAAAATATATCAGTGTCTTGTGCGAATTTAACATACAAGACTAAGAAGGCGCGGTCCCAGACTGAAATTTTGGGGGGGGTCACAACTGAATTTTGGGGGGTCACGACAATTTTTTTGTATCAGAAGTATCTTTTTCTTCCTCCTTGTCTTATAAAGGGTTCATCTTTTCATTATTTGGGGGGGGGGGGTCATGTCCCCTGTGACCCCCCCCCTGGGACCGCGCCTGACTAAGCCCGCGTTTTAACTCAATCTCACCTGATGACAAGTGAAGATGGAGTCGTAGCACACGGGCCTAGGAGAGAACTGGCTCTTCTTTAAATATTTCCGGAACACATCAACGCCGGAGCGGTAATATGTGGCGACAGATTTTATATGAAGGGTGTTCGCTAGCCAGTCAGACCCTGACGGGATCCTACCATCAAGCGGGGCTCACTCGGATTAGTCGCCAAGGACGGTAGGGCTATTCTAAGCCGACCCTAAATCATCATAATTAGCCCACTGCAGGGCCATGCATATTTTAGCGAAGACAATATTCTAATAATGTTTTTAAGTTTTTGCATTTAAAATGCTCAATTATTCTTAAATAAATGAAAAATGTGATAAATAAAAATTACCCGACCAGGATTCGAACCTGGGACCTCTCGTTTGCCGAACAAGTGCTCTTCCAACTGAGCTACCGGGGCCTGGCGATCCGCCTCGAAATTACTTATCACATTTTTGTTTTTACGTTATATTGCTAACGTAGCTCCATCTTATGGTATAGCTTTGCAGCTAAGACCACCCGAGACCAATTTCTTTACAGAAATTGTGAATCCCAGTTAAAGATAAGCATTGCAATGTTTTAATAATGTTTTTAAGTTTTTGCATTTAAAATGTCATAGAGGTCCCAGGTTCGAATCCTGGTCGGGTAATTTTTATTTATCACATTTTTCATTTATTATGACAATATTCTAGTTTAATACTTTTAAGAGCCTGTTTTTAGTAGTCGGGTTTAAGTACTTACATACTTAACATAACTTCACGCATGTATCCCGTATGGGTTAGAAAAAACAACGAAGGCTACAAAACCATCTGATGTCACGTTTTTTTCGAGGTATTACAATGATGGAGAGAGACTATTGCAGTGACAGGGGTTGAGCCTAACGCCCGCAAAAGCGCCAGTAAAATCTCTGTCCCTTAACCGACTTTTACAGTACATATGCTCGGAAGATAAGCAGCTAGTACATTCTATGTCTTTCTTTCGCTCGCAGTCTAGAATGGATTTCAGTTTTTAAACTTTCTTTTATTATATCACTTATTTTTGAGTAGTGGTGTTTACATATTTGAGCTGTGCTAACAAAGCTCTTTCATTTGATACTCCACATGAAACGGTCAAGATTTTTTTTTTATTTATATCTTTACTTTAAGTCCCCTAGATGGCGCTGTAGTTGAATAAACGTGACATCAAGTAGCCTATAACCAGCCGTGAATCAAGAGGCTTCTAACGACACCTCATTTGTCCAATTATGATAACTAACTTCCATCCCTATATAGTGGATTTACCAAGAAGTCGAACAAAACGCGTCGATAGTTCCTTTTTGGTACGGATTGCGAAGGAGTGGAACAATCTGCCTGCGTCTGTTTTTCCTGACCAATACAGTCCTGGAACTTTTAAGTGTCGAGTGAATAGGTTTCTCGTGGATGGACGTGTAACACCATAGTCTTCATGCGCACTTTCCATCAGGTGGCATGGAAGACAAACTTCCTATCCTTACAATATAAAAAAAATTAGAAGTTGTGAGGGAACAGATGAACATCCTTACTCACATACATACAGGTCAAAATCATAACCATCCTTTTTGCTTCGCGGTAGTCGGGTAAAAAAGTAGCTTCCTTGAGTATATAGACAGTATAATTGTAATGAGAATTAGCTTTATCCCGCAACTTCGTATGCGCTTAACTAAACTTCTCGTGGAAATTTCAGAAACTATACAACCAGACACCCACTGAAAGATTCTTTGTACCAAGTATCACACCCATGCACTCAAGGAATAAGTTTTTTTCATACAAAGTAAAAATCATATTTTCCCGTGCCCGTGGGAATTTTGGGAATTTTTTTCGTAGCACAACCAGTCACTCTTTGAAAAACCTTCATGCCAAGTATCACATCCGTACACTTAAGGAATAAGATTTTTCATACAAACTAAAAAGTCCAACCCCTTCCCGTGGGAATTTCGGGAATTCCTTACATAATACAAACAGACACTTATTGAGGAACCTCTATATCAAGTATCACATCCGTGCACTCAAGGGATGGGATTTTTTCATACAAACTAAAACATCATATATTTCCCGTTCCCGTGGGAACTTCGGGAATTCCTTTCATAACACAACCAGACACACATTGAAAAACCTTTACGCCAAGTTTTACATCGGTGCACTCAAGAAATAAGATTTTTCATACAAACTAAAAAGTCATATATTTCCCGTTCCCGTGGGAATTTCGGGAATTCATTCCTAAGTGCACCCCTACATGCCCTAAAGAATGTATGTTCCAAATTTCAGCTCTCTACGCCCAGTAGTTATGGCTGTACGTTGTCTGTCAGTCACTCAGTCACTCAGTACCTCAGTCACTCAGTCAGTAATGGAACAGTTTTATAATATTATATTGATTTCAGGTCAATCAAGAAAAAGAAATGACTTTCAATAGTAATTTCATGTATAAATATTTAATATTAGCAAATATAGTCTCATAAACATATGTAAAATATAATGTTGTGAGAAATACTAGCCATATGTATAAAAACTACGTGTAACAAAATTAAGTGGTTCATTTACTGTTTCTTTAAACCGGAATAAACGTGTTAATTGGAGACTGCATATTTAAATCTGGTTGGTAAAATGTTATTTTAAAAGTATTTTCATCCTCATGGTTGGTCTGAGTACAGACGGCTTAGAAATACTGCCTTCTTAAGGTAAGTGTGTTGTTCAAGGCTACGGATTTCAGTGTACAAAATCCTTATAGATTCCACTTGGCCCTTCATCATCAACCGGGAGACACAGCGTAGGTAGGCCCCCAAAAAGTGGACCGATTTGGTTGCGGTCGCCGGGAGACGCCGCGCCTCTTGAGGGCGGCGAGAGACCGGCGGCCTTATCACGTAACTTGCAAGAGCAAAGCGATGGCATGAATTGCGCAAGATTTGCTAAAAAAGAACTAATTCGTATTACGTTACGTTACAGGAAAAACGTAGCCATAGCAATCCGACGACTGTGCTGCCTCTATCGTACAATCGATGCACTAAAAGTGCATATAATGTTCATACTTTTCGTGTGTACTTTTCTGCGAAATTTTAAAAGTAAACATGCGTTTTACATTTTATTAGTTTCTTTTTTAGCTACCAAATTATTTGTGGCGCTAGTATAGTAGCATAAATGCATTCTGCGATCAACGAACGATTGAACAGCTATCGCTTACATAATAAGATGTAAAGCAATGCATCGCGCGTCCATGGCGTGATGACTGCGCCATTATAGCTGATCGCTAATATTTACGTGATAAGGCAGCGGGTGACATGTAGAACCTTGGGGGAGGTATTTGCCCCTTCATATAAAGAGCTAAATATCATCGCTCAGGGGGTGAGGTGAGGTCAGAAGCGAGTTTATTAAAGGAGAAAAATGTCAGCTTGTTGACCAATGGAGATGCAAATAGCGTTCACGCCACTGCACATAGTACATTGTAACCTTCGTATTAAACTGCACTAAGTAATAAAGAACTCTACAGTACTTAATAAAGAACCTCACTGTTCTGGTAAAGTGAGGTCAGAAGCGAGTTTATTAAAGGAGAAAAATGTCAGCTTGTTGACCAATGGAGATGCAAATAGCGTTCACGCCACTGCACATAGTACATTGTAACCTTCGTATTAAACTGCACTAAGTAATAAAGAACTCTACAGTACTTAATAAAAAATCCGTAGATTACAAAAACTACACAACGAAGACCTTATAAATGACAAATTGCACAGTTTCGAGCATAGACGTATGGTGAAAATGACCAAAATATAGGTATAGGGTCACCTTAAAATAGTCAATAATATTTTAATAGCAGATTAAGAATGATGAGTGTGTCATAATTACAAAAAAAAATCATACAATAATATTTCAAAATTCCTCTAAGTGATCGAAATTTAAGTTTGATCTGTAGTTTATGACTACACAGCAAGTAATAAAAACGTTTCCATCTAATTGTATGTAGTCATGAAGTGTAGATTAATCTTAAATTTTACTCACAGAGAAGAATTTTGAAACTAAAATGCATGAAAAATATTTAAAAAAAAAAGTTTTTTTTTCGAAATTCATACCCACTCATCGTTCCTAATCTGCTATTAAAATATAATTGACTATTATAAGCTGTATGCATAAGAGCCACACAGGTAATTTGACTCTTATGCATATATTTTGTTATACCATCAGACTACCAGAAGCAGGCGGAAATTCCACCCCTATATAGAGGAGACTCCAAAAAGTCGAACGATGTTCGATCTACTCCTCAGTACGGGTGGCCTAGTTGTGGAACGAGCTGCACGCGTTCGTTTTTCCTAACAAATGACATGGAAGACAACAGTTCCACCATTTAAAAAGGGTTATATGTATATAAACTCCAAAACCTGCCAATATAACCTTTATTATTTTGCAGATTAATTGTCAACATGAAAATATTCTTGACCCTAAACACAATTTTAATCGGAATTGTATGTGGCGTGCGCCTAATTGATTATTCAATGTATGAAGACTTCACTATGTCCCCTATTGAGACTGTTATGGTACAAGATTCTACAGACACTACGGCTATGACTGAAAGTATACCAATCGAGGAGGTTAACGACTCAACAACAGATGAAACGACAATCTCAGACACTACAACTACCACTACCGAAATGACCACAGTACTTCCTACAACTACAACTACCGAAATGACCACAGTACTTCCTACGACTACGAAAAAGCTGAAAAAGAAAGTACCACGCAACAAATCTGTAAAGCGAACAACACTTGACTACAGAAAGCTATACTCCTTTCATGACAAAAAGTATTTGGGGCCAAGACCTGGTGACATTGTCCCAGATTTCGTAGCAAAAACGGCTTATAAAATTGGAAAGCCCAGTTTTGTCCACGTTCCTAGAGAGGTTTTAGACAGATTCTTGAAACAATTTGATAACTTCGAACAAAATATTGATCCTAAACTTCGTAAATTCATGCATTATGTGAACTTCAATATCTCTGATCATCCGAGAGATACAGGATTATTGTTTAACCAATATGGTCAGGTTGAAACAATATATGTGTGAATTCAATGTTCCTCATCTCTAAGGCTGCAAACTGTTCGGCCGCGACAGAGAGAACGACAGCGGCGCGGGCAGTAGTTTCCGCGACACGATAGAAAGTATTGAGTTTGTACGAAACCGCGACAAATCGCTCGAGCACCCGCTGGCGTCGAGAACGGCCCAGATTCCCCGCGTGGCTGCCCGCGCCGCTGTCGCTCTTGCTGTCGCTGCCGTCCAGTTTGCAGTCTAAATCGTTTGTAAAGAAGATCAACACGAATTTATCACTATAATCCGAACCAATTTGAAAATAATATTCAGAAGATCTACATTTTCATGGTAAAAAAAATATTTTACTGTGGATTGCCTAAAAAAGAGTCCTTCTTTAATTAAGGCCTGATTTTTCAATGGTCAGATAAAAGCTATCTAATGAATAATGTATTACTCCAAATCTAGTTTTAAGTTTATAATCATTCTATGTCCATGTGATACCATACCAAGCAATACATTATTCGTCAAATAACTTTTATCCGACGATTGAAAAATGAACCCTGAGTGCCAACACTGCGTAACGCAAACATAACTGTTCATGCAAAACTGCGCGTGGGACGCGTGTGAACTACACGCGCGTACATCGTTTTTCGATTTTAATCGAAGTTTAGCCAAATAGTAAGAGATTAAGTATTCCATTGACACGACTGAACAAGCCCACCAATTAAATTTTACTAACGGAATTGCGTTGACCCTAAATTAAATATATCCCGGAATTTTTAATACTTAACTTTTCTTTCAACTGAAACTGCGTTTCATGCAGTGGTTTCATGTCAATCTTAGTGGTGGTCTGAGTGATCAAAGATAGCTTACAGGTCTAGTAAAGAACTCCAAAAAACATATTACGGGAGATTTTATATAGGGTTAATTTCAATTAGCGCAACACTTCTTGCAGGCAGCCTCTCCACATCAATCCCCCCAACAACATTTGTTCTATCTTGATAAATAACACGAAAAAAGAAAAACAAACAAACTTTTGCTCCCTCTGTTATTTATTACTCTGTATTTTGCTGCGTCATCCCGCAACCCCGCGCCCCGCTGCACGTTGTGTGATCATAGCTGCGTGGCATCAGTGTAAATAGATTAATGACAGTTTAGAGACAAATACTCTCTTCTTCCGTTCCACCTTGTACCGCTTTAGGCTTGTTATGAAGTCGTCGTGGCACCGTGGTTACTGTGTGTATCTTACGATATCACAGGTTAAGCAACGTTCGGCGCGGTCGGTACTTGGATGGGTGACCGCCGACCGTTCGTTTCTCACGGCGACTTCCGTGCTTCGGAGGGCACGTTAAGCTGTCGGTCCCGGGTGCTGTATACTTATATACAGTAGTCGTTAGGGTTTGTCAGAAGCCATATCGGCACCCTGAAAATTCTGACATCCACCACCCAGCACTGGGCCAGCTCGGTGGATTATGGCCTAAACCTCCTCGTCACCCAGAGGAGAGACTCATGCCCTGCAGTGGGCCCATTACACGGAGTTGTGATGATGAGTTTAGAGACAGTAAATATTTTTTGTATGGGAGAACTTAAATTTTTTAAAATTATTCACTTTAAAAAGTCGTAGAACAAATGTTGTTGGTATTGACGTGGAGATGCCTCCGCGAGGTGATGCGCTTATTAAATTTAACCCTGTAGAAAGTCGCGAAAGTCGTGGTTGCTAACAAAATGGACCCAAAATAGATCCCACGTTGGATTCACTCAGATTAGTCGCTTATTACGACACGCTTATTGTCTATTCTAAGCCGTCTCGTTCATCTAGCTTCTTGACTTAATCCAGTAAACCTTAAATTGACAATGGTATTTCTTATATTAGGTATGTCCTATCTAGTAACCAATTAAGTTTAAAAAAGACGACAAAATAACTTAATAAAGCTTATGTTAGAACATACGAAATATTTACGTGTTGTGCTTTTCTTTGTATTTTTAATTTTTGTGTTACGTTTTAATGTCAGCGATTGTTACTTGTTTTTATTTTTAAGTGATTATTAAATGTTTTAATATAATTCAACAGATTTTCACTAGTTCTCTCTTCTTAAAATACATATGGAAGTAAGAAGCCGGCTGAAAACCAGCGTTTGAGATTTTGGAAGTTGCCATATTTAGATAAGGCCGTATCCACACTATCAATCAGTCATCACAACAGATTTCAAAATATAAGCAGATCATGAATTTTTGATATTAGAATTGGTGTGTTTTGAGCAAAATATAAGATTACTGTTATTTTTTTCTTGTTTTATTTATGTCAAAGTTATCTTATTCTACATTTCTCACGGGTAAGATAACCCGGAATAGTATATTATGTAACAAGTGAGCTAAATTGCTAATTACAGTCGAGGCTTAATAATGAGCCGAGACTGTAATTAGCAACGCTCACGAGTTACATACGACGTTTTTCAACACACTTGTGAGTAAAAGACAGACATACGTGGTCATAAAATAACAAACACACTTGATAACAAAGCTGTGAATTGTGATTGAAAAATGGCGCCGAACCTCGCGCATGCGCGTAGGTTTTTTTTTCCGCCAAATGTGTCAATGTCTGTATAGCATATACAGCCTATTTTAAATGTTTAATTTGGAGTGGTCAATGCAAATATTTTAATATTTTATAACAAATTATTGTAAATTGTGAATAATTTGTTTGTCATACAAATTTGTTTTACTAATATAAGGTGCAAACATTTAAAAATGTATATGGATTTGAAGTGGAATAAAATCTCTTTGTTGTTTCTGAAAATATTTAATGTATAACCCGGATCAATAAAATATGCTCTGTTTACTCGCATGTAATTTGCACTAAGGTACAATTCAACTTTGTAGGATTCATTATATTATGCACTAGGGTATAATATATTATGCACGCGTGACTTATAGCCCAGTTTATAGTTCTAAATTCAATAGAATAACGCTCACTTTACGAGCAAGTGTGTTGAAAAAATATTTTTGGAGTACCTATCTCAAAAAATGAAATGGTCTATACGTATTGATATAAAGATGTTTTATACCAAATATATTCATTAATAAATTAAAGATAATGAACGTTTGGTAGGACTTCTTCGATTTCTTTTCAAATTACTAACGAAGATTTTATGTGTAGGTAGGATTCAAATATCACCCATGCAAATAAAAAACCCTAGTAGGTAAGTATAACATAACAGTTATTCCCATCTAAACTGATTTTCACACTGTTTTAATGACTATGGTTGTACATACATGATAACTTCAAGCCTGTCTCCTTTTGGAGTAGGCAGAGACAAAGGATCGCCAATTGCTACTTTTTGACTGAGTCATTTAAAAGGAAAGGTTTGAGAATTTTGGAATTTCCAATGGAAAAACGAAAGTCATGATTATGGAGAGGAATGAATATATGACGGAATGCATTATTATGATAGGAGACGAAAAAGTGGAACAAGTGAAGGAGTTTGTATACTCGGGTCCCCTGTTTACAGGAGATGGGAAGTATGAAGGTGATATTGAAATTAGAGCAAAAGCAGGAAATTGTGTTAATGGCACCTTGTACTCAAAAATGGCAAGCAAAATTATACCGAATAAGGCTCGTCTGGCCATACTTGAGGGAGTTTTGGCGCCAACACTTATGCTTGGTAGTGAATGTTGGGTGTGGCAGAAGAGACATGAAATCAGGATTAATGCTGTGGAGCTGAGAGCTTTGAGGAGCATGTGTGGAGTGAAATTAAGTGATAGGGTGCGCAACAGTGTAATAAGAAAGAGATGAGGATTGAAAGAAGATGTAGTGACTAAGATTAAAAAGGGTATGCTACGGTGGTTTGGGCATTTGGAAAGGATGAGTGAAAGTAGATTTACGAAAGAGGTGTACAGAACAAGAATGGATGGTGCTGTTGGAAGGGGTCGGCCTAGGCGAACGTATGCCGATCAAATAGGCAACATTTTAAAAAGTCAAAAGTACCCGTAACCGGCGATCATGTGTGAAAAGATTGATGAACGTGGAGGAAGCGAAAGAGGTATGTCTGGATCGTAGCAATTGGTGTTCTCTTGTCTCTGCTTGCCCCAAGGGGAGACAGGTGTGAGGTTATGTATGTATGTATGTATTCTTTAAAATTTTGTGCAAAACGAATAACAAAATCTCGTTCGTTTTTAATCTTATTCTAATGCATGTACTAAAGTTTTTAACTGGTATCATTATTTTTCTAATTGACGTTTCGAACTGTCAGTTTACTGCACTGAATTATTTGCCAGAGTAGAGGGGCGATCCCAGAGCATAAATACATATATTCTAGGTTCTCTACCACGGATGTACGGTACAGATATCTAAAGTAATTCAACTCAGCCGCATCTTTGAAATAAATGCCTACAGCGCCGCGATTCGCTCACATGTGTGCTGCCCGCCTTCAGCATTTAAATTACATTTGCCTATTTTGTGTTTACTTCTATTTTGGTTTTGTGACTGCAAATATACTTTTTTATATAAACAAATAAAGTCCTTTGTGTCGAGAGCGTAACATTATTGGTCGTATTTTACAAAACCTACAACAGCAAGCTAATGGTACAAGAATAAGTGACCAAACGATTCTCAACTGACTCCATGGAGATGGACAACGATCCAGATTACATTTGGTTCCCTACGGTACCTTCGTTTAGAATCAG
This sequence comes from Stenoptilia bipunctidactyla, assembly GCA_944452665.1. NCBI lineage: Eukaryota > Metazoa > Arthropoda > Insecta > Lepidoptera > Pterophoridae > Stenoptilia > Stenoptilia bipunctidactyla. The sequence continues at coordinate 18,314,463 of OX101745.1, forward strand.
TTGCTACGTTTTGCCCATTCAGCTAATTTCGCCCCACACTATGACTCTTGGCCCCCCGAACCGATCAGTTTCGTGTACCCAAGGATCGGTAAATCGTTCGCCTTGTCTTCTCCACAAACGGACCTGCCTATCATTATTAAAAACCTTCACTTTTCTCTCATCTGTGAAGAGTAAAGCCCTCCAGCTGTCCATGGTCCAGTCCGAATACTCCCGTGCGAACTTTAAACGAGCTGCACAATGAATCCTTGCCAATTTGATGCAAACTTCACATGTTCTGAATCTTTGCCCATCTCCAAGGAGTCTGTGGAAGATCGTTTGGTAACTTATTCTTGTACCAGTGGCTTACTGTAGTCGGTTTTGTACAGCACGAGCAGTAACGGTACGCTCTCCACGGGCAGTTAAACGAACGTATTGGTCGTCTTTGGTGGTTGTGACCTGGTTTCTTCCTCATCCGCGTCTTCTAACAACACTACCAGTCTCCTGGTAGCGAGCCCAAACGTTTCGGATAGCTCGCCGCGATACACCTAGGCGTAGAGCTACTGGTCGTAGAGATCCTCCCTCTTGCAGCAATACTAACGCTCTAGAAGCTGTTTCTATGCTCATATGGTGCTGAATACGTGGCATTGTAATGAGTTCTAATGATAAAACTCAAAAAAGTAGTGAAACAAATCGAGAAACGTTCGTAACGGTAGTCTAAACACAAGTGAATAAGAAATTGTGAGGGTTATTTTCACTTGATTTGTTTATGTCTTTCCACTTGAAGGTAAAGATTATAAAACTTTGTTCAGAATAATGTTAGGAATACATAATCATATAAATTTTATGCAAAGACACTAAAACTAGCTTAAAATTAAGTTTAAAGTGTCATAAGGGTGATTTTTATTTAGCACATTTTTTCAGTTATTTTGGTATTTTAAAGGTTTGTGAAGTCAACTTTTTTATAAGGCCCATTGCTATGATCCAGACATATCTTTTCTCTTCCTCCACGTTTATTAATCTTCTTATTTATCATCGCCGGTTACGTGTTCTTTTAACTAGGCCCCTTTTTAAGTATGGTATGACCCTAATTTGGTCGGCATACGTACGCCAAGCAAGGGTGACCCCTTCCGAGATTACCATCCATTCGTGCTGTGTACAACTATTTTACAACTAGCTGCTGCCCGCGACGTCGTCTGCGTGAACGCTATGCAGCACCAAACGCACCTACGATTATAACACTGCTAGCGTGATAATATGTAGCCTATATGTTGACCCGACTTCTTAACTATCTTCATGCCAAATTTGAAGTAAATCCATGCAGTACTTTTTGAGTTTATCCCGGAAAGACAAACAGACAAACAGACAAAAATTCTAAAAACTATATTTTTTGTTTCTGTTTCGATTGTAGATTTTAAAAAAATATTCAATGTACAGTTTTGACTTTCCTACCATTTTATTATATGTATACGTATAGATAATTTTAAAATGTAGATCCGTGATGAAACGAATAAATAAAACACATCACTATATAGCTAAGCAGGTAACTTTTTATTATGCTGAAACTTACAATATAAATCGGTACTTCATTGATTTATAAGACACAATATTTTTATTTGTCGAACATCGTGCTTATTTAAGTTAGCAAATAAAACTATAGGAACTAAAAGGAACACTTTTGAACTTATAAATTATATTGAATTAAGAAATAAGTATAAGTATGCAAGTAGAATAAGTTTATGTTCTTATTTTTAAAGATTGTTTAGGTATTATTTATGGTATTGTACAGTATCTAAATTAAAAGCATTACATTTTATCGTTGTCAAAACCTGTATTTAATCTCTATCTCACGTGGAGGTTAGAAAGACATGAGGCAGATATTATTAAAAGGTCGGTAGCTAGCCATTCGTTCTACCACTAAGTTAATGAAAAACAAAATTACAGGCTTAATTTTAATAAGCGCATAACCCTCTTGCAGCAGCCTCTCCACATCAATCCCAACAACATTTGTTATACGATTTCTACAAATATTGATGTATAACACAAAACAAGAAAAACAAACAAATTTTTGCTCCCTCTGTTATTTATTACTCTGTATTTAGCCGCACCCCGAACCCCGCGCCCCGCTGCAAGTGGTGTGACGCAAGGTGCGGGGCATCAGATTGAGTGACGCCAGTTTAGAGACAATAAATACTTTTTGCATGAGAAAACAAAATTACATACATACATAACTTCACGCCTGTATCCCTAATGGGGTAGGCAGGACACCAGAGCCTATAAAAACCATCTGATGTCACGTTTGACAAATTTGGAGGTATTATTATGATGGAGAGACTATAGCAGTGACAGGGGGTCAGCCTGTTGCCCGCAAAATCGCCAATAAATCCACCGTCCCTTAACTGACTTTCACAATTTTCCTGGGAAGAGAAGTAGCTGGCACATTCTATGTTGTTCTTTCGCTCCCAGTCCAGCATGGAAGCAATAAAAATAAAATTAATAATTTAAAAAAGTTAAGTACTAATGTTATTGTGATTGACGTGGAGAGGCTACCTGCGAGAGTTGATACGTTAATTAAAATTAACACTGTATATTTTAGATAGGTATAAAAGTGGGATTGTACAGATCTTATTTATAATTAAAAGCTAAGAGTACTGTTGCAAGTCTTCAAAGTACCAACTGCGGTATTTTGTTAATTAGGTACTAACTATTTTTCTTTTAATTTTAAACATACCATTCTTGGAAATTATCTAATTCAGTTAAGATCATTTTCGAAAACTCAGTATGTCGTTTTTTATCTACCTTATTGAACATGGATTCCATCAGAAGATCTATAATATTCAATTCGTAAATGTTACCATTAATAGCTGTTACGAAGTATAAAGAAGCATCAATACTAAAGGCAGAAGGTCTGTCATCTAAAACGAAATCCTTTTTAATAGTGGTTCCATTGCTAAAAATAACATAAAAATTGCCGGCTTCGAAAAATGGCACGCTTTTCTGCATGACAAAGGCAGGGCGTATTAATTTTCCATTCTTTATGGTCACAGTACTCGGCAAATACACTTTCGTCTTCTTGATCCCACTCTGCAAAACGTACAGCCTGTTCTTTTTGCATTCCAGATAGTAAATATTATCAGATGTATCCAAAACGAATTGGGTCACACAACCGATGGAGCTGACTGGCTTCTTTAACGTGCCATCTTTAGTCACTTTAAAAAGCTTATGTTTTGATGTCAAAATGTAAATAGTATCTGAATGATTAGCTTTCTGCAGTTGGATAATATCATCGGTGATGTTTCCGAATCTTTTGGCTGATAACGTGTCTGGATCATATTTGAACAGGCCCTCTGAGCCACCGAAATATATGGTGCTGTCTGGACCATAATCAGAGGTGGTGTCTCTTCCTCCAGGTAATATTTCGTAGGGAATATACCTGTCTAGAACGTATATAGTACTGTTCTGTTTTAGTTTGGCCGAAGCTGTGAAGAATATCGTTGGTATTTCTGTGATTTCGAGTTGTGCATATGTAGAGCAGTCAACAGGAGCTAAGATGTTAGTTATTATGTTGTGAGATCTGTATATAATCTGTTCGTCTCTGAACATTTTGACATTAACTTTTTTTGGGATTTTGAAATCAATGGCCACTACGGGTAATAATAGGCAGTAGAGTATTGTAAGCTGCATGGTTGTGAGATCTGAAACAATGGAAAAAATATTGTATTGTTATGAATTGATGAGAAAAAAGCATTACGATACAACCTACATCTGAATGCGTTGGTAGGTTAATATAATGCAATGGCAGTTTAACAGTTTAAGATCTGAAGCATGGGTGATCTATTACATTGATATCCATTTAAATCGTTAATACAATACATACTAATACAATGTACTGAAAGTTATTTTTGTTGCGCTTGATTGCGTAAGTCCTGGAAAATTTTTCATCGAGAAAAACTCACTCTAGATAGTTGCGTAAGTAGAACCGCTCACAGCTACTAGTTATACAACCATTTTAAAGATAAAACAAAACATTTGACTGATATTCATTGATAAAATATTAGCGTTAGTGAATCATGACTGACTCTAGAGATTCACATAACGGCCTAATTTTTTATAAGAAAAGCAAGTCGACAGGATTATTCCGGGCTGATCCCCGTAATCTAATCCTCTGGCTCGTAGATGTTTTTTATGCCGCCGCCCGTCGCGGCACCACCACATTTGGGGATAAGTCCGGAATGACCCGAAAACATGCATTGTTTAAATTATTAGACGACCGGCTGGTGTAGTGGTAACATACATTGCCTGGGTTCGAATCCCGGCGGCGCGGCGGCGGATATTTGTGTGATGAACACAGATATTAGTCGTCAAGTCATGGATGTTTATATGATTATTTAAGTTTATTCTAATAAAAAATATGTATTTATTCAATATGTATGTTTATGTATTTCTTAAGTATATCAGTTATCTACATAGTATCCATACCACAAGTTCCTTAAGAAACTTAATTTGGGCTAGATAATGTTGTGTGAGTGTCAGAAATATTTATTTATTTATAAACGTGGCGCAGTGGTCTACGACGCTACTATTCCAATCGGGTTGGATTCCCGCACGGAACAAGAAAACAATATTCCAGGTCTGGGTGTATACCCAATATGCATTTAAGTATATTCTAGGTTTCCCCCCTAGTTCGCTACATGGTATCCTATATCACAAGCTTTACTTAGTTTGGGGCCATGTGAGGTGTGATTTTCAGGAGATTTTATGTTTTATTGCTATTATTTAAAAAAATATAATCCTACTAATAAAACGCAGTAAAAATTTGTGACTAAAATTTCACGTATACGTAAAGCAATGCCTGGTAAACACTTAACAATGAAATTGCTTTTTACACGACCATAGATAAATAACAAAATGATGGAACATATAAAGAGACCAAACCATATTCTGCTGTTGCCTACATTCAATAAAGAAGGAACTTAGTTTTTTACATATTTTACTCTTAATTTATGTATTTGCGATCAAAACGCTTCGATAGTTCCTTTTTGGTACGGATTGCCAAGGTATGGAACGATCTGCCTGCGTCTGTTTTTCCTGACCACTACAGTCCTGGTACTTTTAAGTGTCGAGTGAATAGGTTTCTCGTAAATAGACGTGTACCAGGATAGTCTTTATGCGCACTTTTCACCAGGTGGCATGAAGACAAACGTCTTACATATAAAATAAAAATTTAAAAACTTAGGGTACTTAGTTACACTAGACAAAAAAGTTGACAAAATAACTAGGTAATTTAAAAGTAGTTGTTATACTTTTAAAGGTATCGCTTCCATGCTGAACTGAGAGCAAAAGAAATACATAGAATGTACCAGCTGCTTCTTTTCTCGGGCATACTGTAAAAGTTAGTTAGGGACAGAGGTTTTATTGGCGTTTTTGTCGGCGATAGGCGGATACGGCTATAATCTCTCTCCATTATTATAATACTTCCAAATTAGTAAAACGTCAGATAGTTTTATAGCCTCTAGTGTTCTGCCTACCCCATAAGGGATATAGGCGTGAAGTTCTGTATGCATGGATGCAGTTATTAATATCTTTAAAGGGTTTAGTTTAGCTTAGGCACTGTTTTAAAAATTCCGGGAGCAATTTATTCCAATCAAACTCTTAGACAACATTGTGAACTAACACAAAGGATGCTTTTATTCCGGTATTCCCATGATATTTTCCGGTATTCCATATATAACCATAGACAATTAACTTGACAAGTTATTTTATAAGTATTCGTGTAGATATCATAATATTAATTATATGGAAAGAAAATATCTCGCAGACTTCCTTATATCTACTAATATAACAAATCTTGTTTGTTTAATTTTTCTATTTCTTCATTTAGTTTTTTTTTTCATTTACAGACTTGCTGTCGGAAAAGGTTAAAGGAAATATTTTATCAAGAATTTCTTTCCATATCAAAAGTTATGCGAATTAAACAGCGAGCAACTTGTAGAATAAAAAATAACAAGCTATTGATTCACCAATGAGGAGTTTATATTGAGAAGTCTATAATTATAATATTGTAAGTATGCCTCATCTACCAAGATTTACTGTTCCATGTAATTTCGTGACATCAGATGGTTTTATAGTCTCTGGTGTTCTGCCTACCCCTTAAAGGACACAGGCGTGATAAGGCCGCCTATTCGTATACTGTGTTTTGTTTTTCTTTTTTTTATTGTTCTATTTTTATTTATATCTTTTGTGTGCAATGAAGGGTAAATAAATAAAATAAAATAAATAAATATAAGAACGGGCTCCCGTGATGATTTAGTTATGTATTCTCTTAGAGTGGTCCCGGTTTCAACTCCCAGCCGTGCTTGTACGAAACAAACTTTTCTGAGTGTTTACAATTATAGGCTTTGTGATAACTCAAGATTAAAAGCGTAATATTGTATTATATTTTCACAATTCCTTTAAAATATTTTAACCACCGTACCCGTAGTGAACAGAATCAAAACGTCCAGTTAAAATTTAAAATATACGTGATGAAATTCAGTTAATACAGATTTTGATCTGATTAGCACCAGTATAAGAATGATTCTCCTGAATTGAAAGAGGCTCAAATAGCACGATACATTATTATGTTATCACGTTAAAAAAATGTTGTCGTAAAGTTAAATCTTACTTCTTACTAATATTATAGATGTTTAAGTTTGGATGGATGTATGATGATGATATTTGTTTCTCAATTACTACGGCAGGACGGCTCAACGAATTCGATGAAAATATACATCTGAAAACACTGCAACTGCAATAAAACAACAACATAAAACCAAACTAATATATAGCACAAGTATCTACAATAATTCAACTTCATACAAACGAACGAAACGCGAGCTATACCACAGAATAAGTAATAGTTGGTACAGAAGAATTACTCCGCAAGAAGATCTAAATAAATTCGAGTCTTGCTACGACGCGATACGGTGGAATTCAGCTCGCACAGCATTACGTACCTGCAAATTTATATACCTAGAAGTTTTGTCTCTTTCTATCGCATGCCTCTTTTCTTTTCTTACGCTGTTAGGGTTGCTGCCTAGTGAAGAATAATTAATCTCCTTATTTGTAATTAAGTATCTACCGATGTAGGTATTACTGTTATTCTACCTTTGTAAAAAATATTATTTCAACTTACCTACAGTACAAAATGAAAAAAAAGTGACGACGAATAATTAGTAATACTACATATGTTTGCTAAATTGAACATAATCAAATCCAAACATAATCTAATTGAATATTTGTTTCTTTTTATGTCCATTTTTAAATACTAATTGCGACCTCGATCATAGAATTACTGTGAGTGCTATTAGGTAGGTAGGTATCTACAACGTCCCGATGGGCGCGCGCGTGATACACGCACGACCCATTCGAGTTGCGCCGGCGGAGCGCTTCGCTGTAGGTAAATAACGGATGTACCGCGCGGAGTGAGCCAGGCCTGGCTATACCTACGCGGCCCAATCTTTGCATGCGCTCGGCATGCGAACGGTCACGAGTGTCTGCATACCGAAACCATTGTTGATTGAGCTTTAAGTTAATATGAGGATTGTTTATACTTTAAAATTTAATAATAAATCTTTTCGTAAGTACGTCTCAGTCGAGGTGCAAGTATTTTTCTCGGTCGCTAGTTTATAAGACCGATTTGTTATTCAAACGTAAACATGGTTTTTGGACAGAAAACATATTTTTGTTGAACACTTCCTATTCAATTTACAAAGTACTAGCTGTTGCGCGGGGTTTTACCCGCGCAATTTCGATTCCCGCGTTATTTTCGGGATAAAAAGTAGCCTATACGGATTCGGAAGAATCCCTCTAAGTAATGGTAAAAAAAATTTTGAGATCGGTCTAGTAGTTTTTGAGCCTATTCAATACCTACAAACATACAAAGGTTTCCTCTTTATAATATTAGTATAGATTATACCTATTTGTTTATATAAAAAAAGTATATTTGCAGTCACAAAACTAAATGAAAGTAAACACAAAGTAGGCAAATATATTTCAAATGCTGAAGGCAAGCACATGTGAACGGACCGCGGCGCTGCTGTAGGCATTTATTTCAAAGATGCGGCCGAGTTGAATTACTGTAGACATCTGTACCGTGCTAATATTGTCTTAAATTTTGACGATTAATAATCTTAAATAAAACGTTTTTATACGGGATATATCACATAATATTAAATTTGACGAGACGTTCGGATTCTTTTAAGAACCTGTAGTCACGAGTATTTTATTTTAAAAAATGCGTTCAAAAGTATTTTATCTAAAGCCAAACTGCATCTATAAGAACAACAACTAACTTAACAATTTCACACATACTTTCTTCCTTATCAAAACTAGCTCAACTTGAACTTAACAGGAAATATTACACAATTTCACCATCTAACATACTTTGCTACAATTATCAAATTTAAATACAGTTTTCAGAAGTAATTAGCTAGTTAAATCTATCGATCAAATATGTGATTTATTGTATGTACGAGTGTTATATAATGCGAGGAGGGGTGCTCAAGAGTCGCTCAGCACGCGATCGTCGGCGAAGCAGAGAATTGTGGATGCGGTGCGCGTTTCCATTCATTAGAAAGGCAGAGAAAATAATCGTTGAAAATATTATGTTTAGTTGCTTTTTTTTTTCTTAAGAAAACAAGGTTTTCATGGGTTATTGATTAATGATTTTAAAAAACGAGGTTTTTTATTGGATTCTGGTTTTGTAATGTTTGCCGTTTGATTGAGGTTTTAATTAGGTAGGAATAATATAAAATAAATAATTGAAAAAATATGCTTAATTAATTTTAAATTTTGTTTTTCTAATCTAATTTTAAGTAAATTAATTTAATTTAATATAATATAATTTAATAAAATGATATAATTTGTTCCTACGATATTGTAATGGCATAATTTCTGTATTTCTGTTGTTACTTATAATGATAACGATTTAATGATAATTTAGTTATTTAACTCTATTACTCGTTGTTGTTTAAGTTATTAGTCATAAATATTTTTACTTTTGCTTTTTCTATTTATTTTTATTTTTTACTTTTTTTTTCTTAAATATTTTTACATAATTGAATTAATATTACTAGTACTAAGTTATGGAGGAGTGGGGTCTCCTGTCCTGGCACAGGCAATATGCTTAAAAGGAGATTTCCAATCTACTTGTGTTATTTATAAGTTTTTGTTACCGAAATAAAATTAATTTTTTTTTTAAATAAAATCACTCGATTTGGCCTCGAACCTGAGACTTCTAGTTTGCCGGACGAGGGCTCTTCTAACTGAGCTATCAGGCTAGAAGAGTCAGTTGGACGAGCACTGCAAGAGCTCCCAGGTCGGGTGATTTTACTAAGCATATTTTTTCAGTTATTTAAGAATAATTAAGGATTATTAAATGCAAAAACTTTAAAAAACATATTATTAAAAAAAAATAAACTAACTCATAATACTTACAAAATGAAAAATAAAAAACTAAACGAAATAAAATACGTAGGGCCACATAGTATGTACAGTCACGTCAAATAATATGTATACACTTCGCAATGTTTTCCGTTGTAATAAGGTTAAAAGTTCAATGAAAATTTATACATATTATTAGGCGCCAAAAGTAAGCTTTTTTATAAGGTCAAGAAGACAATACAGAGGAACTAGAGGGTATCTTCAGGTGGTATCTTAGGAAGTATCACTCAGACCCCTAGAATAGGCCTATCTAGAGAAGTTCGTTTCATTCGACCACTACACCATGGAGGCCGTGATAAACATATAACTGCATGGTGGTATAACCCGTTCGGGGTTCGCTAATCACCCGTCACATAAAGTCTCCGCCTACTATAACCGCCTACTATAACCGCTTCTATCACTGGTGATGTGTGCCGGCAATGTTTTGAAGATCTAGTTCCTTACTCAGTTCTTCATCGTACATCTTCATCATCAGATGAGGTTGAGATAATAAATAAATAAATAAATATTTCTGACACTCACACAACATTATCTAGCCCAAATTAAGTTTCTTAAAGAACTTGTGTTATAGATACTAGACAACTGATATACTTAACAAATATATACACATACATATTGAATAAATACATATTTTTTATTAGAATAAATTTAAATAAACATATAAACATCCATGACTTGACAACTCATATCTGTGTTCATCACACAAATGTCCGCCGCCGCCGGGATTCGAACCCAGGACCTCTGGCATAGAAGGCAATCTATGTTACCGCTACACCAGCCGGTCGTCGAATGAAGATGAAGTCGATGAAAACGCTTCGATACTTCCTTTTTGGTACGGATTGCGAAGGTCTGAAACGATCTGCCTGCGTCTGTTTTTCCAGTCAAGTTAATCGGTTATTCGTGGATGTACGTGTAACCCCATAGTCTTTATGCGCACTTTCCATCAAGTCTCGACCCATGCTTACAATTTGAAAAAGAAACGTAAAGGCACCGTTAATTCGCAACCTCAATTAAATCTGACGAGGTTTAAATGTAAAGCGTATACCAAAAGATGATGTTTTTTGTTTTGTTTATTAGTTTATGAGTTTAGTCATTAGAAATTTTAATTATCTATTTAAAGACAGTGATGCAGTACCCAAATAGCCAGTAATAATTGAAGTATTACCTAGTTCATTCTCTTGCATCACCAAAAAATGTCTGATCTTAAGATTTTGTTTTATTATTATATTAGTTTTAAGTAGTCATTAATTTGGGTATTATTATACTCGTATGCGTCATAAGTTTTGATTCAGAAATATCTAGAATCTTCGGACATTACATCATTTTCATTTCTTTGCCTTTATTTCAAGATAATTTTATACATCTGCATCTTTTATACATCTATCATGATTGTATTGTAATCGCGATAATATATGATTAAAATTGTATTATATTTAATCGTTTTCAACCGACTTCCAAAAAAAGAGTTTTTTTTTGTCACACGATATTTCGGACAATTATGGATCGATTTTGAAAATTCTTGTTTCATATGATAGAAAATACTTTATTGTTGGTCCTATATAAATTTCATCGAAATCGGTTGACTAATTCATGGATAGTTTCAAATTAAAAAAAAAAATGGTTTCGGAGTAAGTTTACGTGATGTCATTCTAACTCAGCCAAAGTTTTGACGTGAAGTCGGTTTTTTTAATGCTCTGCATTCGTTGATTATTATTATTTTTTTTTCAACATCTCTGTGCTACTTTTAACGTCTAGTATATTACTAAAAGGAGTATCTAATGATCGCACAGCTCACTAGTCTTATGTTACTAATAATATAAATGCAAAAATTTTGAAAGGTGTGTAGATGTTCGTTTCCTCAATGGCTCATTCACGGCGGAACGGCCCACTCAACGGATTTGAATAAAATTTGGCATAGTGACAGTGTACTGTTTGTCTGGTGAAGCAAATAGGCTAGCACATATTTTTATACCAAAGTTCTTGCTAGATTAGAAAGTACGCAGGTAAAACCGTGTGAAACAGTTAGTCTATTATAAAAACTATTTCTTTACAATGGAAACACACATTTCTCTTCCTTCCTGAAATTTAATCACTTATATATAGGTTAAAACGCTAAAATATGCATTTGCCGAGTGTCGGTCCGGTTAGGTAAATAACTTCTTTATTTATTAGAAAAATATAACAGTTCCCTGACATAATTACTTGACCCGAATTGATAGAAGTCCGTTCAACTGGTAGATAGTAACTGAGACGAGTGATTGTTTATGTTACGAGAATATCTTAGTTTTGTACTAAAACTTGTGTTAATAAGTGGTTTTTTAGGATTATCAAAGTCTTGATATTTATGTGAGTATAGTTGTTAATTTTTTTGCAATTATATTTATCGTGTTATTTATGCTTTTATTTAAGTTTAGTTATCAAAGTAAGAAGGTTGATTAGTTGAACTCTGAACCCAATTTTACGAGTAGTTTATATAATGGTTTTCCTAAATTAAAAGAATACGCAAAAAAAATTGATTATAAGATTAAGTTAGATTGCTAGAATTGCTTCTATGCTGGACTGGGAGCGAAAGAAAAACATAGAATGTGCCAGCTGCTTCTCTTAAAACTCAGTTAAGGGACCGAGGTGATATGGGATGCTTTTTTGTGGGCGATAGGCTGACACTCTGTAATGCCTCCAAATGTGTCAAACGTGACATCAGATGGTTTGATTAACTCTGGTGTTCTGCCTACCCCATACGGGATACAGGCGTGAAGTTATGTATGTATGTATTAAGTAAGATTTAGGATGTTTATTATAGTACAGGAGTCAGCACATCAAGCGTCACAAGTCTGTCACAAAAATTTACTTGAAACTGAACTCTATGCCCTCGATATTAAGTTAAAATTGGTTGGGGAAATTTGACAGGTTATGCAACGCTTGATCTGCTGTCTTCTGTACCGTCTTATGGTGTAACAGTTAAATCTATGGTTAATGGACCAGGGTTTAGCGTTCGAATCCTGGTTGAAGTGAATATACGTGTGATGGATGAACAAAGATATTAGCTATCAAGTCATGAATTTATGTTTATTTATTTCTCATATTTATGTATTCCAAATAAATAAGTTTAGTATAAAACTTTTATGGTTGATAACGTAGTGTGAATATTAAAATTATCCATACCTAGTATTATCGTCTCTACTACAGTGTCTATCATAAATCTGAAAGTTTTGAGGTTGGAAGAATGGTTTTCTTTTAAGTCCAAATGGCTATGTTTGTGATAAGCGGAATTTCAAGGTGAAAATTTGGATGGATAAATAAACGTTCAAACGTTCAGCTTCAATTTGCCATATCTGTAAATATTTATGATAACAATAAATTATTATAATGGAGCAAAAGATAAACATAGAATGTACCATCTGCTTCTCTTCCCGAACATATTAAAATTCAGTTAAGTTCGATATCTTGAGTTATTCGTGCACAAGTAGAGCATATAATAAAACATAAAATATATTTGCCCATATTGCACCCACCCACCCATATTGCACCATTTCATGTTACTATATTACTGTATGTTTTTAAATATTTCACCATTCTATGCAAATGGCAATAAAAGTGTTCGAATTGAATTGAATTGAATATTCTCTTTATTTGTAGGTGTTGTACTCGTGAAATGAAAGTAAAACAGATTTGGTACAATAAGTTCCAAGATTGGCGCTGTAAATCTATCCAACTGTACTTTTAAACTAGCCCAAATTAAGTTCCACCAAGAACTTGTGTTATAAAATCTAGATGTGAGTTAAATACACATGAACATACTAATTTTTTAAACATTATTAGATACTAGCTTTATCCCGCAACGTATGCGCTTAACTACCCTTCTCGTGGAAATTTCAGAAACTATACAACCAGACACCCGCTGAAAGAACCTTTATACCAAGTATCACGCCCATGCACTCAAGGAATAAGTTTTTTTCATACAAACTAAAAAGTCCTATATTTCCCGTTCCCGTGGGAATTTCGGGAATTCCTTCCTTAGTGCACCCCGACATACCCTAAAGAATGTATGTTCCAAACTTCAGCTCTCTACGCCCAGTAGTTACGGCTGTACGTTGTCTGTCAGTCACTCAGTACCTCAGTCACTCAGTTACTCAGTCAGTAACGGAACAGTTTTATATATATTGATTAATAAACAGCAATAATAACTGTATTCAACACATTAATATTTGCCATTAGAAGGATTCGAACCCAGGATCTACAAAGCAGAAGTACTTTTAGTAGATACATCATTAAATTAGATTGAATATGTATACAGATAGAGATGAAAGTCAAGGAAGGTCAACTCCAAATTATGCAAAGTGATATAACCTCTCGATAATTTTGTATAAACAGTAGCCGGCAATTGTAAAACACAGGAAAAATAACCGTTAAACTAAAACAATGTAATTTATCCTTTTCAGAAACGCAAAATGCTGCCCCTACTACTTCTGTTTGTCACTGGAGTGGTAGCAGACAATTGTTCCCATCTGTACGACGACATGTTGTACACTAGACAATCAATACTAACCATCAAGGGTCTACCAACCAACTTAGTGTACAATCCACACACGAATGACCTCCTCTTTACCCTAATAGACCTAGAAACTTTACAAGACGACACAGTTCAGACTGAAATGGACCAATTCATACTCAGAAATGGAGAACCACTGAAGATAGAAAACATAAAAGGACAGGCAGCTGCTGTCGACCTACAACGTAATAAAGTCTTTATTGCAAGCGACGAAGGACTCAGTTTCCTTAACAAATCAGATAAAGCACAATTTTTTAGCATGAAAGACGAAGACATAGTGCAGTTGTTCAAACCAAAACAAGGCAATGATCTATATGCAGTAATATTCCCTAACAATGAAGTTTACAGAATTAACCTGAAATTCAACGAGAAGAAACGCTTGGACCACGTACCTTGCGCGTTTATTTTAGCAGTCGATTCCGATGAGAACATATTTTACGAATGTGACTCGAAATACGTGAAAGTTTTGCTTAAAGATTTTCAAGAGCCTATTGAATATGTTGGCATTGGAAAGAATACTGCTAGAGCTATAACTGTTGATGATAGCAATCGAGTTGTATTAGCTACTAACGATGGGTTGTATCTGCTGAGACCAGATAATCTGATTCCTAAGAAACTCATGAATCTAGATTTCATCCCATCAGGTATAGCCACGAATGGAGATGACCTATATTTGTCGACGAGTGGAATTATCTATAAGTATAGCAATGAACATTGTGAAAATGAAGTTTAATAATGCCATTTATTTGTTGTATCGATAGATTGTTATTTATTTTTGAATGCTTTTACTAATTAGTAATAAATTGTTTAGAAAACTATTCGTTTTTTTATACTCCAAGTACATATGGATTTTTATTGGGGTCAATTATCGTAATAAAAGATCCCTTGCTTCTCTGATGTAAAGAGGGAAGTATAAATACAATCCTCAGTAGTATTATACAGTCTGCAACAGAATTATGTATACCATCCAGTCTCTCGCAGACATACAATATGCATACGCGTTGTATGTGTGCGGGAGACTGGGTGGTATACGTTATTCTGTTGCAGACTGTACAAAGAGAGTGCTTATTTACAACCAAATATAATCAAAAGCTGTGTCTGCCGCGACGTTTCCTGGCCATATAATCAACGAATGCAGAGCATTAATAAACGAATTCAGAGCATTAATCAACGAATGCAGGGCATTAATAAACGAATTCAGAGCATTAATCAACGAATGCAGGGCATTAATAAACGAATTCAGAGCATTAATCAACGAATGCAGGGCATTAATAAAACTGACTTCACGTCCTAAACTTTGGCTGTAGTATAAAGTCTCAACGTAATGTAATTTATATGAGATCACTTCAGAAGTATGCTCTAGGTATCTATCTTTTGAAACAAGAATATTTAAAATCAATTGATAATAAATCAATTGACAAATTTAAAACCTCCTCCTTTTGGAAGTCGGTTGAAAATGATGAAAAGTGCTACATGTTGCTGACCACAATACTTTAACCTCTAATATCTTCCTATGGTTTGTGACGCTCATCGAACATGAAGCACAGAACTGCGAAAGTGGCTGGTCGTAGAATATAAATAAAATAGTAAATAAAATCCAAAGACAATCACACCAACCACATGGCCCCAAACTAAGCAGAGCTTGTGTTATGGGATACCATGTAGCGAACTAGTGGGTAATATTACGAAAGCAGATATTTGGCGGTACATATTTTGGGAAGTGTCTGGTTGGTAGTTAAGTGGATTCGGAAAGGGTCTCACTAATAAGATTAGTTGACTCTTTTGACAATCTTATCTAGGGTTTGTAGAAAAATTCTAAGGTCATATGTATGGCTTTGTACTGTCACAGAATACATAGTACTTACAAGTAAGTACCTATCACAGGGATCTGAACGAGCCGGTGGTGGTCCACGAGTTGAGGTTTTTTGGCTTTTATTTCAAACTAAATTCTTATCTGCTGGGGATAGCGGCAACGAAAGTAATATTTCAAGTTGTACCGATGTGAAAAATAAATAATAAAAACTATATAAATTGAAGCAAAAGCACCAGAAGAGGCATGAACGTTACAAACCTTTAGTTCTTAGATAGATAGTACGTCCCAACATCACAACTCTTTGTTATGAGCTCACTGCAGAGCTGTGAGTCTCTCCCCTGGGTGACGAAGAGGATTAAAGTTGTAAATTGTAAACAACCAAGCTGGTCCAGTGCTGGTTAGTGGTGGAATTTTCAGGGTGCCGAAATGGCTTCTGACAAACTCAGCTACTAACTAAAGGTACGCAAGAATACAGCACCACAGTAATGATATCTTACAGTACCTACTTATTTCAGCAAAATCGAAATCAAAAAGTTTTATTCATCATGGGAATTTCACAAAACACTTGATGAAGTCTGTCATCACATACTTCGGCTTTAACTAGTTGTTGATAGTTGTTGAATAAGATATAACAGTAGTTCGTCCCACTGACAATGAAATCAGCATTCGTGCCAAACGGGTGAATTTCATTTCACGATAAAAAAAGAAATACCTAGTTAACTTACTCACATTAAATGGGACTCATGGGCATAGAAAGGGACGGCCTCTTTATGTACCTAATGATGCTGGAACAAATCACTGCAGAAGCGGTCACATTTGGCGGCAGATTTTATATGAAGTGTGGTCGCTAGCCAGACAGAGGCCACCCAGATTAATCTCCATTACGACATGCTTATTGGACTTTGTTTTTTTTTTAAATTTATGTCTAATAATAATAATAAATCAAAAAACCGGAGAAAACTGAGAAAAAATTGTTTCATGAAAAATAATAATAATAATATTCATTTATTTCAGAAAACAAAGGTTCCATATTAGAGAATTCCACACACACTTAGGTATAAAACTAAAATATCATAAGTTAAATAACTGTAAACAAAATAATAATAATAATAGTGAATGTCAAAAGAAATATTACTAATATAACAATTTAAACTCTAAAAATAAAATAAGAAATAATGCAATAATTAACTTAACAAACAAATCAGCTGTATTAAGTCGTTCAGGTCATCAGTAGACGAAAAAAACAAGATCATGGTACCTCTATGTCTACGAAAACTCGCACGCTTCGCAAGAGAAGGCTGTAAGCAATATGACTTCGGAATACCTACACTCTTAGGTTGCTATTTTCATATTTGACCAGACACTTTAAAAGCTTCGCGTAATTTTGAATCTTATTTTTTATAAAATATGGATGGGACGTTTGTCTTCCATGACACCTGATGTTAAGTGAACATGAAGACTAAGGTGGTACACGTCCATCCACGAGAAACCTATTCACTCGACGCTTAAAAGTACTAGGACTAAACTGGTCAGGGAAAATAGACGCAGGCAGTTCATTCATCTCGGTAAAAAAGACTTGTTTATGAATTAAATTAGACGTGAGCCATTTTCTAATCCGAAATCTAATCCAATTAGTTTGTTAATCTCTCTTCATCAAAGAAAATAAACAAACGCTCCGACTTCATTGTATTAGTATCTATTGATAGTGTCATCGGTGAATGCACGAAATTTCTATGAGATGTAACAATAGCTGTACCTACGAGTGTTTTGTTTCTAAATCAATAATAATTAAAATGCATTTGTGTCTCTCCATCCTCCAAAGTCACACGATACATCATTATAATCTCTGGTGTTCTGCCTTCCCCATAAGAGAAGGCGTAAAGTTATGTAATGTTATGTAATAAATAATATAAAACACACTAACCATATAAACTACACATCGAAATAGGGGATCTCTTAGTATTTAGAAATATTCAAACAGAAAGCTATGATTTGAACCCAGGACCTCACACGCTGCAGCCGAACTATGGAACCCATTGAATATTCGTATAATTATATGAATATTAAATAATTTAAATTGTAGTATTCACGTATTATTCTAGGTAAAAAATCTAAAGCCTATTCATCCCTAAGTGACAAGTGGCTTTTTTATATTGTAAGGATAGGACGTTTGTCTTCCATGCCACCTGATGGAAAGTGCGCATGAAAACTATGGTGTTACACGTCCATCCACGAGAAACCTATTCACTTGACACTTAAAAGTTCCAGGACTGTAGTGGTCAGGAAAAACAGACGCAGGCAGATTGTTCCACACCTTGGCAATCCGTACCAAAAAGGAACTATCGAAGCGTTTTGTTCGACTTCTTGGTAAATCCACTATATAGGGATGGAAGTTCTGTCTGCGTCTGGTAGTCCAGTGGTAAAAAGGAGTGGGTTCAATTTTGTCAAAAAGAGCACTCGCACACTCACCAAAATGTAGCCGATAAAATACAGTTAAACAAGCAACCTTACTACTGCCCCTAGCTAAGTGAGTCGTAAAAGCTACCTAGTCACCTTTTGAATAGCCACCTTTTGGTAACAGACTTCTTCAGACTTGGCCAGGATAACGACAAGCCTATATGTGATTCTAGTGCCAAATATCATTGCTCCTGACTTCAGATATGTTTTAATAAAACATTTTCTTCTAAGATGTTTTGTATCGTAAGACTGAGGTCAAACGGAGCCCATTTGACGCGTTGAAAATAAATGAAAACCTTATGTAATCACTGATGCCCTTTGGCCATTGAGCAACTATTGCAGCAACTGGCAACTAGCTGTTCACAAGTATTTCAATGGGACTGCACATATAGCAACTTGAGTTTCGAGTTCCGGTCAACAGTTCCAGTTTCTGTACCTACTCGAAGATTATTGGATGTCAGATTTCAGGGCGCCAAAATGGTTTCTGACAAACCATCTCGACTATATTATTTATTTATTTATTTTTATATTACCTATACATTAAAGCTCTTGACACTCTATTATTGAACGTTTATAAAACATTTTCTTCTAAGATGTATCGTAAGACTGAGGTCCAACGGAGGCCATTTGACGCGTTGAAAAAAAAAATGAAAACCTTATGTAATCACTGAGCCATTGAGCAACTATTGCAACAACTGGCAACTGGCTGTTCACAAGTATTTCAATGGGACTGCACATATAGCAACTCGAGTTTCGAGTTCCGGTGATCGTCAACAGTTCCAGTTTCTGTACTCGAAGATTAATGGATGTCAGATTTCAGGACGCCAAAATGGTTTCTGACAAACCATCTCGACTATATTATTTATTTATTTATTTTTATATTACCTATACATTAAAGCTCTTGACACTCTATTATTGAACGTTTATTTATTACATGCGTAAAGCGTCCATCAACAACACGGGCTTGAACTGAAAATCAGCGCTGAAATTCAAACTTATGAATTTCGGCATAACGCTGAGTTCAGGCCTTTTCGGCGTCAAATTAGTGTTTGTGTTTTCCTTTCGTTAAGACCTCGTTTTATCTCAAATTGTTTTTCTAAATGTTGTTAACATTACTTTTGTGTCGATTTTGCGCCGAATAAAGGATTTTATTATTATTTTTCTTTTTTCAAATATATGCTCTCCGAGGAGGTTAATTCGCCGAATCCAAGTACTAATAATTAATTTGCTAGAGATAGAAACTTTCGTACTATACTGCATGTGTTAAGAATAACGGCTTTTTATTATTACGATACAGCACCCAAGACCGACTGCTTAATGCGCCCTTCGAATCACGGAAGGCACCGTGAGAAATGAACTGTCAGCGCGGCGGTCACCCATCCTGATACCGACCGCGCCGAACGTTGCTTAACCTGCGATATTGTATAATATACACAGTAACCACGGCGCCACGAGACTTCTTACTCGACGATTAAGTTAGTTTCTAACCAACTAGCAACTACTAATTAAAATTTACTAGTTTCCACCACCGAAACGTATCGTACTATTTCAAACAAAACTCTGTGTAAATTGAGCAACTCATCTATGAAAGTTGCTCACAGATTTCCTTAAAATTGCTGCAACTATAGCAACTATCAACTTTTTACAGGAACCTTTTAAAAGATTTTAAGTTTTAAATTGTTTGCTACTGAATGGATAACTTACGATTCGAAATAAAGAATTCAATTGTTTTACAGTTGCCGCATCTTAAGTTGCTCCTTGGGTAAGGCACTAAGGCACGATCTACATAAAAAATTGGAGCTAAAACTAAACGCATAACCAAAATGTGGGTTTATCAGCTTCTAGCTTCAATATTAAGGCTGCAAACTGGACGGCAGCGACAGTGACAGTGACAGCGATTTCCGCGACACCATAGAAATTATTGAGTTTGTATTGCACCGCGACAAATCGCTCTCACGCCCGCTGGCGTCGAGAACGGCCCAGTTTCCCTGCGTCGCTGCCCGCACTGCTGTCTCTGTCGCTGCCGTCCAGTTTGTGCGGACCTTACGCTCCTCCGGGAGGGCGTAGGTGTGATATTGGATTTTATGTTCTGCGAGGTATCTACTCCTAGTTAGGTTGCGGTAATTGGACACCGTAGGGATTTAGCCTTAGGCTTCGAATGCCAAATACCATTGACAACCATTGTGACTATGGTGTAACCTTTGACGTCCGGTCGCGGATTCGATCCCCGTAGAATGCAAACATTTGTGTGCATAAACGCGTTTGTTTGCATCGCTCTGGTTGTAAAATGTGATATGTATGTATTTACGAAAAATTGTATACTGCATACATTACACTTCATGCATACATACATGACTTCACGCCTATATCCCTTATGGGATAGGCAGAACGCCAGAGATTATAAAACCATCTGATGTCACGGTTGACAAGTTTGGAGGTATTATAATTTTAATGATGGTGTCTCCATTCCAGTGACAGGGGGCCAGCCTATCGCCCGCAAAAGTGCCAATAAAACCTCTGTCCCTTACTGATTTTTACAGTATGCCCGGGAAGAGAAGCAGCTGGCACATTTTATGTATATCCGTTGTTTAGAACCTATAAAAGAACGTAGGATAGCTTAGTACAAGCATGCTCAATTAAGGGCAATATAAGTGAGTGTGTCCAAAAAATATTTGTTTATTTAATATTGGCTAAGATTTTTCCAAAAGCAAAACATGATGAGGCCCATATTTATTTAATAATCAGTAAAACGGAACTAACACTCAAAGTTAAACAACACTTTTAATCCTAAGCTCTTCCAGTCAATTTCTAATGAAATAAATAAATAAATAAAAAATAAAATCCCCAGACAATCACACCAACTACATGGCCCCAAAGTAAGCTTGTGTTATGGGATACCATGTAGCGAACTAGGTGGGAATCTAGAATATAATACATAAATAGATAAACACCCAGATGTGTAACATTTTTTTTCTTGTTCCGTGCAGGTTTACCCCAAAGTGGTCGTCAAATAAATATTTGTTGTAATAATATAATCTTGTTATAGTTACTTATTTATTGAGTTATTCCTCATTGTACACAATAACAAAAGGAAAGAAATACAATCAAACAAAATCAGTTTTGAAAGTTGCAACAGGTGGCCTTATCGCTCTAAAGCAATTTCTACCACGCAATCTTAGAATTGTTTGGAAAAAATCTATGGAGATGTAGCGACATCTAGCGACGCTCCATAGAACGATGACGACACGACAGAATTCCTACATCGCGCTATCAAAGTTATTATTACAACTAGCATATATACAACATCAACCGTCGGGCCGTGGGCCGTGGCCTGCCATCCCTTTTCTGGGGATTGGGAACGATCACCTTGTTCCTAAAGTGGTGACCCCGAGCTGAACAACCTTCGCAGCCTTCGAAGAAGAGGACCAACATCTCGTCGTCGTCATCGTCTCCATCACTCTCCACCCACCAGCAGCGAGTACAACACGCCAGCCGCCGCCAGCACACTCCGGGCTACCATGGTGGACCACTAGCTTGTAGCGCTGCAAGCCTGGTCTGCCACCTCCAGCCTCCACCTGCAACTCGGCACAGCACCCTGCACTTCGGCCGGTCACAAGCAGAGTACCTACTCTCCTGCCCGAAGCAGCCGCCAGCCACCCCGACTCACTGGGGCCATTGCAGAGAAGACGCACTGAGGCACTCCGACTCACTGGAGCTTGTCCCGACTCACTGGGACCATTACCTCGACATTGTCCAGGACAGCACCGCATGCAGTTCCGACGCACCGCGAACTAATCATGTGGCATTCTCACCCGGTTCCGACTCACTGGGACCCCACTGGCACGCTGGCAAGCATCTCAAGACGCAAGACCGTTGACGGACCATGAACTTATCGACCTCCGGTCTCGGAGGGGAGTGATGTAGCGACATCTAGCGACGCTCCATAGAACGATGACGACACGACAGAATTCCTACATCGCGCTATCAAAGTTATTATTACAACTAGCATATATACAACATCCCGACATCAACCGTCGGGCCGTGGGCCGTGGCCTGCCATCCCTTTTCTGGGGATTGGGAACGATCACCTTGTTCCCAAAGAGACATCAACCGTTTGTAATGAGACCACTGAAGGGCTATGAATCTCCTCTCTTACCCACGATACACCACCTTGCCGATCTTTTGTCTTTCTAAAGACAATCGGTGTCTTTGAATCGGTTTGTATTTCCCATCACTAAATATCAGCTGTGACGTCACAGTAGGTGTTAAAAAGTCGGCACGCTTGGTTTCAATACAAATCGTGACACTTGCGTTATCTATGTAATTGTATGTCTGTGCTTGAGATTATGAATCTCTCCCCTGGGTGACGACGAGCTGGCCTAGTGCTTTCGTAAAGATTACTTTCACCAAACATAGTTAATCACAGACAAGACGTTTGCTAAAATTGCTAAAAAAATTTGCTAAAAAACCGCGCTAAAATTCTTTTAAAAACAATGACATTTAAACGAATAAGCAACACATATGAAGCTTGTACTAGATACAAATAGATGATAGGTACAACGTAACGCCTGTATCCCTTATGGGGTAGGCAGAACACCAGAAGATATAAAACAATCTGATAACAGCACGACCTGAAACTCAAGACACTGTCAGCTTATTTTGTGTTAACCCTGAACGCTACGCTCGAAGACTGAGAAATAGATGGAGATGATGTATAACTTTTTCTACTATCAATCTGACGCCTGACACCTCAGTCGCTCGTGACCACGGGGTCTGCAAAGACACTGAAACGTCGAGTTAAAATTTAAAACATAAATTATACGCGATTGATCCGGTTAATAAGTAGTTTTATTTAAATTATGAATCGTGAAAACTTAAGACAATATTATTCTGATGACACGTTTGACAAATTTGGAGGCATTATAATGATGGAGAGAGACTCTTGCAGGGACGGGTCAGCCTATCGCCCACAAGAGAAAAACCTCCAATAAAACCTCTGTTAAAAACTTGTACTACTACTTAACTAAACTTGAATCACGTGATCTTATTAATAATAATAATAAATAATAAATAAATAAATATTTCTGACACTCACACAACATTATCTAGCCCAAATTAAGTTTCTTAAAGAACTTGTGCTATGGATACTAGATAACTGATATACTTAAGAAATATATAAACATACATATTGAATAAATACATATTTTTTATTAGAATAAACTTAAATAAACATATAATCATCCATGACTTGACAACTAATATCTGTGTTCATCACACAAATATCCGCCGCCGCCGGGATTCGAACCCAGGACCTCTGGCATAGAAGGCAATGTATGTTACCACTACACCAGCCGGTCGTATTGATATCCGTGCGAAGTCAACGTGTTTTGCTAACTTTAGTAAACAGTATATGTTGCCGCAATCAAAAACGCTTCTATTTAACACTGTTATTTCCTTACAACGAACAAATATCGTCAATTCTCACACTTTACAATATTTCCTACTTACGTATAATAGAATTGAATAATATTCTAAAACTAAACTATAAAAACTGCATAACTTATACATTAGTTAAACATGAAAATTATACAATAAGATTTTAAAAAAGATGGGCATACCTTTCACGTTTTTTAAACTAAATATTTTAGACTATTCGCAACCACAAACCACTCGGTATGAATAATAAGGAACAATTGAAATTTGAAGTATCAATTTTCTTTTGCCAAAATACATTGTTTTTGTTATAACTAGACAATTTGTGATAGTTACCTCATCTATTTAGACCGCTGCGTTAGAATCTACAGGCTGTTTGCATTTATAGGACTATATATGTTTTAATTATGCTTTACCCTAAAAACAGTTAGGGTCTTATAAAAAAAACTGTTAAACCGGATTTGTCGGTCACCGAATGTTTTGATATAATAAAATCCGGTTACAAAAGTTCACTATTGTCCGATCTACTTCGAGGCATAGTGAGGTATTTACCAGAAGCTTCTTTTGTTGTAAAAAAGATGGTTTTGGATCTCTGGAACCAGTAGGGTTCAATAATTTTAAGGTGAAGCTACAAGCTGGTCGCATCTGACTGTCGAAACGTCGAGTTTAAATATAGAAATACATACATACATAACGTCACGCCTGTATCCCTTATGGGGTAGGCAGAACACCAGAGGTTACAAGACCATCTGATGTCACGTTTGACGAATTTGGAGGTATTATAAAGATGGAAAGAGACTATTGTAGTGACAGGGGGTCAGCCTATCGCCCACAAAAACGCCTTTAACACCTCTGTCCATCAACTGACTTTTACAGTATGCCCGGGAAGAGAAGCAGCTGGCACATTCGACGTTTTTCTTTCGCTCCCAGTCCAGCATGGAAGCATTTATATAAATGAAATCCGGCACAAATAACACTGTAATGTAATTTTCTTCAGTCATTATTACCACCAATGCGTAGATAGAACTATTCACTGGCCTATGCTACGAAAGAAAAAGCCTCTGAAAAAATACTCCTCTGGATAGACTTTTCCAGAAGACTCCTCTGAAATTTTGGCTTTGTTAATGCATCACGAGCAATTTAATTTATTCTCTTTTTAATCTGGATAAAACTAGTGGGCAAATATTACCCCAGCCGTTTGGGTAAAGATTTTTGCTCTGAGGTTGCCTTATAGGTAAATATTCTGGAAAGAACTACATACATACATTGCCTCACGCCTGTCTCCCCTTGGGGTAGGCAGAGACAAGGAAACACCAATTGCTGCGATCCAGACATACCTCTTTCGCTTCTTTCACGTTCATCAATCTTTTCATACATGATCGCCGGTTACGGGTACTTTTGACTAGGCCCTTTTTTAAAAATGTCAAAACGAATCTTCACATAGTTCTCATACCCTACCTATCAATGGTTACGAAACTATTTTATCAGGTAGTTCTATTGCATAGTGTCTCCTTAATAGTTCTCTTAATTGACCAGTAGGATCTGGTTATTGCGGTCGGCTTAGAATAAATAGAATTAGCATCCCTGGATGAGCGTGTCATAGAAGCCAACTAATCCCAGTAGCCCCCGGTTAGTGGTGGAGGTTCCACCAGGCTAACAACCAACTTTCATATAAACTCTGCCACCAAATGTCACAGTTTTGGCGTTGATGTGTTCCGGCAATATTTTATGAAGAGCCAGTCAAATCGGCCCGTTTGCTTTCATCTTTCACCTCAAATTCACTTACCATCAGGTAGATTGAGTTAGGCCTCAAGCAGGTTTAGTTAGTCATACATTAAAACATCGTGCTTCGTAGGGCACGTTAAAGAGAGTCACATTTGCGATCTCCGCACGGGGGGGCACTCCACGGGATCGCCGGAAGCGATCACCCGATCACCCAACGCAAGCTAGACTGGGGGGGCAAACCATGGATTCTCCATTACAGTGTACGGTAGAACTCCAGACCAATGGATTTACTGCAACCACAGTGCCCGAAGGATTCCAGCGGACACCTGGATCTATCACCCCCTTTGTCATAGGGAGGTCGGAATGACCAGTCTACGACTCACCCATTTCACCTGTGATGGCACCCGCCCCCGACCCTGAAGCCGCGAAAAGACGCATGCAACGTACGGGACGGAGGTGGGGTAAGACCGCAGAAGAAGCAGTCAGTCCCGGGTGCTGCATATGTACAATATTCGTTAGGGTTTGTCGGAAGCCATTTCGGCACCCTGAAAATTCAGACATCCACGAACCAACACTTGGCCAGCTTGGTGGATTGTGGCCTAAATCTCCTCATCACCCAGGGTAGAGACTCATAGCCCTGCTGTGGGTACAATACATAGTTGTGATGATGAGATTAAAACATACAACTATGGGTATTGACATGGTCAGCAATTTGTTTGGGTATTGAATGATAACGTGGGACGAGCATTATTTCTCGAGGCACCCTGTGAATGGACATTGCCGACATTTACATTCAGATATTTACAAATGGCGGATTCAATAGACAGTGTTTATAAAACCAGGTGGATTCACCAGCCGCACAAAACACATTCATTAATGGAAGGCTGAGGAGCTAGTTGTTATACAAGTGAGCGTCTAGTTCAATTTTTTAACTATTTTTAATAAAATCCAAAAAAAGGCTTCCAAAAAAAGCCTCAAAAAATTTCGAAGATAATTCAAAAAGTGTTGATTTCAAGATTGAGGCATCCTAAAAAAGTGCTCCAGTGGTCGAAAAAAATTCTGATTTCGTCAGTTTTTTATCGTGCGTGCTCAAAGTGATTTTTGTTACAAGTTAATTTGGTGTTCACGATTTTTGATAGCCGTTTCTCGAAGGAAATTAATATTTTGATGGAGCTTCCAAACTTTTATTGTACAGGCAGCTACAAAAGTTGATTAACACATTGAAATTTTCAAAGCTGTTTTTCACCATTTTGTGCCTAAATAACGACTTATATTGACTTCTATATACTTGTGATATTAAAACATGGAAGTTAGTCAATATTAGTAGTTATTTAAGCACATCTGGTGAAACACGAATTTTGAATGGGAAACTTTTTATTGGGAGATTTATAACTGTTGGCGTTGAACGTTCATTTGAATTAAATTTTACCATTTCTTTACTTTCATATAGGTTATCATCATAGATTAGACTAGACTTTTCGATCCCAAATAAATTATTTTTATTGCTTTGGTGATATTGTGAATACTTTTTTAATCTCACTTGATGATAATTGTGAACTGGATTATTGGTGAAAAAATGGAACGATAGAGGGACCTAGTATTTTACTTTTCGCTGCTAAGACGTATCCTGAACAGGATGACTATTTAAAGCGGAATTCATAAGTGCATACCTAATATCTTGAGAAAATATATAAACCTAATATCTTGAGCCTTTTGTTAACATACTTTTTTTCTTCCACAGGATAAACTTTGGTCATGAACTAAAAATGTGTATCAGCAACGTATGTTCAGTCAGCTTCTACCTATTTCTTCTATTTTCTTTATGCAGAACCCAAAAATGCGATAGAGTTAAGATTGGGAATGAATACTACAAGAGGCAACTTATAGCTACTATCGACGGATACGCTACAGGAATTGTATCAGATCCCAGAAACGACAACATTTTCTTTATCCTTCACAAAAGAAACTTCACAAGAGGAATACATTTTTTAAAACATGGCGCCTTAGGTATTAGACCTATAAATCTCGGAGACGATTTGCTTGGACAGTGTATAGGAATTGATGCCCCCAATGGCGTTATATATCTTGGAACGAACCAGGGACTTATAATGTACGATTACTCAAAATCTGAAGTCATTGCTGACAGACCATTAGGAGATGATGATGTACGGAATATCTTTATCGACAAAACTGATAATCAGATGTATATTATCACAGGAACGAACCATGAAGTTCTAAGGTTTATCAACGGTTCTGCGGCTGTCAAAAGATACGAAAAAATTCCGAAGGCTTACAATTTCGTTGTAGACAGTAGAGGAAATGCATTCTACGAATACTTAGATGGTCGATTGTACTTTTTCTCGAACGATTTCTTCGAACCTATTCAATATAAGGGTTTCACCAGAGACTTGAAATATATCTTACAATTGAATAACAACGACGAAGCGATAGTGGCTGTAAAGGGATCCCTGTATCGACTTTTCACCAAGAGTATTTTGCCAGTGAAAATTGGACAAGTAGGATTTAAGATTACAGGTTTGACGTTTGACCATAAGAATAATATTATTATTAGTACCAAAGGAAAAATTTATAAATACAAGCCTATTGACACAAACGAGCCGTGTCCTGCAGATGACTACTTCATGACTAGTATATAAATACTATGTCCAACTCTGCGTGTGCTAAACTTTGTGACTTTGATGTTACCAGAAAATGTGTTGACAGAAAATTTGTAGATAAGGTTTAAAAATGTGGATTTTTGATTCGTATCTTTAAACGCTTATAACACGTAATTTAAACGAAAAGGTTTTGTTTTGAAGCGAAGATTAAAGTATCATTAAGAATATTTATTTTATCAGACTTATTTGCACCCTTTTACCAATATTATGATATTAATTTTTAAAGTTGGGCACGGTGGTTCTTACTCCTTCTTTTTGGCCTCCTTCCAGCATTTAGAAAACTAAATTTTGTATATTTGTAATCAAGACGTTTTCCATAACATAATTTTAGGTTAGGCAACATAGACAGTAAATGTTTTAGGATTGTTCATATCATCGGAATGGTGATACTGTGTAGCAAAATTTTTACGAAGGGCGGTCACTAGCCTGGGGAACCCTGAAGAGCTTTTACCACCATCAGGGATCGCTCTGACTACTTTTTGATGCCTTTTAAGACTCGCCTATCCAAAGGCGGTAGATCTTTTGTAAGCCGACCTTTCTACGGGCCAACGCAGGCGTTGACTCATTTTGCGCGTGACCCAATTTGGCTAGTATATGGAATACTCTTGTCAATGGAATACTTATCCTCTTACTATGTGTATCGTACGCGCGTACGGTACGGACGTAACGTTGACACTCGTGAGGCGTGTCGCGTTGGCCCTTAGTGACTAATGGCGGGTTTCAATATTCAACTGATTGGTATGAGCAACCAGTGTTGCAAGTTGGGTCTTGTCAGAAATTACCTGAAATTTGAAAAAAGTAACCTTTTTATATAAAAGGTAATCAATATATATAAAACTGTTCCGTTACTGACTGAGTGACTGAGGTACTGAGTGACTGAGGTACTGAGTGACTGACAGACAACGTACAGCCGTAACTACTGGGCGTAGAGAGCTGAAATTTGGAACATACATTCTTTTGGGGGTGTAGGGGTGCACTAAGGAAGGAATTCCCGAAATTCCCACGGGAACGGGAAGTATAGGACTTTTTAGTTTGTATGAAAAATCTTATTCCTTGTGTGCACCGATGTGAAACTTGATGTAAAGGTTTTCCAATGTGTGTCTGGTTGTATTATGAAAGGAATTCCCGAAATTCCCACGGGAACGGGAAATATATGAAGTTTTAGTTTGTATGAAAAAATCCCATCCCTTAAGTGCACGGATGTGAAACTTGATATTAAGGTTCCTCAATAAGTGTCTGTTTGTATTATGGAAGGAATTCCCGAAATTCCCACGGGAAGGGGTTGGACTTTTTAGTTTGTATGAAAAATCTTATTCCTTGAGTGTACGGATGTGATACTTGGCATGAAGGTTCTTCAAAGAGAGTCACTTTGACGTTGTGCTACGAAAAAAAATCCCAAAATTCCCACGGGCACAGGAAATATATGATTTTTAGTTTGTATGAAAAAAACTTATTCCTTAAGTGCATGGGTGTGATACTTGGTATAAAGATTCTTTCAGTGGGTGTGTCTGGTTGTATAGTTTCTGAAATTTCCACGAGAAGGGTAGTTAAGCGCATACGAAGTTGCGGGATAAAGCTAGTCTTTCATACCTATTTTTATTTTTTACTAGATAGGTTTCATTATTTTATTTATATTCATTTAATTTTGATAGAATAGAATATTAGTTGTAGGTATCGACTCACATAAACGTCGATGAGTATTTGAGCACTTGCATGCATTTCTTGATTTCGAGCGAGTGAGCTTGATACAGTGAGAAAGAGTACCACGTGTTGTTCCGATTAACGGCTATGATTCTTCACAAAGGTCTGTCTGTTCTCCTGCTAACATGGCTTACCAACATGAAAAGTTCTAAAACGACCGATCCGTTTCAAGTTGCTTGTAAGAAATTAAAAGTTAATTCTACAAATTCTAAAAAATCACCTAATAGTACCTAACCTTTTCATTTTTGTAACCTAAAAGTAACTATTTAGTAAGTACTAGCTGCTGCCCGCGACGTCGTCTGCGTGAACGCTATGCAGCACCAAACGCACCTACGATTATAACACTGCTAGCGTGATAATATGTAGCCTATATGTTGACCCGACTTCTTAACTATCTTCATGCCAAATTTGAAGTAAATCCATGCAGTACTTTTTGAGTTTATCCCGGAAAGGCAAACAGACAAACAGACAAAAATTCTAAAAACTATATTTTTTGTTTCTGTTTCGATTGTAGATCATACCCCAAGTATTCTTTTAAAAAAATATTCAATGTACAGTTTTGACTTTCCTACCATTTTATTATATGTATAGATTTCAAAAATAACCTAAAAGGTAACAAAAGCAACCTTTTGGCAAGACAGTGAGCAACCGATACAGGTACAAAACTGGTAGAAAAAAATATTAGCTACTAGGTGCTAGTTCTCAAATTTGGCGCGGCATCTTTACGTGACGTTCTTCCAAGAAAATAGGCGATATGTGATTTATAGAATATCACGCATTCGCAAATTATTTGTATGATATTTGAACTAAATAAATGTATAAACTTATTCAATTTATTCTTGCTATGTTTTAGTATTCGATAAATATATTATAGTATGTTTTTAGAGCCTTTTGTTAATAATTGCGTTTAATTGCTTACGTAAAACGAAACGCCAATCCTTTGACTTATTTTGCCATTGGTTAAATCACATTGTTATGACGTCAAAGTTAATATTTAATAGATAAATTATGTCATTCAATAATACTCGTCCTTTTTTTGAAGACAGGCATTTTGATCGTGGCAATACGATCAATTTTCATGATATTGCAACCCGCCATAAAAGCACAGGTTTTTAATGACTAACTGCTTGAATGAAAATTTGACAATCCTAGAACTAATTTGGCGAACTGTCACAGGAATCAAACCCTAAGAACTGTCTTAGTTGAGAAAAGTAGGTAATCATCGATGAAACTCCCATTGGATTCGAATTCACAATTGCATGCTGAGCTTTTGTTAAACTTACGGTATTAAAATAACAAATCATAAATGATTAATAACTATTTTTACCACTTTTATTTTGTAACAATTTTTGGGGTCTTTTAGTTATTACATTTATAATAAAAATTCTATTCTATTATGATTTGAGTTTCTGTAAAAGTGCTTTCTATATCTATTCATAAGAAAGATATAATGATATAAATCATAAGAGTAAAAAGTAGACTAGGTATATAACATTTAATGTTTGTATTTTTGAATTGTAAAAACTCAAAAATTAAGTAAGTATTATTTCTATTTATTATTAATTATACCTAAAGCTACACGCCTTCCGGCGGAAAGACCTGACAATTTGACCAGTCGGTCTGGGATCAGGGCAAGAGGGAGAGAAACCGGCGAACTATTCGGGCAGTATCTAGCAAAACCGCTTTTTGCATGCGTGCTGGAAGCGAACCGCCGCCGAATCCCAGCCTTTCAAGGTTTCTGACCAAAGTGGCCGGGGTCAAACCGTTTGCGGATAATACAGCCGGGATGATTTCGGTGGACATAACTTCCCACATTTCGGTCACCTTGTGTGCAAGGTCCAAGTACTTGCGTTGCTTTTCGGTCTCGGCCTTCACGAGGTTCTCGTCATGTGGTATAGTTATGTCCACCAAAAACACCTTGGGCGACGAGCGGTCCATTAACACGATATCAGGTTTATTCGCTAGAATAGTCCTGTCCGTGATAATGGGCCGATCCCAGTAGAGCTTGGCGCTGCCGTTTTCGAGAACTGGCTCCGGCGTGTAATGGTAATAAGGCAGTTTCTGACGGATGAGACCGTATTTCAGAGCGAGCTCTTAGTGGAGAATCTTGGCTGCTTGGTTGTGTCTATGCAGATACTCAGTGTTAGCAAGAACCGAACAACCCGAAACCACATGTCTGAGGGACTCGCCAGGTTGGCGGCACGCCAGACATACCTACGTCCACTGTGCCGTCCCTCATAATGTATTTCCGGTAGTTGTTCGTCTTGTTATTATTTATTATTACCAAGTGAATCTGCTTAGTAGCCATTAAAGTAAGAAATAGTCGTTTGTCTTCCACCTCACCTTTTGGATAGTTACTATGAAAACGAAAATGACACATCTATAAAGATGGCTCTATTCTTAAATAACTGAAATTGAGCATTATTAAATGCAAAAACTTAAAATTCACTCAGCATCTGAAAGAACCTTTAATTAAAGAAAGATTATAAAGGTAGGTACACATTTCTAACATTTTACCGAGTATTATCCCGTAACTAAAACATAATCCGTGTCAGTGCTATAGTGTGTTCGTCTTTTGTTACGCGAACAATTGAACAATTGTCACGTGCTACAGTAATGCTTTAATCCATTCTGAACTCTGGGAGCTTGCCAAACACAGAATTTTAATAAATAAAACATAGAAAATCAAATAGTTAATAAGTATGAACGCTGGTATTTTGTTTTTTTTATTAATCAACTAAATCCACGTTTAACCTCAACCTCGCCTGATGGTTAGTGAAGATGAGGTCGAACATGACAGCACACGGGCTTGGGAAAGAACTCACTCTCCATAAAATATTGTCAGAACACATCACTGCTGCTGGAACGGTGATATTTTTCGGCTTATTTTATGTGTATGCTCACTGACACACATCTCAGTTTCAAAGGATTGTATACATGCAGTTATGACACACGTTGAAGTACGCCAGGTGACAAGAATAAGACACGGGGTAAGACTGGATCAGTGGATCACGAAGAAGACTAATAGGCGGTTTAAAGAAAATAAAAATACAGTTTCCAGTTGTTAAGCTACTGTTACACATGCTCGAAAAAAAGCATGCTTGAAAGCTTGCTATTTAGTATGCTCATTACGAGCATGCTTAGGAGCAGTTTACATTTGCTAGCAATAAACATGCTAGTTTTAAGTATGCTTATACAGGGTTGATTTGTAGTCACCAGGCAATTTTTAATGTTAGTTTCTTTGATACAATATAAACGTACCTGTATATTTATTTTAGCGTCGCTCAGTAAAAAAAAGTAGAAATATGGAACCACAAACTTTAAAAAAAATAGTCACTGTTGATGAACATAGATACTACGAGGCGGCATTTCCTTGATAATACCACGACGTATTGCTACAAAATGTGTGTAGTAGCTCGTAGTCATCTTTATTTTAATGGTAATTAAGAGTGACCATGCCTTAATTAATGTGCTGGCGGATAAATTAATTTCCTTGTAAAAAAAAACTTTTGTTTTGCAAAAATCGTTTCGATAAATGATACTTATTGTGTAAAAAAATTTTGGCCGTTGACAACAAATCAACCCTGTATATTCAAGTATGAACAAC
Organism: Stenoptilia bipunctidactyla; assembly: GCA_944452665.1. NCBI lineage: Eukaryota > Metazoa > Arthropoda > Insecta > Lepidoptera > Pterophoridae > Stenoptilia > Stenoptilia bipunctidactyla. The sequence goes on from OX101745.1 coordinate 18,347,885, forward strand.
TGATTGATACTAGCATGCTCAATAAACAAACATGTTTAAACCCCACTTCCACCGCGCCGCTGGTAGCATGCTCGAAAATCGCTAGCACGTGTAACAGTAGCATTACTGTTTAGAATCTCGCAATCATTTTTATTAGTAACAAAGCCCGCTCTTGATCCCAATCTCACCTTGTGGAACAAGTGCAGCAGTGCGAGCACAGAACTTTATCGACTCGTATTGTTACGATTGTTCGTATAGTATGGAGACGGTTTGTTAGCAATAATTGAAATCTATCCATTGCCGCACGGCCAGCTTAAATGTGTGCCTTGTTAATTTTGAATGTTTGTAAACATGTTGTACTCTTAAGGACGCGTTTCCGCAAATCTTCAAAATAGGGTATTTTCTGGTACATATTGTGATAAAATGGCGCAAAGTTTAGTATAATTACAGGTACTAATAGATAGATAAGACTTTCATCTCCATTTATTATATAAAAATAATATAAATAAATTTGTTTTTGTGGCTTAAAAACTAATTTTGCGATGCCTCGTCGCACGAAAATGATGATTTTAAGCCAATTTACGGTACCATTTTGGTATGAAAACACAAGTATTTATGAATAAAAAAAATACTATTCGATGGTTGACATGTTCATTTTTGATAATACGCATTTTTTTCTTTGAAATTACTACTAAAAACCCTTTAAAAAAAAATAAAACCAAACACGTAATTTTCTTCATGTTTGTATAAATGCGTAAATCTTAACACACTCTGGTAAGGGTTATTATACTTTAGCAAATAATGTCAATATCATTACAAACAAAAACTAGATATCTTCAGTCTGCGCTCAGCCGCTGTCGAGAGTGGACATGTATCGCTTTTGAGTTATTTTTCGTGCTAAGAAACATCGCTGTACATACACAATTTATTACATCAAACAAGTCTCGATACTTGACGCTCTCTGAACTGAGTTGAAAAGGTAATAATATAATTTATTTGAAAAAAACAAAAATTACAAAACCTTTTATGATTAGGATTGAATTTGGAAACTTGGAATCATTATTTTTGTTAGGACTAAACCTTATCTCCAGTTCTGGTAGTGGGGTCTGAAGGTATACCTCGAGGTGCTACTGGTACTCCTAGACGGGTAAAGCTAGGTATATCGAGTTTGGGCTCATTTTGATTCGAAGGAAGAGACCTTACCACCAGTTTTGGTAGTAGGAGCTGAAGGTATACCTCAAGGTGCTACTGGTACTCGTAGACCGATAGAGCTAGGCATGTCGAGTTTGGGTTCATTTTGATTCGCAGGACGAGACCTTACCACCAGTTCTGGTAGTGGGAGCTGAAGGTATACCTCGAGGTGCTACTGGTACTCCTAGACGGGTAAAGCTAGGTATATCGAGTTTGGGTTCATTTTGATTCGCAGGACGAGACCTTACCACCAGTTCTGGAAGTGGGAGCTGAAGGTATACCTCAAGGTGCTACTGGTACTCGTAGACCGATAGAGCTAGGCATGTCGAGTTTGGGTTCATTTTGATTCGCAGGACGAGACCTTACCACCAATTCTGGTAGTGGGAGCTGAAGGTATACCTCGAGGTGCTACTGGTACTCCTAGACGGGTAAAGCTAGATATATCGAGTTTGGGTTCATTTTGATTCGTAGGACGAGACCTTACCACCAGTTCTGGTAGTGGGAGCTGAAGGTATACCTCGAGGTGCCATTGGTACTCCTAGACGGGTAAAGCTAGTTATATCGAGTTTGGGTTCATTTTGATGCGTAGGACGAGACCTTACCACCAGTTCTGGTAGTGGGAGCTGAAGGTATACCTCGAGGTGCCATTGGTACTCCTAGACGGGTAAAGCTAGTTATATCGAGTTTGGGTTCATTTTGATGCGTAGGACGAGACCTTACCACCAGTTCTGGTAGTGGGAGCTGAAGGTACCATATTTTAAAAGAACTGAACAGGACACAAGGAACTGAAATCTATAGGCGGTCAGATTTGGTGGAATCGGGTTTTCATATTTTAAAAGAAATAATAAAATTTATGGACAAAGGATAATGCAAGTGATTGGGCTCCAAAAAAAAAGTCATTGTGCAGAGATGAGATGAGAGTCAGATTATAGATTAGACACATGTCATTCATATTTGTTAGGACGCCAAAAAATTAGCCCTGGGAAAAAAAAGATATGACCAAAAATACATTTTGCGTTCAATAGAATAAAAATCGTTTTCTTTTATGATACAGAAACTGAACGCCCGTAGATTTCTACGAGTGTATTCGTATAACCTTTACAGCCATTGACTACGAAACGAGTGAATATTGTAAATAAATACGATTATTGGTAAAAAAAGTGCTTGTGTGATCCTTATAAGTACCTAATGGGTTGGCTACACAGTAGTAAACCGCGATTAGTTCGTCTCTTTTCTTAGTATAGCGACTTCCCTTCTTATTATCGTCGAGCGAGACAGCAGTGCGCTGTCACAAAAGAGATGTTATTAATCTGTCTCTTTTCTTACTATAGCGAACTTTTTGCGGCACTGGTTCGGCGACATTGGAAGCACGGTTTACAACTGTGTAGCCACCCCTTTTGATTTGATTTGTCTTTTTTCTTACTTTAGCGATGTCTCTTATACGGCACTGGTTCGGCGACATTGGAAAAGCAGTTTACAAATGTGTAACAAATGTGTAAACAAACCACCCCTTATGAAATAATGGTTTTTTTTTTTTTATTAATTATGGATGGGACGTTTGTCTTCCATGCCACCTGATGTTAAGTGAACATGAAGACTAAGGTGTTACACGTCCATCCACGAGAAACCTATTCACTCGACGCTTAAAAGTACTAGGACTATACTGGTCAGGGAAAATAGACGCAGGCAGTTCATTCCAAACCTTGGCGACCCGTATCAAAAATGAACTGTCAAAGCGCTTAGTTCGACTTTTCGGAATATCTACCACATACGGATGGAAGTTCTGTCTGCGTCTAGTAGTCCGATGGTAAAAGGGTGAGGGTTCAATTTGTTCAAACAGAGCACTGGCGCACTCACCAAAATGTATCCTGTAGTACACGGTTAAACACGCAACCTTACGACGATGCTCTAAGGTCTGCAGTTTTTTGGTTGTAAGGTCGACGTCGTTAATTAATTTACGGGCTCATCGGTCAACGGAGTCCAGCGCTTCTAGTTGATATTTGGCTGAACCATCCCAAAGATGACTGCAGTACTCCATGCATGATCGCACTTGAGCTGTGTATAAGTTAAGAAGCTGTGCAGGGCTGAAGTACCGCCGTACCTTCGAGATGATTCCCAACTTTTTCGAAGCTACTTGAGCCATGGACACAATTTGTTGACCGAAGTTTAAACTGGATGTTAAAGTTACGCCTAAAAGCCCTAGATGGTCAGTGATGGGGACAGATACATTTTGGAAAGTGGGCGTAAATGTGAAGGTGCTCTTTTTTGCGGAGAATAGACATGCCTGAGTTTTGGTATGTATGGTTTATCTAATACTGCCATTTAGAATAAGCTAATGTGTTGGTATAAGTGGTTATCGTTAATGAAAAAAGTAAGACTTTTAAACACATGATTTATTATTTCATTCATTACCATTGGTAAGAGTTCTTAAACATAAAATAAGTACTATTTTTGAAGACGTTATTCATTATTTCAGTACAATTAAACAGACATCATAAATTATAAAAGGAATAGTACTTTTAAACACATGATTCATATTAACAATACAATTAAATATCATAATCATAAAAGAAGTTCGACTTTCGACTCGAACCCCGAAATGTTTCGAATAAAATGGATAATGCGCGCTAATAATGTGCTCCGAGAAAGAGATAGAGAGCGTTAATGAAATCTAGTTGTAATAATTATATAACCACTATTAGACTTTATTAACCACTTATAGTAACATACTAGCTTATTCTAAACGGCAGTATTAGATGAACCATACATACCATTATTTCATGAGGGGTGGTTACACATTTGTAAACTGCTTTTCCAATGTCGCCGAACCAGTGCCGTATAAGAGACATCGCTAAAGTAAGAAAAAAGACAAATCAAATCAAAAGGGGTGGCTACACAGTTGTAAACCGTGCTTCCAATGTCGCCGAACCAGTGCCGCAAAAAGTTCGCTATAGTAAGAAAAGAGACAGATTAATAATAACATCTCTTTTGTGTGTCAACGATAATAAGAAGGGAAGTCACTATACTAAGAAAAGAGACGAACTAATCGCGGTTTACAACTGTGTAGCCAACCCATTAGGTACTGATAAGGATCACACAAGCACTTTTTTTTACCAATAATCGTATTTATTTACAATATTCACTAGTTTCGTAGTCAATGGCTGTAAAGGTTATACGAATACACTCGTAGAAATCTACGGGCGTTCAGTTTCTGTATCATAAAAGAAAACGATTTTTATTCTATTAAACGCAAAATGTATTTTTGGTCATATCTTTTTTTTCCCAGGGCTAATTTTTTTAGCGTCCTAACAAATATGAAAGACATGTGTCTAATCTATAATCTGACTTTCATCTCATCCCTGCACAATGACTTTTTTTTTGGAGCCCAATCACTTGCATTATCCTTTGTCCATTAATTTTATTATTTCTTTTAAAATATGAAAACCCGATTTCACCAAATCTGACCGCCTATAGATTTCAGTTCCTTGTGTCCTGTTCAGTTCTTTTAAAATATGGTACCTTCTGCTCCCACTACCAGAACTGGTAGTAAGGTCTCGTCCTACGCATCAAAATAAACCCAAACTCGATATACCTAGCTTTACCCGTCTAGGAGTACCAGTGGCACCTCGAGGTATACCTTCAGCTCCCACTACCAGAACTGGTGGTAAGGTCTCGTCCTACGAATCAAAATGAACCCAAACTCGATATACCTAGCTTTACCCGTCTAGGAGTACCAGTAGCACCTAGAGGTATACCTTCAGCTCCCACTATCAGAACTGGTGGTAAGGTCTCGTCCTAAGAATCAAAATGAACCCAAACTCGACATGCCTAGCTCTATCCGTCTAGGTGTATGTACCAGTAGCACCTCGAGGTATACCTTCAGCTTCCACTACCAGAACGGGTGGTAAGGTCTCGTCCTAAGAATTAAAATGAACCCAAACTCGACATACCTAGCTCTACTCGTCTAGGAGTTCCAGTAGTACCTCAAGGCATACCTTCAGCTCCCACTACCAGGACTGATGGTAATGTCTCGTCTTATGAACTCGAACTTGACATGCCTAGGAATAGGAATTCCAGTAGAAGCCCTCGAGTGTACCACCAGCTCATCAGGTTCGATGGTGAGGTTTTATCGTTACGAATAAAACGAGCTCAAACTTTCCGAGCACTTTAATTAATCTTACCCAATTTAATCGTTTTAATAAAAGAATTTGCAAATATTTAAAACTAAAGTATCAAAACTGTTCAAAACCTTTCGTCTTTTTCACGGCACGCTTGTGTGCGTGAATCTTATACATGTAGTAGTAGAATTCGATACCTAGCCTTTTCGGAAACGCATCCTTAAATAACTGTAAAATAAAAAAAATACAATGTTACTAAAAACTTGCAACCGACTCCATTGACTATACGAACATTCGTTAACATACGATTCGATAAAGTTCTGTGCTCGCACCACTGATTTGCTAAATCGTGCCCAATAACTCAATCATCTTAAAGAGGTGTTTTCTCGCAGCCATTGATTTTTTCACCAGCTTGTCGATAATTTTTAAATCGAAGTACCTATTAGGTGATACCACACCAATCGATCAACCGTCGACGAATGAAACAGTTGACGTCGTCGATCGGTAGTTTTTACGGGCCATGACCCGTCCACCCACCGAAATTTATCGTTTATCGATAACATTTTGTCGATAATTTTTAAATCGTTTCGAATGTTACGTTGATAATTCCAGGAACAAATAACATCACAGGAGATTGTAGTTTTTCAGATTTGCTTAACCATGCCCAATAAATAGCTTATCGATAATAAAATTAATAGAACTAATAGGACAAGTAATTGTTTCGAAAATTACGTTAATAATACCAGGAACACATAACACAGGAGATTGTCGTGTTTCAGATTTGCTTAATCGTGCCACATGAGTAGATAAACGGATGTGATCGTGCCCAATAGCTCAATCATCTTAAAGAGGTGTTTTCCTGTGAAGTCCTAGTATTTTAAAAATCAACTTCAATTGAATTCGTTTTAAAATAAAAAACTAAATAAAAATTTTGAAAAACCCACGACGCGACGGTTAAAAAGTAATTGAAAAAGAATAAAATAATTTAAAATCCCCCGACTGAAATGATTAATGTGACGAGAGACAATTAACGTGAAAAGCTTTTTTAAAAGTTCACTTGATTTCCACAGAGTCGGTCATATTATGAACACCATACTATTCGTTTTCATAGCACTTCCCTACGCTTACCTATTGGGTTCTCGAAGATGTAGATGTCGCAATAACATAGGTATTCAACTCCCTATGAACTTTATAAGAAGAGCAAGAAAATCCGTCTGGGGCTGCCATTGAATGAATTCGTTTTGTAGTTTTATATTGAAATTTAAAATATTGATGGCAGCCCTCGACGGATTTTCTTGCTCTTCTTATAAAGTTCTTGATGATGATGATGACAGATTAAGTAAACATTTTTCACTAACTAAATCCCATAAAGAAAGCGTATCAAATGATTATCTAAAATAACTATCTTATACAGGGTGTCCCGAGTAGACCATTGTAGACCATGTAGAAAACACTAAGTATTGGTGTACAGTAAATTTATATACGAGTATCATCCAGAACATTTTTAATACCTACGGCTCAGTTGGTAGAGTACCCGCCCGGTAAGCGGGACTCTCAGGTTTAAGGATTATTTTATTTGGTATATTTTTTCAGATCTTTCAACACAATTGAGCATTATTTAAATGCAAAATACTTTAAAATATTATTTGGTTATATTATTTGTAATAGATTTCCGCCATTAATAATAATAATTGAAATCTTCATATTGCCTACTTACAACCCCAATTCAACATTTTAACGGGTTGTTCCTTCTTCATGCTTATTCTCAATCCAATGAAAACTAGTAGGTATTCCTTACTCAACCTAAAGCAAATATCACCAAAAAATTACGAAATGCAAAACAGTTTATTTATACGGTAGACATACTTGCCTAGTATAAGAAATTAATAGTGCATATTAAACAAAATAGATAAAACTACTTTTACTCTTAATTTTTAAACATATGACCTCTTGCTTCCATGCTGGACTGGGAACGAAAGAAAAACGTAGAATGTGCCAGCTGCTTCTCTTCCCGGGCATACTGTATAAGTCAGTTAAGGGACAGAGGTTTTAGAGGCGTTTTTGTGGGCGATAGGCTGACCCCCTGTCACTAAAATAGTCTCTCTCCATCTTTGTAATACCTCCAAATTTGTCAAACATGACATCAGATGGTCTTGTAACCTCTGGTGTTCTGCCTACCCCATAAGGGATACAGGCGTGACGTTATGTATGTATGTATGACGTCTTTGAGACCTATTTGTTCTCAATAAACTTACGTACTCAAACTACGCTCATATTTGGATCTTCTGGTGTGATGGTGTGACGTCATCCATAAAAGTACAAGCGCAAGAGAAAACATGATGTGAGCATTTGCACGTTTTGTGCTGATTCTGATTGTGAAGAAAATATAATAAATAATAAATATTTCTGACACTCACACAACATTACCTAGCTCAAATTAAGTTTCTTAAAGAACTTGTGTTATGGATACAAGATAACTGATATACTTAACAAATATATAAACATACATATTGAATAAATACATATTTTTTATTAGTATAAAACATATAAACATCCATGACTTGACGGCTAATATCTGTGTTCATCACACAAATATCCGCCGCCGCCGGGATTCGAACCCAGGACCTCTGGGATAGAAGGCAATGTATGTTACCCACTACACCAGCCGGTCGTCGAATATATAATTACATATACATAAATTCATACATACATTATACAGGGTGACTGGTGACAAATTTTAGATACTGAATCAGTGATGAGACAATCAGAGTGATACACTGATACAGAAGTAAAAGAAATAAATAAATAAATACTGAAGGAGAGCACTCTGTACTCGATTCTGATCATAATTATGTAATAAAAATAGGTACTTAATTTTTCATTAGAATTCCCTATAAATAATTAATATTATGTTACTATATACTTTACATACAACTGAGTCGATCGCGGCACGTGACCTGGCACGCGGATCGCTGCCAACGCTAGCGTAACCATGCGTAGCGTAATCAATTCTTTAACTTTCGGTTAAGGTTACTCAGTAAATAATTAATATTTATTTTTTATTTTATTTTTTCTCTTCATTTATGATCTCAAACTATCACGTCCTTGAATTTCAAAAGTGACCCACCAGTCACCCTGTATAAATTCACGCCTGTATCTCTAATGGGGTAGGCAGAACACCAGAGGCTATAAAACCATCTGATGTCACGTTTAGAAAATTTGGATGCATTATAATGATGGAGAGAGACTATTGTCAGCCTCTCGCCCTCAAAAAAACCTCTAATAAAACCTCTGTCCCTTAACTGACTTTTACATTATGCCCGAGAAGAGAAGCAGTTGGCACATTTTATGTTTTGTCTTTGCTCCCATTCCAGCATGGAAGAAATATAAAAAATATAAATTCATTCTCATAAAGTAACTGTAATTTGGGACGTAGATATTTTCTCGAGCATCCTCTGTAAAGACTTTGGCGACATCCACGCTCAGATATTTACAAATGGCGGATTATGCTGTTATTCAATATGTTTACAAAACTTGGCGAAAACGCCGGTCGCGAAAAATACAGTTCTTGTTGCAAGGCTGAACAACTAGTTGTTTTACAAGTGAGCTTCTCCAATTTAATTCTTTTACATAAATTTTATTTAATTTTTCAAAAAAAGGTTGACTATCTTCGAACATGATCAAGTATTGCAAATATTTCGAAGAATATAATAGTGCGGTGTAACTATCCTTGGAAAGAAATAGTGGTGATATTTGTAGAAACACACCAAAGGTTAAATTTAGTTTTAATTATTTTGTCAGTTTTTTGTAATAGACGTTTTTTACTGAGTAATTTATACAGGGTGACCGGTGGGTCACTTTTGAAATTTAAGGACTTGATAGTTTGACAATATAAAGAGAAAAAAATTAATAAAAATAAATATTAATTATTTACTGAGTGAACTTAACCGAAAGTTAAAGAATTGATTACGTAACGCATGGTTACGCTAGCGTTGGCAGCGATCCGCGTGCCAGGTCACGTACCGCTATTGACTCAGTTGTATGTATATTAAATAGTAACATAACCTAGTATTTATTAATGGGGAATTCTGTGAAAAATTAAGTACCTACTTTTATTACATAATTATGATCAGAATCAAACACAGAGTGCTCTCCTTCAATATCTAAAATTTGTCACCCTGTATAAAGTTTCTTGTTACTGGTTAATTTAAATTCAATTAGTTGAAATAATATTTCTTAAATTTAATAAATTGATAACTTTAATGTAATTGCAAATGCACAATTTGTATAGATGATGTTTAACTACTGGGTGGTACAGATGGATGACGGATTTAATAGATGTCTCAAAATTCTGTTTTTGATACTGAGATCTCCGCATCAAAGAAGAATTCACATGCTGATATTTTATACCCAGAATAGTTGAAGGTCATTAATTAACATGTCGATTTTCTCCCACAGAAATAACTTTCGTTATTAATTAAAAATGAATACCAGCAGCAACATATGGGCGGTCAGCTTCTGCCTATTTTTTCTGTTCTCATTATGCAGAACTCGAAAATGTGATCGTGTTAAACTTGGAAACGAATACTACAGGAGGCAACTTTTAGCAAGCATCGACGGATATGCCACAGGAATTGTATCAGATCCCAGAAACGACAACTTATTCTTCATCCTCCATAAAAGGAACTTTACAAGAGGTATACACTTTTTAAAACGTGGCTCTGGTATCACACCTATAAATATTGGAGGTTTGATTGGACAGTGTATAGGAATCGATGTCCCAAATGACGTGGTATATTTTGGAACCAACCAAGGTCTGGTAACGTATGATTATTCAAAAACCAATATATCTGGTGATAGACCTCTTGGAGATGACGACGTACGGAATATCTTTATTGACAAAAGTAATAACCAAATGTATATTATCACAGAATTTAACCATGAAGTACTGATGTTTATCAATGGTTCTGCAGCTGTGAAAAGGTACGAAAAAATACCGAAAGCTTACAATTTTCTCTTGGATAGCAAAGGAAACGCATTTTACGAATACATTGATGGTCGATTGTACTTTTTTTCGAACGATTACTTTGAACCAGTTCAATATAAAGGTTTTACAAGTGACCTTAAATATATCTTGCAATTAAATAAGAACGACGAAGCGATAGTAGCTGTAAAAGGTTCCCTGTACCGACTTTACACCAACAGTGTTTTGCCAGTGAAAATTGGAGATGTTGGATTCAAAATCACTGGGTTGACCTTTGACAATAAGAATAATATAATTGTTAGTACTAAAGGAAAAATTTATAAATATAAACTCTTAAAAGCAAACGAGCCTTGTCCAACCGATGACTACTTCATGAGCAACCTTTAAATACTTAAACTGAACAACTGTAGGCGTGCTCTGCGACTATTTCTCAAAGTGGATTTTCGAGGTATCTGAAAAATTGTGATGAGATATTTTTTTTACTATTACTCGTAAATTTGCATCTTTAAACGCTTATTACTCTATAAGATTTTGTTTTGAAGCGAAGATATGTTATTAAAAATATTGATTAAAGCAGGTTTATTGTTTTCCTTTACTAAGGTGATATTTATTTATAAAACTTTAAAAAGTAACAAGGTAAGTAATATTTGTGTGTACGAAAGTGTTTTCTGCAATTTTGTTGACATTTGTTTACCTTACTCTTTCTTTGGTATATTAGGGAAAAATAAAACCTTTCGAATATATTTAGCCGTTTTACAAGTGGTTATCGTTCCGATTTTGTCAAAGTAGCCTTTGGAGTACCACAGGGCTTTCATTTAGGTCCATTTTTCTTAAACACCAAGATACAGACATATTTGTTATGATAAGCTCGGAACGTAACTATCTCATCTGATATAAAAAGATGATGAGGTCGAAGATGCAAGCGGTCAAATTCTGGAAGGAACTGGGCGTTAAATATGGTTGTTATTAGATAGCAGATCTTATATGAGGGACAGTGCTAGCCAGTTAGAGAATCCTATCACCAAGGGCGGGATCCCAAAGATCCCAAGGATACTAATCTTACTATCACTCAGATTTTCACTTCAGAATAGAGTTTATGACATCTTCATCCACAGGTGCTAGGGCTATTCTAAGTCAACCCTGCATGGCTTAGATAAGTAAAGTTTTGTGTGTTTTCCAGCACTGCCAGATATGTGAGCTACTAAGTACTTTCAGAGATATCGTATGTTTTTGTAAACACAGCCTATGGAATCCCACAATATCCGCCATTTGTGAAATTCGACTACTTCAGTATACAGGGTGCGTCTCAATTGTAAGAAAATATACTCTACTAGCAGTTTCAAAGTTTCAGTTTACCCGAGTTCCTTCTGATCTAGTAGGAATTTGTTGATAAAATGTAGCCTATGTTAATCCTGAATACTGCTGCTTTTATATAGCGTAAATTAATATAGAAAAGCAGATTTAAAGGTCATTTCATTAAAGGAAACAAACAAAAAATAAAACGTCTCAACAACAACATTTTAATTTAGTTACTCACCCTCCCAAATCCTTATACAATATGATTCTTATTTATTTATATATTTTGGTAAAGTAACAATCGCCTCACGATTAGGGTTGCCAACTTTTTTTTCTAGAAATAAATTATTTTCAGTCTGAAAACAATATCAAACAGTATTGTGGAAAAATAAACAGTATTAAATTTATTTAGTGTTTTAAACCCTTATTTTTAGAGCTTCTTGCACAAATTAGTAATTAAAGTCTAGCATATAAAGCATTTAGCTTTCTATGCTGAAAACAGTATTTTATATACTTTATTTTTGTTCAACAGTAAACAGTATAATGTAGTTAAAAATAGTATAATACTGTTAAATACAGTATGTTTGGCAACCCTACTCATGATGATCATAAAATGATGGTAAGTATCCCATCTCTAAAGCAAATACAAATGTGACCAAGATCGTTTTTAAGCATGTCTAAACGGAATGACCCCCTCTTAGTGGTAGGATACACTTGAGGGGTTAATGAGGGTTCGCCTGTCGAATTTATATCACCGTTGCGTCGGCGTTGTGTTTTGGCAAAGTTGTATCAAGAGCTAATTCGTTCCTAAGTCCGTGTCATTTTAGACTTTATCTTCCTTACGATAAGGTTGGTTTTGTCACCATTATAGTTTACTATTTAACTGTTCGTTATACAGGGTTAACTTTAATTAGCGCATCACCTCTTGCAGGCAGCCTCTTCACCTCTGTCCCAATAATATTTTATTTACATAGAAGTTAGTAATTTGTACAACCTACACAGGCCGATATATGGATGAATGTTTGGTACCCTTTCACTGCTACTAATAACAAAAACTTTATTTTCATTACATTACATTAAACAAAATTTTATGGTCATCGCGGGTAAAGCCGCTATAAAAGCTTGTAATTTATTTAATTAAGCGTGACAGATCGATATAATATTATTGTTATACAATTAATTATCTAAAGTAATTGAAATAAGTTTTATAGTTTATTTTCTAAATGAGAAGAAATACTCAATTACCTTCAGGATTTTTTAAGTAACTTTTATTAACAACTAATATTTTATGATTATAATTACATAACAGTGAAAAAATTTTAATTGCCAAAGAGTGTCTTTTTAGTGTTCCGTACCCAAAAAAAAACTTAGTTTTAAGTTTAGTAGAAGAAGATGGTTAAAACGGGACTATTGCTAAGGCTCCACTGTCCTTCTGTAATCACGCTGTATCTCATGAACAGTGATAGTGAGACAGTTGCAATTTTCACAGATGTTGTATTTCTGTTGCTGCTATAACAACAAATACTAAAAACCAGAACAAAATAAATATTTAAGGCGGCTGCCATACAACAAACATACGTAAGTAAGGTCGAGGTTCCTACAGAACTAACTAGATGGCGCTTTATTCAATTACGATATAAATTATTTTTATAACGACTTCGAAAAGGAGGAGGTTCTCAATTCGTGTGTATATTTTTTTGTGCCTTTGTTACACGATATGATATGCTTCATATGATGGAGGATACTTCAGAGGTGGTCCCATATAAATTTCATCGAAATCGGTTGAGTACTTCATTGAAAATTTCAGACTTTTGAAAAAATATGTATGATTTCGGAGAATGTTTACGTTGATGACATTCTCAACTCAGCCAAAGTTTTGACGTGAAGTCGGTTTTTTTAATGTTCTGCATTCGTTGATTATTTGTTGGTTCGCAATGCAGTATTATAATGTTTCATTAAGTGCATATGATCGGCAATTGTATCTTTGGGTACAGAACCCTTCGACCGCGAGTACGACTCGTTCTTAGCCGTTTTTTTTATGTAACTGGTTGCGTAAGCACAAGCGATGATGCGGCGAAATATATTTTATGTTCCCGCCAAATTAGGTAAGTGAACACAGAAAGTGATCTGCAATTATTAGTGGTTTATTTGTTTATGAGGTAGCTTTCTTAGCCGAGCTTAAGGAGGGTATCATGTTAGCTCAAGAGCTTTCGCTTTTGAGAGCACGCCTTTGAGAGCAAACAAATCAACAAATCCAAATCACAAGAATGAAACTTATTTTTTTTCCCTACTACGGCGAAGCAAAAGGAGGGTTATGATTTTGATCTGTATGTACCTATCTATGTAAGTATGTATGTAAGTACTATCGAAAAATGTTCCGGTGTTCCACCGTTAAGGCTAAATTCACTTGCACTTTAATAAATAGGCAGTTCGGTTAGCTCCTTTTATTATCATTTTATTTTAACTAGATAAATAAGCCAGTCAGTAATATTATGATAAATTACGCTTATATTATATTGATTATAGTAATGAGATCTATATTGTTTCATTGGCTGCAGAGAAAAGTAGGCGGAGCTTCGACCCAAAAGCTGTTCTAGGGAAAATTTTCTTAACTGGAACACCGGGACGGGAGGCGATTGTATGTACGTGGGTATGGATGTTCATCTGTTTCCTCAGAACTTCTAAACTAGTTCTCATAATTGGACAAATGAGGTGTCATTGGAAGCCTCTGTCGTTTATAAATAAATTAAATAATAACGGCCCTAATAAAGGATAGCCGTGGTCGTATGCCACCTCTTAAAGCAAAACAGTTTCATTATTATCTGTACTAATATATAAAGCTGAAGAGTTTGTTTTTTTGTTTTTTTGTTTGAACGCGCTTATCTCAGAAACTACAAGTGGAATTTGAAAAATTCTTTTTGCATTTGATAGCCCAACTCTTGAGGAAGGTTAAAGACTATATTTTATCCCGAAATTCCCACGGGATCAAAAGTTACACGGGTAAAACCGCGCGCGGTGGCTAGTAAGAAATCCAAGTGTGTAAGTGGCATACGATCACGGCTACCCTTTCAAAATATCTCTATCTATTTTCTTGAGATTATTTTCTTGCTTCGTACTTTTTAGATCGTGTTCTTATGAGTCGGGTTTAAGTTTTAAAGCTTTATTTTATTTAACTTCATTCATAGTAAACTTAAACTTTTAAGTATTGAATAAATACAGCAGCCATAACATTCACAATCCACAAGATAACACTTTTTATCGTTGACTAATCCCGCGGTAACTTTTCATTACACATACGTCACTTACCTACAAAAAAAAAAAAAAGTGTTAGGAATTCATCTTAGGAATTTCACAAAACACATGACGTCATCATATACTTCGGCTTTAACTAGTTGTTAATAGTTGTTGAATAAGATATTACAGTAGACCAAAGGACAAAAAAAGCCGGCGGAAAAAAAACTCTTGGCACTCTTTTTCAATCAGAATTGTCCAATTAATACAAAATGTACCTACAGTACAAATTGACCGTGACATGAAAAGAACAACACAAGCTAATTGTGAGATAGCTAATTGTGAGAGCCAATGCCACAACCAAATTGCTTTCATAGTAGGTATGTGCGTTGAGCTATGGATGCACAATACGAACATGACAAACTAGAACCAGAGGATTCAAATAATTTACGAACGCAGAGCATTAAAAAAACAGACTTCACGTCAAAACTTTGGCTGAGTTGAGAATGTCATCAACGTTAACATTCTCCAAAGTCATACATAATTTTTCAAAAGTATGAAATTTTCAATTAAGTAGGTACTCATCCGATTTCGATGAAATTTAAATGGGACCAACTATGAAGTATCCTTTATCATATTAAACAACAATTTTCAAAATCAATTCATAATTGCGCGCCTTATAAAAAGTTATAGCAAATACTTTGAAAGTCAACTTACGTATCATTTATATAAGTTATGTTCGTATTTCATTAAGTAAAGTTTACTGAGTTTTATTTTAGTAAAAACCACAAAAACATTAAAATATAAATAGCAGTACCATAGATAAGTAATCTCACATTGTTCCTCAATCTCTCCTGACGATAAATGAGGACAAGGTAAAAAGAATAAGACTTTAGGACGGAACTTTCAGATTTGGTTATATTACGCAGACATGTATATGAAAATATGACTGATAGCAACATACCTTCCTTTCATTTTATATTGTTTGTTTAAATAATCATATAAAAATACATTGTATAGAACAAAATTTAATATTTTTTATAGTATGATGAGTGTCCATAAAAAAATAATCTCTACGGAATTTGAAGTACGGGATATTAGGTATAAATATTTGTTTTATTTCCTTTTTAAAAGCAAAAAATATATAATACTAAAGTAAACTTTGTGAAATAAAAAAAAACAATAAAAAACCATAAAAATATTTGGGCTCGTCCGGGATTTGAACCCGGGACCTCTCGCACCCTAAGCGAAAATCATACCCCTAGACCAACGAGCCAACTGTCATGTGTGTCGAAATTACAATATAGTTGACGTCGCATATATTTAAGAGACATCGCATAATAACAGACTATTTTAAACCGATTTATAAAAAGGAGGAGGTTCTCAATTCGTGTATGCTTTTTTTTGGTAACTGTTTTTACTGATTCTACAAATTAATCTGCTATAATCTTTAATGCGGTGGGTAACTCATTTTAGTATCCGGTTTTAGTGCTACGATAACGACATACTTTATAAGAAAATGTTAATTGTTGCATCAAAATTGATTTTAACCAATTTATAGATATTGTTTAACCGACTTCAAAAAAAGGAGGTTATCAAAATTGGTTCAGTAGTTTTTGACAAAGTGAATTTCAAGTAATTTCAACCGACGAAAGAAATGAAAAATAATATCTACTTACCCAAGAAAGAAAAATAAGAAAAAGAAAAATATGTTTTTATTTTTTACTTTTTAGTTCAATTTGGAGACGTTTTTATTTTTTTAGATTTTTTTTTTATTATAATGTGTAGATCTTATTTATAGTCGCGCACTACTTCTAATGCCCGTCTGCACTAAACTTTCATAGGTCAATGCCTAAATGCTTAAGAGTTAAGACAGTGCAGAGTAAGTCAATGATTAGATTATGTGTGACGTAGTTTAACGATCTACTCATGTGGTTTAGGTATGCTAAGTAGAGTTTAGTGCAGACAGGCATAAGTCATTTACAAAGTTACAAACTTGAAATTATCACAACAACTGAAAGTGGAGGGAATTTTTAAAGTTACCACTTTACCAGTCAGTCAAACGTCTTTGTCAATCTGACTGATGTGTTCTTGACACGTTATTTTTCAAACTTTTAGTAGACAAACACGTAAAATTATCGGTAAAAAATAAATTATCATTGTTAAGCATTAAAAATATATTGCTTTACAATAATTTAGCAAGATTTAAATAATTAACAAATAAATTTTGTGTAAATATTTATGAATGATTGATGAGTTCTTAAAAAGACAGGCGAATGAAGTAATGAGTCACTGAATGAACCCACAATACCAATGGCTCGAAGCCCCATTGGTTCTTCGAACCACTGGTTTACCATCGGTGGCGTTACAGACTGCCAACGAAATGCACTCGATGGCCCCGATGGTCTACCATCGGTGCGTAAAACCAATGGTGCGTCAAAGTTACAGACTCGGCCCCCTGGAGTTATACCTACCTACTCGTAGGGTCGTAGCGTACCTATTTTATATATAACTAAGTAAAGGACCCATGTTTTAGTTTGTCTAGCTAGAACTAGAATTACAAACTACATAATACCTATGTACTTTCCAGATAAAATACATAGTGCCTATGAAAATAGATAATGTAAGTTTCAAGCTAACATTAAAAGGCTACTTTTTATCGAAATGTAAAGAATAATATAATATTGTCTTAACGTAAATTTCAAACGCCGATTAAACTGCAATAACATAAAGTAATTAGTATATCAAATTGTACCTATCATGCATATAGCGAGTCGCCGGAACCCAGATAAACCCTGCGCGGTTTTCGTGGTACGGCTTATACACATGTGATTGAAATTGTGATTATATTGAATAAATTATTGTTTTTTTTAATTATTTAATTGCAGAAAAAATCGTAAGTTTCCTTGCAAAGTCTAAAGTTAAATAAAATCTAAAAGCAATTCATATCTTGATATTCATTAGGTTTTAATTTTTTATTTCGACAAAGTGCGTTCAAAGCAAGGACTGTATACCGGTATGAATTTCTGTACATTTTTTTTCTGTATGACGTCATACCGTTAAATTAGGTGTATTTAAAAATAACAGTACAGGAATTCATACTGAAATAATTCTTGTACCTTTTTTATTAGTATTGTAGCATAACTGATTTTTTTTCAGTTAACTAAAATTTTCCGGTATTAATATTGATATTTAAATTTTATTTTTAAATAACTGTAGAGTGTTCGATAGTTTAGTTGAAGCCTATGAAGCGTAGGTACATATGCTGACCTAAACATTTCGGTACAGAAATTAAATACCTAAATTAAAATATTTCTGTACTTAAAACATCTACAGAAATTAATCCGGTATACATTATTTGGGTACTGATATAATTAATTTAGATTTTAATAACTTGTACAGTTGTTGTGTTTGATGAAGCAGTACACTAATAAGGGTACTGAAATTTTACTAGTAGGTACTATTTAAAAATTGTATAACGATATGCAGTCCCTGTCAAAGAACAATTGCAAACATGGCCTTTTTTAATTGCAAAAAGTTACACCATAAATCAAAGTAAATTTGCACGAACAAAAATAACGATATAAAGTAAGTTAATCATAACATTACATTACAACAAAAGTGAAATTTATTCCCACGGAGAGAAAAAACCGATTGCAATCGAGACGCGACGTGAGTTCAAGATCTTTTTCGCAGGTCATATTGATAACGATAATTAAGTATGTAAATACAAATGGAACTTAACATTACTTATACTTTACTTATTAACTATAATTGTTTATTACGTGAGTAAAAGTATTTATTACCAAAAGCTTAGTTGTTTCAGCGCTGTTTGTCAGCGCCATCTAGCGTAGGTAGTGGAAAACTATTTTCTGAAATGTATTTGACGCCCGTCGCAAACGGCAGTTGAAGTTGCACGTGAGTGGATTTGAGCGAAGTTTTTAATTTATTGTTATGTTTGGTCGAAACAAATAACAATACCTACTTAAGGTGACATATTGAAAAAATAAAAAATGCATTGACTTTCATCGCAAACTATGAGAATACCTATGACAAGACAAGTGGATCTGACATTTTGATATGTGTAAATTCATATCTTTATCTATACTTTGCCAGCTCAAAAACATGATTTGATGATTTTGACTCGATAGTTTTATTTTTCGAAAACACGACAAAAAAAATAGGTACCTACTTTTTTTTAAATTACCACGTAAGTACTTAGTTATGAAATCCATATGCTTAGAAATTACTTAATACAATCTTCACATTACTGGTTCGGACTTTGGTTGCTCAAAATTTACATAGCATTTACCATTATTTTTTTATCGATTTTTGAAACGATTTCAGTGTCTGAGCGGTGTCGATGGTGGCGATTTCCATGCAATACGCGACCTTATATCGCTGTGTTAAGGTGCTAAGATTTCAAGAAAAAACATTTCGATGTGCCGTCTTAAATAAAATCCCAGACACCAACTAAATGGCCCCGAACTAAGCAAAACTTGTGATGCTAATAGGATACCATTTAGCGAACTAGGAGGAACCTAGAATATAAATACATAACAGGGTGACTGGTGGGTCCCTTTCGAAGTTCAAGAACGTGATAGTTTGAGATCATACGTGAAGAGAAAAAATAAATGAAAAATAAATGTCTATCATTTACTGAGTAAACATAACCGAAAGTAAAAAATTCATTACGCAACGCATATGGTTACATAATAGATACATAGCGGGTGGTGGTGTGCGTGTGGCGGGAACACTGCTGTGCGCGTGTTGACTGAGGCGGCGGCGCGTCGGGAAAAGTGTAGTAATGTCTCTTTACTTATTAATTTATAGGAATTCTGGTGAAAAATTAAGTACCTACTTTTATTACATAATAATGATTAAAATCGAGTAGGGTACATAGTATCACCAGTAACCCTGTATAGGATACACACCCAGACATGGAATATTTTATTTTCTTGTTCCGTGCGGGAATCTAACCTGCGACCTCAAGATTTTGCGTGGTAGCATCTTGGACCACCACAAATGCTGTCAAAATGGTTTTTGACTTATTCTTTGGAAACAATAGTCGCCGTCTCCAAGATATTTACCAAATGCAATAATCAGTAATCTCAGAAAACAATGATGATGGTACTAAATATAAATATGATTAGATGATTATAGTGATTACAGACAAACATAACTTCAAGCCTGTATCACGCCTGTAACCTACCTCAGGTAGCAGAACACTGAGGCTTATTAGCCTATCTAATAAAGTCGTCGTCGTGGCGCCGTGGTTACTGTGTATGATACGATATCACAGGTTAAGCAACGTTCGGCGCGGTCGGTACTTGGATGGGTGACCGCCGACCATTCATTTCTCACGACGACTTCTGTGCTTCGGAGGGCACGTTAAGCAGTCGGTCCCGAGTGCTGTATACTTGTATACAATAGTAGTTAGGGTTTGTCAGAAGCCATTTTGGCGTCCTGAAAATTCTGGCATCCACCACACAGCACTGGGCCAGCTTAGTGGATTATGGCCTATACCTCCTCGTCACCCAGGGGAGAGACTCATAGCCCTGCATGGGCTCATTACAAAGAGTTGTGATGATGATGATGATGAGCCTATCTAATGTCACGTTTGACAAATTTGGTGGGATTCTAATGATAGAGAGAGCACAATCGCTCACAAAAACATCAATAAAACCTCCGTCTCTTATCTGACTCTAACAGTATACCCGGGAAGAGAAGCAGCTGGTACATTCTATGTTTTAAGGTTTACAAAAGAATATTACAAGTTGTTTCGTTGACAGCCTAGGACCCGATAGCTCAATTTGTAGAGTATCTGGTCGGGAGAAATTAAACAAATCTGATCCTAAAAAATTGAGAATAATTACATTGCAAATCTTTTAAAATGTTTTGCTGATCGGTTTTTTTATGAACTAAAAAGACTTAGTCCCTTTGGACGCAGATGTTCGTAAAAGATCATGAAATTCCTGTGATAATTAACTACCCATAGCCCATACTAATATAACAAAGATGAAAGGTTCATTGACGACCACTTTGGCGATGGGGTAAACTTATCTGCCTCAGACGCCAGTGGTTGCGTGTTCGATTCCCGCACGGAAGAAGAAAAAAAAACAGATGTTCCGTATCTGGGTGTTTATCTATTTACCTATGTATTTATATTCTAGGTTCCCCCTAGTTCGCTACATGGTGTCCCATAACACAAGCTATGCTTGCTTTGGGGCCATGTAGTTTGTGTGATTGTCTGGGGATTTTATTATTATTATTTGTTCATTTGAACGTGCCAACTATGATTGATTTGAACAAACATCAATCGCATTTGATAGCTCTTGGGAAATACCTAAATACAAATATTTATTCAAGGTTATTATACATTATTATGAAACTCATACGGGGTCAAATGATACAAGGGTCAAGCCCGATGGTGGTACCATTTATTTAGATATCCATTATCCTGTTAAACTTCACATTTTAAACTTAGTTTGTAGCCTGATGCCTAGATGGCGCTGGCACTATTTGAGGACTAGCATTAAAAATTCCGAAAAATAACAATTTGTTTTTTTTTGTCTTAGGTGTTATTGATGTTTTTGTGTGCGATAGGCTGACCCCCGTCACTGCAATAGTCTTTCACGATCATTATAATATCTTCAAATTTGTCAAACGTGACATCAGATGGTTTTATACCGAACAACAGGTTCTGCCAATATGGGATACAGGCGTGAAGTTATGTGTGTGTGTTTTTTTTTACAAAAAGAATAAAGCGTTTAACTTTACATTGAAAGAAACAAGGAAGATTTACTAAAGTTTCGAAATAAAACAAAAACTATTTTTTTTTTATAAAAAAAAATCTAAAATTGTTTGCTTAGTTTAGGGCCATGAAGTTGCTGTGATTGTCTGGGGATTATACAGGGTCCGCTTATAATGGTCAATTATATTTTAATAGCAGACTAGGAATAATGAGTGGGTCAGAATTTCGTTTTTTTTTTATATTTTTCATAAATTGAAATTTAAAAATTTGTCTGTGAGTAAAAATCTACATTTTATGACTACTTACATACAATTAGATTGAAACGTTTTTATTACTTGCTGTGTAGTCATAAACTACCAATCAAACTTAAAGAATCATGACCAACAATGTATGGTAATCCGTCTCAAGTTGAATGACAATAAATCTTTATTTATTATAGACTACATTTTATAAACTATTAAATAAAAGTGTTAATTTTCACACAAGTACCCGAGATTTGAAGTAATCCAACAAATTCTGATATAACCTAGAAATTATGTCGTAACTACTCGCAACTTACAAAATGACCATAAATCACTCATGTAGTTACAAAAAAACAGAGTTAGGAAAACAAAACAAGAGTTTCTAATTGAACAGTTTCTTATTGAAAAATAAAACATAATTATCGTATTTTTATGACCTTACAGAATTGATGTGACAACATGGAAATAAAACAACTTCAGGCAGATAGAGATCATATTTTATTAACTTCGATTTATTCCAGATCTATAGGACGAATAAATAAGTTATCTACCTAATGTATACAAAGGTATAAAACACATAACTACCTATGAACAGACTTTTCATGTAGGTGGTCATTAGGTGTATTTAATATTAGAACAAGAATACCGGGTGATTTCTGGGTATCAAAAGTGAACATTTGACACATCGGCTTCTCATTATCACCGGCATTGGTTGATCAGAACCAAGCATCGACATGATTGATTAGGTACAGTAGACTCAAGAGTTCAGAAACACAACACAAAACATTCTGGCGTAATAAAACAATTTAATTGAAAACGTTCTGTCGTAAGTTACATGAAACACGCTTAGTTTTTTAAAACAATCACACTAACGAATTTCCGTAAGGAATATTACTATTTAAGATTAATCGCGGTGACTATTCTCAATCGACAAATAAACAGTAATGGCGGCTACCGCAGGCGCCGGCTTATGTATGATGACAGTGGAAGATGACATCTATCTTGACAGTTGCACCTGCGTGAAACAAAACACAAAAATAAATAATTTTACAACGGTACTATAAAATAAATACATATACAGCACCTACGTTATGATATTACTAATTATATAGCTATTATGAGTCTAATATCATTTTTGTCTTATTTTTGTGTAAAGGTTCATCAAGCTCATACTTACGTAACTCGTTCAAATAAAAACAATGAAAAGAACGAAACGTCAATCATGACTTTATTATACGGGAATGTATATATAGCAATCGTTAATTTACTGTTTATCTCAAAATCATAATTCCGGATGCGAATACCAAATTCCTGACGTGTAAACCTTGTAAAAAATAAACCAATATTTTCTATAATTATTTAGTTTTCATACGTGCAACATTTTGAGACTGCTTTTGGTCATGTCCTTTGGATCACTTAAAAGAATTTTGAAATTTTAATTGATTAAAAAATTTTTTTTTTTTTCGTAATTAAGTATGACCTACTCATCATTCTTAATCTGCTATTAAAATATTTATTGACTATTACGCTATATGTTTTATTAAGTATTATATTTTTCGACCAGACAAAACTATAGCTTAAAAACTACACTCAAATCAGTTCATAAGTTTACCGTAATATTGTTATTATTAAGTTTAGAGTATAAACGTATAAATAATTACTTAGATACTTACATCTGACTTTAGTTTTATTTAAGGTATGTTAACCTACTAATGCATTAAAATTGCCATATAACCCATATTGTGCGTAGATTGATCGGATACGAAAGAACATAAGCTAACTAGATATTTAATAATTTCAAGTTTATTTTCAGTATAGTTTCGCACGGTTTTATTTGCACACTAGCTTTTGCCCGCAACTTCGTACGCGCATAAACATTGTTTATATTTAACACAACCAGTCATTGAAGAACCTTTATATCAAGTATTACATCCATGCACTGAAGAAATAATTGTTCATACAAACTAAAAAGTCCAATATTTCGTGTTCCCGTGGGAATGGCGGGAACTTCTTTCACAACACTAACAGCTACTCACTGGGGAACCTTTATATCACAAGTATCACATCTGTGCACTCATGGAATTTTTTTTCATACAAACTATAAATCGTATTATTTCCCGTAACCGTAGGAATTTCGGGAATTCCTTTCATAGCACAACCAGTTACTCTTTGAAGAACCTTCATGCCAAGTATCACAACCATGCACTCAAGGAATAAGATTTTTCATACAAACTTAAAAGTCCAATTATTCCCGTTCGCGTGGGAATTTCGGGAATTCCTTCCTTAGTGCACCCCTGCATCTCCTAAAGGATGTATGTTCAAAATTTCAGCTCTCTACGACCAGTAGTTACGGCTGTACGTTGTCTGTCAGTCACTGAGTAACTCAGTCAGTAACGGAACAGTTTTATATAGGTATATTTATTGATGATTTTCTAACCCCGCGAGAATATCGGGATAAAAATGTGCTATTTCAGACTATACACTATCACAATGCCTAACTTGCATCAAATCCATTCGGCCGATCTGCCGTGATTGAGGAATAAGCATCCATCCACACATTCAAACTTTCACATTTATAATATTAGTTAGTACGAGTAAGATAAGATAAGACGTAATATGAATAGCATGAATAGCAATAAGGTATTTAAATCATGTATCGGCAAAAATACAAAAAACTGGATCGGATTTATGTATTAAAATTTAATTGGTTTATATAACCCTTAAGTTTTTAGGAAAGAAAAATACGCAAAAGTTTCCCGCGTAAAGGCTCAAAGCGCGCCAAGTTCACAAGTCAAGCGGTAAAAGTGACGTTACCACCTCCAGGCTGTATAGAATGCAACCTTTGCTTAAAACTAAAAGTCAAACACCGTGCGGCCAGTAATATACGGACATACGCGGGAAACATACGAACTTTTTTTCAAACTTTTTTTAAATTTGAATGTTTTTATAAAAAAAAGTTTATTGATTTGATTGATAGTTTTTTTTTTCGTAAAATGTGCAATAAAACATAAGGGTGTAGAGATTTAAAAACTTTTATTTTTATTACGTGTGTGCAGGATTTTTTTAATATTTTTGTAAGTATTTTATTTATTAATCATTTTGGTTATAACTAAAGTTATTTTTTGTACACGTAATATATTTTGGTATCGAATAAAAAGATAAAACGTATATAATTAATTATTTAAAAATATTTAAATTTAGATTTGCAAGAGCTAATATTTATGCAAATGTATGTTGTTCTATTTTGAAATATGGTCATTTCAACAGAGAAACCGAGACTATAAAGGTTATTAATATTCTATACATTGGTTCATATCATTATTTATTGATCGTAGCTATATTGTGATTAATGTTCATTGATCATTAACATCTATAAGGTGAATTACCTTATTGCAACTTAATGTCACTTAATATTACGTACTTAAAATTGGTTTCAGCTGCAAAAAGTTTATTATAAGTATCACATAAGTCCATGACACTTATTTCAGTGATGTTGGTATTACGTATATTATAGGTAAACGTATTTACCTAAATCCTATTTACTTTGAAAAGTGATTTTGAAAGTTCGCTAAAAAAGTCTTTATATAGAACTAGTGAGTAGCCGTGTTAGTTAGGCTAGCAAATTCAAAAATAATGTTTCAAACCCAATTAGTACAACAAGGGAAACCTTTTAATATACATAGGTACATACATAACTTCATGTCTGTATCCCTTATGGGGTAGGCAGAACACCAGAGGTCCATCCGATGTCAAGTTTGACTTTGGAGGTACCTATTGTAATGATAGATAGAGACTATTGCAGTGACAGGGGGTCAGCCTAACGCCCACAAAAACGCCAATAAAACTTCTGTGACTTAACCGACTTTTAACCGACCGAAGAGAAGCAGCTGGCACATTATGTATATGCTTTTCTTTCTATCCCAGTCCACTCCTTTATTATATTTTTAAGATTATTGTGATTGCCTTTAAAATACTGTTATTTTATGATATTGGTTCTTACTCGGCGTTACATACATATATTTCTAATACTATAATATTATAAAGAGGAAACCTTTGTATTTTTGTATGTTTGTATTGAATAGGCTCAAAAACTACTGGACCGATTTCAAAATTTCTTTTGCCATTACTTAGAGGGATTCTTCCGAATCCGTATAGGCCACTTTTTATCCTGAAAATCCCGCGGGAATCAAAATTGCATTGCAATTGCAACAGCTAGTTTCTAATAAAGAGTTCAATCACAAGAACAGAAAGCTAAATAAGTACACCATCTTTATGTCAATGGCTAGTGTCATAAGTGACGTTTTTGGGTTGCTAGTCGCCATATATTTTAGGGGGTTTCCTTTTAATAATATCATTTTTAACTCACCAAGGTATGCATAACAAAAATTACTAGCATATGTGCGCGGTTTTATTCCTTACCTTTTCAACTGACTTCCAAAAAAGGAGGAGGTTCTCAATTCGTCTGTATGTTTTTTTTTGTTTCTTTGTTACACGATATTTCGGACACTTATGAATCGATTTTAAAAATTATTTATTCATATGATAGAAGATACTTTATAGTTGGTCCCATATAAATTTCATTGAAATCGGTTGATCGGTCATTGAAAATTTTTAATTTATGAAACAATATATATGATTTTGGAGAATGTTTACGTGGATGACATTATTAGTCGGCCAAAATACTGACGTGAAGTCGGCTTTTTTAATGCTCTGCATTCCTTGATTATTCCTCACCTTTTCAACTGACTTCCAAAAAAGGTGGAGGTTCTCAATTCGTGTGTATGTTTTTTTTGTTTCTTTGTTACACGATATTTCGGACAGTAATGGATTAATTTTGAAAATTCTTGTTTCATACGATACTAGATACTTTAGAGTTGGTCCAATTTCGAAATCCATTGAGTACTTACTTCATGGATAATTTTAATTTTTTGAAAAAATATGTATGAATTTGGACAATGTTTACATAACCATATTATAATTCAACCAAAGTTTTGATGTGAAATCGGTTTTTTAATGCTCTGCATTCGTTGATTGTGATTGTGTATCTATTGTTTATTTATACGCCTTTATTCAGCATTTATCATATTTTACTGCTACTAAAATACTCATTTGAAACCAATGCGGTAAAGGCTGTATATAGGCATTTTTAGAAACTACTTACTTTAAACTCTGATCACGCGTGTGAGTGTTGACTGAGGAATGGTGTAGTAATGTCTCTTTATTTATTTATAGGGAATTCTGGTGAAAAATTAAGTAGGTACCTACTTTTGTTACTTATGATCTGCAGTGCGAGCACAGAACTTTATCGATTCGTGATTTCTCGACAGTTCGTATAGTATGGAGTAGGTTTGTAAGCAACAATTGAAAACTAGCCACTGCCCCAGGACAAGTTTAAATTACTATGTGCCTTGCTAATTTAAAAAGTTTTTGAACATGTTGTGTTGTTAAAGAAATGTAAAATAGATAAATTAAAATTTGCAGCATTCGTAAACATACGAGTCGACAAAGTTCTGTGCTCGCACCGCAGAATCGAGTACAGAGTGCTGTCCTTCAATATCTAAAATTTGTCACCAGTCACCCTCTATTTTGTGCAATACTGTATTATGTTATTAAATCAAATTATATTAAGAAATCTTGACGAATTTTTGTCGGCTAAGAGTAGCTCTACCACCACAGAAAGTTCTGACATTACGGCCTAAACCACCTCGTCACCCACGGAGGAGACTCACGCCCTGCAGTGGGCTTATTAAAAATAGTTGTGATGATGATGGTAACACTGGATACTGCCCGAATCGTTCGCCGGTTTCTTTCTTTCTTGCCCTGATACCCGACCGACTGGTCCGATTGTCGGGTCTTTTCCGCCGAAAGGCGTGTAGTTGTAAATATGCAGAATAATAATAATAATCATCCCGGTTGTAATATCCGCAAACGGTTTGACCCCAGCCACTTTGGTCAGAAACCTTAAAAGGCTGGGATTCGGCGGCGGTTCGCTTCCAGCACGCATGAAAAAAGCGGTTTTGCTCGAGACTGCCCGAATCGTACGCCGGTTTCTTTCTCTCTTGTCCTGATCCCCGGCCGACTTGTCCGATTGTCGGGTCTTTCCCGCCGAAAGGCGTGTAGCTGTAAGCATACATAATAATAATAATAAATACTCTTTATTGTCAGGAGGTAGGTAGGTTATATTTTATCAATAATTTCCGGAATCAAAAATTACGCGGTTAAAGCCGCGAGAAGCTGCGAAATATGTGTGAGCTTATCCTTAGCTTCCTAAACTTGTCAATACTAATATACTGCTAAAATTTTTTGGTCATAAGGAATGTTATTGCTTTGTGAAGATGCACCTTATTAATAGAAATGAATGATACATTTAGCATAACAACATAGTATGTTACTAGACATGGTATCAAGACGATGACATACATATTCGTACAAATACGATAAGGCTGGATTCTAGACGATGAAATCAAGATATATTAATTAATTTTACTTCTACTTTAATTTTAATTCTACTTTATTTAATTTAAACATACATACATAACTTCACGCCTGTATCCCGTATGGGGTAGGCAGAACACCAGAGGTTATAAGACCCTCTGATGTCACGTTTGACTTTGGACGTATTATAACGGTGGATAGAGACTATTGTATTGACAGGGGGTCAGCCTATCGCCCACAAAAACGCCAATAAAACCGCTGTCCCTTTACTGACTTTTTAATTTTTAAACATATACTTATAAATTATAAAGAGTTAAGATGAACACCGTTTTCCTTTAAGTGGGTCCTGAAATACTTAAAATTCGTGACACTACATGAATCCACGATCTAAAATTCTCGCACAAAAGCCATTAACCCACATATTTTTACTAGTACACTACAATCTAATGCTTGTAAACATAACTTTCACTGAAATTCTAAAGTTTCCTAAACGTACTAACGAAACGACCGTCTTCTCGGCGACGACGTTGTGAAAACAGTTTTATTGTGATGGTGTTAAGTTCATTTATTTGCAAAATGGACGTCAGCGACAGCAAGAGCGACAGCGCGAGCAGCGACGCGGGGAATCTGGGCCGTTCTCGACGCCGCGCCAGCTGGCGCTCGAGCGATTTGTCACGGTGCAATACAAATTGAATACTTTCTATCGTGTCGCGGAAATCGCTGCCCGCGCCGCCGTCGCTCTCGTTGTAGCTTTCGCTGCCGTCCAGTTTGCAGGCTGACCCTGCGCTTACCTAATGAATATATTCTGAGTTAAACGCAAAACCTTCACGAACACAAGGTATTAAAAATAGTCTTCACTTGCCATCATTTAACTTGGTTTACAGGAGTGATATGATGATATGGAATGATAAAAATAATAATTATAATTATACCAGAGACTAGCTTACTAGTCTCTGATTTTACGTAGACAGAATACGCGGCAATAAATGACATACGTACTCTACAACGTGTAACATAATGAAGACATAATACTTAAAGGGATTGTATATTTGATGAAGTACTTAGTTTATAAGTAACAGTAACATAAATTTGTTATTCTTACGGTTGCAACGAAAAACAAGTTCAAAGTTTTGATCAAAATATCTTAGTGTTAACCCGAAAAACAGCTGTTAGCTTTTGATAAAATCTAATCGATAACAGATGACCTAAAAATAAAGTGATGGGTAACTAAGACATATAGTACAAAGTTCAGCCGGTGCGGCAAAAGGTCATAAGGTCACTGACTGCGGCACAAGTCTTGTTTTAGCTTATTAGATTCACTAGGTTTGTCAAAATCAATCCATCGGCGTTCCGGCCCGTCGTCTTGCTGGATGAGATGGCGAAGATGCTGGAATTCATCCTGGCGTCTCGCCTTGTCCAGCACCTCGAGGAGGTAGGGCCCAACCTATCCGAGGCACAGTTCGGGTTCCGACGGGGGCGGTCGACGTTGGACGCCATCTCTGCCCTGAAGTCCCTCACCGCGGAGGGTGCCGCGAGGAGGTTGAAGTCGTTGGCGGTGTCTTTGGACATTGCTAACGCCTTCAACAGCCTGCCGTTTGGTGCGATTCTCGAGGCGCTCCGATTTCACGGGGTGCCTCTGTACCTGCGGCGGCTGTTGGAGGACTACCTTCGGGACAGGGACGTCCTCTACGTCGACGGGAGAGGGTCGCTGACGCGGCGAACGATGCGGTGTGGGGTTCCACAAGGGTCGGTGCTTGGTCCGCTCTTGTGGAACTTGGGCTACGATGGGGTGTTGAGGGGCGTTCTGCCGCCCCAAGTCAGCGTATTCTGCTACGCTGATGACACCCTCATAGTGGCCCAGGGGAGGACGTTCGCCGAGTCAGCAACTCGGATGGAGGAGGGTGCGGCCCTAGTGGTAGGCCGCATAAGGGGGTTGGGCCTCAGGGTCGCGCTGGAGAAGACAGAGGCGCGTCGCTGATGGTGGATGAGACTCGGATACCCCTGAAGAGGGAAATGAAGTATCTGGGTCTCATATTAGATGGGCGCTGGGCCTTCGGTCAGCATTTTAAGGTGCTGGCCGAACGGCTCATCAAGGCAGTGGCTGCATTGGGGCGGCTGCTGCCGAACGTGGGGGGGCCTGGTTCCCCATGCCGTAGGCTCTACCTCGGTATTGTGGGAAGCATGGCCCTCTACGGAGCGCCCATCTGGGAGGATGCCCTCAACCGCCAAAATAGGGCCCTGCTGCGGAAGCCGCAGAGGGTCATGGCGGTGAGGGCATCGCGGGGGTACCGCTCGATTTCCCATGGGGCTGCCTGCGTTTTGGCAAGTGCCCCTCCGTGGGAATTCGAGGCGGTAGTGCTCAGTGCCGTGTACCGGTATCAAGCCGAGAGGAGGGATGGGGGCGAGCGCCCCTGTCCCGAGGAGGTGGCGCGCGTCCGCAGGAGTGCCAGGAGGGCACTCCTTAGGGGTGGGAAGAGTCCCTCGTCGCTCCTGCTCACGGGGCCTGGACGATCGATGCGATTCGTCCGGTCCTCATTGAGTGGGTGCAGCGAAGGTGGGGGACTCTGACCTTCCGCCTTGTGCAGGTATTGACCGGACATGGTTGTTTCGGTTATTACCTGCACAGAGTCGCCCGGAGGGAGGTGACGACAGAGTGTCACCATTGTGGGGCGGCCGACGACACGGCGGAGCACACCTTGGCAGTGTGTCCAGCGTGGGGTCGGCAGCGGCACAATTTGACGTCTGTCGTCGGAGGGGACCTCTCGCTTCCCAGCCTGGTAAAGGCCATGTTGGGGAGCCGAGAGGCTTGGGCGGCCATGACCTCCTTCTGCGAGGACATAATGTCGCAGAAGGAGGCAGCGGAGCGATGCCGGGAGGATGACGCCTCCTCGGCACCGATCCGCCGTAGGCGGAGGGGGGGACGGAGAAGGAGATACGCTCACCTTCTCCCTCCCGATAGCCAGCCGTAGCAGGTGAGGGGACCTGATGCGGCTACTAGGGCTATGGTGGGGAAATGGTCTTGTGTACTGGACCATTTCCGTCGTCGGAGGGCGCCCGGCTGAGGTTGAGTGCAACCCGCCGGGGCTCACGGGTAATGCCAATGGCGGTACCGTGAGCTCCACTTATGGCGGATGAGGTACACCTGGAGGTTTTTAGTGGGTGGGTCCGGCCATCTGCCGGATCATCCCCACATACCCCGCCGCTCCCCCTTGGGTGGTCGGGGACGTGATTGCACGTTTTCCTCCAGTAAAAAAAAAAAAAAAAGGTTTGTCAAAATATTTTGTTGTAAAATAATTAAATAAATTTGTATGAATGTCTATACCAGCACTGATCATGCACTGTATATTCTACGTATGGTATAGAAGCTAACCCTTAAGTTTTATCTCTCCATTTTGATACACGTTGTATAATATTACTTTCCTAGGCCTTTGTGCTTTCATCTTCCTCGTCTTTACTTACCACAGGTAAGATTAAAGTCCAAGTTAGTCTTAAATGAAAAAAAAAATACTGTAACCTTTGGGGTAGGCAGAGATTTGTTGCCTTGGGAATGCAAATTGCTACGATCCAGAAATACCTGTTTGCTTCCTCCACGCTCATTAATACTTTCATGCATGATTGCCGGTTATGGGTACCTACTTATAACTATGCTCTTTTAAAGTGTGTCACAAATTTGGTCAACATACGTTTTTTTACCGGTGACTATTCCTTTACTTACAATCTCTATAAAGACCAGCTCGTTATCAAAAAATCCTGGTACACATCAACACCGCAGCTTGTATTTAGCAGCATACTTAATATGACTCAATGGGTTGGTGTTGGTCGACGCTTGGATATTCGTCATTTCCATACTTTTCCAGAGGCCAGTAGGACTATTTTAAGCCATTTATATCCGGCTGAAATACCTCACATAACCTCCACAGTATAGTCGTCGAAAAAATAAAATAGTCGGAGGACTCATCTTTACACCGACCGGGCCGTAGGCGTAGGTTGCTTAGCAGAAGCCACTTTGTGAATGACTTAACCATACTACTAATATTATAATTGTGAAAGTGAGGACTAATAATTGTAATCTACAAAGTAAATATAGCTAAGTCACTTATTACTCTTCTTGCGCGATTTAATCGACGTACAGCGACATCTATCGAATAAAAGCAAACTAAAATTTTGTATATTATAAATGTGAAAGTTTGGATTGATGGACGTATGCATGTCTGGATGTTGTATGCATGTCTGGATCAGGGCTTTTGCCGGTTTAATGGATTTGGATGAAATTTGGCATAGTGATAATTTACAATCTGGAATAGCGAATAGGCTACTTTTTATCTCGATGTTCCCGCGGGATTTGAAATGGCGCGGGTAAAACTGCTCGAAACTGCTAGTACATGAATAATAATAAGCAAACTCTAAAAAAAGCAGCATTATCTAGCATTCAAAAAGGAAAACCCTAAAAAAAAATATAACTGCCGTAATTATAAAAACATGACCTCCATACTAAAAAATCCATAAAAATGTTTATGTTTTCTAAGTATGAGGTCAAATAGTTCACTTAGAATTAAGCCCGAATTAAGTGAAGCCAGGTTTGTCAGCAAGGATGCACGCGTCGAAAGTTGTGTACCTTGAGCTGTAACAAGCAAATTATTAAATACCACTTTATGTGGTTTCATCTGCGTCGATTTTCATCCCAAGTTTGTGATCAAATAATATCAAAAAAAATATTCATTATGAGTTCAAAAAGTTACGATATAGGGTACATAAAATATTAGACATTTCTAATCGGATATTATGGCGTATATTTTTATAACATAACTCGACGTTTCGCCGCTTGTGAGCACGGCAAAGACTTCGTAATATAGTCTGTGAATATGTAAAGTTTAATTATATGTGATAATATTCAGCTTCAAATTTTTTAATTTGATAAGATAAATCAAAAGAACTTATGACAGTGTGACATACGAGGGTCAAACTGAAAGTTCTTAGAAAATCAAAAACTAAGCATTCTAGCAAGTTATTAGTTTTATTATAACTTTTCAAAATAGCGTCCATTCACATCAATACATCGCTGCATTCGATGGAACCATTGAGAAAAGCACCTTGCCCACTCGGCCTTAGGGGTCTCTTCGACGGCGTTTTGAAACGCAGCCACTGCTTCTTCGGCGTCCATAAAATGTTTTCCTCGAAGTTTTTCTTTTATTTTCGGGAATAAATAAAAATCCCAGGGTGCAAGGTCGGGGCTATACGGCGGGTGACCCAGTAATTCCACGTCTGAGGTCGCCAAATAGTCGATCGTTTGCCTGGCGGTGTGCGACGAGGCATTGTCGTGATGAAGGAGGATCCTGCTGCGAGGTCGTTTCTCTCGAACTTTTTCCAAGACAAGTGGCAAACAGTTGTTAGTGTACCACTCTGCATTAACCGTTTTCTGATCCTCTAAGACAACTGTCGCGTAATGACCTGTCTTTCCGAAGAACGAGGCCACCATCTTTTTTCCAACACTTCGACCTCTCTTTACTTTAGTTGGCAACTCTTCGGAAGGAAACACCCACTGAGCAGACTGTCTTTTGGTTTCCGGATCATAACAGTAAATCCAGCTTTCGTCACCCGTTAGTATGTCGAACACAGCATTTGAGTCACCTCCGTTAAATTTTTGGATCATTTCTCGGCACCAATCAACACGGCGGAGTTTTTGAGCCTCGGTCAAATTATGCGGTATCCAGCGGGCACAAAGCTTCCTGACCGCTAAATGTTCATGGAGGATTTTGTGCACTTGACTCATACCTATGCCTAGACTTGTCCGAATCTGCTGATAGGTCACTCTTTTGTCAGTCTCTATCATACGCCGCACAACACTGATATTATCTTCAGTCGTCGCTGTAGAAGGCCGTCACTCACGCAAATCATCGGTGAGATTAGTTCGACCACGTTTGAATTCATTAAACCAGTTGTAAACTGTGGCACGAGATAGGGCTTCATCGTGAAAAGCCAATCGAAGTCTATCATAACTTTCTTGTTGACTTATATGACATCGAAAGTCATAAAAAATCATTGCACGAAAATTTTCTCGGCTTAAATTCATTCTGACGTGCACAGACAATTTTCAATTTGCCGCCAAATCGTAAAACAAATGACAAATGAATGAAATGAATACTCAATATTATTGGTAAAGAGTTCTATTTTCAAAATTTAAACTTATTTTTTTAATATAATGCTTTTAAGTTGCCAGTTCTAAAAACTTTCAGTTTGGCCCTCGTATATTTATTTATTTATTAAAAAAGGTTCGCCAACAAGTCACACACTTTTACATTCACAATATACAGTGCCACCTCAGTTAAAGGCAAACACAGCGTGCTCCGAAATCATGCATATTTTTTCAAAAGTTTGAAGTTTTCAATGCAGTACCCAACCGATTTCGATGACATTTATCATATGAAACAACAATTTTCAACAATTAAGTCATAATTGTCCGAAATATCGCGTAACAAAGACACAAAAAAGAAACATACAGACGAATTGAGAACCTCCTCCTTTTTGGAAGTCGGTTGAAAACATACAATTGTGACATAACAAAGCACCGAAAAGGCATTTAATCAGCATAAGTCATGAAGTGCGGACACACCAAGACGCTAATCTTCCGTAAACCCCTAAAATAACGATAACTATTTTGGTAATATCCGAAGACCTTTATTACATGAAAGAAACAAACAGATGACTGACATATTCTTCTATGCATACCGCATCCGGACTGCTTGCATAGGTAGAGATTAACATTTAATTTAAAGAAATATTCGTAACCTCAATCCCACGCTCTTTTATCTTCGAAATAATCTTTAACTGTATGTATAGTGATCTTTTTTTACATAATTTTTCCTTAACAACTTTTTTGAACTTTTGGCATTAACTCAG
This sequence comes from Stenoptilia bipunctidactyla, assembly GCA_944452665.1. NCBI lineage: Eukaryota > Metazoa > Arthropoda > Insecta > Lepidoptera > Pterophoridae > Stenoptilia > Stenoptilia bipunctidactyla. Next base: position 18,383,012 of record OX101745.1, read on the forward strand.
AATGATAAATGATTTTTGCACAGAAACGCCGTGTGATGTTTTCTAGTCCTTATAAAGGGTGACTAGAACGTGATAGTTTAAGATCATACATGAAGAGAAAAAAATAATAAAAAATAAATGTTATTTATTTACTGAGTAAATTTCTCCGAAAGTTAAAGAATTCATTACGCAACGCATGGTTACATTAGCGTAATACAATAAATACTTAGCGGGTGGTGGTGTGCGAGTGGCGGGAACACTGCTGTGTGCGTGTTGACTGAGGCAGCGCGTCGGGAAAAGTGTAGTAAAGTCTCTTTATTTATTCATAGGGATTTCTGTTGAAAAATTAAGTACCTACTTTTATCACATAATTATGATCAGAATCGAATACAGAGTGCTCTCCTTTGGTATTTAAAATTTGTCAACAGTCACCCTGTAGAATGGAACTTCTTGTTGAATTTGAATCTATTTTCAGTTATGTCAGCCAGACTCTGGCGATAATATCTAATGAAATTCCAATCAAACCTCACGTGGGTAAGACCACGTGAATAAGCTAGTATTGTATATGCTTATTCCACTTTCAAGTGCTTTTTCTAACTCCGTGACGACTAATTAGATGACGGCTGGTAACAGTCAAGAAACCACAACACAAACTATTCTTATCTCATGGATAGATAGTTCTATGTGCATATGGGAACTTTTAATTTACTTTGACATTATTATTCTAATAACTATACATACGACTATGGGCGCGTTCCCACTATGTCATAACAGTTAATTTATCGTCTAAGTACCTGACTGTTCCAATACTACCTAACGGCTTATTGTTATCCATTTTTTTATTTATTTAACTTTTTATCGTTTACCTAACGACTTTCATCTCTAGTTGTTCCCATAGGGCCACGGCAACATTATTTGCTGTCATGATTTAGTCGTGTCGACTTCATATTGTTTTGCCACTGTCATGCTATCCGCTCCCACTGTAATGACAATCGGACGTTACTGGCGGAAAATAAAGTCTTGGACGACAGTCAATCGTGTCGTTCTATATCGACGTTAAAAAGCGAACCTGCTGTAACCCAAAATATGCAAAGTGCTTAAAAACCCCCAAAACTTTTGAATTTTCGAAAAAAACAAATCTCTTAAACTACGAGGGTGGATTGAAAAGTTCGCGGCCTAGTCAAGAAAACAGAATAAAGTACATACAAAAATATTTTTATTTTTCGACGTAATCTCCATTTAGCTCTATGCACTTCTTCCATCTGCTTTCCAGAGCTTCCATACCTGTTTTAAAAAAAGATTCCTCAAGGTCTTCAAAATACAGGTTAACAGCGGCTTCGACCTCTTCATTCGTTAAAAATTTCTGCCCACCGAGGTGTTTTTTCAGGTTTGGAAACAGATGAAAGTCCGAAGGTGCCAAATCAGGAGAATAAGCTGGATGTGGCAACAATTCGAAACCACAATCACGAATTTGAGCCATAGACTCGACAGACGTGTGGACTCGGGCGTTGTCCTGGTGAAACAACACTTTCTTTCTCAGTAATCCTGGGCATTTCTGTTTAATTTCTTCACGTAAACGGCGCAGAAGGGTACGCAGAGTTTATTGTTTCGCCTTTTGGAAGGTAGTCCACCATAATGACACCCTTAGCATCCCAAAAAACCGATGCCATCACCTTGCCAGCCGACAGAATTGCCTTTGCTTTTTTCGGAGTTGGTTCACCTGATTTTTTCCATTGTTTGGATTGTTGTTTTGATTCTGGGGTATAGTGGTGAACCCAGGTTTCATCCATAGTCACAAATCTGTCAAGAAAACCTTGTGGATCAGCCTCGAACATCTCCAAACTGTCGCGAGAAATCGTGAGTCGAATTCGCTTTTGCTCTACTGAAAGCAATCTGGGGACCCAATCATCTAACCTAAATCTAACCTAGCCGAAACCTTAGAAAAGCCGAGTTCATGGACAATGATGTTTTGCGTTCGTTCATATGAGATGCCTATAGTGTCTGCAATTTCTGTGATAGTCAATCTACGGTCTTTCAATATGAGATCACACACTTTATTGATGTTTTCTTCGGTCGTAGACGTCATTGGCCTGCCGGAGCGAGGGTCATCTTCGATGTTCTCTCGTCCACGTTTAAATTCTGCAACCCATTTTTTCACAGTGGTATAAGATGGGGCAGATTCCCCTAATGTTGTTTGCATGTCATCATGGATCTCCTTTGGTGTTAATCTTTTTTTAAACAAATATTTAATCACAGCACGTTGTTCAAATTTCTCCATTAGTGAAAATTTGTTCTACACACGTATTTATATTGTTCGTAAAATTTTATTTAAACAAGATATCAAATTGAAAATTCGCGGGCTGACAATTGAATAATGACAGTTCAAAATGACGGCAGAAAAAATAACAAAAGTTTTTTTTTTAATGGCCAGGCCGCGAACTTTTCAACCAATGTAGTAGCTTAAACCATTTAACCATGGTAGTTATGTTAGTTTAAGAGATATTATTTTTTTTTCGAAAATTCTTTTTTTTTGGGCTCTTCTAAGTATTTTGCATTTTGTTGGTTACAGCAGGTTTGCTTTATGCCGTCGATATGTGAACACCTCCATTTAAATATATGTATTTGACACTGAAAACTAGACGATTATCTGTCGTCACGACAAAGTGGGAACACGCTCTGAAGGTAAACTCGGCAAGATATTGGTTCTGCAAGGACTCAAACTTGCGACTTCACCGTGAGAAACAACTTCTAGGTTATAACGAGCCAATTTGACGGAAGGCCGTCTATGTCTTTGAAAGCATTGTTTGTTTGATTGAGGCCGTGGGTGGTTTCTATTATAGTGTATACAGTAATTACTCTTTTTTGTAGTGTCTACGGTTAAGATAACTGATATTATTTTAAACATAATAAGTTAGCACTGGTGTCGGGGTATGACTAACAGCCCGTTCACACAGGGTCCGCTTTACTGCATACGTATTACCGGATACGTTTCTTTCATCGATGGCGCATGGAGTTGTATGAGCGACTTCACATATGGCACAGTATTCAGTGTACGTATTTACGATACAAAAAAGGTATCCAGTAAAAGGTATCCACTAAAAGGGATCATGTGTGAACGGGCTGTAACGTGACCATACGTCCTTCTTTGGGCGGGACAGTCCCGCTTTCGGGGAGTCTGTCTCGGTATCCCCTGCAAGACAAAAATAGTACCGCTTTCGAAACAATGCTATCTATAATAAAAAATCTATTTTTCACGCTAGAAATACACAGAATGGCGATATATATTTAATTATGGGGATATAGTGTATGGCCCTAGAATATTTGAAAAAACAGTTAAAGCAATACAAAGAGTTCAGAACGCGTGTGCGCGTTTTTGTTTTGTGGTCCCAAGACGAGCGCACACTCCATATTTGAATCAGCATTTATCACTCATTTTCATATTCATGAGAAAAAAAAATGGTCTCGGGAGGTTTAGCTGCAAAGCTATCCATTAGATGGAGCTACGTTAGCAATATAATGTAAAAACAAAAAGTATGCTAAGTAATTTCGAGGCGTACCGCCAGACCTCGGTAGCTCAGTGGAAGAGCACTTGTCCGGCAATCCTCTCGTTCGAGTCCTGCCCAATATTAATTGGGAAGTCGGAGCGTAGTGGCTCTTATACATCTCATTTGATATAGCAGGCCAAACAACGTTCAGTTCGATCTTTAAAAAGATGGGTCGACTTTTACAGCCGACCATTTTTTTATATAGACCAGTTCGAGGAACTCGGTCCCCGGGTATTTAATAATTAGATTATTATTCTTGGAATTTGTCCTAATAAACATTTATTTTTTAATTTATTTATCTAAATCAACTTGACCGACCGGCTGGTGTAGGGGTAACGTACATTGCCTTCTATGCCAGAGGTCCTGGGTTCGAATCCCGGCGGCGACGGATATTTGTGTGCTGAACACAGATATTAGTCGTCAAGTCATGGATGTTTATATATTTCTTAAGTATATCAGTTATCTAGTATCCATAACACAAGTTCTTTAAGAAACTTAATTTGGGCTAGATAATGTTGTGTGGGTGTCAGAAATATAAAAAAAAAAAAACTTAGTGTTTCTCTGACGTTAAGTAGAATTTTGCTTCGGTACATACAAGAATTTACGTACTTAAGGAGATTATTTCATCAATAGACAATTTATGAGAAATAGAAATTTTTAAGTCAGAACTAACATACTAATTATAAATGCGAAAGTATTAAGTTTATTACTTCGTCTTGCGGAAATTACGAAATGCTTTTTGACATTACTGTCATCGTTGTTAAATAAAATACAAGACATAAAAATTGTAAGAACTATTGTTCTAAGTTATATCTTATCTTTATTATAAGTGGCGAAGAAGTCATAATAAAGGCCAAGTGTGTGTCGGATTCAAGCTTGAAGGGTTCCGTATCTATAAATACAGCAAGTCTTTTTTTGCATGTGAGCCACCTATTTTTTTTTAAGTTATATGGTGACCACTTTGGCGATGGGGTAAACCTGTCTACCTCAGACGCTAGTGGTTGCGGGTTCGATTCCCACCGGAACAAAAAAAATCCGTGTCTGGGTGTTTATATATTTACGTATTTGTATTCTAGGTTCCCCCCTAGTTCGCTACATGGTGTCCCATAACACAAGCTATACTTACTTTGGGCCCATATAGTTGGTGTGATTGTCTAGGGATTTTATTATTTATTTTTATTATTTATATACGAGCTTGAAGCTGTCTTTCACGGTTGAGATATAATCTGGTGGCAGACAGACGGACAGCGACATCTTTGTAATAGTCTTTAAAATATTAATCTTTTGGATACGGAACCCTAAAAATTTGTCAAAGGATAGCCTTTAACATCATATATCTTAATGCTAATATGAAATATAAAAAGATCGTTTATGATTTAACTGACTGTTAGGTTAGATACAATATCGCTATATGAACCATAAATTAACTTTCTATTTTTCAGTTAAAATAATACAAAGCAACATATTACATGCGTACTTAGAAAAAAAAATGAAATACAGGCATGCTCAAAAATCGATAGTTATGCCTGTCCATATCGTTTTTTGAGCATGCCTGTATTTAATTTTGGATTCGATGAAAAGTATCGACCTTCTTATACATATATTGACATCGATAAGTCGATAAATAGTAATGTTCATAGCTGACCTGTCAGATTTTAGACAACTCATGAAATGTATTAAAACAACATATACCTAATTTTCGCTTAATTCCAAATCATTTACTTATTAGAAACCGCAGCAAGGATTTTAATGTAATATTTTACCCTCTCAAGTTACTCAATAGAGTACACGTATCATCCACTTTAAATGAAAATCCCGATATCGTTTCTAAGAAATTAAATCAAGTCTGCACCAATAGTTTAGATATAAACAGGCCGCATTTCAATGACAATATCATCTTTATACATTCACATACCTAACAAAAAGTAGTTTGACAGGTCAGAGGCTGTATGGACCGTAAACATTACTCTTTTAGGGAGACTTGAACTCTAAATAACAATAGATTTTTTGAGAGTTCTATCTGTGCTTGAGTCACACAATCAACGCTAAGAAAGCTTTTATGTCAGGTAGACTGTCTGTAATCTTCTATACTAATATATAAAGCTGAAGAGTTTGTTTTTTGTTTGTTTGTTTGTTTGAACGCGCTAATCTCAGAAACTACAAGTGGGATTTGAAAAATTCTTTTTGCATTTGATAGCCCAACTCTTGAGGAAGGTTATAGGTTATATTTTATCCCGAAATTCCCACGGGATCAAAAGTTACGCGGGTAAAAACGCGCGCGGTGGCTAGTCGGTAATATAAAATTTTGTGACTGAAGTAAATGGATATCTGTTTCAACTGAGTATGTTGACATATTTTTTATCCATATAAGTATTGTTATATAGAGCAGTACCTTCTATGTATATCAATAGATATCGCAGGTTATACAACTCTCTACAAGGATGGGTGACCGCCGATCATTCATTTCTCACGGCGGCGAATTCCGTGCTTCGGAGGCCACGTTAAGCAGTCGGTCCCGGGTGCTGTATACTTGTATACAGTAGTCGTTAGGGTTTGTCAGAAACCATTGCGGCTCAATGAACTTCTGACATCCACCAACCAGAACTGGGCCAGCTTGGTGGGTTACGGCCTAAAGTAAGCCACCCAGGGGAGAAACTCATAGCCCTGCAGTGGGCTCATTACAAAGAGTTGTGCTTATTTATTTATAATAATAATAAAAATCTTTATTTGCATGAAAATTGGTACATTGGAGGTCTTATTGTATACATAGAAGTTTCACAATATTCTACCGACTAGTGTCAGTGCGCAAATATTTAATTTAAGATATGTCGAGATACAAGATTACATAAGTCAATTACTAAAGTCAAATGTTAAAAAATTATTATTTATGTCACAATATATTTATCATTTAAAAATTCATTATTAGAGTAATATAATTTACACAGCAAGAATTCAAATAGAGTAGTTTTAAATTTATTAAATGGCAAACTTTTTATTTTATCTGGTAGTTTATTAAAAATTTTAACTGCCATACACACAATGTTTTTTTGAAATAATGTTAACCTTTGGGCAGGTACATATAGTTTTTCTGCATGTCTTTTGCGACCAGAAATCATATCACGATTTTTTGGAAACAACTGTGGGTGTTTTTTTACAAATAGGCTCACTTCATAAATATATAGGCAAATGATCCACCAACGTTTGTTTACAACATTACATACAAATGGGTATATATCACTATAAACTTACTAGCTAGGTGTAATAAACAATTATAGGCGAATACATCATGCAATATAAAAAAAGAAAAAAAAACTTTTTGGTAAGAACTGCATACATATTTTTGTGCTTAAAGTATTAAAAAAAAATAATAACAAAAAGGGAAGAAAATATATTATTCAATTGTAGGACAAGAGCTTAACACTGATCTAATCTTGTTTGTTGAGTCTACATGGACGTCTATGAGATCGCTGTACTGATTTACCAACCTGCAAATTCGTGGGACAGGGGAGTTACACCCAAATACTGTCTTATGATAATTTGACAAAACTTCTTACTGGATTCACAACTATACAGAAAAAGCCCCGACAGCCACTAGTAACTTTAAAGTCAAACAAAACAATAAAAAGTGAATGCCCGGCAAAAATATTAAATAATTCACTTGCGTGTTGCCGGACAATTGACATAATGATCTGGTTACCTTGATAACAAGAAACAATATGCGGAGAACTCTAAGAATATTGTGTTTTATTCAATTTAGATTAATTGTTATTGTTATTTTAATAGAACTTGTAGTTGGTTGTTTCCGTAGATAACTTACAAAACAGTTCTAATTTAGCAACTTGGTTTTAAACAGATCGATATTGTACCTATTGCTGCCTTATGAAATGTTTTTTGTCTTTAGGTATATTACTTAAGTATCTGTATTTCGATTTTATGATAACTCGAGTTAAAGTTTTATTTTATATCAATAACTAGCTGTTGCGCGCGGTTTTACCCGCGCAATTTCGATTCCCGCGGGATTTTTGGAATAAAAAGTAGCCTATACGGATTCGGAAGAATCCCTCTAAGTAATGGTAAAAGAAATTTTGAAATCGGTCTAGTAGTTTTTGAGCCTATTCAATACAAACATACAAAAATACAAAGGATTCCTCTTTATAATATTAGTATAGATTGGGATTGTATTATAGCAGCTAGGTACACACAGTTTAACCCGCGTCACTTATAACCCCGTGTGAATTTGTTGATTAAATAAAGCCTAAGTACACATGGTTCATTTTAATGAGCGCATCACCTCTTACCAGCAGCCTCTCCACATCAATCCCAACAACATTTGTTCTACGACTTGTTACAAATTTTGATAAATAACACAAAATAAGAAAAAAAAAATATCATTTGAAAAACATGAAAAAATTGAAAAAAAAAATGTCTGCCTGCTGCGCGTGGCGATGCTTTACCTACATAAGGTGCGTGGCATACTTACAAAATTTGCAAGTTTCCAAAACTACATGTTGTTACGACTTTTAACGCTCTACATTCGTTAATTATTATATTTAGTCTACACTTAGGTATTCATCTAAGTGAAATACTTCCCAAGTTGCCTAGAAGTAAAACAATAGACCGACAACATTAAACTCAGATAAAATTGCCCTACACACGAATTTTATTTGATCCTTTTGAAAATCCTTTGTACCTGTCGACTAATAGGTACTTACTTACTGTATTCATTGGATAACATTTAACTTACCATTGACAAATCGGGCCTTAATGTTACAATACTTCTAGACTTGACTTCAAAAAGGTCATTAATAATTAATAATAAGCACAGAAACTAAACTCAAATGCTTACACTTAGTGCAAGTGAAATCAATACAGTTAGAACACGCGGTTAGAGGTTAGATCGAAATCGCGGAAGAGTTCCCGCCAAAATCGCATTACGTCAGTTACGTCATGTCATTTTATTGCGCAATGTTGGCATGTCGTCCGGTGCTTTTTTAATTTAAAATGGAACGTGAAAGATGAAGTATTCGAGTGTAGGTCATGACTTTATTTTATTTTATCTGATTTTAAAGTTGTCGGTCTATTGTTTTAATTTAAGCAACTTGGGAAGTGATTTAGCTTAGATGATTGAGTAAGTGAAGACTTTTATAATAATAAAACTGCATTTACAGATTGCTTTGAGTTGGTTATTTTAGCTTCGAAGATTGGAAGATTATATCATGAATATATTGATCTCGAATTTAATTTACGTAATCTCACATCAATATTATGAATAACTTTCGTGCTTCATGTTTTGATTAGAGTTTCTCAGAAACGAATCGAGCGCTCTACAATAATTAAATTATGATAGTCACCAATCATTTACTAAAACCTCACTGCTCAAACACGCTCTAAAAACATGGAAACAAGTACCTAATAGTCTCCGCTGAAATACTTATATATTTTTATTTATTTATTGATAAAACACAAAAACAAATTATGTACAAACAAAATACGTTGGTGAAAGATAGAAATATGTTTACAGGATAAACGTGATCGTATGCCACTTTGATTTTATTTTAGTAGTAGGTATTATATTGTACCCGTTTTTTGCTACAAACGTTTCTTGCCCATCTATTATAAAAATAATAGTAATAGCGGTTTTACCCGCACAATTCCCGTGGGAATTTCTGAATTAAACATAGTTCCTTCCTCAAGCTAACAAATGAATTTTTTTTTTCAAATCCGAGCAATTACAGAAGTTAGCCTGTTCAACCAAACAAACAAACTTTTCAGCTTTATAATATTACTTAAGCATAATCTATATTCAATAGACAAATGTAGAGAATGGCTGGATCCTTTCCAAAGCGTCTTGAGTTTGTGATGGTAGACGGTCATGACCACAGACATACTTCTACATAGATGACGCAAGTGTCACGATCTGTATTGAAACCAAGCGTGCCGACTTTTTAAAACCAACTGTGACGTCACAGCTGATATTTCGTGATATAAAAATACAAACCGATACCGCAGATGAAATCGATTTTTAAGAACCATGCTAGTTTGTCTTCCATACAAATACCAAAATTCTATTACTACTAGCGCTACGCGCCGGGCACTACTGGAACTTTTTGTATTTTTTTCTGCGTTCGATATCGATATATCTATAGTACCAGGCCGCTGCTCCATTACTTGAATGGCCAACCGACCAAATTTATGAAATATGATATTTTGATGTCATATTATTGATAACCTCATTTCGCACCATACAATATCAAAATATGTGTTCTAATGCCGATGCAACTCACTATATTACCAAAAATAAAATGCTCAAACTCCCGTTCAAAAATAACGTTCTGTGCTTGAATAGCCAAACTCCCGAATATGTCCAAACGAACGCATTTTTACTAAGTATTGCTAGCTTGAATGCTCAACTGCCATAATTCGACCAATCACAGTCCGCTATTCGCAAATGACGGGACGCGATATTCTTCGTCGTTGTTTCGAAGAAGTCACGCTATTAGTTCAATTTATTGAGTTTTTCCTTAAAAAAATACTTAAAAATATATTTTCCTTCAAAGAAACATAACCATAGAATATGGCAAAATGGAGTTAGAAAGGTTTTTGTTGAATTTGATTGTTATTACTTGGTTTTAAAGTCATATTTGATGTTTGAGTTGCTTTAGTCTCTAATACAGGGTGATAAACATTTGTACTTTTATTTAATAGAAATGTGTAATTATGAATGAGACCAGTATACCTATGCCTCGGTATGGATCGTGTCATATGAGATAAAGTAATGCGTAAGTGTAGGGAAATATTAATATATTAAGTATTACGAGATCAAAATAAATAATGAGATTTTTATTTCAAGATATTTAGGTAAAATAATATAAATCTTCAATCAAGTATAATATTTGTAAATATTTAGTAAGTTTCTCACTAATGCATCACAATTTATTTTCTATGTAGCTACCTGTTTAGGTACATACTGATTATAAATAAGCTGTTTTCCAGTAGGCATTTATAAAATTATTAACTTGCGCTAGTGGAGTCCGTGATAGTTTTAAAGCATTTTTTTTAAATATACCCATTATCTACCGCGCTGCTGAGAGGAATCTTACAAAACTTATTATGTCCAAACTCATGAAGCCGTTTGGTCTGTAGACCGCGAAAAATAATTATTCTTGTCCATCTACATGCATACAAACAAATAAAAATAGCCTTCCTTTTAAGGCAGTCGGGTAAAAAATAATAGGTCCTATACTTTGAACTATTGGGAACACACTGTATATAACGTGCGAAGGTCGGTTGGCCAAACAAGCACTGAACTTGCGTAACGATATAATGCCTAATCTCCACGACATTGGGGTCTATCTCCAGAACCGAAATTTACGGCGCGATACTATGCTCAACCTCCACAAATAATCTGAAAATAAAGAGTAATATCGGTACACTACTATATGTTTATTTATATTATAATATGAATATAGACTGTATCAATCATATCAGACAATCGATTAAATACAATCATTGATAGTGTTGATTTGAATTAGAAAAAAATGTCTCCTGTAAAATTTGTTAAATGGTCAGTTGGCCATTCAAGCACTAGAGCAGCGAGGCAGCGTATTTATAGTATAGTATTCAACCAATCAAATTTTTGCACTCGTTGCATTTGCTTATTTTTCTGTGTGTTTTTTTGTCGCTGAATTCTTTTGTTAGTGTTTTCTACAAAGTACGTTGAGTAGAGTGTTCACTCCTCGCGTTTTTACGATCTCAAATCAAAGATTTTACTTTTGTGAAGTGATATTTTTACATAGGATGCTGACTTTATAGTGAGATAGTGAGTTAAGAAAAGGAATTGCATTGATTTTGAATGACTGGTGCAAGGAGGTGAACAATTTGTGTGGCAAAAGCATTGAGTTTGACGAAAACGACCCGAACAAATCTATGGCCCATAATTATTATATCAAATACAAATAATTAAGAAAAAATAAATAATTGTCTGAGATGCATATTGTTTTATTACCCCAACTCGCATAGCATCATGCTTTGTGCAGTTTATTTCAACTTATTAGTATTGCGCAGTTTGCACAATAGTAATAACTGGTACTACGAATTTCTGAAAATTCGAAAGTGGCGGTACGGCCAGGCTGCATTCTAGGGTTGTTTTGGTCAAAAAGGTTCCTAGAGTGGATACTGTGTGGCGCTAAAGTGCAAAAACCGCGAGACGGTCATCTATACTTTAGTACTTATATTCATCTATGTTAAGAACCATATCGATATTGTATATGTACAGTATATGTACAGACATATACGCGCGACTTGCGAGTGAATCTAGCGGCGACCAACCTTGACGCTTGGTCGGGGTTCGGACACGCGAAGTACATGCATTTGCGTTGGCTATGTAGATTTATAACCTTTTTTGTTCCGATAAAAAGGAAAGGATAAAAAAGGAAAGCAAACACAACATTCACATAAACATAGGTACATTTAAAACATACTTCGCTCTCACTCTATCTATTATCAAGCACAATTTAATGGAATATGTCCTTTAATAATTGCTACCTTGTCCGTAGTAATCGGAAGAAAGGGAAAATAGACAAGTTATCCGCTCCGAACGTCGACATTGCTGTATTTGTAAGATCGATCCATACTATGACCAGTCCGTGCAATGAACTTTGCTGTGGAATGTAAATTAATAGATATGTGAGTCCGTAGGTACTAATAATTTATGTAGGTACTTTTAAATTTTATTTTTTAAAATATTTGTTTAAACTTTCAACTAACAATGCAAACAGACTTTAACATTTTGTTAAAAGTTTAATTGTTAGACATTTATTCACTCACCGCTTTCTAGCCGTAAAGTTAACACATGCTTGTGTTGGGTAATAGACAACAGATACACATAATTATTTTTTTCTTAAATATATACATACAAGTTAAGTTAAGCATGAAGTCGTCGTGGCGCCGTGGTTACTGTGCATATCAAACGATATCGCGGGTTAAGCGCACTCGGTGCGGCCGGTATTAGGATGGGTGACCGCCGACCATTCATGTCTCACGATGACTTTCGTGCTTCGGAGGGCACGTTAAGCAGTCGGTCCCGGGTGCTGTATACTTGTATACAGTAGTCGTTTGGGTTTGTCAGAAGCCATTTCGGCACTGTGAAATGTCTGACATCCACAAACCAGCACCGGGCCAGCTTGGTGGATTACGGCCTAAACCTCCTCGTCACCCAGAGGAGAGACTCATAGCCCTGCAATGGGCTCATTACACGGAGTTGTGATGATGATGATGATGATGAAGTTAAGCAAAGTTTGGTACAAGGATGGGTGACCGCCGATCACTAACTTCTTCACTGCTTCTTCGCTAACGACTTCCATGCTTCGGAAAACCGGAGAGCACGTTCAGTAATCGGTTTGAGTGCTAGGCTAGGTTTATCAGAAACAATTTCGGCGCCCTAAAAATTTTGACATCCACCAAATTGTGGCTTATGTTCAAATCTCGACATCATCTACGAGAGAGACTCATGGCCCTGTAATAGAATCATTACCTCTAAAGGGTTGTGTTGATGATGATGATACATACATATCATACTTAGGTACATATGAACTCAGAATAAAATTCAAATTACTTCCATGCTGGACTGGGAGCAAAAGAAAACATATACAAAAGAAAAACATAATACGTGCCAGCTGCTTTTCTTCCCGGGCATACTGTAAAAGTCAGTTTAGGAACAGAGGTTTTATTGGCGTTTTGTGGGCGATAAGCTGACCCCCTGTCACTGCAATAGTCTCTCTCCATCATTATAATACCTCCAAATTTATCAAACGTGACATCAGATGGTTTTATAGCATCTGGTGTTCTACCTACCTCATAAGATTTGTAGGTGTGAAGTTATGTATCAGTAGGTACTAAAATTCAAAACCAAATATTAAATGTTGTTAAACGTTAATTATTAGTAAAGTAAGCTATAAAACAAACGACCCGTGACTGTGAAAGTAAACATCCTTATATGAACATCTTTCTTGACTGTACAAACATGAATATAATTTGCATAATATGTCACCTCTACACCAGAGCTCTTTCTAACGTTATAACTTCTGTCGTTTAGCGGTTAAAAACCTGCTTAGGAACTTGATGCATTTCTTTTTAGGAACCTGCGGGTACAGTGTGTCCCCGCATGTAGTAAAAGAACTTTAGGGGCAGTAACTACACACTAAATAACTGAAAAAATATGCTTAAAAAAAAAAAACCCCAGACAATCACACCAACTACATGGCCCCAAAGTAAGTATAGCTTGTGTTATGGGATACCATGTAGCGAACTAGGGGGGTACCTAGAATATAAATACATAAATAGATAAACACCCACATACGGAACATTTATTTTTCTTGTCCCGTGCGGGAATCGAACCCGCAACCACTGGCGTCTGAGGCAGACAGGTTTACCCCGTCGCCAAAATAGTCGTCATAAAAGATTTATTTAGCACATTATTTCAGTTATTTAAGAATAATGGAGCATTTTAAATGCAGAAACCTGCCAATCTACAGCCATTTTTATTATTACTTTAGGAAAATTCTCCTCAGTTTGTAAAACATCGGCGGCTTAAGTTAACATCTTATAGAAGCTTTTTGTTGGTGTTGTTTTAAAGGCAAAATAGTGGAGTATATTACAACATAAAAAAACTTTAAAATAATAGTTTTTTAATTGATTGCCGATGCGACACATTTCATTTTTTACAAAAGCTTAACGCCTCTGGCTGCTTTATTCTAAAACTGTGTGAAAACCACATCGTTAACCCACATTTTTACAGCTCATAAAAATTAGTTAAAAAAACCTACATAGATGGCACTTTTAAAAAGCCGAAGGCGTTAAGTCTGTATACTATAATGTAGGTAAGTGGTATCTACCATCTATGGTTATTTATAAGTTCAATTTCTGATACTGACGTCAATTAATTAATTTTACTTTTAAAAACACAGTGTGGAATAAATGGCTATATGACAGACAAGACTTCGCCTTTCGTAAAGCGCCATCTATCTAAGCCTTTTGTACCATTTTTGTACCGTTTTGTTTTTTTAATGAGCTGTCAGAAAACCTCTCATTACATTACAATATTTGAGATGTTTAACAAACTGATACAAGATTTTTACTGCTCTCAGTCTAACAGTTTAAGAGATATTGTTGATCAAAAATACCAAAATTTATCTTAATTTGCAAAACGAGAGCTGTAGCTCTGCGGCTAACAGACTGCTAAACGTGCTTTCAGAAGCACAGTTGTCGCGGTATATTGAAAAGTCAAATTATAAGTAGATATAAAAATAAAACACATTTCAAATATCCCATTTCTAATTTTAATAACCATGACAGTTTAAAAAGTAAAAATAATTCAAATCTCGTACCAATCTCTTACACATATTTCTCGTAATTATTTGCCAATGTACCATCATCGTGGAAAATCTATTAGGTCATTACCCATCTGCCACGATTTACGAAAAAACAGTAAATATTACGTGAACTTTAAACAATGGCGCTCAGCTATGGCATAACTGCAGACAATAAGCGTCGGAGCCATCTTTTCTCATGATGTCACTTTTATGGAAGCCAATTGTTTTTTTATGTAATTTAATTAAAAACTTTACATCTGGGATTTGTTAGACCGTAGCGTAACCTGTGTTGTAAATATTAAGTAGGTAGGAATTTCAAGAGAATAAGTTACTTTTAATAAATAATAATAAATATTTCTGACACTCACACAACATTATCTAGCCCAAATTAAGTTTCTTAAAGAACTTGTGTTATGGATACTAGATAACTAATATACTTATGAAATATATAAAAATACATATTGAATAAATACATATTTTTTATTAGAATAAACTAAAATAAACATATAAACATCCATGACTTGACGACTAATATCTGTGTTCATCACACAAATATCCGCCGCCGCCGGGAGTCAAACCCAGGAACTCTGGCATAGAAGGCAATGTATGTTACCGCTACACCAGCCGGTTGTCAAAATTCTATAAATTTATAAATTCTAGATAATGGATAAATAAATCTGAATAAAGAAATATATGTAAATATTCAAAATAATTTTCCATTTTCATTAATTCTTCCATGCAGGCTGGACTGGAAGCGAAAGAAATAGAAGAAAAAAATATAGAATGTGCCAGCTGCTTTTCTTCCCAGGAAAACTGTAAAAGTCAGTTTAGGGATGAAGGTTTTATTGGCGTTTTTGCGGGTGATAGGCTGACCCCCTTTCACTGCAATAGTCTCTCTCCATCATAATAATACCTACAAATTTGTCAAACGTAACATCAGATGGTTTTCTAGCCTCTAGTGTTCAGCCTACCCCTTTAGGGATACAGGCGTGAAGTTGTGTTTGTTTTGTTTCAAAATAATTTAACAAACATAAAACCACTATAAAGCTAATTAACTGTCACTAATAATAAATAAAATTCCCAAACAATCACACCAACTACATGGCCCCAACTAAGCAAAGCTTCCGATATGGATATGTGTAGCGAACCTAGAATACTTATAAATCCGTTTATAGAAAGACCCGCAACATTTTTTGGGGGTATCGAACCCACGACCTCACAATTACATAGCATCGTCTCTCCAAGCAGGTCTCCATTTTGAAAGGTTATCTATTCAAAAACGGGGTCAAAAGTTGTGCGAATAAAACTGCGAAATTCAAAGATAATAGAGACAGAGCATTAAAAAACCTACTTCACGATGTCGTCAAGGTAAACGATCTCCGATTCCATAAATATTAGAAATTTTTCATGAAGTACTCAATCAATTTCAATTAAATATGGGACCAAATGGGAAGTATCCTTTATCATATGAAACAAGAGTCATCAAAATCGGCTCACCTCGTCAAAATTTATGAGTCTTCCATGCCACCTGATGGAAAGTGCGCATGAAGACAATGGTGTTACACGTCCATCCACGAGAAACCTATTCACTCGACACTTAAAAGTAACAGGACTGTAGTGGTCAGGAAAAACAGACGCAGGCAGATTGTTCCACTCCTTGGCAATCCGTACCAAAAAGGAACCATCGAAGCGTTTTGTTCGACTTCTTGGTAAATCCACTATATAAGGATGGAAGTTCTGTCTGCGTCTGGTAGTCCGGTGGTAAAAAGGGGTGGGTTCAATTTGGTCAAAAAGAGCACTCGCACACTCGCCAAAATGTAGCCGTCTCGTAACTCGTCCCTTTTTTGAAGTCGATTGAGAAACCGAAAGTCGGTTGGGTTTCTTCTAAAAAAGACACGTTTAATTCTAACCTTTTCTGTTAAAAAATAAGCTGCCTGCTTTTCCGCGATTTCCTACAAAAGAAAGCTGTCTATATAAAAAACGATATCGTCGTGGCCCTAACCTGAGATACCTTAAATAGAACATACAGCATCTCACTTCATATTGCATCACTTCCACATCAAGTCCATAATAATATTCATTTAACTGCCGTTTAGATACCTAAGGTAATAAAACTCTATTAGGTACAGTCAGCAACTTAAGTTCCGGTTTGACGAAAGCTTTTCTATGAATGGACGCATGAAAATGTTTTATGGTATTTTTTTGTGTTGAGTACCTGTTTTGTCATTTATTTCTATAATCATGTTAATTTCTAAATAAGTTAAGTCATAGATCCACTTTTCGACATAATATAACTACTAATTTTCGTCAATAGTTAGATAGATGCAACGTAATTTTTATAAAAAAGATATGAATGTGATTTACTGACGCCAAGTATAACTGTTAGTTTAAATCTACAACAGCTACTTAGAAAGTTAGCTTTCGGTATTTTCTTTATCAAAAGATATTTGAAGGAATAATAATTTAAAATCTCTATCACATTTTATGTTTACATACTTTGACAAAGTATAATAAATACGATTGTCTTATATTGTATTTTTTATTAAACTTTATTTTATGTTTTACCTATTTCACATTATTTAACTCATAAACTATTTTAACATTAAACTTTGAATCTTAAATTTCTAATAAATTAAATAAAATCTGTGTCCTTTACATTTCTTGCTGACTGTACCTACACGCTTTAGCGGAACTATATTGGAACCTGTTTACCAAGTTTTGCCAAAGCCAATATAAATCTTACTGCACGTTTAATTACCGTTTTAATTTCAATAAATATGCAAAATAAAGCGACAGTGAAAGTATGGATCATGGTCAATGTGCGCTTTATCGGATAATGTGAAGAATAACCGATTAATTTTGTCATGAAATGGGGTAAAGGTCTCGTTTATTTATTAAAAAAAATAAAAATTATTTATTGAAACAAAAAGATTACAAAGAGAGATACATAAAATACAAAGGTAATAACAAAATCTCTATTGTCAAAGGGATACTTTCAGCTTAGTGTTGCTGTTAACTAGCAACGCTGGTTTTCAAAGTACTCCTTTGCTCCAAGCCGTTATAAAAAAAAACAACAATTAGCAGATTTAAAAGGTCGCATTTAAGATCCCATACATTTATAGTAAGAATAGTTATAAAAAAGCATCAACTAGAGAAAAGACTACATTCATTAACACTGATACACACAATTCAATATTTAATTCAAATCATAACAATAATAAAACAAAATAAGTCAATGGGCATTGTTAATTTTTTTTTAATTTATTTCATACGAAAAACCGTTTCGAGAAATAAGGTTTCTGATTAATTTAGT
Source organism: Stenoptilia bipunctidactyla (assembly GCA_944452665.1). Lineage (NCBI taxonomy): Eukaryota > Metazoa > Arthropoda > Insecta > Lepidoptera > Pterophoridae > Stenoptilia > Stenoptilia bipunctidactyla. Next base: position 18,401,218 of record OX101745.1, read on the forward strand.
CGATTTAAAACATTTAAAAATATTGGGGTTTAAGAGATTATTAACAAAATACATTTGACCTTTATTTAACCTTGATGACGTCATCAAAGGCATCAAATCGATCAAGTGTTATGCCTTAAAGCTGTTTAAAAAAAGTCAAACTAAACTCTATAGCTCTATGGTGGTTGTTTTGGTTTGTTTATATTTTAACGTAACCTCAACGTAACAAACTCAGCTTCTTTATTTTCCCTGCGATTGATCTAAGTTTAATTAACAATTAAAATTTTAAGAATAATTAATTTAATTATTTTAATTATAGATTATTTATACAAACTACAAAGAAAAGAAACAGAGGAAATAAAGACGGTTAAGATTTGATTTGAATCAATGTTTGAAATGTTGGTTTGTTGTCTGTTGACAATCCATTGGGTGACAGTGACATAGCATGACATTAGCACACAGACACAGCTAATGTTTTTTTTTTACTGACTGACATATGTTTATAAAGTTAATGCCACTGATGACGTCATCACGTACTAATTTCATAAAATCAATATAAATTAAACGACACACTTAAAAATAAAACTATTCAAATTGTTCTCTCAAAATAGGTTAAAGATTAATATAACATAATAAAAATAATAGGTTAAAAAAAGTTAACAATGCCCATTAAATTCACAAAGAGTATAAAATTTGAATAAAGATAATATTCATTCAATAAAATGTAGTAAGTATTAGAATAAAAAGGTAAATTATGCTATGAAATAAATAAAACATAGACAATAAAAAAATAAATCAATAAAATCTGCATTCTTTATACATTTTTGTGTTCAATTTGCTTTAGTAACAATGTCATCTAAAGTCGTTTTATTGAGCCCATGTGCAGTTTTTCAGTTTGCATAATAGTGAATTTCAATATAAGCTACTTACAATGCAATGGTTGACCGAAAGATAACTATATCATAAACTACCTACATGCTTCGTAGTTTATCTGTGTTAATCCCGAAACAGCAGATATATATTATTAGGATAAAAAAGTTATAATAAAAAGTTACTTCAGGTTATGTTCCGGCTAGACAGGGTCACAAACCTCCATCCATCGCCACAAACTTTCGCCTTTTTAATAACTACTAGCTGCTGCCCGCGACGTCGTCTGCGTGAAGGCTATGCAGCACCAAACGCACCTACGATTATAACACTGCTAGCGTGATAATATGTAGCCTATATGTTGACCCGACTTCTTAACTATCTTCATGCCAAATTTGAAGTAAATCCATGCAGTACTTTTTGAGTTTATCCCGGAAAGACAAACAGACAAACAGACAAAAATTCTAAAAACTATATTTACATACCCCAAGTATTCTTTTAAAAAAATATTCAATGTACCTACAGTTTTGACTTTCCTACCATTTTATTATATGTATAGATTAGCACTTATGTATCATGTAACGCTTAGAATTACACGCTATACTTATTTTTACTATATTGCAATTACCATATTCAACGAATGCAGAGCCTTTGCAGAGCATTAAAAAAACCGTCTTCACTTTTTGCTGAGTTATAATGTCATCAACGTAAACATTCTCGGAAAACTGACATGTTTTAAAAAAAAAATGATATTTTTAATGAAGTAGGTACTCAACCGATTTCGATGAAATTGATATGGGACCAATTATGAAGAATCTATTATTATATGAAATAAGAATTTTCAAAATCGAGTCATAATTGTCCGAAATATCGTGTAACAAAGACACAAAAAAAAATATAAAAAAAACATACAGACGAATTGAGAACCTCCACACGGTATAAGTAATATTAATTTTGTCTAGTCATGATTTGCGTAAGAACAGTAGGTACTAAATCTACGAGTAGATTGTATTGATCGTTTCAAACAATAAAACAGGGTTAGACTAAGGATAAACGCGGGCTTATTTTCTGATATAAAAATCAAATATATCAGCCAAACAAGCCTAAAAAACAAAATCCAATCCAATCACCACATCGTATATTTGCTATAGCATAATCAATATGCCTCTCTTTGAGGCCACATAGTTAAGTGCCAGTCAGGTAACTTCCGCATACAATACTTATCATCATACATGCAGCATGTTATTAAACGTTGCAGTGTGATTAATTCTATGACAATAATAGTACGCACTGTAACTCGTAACTATATCGAACTACTTGTAGATTATTATTGTTTTGAGTTTTTTCGACATATTTATAAATTTTGTTATTTATATTTGTATATAATTTCATTTTATTGCATCATTATCATCACACCTTGTAATGAATCCACTGCAAGACCATGGGTCTCTCCCCTGGGTGACCAGAAGGGCGAGGCCCTATACCCCAAGCTGGCAATTTTATTACAAGACTATCATAAACTATTTAGAACCAAATAAAATTGATAATTAGAATTGTGAAACCAACTGCCTACGTCTGTGTTGTTGAGGAGGTATTTAACCCACCACCGGTGGTTAAAGCCAACTTAACAATGCATCTGCCTACACTAAAAGTAATAAATAAGTGAATAATTATTTCTGACATAAACATTACATTATGACACACCAACTTTGTGGTCCTTGTAGTAGACCCGAGCCAGTTTAGAAAAGTTTGATTCCCAAACTGGTCCAGTTGGAACTCGAACCCAGGACCTGTCCGAACATTCGACGGAGACCGTCAGAGTTTTCCGATTCCGGCTTTTTCGTCAAATTTAACCGGATCAAATTATTCATAATATATTTTCCCCAAATTTTATATTTTCACACCAGAAATTTGACCAAAAAACTTAATATCTTACTAATACTATGAATGGGAAAGTTCGGATGGATGGATGTTTGTTCCTGAATCACGGCAGAATGGCTCAACGGATCAAATTTTGCATAGTGATAGTGTACAATGTAGAATAGCAGATAGGCTACTTTACAGCCTGATACAAATAGTTTCATATTTTTATCCGAAATTTGCCCATGCTACGCAGGCGCATCCAAAGTTTCACTTGGTTGAGCTAGAAAAAATAAGGCTTTGCTTATATCAGGTCATAAGCCATCATAACCATACCAATTAAAGTCTTAAATAAAACTGGAATAAAGTTATTAATCACGCAACACTTGAATGAACAACGTAATTAACCGCGTTTACATCGGCATAACAACTCATAATTAGGGTAATAAAGACATTGATACTGGCCACGGTGTTATGTGAACTAGAAAGTGATAACGACGGATATAGCCGATCCTCGTCAGACAGACTAATTTTGGGTATTAAAACATTGCTTGCTAAAACCAGTAGTTTAATAATCCACTTTCAAAACCAAGAGCAGACTCAAGTGCCGCATAACGTATGAAAGAGATAATGCAGGTCCGCATACTTAATATATCCAAAAATAAAGTGTAACGTCTTGGAATGAAAACTCAAGCATTTGCTTAAAAGCTTTGCAGTAAAATATATTTACAGAGATAGCCAGGTTTTTAAATTATTGCATTTTGATGTTACTTTTAGCCTTGATTTATTTGTTTCAGTAAGTAAGTAGTTGTTCCAAGCAAGTTAAATATTTATGTCTTCAGTATCAGTTCTGTGTAGAGTCTAGAAACATATGCAAAAAGTCATCATGGTACAGCTTTCACACCGCAGAGTAGACCTTGTTAGTTTGGGTAGGTACTTAATTTATTATTTTCATTACTAACCTTAAAGTTTGGATGTATGAAAAAAAATGCCTTAATAGTAATAGTACGAGTAATTCGGTAATCTCTAGAATGACGACCACTTGTCATATAAAACCTCCGACAATGTCCTAATTACTTTGGTTATAAAGTGCTTTGGTACGCCCTTTGTGCTATAAGTGTCATTTTACCATAATGTTATATTGAGTTCAATAACAGATAATTTTCAGTTAGAATTTTTGCCGTGTATGTATAAGTATAAACTGTAGGTACTTAAATATTTTTACAAAAAGTATGATAGCACACAACAAATATTTTAAATGAACGTTAGTTGTTGAGTTATTACTAATGCAGTATTATTTTATTATTTTCAGAAACATGGCGGCCAAACGACATCAAATCAGAAATGTATTAGCTGCCCTTTTAATGATTTTCGTGCAACAAAGTATATCGAAGACACCGAAACAAATATCGCGACCTATTCATGAAGTATTCGAAGTCATAAATGAAAGGATAGATGACAGACCTCCAGTTTTTACTGCACCAGGACACCTCCCATACGGGAACCCTTTAGCTGGTAACTCTCAGCAAAATGCAAGATTACATGCTCAGAACCAACAGGCTATGTTCAACGCTGAACGGCGAAGACAGCAGAAAGCTCAACTTCACAGATGGAACAATACGCCTCCTCGAGTCGACAGCTACATGAAAGCATATCGAGAATCTCAGGAAGACCACCAATTTGCTGTAGAACAGCAACAAGTGAAGCAAACACAGACTCCCAGACAACATGCAGTCACAATGTCTCCCGTGAAAACAAGAATATCAAGACCAGAAAGCCGAAGAACTCTAGATCGACCTCTCAAAAATGCCCACATACCTGATATCATGAAAATCACAAAAGAGGACGCTATCATTCCAGAAAAAAGCAGAAACCACAGATCCTATGGTTCCACTGATTATAATCAATATGGGGAACCGAGGCGTTATCAAGCAGTTTATGTTTCTCCTGCACCAACTTACGACCAAGGGGTCACTATAAAACCCAATGGTAACGTAGGTGTATCTAACACAGGGGAGCGCGAGGATCCCAAGTTGTTCACTGAAGCTGTTCCAAGCAAAACGCAATACGTATATCCAAAGCAATACCAGCAAATGCAGAGTTACCAATCTGCACAAGAAATCGAAGCATTAAGCTCCTTGTTGAAGAAATCCCCGAGTGATCAGCTATCGGAATTAAATGCTATTATCAACAATGGGAATCAACAAAATAGTGAAGATGAACTAAATCGGCCTATTGACCTTTTCTTTTATTTAAAAGATCCTTCAGCTCAATCTCTAACTCAGCACTATGACCACGCCAGTTACGCACAAATTCCTCAAAATGTCCAGGAAGTTTATGCCAATGCATTAAATTCAGAACAGCAGACTGATCTAGATCACAAACCAATTATAGAGCAAGTTGAAGACACCGAAGATCCTCAAATGCACATGAAAGGAAAAAAATACGGATTCCAGACAATGCCAACTGAAGAACCAGTAGCAGAGACGACAACTACGAAGAACAATAATTATTACAAAGTAGAAGTTGCAAGTCAGACTATCAGTGCCGGATATAAGCGCCCCCATAAACCGAACAGAAAACCAAAATACCAGAACACAGAAGAATTGAGTCATTCGCATCAAACGTTACACTATGAAGAAGAACCTTTGGCTTTAAATTATAAAATCCAGAATGATCACAGTCAAGCTCAAACTGACACAAGTGAACTATATCTTCATAATAACGGAGAGCATCATGGTATACAACATCTCACTGAGGACGGGACAGGAGTCTCAGCCTATGACGATGATAGTGTAAGTAAAACAGATAGTTGTATTAATTGTAATAAGAATAGGAAACCAAGATCAGCTTTAGAAACTGACCCTTTTTATGTCCCTGGTGATAAATCTAGTAAAGACTACGAAATAGAAACAAATACGACAAAAGCACCTAAAGCTGAAAAGTTCATGGGATATAATCCCTATTTTGTGAACAGACAAGGACAATTCAACACGTTCTTGTCAGCTCCAAATTTCGGAGATTCCATGGACTATGATTACGAAGATTCTCCAAGACCTTACAGAAGGCCTACAAGCCCTGATTTTGACAAGCAAGAATCGTTCTATGACGATTATGAAGACGAAACTGATGAGTTCAGCTCACCAGATGCAGACTACACTCCACAAAAACCGCTTCAAACTATGAATCCCATGCAAAACTATGCGCCATCTGTTGGCTACCACCAAAACTTTCAACCCGATCTCGTACCCAGCTTTTCGAAAAATTACAAAAGATTTAAACGTCCACCCGCTTTAAATTCAGGTTATAATTATCCAAGTCCTAGTATTGGACCTCCATCGACGTCATACGGGGTCCCTATTAACTATGAGGCTCCTACTCCAATGTATAATGCCCCGGAGCCGTATATGCCCGTAATGCCGAAATTCCCCGTTCCAATTTACAACAATATCATAAATATTCCTCGTGCAATAGAACCTTTGTACATGTTAACACAATCCCAACTGAAAAACCTTATTGGGCATCATAATTTAAATATCCAACATTTAGACGTATATCAAATGTCTAAAGAAAAAGAAAAAAGGCCGCCGATGCGAAGACCTTATCCGGCTCTTAAAAAATATAGGAAAAAGAATCCTAGGTTTAGAAATAACAAAAAGTATTATCAAAATTGGTGAAATAGGACCGAGTAATTAAGTAATGTATTTATTTATTTATTTACACATTTCTCTAGTTTAATTATTTAACAATGTTAGTAAACAACAGCTCTTTTTATCTCATTCACTTAGTTATTATATTATAAAACCCTAAATATCTCTAAGTTTGTTAAATAAAAAAAGCATTAAATAACATAGTCTTAAATGGATTTTAAGGCGTTCAATATAACTAGATATTTTAGATTTTAACGTGATCATGTTTCGTGTTATTACAGACCCCATGCTTACAAGTAGAGCTGTCACATAATGGTGCGTATAGATTGCTGTAATGGAACTTGTAATGTAACATTCTGCGCACTACACGTCCAAATACGCAACGTGCGCAGAATGTTACATTACTAGTTCCATTACAGCAATCTGTACGCACCATAACAAACAACAATCATCGTTATCAATAGTCAGGGGCCCGATTCTGGTAACTTTTAACATTACGTATGGTGACGTGCGTGTTTTTCAAAGTCGATTCTCCTATTGACATTATATTGGCAGAATACTGAAAAAATGTCACATATTAACATAATGCACCTAATAGGCACCTTATAAGAAGTCGTCGTGGCGCCGTGGTTACTGTGTGTATCAATCAAACGATATCTCAGGTCAAGCAACGTTCGGCGCGGCCGGTACTTGGATGGGTGACCGCCGAACATTCATTTCTCACGACGACTTCCGTGCTTCGGAGGGCACGTTAAGCAGTCGGTCCCGGGTGCTGTATACTTGTATACATTAGTCGTTAGGGTTTGTCAGAAGCAATTTTCGGCGCCCTGAAAATTCTGACATCCACACCCAGCACTGGGCCAGCTTGGTGGATTAGGGCCTATACCTCCTCGTTACCCAGGGGAGGGACTCATAGCCCTGCAGTGAGCTCTTTACAAAGAGTCGTGATGATGATGATGATGACCTTATAGGCAAATTATGTTAACATGTGGTAATTACAGAATAGGGGTCCTGTATCACATATGAATTCTGCAAGCGGCAATTATTCTTAGGGTGGTACACCATTTTTTGGTCCAACTGTACCTTCCTATTTCAGAGTAGGTACTTACATCTTTATCAATCGAGCAGGCTGATTCTGAACTTCTTATATATCATCAGTATTTATGTATGTTTTATTTAAATTGCGGAAATACATAATGAGATATTGTTCCCCAAGAAACGTTAGATTAAAGTTAATTCACTTCAATGCGTTTTCGTTCTCGAAATAACAGCTGTAAATTGGTATTTTGTTTTATTTTTGTGTTAATGTCCTATAAAGACCTATTTACAAAAAAAGATAGGTATCTCAATTGGATATTTGTTTAAAAGCAAAATATATATAAAATTTTACGATTTGTAAATAAAAGCGTCTTAAGTATGTCAAAATGAACGTGTTTTGTATGTGTGTTTGTTCGTATGAGTGTTAAGAAGGTTGATTTTGTTTAAAAAACTTACATAATATGCCGAATTTCATTTCGTATTTCTGTCAGACTACAAATTTTTTTACTAGGTACAGAAGTGGCGACTTGAAAACAATTCTTAATATTATGTTTATTTGTATTGTAATTTCGGAGGAAATCAAAAGACAGAGGTAAAAAATAATAGACATAACTACTTGTTACTTGAATAGACTTTATTGGCATTTTATTTGATAAATATAAAAATATATCTATATAATTAACACAATCATTAAATAGAACACAGATTTATTTATTTGTTTACACTCTAGTGCACAAAGTTGTACAGAAAAAAATATACAGGGTGTCCCGCTTACCCTATATAATATAATTTCTCGGAGGTATTCTATTACCCATAAGGATTACAGAAAAAATATGAAAAAAAGAAAAAATCGAATTTATTTTTCAATTTTTGTATGTCAGCAATTTTCTTCATACAAAAGTTGAAAAATAAATTTCGAATTTTTCTTTTTTTCATATTTTTTCTGTAATCCTTATGGGTAATAAATAGAATACCTCCAAGAAGTTATTATATAGGGTAAGCGGGACACCCTGTATAATAGTTAGTTTAGTTTTACATCTAGGCGGTCTTATCGTTGAAGAGCGTTTTTTTCCACACAACTTTAACAAATGGATACACATGTGGGCATTATCACTCCATTTCTTAAATTTCTTACACAAATAAATAAAAATGATATGAAAATAACTATAATCTATTTTGATGACATCTATGTTTTAATATTTAATAGATCTAGTTACAATAAACGCAAAAGACATACTTAAAAAACATTTTTTCATTTTATTATTATTATTTATATCTTATAGGAAAGAACCAGCTTTTCATAAGCCATTGCCAGAACAGATTATTAACAATATTTTAGTTTTAAAATGTTTTAGTTAAAAATAAAATGGGCATTGGATCCCGACTTCTTCTGTCGAGCTTAAAGAGATCCAAGTAAAATTTAAGGCGGTAAAATCCCTTCCAAATCGTGTTGTAGATTAGATAAGTACACTAGGAACTACAAATACTTTACATTCGGGTCTTCCTTTTTAACGGCAACCAAAGCCACGTTTGTTCTTTAACTCACCTGCGGAGCTAGCATACTACCGTCGACAACGATAAATCGGGGCTTTTATCGATATTTTATAGAATATGGTATTTATAATTGAATTGTTTTCAAATGAGAAATTATCTCAATCACACTTTACGTTTACGTTCTGCAAAAGTATGATTGAGATAATTTCTTGCAAATGTTATGAATTGTTATAACTCCAACGGAATACCTATCATTTTATTGGAATATAGCTACGTAAAATAAATAAATGCCATTTTTAGAAACTTCCAATACGATTCTAATGTAACGGTGACGGCACTACAAGGTTATGTTGTGGAAATTATTGTCAGTGTCATAGGGATCAAGGTTCGCCGCGCCGACTATAGTGTATGTAATTTATTAAGATTATGACATATTTGGTTCTGTAGTCTTAATCATAGTATCAAAACGAGTAACTCTATCTATTATGGCGCACCATAATTAGATTACATAATAGGATAAAATAACGAAATAATATATATCTTGTGGATTCGACTATTTATCGATGGTTGCATGCTAGCCCTGCTGGTGGTAATTGATGATAAGTCGAAGATAATTCAGCACTACATAAATCATTGCCGGAACATATCACCTCCGGAGTAGTGACATTTGGCGACAGATTTAATATGAAGGTACTTGTAGCTAGCCAGGCGGGATCCTACCTCCAAGTGGGCGTCTCGGATCAGTCACCTTTTACGATAGACTCATCCAGTGGCTTGTTTAACTGAAGATTGCATCAATTTCCACTTTGACGATGTGGTAAACCTATCTGCCTCATCAAAAGCTAACAGCTATTCAATAACAGATGGTGTAAAAATAAAGTGATGGTAACTACAAAGTTGCCGGTGCGGGAAAGGTCATAAGGTGCGGCACAAGTCTTGTTTTAGCTTATTAGGTTGACTAGGGTTGTCAAAAAAAAATGTTGTAAAATAATTAAATTAATTTGTATGAAACTCTATACCAGCACTGATCATGCTAATTCTTTTACTGTATATTCTACGTATAGTATAGAAGCGAACCCTTAAGTTTTATCTCTCCATTTTGTTATACATTGTATAGATAAGCTGTTAAAGCAATATATAAAAATTGTACATCCGTAAAATAATATAATAAATATGTAGGTATAGGAGCTGTGGATATAGTAATAAATAAATATTCTTTCCCCCTAGCTACATGGTATCTCATAACACAAGCTTTGCTTACTCTGAGGCCATGTAAGTTGATGTGATTGTCTGGGAATTTTATTTATTTATTACTATTAATTTCAAGATTTTCCGTTTAGGGTAGGCTTAAAACCCTTCCACCCCTGGATAAGCTTGTCGTAAAAAGCGACTAATCCGAGTGACACCCGCTTGGTGGTAGGATCGCTTCGGGGCCCACTTAGCTACCATCCTCCATATAAAATTTGCCGTCAAATATTACCGCTCCAGAGAAGAGCCAGTTCTTTCCTAGGCCTGTGTGCTTTCGACCTTCTCTTCACTTACCATCAGGTGAGACTAAGGTCAACCGGGGGCTTCTTTATCTATACTAATCTATACTTAATGTATAAAGCTGAAGAGTTTGTTTGTTTGTTTGTTTCAACGCGCTAATCTCAGAAACCACAAGTGGGATTTGAAAAATTCTTTTTGCATTTGATAGCCTAACTCTTGAGGAAGGTTATAGGCTATATTTTATCCCGAAATTCCCACGGGATCAAAAGTTAAGCGGGTAAAACCGCGCGCGGTGGCTTGTAAAAAATATTTATGATTCCCAACTTACAAACTCTACCAATCTATTACTATAAGATTGCTAATTAACTGTCGTAAATTTTCAGCTCCACTACGCAGCGAACTACGAGTTTGGTTACCGTGTACGTGACAGTGAAAACGGTAACCATTACGGCCATCAAGAGGCGAAACAAAATGGCGAGACCAAAGGACAGTACTATGTGTTACTACCTGACGGTAGAATGCAGAATGTACGATACTCCGCCGGCCCGGAAGGGTTTCACGCTGATATTTCCTACGATCATTTACAGTGAAGTTTAAATGAATCAGTGAATTGTGTAGACTGTTTAAATTGTTCCTACCACCACGGCAATGAAAAAGGATAGACTATCTCCTGGGAGAAGACAATATTTAATACTCCTCCTCAATTTATCACCTCTACGAGTATGGGCTTTCTAGTGGATACTGCTTATCTCTTATCGTATTGTAAAAGCTTTCTTAAGTGTTGAACAAGATTGAAAACTCAAGTATAGGATACACTGTCAATACTCCATAGATAACTGTTATACAGGGTTAATTTTAATTAGATCATCACCTCTTGCAAGCAGCTTCCCCGCATCAATCCCAACAACATTTGTTCTATGACTTTTTACAAATCTTGATAAATAGCACAAAAAATAAAAGCAAAAAAATTTTTGCTCCTTACTCTACATTTTGAAAGAAGTACGTACAATTATTATGACGCGATATTTTACTGCGCAAGGTGCGTGGAATACCTACGCTCAGAGTAAATAGAGTTACGTCTCTAAACAGAGGCTATAAATATTTTTTGTAATACAAACTAAAATTTTTAAAAGTTGTAGAACAAATGTTGTTGGGATTTATGTGGAGAGGTGATGTGTGATGTGTCTTGCAGGCGCAAGAGGTGATGTGTTAATTAAATTTAACCCTATATAATCTGTACTTAAGCAGATTTTAATTCTTTCATAATAAGAACCTGAGGAAGCCTCACAATCGAAGATATGTTTATCTAACATATGTCAAAAGGGGATAAATTTTATCTATTTTTCTGTAGGCGTGTTATAAAGGGTGGAGAATAAAAGTTTTATGTCTAGAAAGTGGATAAAAGCAGCGTACAAAAAAGCCCGTGCGGGATGTATAAGATTATATGTAACGTGTTTTAGTTGGGTGGTTGGTGGGACCGTGTTAAGAACTTTTTGGGTACCTAGAAGCTCAGAAGTGATCTTGTTAAATAAAAAGACAATAACGTTTAAAAATACGTGCTAAGTGTGTGCAATCGATTTAGTGTGTAGTTTTTTTGTAAATATGTATCATTTTAGTGTGTTGATAATAGTTCCTAAAATGATATGTCTTTTATAATAAGTATTTTATAAGTTCATACTTGTTTTTACTGAGCAATAAATCAGCAGTCTTCATTAATTTTTTTTTGCCATATAAATAAAAAAAAATAGATGTTGGCCGATTCTCATAGATACCGGATAAGCACAAAAAATTTCATCAAAATAGGTCAAGCCGTTTCGGAGGAGTATGGCAACGAAAACTTTGACACGAGAATTTTATATATTAGATATAAAGATTTAAATTTAAGAAGTTTTTTTACAAGATTAAATTATAAACCATGCGTAAAATTGTTGACTTAGGTAATATTATGTAAATTTTTCATATTTCTTGGTTTTAGGAAGTAAAAGTTGTGAATTCCGCATTTTTAAAAGAAATTGCTAACTGTGCCTAGCAAAAAACAGTGTATTTTTTAAGCAAATGTGATAATTGTTATAAATTTCAAAATTTGAATATGAATTAGTGCCTAATTTAAGTGTACAAAAGAAAGTAGCAGTAAATAATTAAGAAATATTCCTGCATGTGATTTTTATGTAAATATTGTGAGTGAAACACAGTAAATAATATTTATTTTAATTAGTAAATGTATACAATCATCATAGAATTAAATTAACAAAAACAACAATGAAGGACAGTCAGTAACAGCAAACTACATGTCAGTTCCATTGTCTTGGTTTTCAACAAATGTAGATTCTATTAAAATAATAAAAAGACACAATATTGCATTATTTTTGGTAGCTAGTCGATAAATAATATCATATTCGATGGTTACTATCAGTCGAATACTAAGACATAGAACCAAATGCATAGATAATAATGTTACAATAAGTCTACATTAAACTTAATTATACATTAGTTTGACATTAAGTTACACAATCAAACTTTTAACACTTTAAAAACAACATAATTTGTAACACTTATATACAGATAGATTCGCAACACAGAAAACAGACAGATAACAGTGAATTAGCGATTTAAGTTACCTAAAAAACTTCACAAATTTCGAAAACGTGGATGTGTAGGTTTTCTGTCACTGACTGTACAACAATGTGTTCAACTTGAAAAGTCTTTAACGTAAATGAACAAGACGATGCTTAGCTTAAATTTATATACAGTTTTCTAAGCTACGACATAACATTTAGACCATAAACCTTTTAAATTATATCCGAGAAAATAGTGAAAGTCAGTCGTAACTTTGTTTGCTTAAGAGTGTCATTTGTCAACACAGTTAACACCATGCAATTTGACAAGTCATGTACAATGTGTATTTAAGTAGCATTACGTAGATACTATCGCAGAATTACGCAAAAGATAGCTTTTTTAATGATAAGTGTAAATAAACCTTTTAAAAGAGTTCGCTTATGTTTCTTATTATCTAACCAAAAGTGTCTTAAATATTTTCACTGACAATTTCACTAACTTATGGTTTAAATATTCAACGGACAGTCAAGCGTAAAAACTAACAGCCCGTTCACACATGATCCGTTTTACTGGATACCTCTTTTGTATCTTTAATATGTATACTGAATACTGTGCCATATGTGAAGTCGCTCATAGGTACAACTCCATGTGCCATCCATGAAAAACAAACGTATCCGGTAAAACGTATACAGTAAAATGGACCCTGTGTGAATGGGTTGTAAGGCTGCAAACTGGACGGCAGCAACAGCGGCGCGGGCAGCGACGCGGGGAATCTGGGCCGTTCTGGACGCCAGCGGGCGTGAGAACGATTTGTCGCGGTGAAATATAAACTCAATACCTTCTATCATGTCGCGGAAATCGCTTCCCGCGACAAAGCCCGCGGCGCTGTCGCTCTCGCTGTCGCTGCCGGTGCCGTCCAGTCTGCAGACTAAGACCAGCGCATGGGGTAGGTAAAAATAGCGATTCACTATCTCTACCAACAACATTCGAATACTGACAGCATGTTTACTGACGGATATTGAAACTTCAAAAAGGACATTTTCCGTTCAAAATAATTATGAATTGTGATTAGTAGCCCTCCTGTTCGCTAGTACACATAGGCGTCGTCCTAATTGGCAGCGATCGTACGATGGCGCGATGCGTTCTCGTCGTGCGATGAATTCAAACATACAGATATCTTCAGAGTGTCCTATTTGAAATTCGCAAGTCATGTGCGAGCATCTGTATGTTTGAACTCATCGCACGACGAGAACGCATCGCGCCATCGTACGATCGCTGCCAATTAGGACGACGCCATATGCACACACATAACTTCACTCCTATATCTCTTATGGGTTGGTCAGAACAGCAGAGGTTACAAAACCATTTGATTTCACGTTTGACAAAGCAGACATTATAATGGCCGCGAGAGACTATTGCAGTGACAGGAGGTCAGCCTCCGAAAAACCTCCAATAATCAAACTCGATTCATCGCACTTGTAGCGACATCTAGCGAAGCTCCATAGAACGTTTTCGACACGACGAAATTCCTACATCGCGCTATTAAAGTTTATATAGCGACTAGCGTATATACTACATCCCGACATCAACCGTCGGGCCGTAGGCCATTCAGCCTCTTCCGGGGTGTGGGAACTAACACCTTGTTCCTACACACTAAATGACAGAAGAGTAACAGTGGTCATCCTAAATAAATAGGTATGTAGGTATCGAGCCTCAAAGTCAAAAGTCATAAAATTCTTTGTTTCGTAGTATCGAACCAATGAATGATGATTCCTGACCCACCATAGGCTCATTTTGGCAAACTGTTTTAATCTTACAGTAATAATATTAGGTATAGAGCGCGCGTATTGCTGATGATACAATGACTATTTTATTCCATTCTTGTTTAAATACTCTGGTCCCAGTTTGTCATGTTCGTGTTGTGCATCCATAGCTCAATGCACCTACTATGTAAGCAATTTGGTTGTGGCATGACATTGACTCTCACAATTAGCTGTCTTGTGTTTGTTTTTTTCATGTCATGATCAATTTGTACTGTATGTACCTATTTGTATTAATTCGTATAATCCTGACTGAAAAAGAATGCCAAGAGTTTTTTTCCGCGGGCTTTTTTTGTCTCTTGGTCTACTGTAATATCTTATTTAATAACTATCAACACCTCGTTAAAGCCGAAGTACAAAATTGTGACAGATAGACTTTTGCATTGAAAATATATTTAAGTACCAAATTAAAAAATTAAATCATGTGATTTCAATTTTATATCAGCCATTCGAAAGCATAACAAACCGTTAGAGTTTCAAGAAAATAATTGTTCTGTATTGAAAAATAAATAATTACGCAGGTACTATAATAAACATATTATAAAGATTGTCATATGAGGATTGAATAAAACGATCTGACTGCTGGATAGTAACTGCCTTTATTTCAATAAGCACACGATTATAAAGTAAATGGAAAAATAAAAGGAACATACGTAAACATCTAGCTATACACTACAATATCAAGCAATCACAATTGCAGAATTTAAGTCCCATTACAATCTATGCCTTGTGTTTTTAAAGATATTTAACAATATAAACATTTTCATACGAACAAAACTGCTTCAATCATTTAAAATAACCGAAAATATGGTTACGGCAATGAAAGGTTTTCTGACAGCTCATTAAAAAAACAAAACGGTATAAAGATGGTACAAAAGGCTTCGATAGATGGCGCTTTACAAAAGGCGAAGTCTTGTCTGTCATATAGCCATTTATTCCACACTGCGTTTTTAAAAGTAAAATAAATTAATTGACATCTGTATCAGAAATTGAACTTATAAATAACCATAGATTGTAGATACCACTAACATACATTATAGTATACAAACTTAACGTCTTCGGCTTTTTAAAAGTGCCATCTATAGAGGTTTTTTGAACTAATCTTTATGAGTTATCAGAAAACTCCTCATTGCAATGAGGAGTTATCAGTCTACGATTTAAAAAAAAAGTACTTAGTTCACTTTTCAACATTAAATGGCGCTGATCTAACTCAAGTACCAATTTCAATACCGTACCTACGTGTAATAATTATTAATATACTTCATGTAAAGAAAAAACGCTGCAAAACAAACTAGGAGAATAAAAAACAATGAAATGTAATATTATTAATTTGGAGGTTATGGCAATCAGCAAGAATTTTATCTCTACGATCAGTCAACTGTCAACAAAGAAGATACGATATTGACATTGACTCTTCAGTTTTTTTCAACGCCATCTAGTATGTATTGAAAAAGCTTAAAAAAATGAAACGAAAAAGCCTCATTCGATCAATTATCGTATGCAATCAAAGAGTAAAGAGAATATAGTCAGTAGGTCAAAGAGGTAACAGAGCAGCGTGGACTTCGTTGTCACGCTCCCCTCCCGCGTCTGTTTCACCCCCTCGGCGAGTGATTTTTTTGTTCATCGTTTTTACACGTACAAACTTAGTGTTTTGTTAATTTTATTTCGAACTTACGTTCACCGTATACTTTTGAACTCACTACTTTCGGAATTCCTAGCTTGCGAACTTTTGAACAAACGTACATCACACTTGCATACGGTCGAACTCGTGACCATCTCGGCACAGCACAGATATCCACAGTAATTCAACTTCATACTTTTTTTTTCTATGTGGGTACTTACAATAATAGCATCAGCTTTCGTAATTTTTAATATATTTTTCAAGTAAAACCAGTTAAAGACAAAAAAATACAGCGTCAAAGTGAGCGGGAAATAGTTATTTCTTAGTACAAATGTTATCTCGCTCAAATATTTACATTCAACAATAATAAATTCAAAGTGAGACAGTGACACAGTGTTATGATTCTACGTTAAATTTTGCCATAATTATTGTGAACTGAATGAAAATCTAAAGTTGTGGACATAACTGTAAGTACACTAGCAAAGTTTAATTAAAGTGCTTATTGAATGCGTTCGATATCTAATAATAAAATTGGTAGCACAAAAATTTACTACCAGCGCCATCTATCATCTCTGGGTGGCAAGTTATATCACAGAGACATCTATCGGCCGATAGCAAAACTTTTTATTTGGAACTATTGCAATCAGTCTATCATTATCGAGTTATTTTGCAGTGACATCTATCGTCCAATAGAGTTAACTTTGTTAGTAAAGATCTGGTAAATAAATCAATAAAGAATTTAAAATGGTCAACTGTTCAGCATGTGGTCAATTTATGTCAACAAAAGAATGCGCTACTTGTACGTGTAAAGCTAAATTCCACAAACAATGCGTGAGATTGAATGTTGCTACGGCTGTACCAAAGGGATGGTTATGCCCGTCTTGTATTAGCAGTCAGCCCCGAATGGATAATACGAATACCCCAGTAAAAGCGTTAGGCTCTTCTACACCGGCTTTTGTGCCAACAGGTACTGAGAACGAAAAAGCCGAATGGACTATTAATGACGTCGTAGCAGAAATTAAAATAATGAGAGCTGAAATAAATCAACGCTTTGATAGGTTCGAAACTGAAATAAAGAACCTACGAGACGAAGTTAACTGGTGTAAGGAAAAAACTACACAAGCTGCCGAACGCATATATGGAATTGATAACCGAATTATTAATTTAGAGAGAAATGAAGGCCAAATTAAAATACTAGAGTCGACAGTTAATCAATTGAAAATCGAAATTAATCAGAAAGATCAGGATGCTCTAATAAACGATCTTGAAATAATTGGTATCCCGGAGGAAACTAACGAAAATCTAATGCATGTGTTAGGCCTACTGACAACAAAGCTTGGTGCAAAGCTCGAAGAAACGGACGTCGTAGAGGTATACCGTGCCGGACCACGCCGAGCCGTCGCCGTGTCACCAGCGGGGCCCACCCTGCGTCCGCGCCCCATTGTTCTGCGTGTTACACGCCGAGCTGTTAAACAAAGCCTTATTAAAGCAGCACGCGAGCGAAAGCCTATTTCTTCTAAGGATCTATGTACCTCAGGCAGATCTAGTACTGTTTATGTCAATGAACGTCTTACTAAAATAAATAGATCAATACTCCAGAGGGTACAAAGTGAAAAAAAAAATCATGGCTGGAAGTACGTCTACGTCAGGAACGGGGCCGTGCTAGCTCGCAGGGCTGATGGCGATATAGAGCATCGATTTCGCACAGAAGAAGACGTCAGGAAGGCTTTCGAAAATAAAAATCAGGGCTAATGAAAGCATTATTTTATACCTAAAGTATTATTTAGTTAGTAGAAACTGTAGACTCAATTTAATTTTAAATTTATTTTGTGCGGAGTTAGATATTACAATTAACTTAATATTTTATAGGCTATTTTTTTTATTAACTCTATCTTGTATTGATTTGATACGTTTTCTGTTTTTGTTTTTTATGATATCTATGTTAATTTCTACGATCAGTACCTTGTTCGCGAGTTTTTCTTTTCATAGTTTTTCGAGTTGTGCACACCTCATGGTATTTTTTAACGCGTATACAATTTTTAGTTATATTTTTGTTTTTAAGCCATGCCTAGAAATAAAAAAAATAACTTAAGCTTGGGACTACTGAACGTGAGATCACTGAACACTGGATGGGACGACCTTGTGGCCACTATGCTAAGATTAACGCCCGATATACTGGCCATCAATGAAACCTTTTTAAGAGAAGGCGAAGAAAAGTATGCTCTTACTCTACCAGGATTCAATTTCAGACACATTCCGAGAAAATCTTCAAATAGAGGAGGCGGCGTAGCATTCTTTATTAGAAAGGGCTTAAGGGTACGCCCTCGCCCCCACCCTGCTTCATCTCTCGAACAGATGTGGGTAGAGTTGACTTTACCTGACAAAGTGCGTGTCGCCGTAGGCACTGCATACCGGCCTGAGTCAGGACTCACAGTCGGAGACGCGATTGACTCTTTGAGTTTGTCAATCAGTAGCTTTGGAGATTGCACGCACTTGTTTCTTTTGACAGACTTTAACGTGGACTTGCTTAAACCACAGACAAGTACGGCTGTGCAGGTAGTGAATTTCCTCAATCAGCACAGTCTTTATCAGCTAGTAAAGGAACCAACCAGGATACACAAAAATTCATCTACCCTGTTAGACTTAGTTATTACTGACTCACCAGATTTAAACCGCAAAGTCATTGTAGAGCATAACTCCTGTCTAAGCGACCACGGTTTCGTTCTCACAGAGTTCAGCATATCTAAGCCAAAGCCCCTACCTCGTCACATTGTTGGAAGATGCCTCGATGGAATAAATATAGACACTTTTTTAAAAGATCTACGCTCCCTGCCATGGGAAGTTATATATAACTGCACAAATGTTAACGACATGTTGTCTTATTTCAATTGTTTCATTCTATGTTTATTTGATGCACATGCACCAACTAAGCGACGAAAGGTAAAAGAAAGGTCTATGCCGTGGCTTACTGAAAACATTAGATTCTTGATAAAAATTCGAAATAAGGCACAGTCTAAGTATTTAAATAAACCAGCATCCACAGAAAATGATAAAAGAAAAGAGTACTACAAATCTTTACGAAATTATACCACCTTAGCGATTCATAATGAAAAAAAAGCTTATTTTAATTACTTTGTAAATAATAATCTAAATAACCCCCAAAAAATGTGGACGTCCTTAAAACAGTCTCACGCTATTGGACAGACTATACAGACTGAAATACCTCAGCATCTATGTGACCCAGACAAAATCAATGATTCTTTTTTGCAAACGCCGGGGACAGATATTATTGATAGAAACACGCTCGATTATTTCCTGCGTAATAAGTATGGTGAATCTTCGTTCAGTGTAAAAGCGATCACTGAATCTGAGGTATTTAAAATATTAAAAAGTATTAAATCAAATGCTATTGGTCACGACTGTGTGTCTATAAAGATGTTACTGCTTACTTTAGAGGTCACTCTGCCTATAATCACTTTTATTGTGAACCAGTCCATTGAAACGAAAGTTTTTCCGGATGTCTGGAAAATCGGCCGAATCAAACCACTGCCTAAGAGCTCATCTGTGACAGACTATAAGGATCTTAGAGGAATAAGTATTTTACCTACATTTTCAAAGGTGATTGAGAGAGCTATCTGTACTCAATTAACAAATTATTTAGAGACAGAAAATATTCTTCCTCAGATCCAGTCTGGCTTTCGTACAGGCCATGGTACTGACACGGCCCTTGCTCATGTCACCGACGAACTTCTCAACGCTTCTGATGCTGGAATGGGCAGTATTTTGGTCTTATTAGACTACTCTCGTGCATTCGATTGCTTGAACATTGAACTTTTACTAGCAAAGCTTAGTTTTTATGGTGTGATCGATGACTCTATTTTGTGGTTTGAGTCGTTTTTGAGAGGACGAAAACAATATGTAGAAATTGAGAATGAACGGGGTGAAACTCAGCAAAGCCAAATCAAAAGTTTATTACGAGGCTGCCCCCAGGGCTCAATTCTCTCACCAATTCTTTTTGTTTTGTTTACAGCCGATCTAGTTCATACACTACAACAAAAGGGCCATAGTTCAGTACATCTCTATGCAGATGATACCCAGCTATTTTCTTCTTTTATGCCCAACAACACTAGGGAGGCTGTTGTCAAACTTAATGAGGACCTTTGCACGGTATTTGAATGGTCACAAAAAAACTGTTTGGTATTGAATCCCTCAAAAACTAAATTTATGATAATTGGCACCAAACACCAAATTGATCAAATTGCTTCGCATAATCCAATCTTACTCTTAAACAACGAGCGCATTGAGCGAGTAAAGATAGCGAAAAATCTAGGATTACTAATGGACGCACACCTCCGGTTTGAAGAACACATAAATCTTAAGGCTCGGACCGCGTTCTACAGACTTAGAGTTTTGTATGGCATAAGGAATTATTTAAGTGAAAAAGTAAGAGTAACTATAACAGAAAGCCTTATATTATCTCTATTTAACTATGCGGACGTAGTATATGGACCTAGAATCTACGCAAAAACGGAACGAGTAATACAAAGAGTACAGAATGCGTGTTGTCGTTTCTGTTTCACAGTCCCGAAGCGAGCACACATAACTCCCTTTCTAAACAAACATGGTATTTTAAAAATGCGGGCGAGGCGGGACTTGCATCTTGCGAGTATGGTTCACAGAGTGGTCACCAAACATAAACCGAAATATCTATTTGATAAGTTTAGGTGGAAGCCCACTACATACGAAGACAAAGCTCGTACATTCCACAAAAATAAAATGTCGTTACCTTACAGCAAGTACTCAAGAGAGAGCTTTAGAGGCAGCTTCCGATTTCGAGCGGCAAAAATTTGGAATAATCTGCCCCCTCCACTCCGTATAGGTATGTCCCAAGTCACCTTTAAATTAAAACTTAAGAAATTCTATTTCCAAAATCAACTGGATAATAAATAATGTTAATATCCGGGTGTGCATAATAATTAAAACTTAATCTCAATAAAATTTTAGCTACATATTTATTTTGATTACACAACTTGTTTTTAATTTATGATTTGAACGTAACTTATAAAATGAAATTTGAAAGAAAGTAAATAGGTATATGTCTCATATTTTATAAATTACAATATTCTGCTTGTATAATGCATTATTTTAGTTTAAATGTTTTCATTTAATATGTATAAATAGGGTGTGGTGTTGCTGTATGTGTATATATATTTTTAAATGGTTGCCCACTTATTTGTTTTTGATTATTTCGGCACTAAGGAAAGGGTATTTTGAAAACCAGCGTTGTCTATCTCAGACAACACAATGCTGAAATTACCCCTTTGGCACATTTTTGTATCTTTTTTTTTTGTTATAACTTTTATATTCCTTTTTTGTATTCTTTTATGTGTACGAGTGTTAACGATTTGTGTCAATAAACGAATTTATTATTATTATTATACAAACGGACGAAACGCGAGCTCGATCTCGGCCAGTCTTGAGTGTCTGCATACCGAAACAAAAGTTGATTGAGCTTTACGTATATATGCGGATTGTTTATACTTTAAAATTTAATAATATATCTTTTTGTACGTCTCAGTCGAGGCGCAAATATTTTTCGGTCCCCAATTTATAAGACCGATTTGTTCTTCAAACGTAAACATAGTTTTTTGACACAAAACGTATTTATGTTGAACACTTCCTATTCAGTTTACAAAGTATTTTATTTGTTTATATAAAAAAAGTATATTTGCAGTCACAATACTAAATAGAAGTGAACACAAAGTAGGCTAATGTAATTTAAACGCTGAAGACGGGCAGCCCTATCACATGTGAACGGACCGCGGCGCAGTAGGCATTTATTTCAAAGATGCGGCCCAGTTGAATTACTGTAGATGTTTGTACTGTGTCTATACTTACTAGTACAATTACTGCAGGGCTAGCATGCAACCATCGATAAATAGTCGAATCGACAAGATAAATATTATTTTGTTATTATAATAATAATAATA
Organism: Stenoptilia bipunctidactyla; assembly: GCA_944452665.1. Taxonomy (NCBI): domain Eukaryota; kingdom Metazoa; phylum Arthropoda; class Insecta; order Lepidoptera; family Pterophoridae; genus Stenoptilia; species Stenoptilia bipunctidactyla. The sequence goes on from OX101745.1 coordinate 18,423,581, forward strand.
ATAATAATAATCAACTCTTTATTGTACACCAACAGCATAAAAACAAAGTAAAGAAAATGGTACATTTTAATTTCATATTGGCACAAAGGCGGCCTTATCGCCGTAGAGCGATATCTTCCAGGCAACCGAGTCTTGACAGGATTAGGTAGTGGACAATTAGGATGGGCGTTGGAACACAGGCTATAAAATAGACTTCATACAAATAATTACACAGTCATACCTAAATATCAATAAGTAATACATATAAATTCTAATAATACATACACATACATTCTAATAATACATATATACATACACATATATTCTTACATATGACAATATATACATACTGATAATCAAAATATTACAATGAGAGAGCTAAGATGAACAATGTTTCATAAGATAATGTTGTTTAAGCATTCTTTTAAAGCTGTACGGATTGCGAGCTAAGCGGATCTTTAACGGTAGTTCGTTCCATAATGACACCGATCTGACAAGAAACGATTTGCCCAAAAATGTGGATGTATGTGATGGTGTCGCTAGAAGGAGATTCGAAGAAGAGCGCAAGTTACGATCATTATTTTTGAACCGATAGTTGATGCAATTTTTCAAATAATCGGGTATAGCTTTATCATACAGAATACGGTAAACTACAGATAGGATGTGAGTATTCCGGCGAAGGCGAATGGGAAGCCACTTGAGATTATTTCGGAATTCAGATATGTGATCATATTTGCGTAATCCAAATACAAATCTAATGCAGAGATTTTGGAGCCGCTCAAGTTTATTAAAGAGTTCTTCAGTTAGGTCAAGATAGCTGGCATCAGCGTAGTCGAGAATAGGAAGTAAGAGGGATTGTGCTAGCGCAATTTTAGTGGCAACGGGGAGAAAATTGCGAAGACGCTTGAGCGAATTCACCGCGGCAAACATCTTCCTACTCACTTCAGTGATCTGTGGTACCCAGGAGAGCGTGCGATCAAAGATGATACCGAGATTCTTCACGGTCTCACTAAAAGGAATGGAAACGCCATTAAATTCGACTTGAGGTAGTAAGTTATTGTTCACACGAGGTATCATTTTGTTACTGCCGATAATAATTGTTTGCGTTTTGAGAGGGTTGACAGTGAGCCCGTGTTTGTAACTCCAGTCTGATATTAGTTTCAAGTCCGCATTGTGTAGCACTACAGAATTTGGCAGCTCTTCGAGACTGCTTTGTGTGTAAATTTGAAGATCGTCTGCATACAGATGGTAGGAAGAAGATATATTGAGAGTAATCGAATTGATGAATATGGCAAAGAGAAGTGGAGACAACACGCCACCTTGCGGTACGCCGGCATTAATATCACACCAATCAGAGACATCCATCTCAGTAGATATACGTTGCCGGCGTCCATGCAAGTAAGTATGAAACCAGTCAATAGTCGATGGAGATATGTTAAGAGAACGAAGCATTTGCAAAAGGATTTCAAAATCTACAGTATTAAAAGCATTGCTAAAATCCAGGAGAGTTAGAATAGTAAGCTTCTTCTGCTCCATACCCATACGAATATCTTCCGTAATTTTGAGTAATGCCGTAGTAGTACTGTGCCCAGGACGGAAACCAGATTGGAAAGGGTTTAGTAGTTTATGGTTTTGCAGAAAAGTGCTGAGCTGTTGATGAACTAGTCCCTCCAGCACTTTGGAAAGGAAAGGCAGGATGGCAATAGGACGATAATCGGAAAAGGAAAGAGGATTGGCTTTTTTAGGGAGTGGTATGATGTTAGCATTCTTCCATGCATCAGGGAAAACGCTATAAGCAATGGAATTATTCAGTATAGAGGTAATCACAGGAAGGATAATGTCTAGGATAGGGATGAGCATCTTACGACTAATACAGTCGGATCCACTCGCATTAGAGGCCATGGAAAGTATCTTTCTCTTAACATCACATTCCGAAAATTGACCTATTGAAAAGGACGGAATATTTGGCGTCGGTAAAGTAGATATGTGATTCAGAGTATGAATTTTTACAGAAGCGTCTATAGAGCTAGAAGATGTGAAATGACTATTTAATAAGTTTAGATTAGCATTTTTAAGAGAGTTGTCACTTTTAGTTTTACCGATTCCCAATGTTCTGAGGAATTTCCAGACTTTAGCTGGATCGCCGTTAGAAACTGATTTATGAATGTGGCGCCGTTGTGCGTCCCTACACATCGTATTGCATCGGTTCCTCAAATTTCTATAAACTACCAAGTTTTCTTCAGTAGCATTCAATTTGTATTTGGCTTTTGCACTATCTCTTTTACGCATCCATAATTTTATATCATCAGTCAGCCAAGGAGCAGGGAGATGCTTTATTTTAACTGGACGTAACGGCGCATGTACGTCATATAGGTCGGTGATGAGATTATTGAACATACTTATTTGACTGTCGACAGATGAGTTACTGAGAGCAGCTGACCAATCAATATTAGCAGCATCGTCAATAAGCTTTTCGAAGTTAATGCCATTAAAATTACGCCGCAGAAGGATTCTCGGCTTTGCTTTGGGAGGACGTATTTTGTATGAAAGGAATATTAAGTCATGATAGGAGAAAGCATCCGCGTCTAACTGACCAAAAAGTGATACGTGATTTAAGGAGGAGACGATGGCTAGATCAATAAGAGAAGGGATACTGTGAGGGTAATGGTGTGTGGCCTGTGACGGGATAATATTTAGGTTGGTTGACCTAATTAATGTGCGAAGCCTAGTGGACCGACAGTCAGATTTCAGGAGACAGGTGTTGAAATCACCCATTAAAATGGAATGCCCATAGCAGGGTACCAGGTCCTCTAATAGGTGTTCTAAAGTCGCAAAGTAATTTACGTTTGGTGGACTGTACATAACTCCCAGTAGCAATTTAGTATGGTTCAACGTAATCTCTAGAAATAAGTAGTCGACTGCGCTAGTCGGTGATGTAGTAGATGCGTTTATAACACTAAAAGGAATATGCGAGCGAAGGTATATTGCTACACCTCCACCGGTCCGCTCTGTACGATCACTGCGAATTAGACGAAAACCTGGCAATGAATAGGAAGCAGAAGAGAGACATGGCCTAAACCAAGTTTCAGAAATAAGGATAGCATGTATAGAAGTGCTATCAAAAGCTGCCAGCATATCGGGATAGTGAGCTGGAATACTCTGCGCATTGATGTGAACAACATTAAAGTTTTTGTGAAAATTGGAGAATTGAGTGTCGAGTGCAGTATTTAAGGAGGGAGATAGACTGTGGTAGCTACCGGTACTCTGTGATGAAGGTGACGAACATGAAACATAGTCAGGTAAACCATTGTCATCTTGACCATCATACATATTATATTAATAATAATAAAAAAATAAAAAATAAAAATATGGATAAATAAATAAGTACTTAAATGAAAATAAATAACACAAAAAAAAAAAATGCAAAACAAAAACTAACAAACAAGCTCTACCTCCGGCTAAATATTAAAAATATAGATAAATATATTAAATAAAACAATTTATCCTATTATGTAAGCTAATATGCGCATCAAAATAGATACAATTACTTGATTTGATACTATGATTAAGACCACAGATGTATGTCATAATCTTAATAAATTACTAACACTAAATACCATATTCTAAGAAAATATCGATAAAAGGCCCGATTTACCGATGTCGACGGCAGCAGCTAGCCCCGCTGAGAACATATTATTATAAAGGAACATACTTCCCTCAAAGATTCTTCAAAGTGGGATTATACAAAAATTATGCACGAGTATTCGAATATGAGGGTGTTACCAGACCAATCCATCGACGTGGATCGGTTTTCAACCGACTTCCAACAAGAGGAGGTTCTCAATTCATGTTTATGTTATTTTTTTGTGTCTTTCTTATACGATAGTTAGAGGATGCCTCAGAGGTGGTCCCGTATTATTTTCATAGAAATCGATTAAGTACTTTTTGAAAAATTTGAAACTTTTACAAAATATATGTATCAATACCTTGATGACCTAGTAATACTTGAGCCAAAGCTTTGACTAAGAATTAAAAATGTTAGTTAAGCCGGTTTTTTTAGAGCTCTACATTCGTTGGTTATTTCTGATCGAATTGGTCTAGTAAAATCTATCGATCGATAATCCATTCTAACATTAATCGATGATCGATCGATTGGTGTAGTCACACCCTTTAACCCTATTTAGAATAAGATTCATTACACAAAATTAAATATCGCTACTGCTTCTGCATTAAATCGTAATGTTTTGTACATCTCAAAAAACTTATACAACTATTGTACTTTACATACATACATAACGTCACGCCTGTATCCCTTATGGGGTAGGCAGAACACCAAAGGTTACAAGACCATCTGACGTAACATTTCACAAGTTTGGAGGTATTATAAAGATGGAAAGAGACTATTGTAGTGACAGGGGGTCAGCCTATCGCCCACAAAAACGCCTTTAAAACCTCTGACATAATTTCCTATAATTCTTTACATAATAATCGTATCTCTCAAATCAAAGGAGGAAGTCAATTTAGAACATCTTAATTAATATTAATTTGCATGGATATGTATTTAAAAATGACGTCTATAGTGAACTCCAACATATAGCCGGGCGCCATCTTTAGATCATAAAACTATAATACCTACAGGAAAATCATCATCAACCAGATTTTGATGACTCTCTGGTGTTTAAAAATGGAACGTTTATTTTTAATGAGATATTTTAATAACAAAAAAGTTACTTTTTGGATCAGACGAAGATCATGTCGTACGTCCATGTTGCACCTGCTCCTGTGGTAGTTGGAGGCACCACGCTCGAAGTTGTTGACGATTATCTATACCTAGGACATAAAATCCAGTTAGGTAGGTCCAACTTTGAGAAAGAGGTCAATCGTCGAATCCAACTCGGCTGGGCAGCGTTCGGGAAGCTCCGTAAAATCTTCTCGTCACAAATACCGCAGTGTCTGAAGACAAAGGTTTTTGACCAGTGTGTGTTGCCAGTGATGACATACGGCACTGAGACGTGGTCGCTAACTATGGGCCCCATAAATAAGCTTAGAGTCTCTCAGCGGGCAATGGAAAGGGCCATGCTCGGAGTTTCCCTGTGGGATCGAATCAGGAATGACGAGATTCGCAGACGAACCAAAGTCACCGACATAGCCAGAAGGATTGCAGAGCTGAAGTGGCAATGGGCAGGGTACATAGCTCGCAGAACAGATGGCCGGTGGGGCAGAAAAGCGACTTGGGGGAGGCCTATGTCCAGCAGTGGACGTCTACAGGCTGTGGATGATGACGATGATGATGAACTTTTCGGGCCGTCACAAAAAGTAACTTTTGGGTGCGTCACAAAATGTTACTTTTGGGCGTCGAAAAATGTAACTGTTGCATGTGTTGATAAATTTTACTTTTGGACGTGTCACAAAAAGTAACTTTTGGATGCGTCTCGATGAATTTGGATTTAATTACGAAGATTTTTTAAAATCATCCTTTTTTAGGATTCACTGGGTCGTATCCGTATTACAATCTCTTATTTTAACTCTCTCTAAAGTCAAATTTAGAAACTTCAAAACCAGTTTTTTCTAACAATTTTTGAATTTAAAATTTCCTAATTTGACACTTGAGAGGTTTTAAATTAGTGAGTCTAATGTCAATTGAGCCAACTATTATATCGATTGAATTCAAAGCATATAGTACTGTTTATAGTACATGAAGAGCTGTCATTTTTGGCAATAACAATACATGTTGAGATGCGGGTGTGTGTCACTTATGCAGTGTGGTTCGTCGTTGTATCTGAAAGAAAAATAATTAAAATGCAATACAGTACTACTAAAAACTACAATAATCAATTATATGTAGTGTCAATATAACTTTAGGGAAGAAATAAAATAGTTATACGTTTCAAGTGATTTTTTTTAAATATCAAGTTAGGAAAAACAATAAAAATAAAATAAAAATAAAACTGCCATGATCCCAAACTAAGCAGAGCTTGTGATATGGGATACCATGTAGCGAACTACGGGGGAACCTAGAATATAAATACATCTATGTACCTAGTCGGGTCATAAGTTCTGTCAAAACCTCATATTTTTAATTTTCGAATACTGGCCAGAAATACGCTTACTAATTTTAAAAATAGAACGGTTGCGATTGTTGAAAATAAAAAAGAAATGATATTTTATTCATTTTCAAATATGGAGTGGTCGAGTAAAGAAGATAGAATCGCGGTTATCGCGTTGCACCGCTGCGGTTACGCGCCAAAAGAGATTTTCAATATTCTACAAAAATTGAAAATAACGTTACGGTTCGTTTATCGTACTATTAAACGATTCACTGAAGAATCAAGCTTCGAAGATCGTAAAAGAAGCGGCCGACCTCGCACAGTTAGGACACCAGCGGTCATCAAAGCAGTGAAGGCGAGAATCGAAAGAAATCCCGTGCGTAAACAGAAAATCCTAGCTCACCAGATGGGGCTAAGCAGAACCACGGTCAAAAGAGTGCTAAATGAAGACCTAGGACTACGAGCTTATCGTAAAAAGACCGGACATTTCTTAAACGAGCGTTTAAAAAAAATTAGGCTAGAAAGATCCCGCGCTTTGTTACGACGGTACGCGGGAAAAAAATACCGCGCAATTCTTTTTTCGGATGAAAAAATTTTTAACATTGAAGAAAGCTATAACAAACAAAACGATAAGGTGTATGCCCACAGTAGTGAAGAAGCGAGCGCGCGTATTCCGAGGGTCCAGCGTGGCCATTACCCTTCCTCATTCATGGTTTGGCTTGGAGTCTCATATTCAGGCATAACTGAGGTGTTTTTCTGTGAAAAAGGTATGAGAACCAGTGCCGTGGCTTATCAAAATACTGTCCTGACAAGCACAGTGGAACCTCTTTCTCAAACAATGTTCAAGAACAGACATTGGACATTCCAACAGGACTCTGCACCGGCTCATAAGGCACGAAGCACGCAAGACTGGTTGACCGCCCGCGGAATTGACTTTATCCGGCATGAAGACTGGCCATCTTCTAGTCCAGACTTAAACCCACTGGAGTACAAGATATGGCAATATTTGGAGGAGAAAGTCTGTGCTAAACCTCACCAAAATTTGGAGTCTCTGCGAGCATCTCTGGTTAAAGCAGCGGCAGAAATAGATATGAATGTGGTGCGTGCAGCAATCGATGACTGGCCGCGTAGATTAAGGACATGTGTCCAAAATGGGGGAGGGCATTTCGAATAATGTAATTAAAATTATATTGTACATTTAATAACCTTTCATTTCATATATAATTTTTAAGTAATTCTCTAAAGGTGTATCAGTAATAACATTAAAAGTTTTTGACAGAACTTATGACCCGACTAGGTATATACTAATATATAAAAGTGGAGGATTTGTTTGTTTGTTTGACCGCGCTAATCTCAGAAACTACAAGTGGGATTTGAAAAATTATTTTTGCATTTGATAGCCCAACTCTTGAGGAAGGTTATAGGCTATATTTTATCCCGAAATTCCCACGGGATCAAAAGTTACGCGGGTAAAACCGCGCGCGGTGGCTAGTATAGAGATAAACGCCCAGTTTTTTTTTTCTTGTTCCGTACGGGAATCGCACCCGCGACCACTGGTGTCTGAGGCAGACAGCGTTACCCCATCGCCAAAGTGGTCGTACAACTCACAAAATATTTTATACTTTCATTTTTCATTTCTAGAGTGGGGATGCTTTACGTCACTTCCTTTATCATCGGCTTTAAAAAATAACAAAAACTAATTTTATTTCTACAGTCACCATTTTGGAGAAGAAGAGAAGATGATTAATTATTTTCATTAAAGTTATTGTAAAGATAAAGTAGGTACACACCTCAAATTCACGTATTTATATCATTCGAATTCAGTACCACACACAACGAAGATTTTAACTGGTATTAAATTATTTCTAACTGTTAATTTACTCCATCGAATTATTTGCCAAGGTAGAGATATAGTTGACAACTAATTTGGCGATGGGGTCCGTCTGCCTCAGACGTCTATATATGTATTTTCTATTCTAGGTTCCCCCCTACTTCGCTACATTGTATCTCATAATAACCTTCCTCAATAGTTGGGCTATCAAATGCAAAAAGAATTTTTCAAATCCCAGTTGTAGCTTCTGAGATAAGCGCGTTCAAACAAACAAACAAAAAAAACAAACTCTTCAGCTTTATATATTAGTATAGAAATATACTCACGCGTTTGTCCGTGATATGTCTCTAGAGTGGATGACGAACTTGCCGCTCGCTATCATATATTTGAGAGTCGCTTCGTAAGCCCCTTTCGCGGGTGATATAGTTATCTGCATATCAATACAATTTATTTTAAAGTTACTTTTCACGATTTATTATTTTTGTAAATAATTGAAAAAATAAATAGAAAAAAATATCACCCGATCAGGACTCGAACCTGGGACTCCCGCTTGCTGGACGGGTGCTCTTTCAACTGAGCTACTGGCGACACGCTACCAAAATATTAAGCATATTCTGTTTTAAGTTATATTGTCAACGTAGCTCCATCTAGTGATTATGCTTTGAAGCTAAACCACGTCAATCAATTTTTTCCTCATAACAAATTTCTAATATCAATTTTTTCAGACTTATACAAAAGGCAAAAGGGCAGCGTTTATTAATTTACGCACGGAGTAAATATATAGAGGAGATGCCCCATCCCGTTTTCTCTAGGGTTATTAAGTGAAGCCTACGGGCGGGCTGCGGGAGGGGTAAGCGGTTGGTTACGGGTTACGGCCAATCATAGCCAAATAGGCGATGTCATTAGTCACCTAAAAGCGGCTACTAAAAACCGGTTACAACATAAGGTTAAAATATTCAAATGATCATCAAAAAATTTCAGCTATACTTTACTAGTAAGGTATAAGGTTCTAGTTTGTTTAATGTTTTTTCTTTCGACTTGAATACTTTCCAAATTTGTCAGAAAAACCGCGAAATAAAAGTATTTCCACATTACGCCAGATAGCGCAGCTTTTTTTCGCGGCCTAATAATAACCTAGGTAACAATCTGGAATTTTGCAGATATTTTTTTTCAATATGTATGCGTGTAATACACTTCACAGAAGTAAGCGTCGAACCAGTGCCTTTAGTGCGGAGTAACTTGAACTATTGAGGTTGTGACGTCACGACAACCCCTTATTGAAGCTTAGCATCTTTGCTTACAGCAGCTTTTCTATATATTTGCTTTGTGAATTTACCCTGACTTGATATGTGACAGTGTCCAGTCGAAAGTCCTTGAACCTGCCGAGGTAGCCGTCCGGGTCCCGAGCTTCTTTGAAACGTAGCACACCGGTTCGAGGCTTGTGTACGTTGACCCATTCTATCGTATCTAGCTCGCGTTTCACGCACGACGATCTATATTTGGAAAAAAAAAAATTTAATGGAAGTGACCCTTATTAAAAGGGTCTTTAAGTAGAGACTTCCGAACTTTGACAGTTGAAAGAGGCCTTCTTATGAAGCTATCTTCAAAATTAGTGGTCATTTAGCCTGTCTATTTCGCCAAATCACTGTGGACGGATACAGCATTCAACAACATGTAAACATAATAAAATTTAGTAAAAATTTTATAATTTATAATTATTATAAATATATAAATAATATTTTATATATTTATAATTCGCTTCATATCGGTGAGGACCTATAATTGGCCCACTATTACTACTGTATCTTTATTATTGTTATAATGGCTGTTGGTCTTCCTAAAATAAATAACGAAATAAAATAAATAAATAAAAATTCTTTGAGGACGAGGTTGTTTACGAGATCTCTGTCAACGGGGAGCGCTATAGGCCGATTATATCACATGCCATCGGTCAAATTAAGCCTTATGTCATGGAAAATTTTACATATCAGATGCGCTCCTCCCAGAGAAATCGAGAATTAAGTATCCTTCCTTCACTGTACAGGGTTAATTTGTCGTCACCGGCCAAATTTATTTTACAAAATAAGTATCATTTATAGAAACGATTTTTGCAAAAAAAAAGTATTATTTTTTTTACAAAGAAATAAATATATCCGCTAACATATTAAGCAAATAATGGTCACTCTAAATTACCATTAAAATAAAAACAACTACGCGCTACTACAAAACATTTTGTAGTACTACATCGTAGTATTATCAAAGAAATGCTGCGTCGTAGTAGCTATGTTCATCAACAGAGACTATATGCATAAAAGTTTGTAGTGCCATATCTTTATTTTTTTGTACTGAGCTATACTAAAATAAATATGCAGGTAAGTTTATATCGTACCAAATAAACTAACATTTAAATTTGGCTGGTGACTACAAATCAACCGTGTATAATAAAAAAACTATGTAAATACATTTGTCTTCCATACCACTTGATGGAAAGTGCGCATAGTAATTTTATGTTTTTAATTACAATTATATACTTTACCAGCTGTTTGGCGGTTTTACCCGCGTAATTTCGAATCCCGCGTTCCAGACTGTAGGTACAATGTCACTATGCCAAATTTCTACCAAATCCGTCTAGCCGTTCTGCCGTTTGAGGAACAAACATCCTTCTATCCAAATTTTCACATTTGTAATATTAGTAACATTAAGAATATGTAAGATAAGAAGTAAGATTCATTAGTTTATTGTAGAACTAAATAAATAACAAATGACTACAAAACTGTTCATACAAATTCGCACCTTACGCTTTGAGTAATAGAGTTGATATAGTCCACAAGAGCTTCTGCAGTTTTTTGGTACATGGGGTCGGATTGGGAAACGTTTTCCCGGGAGAGACACGAGCACCAGTGGGGTTCGATTCCTGCCTCGCTACAAGACCTGTTCGCTGGTATCTAGAAGAAAAAGTGAAAAAATATACACTATCCTGGCAAATAATTCAATGCAATAAACTGACAGTTCCAGCGTGCCCATTTTAAGGAAGAAAAAAGCACTATACTCCATTTCACGATTATTGTCCGTTCATCGTAAGATGTCCCCTGCCGTTATGTTGGCACTATTGCTTGTCAAGCTGTTTTCGTTATCTGGGATAGTGAATTAATCCTTTTTATTGATTACTTGCCAAAAGGGCAAACGATAACTGGATCCTATTATGCAAACTTAATCCCGAAATTACGTGAAGCGATTAAAGAAAAACGTCGTGGGAAATTGTCATTGGGCGTGTTGTTTCTCCAGGATAACGCTCCACCTCATCGTTCGGAAGTTGCGCTCACCGCAATCCGCAGTGCTGGCTTCGAAGTCCTTGATCACGCACCATATTCTCCTGACTTAGCCCCGAGTGATTTTCACTTATTTCCAAAATTAAAGGAGCATATTCGTGGAACTAAATTTGACGATGATGACGCGGTTATGACTGTCGCAGAGGAGTTTTTTAATAGTCGAGAAAATGATTTTTTTGCGGAAGGAATAAGAAAGTTGGAGATGCGGTATTCTAAGTGTATAAGATTGGAAGGAGATTACGTAGAAAAATAAAATATTCTTGTTTAATTTTTTTTTTTTTGTATTCATTCTAAGAATTTTTTGATTCTCCCTCGTATAATATAAATTGTGTCGTCATTCAAAACCTTCCTAGTCTTATAGTTGTTTAGTATTTTCAAATCAGAAAATTAAACATATATTTATTCGTGGTAGGTATAAACAAACTTTGATTACGGGGTTAAAATGGACACATATTATTGGTAACACTGCTGCCACAATGCTGCCAACATCAGCAGGCAGGGGACATCTTATAGTGAACAGTCTGTACAGAGTTTTTTTGTATACAAACAAAGGTCATTGTCATATTGACAGGTCAGATGTATTCATCATTTTTGGATGCATTTATTTAAATAACATATGTTTTTTCATTCGAAAATATTGTAAATACTCAGTAATACAGACAATAAATTAAATAAATAATAATTTAAGTATATACCTATAGAGTGTCACAAAAAACTGTATTAAGTCCATGGATCCTACGGGTGCCCTAAAGTAAACGGCACTACCCCGTGTACAAATAAATAAATATTTAAACGATTTTGCATTCGTACATTAAAGGAATTCTAAGCTTCAACTTTCCTTGTACAGTCAAAAAAACGTTGCTTGTTGTTGTGAGGTCCGACTATTTGGTTTTTGTTAGTAAATAAATAAATTGATTTTATCTGTCGTTTATTCTGAGGTTTATAATAAAATTTTAAATGGTTCTGAAACATGGCCTAGGTAAGCTTTTGACGTCCCAAACCAAAAACGTTTTGTAAAATTTGTATGAATATTGTAAAAATGAACCTAATATCAATCCAAGCAACTTATTGACTCCAGCTTAATTATTTGCTATATAAATCGGAATATTGAAAACGCTTTGATAGTTCCTTTTTGGTACGGATTGCCAAGGAGTGGAACAATCTGCCTGCGTCTGTTTTTCCTGACCGCTACAGTCCTGGAACTTTTAAGTGTCGAGTGAATAGATTTCTCGTGGATGGACGTGTAACACCATTGTCTTCATGCGCAGTTTCCATCAGGTGGCATGGAAGACAAACGTCCTATCCTTACAATATAAAAAAAAAACCGTCATTTGGCGTCATGGCCTCTCGGATTAGTTGACTTTTATATCAAGCTTATCCAGAGGCGGGAAGGCTATTCTAAACCGCCCCAAGGCGGGCAAAAAATGGTTTTGTGCCTTGTTCATGTTGAAAGTCAATCATAGAAGTTTTGATAACCGCAATAAGATGAATTATGATTATTTTTTAAGTTCATCGAAGCGCTAAAAACGCAAACTAATGTTGTTCATGTCAATAATGCACCCTTTCTTTAGTCCATTCAATATCATGCATCGAATCCTAATTTTAAAATTACAGCAAACAATTGAATAGCAGACGTTAGAAATATTGAACATGCTTAAACCTTAATTCTTCAAAATAAGGCAAGATTTGTAGAGACTAAGATACACGACATAGTATTATGTCATCTTTGGGATGGTTCTGCCAAATATCAACTAGAAGCGCTGGACTCCGTTGACCGAAGAGCCCGTAAACTAATTAACGACGTCGACTTTACAACCAAAAAACTGCAGACCTTAGAGAATCGTCGTAAGGTTGCGTGTTTAACCGTGTACTACAGGATGCATTTTGGTTAGTGCGCCAGTGCTCTGTTTGAACAAATTGAACCCTCACCCTTTTACCATCGGACTACTAGACGCAGACAGAACTTCCATCCGTATGTGGTAGATATTCCAAAAAGTCGAACTAAGCGCTTTGACAGTTCCTTTTTGATACGGGTCGCCAAGGTTTGGAATGAACTGCCTGCGTCTATTTTCCCTGACCAGTATAGTCCTAGTACTTTTAAGCGTCGAGTGAATAGGTTTCTCGTGGATGGACGTGTACCACCTTAGTCTTCATGTTCACTTAACATCAGGTGGCATGAAAGACAAACGTCCCATACACAATTTATAAAAAAAAAAAATATTTGGTAGGTATATCTAATACTACTCGCTTTTGGCACTTTTGTCATTCGACCTCACTCAACACGCACCGGTCTATTCCAGCCTTTCAAGGTATCTTAACAATGTGACTGGGATCAAACCATTTGCGGATATTACAACTGGGAAAGTTTTAGTGGACACAACTTCCCATATTTCAGTCTCGGCCTTCACGAGATTCTCGTCATGTGGTAACCCTTTGTCCGCCAAAAACACCTAAGACGACGATTGGTCGAATAAAACGGGCTCTAGTTTGTTTCTGATAGATGACACGATATTTCAGAGCGAGCTGTTGATGGAGGGTCTTCAGTGCTTGGTTGTGTCTGTGCAAGAACCGAACAACCTGAAACTACTCTGAGAGATTCTACAGATTGGCCGTACGCTCAACATACGTCCACTGTGCCGTCCCTCGTAATGTACTTCCTGTGACTTAATGCTCGTCCACAATTCTTTCAACAGTAATGAAGGCTATGCCTAATAGTTGTGCTGTTTTTAGAACAGTTAGTAAGTGATCATTCCTTGCGAGAACGCATTCATTCCTCGATAAATTACCTCGATAAATTGTTCCACGCTGGACTGGGACCGAAAGAAAAACATAGAATGTACCAGCTGCTTCTCTTCCCGGGCATAATGTAAAAGTCAGTTAAGGGACAGAGGTTTTATTGGCGTTTATTGTGGGCTATAGGCTGACCCCTGTCACTGCAATAGTCTCTATCCATCATTATTACCTCCTAAGTCAAACGTGACATCAGATGGTCTTATGACCTCTGGTGTTCTGCCTACCCCATAAGGGATACAGGCGTGAAGTTATGTATGTATGTATGTATGTAAATTACTTCAAGCAAGGAACAAATAATTATAAATTTCTTGAAAATTTTATGCAAAACAATGACAAAGACGAATGAGAAATCGTTCATTTTCAATAATTCTCATTCAGTACTTACACTACGAAGTTTTTAACTGGCTTAGAGTAATAATTAATATTATTACTCTAAGTTAACTGGTATCATCATTATTTTTCTATTTCACATTTCGAACCGTCAGTTTACTGCATTGAATTATTTGCCAGAGTATAGATAAAAATGTCGAGGTGTTTCCCGCCGGGTAAAAGTCCTTCCAAATGGTGTTATCTATACTAATATATAAAGCTGAAGAGTTTGTTTCTTTGTTTGTTTGTTTGAACGCGCTAATCTCAGAAACTACAAGTGGGATTTGAAAAATTATTTTTGCATTTGATAGCCCAACTCTTGAGGAAGGTTATAGGCTATATTTTATCCCGAAATTCCCACGGGATTAAATGTTACGCGGGGAAAACCGCGCGCGGTGGCTAGTAATATAAATAATGAAACTGGGATACCCCCTATTTCCGCTGTTTTGTCTCAATAAGTTCATATAAAAGCTTTGGCTATATTTTCTTTTTAGTGGTGACTAAACGCGCGTTGACCTGAATCTCACATGATGGTAAGTGATAATGAGGTCGAAGATGACAGCCCATGGGTCTAGAAAAGAACTCGCTCTTCGTGAAATATTGCCGGAACACGCCCCTGACAATTCTTTAGGAGCGGCAATTTTCGGCGGCAGATGTTATATGAAGGGTAACAAATAAAATCCCTAGACAATCACAGAATCACAGAAACAGAACATGGCCTTAAAGTAAGCAAAGCCTGTGTTATGCGATACCATGTAGCGAACTAGGGGGGAACCTATAGTTACAAAACACACAGACCCGGAACGTATTATTTTCTTCTAGTTTCTTGCGGTAATTAAACCCGTGACCTCACCCTTCACCCTTGATACAGTAGTGTGTACTGCATACTGTATCAAGTGCGTTTATCTGTGCATTTTTAGCAATCATTATATGCTTATTGCTAGAAAAACAATTACTTTCGTAGTCAAATGGTGGAATGTTAGATATAGGTTTCTGTTTTGTATTTTTTCATTTACTTCTTTTTAAATATTCTAAAGTCAGTTTATATAATTATTTACAATTAACACTTATTTTTTCATTATGTTATTATTCACTTCACACTTTATATTTTGGTTATCGGTAGTTATTTAAGATTGTTGTGATCGATTATTCTAATCATTATGTAAATAAGGTGGCTACTGAAAATCAGCGCGGATGTTACAGATGTTCTGCAACAACGCACATGCTGAGTAGTCACCATTTGTTTCTTTTAAGTTTTTGTATATTTAAAATTATCAACTATCATTTTTATTAGATTATAAGTTTTAAATTTAAATTTAGAAAATATAAGCAACCTTCTGTAAAAGAAACAATAAATAATTTTTCTTTCTTTCTTTATCTCTTGTACACTACTGCGCCACGGAGACCACGGGCGCACCAAGGGTGGTCGCTAATCAGTCGCCCGCCAAGCGCGTGTCACTCGAATTAGTCGCCTTTTACGACAAGCTTATCCAGGGGTTGTAGGGATTTTTTAAGCCAACCCTACGCTTGGTCTATGTGAAAAAAAATAAAAGAATTTATGTATTTATAAGTAGTGAGAAGTCGACGTGGCGCCGTGGTTACTGTGTGTATCATACGCTATCACAGGTTAAGCAACGTTCGGCGCGGTCGGTACTTGGATGGGTGACCGCTGACCATTCATTTGTCACGGCGACTTCCGTGCTTCGGAGGGCAGTCGGTCCCGGGTGCTGTACAATTGTATACAGTAGTCGTTAGGGTTTGTCAGAAGCAATCTTGGCGCACTGAAAATTCTGGCATCCACCACCCAGCACTGGGCCAGCTTGGTGGATTATGGCCTATACCTCCTCTTCACCCAGGGGAGAGACTCATGCCCTGCAGTGGGCTCATTACAAAGAGTTGTGATGATGATGATGAAGTAGTGTGTATATTTTTATGTGTCTCTCCACCACTATAGTACCCAATAGTTTAATAACTCACGGGTTCCAACAGCGTCAAGCCGCGTTTAAGGTCTGCTCCTTCCACTTTGTAATGATTCCAGTGTGTTCGCTTATCGATTGCGTCCAGAACTGAAACAAAATTATACGAGGTTGTTTTTTAAGTAACCGGCCAAATTGAATCACACACAATATATACATACATACTTAACCTCACGCCTCTCTCCCTTTGGCGTACGTTCGACTAGGGCGGCCTCTCCCTTCAGCACCATCCATTCTTGCTCTGTACTCCTCTTTCGTAAATCTACTTTCACTCATCCTTTTCAAATGTCCAAACCACCGCAGCATACCCTTTTAAATCTTAGTCACTACATCTTTGTAAATCCTTACCCAGCATGCCTTCAATATTTTAGTGAGCTACATTTATGACATTTTTACTACATTTTAATTTTGCAGCTGGGACATATGTGCTAATAACATTTTGATTATAGCTAGAAGTCTTATTATCTATTGTCGTCGCCTCTAGTTTAAATTAACTAGACTAGTCCTAATACTATTACTTGGAATGTTATATTCCAACGGTTTTACAAATATAAGTGGCTGAAATGAAATGAAAAATTTATTCATAATAAATTTTGTACTTCGGCTTTAACAAGGTGTTGATAGTTATTGAATAAGATATTACAGTAGACCAAGAGACAAAAAAAGCCGGCGGAAAAAAATCTCTTGGCACTCTTTTTCAGTCAGGATTATACGAATTAAAACAAATAGGTACAATACAGTACAAATTGATCATGACATGAAAAAAAAACAAACACAAGACAGCTAATTGTGAGAGCCAATGTCATGCCAAAACCAAATTGCTGACATAGTAGGTGCATTAAGCTATGGATGCACAACACGAACATGACAAACTGGGACCAGAGTATTTAAACAAGAATGGAATAAAATAGTCATTGTATCATCAGCAAAACGACCTGGTTAGCAGCACCCGTTCACGAGCTCTATAAAAGCAGAGGTTTCAGTCAAGATGAATGGTAAAACATTACTAATAATATATGATAGCGAAATAGCTATTTGTCTTATACATATAATAATTGTATAATACTTATCATACTTAAAATAAAAAGATTTACTTACTATAATGTTAGTATCGATCATATGGAATTTATCACTGTGCCTACATGTCATAGTGTGTAATACTGTATTCAGATGGTACCTTATATTGTTTTCTTGCTCTGAAAAAGAGTGGCTTAAAGGTAATGCAAAAAAAAATATTCTACATATATTTTTATTTGCATGATCCCGTCTGCCAACTAAAATTATCAAGACTGTTTTGATTTTAAAGTCAGTCACAAAAACTTTATTTAATATGTCGCAATATGAAGCACCAGGGAAACAATTATTTATTATTGGATGCCTTATATATTTACTTACTCGGAAGCCCATTTTTTCCCAAGTTCATCGCTGTACACAACTACTTCTGGTTGACTTATCTTATTATTACATAAATAAGATGGCTTTGGTTGTATAAGCAATACATTATCCTCTATAACACAAGGCACCTGGGACTGGGACTGGCATGGCTCGGGCTGTGGACAACTTAATATACTTTGTTCACAATTATTTTGAGAAGTCAAATACTCAAATTGATTCAGATCATGTTTAGTTAGTTCAACTAAGATGTCTATAGCTAGTGTGTGCTCTTTTATCTCTTTCGGAGCAAGTTCATATTTGTTATTTACAGGCTTTTTATTTCTGTTTATTTCCAACTCAAGGTGCCTTGTGTCACTTTCATAAGTTAACCTATTCTGTTCCAATTCAGAACTACATGATTTTAACTTACTTAATAAATTTAAACCTTTTTTCTGTAATGGCTATTTTTATGTAATGGTTGTAATGGCTATTAGTGATTGACATTGCCTTATTAAGGGTTGACCGTATATTACTTGTTTTCACGATTCAAGTCGAGTTAAAATGTAAAATATAATAATAAATAATGAAAACTTAAGAGACCATTATCAATTCATTTAATTAAATTTTTGATTTCAATTTGTGGTTCTCTAAATTTACGGGATTTTACCAAGATTTCCGATTTTTATGGTGATAATAAGCGCCATAATTTGAAAGGTTACTCAGGAAATACGATTTTTGACACGAACTACTTACTAAGTTCTATAGTGCCCGCTCCCGAGGGAATTTTGGGGATTCCTTCCTTAGTGTACCCCTACCCTTAAGAAATGTCCCAAACAGTTCTCTACGCCCAGTAGTTATAGCTGTTTTATATGTCTGTCAGACAATCGGTTCGAAACGGAACAGTTTTAATTTATATCGATAACTACCCACCGCGCGCGGTTTTACCCACGTAACTTTTGATCCCGTGGGAATTTCGGGATAAAATATAGCCTATAACCTTCCTCAAGAGTTGGGCTATCAAATTCAAAAAGGATTTTTCAAATCCCACTTGTAGTTTCTGAGATTAGCGCGTTCAAACAAACAAACAAACAAACAAACTCTTCAGCTTTATATATTAGTATAGATTTAGAAAACTTTTAAGAAATCTTAAGAGAATATTATCAATGACAATTTGCAGTTTCTTCAATATACAGGGTTGTTTTTTAGTAACCGGCCAATTCTTTTATACCCAGTATTTATCCCAGTATACTTTTATGCAAAAAAATGCATTATATTCGCTAATATATCAAGCAAAGCATGGTCACTCTAAATTATGAATGAATATTTGGTATGAATACAAATAATTTGGTATGAATACCAAAGACGACTACGCCTATTCATCTTCAAAACATCTTCAACTTGCTGGTGTTTTTTTTAACTTTTTTTTATAGCTATACTACGACGTAGTACTACAAGATTTTTTAAAGGTTTTTTAGTAGCGCATAGTCCTCTTTATTGTAATGGTGTGGTATTCATTTATATTTAAGAGTAACCATGCTTTGCGCAATACGTTAGCGAATATATTAATTTCCTTGTAAAAAAAAATTTGGTTGGTGATTAAAAAATAGCCGTGTATATATATATATATATATATTTTATAAAATATGGATGGGTCGTTTGTCTTCCATGACACTTGATGTTAAGTGAACATGAAGACTAAGGTGGTACACGTCCATCCACGAGAAACCTATTCACTCGACGCTTAAAAGTACTAGAACTATAATGGTCAGGGAAAATAGACGGGAATATTTAGAATATGATCAGTTTCTTCAATAAACATTACCTGTGGCATAAATATCATGCGGAGTCGTCAAAACATTGGCATTATCTTTCAAATAGCGAAGCGCTTGTGGCCTCTTCTCTAGAAGTTTATTTGGCAAAAGTATCGCCATCAGAGGCAACCGTTCTTCTAACTTTCCCTGAGTTGTTGCCCTCACGTTTGCATATCTGAAAACAAGTAAGGGTAGAGTTTTAATTTTGTATTCATTAGATATTCAATAGATTATTTTAATCAAATATTTAAAAATCACAGCTTCCATGCTGGACTGAGAGCGAAAGAAAAACATCGAATGTACCAGCTGCTTCTCTTCCCGGGCATACTGTAAGTCAGTTAAGGGACAGAGGTTTTACTGGCGTTTTTGTTGGCGATAAAGGCGTGAAGTATAGTTTATGTATGTTAGCTACCGCTAGTACAAATTCAAGTTATAAAAAAAGAAGCACTTAATGCCCAAAAGGAAGTACGGCGAGGGCTTATTCTGCGCTCGAGGCGGCATATTGAAAAAAAGGCATCGACTTTCATCGCATACAATGAAAGTATGACAAGGCGAACGGATCTGAAATATTGAAATTTGTTTTTTTTTTAATTTGATTGCTCAAAAACATGATTCAATGATTTAGACCAGATGTTCTTTTTTCAAAACACGTCAAAAATATTGAGTTTCCTACTATGTAGTTTGCGTAGTAATAATACATTTTCTTAAATTCCCACGTACTTAAGAAATCTTTATAACTTTAATTCAATCTTCACGTTAGTGTTCGAACTTTAGTTGATCAACATTAGTCACAGCTCCCACTTTTATCAGCAGTCGTTCACGGTGAAATCTATATCTCTTTGGAACTCACTACCATCTTCTCTCCACCAAGCCAAAACAATAGCTTCCTTCAAATATCATTTGAAAAACTTCGATCTCTCACACTTATCACATATTATATAGAATAAGTGTTTATATATCCCTACTTTTATGTATCCAAGTATATGTCTATATATATTTATCTAAAAAAAATGCCTATAAGACCTCTGTCCCTTAACTGACTTGTACAGTATGCCCATAATGGAAGCATTGGCTCTTCATATAACGTTGCTGGAACACATCAGCGCTGGAGCGGTGATATTTGGCAGCAGATTCTACATGAAGGCTGGTCGCTAGTCAGTCGGACCCTGACGGGATGCTACCACCAAGCGGACGTCACTCGGATTAGTCGCCTTTTACGACACGTATCCAGGTGGTAGGGATATTCAAAGTCCCGACCCTTCACAGTTGCGTGACAGTTCAACATTGAATTTAATTGATCTTAGTGACGTGGCCATAATGAAATTGATCTTCCATTTGATTGCGTGGACATATCGAATCAGTTGGCGCAAAAAAATATTCAGAAAAACTATTAAAATATAAATAAATAAAAAAATAAAAAATTGAATCATAATCACCCTGTATATCAACAAATCCTCGAAGAAAGGAGATAGACAATTTCATGGCTTTTTTTTTTTATAAACTATGGATGGCACGTTTGTCTTCCATGCCAACTAATGTTAAGTGAACATGAAGACTAAGGTGGTACACGTCCATCCACGAGAAACCTATTCACTCGACGCTTAAAAGTACTAGGACTATACTGGTCAGGGAAAATAGACGCAGGCAGTTCATTCCAAATCTTGGCGACCCGTATCAAAAAGGAACTGTCAAAGCGCTTAGTTCGACTTTTCGGAATATCTACCACATACGGATGGAAGTTCTGTCTGCGTCTAGTAGTCCGATGGTAAAAGGGTGAGGGTTCAATTTGTTCAAACAGAGCACTGGCGCACTCACCAAAATGTATCCTGTAGTACACGGTAGTAGCAGTTGCGTAAAAAAAGGTTACTGCGCGATTGAAAATACTAACAGCGCCACGTAGTGTCAGAACGTGTAATTAAATTCTTAAAACAAATCTAGCCTATATGATATTTCAGACTTTAAGCTATTTCAGTGTTTTATGTTCAAAATCGAACTAACCTCGGGCCATGATCCCCCATCAGTATAAACAGAGTATCCTCATTTCGCTTGTCTTCCAGAAACTTCTCCAGGAATCGAACCAAGTCTTCGTCAGCGTTGGATATTAAGTTGAAGTTGTCGTGCGTTATGTCCACTATGAAGGTGAAAGCGTATTTCTTCTCTGGGAGTTGGAGGAACTGTGAAATTTAATTTATTTTTATCGATTTTATTATTTTGTTATTAATTAAGATTAAAGAGGTCTTCTATACTGGACTGGGAGCAAAAGAAAAACAGAATGTACCAGCTGCTTCTCTTCCCGGGCATAGTATAAAAGACAGTTAAGGAACAGAGGTGTTATGGAAGGTTTTTTTGTGACTAACCCCCTGTCCCTGCAAAAGTATCTCTCCATCATTATAATGCCTCCAAATTCGTCAAACGTGACATCAGATGGTTTTATAATCTATGGTGTTCTGCCTAACCTATAATGGATACAGGCGTGAAGATATGTATGTATGTAAGATAAAAACTCCATTTTTCAATGGTCAGATAAAAGGTGACTAATGAAGAAAGTATAACTCGTCTCAAGTAGGATAGGATATCCTATGGTATCCGTCAGAAAGGCCTATATAAACATAAATATTGTACGGAAAATGTATGTTTTTTAGTATGCGTAGCAAACTTTATTTCGAGGTGAGCCGCCATCCTCATGTCAGGTTGGCGGGTGAATTTCATTCCAAGTAATTTATTACAAAACTGACATTATGAATAAAATATACGTCAATTGTTCCTAAAGGACCACTATATAAATAATATAGTTCATTGATGTTACACAAACGCAAAATGTAAAATGAACGTGAACCGCCATCCTTAAATCACAATGGCTGGCGGGTTGCTTCTAAACTAATCAATACAGGGTGTCCCAAAACTCGACGTCAACCCGGAACCGGGTGACAAGGCAAGTCATGCTGGTTATCAGAAAAATGTTTAAAAAAATCTAAGTCACGTGTTCTCAAAATTATTGGCATTTTAAAAAAACACGCAAAATTTCACACCCTGTGACAGTGTTTTTGCTGCTGTTGCCACAAATGTTCACTTTTGGAAACTTTTTTTTTGGTATGTAACCCTGAATAATGCTTCTCTAAACTGTTATCAACATTTCAAATCTAGCTCCTCGAGCTTGCATAAAAATAGGACTTATTTCCAAGAAAAAAATTAAAAATTAAAAATGGCCTAGTTTTAACTGTCTGCATTGAAAAAAAATTGTACTACGCGAGTTTGGCAAGTTGTGACAAAAGTTGGCGCATTTAGTAAGGATTCCAAAATGGTATGACACTTGGCAAATTGTAGCTGCTATCATGAACAAAAAAAAATATTTCCATGAAAACCCATTTTTAACTTTTTTTCTTACTTGGTTAAAATTGCAAAGCTTATCGTTGGTTACATTGGAGCCGATTCCAATGTACACACTGATTAAATTTAACTGAATTGTACATTGTACTGATGTACTCGTCTATCTTTATTGAATGAACAGATTGTTCACTTTTAATTTATTTTTTTTAGTGTGTGCATTGGAATAGGCATTTATTGTTAAAGGTTTCAATTTTAAATAAAACAAAATTTTAATACCAATGTTTATTAATAAAATTTACAATAATTCTTAAAATGTTATAATAAGTGTTCGAAATGCCTTCCTTCGGCGGCAATACAAGCGCGACATCTTTTTAAAAAAGATCGAGCTATCTTTCTAGCGTATCGTCCATTATTTACAAATTGAGCTGCTTCAGCTATTCTCTGCCGTAATTCATGTTCACTCCCAATCGGCTTCTCGTAAACTTTTTCTTTAACAGCTCCCCAGTAAAAAAGTCTAAAGGATTCAAGTCCGGTGAACGGGCCGGCCACGAGATTGGTCCAGCCCGCCCGATCCATCTCCCAGGAAGCTCTTCATCGAGGTACTCTCTTACGGGGCGAGCAAAGTGCGCTGGGCACCCATCTTGTTGGAACCACATTTCTCTGTAAATGCTTAGCGGCACGTCTTCTAATAAATTTGGAAGATGGTTTTGAAGAAAGTCTAAGTAAACCTCGCCAGTTAATGCATCAGGCAACTCAAAAGGACCAATTATTTTGCCATTCAAAATTCCGGTCCACATGTTAACTTTGAATCGGTACTGGGACCGATCCTGTCTCGTTAAATGAGGGTTTTCAACACGCCATTCATGCAGGTTGTGCATGTTCACGTAGCCGTCCTTTTTAAAAGTTGATTCGTCCGACCATAAAATTTTTGTTTGAAAAAGTGGGTCATCTCTGTACCTCTCCAATATCGTCCGGCAAAAATTCACCCTATTTTGGTAGTCACCGGGTAATAATGTCTGTACTCGCTGTACGTGGTATGGGTGTAGGTCATTTCTTTTTAAAATACGGTGGGCTGAACTTTTGGGCACTCCGGTGTTCGTTTCAATAGCTCTTACTGAAGTACTTGGGTCTTCTTCGACAGCAGGCTGAACTTCTTCTTCCATAAGGTTGGTGGGTCTGCCTCCACCATGCGTTTGATTTGGGAGGCGGCCTTCTGAGAAGAGCAACCGATGCACATTCATAAACACCCGATGATCGGAGTAACGAGCAGCGTTTGGGTACCTTTCGCGGTAAAGTCTGGCAGCAGCACTGGCATTACACCTGCACTCACCATAAATAAGGTGCATATTAGCGTATTCGCGAGTGGTATACGAAGACATCTCGGCACTTGTCACACACTCACACAATAGTCCAGAGGAAAGCAAAGGTCGTCGTTAAGAGAAAACAAACAGTCCGAATCTAAATCGCAAGCGATCACAAGTCCATAAACATAGCCAAAAGTAAACAGTACGAAATCAACACAAACAAATACGAAAACAAGCGCAGTAAACGAAGGAACGTAACGTACTGACTGGTTTGTAATGTGTATCTACAATAGCGAATACCTGGCGTCACTCTCTGTCTCTCTCGCACTTGGTAAAATGACTCTCTCCATCTCAGTCACTTTAGCGTCCATACCTGTCTCGCTCGCACTTGAGAAGGTGACTCTCTCCGTCTCACTCAATCACTTTAGCACAAATACTCGTAAATTGTAAGTTGTGACAAAGGAGTCTTCAAATGTTAAAACTAGGCCATTTTTAATTTTTAATTTTTTTCTTGGAAATAAGTCCTATTTTTATGCAAGCTCGAGGAGCTGGATTTGAAATGTTGATAACAGTTTAGAGAAGCATTATTCAGGGTTACATATCAAAAAAAAAAGTTTCCAAAAGTGAACATTTGTGGCAACAGCAGCAAAAACACTGTCACAGGGTGTGAAATTTTGCGTGTTTTTTTGAAATGCCAATAATTTTGAGAACACGTGACTTAGATTTTTTTAAACATTTTTCTGATAACCAGCATGACTTGCCTTGTCACCCGGTTCCGGGTTGACGTCGAGTTTTGGGACACCCTGTATATATAAAACTGTTCCGTTACTGACTGAGTGACTGACAGACAACGTACAGCCGTAACTACTGGGCGTAGAGAGCTGAAATTTGAAACATACATTCTTTAGGGGATGTAGAGGTGCACTAGGGAAGGAATTCCCGAAATTCCCACGGGAACGGAAATTATTGGACTTTTTAGTTTGTACGAAAAATCTTATTCTTGAGTGCACGGATATGATACTTGGCACAAAAGTTCTTCAAAAAGAGACTGGTATATATATATAACACATATGAAAGGAATTCCCGAAATTCTCACGGGGAAGGGAAATATATGATGTTTTAGTTTGTATGATAAATTCTTATTCTTTGAGTGCACGGATCTGATACTTGGCATAAAGGTTCCTCAATAAGTGTCTGTTTGTATAATGGAAGGAATTCCCGGAATTCCCACGGGAACGGAAAATAGGACTTTTGAGTTTATGCGTGTACGAAGTCGCGAGAAAACACTCGTTATGTTATATTAGAATATTGAAGTTCAACTAACTAACCTGATCCGTTATATTCAGCATAAGTTTGAATCTCGGCGTGTCTCCCACACAGTATTTATCGACCATGCCCTGCGACCATCGATGGTTACGTCTGTCCTCTTCCAGAAAGAACGACCACAAATAATGGTCAGTGGGTTGTTTATTAAAGCCGTTGAAGCGGTACTGAAATGTGCCTATCATTGGCATGTCTTCGAAAAACGCTGTGCGCCATCTTTGAGAAACAATATTCATTCATTCATTAAGTTTTCAAATCAAAAGGGAGGAGGTTCTCAATAGTAATAATAATAATAATAACCTTTAATTTTTTACATTTCCGATTGCTACTTAGAAAATTAGGAATTGTATACAATGACGGATTTCACACATTTCCGTTAACATATACACATAAATGAATCACTCAACGAATATGAAAATTACATCAGAAAGTTATTTTCATTCTGTTCTGGCCAAACTCCAAAAGGCTTGACCGATTTTGACTGGACTTTAGTAGCAAAGAGTTTAGTCTAGTTATAATTTGGAAATTCAGACCGACAAGGCTCAAATGTGGGTTCAAAGTCTTTATGCACGGGAGCGAAGCTGTGGGATTCAGCTAGGCTCTATATAAAATACTTTTTAATTTCAAGGAATTCATTTTTTAAACGAATCAACGCATATATTTTACATTTTTTTTTCCATTCTGGAGTGGGAGCAAAGTAAAAACATAGAATGTGCCAGCTGTAAAATCCGGACAGAGGATTTGTTGGTGTTGTTGTGGGCGATAGGCTGACCCGCTGTCAGGCTGTTCTGACATCCACCAACCAGCACTGGGCTTGGTGCTTTACTGCCTAAACCTCCTCATCATCCAGGGGAGAGGCTCATAGCCCTGCAGTGGACTCATTACAAAACGTTCTGATGATGATAATGAGTCCCTATCAAATCTTATCTTTACTATCATTGTCATCCAAATTTCAACCAATTTTCTATCGATGTATAAATAGCCTTCAAATGAAAAATCTGTACCAGCACTGGTAAAGTACAGTCTGTAACAGAATTATGTATACCACCCAGTCTCAATATGTCATACAATATGCGTGCATATTGTATGTGTGCGGGAGACTGGGTGGTATACATTATTCTGTTGCAGACTGTACATGCCAGGAGCGGTCAGCTTGTAGAATACATACATAACTTTATGCCTGTAGCCCTTATGGGGTAGGTAGAACACCAGACTATAAAACCGTCTGATGTCACGTTTCACAAATTTGGAGGTATGAAAATGATGGATAAAGACTATTGCAGTGATAGGTCAGCCTATCGCCCACAAAGACGCAAATAAAACCTCTGTCCCTTAACTGACTTTTTCAGCAAGCCCTTGAAGGGAACCAGCTGGTACATTCTATGTTATCCTTTGCTCCCAGTCCGATCTATTTTGTTTATACAGAATGTATATCTATTGTACGTTTCTTGACCAAGAAAATGTTCGATAGTTATGGGACAACTGTCGTAGGAGGATAAAAGGAAGGTCAAAAATAGTGGAGATACTGACCCATCCTTCTTCAGCGTGTAGAAGATGAAAGGCATCTCATCCAGGGTTCGATTGAGACCCCATTGCTTCCGCACATCAGGTAGTTCCAACTCTGTTTTACCAGTTAGGAGTGGAAACAAGGTCGCGGGAGTCCCATCGCCTACTGTGTTGAAACTGGTATATATTCAAAATAAATTAATTAAAATCCCCCAGACAATCACACCAAGTACATAGACTCAAAGTAAGCGAAGCGTTGTGAGATACCATGTAGCATACTACGGGAAACCCAGAATATAAATATCTGCATATACAACGTTCATTTTTGTTTATGCGAAGCCAAGAACACGCGTCAAATATTTTCGTTAAAAAATGGGTTTCCAAAATATTATAATATTATCTTAAAAACTCAGCAAGTTTCAAGTCTCTTGCGATGATGCCTTGCTTTTGTACATCCAGCGCGCGGCGCTTGCTCTCTAACGCTTCATGCGACGTAGGTACAGGAGGCAGCAAATCAAGCGTTCTAATTCTGTCAAGTTTCTCCAACCAATTTCTAAATTAATGAGGAGTAAATATTCAATTACAATTTTTTGCCAAATTTGGAATGGTTGATCTGCGGCCTTCTGTGCCTACTTGCCTGGGATCGCGTGCGCGTGAGTGTGTACATTATTTAAGGAGCTGTAGAGTTTTTTTTTTTTTATAAGTGACTAAACCCGCGTTTGACCTCAATCTTACCTGATGGTAAGTGACGACGAGGTCGAAGATGAAAGCACACGGGTTTAGGAAGGAACTGGCTCTTTATACAATATTGCCGGAACACATTACCGCCGGAGCGGTAACATTTGGCGGCAGACTTTATATAAAGGGTGGTCGCTAGCCAGGCGGACCCAGAAGGGATCCTACCACCAAGCAAAAAATTATTGGGTTTAAATATGACATGGTGAAAAAACTATTGCAATGGATTCTATTACCGATTCTGAATACAGGTTGGAACTAAAACTGCCACAAGCCTGGACTGCGATGTAGCTGCGCAGCTGGCTACCTGCGCGAGCGTAACATAAACAAGTTTCGTGACAATGGGCGAGAGCAAGAAAGAAACATGCACATCAACTTGTCGGATTTAGTCAGGTTAGCTTAACGAAAACATGATGCAGTGATATTTCAACTTCCTGAGCGGTCATATTAAGTAATTAGCAAAAATAGTCAACAAAATATGTTTTTCATTTTAATAATTATTCCCATTTTCCCGTTGTTATGAATTAAAATACCTACATATTAACTATGATTGAAACATAGTTAATATGTACGCGATCTCCAAAAAGCAGGTAAAAAACGGTAACGTTCTTTGTAATTTTGTTGAGCGTTTTTGGTATAACACCTGTTGTTTAAATTACTATGGGCACTATGTGAACTGTGTATGCTTGCTATTTACGATGGCTCGAAGTTGGTCTCCAACTATTTGCCTTGATGCATTAATTTCTGGGAATGTATAATTGATCATTTTATGTTAGGGCCCTAAATATCCAGGTGGAAGTGATTCTAATTTTCTTGTTATATGTACGCCCGATAAACTAGTTAATTTCTTCAGTCCATTTTTTTCCCGTACGAGCTGAGCCTGCAGTGGGCACAGGATTAGTGGCGTTGCCTACTGCGCAACATCTGTAGACGTTAAAGATGTAGAAGATGATGAATATGAATATTATTATTCATTTTGATGGCATCTACTACGGCCTAGTAGCTCAGTTGAGAGAATACCAACCAGCCAAGCGGGAAACCCAGATTTGAGTCCTAGTCGTGTGAATTATTCATTATATTTTGCTAATCTTTACAACAAAACTTACCCATTCAATATAACAGCTTTCATTTCTTCAGTAAGGAACTTATAACTTTTCGGCATACGTCGTATGAACCCATTTTTAGCAGTGGAATCGAACCCGAGAATTAGGACGTTAATTGGCTTTGGTTTGTCATCCGGAGGGGTTGTTGGTTTCAGCTTACGGAACCCAACTGAATATCCATTCCAACGTAAGAGTTCATGTCTGCAAATAATTATCAATGAACCCTCATCAAAAAAATTAAAAACCGCATATATACGGACTTCGCAGTAGAGTGCGCAACGCTTTTATAGTATTTTATAATATGACTGCCCGCGTTTCACCTCAATATCACCTAATGGTAAGTGGTCAGAAGCTTAATGTAGACATAACTTGGAACCACATAGTTATTGTTTCATCATCTTATAATATCACGCTTAAATAATTGAACTAATATTAATAAAATTCGCTCAGATATTAAAATAATATAACCGCAGTGATAACATACGGCACTGAGACGTGGTCGCTAACTATGGGCCTTATAAACAAGCTTAGAGTCGCTCAGCGGGCAATGGAAAGGGCTATGCTCGGAGTTTCCCTGCGGGATCGAATCAGGAATGAGGAGATTCGCAGGCGAACCGAAGTCACCGACATAGCCAGAAGGATTGCAGAGCTGAAGTGGCAATGGGCAGGGCACATAGCTCGCAGAACAGATGGCCAGTGGGGCAGTAAAGTTCTCGAGTGGCGGCCACGTACTGGGAGACGCAGCGTAGGCAGGCCCCCCGCACGATGGACCGACGACCTGGTCAAAGTCGCCGGTAAACTCTGGATGAGGGCAGTGCGGGACCGAGTGACGTGGAAGACCTTGGGGGAGGCCTATGTTCAGCAGTGGACGTCTACGGGCTGTGGATGATGATGATGGATGATGAACCGCATATAAAACGAATTGTAAATTATAATTACAGTTTTGAGTCCCGTCCCTTGCAGTTAACGACCACATGGTCACTCTTGTTCAGTACGTAGACATCAGACGACCTAACCTTAGTCGCGGTTCTTCTCCGCCTTCTCCTATCTGATTCGTGGATTATGTCTATGTAGGAACAAACTATGTCGGACACTGTACTCAGGATCTCCGGCACTACGCGACATTCTGAAAGCTAGGAGAAAATATAAAGATTAAACTTAATCGTCCATACTGGACCATGAGTAAAAGAAATACATAGAATGTACCAACTGCTTCACTCAGTTAAGAGACAGAGGTTTTAGTGGCGTTTTTGTGGGTGCCCACAAAAACGTTGACATCCTGTAACACCATAGTCTTCATGCGCACTTTCCATCAGGTGGCATGGAAGACAAACGTCCTATCCTTACAATATAAAAAAAAAAAAAAACTGCAATAGTTTCTCTCCATTAAAATACTTCCAAATTTGTAAAACGTGATATCAGATGGTTTTATCTTATCTTATTATATCTTAACCTCCTTGTCACCCAGAGGAGAGACTCATAGCCCTGCAGTGGGCTCATTACAAGGAGTTGTGATTGAACGTCTCATACTTTTAATGTAAAAAGATGACACGAGAAAGATACATCACAGAGGTCCTATTGTTAGGTTTCGAAAAATAGAAAAGTAACACATTCTGTGAAAATACAAAGAAAAAGTAAGAATAACCTGCACTACTCTTGAAATGGATATAAGACAACATTTCACGAGAGCTTTGCCTGACAAAAGTAAAGTAAAGTAAGTAAAAATCGGTTTATTGTGACAGCAGTATTTACACATAAAAGTAACAATAATAAAAAAGAACATATAGTAAAAAAAAAAGTGTATAAAAATACATATATCAAAAAAAAAAAAACTTAAAATAAACAAGAGCTTGTCAAATATAATAATAAATTATATATAGAATACTGCTGAAACAAAGGCACACAACTCAGCATGTGCTTTATTGCGTATGGCAAAAAAGCGCTGATTTTCAGTTGTGTCCTCAGAAAATTGGTGACTGTCCTCAGAAAAATTAAATAATAAATAAAAAAAATTAATAAAGTAATTAATATAATATAATATAGTGATAAATCATAACATATAAAGACAAATTTATACATATATAATTGACAAAAATAATACATATATTACAAATCAAACACAAAATCAAACCTCCCAAACACACAACCGCTACACTAAAAAAATAAATATCGAGCCACTTTCGCTACTGTGGAATACACTGTTTATTTATTAAAAACAATTTATATTTTTTATTGAAGGTATTTTTTGTCATAGGACGTCGTAAAGGTGGGGGTAGGTTGTTCCAACAGTAAGTAGCCCGATATCGGAAACTGCCCCTAAATGCAGCAGTATGGTGTTTGTAAGTCTGCAATAAGTACTGAGAGGCCCTAGTATTATAACGATTGTCGGAGCAAGACCATCGCAGCTTGTCATAGAGATAACCGGGCGACCTACTTGATATGATGTGATGCACGAGACCAGCAAAATGAAGTTCTTTTCGTGAATTAATATTGAGGATGTTATAATTATTCAAGTAAGGTGAAATGTGTGTACGCGGAGGGATGTTAAAAGAAAAGCGACAACAAGCATTTTGAACCCTTTGTAACAATCTTTTGGATGAATATGTAGCCACAGAGCTGTAAACAGAATCAGCGTAATTCAATCTAGATAGTACCAGAGCTTCGCACAGAAGAACTCGTATATCCGTACTTAGTAGATCTCTGATGTTATATAGCACTTTCAAACGGTAAAAACAAGATTTAACAAGATCCTCTATGTGCTTTTCAAATTTTAATGTGCTATCAAATAAGACACCTAAATTACGTGCTTCTGTTACTCTCGGTAAAGCGTGATCTTTAACAGAAATATTGGGATGTCTTCGGTTAATTTCTTCGACCTGCGATTTGGAACCCAAGACCAGCAACTTGGACTTATTGGGATTGAGCACCAAAGAATTGCATTCTGCCCACTCTGCTAGTCTCGCAAGATCTTTGTTTAGACATTCAACAGCGGTGTCAGTATCTTGTGGATAACAAGAGGTATAAATCTGTGTGTCATCTGCATAGATGTGGAAGTTGCAGCTTTGTATTTGGGAGATTATGTCTGATGTGTATATTATAAAAAGTAACGGTCCCAAAATCGATCCTTGTGGAACGCCCCTCTGAACAGGAAGTCGATCAGAAAAGGAGGGTGGTCCAAATTGATTTTGAACCTTCACACATTGAAACCTTGCGGAAAGATAACTATTGAACCAAGCCACTGTTTGATAACTCAGACCATAAAAAGACAATTTGGAAAGAAGTAAAGGTATATTTATTGAATCGAAGGCGCGAGAAAAGTCCAAAAGAGTAAGTAAAGTACCACGGCCCAGGTCCTGCTCAGCCAATATGTTGTCAACTATATCCAACATAGCAGTTGTTGTACTTCGGCCACTTCTGAAACCAGACTGCCTATCAGGTAAAATATTGTTCAACTCGAGATATTTCCTCAACTGTATATAAACTACTCTCTCTAATATTTTAGACATGTAAGTCAATAAACTAATGGGTCTTATGTCCTTAAGAAGCTGTGGATTACTAGTTTTAGGAACAGGAACTATGATGGATGTTTTCCATTGTGCGGGAAAAGTTGAGGAAGTAATCGAGGAATTAATAATGTGAGTAATAACTTTAAGATTGTGGGGCAGAGTCAGAAGGATCATGTCCCTGTTTATGTTATCACAACCCAAGCAGTTGGATTTCATAGACAAAATAATATTAGCAACTTTCAGTTCCGTCACTGTCCGCAGCTCAAACACAGAATCATTATAACGGTGAAATTCATAGTATGTTATTTGAGATAATGGTACATGCAAGGGGCCAGGAATATCCAAAAAGTGGTTATTCATCATGTCAGGATTATTTAAGGTTTCCGGTAAAGTAGTACTATTTGTTTCAAACCACTTACCCTGCATTTAACCCAGTCTTTTCCCGTACAATTGAT
This sequence comes from Stenoptilia bipunctidactyla, assembly GCA_944452665.1. NCBI lineage: Eukaryota > Metazoa > Arthropoda > Insecta > Lepidoptera > Pterophoridae > Stenoptilia > Stenoptilia bipunctidactyla. The sequence goes on from OX101745.1 coordinate 18,456,349, forward strand.
TTGGACAAAGTCAGTATTGAATCGCATAATTTCGTCTGAGAAAGGGTCTAGTTGCGGGACCATGCATCCTGTCCCCTTGTCTTCCTTCAAGCTTTCTCTTAAAGTTTTTTCTATATCTCTGTAACATAGATTTCGTTAAGATTTTAGAACAAGCCGTCCAGTTTATTGTGACAATAAAAGATTATAAAGATATCTAATGATGGATTAGCGATTTTGAATGGTGGCAAACAGTGTATGTTAATTTTCTATAACAGTTCGAAATAGATGAAATTGTTGCATTAATCTAATAAATAAAACATAACTCTAAAAAATATCCTTATCCTTTCTATTTAGGACTGTTTATTGTACAAACCAAAGCCTATAAACAGAGAACTAAATATAGGAGACGTTATTTCGTTAATTTCATACATTAATCGTTCCAACGACTTTCTTTGGACATATATTGCCCAGAATATCTCCCTGAGGCACGCCAAACAGTAGAAGTATAAAAAACGCAATGAAACACTGCAGTGACAGCCTGACTAAAAATTTAAGTTGGATCCCAACAATCTGTCACCATAATTATATCAAGTTATTTGTTTATTAAAAATTCTTCTTAAAGCCCAACTACACTGTTGGAAACAAAACATCAAACCAAGGTGACCTTGCTAGTTAACAACGTGTTTCCAACAGTGAAGACGGCTGTTGACAACCAAATTACATGACCTTGGCGGGTTGGAAACGGCGGTGCTTAGAATCACAGACATACATCTACATAGACAACGCAAGTGCCAATATTTGTATTCGAACCAAGCGTGCCGACTTTTTAAGACCTATTGTGACGTCACAGCTGATATTTATTATTGGAAAATACAAAAAGATTTAGAGACACGGATACCGCCGATGAAATCGATTATTAAGAACGATATTTTTATGGATTATGGACTCGATTTTCTAACAGACATACATACACGCATATTAAAATACATATTAAATCTAGAGGCGACCAACCTTGACGGTTGGTCGGGGTTCGGACACGCAAAGGACATGCATTTGCGTTATCTATGTAGATGTATGTCTGTGTTTAGGACAGTGTGTACGCTTGTTATTGTATATTTTATTATGTAACTATAACTAGAAATAACTCGGTTTTTGTAGCTTTTTATCCTGCGTTTCAACCTTTCCTTCTTTGTATCCTCAATTGCATACAAAACTGCCATCGCGAAGATGTTGCCAACGCGAGAGATCAGAGCACACTGACGATTAAGGGGCGTGGCCTGGCGTGACCTTGGCTTGTGTTCTTGTTTGTCTCCTTGTTGGCAACAGGGACCGGAACCGCTTACCCTTAAAGAGGTTTTTGATTGGGTTTTTCATAGACTTGTTTTAAAAAACCCTATCAATTTGGTAACCGTATCGAAGACTTACCCTAATTTAAGGCTTACCATTTCAATAGAGTTAGCTTCATGTAAGCAGTAAGCCTATCGAAAACCCTATTGAAGGTTACCGATTCAATAGGGTTTTAAAACCTGCAGGCAAATTTAATCTCTAAGAATATCAAATTATCAAAAATATCACCATCTATTCAATCTCGCACTTCGAATTATACTTCCGAATTCAACAGCATGCGCGGAAAAGAGATAGAAATAGGTAACCCTATCACAGGGTAAGTCTCAATAAGAATAAAAAAAAATCAGTTTTTTTTTTCATTCCATTGTAATTTCATTTCCAATGCAAAGGCTAAGTCTAAGTCTGCAAATTCCTCTTTGTTTTTATATGCACACTAAACAAAAAGTCATTACGAATTAGTATATAATGATAACTGACTGAAATATAAACTGTTAGATCGCAAATTCAGTTCGCAATAAACAATTCAACAAGCAAGACGTATCTTTTATTCGAGAGCCCTAGTCAAGCAGTTTTGAACCTTAACGCGCGAACATATGGTCCAAATCGAGTCGGATAGTGAATTTAAATGTGAGAAGACACAGTGACGACTAAAACAAAGAAAGAATTCTAGGAATAACAGCACGCACATTTCGTAAAATAGTAACATATAAAGGAGCCTACAGACTGTTTAATTAGTGAAGAAAATTTTGTGAACTTTTGAAACTTTTTTAGTGAACTTTATTTATTTTCGTAAACAAGTGAATTATAAAGGAGACTACAGACTATTTAATTTGTGAAGAATTATTTGTGAACATTTGTGAAAATTTTGAGAATTTTATTTATTCATTTCATATACTTTAACTATTAGTGTAAAATAAAAAAAATTAAAATGGCTTTAACAACAAAGGAAATAATCAACTTATTAGAAGAAAAGGCAAGTTTGCTTCAAAAAACGCAAACAAATTTAAAGAAATGTGCTAAGCAAAGATTGACGAAAGGTTATATTGAAGCAAGAATTAAAAGCATAGAAGAAGACTGGCAAGCATTCAAATCATACCATGAAGCTCTCGTGAAGATAGCGACTAAGGAAGAGCGTATGAATATCCAGTATTTCGTTAATGAGGATTACTATTTAATTGAAGATTTATATCTATGTCTCACGGGTGATTTGAAAGACATGTTGATGACCTTTTCAAGAATGCAAGAAGGAAATCCATCTGCGCCTGAAGTTGTACCTCAAGTACGATTACCAAGCATACAACTTCCAATATTTGCCGGTCAGTATGAAGAATGGACAACTTTCAACGACCTATTTACGTCACTAGTGCACCAAAATACATCATTATCTAAGGTTCAGAAACTGCACTACTTAAAGTCAAGTTTAGCTGGAGAAGCAGAGTCCCTCCTGAAACACATTCATGTAACTGAGAGCAATTACGAACAGGCATGGGACATGCTGAAACAAAGGTATGGGAACAAACGTTTAATAATCAACTCTCTCTTGAAAATATTATTTGGACAGAAGATTACTACACCTACTGCAAATAATGTGAAAATCTTGGTAGACACAACTGCGGAATGTTTGAATAATCTCCAAAATTTGAAGGTACCAACAGAATCCTGGGATCCTATCATCATTTACGTTATCGTACAAAAATTAGATATTGATACGCATAAAGCTTGGGAAGATCAAGTTTATAGCCCGGATTCGGATAAACTACCTACTACTAAAAATTTCCTAGAGGCTAAATTCCGCACGTTGGAGTTGATCACACCGGTGTATTCCCCAAGAGAGAGACAACCTATAAAGGAAAGAATTTACCATATTTCTGCACCAGCGCCAGCAAGGACTTGTATAATCTGTAGTGAGAATCACACTCTCTGTCACTGCAAGGACTTTACAAAATTGAGTCCTAAGGAAAGAAGCGAATTGGCTAAAGAAAAGAAATTATGCTATAATTGTCTAATACCTGGTCATGCTGCAATGAGATGTCGACTTAGATTATCCTGCAAAATATGTAAACGGCGACATCACACCTTACTGCATCAAACAAACACAAGCCAAGAATCGGAAGAGATACAAACAAACCATGCTTTATCGTCCTTTGCCGTTACAAAGAATACTACAGCATTACTCGCAACAGCTCTTGTACCTGTTAAAAATACTCAAGGTCAAAAGGTTATATTACGAGCACTGTTAGATCAAGGGTCTAAAGCTAATTTCGTAACGGAAAGAGCGGCACAGCTTCTTGGAGCAAAACGATCAAGAGCTAGAGGAACTATTTCAGGGGTAGGAACAACGCAAGCAGAAGTAAATCAAATAGTTCACCTGCAACTTCTGTCTAGATGTGATGAAAAATTCCTACTTCCCGTGAAGGCTTATATCATGCCGACACGTTTGACCTCTCAGCTACCATCCAAGAAGATAATGAATCAAACGCACATCTGGGCACAATTAAAGGATCTTACCTTGGCAGACCCGAGTTTTACTCGGCCAGGGCGAGTGGATATGCTGCTCGGTGTGGAAGTTTACGCTCAAATATTAAGGGGTCCTCCAAACTCTCCATGTGCACAAGAAACGAGCTTTGGATGGATTCTCTTTGGTGAGATAATGAGCGATAAACACGAAGAAGAAATCATGGTAATGCATCATCAAATAGACACAGACGATATATTATACAAGCTATGGGAAATAGAAGGCTGCGAAAGAAACAAAATGACCAAGGAAGAAGAAACATGTGAAAGAATATACGTAAACACTTAGTCAAGAAAGGGAGATGGAAGATACGTCGTGAAGCTACCCTTTAAGACACATGAAACTAAAAGCAAAGAAGGTAATACAAGGGAAATTGCAAGGAACAGACTGTTACAGTTAGAAAAACGCTTGGAAAGAAATGAAGAACTTAGAATACAATATAACAAAATCATGGAAGAAAATCTAGCACAGAAACACATGAAAGAAGTACCTGAGGTAGAAATAGATAACGCATCCGTTTATTTACCGCATCACGCAGTAGTGAAAGAATCGAGTGAAACTACCAAAGTACGAGTTGTTTACAATGCTTCGTCACGTGGAACCAACCATTTATCATTTTAACGAACTTTTGGTTGGACCTGTATTACAAGAAGACATGCGATCACTATTGATGAGATTTCGAAGAAGTATTTTAGCTGAAATTCAACATCTTTTTGATCCACTTACTTGGTTATCTCCTGCTATGATACCTGTTAAGATGCTACTGCAACGGTTGTGGCTCATGGGTGCCACGTGGGACGAAGAGCTGCAACCTGAAATAAAAAAAGGATGGTATAGAATTAGAGAAAGTTTTGCAAATTTAGATAAGGTAAAGATAACGAGATGGTTAAATACTGTGAGTCATAACTTACCTGATGTGGTCATTAATGGCTTCTGCGATGCTTCCGTTAAGGCATATGGAGCTGTAGCATACTTACGGATAAAAACACCGGATGGTAATTACAAAACTGGAATAATTGCCTCAAGAGCCCGAGTTGCACCTATCAAAGCAGTGTCCTTGCCAAGGTTGAAGTTATGCGGTGCAGTTTTGTTGTCCAAGCTCCTGAAACAGATCAGTGATGCAACGCGTATTCCTAACTCACAAATTTACGCTTGGACCGACTCAACTATAGTTTTGTCGTGGCTCCGAGAAGATCCAGCAAGGTGGCAAACCTTTGTCAGGAATAGAGTTATCACTATTTTGAAAAACATTGGGCACAAGTGGTTCCATGTCAATTCAAAGGATAATCCCGCAGATATAGCATCTCGTGGTATGCTACTAGAAGACCTTATAACGAATAATCTATGGTGGAACGGCCCAGAATGGCTGAAACTAGAAGAAATAGAATTAAACGATGTAGCTGAAGACCCCACAGTAGACCTGGAAAGAAAAAAGATTACAAAAATTTGTATGAACTTAATAGAAAAATAATTAAATGAGAAAAAGGTACTTACCCAGTTCGAAGAATGCGAAGAATTAACTGAATTAACAAAAACGATTGTTTACAGTAAAAGGTTTTTTAAACTATCGAAAGCAAGGATTCAATAATGTTCATCCAATAACCACAGACGAGTTACACCAAGCTTTAGAAGTATGCATTATAATAGCTCAAGAAAACGAGTTTGGCAGAGAACTAGATTGTTTAAAAGCAGGACGTACAAGAGGAAACAAAGCCTTGTTTGTAGTTTAAAAAGTGATAGTAAAATTGTGAAACGTTCTATTTCCAAATTATGTTATCTGCCAATTAATAATGAATCAAATGTACAATTGTTATTGCTATAATATAATATAATTTATGTATACACTTCTTAATTTTGCATATCAAAATTATGTATAGTTAGTTTTAATAGAAATTTGAATTTCGTTATAAAATATTGAATTTAATCATGTATAAACTCCTTTACAATCTTAGTCTATTGAATTGAAAGAAGGGCCATAAATCTTTGTGTTGAATACTTGGAAAGGATTGAAAGGATTGAACATAGGTAGTAACCAAATCTTAGTAAACATGTTTTGTTCGTAGTGCGATGTTTAATTATTGTTTGTTAAGATTAGTTTGGTGATAAATTTAACGAATATGGATTGGGTTTGAAAAGGTTCTGTTTGAAAATTAAAATAGTTATGTTTTGTGAATAGAAAATGTCTTATTTGGGAATTATATAGAAATGACAGTAAAATGTAAGTATTTTTGGTTTATTATGATTAAGATTTAGGATTTGTAAAAAACTTCGTTTTTTGGGGGGCGGCATGTTAGATCGCAAATTCAGTTCGCAATAAACAATTCAACAAGCAAGACGTATCTTTTATTCGAGAGCCCTAGTCAAGCAGTTTTGAACCTTAACGCGCGAACATAAACCGAAAACAATTTTATTCATGAATGATTATAATAAATGTTTTTAAATTTCAACGTCACAAATAAAACAAGTCTTTTAGCTAACCAAATAATTAGTAAATAATACAATGAATCCGAACATAACTTTAACAAAAACGCGTAGTGAAATGACATAAAAGCAGATGGACTTTTTGTAAACCTACTCATACTTACTCAATAATATTGGCACTGAAAACAAGACAAACAATAAGTAACATTCTAATAAGTAAAATAAACAAAAAGTTGCAAACGAAAACCATATTTATAGCACTACACTGCAAGCTTTACTATCTAAGAGCCCTTAATACCAGATCTACGTGAAAAATTCACATTTGCAGATGTCTAAATAGAAAAAATGAGTTTACATCATGCAGTAATAACGTTCCTTTTTGTATGTAATAAGAAGCCAGAGGTAACCCGATATTGTGTTATCACCATTACCTTTCATAAGATGCACTGTCGTCCCTGGGACAATACATGCAAAGCTTCGAATACAGTAATACTGATTCAAGGAAGATCAGCGTCTTGGTATGTACGCAATCTATAAGCTTTATGCTGAGTTTTCTTTTTAGCTTTTCTGAAGGTACAGAAGGCCGCAGTCTGAACTCTATGCCCTCGACATTAAGTTAAAAATTGGTTGGGGAAAGAATGGCCTCTCACCTCTCATCATTTTGACAACTCGTGACAACAAATGTATTGGCCATCGACTATGGAAAACAAGAGGACATAACATAATTACGAAAAAACGTGCCTGTTTAAAATAAGTATTTTTTCAACACACTTGCTCGTAAAGTGAGCGTTATTCTATTGAATTTAGAATTATAAACTGGGCTATAAGTCACGCGTGAATAATATATTATACCCTAGTGCATAATATAATGAATCCTACAAAGTTGAATTGTACCTTTGTGCAAATTACATGCGAGTAAACAGAGCATATTTTATTGGTACGGGTTATACATTAAATATTTTCATAAACAACAAAGAGGTTTTATACCACTTCAAATCCATATACATTTTTAAATGTTTGCGCCTTATATTAGTAAAACAAATTTGTATATCAAACAAATTATTCACAATTTACAATAAATTGTTATAAAATATTAAAATATTTGCATTTACCACTCCAAATTAAACATTTTCACTTAAAATAGGCTGTATATGCTATACAGACATTGACACATTTGGCGGAAAAAAAACCTACGCGCATGCGCGAGGTTCGGCGCCATTTGTCAATCACAATCACAATTCACAGCTTTGTTATCAAATGTGTTTGTTATTTTATGACCACGTATGTCTGTCTTTTACTCACAAGTGTGTTGAAAAACGTCGTATGCAACTCGTGAGCGTTGCTAATTACAGTCTCGGCTCATTATTAAGCCTCTGTAATTAGCAACTTCGCTCACTTGTTACATAATATACTGTTACGTAAGTTTTATGAGTATAACTTACAGTGGGTGGCCAAATTATAATAATAATAATAATAAAATCATTTATTTCAGACCATAATAATCCATTATTCTGTTAGTAACAATTTGACTTATACTACTATGTTAGTATTGAATCTACATGACAATAAAAAATTGGAATCGTAATTAAATTGAAAAAACAAGTCAAAATTAAAATAAAAATCCAGATTAAAGTCATAGATTAAGTATTATCTAAAATAAATAAATAAATATTGCTATTGAAATTAAAATAAAAGTGAGATATTGGAATGTCATAGCATAATTAAAAGTCAAAGCTGTCTATTGTCTATTACGCAGTACATGTATCCTGCAACAATAATTTATGTACTGCAAGTCGAAACGCTCAGCGAACAGCCTTAGGATACCACTGCGGCCGGCCCGCACCCGCCGCACCAGGGACGTGCACCGCTTGCGCATGGTTGCATAGAAGCAATCCACACGGTTTTCGGCAAACATCCCCGACGCACTACAGAAGCGGGGAAGCCGCAACAGCACCCTAAAGGCATTATTGTATTGGACGCGCAGGGCACTGTACTGTTTGCTAGTATAGTCTATCCACAGGCCGCTAGTGTAGAATGAGGTACAAAACGCTTTAAACAAAGTAATTTTGACCCCACGCGAACAACGAGCAAACCTGTGAGCTAACATGTTTGCACGGACAGACAGAGCCCTACGTTCCCTTTCAATGTCTGTATCGTCTTTTAAGTCGGATGTGAGAAAATGACCGAGGTATTTAAACGTATTAACCTGTTTAAGTGGGTTTCCATTTAGTTTGATCGGAGGTATTGTACCCGGACACCTACCTCTCACTCGAAATACCAGACACTCACTTTTTGAAGCGTTATAAATTAGTCCGTGTGATTGAGCATAACGTTCACATATACCTACAAGCTTTCTTAGCCCACATACTGACGCACTCAATAACACCATATCGTCAGCATAACTAATATTATTCAGGGCAATGCCGTCCATGTGGCAGCCAACATGGGTACTACTGAGCTCATCTATAAGGGAGTTTATAAACAGATTGAAGAGAAGAGGCGAGGTCAACCCTCCTTGTCTCACCCCGCTCTCCAACCTGTATGAGTCCGAAAAATGACCTGCCCATCGAACAACGTTGACCTGGTTTAAGTACCAATATTGAAAGAGTGTTACTAGCTCAGGGGGCATTGTTGTGCTATTTAGCTTTTCCCACAGGATGTCATAACTCACCAAGTCAAACGCCCTGGACAGGTCCAGGAAGCATGCATAGACAGGAGTTTTTCGGCCGGTATAATACTTAACCGTCTGCTTTACACTCAGTATGGCAGACTCGGTGGAGAGTCCCGATCTAAAACCAAATTGGTTGTCATGAATCTTTATGTGTTTGTTTAGTTGAGTGTAGAGCAGACTGTCAAGAACCTTTGATAAAATAGTGGCGAGTGATATAGGTCTATAGTTCCCTTGGTCGCTTATATTACCCGTTTTATTTTTCACTATTGGCACCACCACAGTCTTTATCATATCTCTCGGCAGGTAAGAATGTCCTATGCATAGATTATAGAGCATGGCTAAAAGTCTATATATATGTCTCCCTGCGTACTTAAGATGCTCTATGCTTAGGTCATCATAACCAGGAGACTTGCCTCGAGACATTGACTCGATAACGCGTCGAACGTCTGCTGCTGTAAACTTAAAACCTAATGACTGTCCGTTTATCCCAACCCCACACTTCGTCTGTGGTGACCCCAATGGTGACTTAACGGTAAACTGCTTCTTAAACATATTCGCTATATCAATAGGGTCGGTAACACCATTAACGCTCACAGGAATACTTGGTTTATTAATACACTTATTAGTGGATTTCCAAAACCCACGAAAATCACGTGTTGTATGGTGATTAGCAAGTACGTCCATCTTTAACTGTTCGCTGTTATTTTGACACCACCTGAGCCGAGACTTGAATATTTTTCGATTTCATTTCATTCCAAACACGACCACTTGTAGGTTTTCCATAAAGAACCCACATTTCAAACTTACACTTAGCAATCCTATGAGCGTCACTGACGTTTTTGTTCCAACCTACCACGGGTTTTCTCTTTCTACTACTGGTACCGGAATGACTATCAGTAGCCGCACTAGATAAAGATAATAGGGACAGTGCCCGTATTAATGCAATTTACAGTGCATTCAATGTTTTTAATAAATTATGTTGTGTTTAAGTGTTACTTTTTTTTATATTACTTGTGGTATTATTATCATTGTTTTTATAAAGTGGCAACTCTGGATACTTTCAAAATTTTATAATTATGTGACATTCTTTTTCATTCAGTCATTGTTCGTTAAAAGCACGCTTTGAAACATTGTGGATTCTTGTACTGTTTTTTAGTTTTTCATAAGTTTTGATTGATTTAATAATTTCATAATCAGAACGTAAGTAAGGCTTCTTTTGATATTACTTTTCCTAAGTTTTGACTATGAGTTTTCATTTTATTAATGATTCGACGCCATAGGCTTAAATATTCTATTTTTTTTTTAGAATTGGTAAGGCTTTGGACAATTCTTCTAGAAAATGTACAGAAATAAAAACTTTATAACTGCACTCCACTCATTCCCAGAGAGAAATGTCAGCTGTTGCTGGGGTTTCAAAGGCGGTCTTCAGTAGAATAAATATTAAAATTGATAAGAATAATCCTCTAGAGGCAAATATTATTGTAAAATGTGGCAGGAAAAAATCTACACAACTCATACCGATCGAAAAATCAGGGACATCTGCCTCGAAAATAGAAAAAATAGCGTTGCCCGTTTAACTAAAATGATGAACGACAAGGGCGTACACATTTCAGAACGGACAATGTGGAGACAATGCGGTGGTCCGTTAGGCAAAAAACGATGCCTAACGGATAGTATGAAGAGGATATGACTGCAATGGGCCAGACAACATCGAAATATCGGTCGGGAGTCGAGTCAGCATAACATTTTTGATTTTCAACTATTTATTCACAGTCACAGGTATGCTGACGGTATGCTTTCTACGACGAATCAACTTTCCAAATTTTGTTTGACAAAGTTCCTCCATAAGGCGACGCCCTGGAGAACCATTTCTCACAGATTGCCTCGTTCAGAGGGTCAAATACCTGTTAAGAGTCATGGTGTGGTCTGTCATATCAGCCAAAGAGATTGGACACCTGTACATTGTAGAAGGGACATTGAAACAGGATCATTACAAGTGAGTATTAGAAACCTGGTTATTGCCGCAGATCAATGAATGGTTCCCTGATGATTACAAATTTATTGTCAAGCACGACTTCGCACCGTATCACAAAGACAGAAGTGTTACTGCATATTTGGCTGGAAAAATTTCACCTTTTTTGCCTTGGCCAGGGAATTCGCCAGACATTAATCCCATTGATAACATGTAGGAACTCACCAAACGAGCAATAGCAAAAGAAGTGATTACCACTAAGCGCCAGCTGATTGAAACTCTCGATGGCATCACAACACCAGACTTTGAGAACATGCACTAATGTATCGAAAGCATGCACCGACGCATAGAAGCTTTTATTGCAGCAAAGGGTGATATCACGAAATATTAAATAAAAATTGTTATTTGAAGACAAATACAACTCTTTAAAGTTAAAATTCATTCAATATTTTAGTGTTCATAAACTTAAGTAGCATTGAACTATTTTTTATAAGTAAGTATATTGCAGTTAAATAATATATGTTTACTAAGTTATAAGTGTTTCCTAAAACGCTATAATATAATAGCTATGCGTATATATTTCATAAATACCTACAAAATATATACGGTTTTGTATTTATTTTTTTATTATTGATCATCCCAATAATTTACAGATTCAAATAAAAAATATATAAGAGACCTTTAGCTTATTATTTTTTGCCCAATTGATTTAACTTAGAAAATTCAAAAATCTCAGTACCTACTGTCCCTAATAATTTGACGACCTCTGGTATTTGTTTTAACGTTGTTCATATCATATTGCATTAGCTCAGTAAAAACAGGCTGACTGGTGATTGCCTGTATGAACAAAGGGTACTTACTGTTCTTTGACAGTTCTGTGTTCTTTGACAGGTTTTATAAGCTTGATCTGCAGCCTTCTGTACCAAGTGTACGATTTTCAACAGACTTCCAAAAAGGGAGGAGGTTATCAATTCGCCTGTCTATTTTTTTTCTTGTCTTTGTTACACGATATTTCAGACAATTATGAAATGATTTTAAAAATTCTTAATTCATATGATAGAGGATACTTCATAGTTGGTCCCATATAAATGTCATCGAAATCGGTTCGGTACTTCATCGAAAATTTCAAATTTTTGAAAAAATATGTATGACCCGCATTTTACCCGCGTAACTTTTGATCCCGTGGGAATTTCGCAATAAAATATAGCATATAACCTTCCTCAAGAGTTGGGCTATCAAATGCAAAAAGAATTTTTCAAATTTCACTTGTATTTTCTGAGATTAGCGCGTTCAAACTAACAAACTCTTCAGCTTTATATATTAGTATAGATTTCGGTGAATGTTTACGTGGAGGACATTATTAGTTGGCGGTTTTTTTAATGCTCTGCATTCGTTGATTATGTTTCTTGTTATTGCAGACAGTGCTTACCTTGGGCTATCTAAAACTTCTATCCAGATCACAGAAAATGAGCTTCGGCGGTGTACATTAACATAAAGGTGCGTACGCTGACAGGTCAAACAAAATGCTCACCGTAAAGGCTCTTTTCTTGTTTCTACTGCATTCGATCCAATGATCCAACTGCGCAAAAGTCCATGTCAGTACAAAAAGTATATTATGTAACAAGTGAGCTAAGTTGCTAATTACAGTCGAGGCTGTAATCAGCAACTGAGCTAATTACAGATTTGAGCCCGAGCCGCAGGCGAGGCCTTAATAATGAGCCGAGACTGTAATTAGCAACGCTCACGAGTTACATACGACGTTTTTCAACACACTTGTGAGTAAAAGACAGACATACGTGGTCATCAAATTTATTTGAAGCAGTTTTTGAAGGTACAGTTAACAAACTTATATTCTACATTATTATTTGAAGTGCTGCTGACCAGCTCGTCCTGAGTGTATGTCGGCGACATATGTATAACCCGGATCAATAAAATATGCTCTGTTTACTCGCATGTACTTTGCACTAAGGTACAATTCAACTTTGTAGGATTCATTATGTTATTATGCACACGTGACTTATAGCCCAGTTTATAGTTCTAAATTCAATAGAATAAGGCTCACTTTACGAACAAGTGTGTTGAAAAAGAGTTTACGATACAACGTAGTGATTACTTTTAAATAAAACACTTTTTGATCGGATTTATCGCGTATATTTACATTTTAAATTTTAACTCTTGAATTTAACTTGTCACCTCAGTCGCTCGTGACCACGGGGTCTGCGATTACACCGAAACGTCGAGTCAAAATTTAAAATGTAAATATACGCGATAAATCCGGTTAAAAAGTGTTTTATTTAATAGTATGAATCGCGAAAACTTAAGACAATAGTAATGATTTTGATTACTTGCTCAGCGACTGTGATTTTGGGTGTCGAATAAAAAAACGAGTTATAAGTGAAAAAAGTGACAATAGTAGTAACCACAGATTACTAAGCATTATGTTTAAAAACATGGTAAATGTACATACCGTTTCTAATGCCGGCGCTACACTTAGCTTCAAATGTTTGAACAAATGTTTGAACAAATGTTTGCACAAATGTGTGGCGCTGGACTTTGCATATGTATTCAACATTTGCACAAAGCTTTGCACTTTGCCATCCGGTGTCGGTCTTTTTCCACACATCAAAGTGTTCAAAGTTGTATTTGTGCAAATGTTTGCGTGGCTAGCCACACTTGTTCAGTGTCCAGTTGCTCGAGCGTTGTTGAGCGGGACGGTTGTGTGCATGTTACACTGCATGCGGCCATATAATGGACTGGGGCAGCGAGTGCGTTCTGGAATTTGTAGAGTTGTTACAGGGGCAACTATGTACATGGAACCCGAAAAATAACAAACAAAAAAAATATAATTACATGCACACAAATAATACAGGCTAACCGAGTCTACAAAATCGTTGTCCATCTTGTTTGTTGTCTACTAGCATACTGTGGAGAAAAGTGTTTGCGAAGCAAGTCTGGCAGGTTACGTCAATATGTGTTCAAATGACTTTGCAAAGTCGTCAAACATTTGTGCAAATCTTTGAAACTAAGTGTGGCGCCCGGGTAAAGTTAATTTAAATTTGACAACCGGCTAGTGTAGGTAGAGGTAACATACATTGCCTTCTGTGCCAGAGGTCCTGGGTTCGAATCCCGGCGGCGGCGGATATTTGTGTGATGAAAACAGATATTAGTCGTCAATTCATGTTTATTTGAGTTTATTCTAATAAAAAGTACGTATTTATTCAATATGTATGTTTATATTTTTCTTAAGTACCTATATCAGTTAACTAGTATCCATAACACAAGTTCTTAAAGAAACTTAATTTGGGCTAGATAATGTTATGTAAGGGACAGAACTATTTATTTATTTATATTTTTGACACTCAACAATTTTTATTTCATACAATTTAAATAAATATTGTTTTGGTTTATTTTGTGACTTCCCAAAGGGCGTGGATACATCTGTACGGTACGGCGCCGTATGCACGCCGTATGCACGTCGTGCACGCCGCACCGCTCAGCGCTTCATATTAGCTCTTAAAATTATCTCCATCATGGTTCATTATAGAAAAGCATTCATTTGCTCCGTACGGCATACCGTGCCACGGGCGCGACGTGCCGTATGCCGTAAAACAGCGTGGCGCCGCGCCGTATAGTTGGATCTACACCCTAACCAGTTGAATGAGCTTTATTTTGAATTTAGTTAGAAAATACCTAGAAAGTACCTATTTGTTAGTTCTGGGCTAAGATAGTGCCAAACTATCTATTCTTATTTCTATGCACCTATTAATTAGTCTTTGACAGGCAATGCCGTACGTCACCTGATAATAATTTATGATTAAACGAACTTACTATTCTAAAGTTCGATCATAATTATACGAAGCGCTTCCTACGAAGAGATTAGTACCTGAAATACAATCTATTAAATACCGTACACATATAGTACCGCATAGGTGCCACCAAAAATTTAAGAAATTAAAATTTAAAGAAACTAATAAACAAAAATTGTGTAGTAAAGGCTTTTGTACAATATCTGAATATATGAACGATAAAAGTCCTTGGTTGTAAATTGTTTTTGAAAAGTTCTCAATCTCCAACTCCAACACCATTTCCATCTCCTTCTTATCCAACGCCATCTCCATATGCTTCTTGTCCATACAACAGCAAGAACGTCATGCTCCCTCAGGTAGCACGGCTAGCGGTAGCGGACCTGTAAGGCTGACGGAGCTGCCAACATTCAAAGGCAACAGAGTAACCAACACAAAAAAATCTACCTCACCTATGCGGCTATTTAATAGATTTATTTTAATAGATTATTGATTACATAAGTACGGTATTTAATATATTTTATTTCAGGTACTAATCTTGAGTACGAAGCGCGAGTATAATTTAATTTAAATATTGTCATACCTTTTTGAATCACCCTGTATAAATTGATCAAATCTTGAAATCCAACCATCAGGTGAGATTTAGGCCAAACCTAGAGTTAGTTACCAATAAAAAAGAAATAGCTACCGTAAATCGTCTACGTCTTTGTTCCGCGTGTTTGCGTTGAGGTCTTGTGGAGTCCTGAATAATAATAATATTAAATAATTAATAATTAAACTTAAACAATGCTTTAGGTGATATAGGCCCGTACTTCGTAAGATTTCTTCTGAGCTGATCTTGACTAAAGCGTAAATAAAACAAAACAACCCCAGACAATCACACCAACCACATGGCCTCAAAGTAAGCAAAGCTTGTGTCATGAGGTGCCATATAGCGAACTAGGGGGAACCCGGAACATTTTTTTCTTGTTCTGTGCGGGAATCGAACCCACAACCCAGCATCTGAGGCAGATAGGTTTCGACCGAAGTGGTCGTCAAACTTTTATCTGTCTTTAATGACAACTGTCTTTAAATCTATACTCTTAACACGTTTTGTGCGAAATCGTCTGTAATTTAATAGAAATAATCGTGTATACGTAAGACATATCTGCTCTGAAGCTTGGTAAAAATCGGTGAAATGTAACATGCAATGTAACCTCATGATGTCTCGCGCGCATGATCTGAACCTCTTTTTACCCACCTACGGCGAAGCAAAACGGGGGTTATGATTTTAACCTGTATCTATATATGTATGGATGTTCATCTGTTCTCTCATAGGCTGGTCATAGGCTACATGACGTCACGTTAAATGGAGAAGAAAACGAAAAGCTCTAAGTATATGTCGCTTCATACGCTTGACACATAACAAACAAAAAATTGCTTGTTCTGTGTTCTATTTTGGGGTAAATCTATAAAATAATGTAAGCACATGTATCAAAATATGAAAAATGTGGACCGTAATATGTACATTTCCACAAAAATTTAAATCAAGTAACATCCACAAGTTCCGCATGTTTATATCCTCAGAGAAATTGTGGTATCCATTTTCTATAAAACTTATGACTACGCAATGATGCATTTCTATTTTTTTTATCAAAATCACTATAAAATTAATTTTTACTATGGTATTTGACAGTTGTTATGGGACGACATCACTATCATAGTTAGAGGTCCATGTCAAGAAGTCCTATCTTACCTCATTCAAGGTGCCATTAACATAACCTTAAAATGGTGTAAAGACAATGAACTGTCAATCAACGCCAACAAAACAATAATAGTACCATTCTGTAACAAAAGGAAACTGGATAAACTTAGACCGCCTTCAGTCAACGGATTGCTACTTAACTTTTCCAAGGAGGTGAAGTACCTGGGCATCACCTTTGACCAAAAACTCACTTTCAACCAACACATTGAGAATGTGATTCATAAATCCAAAACCTCATTATACTTATGCAGTCGTATGGTGGGATCAAGATGGGGTCTTAAACCCAAGATGATCATGTGGCTTTATACTGCCATCGTAAGACCAATCATCACCTATGGGTGTGTGGTATGGCAGAAAAAGACCTACCAAAAGACGGTGATTATGGAGCTTAACAAACTTCAAAGATCGGTTAACATCATGACCACTGGAGCCATGTCTACCACGCCAGGACAGGCATTGGATGCACTGTTAGATTTCCCGCCCTTACACCTGACAATTCGCAAGGAGGCGGCTGTGGGAATGCTGAGAGTGACGACGCAGCTCAAAAAGACATGGCTGTCTGCAAGTCTATCCCAACTCAGGGACAAGGTTTACAGAAATCCAATACTAAGCATGCCTTCGGACAGCACAATGCCGGAGATGCTATTCACCAAATTCTACCAAGTGGAATTCCCAAGCAGAGAAGATTGGAGCAAGAGCCGGGTAGTCTGCAAGGACTACAGCCACATATGGTACACGGACGGCTCAAAGATGGACACCAAGGTTGGCTATGGAATTCACGGGGTGAGACCCAAGTATGGAGCTAGCTGCAACATGGGTCATTACCCCTCGATTTTCCAGGCTGAAATCACCGCCATTCTATCATGTGCGGAAATCAGCCTAAACAGAGGCTACAAAGGGCAAACCATATACATCTTCTCTGACAGCAAAGCTGCACTAATGGCACTTGACTCTTCAAGGGTTGACTCCAAACTGGTGAAGCAATGCCATGAAACGCTAAACAGGCTGGCAAGCCATAATAGAGTTTTTATTAAATGGGTTCCGGGCCATTCCGGTATAGACGGCAATGAAGCCGCTGATGAACTCGCGAGAGCAGGAGCAATGGGTAGCCGATACGGTCCAGAACCATTCTGCGGCATCCCGAAGAGCCTGACGCGTTTAATACTCACCACCCAGTGCCTCTCAGAAAGCAAAAGCCTCTGGGAACTTTCATTAGGCATGAGACACTCAAGGGAACTGATAGAGGGATACTCCAAGTCATACACAGAATCGGTAGTATCTCTTAACAAACCCCAACTAAGCGCAGTGGCAAGATCACTAACGGGACACTGCAAACTAAATAAGCATATGTCCAACCTGGGTCTCACTGAGACAGCGCTCTGCAGATACTGCGAAAGCGCAGAGGAAACCCCTCTACACCTACTGTGCCACTGCCCCGCAGTTATGCACAAGCGCTCCGCTCACCTGGATAAGCATGAGCTGGATCCAAAAGAGATTAGGAGCATCGCCGTAAGGAAAATCCTAAATTTCCTGGACTCCATTGGAGTGTGCGGCGAGTTATAAATTGGGACTCACACAATAGATCTTTTAGGTCGCAGTGTGACGAGCGGACAAGACTGCTCATATAGTCCCAAAACCCCTAATAATAAATAATAATAGGTAACAAAATTCAATCCCTGCCATTCAATAAATTTCAATCAGTCATTAAAGACACTCTATCTCGAAAAGCTTATTATAAAACTAAAGATTATTTAGACTATAAAAAGGCATAGGATCAGCACACTACAGGATATTTCAAAAAGTTTCTTATTAGGTACTTATTAATTTTGTTTACGGCTTGGCTGTGCAATATGACATGTTGCATACTGGTGACTGTTCCACTCACTTATTTTCTTGTCAAGACAACAGCAAGAACGTCATGCTCCCTCAGGCGGCATGGCTAGTGGTATCGTCGGGTACCGAGTCACCCTCTTCCCTAAAATATGGTTGAGGAGGATGATGGCTGGTGCTTGCGTTATACTCGTAAACGGGTGCTACTAGCGGTGCCAGGTCGTTTTGCTGATGATACTACGACTATTTTACTATTTTATTCCATTCTTGTTTAAATACTCTGGTCCCAGTTTGTCATGTTCGTTTTGTGCATCCATAATAGCTCAATGCACCTACTATGTAAGTAATTTGGTTGTTGCATGACATTGGCTCTCACAGTTAGCTGTCTCGTGTTTGTTTTTTATTTTCATTTTATGATCAATTTGTAATGTACCTATTTGTATTAATTCGTATAATCCTGACTGAAAAAGAGAGCTTTTTTTCCGACGGCTTTTTTTGTCTCTTGGTCTACTGTACTTAATATCTTATTCAATAACTATCAACACCTTGTTAAAGCAAAAGTACAATTGTGACGTCATTAAGCGGCCATTCGATGGTCTCATGATGAATAAAAAATTACATTTATTTTTTTCATTTCATTGTCATTTCATTTCCAATGCATTAGAGCAAAGGCTAAGTCTGCAAATTCCTCTTTGTTTTTATATGCACACTAAACAAAAAGTCATTACGAATTAGTATATAATGATAACTGTCTGAAATATAAACCGAAAACACTTTTATTCATGAATGATTATAATAAATGTTTTTAAATTTCAACGTCACAAATAAAACAAGTCTTTTAGTTAACCAAATAATTAGTAAATAATACAATGAATCCGAACCTAACATTTACATAAACGCGTAGTGAAATGACATAAAAGCAGATGGACTTTTTGTAAACCTACTTATACTTACTCAATAATATTGGCACTGAAAACAAGACAAACAATAAGTAACATTCTAATAAGTAAAATACCTAAACAAAAAATTGCAAACCAAAACCATATTTATAGCACTACACTGCAAGATTTACTATCTAAGAGCCCTTAATACCAGATTTAGGTGAAAAACTCACATTTGTAGGTGTCTAAATAGAAAAAATAAGTTTACATCATGCTGTAATAAAGTTCCTTTTTGAATGTAATAAGAAGCCAGAGGTAACCTGATATTGTGTTATCACCATTACCTTTGACAAGATGCACTGCCGTCCCTGGGACAATACATGCTAAGCTTCGAAGACAGTTATACAGATTCAAGGAAGATCAGCGTCTTGGTGTGTACGCAATCTATAAGCTTTATGCTGAGTTTTCTTTTTAGCTTTAGTGAAGGTACAGAAGGCCGCAGTCTGAACTCTATGCCCTCGACATTAAGTTAGAAATTGTTTGGGGAAAGAATGGTGACAGCCTCTCACCTCTCATCATTTTGACAACTCGTAAAATGTATTGGCCATCGACTATGGAAAACAAGAGGACATACATAATTACGAAAAAACGTGCCTGTTTAAAATAATTATTTTTACGTAAGTTTTATGAATATAACTTACAGTGGGTGGCCAAATTATTAGGGACAGTGCCCGTATTTATGCAATTTACAGTGCTTTCAATTTTTTTAATAAATGATGTTGTATTTAAGTGTTACTTTATTTGATATTACTTGTGGTATTATTATCATTTTTTTTGTAAAGTGGCAACTCTGGATACTTTCAAAATTTTATAAATATGTGACGTTCTTTTTCATTCAGTCATTGTTCGTTAAAAGCACGCTTTGAAACATTGTGGATTCTTGTACTGTTTTTTAGTTTTTCATAAGTTTTGATTGATTTAATAATTCAATAATCAGAACGTAAGTAAGGCTTCTTTTGATATTACTTTTCCTAAGTTATGACTATGAATTTTCATTTTATTAATGATTCGACGCCATAGCCTTAAATATTCTATTTTTTTAGAATGGGTAAGGCTTCGGACAAGTCTTTTTGAAAATGTACAGAAATAAAAACTTTATAACTGCACTCCACTCATTCCCAGAGAGAAATATCAGCTAATGCTGGGGTTTCAAAGTCGGTCGTCAATAGAATAAATATTAAAATTGATAAGAATAAACCTCTAGAGGCAAATCTTTTTGGAAAATGTGGCAGGAATTTACACAACTCATACTGATCGAAAAATCAGGGACATCTGCCTCGAAAATATAAAAAATAGCGTTGCCCGTTTAACTAAAATGATGAACGACGACGACGTACACATTTCAGAACGGACAATGTGGAGACAATGAGATGGTCGAAGAAAATCTTATTTTGATGCAACCTACCAAAAAACGATACCTAACGGATAGTATGAAGAAGATATGACTGCAATGGGCCAGACAACATCGAAATATGACTGTTGCAGACTAAAGTCGGGTCAGCATAACATTTTTGATTAGTGTATTGGTAAATAATAATTTTCAACTATTTATTCACAGTCACAGGTATGCTGACGGTATGCCTTCTACGACGAATCAACTTTCCAATTTCGTTTGACAAAGTTCCGCCATAAAACGACGCCCTGGAGAACAATTTCTCACAGATTGCCTCGTACAGAGGGTCAAATACCTGTTAAGAGTCATGGTGTGGTCTGTCATATCAGCCAAAGAGATTGGACACCTGTACATTGTAGAAGGGACATTGAAACAGGATCAGTACAAGTGAGTATTAGAAACCTGGTTATTGCCGCAGATCAATGAATGGTTCCCTGATGATTACAAATTTATTGTCAAGCACGACTTCGCACCGTATCACAAAGACAGAAGTGTTACTGCATATTTGGCTGGAAAAATTTCACCTTTTTTGCCTTGGCCAGGGAATTCGCCAGACATTAATCCCATTGATAACATGTAGGAACTCACCAAACGAGCAATAGCAAAAGAAGTGATTACCACTAAGTGCCAGCTGATTGAAACTCTCGATAGAAAATGGCATCACAACACCAGTCTTTGAGAACATGCACAAACATGTATCGAAAGCATGCACCGACGCATAGAAGCTTTTATTGCAGCAAAGGGCGGTATCACGAAATATTAAATAAAAATTGTTATAATAGCTATGCGCATAAATATCTACAAAATATATACGGTTTTGTGTTTATTTTTTATTATTTATCTTTCCAATAATTTACAGATTCAAATAAAAAATATATAAGAGACCTTTAGCTTATTATTTTTTGCCCAAATTGATTTAACTTAAAAAAATTCAAAAATCTCAGTAGGTACTGTCTCTAATAATTTGGCGACCTCTGGTATTTTTTTTAACATTGTTCATATCATATTGCATTAGCTCAGTAAAAAACAGGCTGACAGGTGATTGTTTGTATGAACAAAGTGTACTTACTGTTCTTTGACAGTTCTTTGTTCTTTGACAGGTTTGTAACGCTTGCTCTGCAGCCTTCTGTACCAACCGACTTCCAAAAAAGGAGGAGGTTCTCCATTCGCCTGTCTGTTTTTTTTTCTTGTCTTTGTTACACGATATTTCAGACAATTATAATCGACTTTAAAAATTCTTAATTCATATGATAGAGGATACTTCATAGTTGGTCCCATATAAATGCCATCGAAATCGGTTAGGTACTTCATGGAAAATTTCAAATTTTTGAAAAATTTTACCCGCGTAACTTTTGATCCCGTGGGAATTTCGCGATAAAATATAGCCTATAACCTTCCTCAAGAGTTGGGCTATCAAATGCAAAAAGAATTTTTCAAATCCCACTTGTAGTTTCTGAGATTAGCGCGTTCAAACAAACTCTTCAGCTTTATATATTAGTATAGATTTCGGAGAATGTTTACGTGGATGACATTATTAGTTGGCGGTTTTTTTAATGCTCTGCATTCGTTGATTATGTTTCTTGTTATTGCAGACAGTGCTTACCTTGGGCTATCTAAAACTTCTATCCAGATCACAGAAAAAGCGCTTCGGCGGTGTAAACTAACATAAAGGTGCGTACGCTGATAGTTCAAACAAAAGGCTCACCGTAAAGGCTCTTTCCTTGTTTCTACTGCATCCGATCCAATGATCCAACTGTGCAAAAGTCCATGTCAGTACAAAAAGAGTTCGAGAAAAAATCGAGTTATAAGTGGAACAGTGACAATAGTTGTAACCACAGATTAGAAAGTATTATGTTTAAAAACATGGTAAATATCCCGTTTCTAAAGTTAATTTAAATTTGACGACCGGCTGGTGTAGAGGTAACATACATTGTCTTCTATGCCAGAGGTCCTGGGTTCGAATCCCGGCGGCGGGATTCGAACCCATATTAGTCGTCAATTCATGTTTATTTGAGTTTATTCTAATAAAAAATACGTATTTATGCAATATGTATGTTTATATTTTTCTTAAGTATATCAGTTAACACAAGGTCTTAAAGAAACTTAATTTGGGCTAGATAATGTTATGTAAGGGTCAGAACTATTTATTTATTTATATTTTTGACACTCAACAATTTTTATTTCATACAAATTAAATAAATATTTTTTTGGTTTATTTTGTGACAGCCCTAAAGGCGTGGATCCATCTCTACGGTACGGCGCCGTATGCCGTGGCACAGCGCGGCGCCATATCGTGCCACGGCGTCGTGCACGGCGTAACGCTCAGCGCTTCATATTAGCTCTTAAAATTATCTCTATCATGGTTAATTGTAGAAAAGCATTGATTTGCACTGTACTGCATACCGTGCCACGGCCAGGCCTGGCTCACTCCGCGCGGTACATCCGTTATTTACCTACAGCGAAGTGCTCCGCCGGCGGATTTCGAATGGGTCGTGTATCACGCGCGCGCCCGTCGGGACGTCGTAGATACCTACCTACCTAATAGCACTCACAGTAATTCTACGATCGAGGTCGCAAATAGTATTTAAAAATGGACATAAAAAGAAACATATATTCAATTAGATTATGTTTAGATTTGATTATGTTCAATTTAGCAAACAAATCATAGTAGTATTACTAATTATTCGTCGTAACTTTTTATTCATTTTGTACTTTAGGTAAGTTGAAACAATATTTTTTACAAAGGTAGAATAACAGTAATACCTACATCGGTAGATACTTAATTACAAATAAGGAGATTAATTATTCTTCACTGGGCAGCAACCCTAACAGCGTAAGAAAAGATAAGAGGCATGCAATAGAAAGAGACAAAACTTCTAGGTATATAAATTTGCAAGTACGTAATGCTGTGCGAGCTGAATTCCACCGTGTCGCGTCGTAGCAAGACTCGAATTTATTTAGATCTTCTTGCGGAGTAATTCTTCTGTACCAACATGCGTATGCCGTAAAACAGCGTGGCACCGTAGAGTTGGATCTACGCCCTAACAAGTTGAATGAGCTTTATTTAGAATTTAGTTAGAAAATACCTAGAAAGTACCTATTTGTTAGTTCCGGGCTAAGATAGTACCAAAATATCTGTTCTAATTGTACGAAGAGATTAGTACCTGAAATACAATCTTAATAGATACCGTACATATGTAGTACCGCAAAGGTGCCACCAAAAATTTAAGAAATTAAAGAAGTATGGCAGGCGTGTATGAGAATACTGTATCGCTTTCTGGAACTTAACAATTTTATTTCAAACATGTACCTATATTTTATGAATATTACATATGGTTAATTATGACAAAAGTTTTCAGATTTTTCGAAGTTGGGATTTAAAAGTTATTTGCATTTCAAATATCGGCATCGTACCTATTGTTAGAAATCCTGAACACAACTTTTGAACGTAAACATGAGCTTGTGATAAAAATCGTTTGTCAATGTCATAGCTAGATGTCACAATAGTATATATTACTAAAATGGGTGTTACTGTTTTTGTTGAAATGAAACTAAATTGTACTACCTACTGTAAATGGTTGTACTACTGTAAAATGCTTCGACGAAGTTTATAGAAACACGTACGACAAGCTTTTACACAGACGAACTCCAAAACGCTATTGATTGATTTTGATTGAATGAAGATGAAGGTGAGTGACGTAGTATGACATTTGAGTTGTCAAATTTGACACAGTAAAAGTTTTCGTTTAGTTTATTGTCTACATTTACGTTTCGTTAATGAATTTGTGTATGAAAAACAAAACTATTCAAATTGCGATGTTTCTTTTCTCCGGACTTTTAAAAATGATCTAATTGCTGAAAAATGAAGATAACAATCTTCTTATTCAATAGTGTAAGTTTGGTGCCAAAACGTTGACTTAAACAGGCGATACAACATCCCGCATTCTTCTTTAAAGAAACTACTAAACAAAAATTGTGTAGTAAAGGCTTTTGTACAATATCTGAATATTTGAACGATAAAAGTCCTTGGTTGTAAATTGTTTTTGAAAAGTTCTCAATCTCCAACTCCATCTCCAACTCCAACACCATTTCCATCTCCTTCTTATCAACGCAATCTCCATATGCTTCTTGTCCATACAACAGCAAGAACGTCATGCTCCCTCAGGTAGCACGGCTGCGAATATACAAAGGCTATACTATTTGAGTCACGAGTCAGACTCTAATAGAGGAGCTTTTGTTCATGCATATTACTTTACAATACCTAATCGAACTCAGTAAAAAAATTGACTGAAATGGATAAGCTTTTGCGCTTGTAATTTTCAAAGAAATGCAATGACAAAACCTAGTACTGTATAATACATATTCACTCAAATAGATAAGCTTTTGTCAAGATGAAAAGTAGGTATATCTTTGTTTGATATACATTGCGATGAAAGAGATAAGCTACGAGAAGGGCTCCCGCACCGGAAGGCGGAATCAGTACGGTTAGGTGCGACGACGAGCGCAGCGAGGAGGAGCATGATAGGCTGCATATAGTTATACACGCCATAAACCTGGTCAGCTATTATAGTCAACCCTGGACAATCCCGAAATGGTCAAAAGTCAAACGTTAAGTCATCAAAATAACGATGGTCATAATGCATGCACATTTTATTTCTATCTTTGAAAATCAGAACAATTGCCATTTAAGTATCAAATTGAAGCCAACGATCGGTAAATATCGATGAAATGGGGTAGCTTTTGTTGCTGCAATGTTCAATTGAAGTTATCTCACAAAGTCTACACGACTTCGGTCAATTTCTGTACTAGAATGGATTAGGGTTTGGGCAAGTTTTTGTCATACAAAAGCTAAGCCAGTTCAGTTTGCACTTTCACTCTAATGGTATAGCTTTTGTAAATACGCAGCACGGCTAGCGGTAGCGGACCTGTAAGGCTGACGGAGCTGCCAACATTCAAAGGCAACAGAGTAACCAACACAAAAAAATCTACCTCACCTATGCGGTACATGTAGTACGGTATTTAATAGATTTAATTTCAGGTACTAATCTCGAGTACGAGGCGCGAGTATAATTTAGTTAAAATATTGTCATACCTTTTTGAATCACCCTGTATAAATTAATCAAATCTTGAAATCCAACCATCAGGTGAGATATAGGCCAAACCTAGAGTTAGTTATCAATAAAAAAGAAATAGCTACCGTAATTCGTCTACGTCTTTGTTCCGCGTTTTTGCGTTGAGGTCTTGTGGAGTCCTGAATAATAATAATATTTAATAAATAATCATTAATATAAATAAAACTACTTTTTAACCGGATTAATCGCGTATAATTTATCCGTCGCAGACCCCGTCACGAGCGACCACGGGGTCTGCAAAGACACCGAAACGTCGAGTTAAAAATGTAAAATATAAATTATACTCGATTAATCCGGTTAAAAAGTAGTTTTATTTAAATTATGAATCGTGAAAACTTAAGACAATACTATAATCATTAATAATTAAACTTAAACCATTCTTTAGGTGATATAGGCCCGTACTTCGTAAGATTTCTTCAGAGCTGATCTTGACTAAAGCATAGATAAAAAAAAACCAGACAATCACACCAACCACATGGCCTCAAAGTAAGCAAAGCTTGTGTCATGAGATACCATATAGAGAACTAGGGGGAACCCGGAACATTTTTTTCTTGTTCTGTGCGGGAATCGAACCCACAACCCAGCATCTGAGGCAGATAGGTTTCGTCCGAAGTGGTCGTCAAACTTTGATCTGTCAATTCTTTAATAGACAACTGTCTGTAAGTCTACACTTGAGTAAAGTCTAAATCTAAGTAACCTAATTTAGTTATTAATTTAATTAATACAATAATTTGTATTATTTAATTTAGTTATTAATTTAATTAATACAATAATTTGTATTATTTAATTTAGTTATTAATTTAATTAATACAATAATTTGTATTATTACATTAGTAAGTAATCTAAGTAGCCAAAAACCGGCGCGGCGCCGTAGAGATGGATCCACGCCCTAACAAGTTGAATGAGTTTTTTTAGAATTTGTTTAGAAAATACCGAGGAACCTATTTGTTAGTTCCGGCCTAAAAAAGTACCAAAATATCTATTCTAGTTTCTATGCACCTATTAATTAGTCTTTGACAGCCAATGCCGCGTGTCAGCTGATAATAATTTAGTTTAAATATTGTAACACCTTTTTGAATCACCCTGTATAAATTAATCAAATCTTGAAATCCAACCATCAGGTGAGATATAGGCCAAAACTAGAGTTAGTTACCAATAAAAAAGAAATAGCTAATTACCGTAAATACCGTAATTCGTCTACGTCTTTGTTCCGCGTTTTTGCGTTGAGGTCTTGTGGAGTCCTGAATAATAATAATAATATTTAATAAATTAACTTAAACGCTTCGATAGTTCCTTTTTGGTACGGATTGCCAAGGAGTGGAACAATCTGCCTGCGTCTGTTTTTCCTGACCACTACAGTCCTGGAACTTTTAAGTGTCGAGTGAATAGGTTTCTCGTGGATGGACGTGAAACACCATAGTCTTCATGCGCACTTTCCATCAGGTGGCATGGAAGACAAACGTCCTATCCTTAAAATATAAAATAAAAAAAAAACAATGCTTTAGGTGATATAGGTCCGTACTTCGTAAGATTTCTTCTGAGCTGATCTTGACAAAAGCATAGATTAAAAAAAACCCAGCCAATCACACCAACCACATGGCCTCAAAGTAAAGCTTGTGTCATGCATGAGGTACCATGTAGCGAACTAGGGGGAACCCGGTTCTGTGCGGGAATCGAACCCACAACCCAGCATCTGAGGCAGATAGGTTTCGTCCGAAGTGGTCGTCAAACTTTGATCTGTCAATTCTTTAATAGACAACTGTCTGTAAATCTACACTTGAATAAAGTCTAAATCTAAGTAACCTAATTTAGTTATTAATTCAATTAATACAATAATTTGTATTATTACATTAGTAAGTAATCTAAGTAGCCAAAAAACGGCGTGGCGCCGTAGAGATGGATCCACGCCCTAACAAGTTGAATGAGTTTTTTTAGAATTTGTTTAGAAAATACCGAGGTACCTATTTGTTAGTTCCGGCTTAAAAAAGTACCAAAATATCTATTCTAGTTTCTATGCACCTATTAATTAGTCTTTGACAGCCAATGCCGCGTGTCAGCTGATAATAATTTAGTTTAAATTTTTAACACCTTTTTGAATCACACTGTATAAATTAATCAAATCTTGAAATCCAACCATCAGGTGAGATTTAGGTCAAACCCAGAGTTCGAAACCGGGATCGAACCCACAACCCAGCATCTGAGGCAGATAGATTTGGACCAAAGTGGTCGTCAAACTTTCATCTGTCTTTAATAGACAACTGTCTGCAAGTTGTACACTCTTAACACGTTTTGTGTGAAATCGTCTGTAATTTATCAATATATATAAAACTGTTCCGTTACTAACTGAGTGACTGAGGTACTGAGTGACTGACAGACAACGTACAGCCGTAACTACTGGGCGTAGAGAGCTGAAATTTGGAACATACATTCTTTAGGGGATGTAGGGGTGCACTAAGGAATACTTTTCGTAGCACAACCAGTCACACATTGAAAAACCTTTACACCAAGTTTCACATCGGTGCACTCAAGGAATAAGATTTTTCATACAAACTAAAAAGTCCTATATTTCCCGTTCCCGTGGGAATTTCGGGAATTCCTCCCTTGGTGCACCCCTACATCCCCTAAAAAATGTATGTTCCAAATTTCAGCTCTCTACGCCCAGTAGTTACGGCTGTACGTTGTCTGTCAGTCACTCAGTCACTCAGTACCTCAGTCACTCAGTCAGTAACGGAACAGTTTTATATATATTGATTGATAGTTTCGTATAGGGTATCAGATGAAAGAGCTTTTTTAACACAGTTCGAATATGTAAACATACATCATGGCTATTCTTTTAACATATTTCTATCACTATGACGTATAAAAATAGATAAATATTTCGGCGGAGACTAATTTCTTGCTTCATACTTTTTAGAGCGCGATTTTAGTTTTTAAACTTTATTTTTTTGTTCAGAATCGGTTACATTACCTGCTACATTACAGGACCTACATAGGTGATGCCTATTTAAAGTAGGTAACCAAAATACCCACCGCGTAGTAGTATAAAAGATTTTTCTGGTAGGACCCGTTCCGTCTAAGGTCTGGTAGTAGTTGATGGAGCTCAGCACAATCCAGCTAGTAACAGACTTCTCTTTGAGAAGAGCCATTTCTTCATCATAGTAGAAATCTGGAGAAGAAAAAGGCTATTAAGTTAAACACACACTTAAAATACATTTCAACTGAAATGTAAATGTAGATTGGTAAAAAAGAAAAACTGCTTTATAAAAAAAAAGAAAGACTTATGCAATTATAATTATTTTATTTATTTATTTTATTAATGCAGTAATGTTTGATCTAATATGAAGTTTCACAAGTTCGTAGTAGATGGCGCTGATTGTTCATTAAAGCCCGCATGTAAAGTTATGAAATCAAAGTATCGCCGTTACGGAATTTCTGAATTCGGTCCCCACGCTCAAGGCCCGCGATAGAAGCTATGCAATACCTAGCTTAAAAATCAAAATCAATTTATTACGGAAAGTATGGTAACATTTGATAGTACTTACACATTATAGTATGAGTCCATACTTTACTTACTGTATTACAGCATGCAATATTGGTATCTTATGCATTTAATTACAATGAATTAATTTATTATTAATATAAGTACTATTACAATATTATTATTACATACATATAACTTTACGCCTGTATCCCTTATGGGGTAGGCAGAAAACCAGTGGTTTTAAGACTATCTGATGTCACGTTTGACAAATGAGGTATTATAATGATGGAGAGAGTCTATTGCAGTGACATTGGGCTGAGCCTATCGCCCACAAAAATTTCAATAAAACCTCTGTCCCTTACCTGACTTTTATAGTATGCCCGGGAAGAGAAGCAGCTGATACATTGTATGTTTTTCTTTCGCTCCCAATCCAGCATGGAAGCAATAGAGTTATATACCTAACTTTTAACAATAATATTATATAATACCTACTCATAGCACTGCATGTCATAATTATTTCCATTCTTTTATATTGATCTGCATCATGATTCATAAGCACTTCAGGGCACAAAAAGACAAGTCGTCGTGAAAAATTAATGATCAGAAGTTCAGAACCCATATATAGGTACTGACTGACTAGAGAATGTTATCCCGACTCGGGATCGCAAATTCGAGATAAATATCAATCCGGCGAGATCCCGGAACTTTCGGGATCTCGTCTAGTTTAAAAGAAAATGAGGAATCAGGTTGGCTGATAACAATGGAAACATGTTTGTCCTAGATAAAGTTGAATACCATTTGAAAGAAAATAAAAACCTTTATTATTTAATCTGAAATCAAAAAATTAAAAAAGTTCGTTACTAACGATACAATTCACTGATTTTTTGGAAATTAACATAATCAAAACCAAAAGCTATATGTATAATAGTATATTATGTAACAAGTGAGCTAAGTTGCTAATTACAGTCGAGGCTGTGATTTGAGCCCGAGCCGCAGGCGAGGGCTTAATAATGAGCCGAGACTGTAATTAGCAACGCTCACGAGTTACATACGACGTTTTTCAACACACTTGTGAGTAAAAGAGAGACATACGTGGTCATAAAATAACAAACACACTTGATAACAAAGTTGTGAATTGTGATTGAAAAATGGCGCCGAACCTCGCGCATGCGCGTAGGTTTTTTTTTCCGCCAAATGTGTCAATGTCTGTATAGCATATACAGCCTATTTTAAGTAAAAATGTTTAATTTGGAGTGGTAAATGCAAATATTTTAATATTTTATAACAATTTCTAGTAAATTGTGAATAATTTGTTTGATATACAAATTTGTTTTACTAATATAAGGTGCAAACATTTAAAAATGTAGGTATATGGATTTGGAGTGGTATAAATACTCTTTGTTGTTTCTGAAAATATTTAATGTATAACCCGGATCAATAAAATATGCTCTGTTTACTCGCATGTAATTTGCACAAAGGTACAATTCAAATTTGTAGGATTCATTATATTATGCACTACGGTATAATATATTATGCACGCGTGACTTATAGCCCAGTTTATAGTTCTAAATTCAATAGAATAACGCTCACTTTACGAGCAAGTGCGTTGAAAATAATGTTTCAAATACCCTTCTATTCTATTTGCTGACGACATTTCCATATTAATCTCTTGTTCAAATAATGTACTTAGACTTAAAAACAAAATTAAATTTAACGTTAGATAAAATAATGAATTGGTTTGTAAAACCAAAATTATTCAATTTTAACCTTACCAAAAGACAGGATTAGAAATCATGTACAGCTATCATGAAAAAAACTCGAAACTGTTAACTCCGCCGCGTTGATAGGAATAGAACTAGATACAAATACATACATAACGTCACGCCTGTATGCCTTATGGGGTAGGCAGAACACCAGAGGTTACAAGACCATCTGATCTCACGTTTGACAAATTTGGAGGTATGAATCATACCGTATGATAAAGATGGAGAGAGACTATTGTAGTGACAGGGGGTCATCCTATCGCCCACAAAACGCCTTTAAAACCTCTGTCCCTTAACTGACTTTTACAGTATGCCCGGGAAGAGAAGCAGCTAGCACATTCTGTGTTTTTCTTTCGCTCCCAGTCCAGCATGGAAGCAAACTACAAGATACACATTTATCATTTTTTTGTCTGGAGGAAATCGTGCTATCACGCCCCCGACCGCCCAAGATGGAAAGATTAGGTATGTGGTGTGTATCCGGTAGGTAGCCGAACCGACCCACTATAAACCTCCAGGTGTAGGTACCTCCCCCGCCATAATTGGGGCCCACGGTATCGCCAGTGGCATTGCCCGCGAGCCCCGGCGGATTGCGCTCAGCCTTGTGCACGTGGCCATTTCCCCACTCATAGCCTCTATTGCCGCAGCCTACCCTCACCCGCCACGGCTGGCCATCGAGAGGGAGAAGGCGTCTCTTTCTCCGTCCCACCCTCCGCCTAGCCTTACTTAGCCTAAAACTTAACAAAACCCTTAAAGATAGCATTATAACGGTGAATAATTCCTTTTCTTTTTATTTTAATTGGTAGTGTATTTACATAGTTTATTTATATACTTTTCAACACACTTGCTCGTAAAGTGAGCCTTATTCTATTGAATTTAAAACTATAAACTGGGCTATAAGTCACGCGTGCATAATATATTATACCCTAGTGCATAATATAATGAATCCTACAAAGTTGAATTGTACCTTAGTGCAAATTACATGCGAGCAAACAGAGCATATTTTATTGATCCGGGTTATACATTAAATATATGAGCGCGCGCGTCCAGGCGGCGCGTGGACATGCGGCGCGCGGACAGGCGGCGCGCGTGCAGCAGCAGCGGCTGCCCGGCGCCTCCAAGCAACAATAGCGTGTGTACAGGGACGCGCAGCAGCTAACAGCTGCTTCAAATAAATTTTATGACCACGTATGTCTGTCTTTTACTCACAAGTGTGTTGAAAAACGTCGTATGTAACTCGTGAGCGTTGCTAATTACAGTCTCGGCTCATATTAAGCTCGACTGTAATTAGCAACTTAGCTCACTTGTTACATAATATACTATTATTTTCATTGAAATTATTTATATTTTATGTTCATATAATATAGATTATGCATTTCAAATGTATTCAAATGCTATTATCGACACTTATAAATAAATGTTTGTTACTAATATGTATAAGTTTAGCTTATTAATTGTTTTAAACTATCGCGGTTATTTTCACTATAATTTAATGTATTTACGGGATTCTTACCACGATTTTCGATTTTATTTTCGCACGTCCGATATTTCGATGCTGTTACAAGCACCATGATAGCGGACTGATAGTTACAAGCACCTGATCAGTCCGCGATCATGGTGCTTGTAACAGCATCGAAATATCGGACGTGCGAAAATAAAATCGAAAATCATGGTAAGAATCCCGTAAATACATTAAATCAAAGTTTAGCTTAAGTTTGTATACTTACTAACAAATGGGTCGAGCTGCCTAAATAAAATTAATTTATTTTTATTAATTGAGAAATATTACCTTAAAAATGTTCCATCTATAATTTGTAATGTAACATGCATTAAATGAATAACTGAAACCTGCATAAAATCACTTTATCGCTACTTTACTGCCTAATATTGCAACACAACCACACTTATATTAAAAACATTGCAAATTACAAGTCTCAAAATTTGATTTTCACCTTTCCAGCACACCACATTTTGCTGCAGTACTAGGTTACTGACAATACTGACGTACGATGAGCTCTGAGTTCTTATAGTAGTGGAATAAGGGTGAGTTTCCATTGTCGAGTGGAGCGGAGCGAGATGTAATAATATCGAAAATGCAAATACCTGCGGCGGCCACGACCGAGTGGCTAAAAAACTGGCTCATTGTTAAAAAAAACAGAGGTGACTTTGCTGGTTTACCACACTATCGACGGCTGTCTGCAACGATATTTCGCTTAACCTTGGTTGGTGGGAGCTCGTTGTGAAACCGCGTTGTAGACCGTGCTTTAAACCAAGGACTGTATACCGGTATGAATTTCTGTACATTTTTTTCTGTACGACGTCATACCGTTAAATTAGGTGTATTTAAAAATAACAGTACAGGAATTCATACTGAAATAATTCTTGTACCTTTTTTATTACTGTAGCATAACTGATTTTTTTTTCAGTTAACTGAAATTTTCCGGTATTAATTAATATTTTATTTTTAAATAACTGTAGAATGTTCGATAGTTTAGTTGAAGCCTATGAAGCGTAGGTACATATGCTGACCTATTTCGGTACAGAAATTAAATAAGTTAAAATATTTCTGTACTTAAAACATCTACAGAAATTAAACCGGTACCTATACATTATTTGGGTACTGATATAATTAATTTAGATTTTAATAACTTGTACAGTTATTGTGTTTGACAAAGCAATACCCTACTAATAAGGGTACTGAAATTTTACTAGTACTATTTAAAAATTTTATACTGATATGCAGTCCCTGCTTTAAACAGTCTTGTAGGGGCTTGATGGGGGCTCACCGCTTACCGGCGGAGAGTGATGGATGACGGACCGATGTTTTTAACATAAGATGGAAAGAATATGACTTTACGTTCCACGAGGCTAATTGCTCTTTGCTGAAATTTAATATCAAACTTGCTCTTTCTATATATTTGTCTGTTACCTCTTCAAGCTTAAACAACTGAAACTATTAAGATTGAATTTGAAGCGTGCGAAGCTGGGACGGGTATATCGATCTACCATTGAACATCCTATTTGTTGTAGGTATTTATTTTTAGATTTACTGTGCTTGGGGCTAGGAGTACGACAACTGATCATAGTCTGGCGGGTAAAGGGTTAAAAGAAATTTTGGATTGTGAGCACCTGATTGGTGCTGGTAAGTTATTCCAACAATGGCTTGCTTGGTAGCGGAAACTACCCCGGAATGCTACAGATTTGTACTGCGATGTAACTAGACGATACAATGAAGCTCTGGTCGAATAAAGGCTTTGTGTAGCAGACCATGTCAATTTTTCATAGAGATATGATGGTTGAAAGTAGTCGTTGTCGATATTGAAAAAATCAGTATATTATGAGATTTAAGAAAAGGTGTAACATGTGCGCGACGAGGTATCGCATAAAAATGTGCGCAAGCGTTTTGGACTCGTTGTATTAAATTTTGAGTTCTTTCCAGAAGCCATGGGGCTATCACAACGTCACAATAATTTAATTTTGACAAGATCAGAGACTCGCATAATCGTTCCCTGATAGTTAGGCTTAGATAATTTCTAACTTTTTATACCACTTTCAGTGTAAAGAAACCATTACGTAAACAATTTTTGACGCAAGTTTCTCATATTTTTAACTAAGTTTCAAAAGAATACATTCGACAGTTTTTGCGTGAAAGAGTAGCAAAGATCCATCCATCCAGCCATTATCAGTGTATAATGTGTATCTATCTATAGTTATGATTGGCTACTTTTCACATTGGCTCAGCCATTTTAATGTAATTTCTTTTGGTAGTTCTACGGTTTCTAACTTCTAAGAGCTAGAAATGATCACGAAATAAATAAAACCTTGAGTCCCATTATTTTAAGTTTTACTTTCTTACAATATATCTCAGTATGTACAGAAGGCAGCACATCAAGCGTTAAAAATCGGTAATTTTTTTTTACTTGAAGCTGAAATCTGTGCCCTCGACATTACCTAAGTTAAAATTGTTTGGGAAATTTGACAGGTAATGTAACGCTTGACCTGCTGCCTTCTGTACCTACCTGTATTAAATCGCGCAAGAAGCTTTATTAATGATTTAGCCCTATCAACATAGCCAAATTTTCTACAGCATACCAATTATTTTTCAGATTTATTATTTTTAAGCACCTAGTACTTTTACCAGGAGAATTTCCTTAGAATTCTTATTCCCATGTTTACTTTTAGTGTAGTTCAGTTTTTTTTCTTCTGGCTATCCGAACGCTTTTACATCTATCTAATCTACTAATGCCACGTTACAATATCAAAAACACTGTTCGTTCGTTGCTTCCACGCTGGACTGGGAGCAACAGAAAATCATAGAATGTACCAGTTGCTTCTCTTCCCGGGCATACCTTAAAAGTCATTTTAGGGATAGAGGTTTTATTGGATAGAGGTTTTATGAACGGATAAAGGAAAAAAACGGATAAAGTAAAAAGATAAAGGCGTGTATGTTTGTTCGTTTATTCTACGAACAGTAGATTTAGCTATCATACACGTTGAATATTGAAGCGTATACAGCGTTTAAAAGATAAAGATAAAGCCGTGTATGTTTGTTCGTTTATTCTACGAATAGTAGATTTAGCTATCATACACGTTGAATATTGAAGCGTATAAAGCGTTTCAATATTCAACGTCTTGTCAAATTACTACTTACTATCTTACAACTACCTACCATTCGTTTGTAGTAGCTTTTACTCATGTAAAATATTGAAACCCAGCATTCATTGATTTTGACGACAATTTAGTTATAATTATCTAGAATAACCCTACCGCCTCTGAATAATTGACTTATCCGAGTGAGCCCCGTGTCGGCTGACTGAAATTTGCCGTCAAATATCACTACTGCCAGCGGTGACGCGTCCCGAAAACATTTTATAAAGAGCCAGTTCGAGAGCCGCAAACGGGTTTATGATAGAACTGGCTTGGCTTCGGTATTCGACCTGATTTATACTTTCCATCAGGTGAGAATTAGGTCAAATTTGGACTTATTCACCGATTTGAAAAAAAACTTAGTATTTTTAATATTTTGGAATAGAAAGTTATAAAATTAAACTCGTGGGTAGTCTGACTCCCAACCGTTACAAAAATTTGGTGGTTCATTCAGAGAAATCTTATTTCGAAGTGAAATAATAAAAGTTGGGTGAATATGGTCATAGGCACCCAGAGTTTGGTAGGTATCTCGAACAATTAACAGCGTGAGTGGCCGGCCATGCTAGCGAATCACTCGCTCGCCCGCCCGCTTCTTATCGAACATACCTACCTATTTTATTACGGAGTTATTTTTAAATTATTACGATACCTCTTTGGATCTTGTTTGAAATCAAGTGGTGTCAAATAAAATTTTGTTCACAATTAAATATTTATTGTAAACAAAATAGAAAAAATATAATAAAAAAAAATTACGCGAGCAGGATCGAACCCACGACCTTAGACTCATGGTCGGTCTACGCGCAACTGAGCAATGAGTTCTCTGTCATCTGTACGCCGAACATCTCCACCATATTCTAGTAAAGTAAGTTTTAGGCATAACTTTTAAAAATCTATTACTCGTACAATTTTTTTAGATCCTAGATTTTTTTATGTCTGCAGAATCTGCTCATCATCCTGGACAACTTTTGTTAAGGCATCATACCTATATTTGTTACGACTTTGATGATCCCTTAAGGGTTCTGCATCAGGTGTTCCAGTAACCGATATAAAATATACCCTATATGTTGCCCCGGCTTTACAGCTATACATCAAAAAAAGGTTTATTCAAATCCGTCCAGCGGTTCCAGAGATTAGCGTGTGCAAACAGACAAACTTACAAACAAACAGACAAATTTTTTTTTTCAGATTCTTACTCTTTTTTCATTTCTTTATAACCCTAGATAATTTTTTTTGTAAAAATATTAAATGTACAGACACGTTTTTTTTACTGTTTTATTATATGTAGACCGACCTTAGACTCATGGTCGGTCTACGCGCAACTGAGCAATGAGTTCTCTGTCATCTGTACGCCGAACATCTCCACCATATTCTAGTAAAGTAAGTTTTAGGCATAACTTTTAAAAATCTATTACTCGTACAATTTTTTTAGATCCTAGATTTTTTTATGTCTGCAGAATCTGCTCATCATCCTGGACAACTTTTGTTAAGGCATCATACCTATATTTGTTACGACTTTGATGATCCCTTAAGGGTTCTGCATCAGGTGTTCCAGTAACCGATATAAAATATACCCTATATGTTGCCCCGGCTTTACAGCTATACATCAAAAAAAGGTTTATTCAAATCCGTCCAGCGGTTCCAGAGATTAGCGTGTGCAAACAGACAAACTTACAAACAAACAGACAAATTTTTTTTTTCAGATTCTTACTCTTTTTTCATTTCTTTATAACCCTAGATAATTTTTTTTGTAAAAATATTAAATGTACAGACACGTTTTTTTTACTGTTTTATTATATGTATTGATTTGAGACTATATAAACGCCCAAATTTCGCGCTTCGCTTACAAATTGTATTGGTATTTTATCTATTATAATAGTTGGGTTACTAAATAATTGACGACCACTTTGGCGAAGGGGTAAACCTATTTGCCTCAGACGCCAGTGGTTGCGGGTTCGATTCCCGCCCGGAACTATATATCTATCTATCTATATATGTATATATATTCTAGGTTCCCCCTAGTTCGCTACATGGTATCTCATAACACAAGCTTCGCTTACTTTGAGGCCATGCAGTTGGTGTGATTGTCTGCGGATTTAAAAAAAAATTTAAAAAAAGAATATTTCTTGCTTTCATATTTTTTCTGTAATCCTTATGGGTACTAGAATACTTCCGAGAAGGTATTATATAGGGTAAGCGGGACACCCTGTATAAATTTGGACATCATCTGCGTATAGATGAAAATGGCTTGATGTTATTTCTCGACTAATATCCACAGTGTACAGTATGAATAAAAGCGGCCCCAATATTGATTATAAAAAATAAATATTAATGGGCAGAAACTAAGTTTAAGAGCATCGAGTATCGTCGTATTCTACAATGTTAAATGCCTCTGAGAAGTCAGTGAGAACCAAAACCGTTAGGTACATGAGCAATCCCATGTCAAGTAAATGTTTGTGAAGAAAGACGTTGTGCTTTACAAATTGAGCTGAAACTTTAACGACTAGTAGTTCAAGGCTTGGAGTCATACATGAGATATCCTAAAATTCGCACAGAACCGACTTGGGTATAATTTGATATGGTCAAATAGATCTAATAAAGCCAAGCGTAAGGTGAATGCACAGCAAGTATTTCCCCGGCACCCTATACATACAGAAACCAGTAATCTTCATAAAACAGTAATAAAACACCTCTACATAATTTTTAATGCATTTTGTTTCAGGTACCTGATTAGATTACCTTGAAATAAAATCCACTTCATTATGCATTTGATTACTTAACTTCACCTAACTGTATGAAATGAGAAAATCATTTCAAAGCAATCAATTCCAGTTAACCCTCCTAAATGTTTATTGATTTTGAAGCGTTTTGAAAATTGGCACACATATACACACGTCAACATGGTCTAGGGATATTTAAATTAAACCTAAATAACTAAAATTCTATTAACTTTGTTCAAATAAACCTTGTTTAATAGCCTATCTAATCCGACAATAAACTTTTAGATTTTATTTATTATTATTGCCGGTATCAGAGGACTCTAAATGAAATATAAAATAAAAAGTAAAATGAAAAATAAACTTAGAAGAAATGGAAAACTCAGACAAAATTTCAATCTAAACTTTATTTTTACCCACGACGGAACGGAGACGGTATATGCGTTTGGGGTGAGAGGGTGTTTGTGCAAACCAATGTTACCATTTATCTCCAGAACCACTGGTCCGATTTTAATGCGGTTTTCAGTAATTGCTTTGGATTTGATTGGTGCATGTTCTTAGATAGGTGTAGCGGTAACAACTCACCAGGTGGCGCTGCAGTAAACATTTGTTTGTAAAAGCCAATGTTACCGTTTATCTCCAAAACCATTGGTTCGATTTAAATGCTGTTTTCAATGATCGCTTTGGATTTGATTAGCGCATGTTTTGAGATAGGTGTTACGGTAACAACTCACAAGGGGGCGCTGCAGTAAATATTTGTTTGCAAACCATTGGTCCGATTTGAATGCCGTTTTCAATTATGTCTGATGAGGAACGAGGTGTTGTGTAATGTAATGTATGGTACCTATATTATGCTCTTTAAAAAGGTTGAAATAAAAAACAAAATAAAAAATTTGAAAAACCCACGACGCGACGTTTAAAAAGTAATTGAAAAAGAATAAAATAATTTAAAATCCCCCAACTGAAATGATTTATGTGACGAGAGATAACTAACGTGAAAAGCTTTTTTAAAAGTTCACTTGATCTCACACAGAGTCAGTCATATTATGAATAACATACTATTCGTTTTCATAGCACTTCCCTACGCTTACCTATTCGGTTCTCGAAGATGGAGTTGTCGCAATAACATAGGTATTCAACTCCCTATGAACTTTATAAGAAGAGCAAGAAAATCCGTCGAGGGCTACCATCAATATTTTAAATTTCAATATAAAACTACAAAACGAATTCATTCAATGGCAGCCCCAGATGGATTTTCTTGCTCTTCTTATAAAGTTCATAGGAAGTTGAATACCTATGTTATTGCGACATCTCCATCTTCGAGAACCGAATAGGTAAGCGCAGGGAAGTGCTATGAAAACGAATAGTATGTTATTCATAATATGACAGACTCTGTGTGAGATCAAGTGAACTTTTAAAAAAGCTTTTCACGTTAGTTATCTCTCGTCACATAAATCATTTCAGTCGGGGGATTTTAAATAATTTTATTCTTTTTCAATTACTTTTTAAACGTCGCGTCGTGGGTTTTTCAAAATTTTTTTTTTGTTTTTTATTGGAACATCAAAACCTAAACAAAACAACTATTTTTTTATAAAAATTGTTTTAAAAAAAATTTATAAAAATTTTAAAAAGCTGGTTTTCATGCACAATATCTTCAGGGAAATTCCTAAGAGCTCTTCTCTGAAGCATATCCCAGGCTGCTCAATAGGATTGCAGATTGGGGATTGTGCAGGCCAGACTGAAGCTTGGGTATGATGCTGTGGTAAACAACTTGTAACGATATGCGCTGTACGTGGACGGGCATTGTCGTGCATTTGCTGGAAATTTTTTTCTAGCACCCTAATCTTGGTATTT
This sequence comes from Stenoptilia bipunctidactyla, assembly GCA_944452665.1. Taxonomy (NCBI): domain Eukaryota; kingdom Metazoa; phylum Arthropoda; class Insecta; order Lepidoptera; family Pterophoridae; genus Stenoptilia; species Stenoptilia bipunctidactyla. Next base: position 18,496,553 of record OX101745.1, read on the forward strand.
TAGAACTCATATTGCCTTGTATCCAAACGAGGTCCGTTCGACCGCCGCGCCGAGACGAATGCCTGCCCAAACCATAATCGTGCCATCTTGATATTTATGATACATATGCATGAACTTGTTATAGATGCTGCAGTCGATTTCAACGTTCTCACCAAACGCTTGCTCTTCGCGAATCAGGATGAAATGAAAACCTGGATTCACCAGTGAAAGCACAAGTGACTAATGAGAATGGTTCCAGTTTTCGTGTGCAATCGCCCATTGTAATAGTCTTCCTTGATTGCCTCTCCTTGGCGCTGGTACCCGAAGTGGCCTACGAGCGTAGGTTGACTTCATAAAAAAGAACTTCATAAGCAAAACATACTCTCTCTGTAGCCTTTGAACCATCGCCGTTACATTTGGTTGATTTCGTGCAGTATTTACTATGAATCGGTCCTGTACATGTGTTGTAATGCGTTGAGGTCCTCGGTGCCGTTCTACCACTTCCCCCGTGACACGATAACGTGACCAAAGCCTGGATAGAACGCTCTGACTGGTCCTCATGGCTTCAGAAACCGCAATTTGGGTAGCGCCAGCTTGAATCATACCCACTGCTCTTAACATTTCGTTCATGGTAGACACGTTGCATGATTAAAGAACACCGCTTGACAATTTTTTATAGTTTATGGAGTTTTAATCAAGATAGAAGTTCGTGAAGATTTATTTCTTTGGAAGAAATTCAATGGATGCGCATTTCATCTTAAAACAAAACCTTTTATATACAAATTTGAATTTAAAAAGAAACTTAATGTTTTTATAATCTGTCACTAATAGTTTTTTTGTAAGGCCAGGCCTTTTTTTAAGATAAATAAAAAAGTTTTATATATCCCTAGACCATGATGTTGTGTGTACCTACCTTGTGCAGATTAATGTACTAAAATTCCTCGACGGGGTGGGGGATGAGCTGAAGGTGTAGGAGGGGTGAAGGTCCCTATTTTCAGGTTTTTGCTTTCCTATATCTCGAAAATCTGTACAAATAATGTATTAATTGCTTCTGACCAAATTTTTTTTTCATAAAATTTCCTATTTATTTGGTCGTACTTATTAGTGCATATGCATTAGTTCACGAAATGTCAGCATTTCGTCATCCGCAATTCCCAGTGCAGTTTACTGTGTCAGGAGCCGGAGGATCAGTGGTAGTAATTGGCTCAAGGGCTCCATGAGCTCTTCGTTTCTAAACCCATATTTCAGGTGGCATTGTGTTACCCAGCCACTCTTATATTTGGTGGAAAACTTTCTGATTCGTGATTGATTCGTGACTGATTCGTGGGTATTAACAAAAAGCGAATATCTATGTTAAAATTAAGTTGAGTAATGGGTGCACGGTATATTTTTTACTCTGTCACTTATTACTTCTGTATTACAAATTAAGCATTTATCAGCCGAAATAAACAGAATAAAAACAGCACAAATTACAATATCAAACGATGAAGTGTTGCTATGCAGTAAGCCTTGAAAGCACGGTTTTCAGTTAATTTTGTTTGAGGTAGGTACTGAGGAAAAGGTGGAATTATTTTATTAAATTTCCTTACTACATTAGTAATTTTATAAGTTACTCATCACGGTATCATCGTAATTTATTACTTATTATAGTATTATAAATCGCGTTCTTCGGAGGAAACGTTAAGAAGTTTCTGCTGGATGCTGTATCTTATGTACAGTACCTAGTCATTAAGGTTGTTAAAAGCCATTTCAGTGCCCTTGAAATTCCGACATCCATCAACAAGCACTGGGCCAGCTAGGTGGATTACGCCCTAAACCTCCTTCTCACCCACGGCAGAGACTCATAGCCCTGGAGGGCTCATTACAAAGAGTTATGATGATGATAATGAAATTATTAAATGAGAAACTTCGTGAAGATGAATGGATATGTTTGTTACTCTATGAAACTGAAACAGCTTTCAGAATTGGTGTAAAATTTTATAAACAGGTAGATCATAGTGTGAAGTAAAAAGCAATGTAAAAAAAAAAGTACAAAGCAAAGGTGGAAGGTCAGAGTCCCCCACCTTCGCTGCACCCTCTCAACGAGGACCGGACGAATCGCATCGATCGTCCAGGCCCCGTAAGCGGGCGCGACAAGGGACTCTTCCCAGCCCCTGAGGAGTGCCCTCTTGGCACTCCTGCGGACGTGCGCCACCCCCTCGGGAAAATAGGTACTTACCTAACCTAAGTAATTTCAATGGCATCAGCTAAGGAACCGGTAGCTCGTAGCTCAGTTGGCAGGGTACCCGCCTGGAAAGCGTTTGAGTCCAGCGACGCTAGCATGCGACCTTCGACAGCGACAAATCGGGCCTTTCTATCGATATTTTCTTAAAATATGGCGCTTACAGTATGTAATTTATTTTAAGAATATGGTATCTTGGTTCTGTGGACTTAATCATGGTATAGAATCGAGTAATTCTATCTATTATGATGCGCATGTTAGCAAACATGAAAGGATAAAATAATATTTATCTTGACGATTCGAGTCTTAATCGATGGTCGCATGCTAGCCCTCCTGGGGGGCCAAATAACTGAGTTATTTAACTCTAAATACCATATTATAAGAAAATATCGATATAAGGGTCTCTGAACTGTCCTGCGGGGCTAGCATGCTACCGTCGACAACGATAAATCGGGCCTTTTATCGATATTTTCTTAGAATATGGTATTTAGTGTATGAAATTGATTAAGATTATGACATATTTGGTTCTGTGGTCTTAATCATGGTATCAAATCGATTAATTCTATCTATTATGGTGCGCATATTAGCTTACATAATAGGATAAAATTACAAAATAATATTTATCTTGTCGATTCGACTATTTATCGATGGTTGCATGCTAGCCCTGCTGGCATCATATATACATTTATTCAGATCCATGGCGTCTCACGCTGCAGCCTAACCACAGTACAGATATCTACAGTAATTCAATTGAACTTATAAATAACCATAGATGATAGATTCCACTTACCTACATTATAGTATACAGACCTTACGCCTTCGGCTTCTTAAAACTGTCATCTATAGAGGTTTTTTGAACTAATCTTTATGAGCTGTCAGAAAATCCCTCATTAAAATAAACCCTATAGACTGGCGTAAGGCAGATCCAAATCTCTTCAGTAAGTAGATTTTTTATTGATGAATAAGCCCGCGTTTGATCTCAAACTCTCCTGAGTGAAGATGCAGTCGAAGATGACAGCACATGGGCCTAGGAAAGAACTGGCTCTACAGTAAATATTGCCGGAACTATAGTTGTAAAAAACCCGTTAGCTACCGTTAATTAAGCAAATTGATGGTTAGCTACCGATAAAATGCAGTTAATTACGGTTAAATATCTGACAGCGACAACAACGAAAAAAGGAGGTTATCAATTCCACCCGTATGTTTGTAATATTTCCAGAATTTCCCGGTTTTCATAATATGTTAGTCTATATCAGCATCTGAACAAATGTGCCAAAGTTAAATAGTGTATGTATGTTTTTATGTGTGTATTCACATATCTCCGCAACTACCCGTCCGATTTAAGTAAGTACCTAATTCTCTTTTTGTTGTACTTACTAGGTATTGTTCAACTTAGGGTATACTATAATCTCATCAAAATCGGTTCAGTTGTTTTGGAGATAAGGAATTTCAACAGACTTTTTTTTGCCATTCGAAGCTGCCATCATCGCGCAACTTGCGATACACATTTGAATCCGTAAGCGACATCTCACTGAGGTATTTAACCGTAACAGGCATATAATGCAGTTAATTAACCGTAAATAACGAAAAATGCATATTTAACCGCGGGGTTAAAAACGTTAATAACCTGCTTCGCATCTTTAGCCGGAACACATCACCGCCGGAGCGGTAATATTTGGCTGCAGATTTTGTATGATCGGTGGTCGCTATATATCTAAAGGTTACTCGAAACATACAGACAGATAGATGTTGCCTTTTTCAAATGTAGAGAAATAAAACATATAATAAAACACTTGTATTACATACTTGTATACATTTATTTTAATTAAGAGAGTATTCCAATAATACCTAAGTCTTACCGAAATACATTTAATTAGCACACTTCACATGATAATAGAAAAGTATAAGAAGATATTTTTTTACAAATTATTGAAATGTAAGCTGTCCACCTCCCAAATAAAATAAAATAAAATGTGAATCATCGGCTAGTAAGCTCGATTTTTCACACAAATTAAAAACATTCATATTTTTTTCTATATAATTTTACTTCTCAATGTACTGCTTATAGGAAGTGTTAGCTAAAGCACTGCAACGTTTACTGAGTAGGCGTAGCTCGATCTCATCCAATGGGTTCTTATATTTTCTATACCGTCTTCTGATATTTTCTTTTTCTCGTATCATTTTCCTTAATGAAGCATTAAACCACGGTGGAAAAGAATGATTACCTTTGGTTTTGCTAGGAACGTACTGTTTTATCAGATTGTTAAGGATTTCATAGAATTGGAAAGCCATATCATTCACATCTTTGCCACGAAACAGCTCATCCCAATTAATATCGGTTAAACATTTACGGATATGTTTATAGTCGGCTCGTCTGAAGTTATGGATGTTAGTGTTAGCGTTATAATTAAGTGTAGCGTCAGAGTCTAGGGACATACACATTTGAAGAGGGGGAAAGATTTGTGAGTATTAAGTCGAGTATGCGATTAGTTTTATTATGTATAGCATTTAGTTGGACAAGTTTATTAAGATGTATTATGTCAATGAGGGGTTGACTTGGACTTGGAGGAACGTAATTACCGACGAATCATTTACCAAACTCCAATTTACTTTCCCTAAGTTAAAATCACCAATGAGGCAAACATTATTTTCAGAATTGTCGGGCATGGCTCTTTTATAATTTTCAACAAAGTGTTCCAACATAAAATATTCTTCCTTGATTGCCTCTCCTTAGCGCTGGTACCCGAAGTGGCCTACGAGCGTAGGTTGACTTCATGCAGTCGTCTCCTCAAAGTGTGACCGCTTACCAGCAAACCATACTCGCTCTGTAGCCTTTGAACCATCGCCGTTACATTTGGTTGATTTCGTGCAGTATTTACTATGAATCGGTCCTGTACATGTGTTGTAATGCGTTGAGGTCCTCGGTGCCGTTCTACCACTTCCCCCTTGACACGATAACGTGACCAAAGACTGAATAGAACGCTCTGACTGGTTCTCATGGCTTCAGAAACCGTAATTTGGGTAGCGCCAGCTTGAATCATACCCACTGCTCTTAACATTTCGTTCATGGTCAAGTGTCTACGTTGTATGATTAAATGAACACCGCAGATGCGTTTGACAATTTTTTATAGTTTAAGAAGTTTTAATCAAGTTAGAAGTTCGTAAACATTTACTTCTTTGGAAAAAATTCAATGAATGCGAATTTCATCTTAAAAAAAAACCTTTTATAAACAAATTTGAATTTAAAAAGGAACTTAATGTTTTTATCATCTGTCACCAATAGTTTTTTTTGTAAGGCCAGGCCTTTTTTTAAGATAAAGAAAAAAGTTTTATATATCCCTAGACCATGATGTTGTGTGTACCTAGTGCACTCCAGATTAATATACTAAAAGTCCTCGACGGTGGGGGATGTGCTGACCACGTGCTGACGGTGAAGGAGGGGTGAAGGTCCCTATTTTCAGGTTTTTGCTTATATCTCGAAAATCTGTACAAATAACGTATCTTCGTGGGGACCTACGTGGGGCGCGCTCGGCTAAGGCTGAGCACAATCTGCCGGGGCTCGCGGGTAATGCCAATTGCGGTACCGTGAGCTCCATCTATGGCGGATGAGGTACACCTTGAGGTTTTTAGTGGGTAGGTCTGGCCTTCTGCCGGATCATCCCCACATACCCCGTCGCTCCCCCTTGGGCGGTCAGGGACGTGATAGCACGTTTTCCTCAAGTAAAAAAAAAGTAAGTAAGTAGGTACCTATTTATTATTTTATTTTATATTGCTAACTAACCTGCATTTTGTGGTAATGCTCGGCAGCCTAACAATATCAATTTCGTTACAGAAATTAAAAAAATCAGATGAGATAAAACATAGGTAAGTATATATTTAAAAATAATATTTAAATTTTTTGCATTAATTTGTATATTTTTCTGATCTTGAATAATTGAGCATTATTAAATGCAGATACTTAAAAATATGCGAAAACTTGGCTAGAAGGTATCTTACCTCACAATAGTGTGCGGTCCATCAGCTTATAGGTAGCCCGAGAACTCCTTTCCTTTCCTATCAGGCCCGTACTATGGAAACTTATACTAGATCATGACTCTAACATAGATTCACTGTCACAGCTTCATAGACAACTATCACATAATCTATATTTAAGTACTTAGAGTTCCAAGTCTAAGTAAACTTTCATAATACGAGATATACAGGGTTAATTTTAAGCATATACTTACATAACTTCATGCCTGTATCCCTTATTAGGTAGGCAGAACACCAGAGGTTATAAAACTATATAATGTCACGTTTGACAAAAGAGGTATTAAAATGATGGAGAGAGACTATTGCAGTGACAGGGGGTCAGTCTATCGCCCACAAAACGCCAATCAAACCTCTGTCAATTCTACCGTTAATTAACCAAATTGATGGTTAGCTACCGATAAAATGCAGTTTAATTACCGTTAAATATCTGACAGCGACAACGAAAAAGGATAAAGTTTTTCTTTCTTTTCTTGTTAACCGACTTCAAGAAAGGAGGTTATCAATTCCAGACGTATGTATGTAATATTTCCAGAATTGCCCGGTTTTCATAGGTTAGTCTACATAATCTGAACAAATGTGCCAAAGTTTAATAGTATATGTATGTTTTTATGTTTGTATTCACATATCTCCGGATCTACACGTCCGTTTTTTGTTGTACTAGGTACTGTTCAACTTAGGGTATACTATAATCTCATCAAAATCGGTTCAGTTGTTTTGGAGATAGGAAATTTCAACCGACTTTTTTTGCCATTCGAAGCTGCCATCATCGCGCAACTTGCGATACACATTTGAATCCGTTAGCGACATCTCACTGAGGTATTTAACCGTAACAGGCATATAATGCGGTTAATTAACCGTCAATAACGAAAAATGCATATTTAACCGTGTGGTTAAAAACGTTAATAACCTGCTTCGCATCTAAAGCCGTAACACATCACCGCCGGAGCGGTAAAATTTGGCTGCAGATTTAGTATGATCGGTGGTCGCTATATATCTAAAGGTTACTCGAAACATACAGACAGATGTTTCCTTTTTCAAATGTAGAGAAATAAAACATATAATAAAACACTTGTATTACATATATACATTTATTTTAATTAAGAAAGTATTCCAATAATACCTAAGTCTTACCGAAATACATTTTATTAGCACACTTCAAGTGATAATAGAAAAGTATAAGAAGATATTTTTTTACAAATTATTGTAATGTAACCTCCCAAATAAAATAAAATAAAATGTGAATCATCGGCTAGTAAGCTCGATTTTTCACACAAATTAAAAACATTCATATTTTTACTATACAATCCTTATAATATAATTTCTTTAAAAGGCCTTTTTTAATTTCTTCTACAATTTTAATATAAGACCTATTTATATCGAAATATTTTTCAATCTTTAAGCGCTACAAGGATTATTCTCTTATACAGGGTGATGATGATTTCTTTTATTTTTATCGAAGTAAGAATCTAAATTTAAAAAAATGTACTAGGATTGATAATAATAACACTTAACCTTTTGAAAAGATACATAAACATAAATAATTTAAAAGATTTTTATATAAATAAGAATAAAGAGACATGCTTAAAAAAAAAAGATCGTGACATAAACATGACCATGGCCTACTACGAGTAACTTAATTTTAAACAAAATTACCATTAACATTATGCGACATAACTTAAATAGGCGGATAAATAAAAATGTATTCGACTGTAATTTATTTATAGAATCTTAGATATTATGTCACTGGTATAGGTAAAATAAGGCGATTCCAAAGCTAATAATATAATCCCAGCAAGTTAGTATAGTGCTGTAACCCCAGACATACATCTACATAGATTACGCAAATGCACGTACTTCGCGTGTCCAAACCCCGGCCAAGCGTCAAGGTTGGTCGCGCGTATATGTATATAGGGTCGCTAATAATATTCAATAATATTTTAATTGCAGATTAAGAGTGATGAGTGGGTCATAATTTACGAAAAATAAAATATATTTTCTTATACAAAATTTAAGTTTGATCTGTAGTTTATGATTATACAACAAGTAATGAAAACGTGTCCATCTAATTGTGTATAGTAATAAAATCTAGATTAATCTTAAATTTTACTCACAGAGAACAATTTTGAAATTTTAATTTACGAAAATTTTTTTTTTTCGAAATTCAGATCCACTAATCATACCTAATCTGCTAATTAAATAATTGACTATTAATTGACTATTATATGCGGACCCTGTATGTCTGTTGGAAAATCGATATCACAATGTCGATATCGTTCTTAATAATCGATTTCATCAGCACCATCGGTGTCTTTGAATCGGTCTGTATTTCCCATCACTAAATATCAGCTGTGACGTCACAGTAGGTAATAAAAATTGAGCCGCATGATTTCCATTCAAATCATTACACTTGCGTTATCTATTTAGATGTATGTCTGTGGCTGTAACCTTCTCGCATTAACGTCGTGACGTCATTCGGAACATCTCCGTACAGTATGCATACTAACATCTTCAAATCGTTACACTTGCGTTATCTATTTAGATGGATGTCTGTGGCTGTAACCTTCTCGCATTAACGTCGTGACGTCATTCGGAACATCTCCGTACAGTATGCATACTAAAGATTTTTTGAGACTTTAAATGTTAGCTGGTTAAAACGCTGGCATAATGTAACATATTGTATAGAATTCGCAACCATCGACACCACTCAAATCTGTAGAAATTATTTCAAAAATCTTTAAAAAATAATAGCAAATGCTTTATAAATAATGAGAAAATTGTAAGTTATTCCTTGGCATATGGATTTCGTAACTATATTTTTTTTTTCGAAAAAAAAACAATCTAATTACCTACAGATAAAGATATAAATTTACACAATATCAAAATTTTGGATCCGTTCGTCTTGTCATACTCTGATAGTATGCGATAAAAGTCAATGCATTTGTTCAATGTAGCGCCTTAAAGGTACAGAAGTCAGCAAGTCAAGCGTTACACGCCTATCAAACCCCGACCAATTTTCAACTTAATGTCTAAGGCCTCTACAGTTCAGATTCAATTACAGGTTTGGAACGCTTGGTATTTTTAGCTTTTTATACTGAGAATGGCCGCCACGCGCATAACAAATTTGCAATGGTTATACATACAACTGGTTGCAACTAAAATAATCTAAAATATTGAGGAAACTAAAAATACTAATTGCCAACTTTTGAATAGGTACATTATTAAAAATTAAAAACAGCGCCACCTATCGAGGCAACCGTAACTAACATTTAAAACTATAAAATGGATGACGCTGCTACTTTAATTGTTCATTGCAAGAAACATTCATAACTGGCAAATTAAAATACAGCTAAAAAACTAAAACTTATTTTTTAAGTAAAATGCTCTTAAGTGTTAAAAGGTGATTCCTGAAAGTATTATTATGATAGCTAAGCCATTTTTTTCTCTATAAGATAAACATTTCACATTAAAATAATAGTTTTTTTCGCTCACATAACTCTTTGTGTAGAACCGCTTACATAATGTATTAGATATATCTAAAAGTGAATATCCGCTTTTAATATTTTTATATACTTAATAAGTCCCTAAGCAATTGTATATCTAGCTTTTCGAATAAAAACCGGTTTAAAAACACAGTTTATTGATTTTATTCTAAAACATACTTTTTTTACAAATAAAATACACAATCGCCCACACTTATTAGTAGAATAATGCAATTTTAAAACTCAATAACATATGTACCTATTTCCATTTATTTTACTGTATTAGTATAAGTATGAAAACACAAAAACGCACACCATTTTTTATCGCTTTAAATTAAATACAGCTATTGTTTTAAAGTTTAACAAACTTATCTGACCCTCTACTAGAACTAGAGCTGTAGGCAAGGACTGTATACCGGTATTAATTTATGTACAATTTTTTTCTGTATAACGTCATACCGTTAAATTAGGTGTATTTAAAAATAACAGTACAGGAATTCATACTGAAATAATTCTTGTACCTTTTTTATTATTGTAGCATAACTAATTTTTTTTCAGTTAACTGAAATTTTCCGGTATTAATATTAATATTGATATTAAAATTTTATTTTTAAATAACTGTAGAATGTTCGATAGTTTAGTTGAAGCCTATGAAGCGTAAGTACATATGCTGACCTATACATTTCGGTACAAAAATTAAATAAGTTAAAATATTTCTGTACATACTTAAAACATCTACAGAAATTAATCCGGTATACATTATTTGGGTACTGATATAATTAATTTAGATTTTAATAACTTGTACAGTTATTGTGTTTGATGAAGCAGTACACTAATAATAAGGGTACTGAAATTTTACTAGTACTATTTAAAATTTTTATACCGATATGCAGTCCCTGTGTAGGCACAATGACAAAGACACTAGCGCCACAGTTTCAGGGTCAGATAGTTTTGTTACACTATACTCTATTCGTTTTATGATGACTGTCACAGTTCATTATTGTCAATCATAGTGACGTTTCCCGAATGAAGAATCCTCTATTCGTTTGTTTTGAAATATCTAAAAGGTTACAATTACACTATTACAAGATGGCCGCTTATTTTATCGATTTGATATCGACTGTTGTCTTTATCATTAGTTATAAGTAGTTTGCGCGATATGGAATATGAAATCTGTAACATATATCATCTTACAGCGAAAAGAGTATTGTGTTTAACACACTTCAAAATTATTGACAACAAATTATGAAACTACAAAATAAAAAGTCGACAACGTATTGTATACTCGTGCACATTTGTGTAATTTGTTTTGTTTTCATTATTTTTGTTAGTTTTATATCTTGTATTATGTCTATTCTGACAGCTTACTCAGATTCCTTGTAATATTACAAGAAATAAAACAACTATTTCGAGTAATTTTGTTTAAACCAATCTTGTTTGAGCTATACCTACAAATAATTTTTCATTAAAAGCCTTACATTTTTTATAATAAACTAAAAAAATCTGAACAAAAAAGTATTTAAAAAATCCTCAATTAAGTTTACCTACGTTATGTTATGTTAAACACACCTACACAAATAAATTTAATAAAAGGTAAATATACATATAATAACTAATAATATTTAACCTATTTTATTATTTTCACTTTGTTAACAGATGGCGCTACGAGTGATAAAATCAAATACGAAATTAACATTGAATTATCGCCATTAGAATAAATGTAATTTTCATGTACCTTAAAAAATGCTTTTTAAGATATGAATAAATATATATCTGTTAATCAATTTCATAATAATCTGTAGACACACATTTTGCAGACCTTTTACTTATGCCATTTGGTAAGATCACGATATTGTGTGATCAAATTCGTCTTTTTCACTGCTACATAACCGTGAAAATAAGAAAAGCTAATCTTAATAGCGAAATTCGGTAAAAAGACAGAGAAAAAGAATCAAATCAAATCAAAAGAAAAAAGAAATGCCGTGTTTTTTGTTTTTATAATTTATTAGAACTCCCTTCACAAGTACAATAATAATAACAAACAAACTACTATGACAAGTCCAGGACACTAGAAGCCCTCAAGTTTGGTAGTGGCTAGTGTACCGCATGAGGTACACGGACTAGGCGGTACCACTAGGCCTGTACCCTATGAGGTACACTGGACTGTTAACGTGTTAAGAACCTGCGATGTAATATTCGATATTGGCGACCACTTTGGTGATGGGATACTGTCTGTCTCAGAAGCCAGTGTTCGCGGATTCGATTGCCCCACGGAACAAGAAAGAAAAATGTTCGAGGTCTAGGCGTTTATCTATATATGTATTTATATTCTTCGCTACATGGTACCCCATAACACAAACTCTGCTTAGCTTGGGGCCATGTAATTGGTGTGATAGCCTGGATATTTTATTATTTATTAGTCGAAATATACGATAAAAACTATCGACATACCTATATTTTTATTATATTTCATTAAAAACGTCGAAGCGTTATGAACCCCTTTGTATTTTAAAATGCTTTTGTTATTTAGAAGTTTGACAAATCAAAGTATGAACGGCCGGTTTCAATAAACTACCAAAATATAAGTGTAAAGATAAAAATCCCTTATTTTGAGAAAAATCTATCACTGAGCTACTATTGATAGGAAATTTAACTGTCACTCATAGATAGTTAGGTTATCTGCTCTTGCAGGCAGCCTCTCCACATCAAACCAAACAACATTTTGTCCTACGTCTTTTTACAAATCTTGATAAATAGCACTAAAAAAGAAAAACAATCAAATTTTTGCTGCCTCTGTTAGTTATTACTCTGTATTTTGCTGCGTCACCCCGCAAGGTGCGTGGCGTCATTGTACATAGAGTAACGCTAGCTTAGAGGCACTGAATATTTTTTGGACGGGAAAACTTTAATTTTTTTAATGATTTGTTTTAAAGTCGTAGAAAAAATGCTGTTGGGATTGATGTGGAGAGGCTGTATACAAGAGGTGATGCGCTAATTAAATTAGACACTTAAGACACTGCATGCAATATTACACAAATAATGTTATCTAGTATTGCTTTAAGTTTACAAGATTATTATATTAAAAAGAATCAGTTTTTAGCTAGATTATACAAGGTGCTCTTTTTGATATCCTATAACTTTAAGGTTTTGTTACTTACTGAAAAATAATACTTTTTGCCAAAGAATATGTGGTTCAAAAGTGCATAATTTCCAAGATATCATCAATCTTAATAGAACGAGTTCATAAATTATCAACCTTGTATAATCTCATAACATTCATTCAACAGATGCATGTCACTGAAGCCATACAATAAACAATAAAAACATTTTAAACATTGAGGAACGTTGCATACAGTGTACAACGCAAAACGTTGCGAACTATACCTGTGCATAGCGATAAAAAAGGGATAGAAAACGCCACGTTGTCATACTTCGCATAAAGGTGTTTTACATAGATATTTTGACTTAATTGAATAAATTTGTATGGAAATAAAAACAAAAAAATATTGAAATTGAAAAATTATTCACATGTATAGGTGTTCCGCTTGAGTTATGGGAAATAAAGCGGAACACCTTGTATAGTGCCTAATTATATTATATAAACCTGATCCTATAGGAATTTAGTAATTAAATATTCGACGATAAAGGACCACTCATATATTTTAAAATATCACACTTTAACCGGATTCATCGAGTAAAATTACATTTTATTCTCGAGCGACTGTTAACAGAACGTCAAGTTAAAATGTTAATTGTACGCAATAACGTGTTTTATTTTAAATTATGAATCGTGAAAACATAAGACAATTGTCAAATACAGGGTGACTGGTGACAAATTTTGGATATTCAAGGAGACCATTGTGTACTCGATTCTGATCATAAATTAAAATTAAAATTTATTTAAAAAAAATGAATAGAAGTAGCTGTACTTAATTTTTCACCTAAATTCCCTATAAATAAATAAAGATACATTACTCCACTGTTCCCGACGCGCCGTCTCAGTCAACACGCACACAGCAGTGTTCCCGCAACACGCATACCATCACCCGCTAAATATCAATTGTATTAGGCTTATGTAACCATGCGTTGCGCAATGAATTCTTTAACTTTCAGTTAAGTTTACTCAGTAAATAATTATATTATATTTTTTTCTTCATGTATGATCTCAAACTATCACTTCCTTGAATTTCGAAAGTGACCCACCAGTCATCCTGTAGAATTAACACGAAGTAATACAAAGTTATAAATATTGTTTTGAAATAGATTCAGTAATTTCAGAGTTTGTTTTTTACAAAAAAAAAAACGAACAAACAAAAAAATCAATACTTTTTTACAAAAGTCTCGTAGACACACTATTTAAAAAGCCGCTGAAACTTCTCATACAACATAATTAAACCCCATACAATCCAGCCAAAAACCTTTTCATTCAAAAATCTTAATCCAATTTTCGCTTTTTACTATCACTACAACTAGGCCCTTCCTGTGAGCTCAAGGGCCGTTTAGATTTCCCTTCAAAACCTTTTGACAAATTGCCTAACTGTCTTATCTCATTGGTCAACCCTCGAATCTTGGCCACCGCTGATTGGGCCCTAGTTTTAGGGCTTTGCGTAGAAGTAGAGGGCACTGCATTTTGGGTGTCTGTATCATCTTCCGATAGACTTGGCATTTTGATGAGGGGGTTTCGTGGTTTTATATTTGGAAGCACTGAAAAAGAAATGTTATTGTTCAAAATCGGCCTGGCTCCAGGAAATCTAGATTATTAATTGTATATTTTATTGAGTTGATTACGAGTTCATATATTGAACGGACAATTTGCTATCCAAAACAGACATTTTAAAAGTATTTTATCGAAACTGTTAAAAGTCACCGACATTTGGTGAAAACAATGTCACTGTTATCACAAAACTGTCATAAGGGTTGAACTGCTATTTTTGTAGCATTTTATTGCATTGATTATAACACGATTTCACACCAACATTTTGTAACAAAAAAAAAACAATTGTTCTTTATGGTCAGTATTTTAAAATTGTATAACAATGTTATTTTAGCACTTTTGTATGTACCCTTAAAAATTGATATTTTTTGCTTTTCAATCGAATAAAACATCGATACTGTGTGGTTTACTTATTCAATCGGGTGACTTTGCTATTCAGTTTCCATCACTTCATCAATCAATCAATCATTGCTCGAATCAAAATCCACCAAAACAAACACAAAGTTGTCGAATAATTCTAATATATAAATATTGCTATCACACATATTTTGTTCAGCTATACCGGTCCTTTGGAATTCTCAAGTTCTTTGGGTAATAATACGATTTAGCAAATTGTCCGTTTCACAAACGATACGTGATTAGAATACAAAAAGTATTTTCCACTGGAAGCAGGTTCCAGGGCGGTCAATGTATGAAGCCAAGGCATACTTTTTTTTGAGTTATTAGCTCAAAGTCAAAGTCAAAATTTTCTTTATTTCGTAAGTATTTAAATATATTTGAAATAAGTCAAACAATTTACAAATTGAACTGAATCTACCACCACTCCGGAAAGTCGATCTGTTGAGAAGAAGTGGCAAGAAACTCAACAGCAATCATCTTTTAAAAATACACAATAATAATTTACAGCCAGGGAATCCCGTTTTCATAAAATTAATCTCAATTGGGGCTCGTACCCAGACTTAGTGGAGTCTCAATCGGGATTAGAATTATAAAAGACTCGAGTCTTAAGTCCTTCAGAATTTGGAGTCTTTTGTAAAAAGACTTGAGTCCTGCCAAATAGAACTCAAAGTCTGAGTCTTTTTAAAAGACCTCATGACTGTGTCCTCCATATTGTATAGTAATAAACATCTTAATAAAACTTAAAGACTAAATTAGAATGACAATGTTTCAACACAACTTTTACTTTAAGGTCAATTTCATTTCATTAGCTACTAGCTGTTGCGCGCGGTTTTACCCGCGCAATTTCTATTCCCGCGGGATTTTCGAGATAAAAGAATCCCTCTAAGCAATGGTAAAAGAAATTTTGAAATCGGTCCAGTAGTTTTTGAGCCTATTCAATACAAACATACAAAAATACAAAGGTTTCCTCTTTATAATATTAGTATAGATAACCGGACTAAAGTGAGTACCGTATATAGTTTTCACGGGTTACGTACCAACAAGATGAAGTTAGTAAGCTGTTTTTAACAGTGGTGCAAACACCGCTCATCATTGGATAATACAATACACCAACTCAAGTTCATGACTCAGTCCAGCTCAAAGACTCGACAGGACTCGGAATACTCAAAGGACTCGGACTCAATGTGACTAAAGAGTCCTAGTTATAGTTGTAAAAAACCGGTTAGCTACCGTTATTTAACCAAATTTATGGTTAACCACCAATAAAATGCAGTTATTAACGGTTAAATATCAGACATTGACAACGTAAAAGGATAAAGTTTTTCTTTCTTTCCTTGTTAACCGACATCAAAAAAGGAGGTTATTAATTCCACTCGTATGTATGTAATATTTTCAGAATGACCGAGTTTTCGAATATGTTAGTCTATATCAACGTCTGAACAAATGTGCCAAATTTCAATAGTGTATGTATGTTTTTATGTTTGTGTTCGCATATCTCCGGAACTACACGTCCGATTTGACTAATTCTTTTTTTGTTGTACTAGGTATCGTTCAACTTAGGGTATAATATAAGTTTTATCAAAATCATTTCAACTGTTTTTGAGGTAGGGAATTTCAACCGACTTTTTTGCCAGTCGAAGCTAGCACCATGGCGCAACTTGCGATTCTCATTTCAATCTGCTAGCGACATCCCACGGTGGTATTTGATCGTAACAAGCATAAAATGCGGTTAATTAACCGTTAATAACGAAAAATGCATATTTAACCGCGACGTTAAAATCGTTAATAACCAGCTTCGCATCTATAGTCCTAGTCTTGAAAAATGACTCAAGTCTCGAAATGAAAACTAAAAGACTCGAGTTTATTACAGCACTAATCGGGATCGATTTTATTACCTACTATTTTTATCTATATTAAAGCTTGCGCAGACGAGGGATTTTTGTCCGCGAACTTTTTTGTCCGCTAAAATAGATCGCATACAACTGTATCGAGTAACGCAAACGAGGGATTAAAAGTACCGTAGTAAAAGTGCGAAGTTTTTATTCGCGGAGCGTACTTTTTACTCCGCCGCGGAGAAAAGTCCACCGTCTGCGCAGGCCATTATTGATAGATTTGAGTGAATGGTTTGAGTGAATGAATGTATTTCAGTTAATAGATTTGGGTGAATGGCTCACTTTTATTGGAGTTCCTCTTGTTGGTACCGATGGGTAAGACTGAGAGATCCAATTTAATCTGTGACCCGAAATGTCGGGCCGACGATGTTGCCACCTCCGTCGCTGACGTGGCTGAGAAATAAATAAATATATCCATTAAATAGGTAGTTGAATTACATATACAAGATGTTCCTGCTGATTTCCCATAACTTGAGGTTTTGTTCCTGTCCTAAAAACAATACTTTTTGCCAAAGAATATGTGGTTCAAAAGTGCATACTAACTAAGATATCATCAATCTTAATATAAATAAATTAATACCCTCGTGAAATATCTTTAACATCAATTCAATAGAAGCGTGTCACTGAAGCCATACAATAAACAACAAAAACATTTTAAACATTGAGGAACGTTGCATACAATGTACAACGCAAAGCGTTTCGAACTGTATCTGAAGAAAATGGTGTTTTACATAAGATGTTTTGACTTAATTGAATAAAACAAATAAAAATTTAAAATTATTCAACAGTTATTTGATTCTATTACATGGTCCCATTAATACCCTAGAGTTATGGGAAATCAACAGGAACACCTTGTATAAAATCAATGTATGTACAGAAGGCGAGTCAAGCGTTCCATACCTGTCAAAAAATTGTAATTGAATCTGAACTCTATGGCTTCGAAATTAAATAAAAAATTGGTTGGTCACTTGATCACAACAGCTGCCTTCTGTGCCATCATATCTTTTACATCGGTTTAACATAGCCACATCAAAACAATACAGGGATTTTCTAAGTCAACCGTCAAGCACAAACTACCCACCTGCTATAGCTTTCCCTCCAACGGATTGGTTTTTGTGAGTGAGTTCGTTGTACTTAACATCACATTCTTCAATGCGCTTCTTTAGATCCGCTGAAATTAATATTTATTAGTATCTATCCAAATAATTAACAACTATAGCAGTAAAAAATTTGGTTAATAATTTATAACTGAAATCCTAAAAAATATAAACAACAAAATATGTTATTAGCTACTCTCATATCATAATATTCAAAATATAAAACTCAGAACGAATTTATATTGACATACTTTTTAAAATAGTATAACGAAATGAAATTAAAAAATTAAATTATAACACACTACCTCGAACAATACAATGTTATAATAAAAAATTTTTTCATTTCGATACAGATAACAGACCATAGATTTCATTTTTTTATCTGTGTCCTGCGAGCGCCGCGCTACGTTACATTCTGTGGCCGCGCGGCGCGTTTTGGCGCATGCGCGATAATGGCGGGAATAAATATCTTCAGTGTATGAGATTAGATAAAGTAGTGTATGAAACTGCACATAACTAGGTATTATGTGACAGTTTCATAAACTACTATTTTCGTTTTTTTTTAATATCAAAATGGACTTTTTAGTCTGTGTTTTTATACCAATAGTAGCTTCCTGGCCCCTTTGCCTTCTAGTCAGATCTCGTATTACTTTCTTCTGTCGCCAGGCTAACTTCTTGTATACAAACATCTGAAATTTTTAGATCATTAGTTTGTCATTCATTATATGCACGGTAATCTATACTAATGTATAAAGCTGAAGAGTTTGTTTGTTTCTTTGAACGCGCTAATCTCAGAAACTACAAGTGGGATTTGAAAAATTCTTTTTGCATTTGATAGCCCAACTTTCGAGGAAGGTTATAGGCTATATTTTATCCCGAAATTACCACGGGATCAAAGTTACGCGGGTAAAACCGCGCGCGGTGGCTAGTAGTATCATACAGTATTGTAACTCGGCCGTATTCCTGAAAATGCCTACAGTCGCGCGGTACGTAAACATGCGACAGAGATTTCCGTTCAGTTTTGTGATGGTAGATATACTTTTTTTATACATATAAACAAATACTTAATGAATTGAATAGGAAGTTTTCAATAAAAGTGCGTGTTGTTTTTAATTGGTAGATCTAATTAAAGAACCAAAACAGCACAATACATATAGGATATATTATTTGTCACATCAAATATGTAAACACGTAATTGAACTTATTTATAGTGAAAAAATCGCACAGTTACTGTTAAAAAAACAACACACCATCCGTTCGTCACTGTGGCACAGTCATGACCCTCTCGACGCGGTGTATAGCTCGCGATTCGTCAGTTTGTATGAAGTTGGAATACTGTATAGATAATATTACTGTCCCGCGTTCAACCTCAATCTCATCTGATGGATAAGTGAAAATGAGGTCGAATATAACAGCATAGAGGTTTAGGAAAACCGGGATTGTAATAAATACTTCATTTTTTTCCAGAAAGAGATATACAAAGAGCATTTTGGAGACTCTAATTCCCAAACTAGATTACTCCGTGTCATAGGAATCAACGACCTCCTCATTTACAAAAAACTGCTATAAAAATTTAACTTAACATAGACAGTCTAAGGATAGAACGAATACAAAAAAGATTTTTCTGGCACCTAGCTTATAGTGAGAAAATTGCGAAAACTACTCCTTCCTACACTGAACGACTTAGGCGATTTAATATGCACTGGAAAATCGTAGGAATCTCTTAGATCTAAAACTCCTCAGTAGACTCCTTAATAATGTTGTTGACTGTCCTCAAGTCTTAGATAAAATAAATTTTAGGGTTCCAATCAGATATCCAAGAAACCAAATTGAACCCCTTGTCCCACCTTATCGTAGAACCTTGTTGGGATTTGAATCGCCTGTACCACGACTGAGTAGACTGTATAATGCGCATAGATCAATGGACCTCATGTTTAGACCTACAATAAAGCTAGATAGGGACGGCAAACTCGTTTAGCCAGGTTTCTGAGAGGTGATTAAAGTGAAATGAAAATTATTTAAATTTAAAATTTATTCACAAACTTTCTTTATGTTTTTCATTATGTCTTTTAATTATAAACTTTTTTTATATTTAATTTAATTTTAAGTTTAGTATAAGTTGTTTTTAAAATTTTTGGCCTTGATAATTGTGTGGTAGGTAGTCATTTAAAATCTTTCATTAATTCCAATAGTAACTTTGAATTTGTAAGATTTGAATTCTAATTTCCATTATATCTAATGTAATTTATTTAATTTTTGCTAAAAATTGCTTGCACCTTGAACAAGTATTTTTTATTTTATTTTCGAAATTGTTTTGATATATTCTACAGTTTTATATCGTACTTAATTATAATTTGTTAGAAGAGTAATTATTAAAGAACCACCCAATTGTATTCTTTTATGCAGGATGTGTTTACCTTAATATGAATGTACATTTAAATTTTATGTTTTTAAGATTGTTTCGTTTTGTATGTACTGATGTAACATTCTCTGGTAAACCAATAAAAAAAAGGCCTTTCTAATGACAACAAGAAAAGACTTTTATTTCCTCTGAATTAACCTAAGAACCATTTCGACAGATACTACATACCTACATACATAGCTTCACGCCTGTATCCCTTATGAAGAAGGCAGAACACCAGAGGCTTTAAAACCTTGTGATGTCACGTTTGACTTTGGAGGTTTTATAATCATGGAGAGAGACTATTACAGTGACAAAGGGTCAGCCTGTCGCCCGCAAAAACGCCTATAAAACCTCTGTCCCCAAAACCGACTTCTACAGCATGCTCGGGAAGAGAAGCAGCTGGCAAGTTCTATGTATTTCTTTCGCTCCCAGTCCAGCGTGTATTGGGAGCGAAAGAAGTATAAAAATCGCACTCAAATTATTTAATCCGTTTGATAGCTTCGATGTTAGAAATTTTACATTAAAGATTAAAAATAAAATCGTTATAAAGGGTGTTACAACTCCTTTTTAAACTTTAAATTAAGATAGAAAGAACCGATAGTGACGTTTCTGTACAATATAATACACACTCAGAACAAATCTTTTACTGTCATATTCTGCGAATAAATGTATGTATACTATTATATTCTAGCTTACCTGTTTATGAAACCTCTTATACTGTTGAGCTAGATACAAAGACAGCTTAGCGTTCAGGATACATCGTCTGCGAAGTATTACCATTTCTTGTCCCATTGCGATGGGGGCTAGAACCGCTAGAACAGAAAAATAAAAATGTTCACATGTAATAAAACTGGATGAATTCGGATAAAATTTGATTAAAACTTGTTTTAAATATTTTAATATCTCCGCAATAGTAATGGTGAGTATCTGCAAGATAAAATAAGATAAAACATATTACTAATCTATTTAAAAAAAAATCAATTTTACAACAAACTTTTAGCGGAGTCGTTTGAGGTTGAAATGTAACTCCACCTTTTCTAAGAATCAGAGGGACGTACAGGGCTCTCGTAAATTTGCGAACTAAAATCAGGTGCTCGATTAATACATAACCGTTACCTAATTCAAAAATATAAAAACCTTTGCTTTGTATTAAAAAAAAAAAACATTTCAGAATTTTTTAGAAGACTACAACCTGTAATGATTTATTTCTTGGACAGGAACAGACAGCTGTTAATTTTGACTTAAATTGGAAGATAGCATTAAATGACTTGAAAATCAAAAAAGACGTGTGGCACTCGGAGACTGCCGCGGTGAAGCTATTGCATAGCATTTTTATCAACTTATGCAATTATAATTATTTATTTATTTTATTAATGCAGTAATGTTTGATCTAATATGAAGTTCCACAATTTCCTAGTAGATGGCGCTGATTGTTTATTAAAGCCCGCATGTAAAGTTATGATAATCAAAGTATCACCGCTGTGCCGGTCGGAGTGGGGGGTGTTAGGTTTTTTTCGTTACGGAATTTCTGGATTCGGTCCCCACGCTCAAGGCCCGCGATAGAAGCTATGCAATAGCTTAAAAATCTAAGGATTTGTGACAACAAGAAAATTAAAACTGAATACGCAAAGAATTTATGTTAACCTATCACCCGATACCAGCTTAACGCCGATTTAAGAAACATCCCGTATATTACAAACTTAAAACAAACATTGCAAGTTCAAAAATGATTGTAAAACATTGTCAAAGCTGTCTCTTAATGATAAATTAATCATCAATCAATATATATAAAACTGTTCCGTTACTGACTGAGTTACTGAGTGACTGACAGACAACGTATAGCCGTAACTACTGGGCGTAGAGAGCTGAAATTTGGAACATACATTCTTTAGGGGATGTAGGGGTGCACTAAGGAAGAAATTCCCGAAATTCCCACGGGAACGGGAATTATTGGACTTTTTAGTTTGTATGAAAAATCTTATTCCTTGAGTGCAGAGATATGATACTTGGCATAAGAGTTCTTCAAAAAGAGACTGGTTGTGGTATGAAAGGAATTCCCAAAATTCCCACGGGAACGGGAAATATATGATGTTTTAGTTTGTATGATAAAATCTTATTCTTTGAGTGCACGGATGTGATACTTGGTTTAAAGGTTCCTCAATAAGTGTCTGTTTGTATAATGGAAGGAATTCCCGGAATTCCCACGGGAATGGAAAATAGGACTTTTGAGTTCATGCGTGTACGAAGTCGCGGGCAAACGCTCGTGTTTTAATAATACAATAAAACATGAATGTGTGTTGATACAGGGTTACTGGTTAAATCGGCCTAAATCCGTTAGTGGCGTTTAGTAACCCGTATTTTCTAATATGCAGATCAACATGCTCTATGATCATAGTAACCAAAATTCTACGTAAGATTACTAAATACATAGTTCTGAGCGATTGAAAGCGATTAAAATAATCACATTTTTTACAGTTTATTAAGCTATTCCATAGCTTCTATCGCGGGCCTTGAGCGTGGGGACCGAATCCAGAAATTCCGTAACGAAAAAAACACCCCCAACTCCGACCGGCACAGCGGTTATACTTTGATTTCATAACTTTACATGCGGGCTTTAATAATCAATCAGCGCCATCTACTAGGAGCTTGTGGAACTTCATATTAGATCAAACATTACTGCATTAATAAAATAAAGTTGATAAAAAATGCTATGCAATAGCTTTACCGCGGCAGTCTCCGAGTGCCACACGTCTTTTTTTTTTCTTTTAAGAATATCTTAAAACAGTTATTATGAAAGACGTTCGGCAGATGTGCTTAAAAACAACTACTTTTTGTCAGCTTCCCAACAAGGTATATCACTTATACAGGGTGACTGGTGGGTCACTTTCAAAATTCCAGAACGTTATAGTTTAAGTTTATACATGAAGAGAAAAAATAAAATAAATATTAATTATTTACTGAGTAAACTTCTCCGAAAGAAGAATTCATTACGCAACGCACGGCTACATTAGCGTAATACAATAAATACTTAGCGGGTGGTGGTGTGCGTGTGGCATGGCGGGAAACTGCTGTGTGCGTGTTGACTGAGGCAGTGCGTCGGGAAAAGTGTAGTAAGGTCTCTTTATTTATTCATAGGGATTTCTGATTAAAAATTAAGTACCTACTTTTTTACATAATTATGATCAGAATCGAGTACAGAGTGCTCTCTTTCAGTATTGCAAATTTGTCACCAGTCACCCTGTATACGCAGTATAGAGTCTATTTAAATATAATATGATACAAATTTTACTGTTTATTTAACTGTTTATTTTACTTTAAGTGTCTACTGTTTTCTTCACACTGCACTGTAATCACTAATTCTGCACTTGTTTAATTACATTATTATATACATATAGTGCGTACCTAGACCTACCTAAAAAGGTTAATAAATAAATAAATTTAAAAAGCTTCTCACCAGATGCCGCTCTGGGCACGGGTTGCGCATGCGCGGCCTCATGCATCCTTTTACGAAAGGCGGGAGATATCTTATCGTCGAAATGCTCGATAGCCATGCTCGAGATATCGCGTAACTCCTGTAGGACTTCGTGCGCTCTGGGGGGGCTGCTAACGGTTTCTAGAAGGTGAAGGACTCGGTTTATTTCGTCTATTACCTGGAAATTAAAAATAAATAATTAACGAATGCAGGGTGTTAAAAAACTGACTTGAAGTCAAAACTTTGGCTGAAGTATAAGGTCGTCAAGGTAAATGTTGTCCGTACTCATTCATTTTGTTTTTAATTTTAATTTGTTCATGAAGTATCTTCTCAACCGATTTCGATGAAATTTATATAGGGACCACGTCTGAAGTAGCCTCTTTCATGAAAAAGAATATTCAAAAATCAATTCATAAGACACTAAAAAAGCATACACGCGAATTGAGAGCCTCCTCCTTTTGGAAGTCGCTTGAAAAATATATTGAGTTTAGAAACGAGATATCAAACACGTTTTGTTTTGTGTTCTCGATATTTCTTCACTGTTGCAAGCGCCATGATCGCGAGGGGCAGCGACGTAGGGTTAACTCTACGTCACGCATGTTCATCATAGAACACATATACTCAAGAGACAACTTCATGCATTAAGAGTTAAGACTAGACGCCATCTGAAAACGGTCCATATAGCTAATATGGCGGGAATTTCTAAAACAGTTCAAAAGACTTCGAGATTTCAACTTGCTCTGGTCTGAATAAAAATAAGCAAATACTTACAAACTTGTTAGGTGAAATACCATATGTATCAGTTCTGTAAGGTTTGCTTATTTTTATTGCGACTGGCTAAATATAAGGTTAACTTGATGAACAATAAGTAAAACAAAAAATAAGTTTTTGATACTTTTATTTTGTTTAAAGTAATACAACAAAAGGTGTGGATAAATTGACACTCTTTCTTAAAAATACAAATTCACACTGACGCGAGTTTCTTCAAGCAATCAGGGGGAGAACAGTCGATTAAATCACAAGAAAACTTAAAACACAAACACAACTTAAAAACATCGCAAAACCGTTTGTTAAATTATTTAAAAATTATGAAGAAGTCATGAATTACAAGTTTAAACTTTTATACAAGTAAACTCAGTATTGCGATTCTTAACTTTTCCAGTTTCCTTATTAATTATGTTCCAAGTTGTTTTAGTCTTATTACAACTATTTTTAATCTTATTACGTAGATAAATGGATTTGGCTGCGGCACAAACTCTTTTGAATAATTGAAGACCGCTATTAACTGCAGGCCCTCAAAACCATGCGATGATATCATGAAATAGTATTTACGTAAAACATATCCCGCGATCATAATTCGGTATTACTACTCGGCGAAATCTCTTGCCATTAGACTGGATACAATAATCCCAATATATAATTATATACTATTGATTTATGAAAGCGCACAAAGCGAAAAAACATGCGATGATATCGTGAAATATTTTTGACGTAAAACATATCATGCGAGCTTTATTCGGTATTTTTTTTCGGTGATTCGATCTTTTTGAAATTGTCATTGCAAAACTAAATGCCTCTTGCATGAAATGAATTGCAATGTATGTATTTATATATATACGTTCATTCATTATATCATAGAAATCTTAGAGTAAGAATAAAGTATAATCATTACTCTAAGATAGAAATCTTGTTTATCATGTCATGAAAGAACCGTAATAGGCCTGCAGAGCTTAGTTTATTTATAACTGATAAACCTACGGGAGTAACATTAGAAGATACATTATCTAGGCAAGTTGCACTGGTTCTTGTTGTTCTAGTTGGTTCTAGGAACAGCTTAGTGTGATTATTACATTTAAATTTAACGACTGTACAACTACACACTAATGAAATTTTACAAGAGAAATTGCGTCACGCGTGACACAGCGTTGGCCCTAATTATTAATTAAAGAATTACCTTGCCAGGTATGAAGCAGCAGAGTCCATTATCGATAAACTTGGAGTAGGTCATGTTCAGCATCGATATTCTGGTCTCCATTGAAGTCAGGATGTCGCAATGCCGGGCTAGCGGGTGGAACCTGAAAATAAATATTGTTATTAGCTTTACACCGCCTTTTTAAAACTGTTCCATAACTGACTGAGTGACTAACAGACAACGCACAGCCAAACTGCTAAGCGTAGAGAACTGAAATTTGGAACATACATTCTTTAAGGACTGTTGGGAGGCACTAGGGAAGGAATTCCTAGAATTCCCACGGGAAAGGGAAATATTGGACCTTTTACTTTGTGTGAAAAATCTTAGTCCTTTAGTGCGCGGAACTGAAACTTGGTATAAGGTTTTTCAATGTGTGTCTGGTTGTATTATGAAAGGAGGATCTAAAAGGTTCCGATGCATTCCTGGCCGCAACCTGGACCAAATTTTGGGATCGTGGAAATTCTTCATAAATTAAACAAAAATACCAAATTTAAAGTTGAATCAGTAATTTACGTGTACAAATGAAAAAAACAAAAAGACGGTATTGCCATAAATATCCACAGTTATACAAAATGGCCGTAAGTACTTACTGTATGTACGTACTCAATCAATCAATAAAATGTGTTCCTAACCTTTAGAGATTTGTCTTTTGTTCTTAGAATGTATTAAAAAATAACACAAAAACTTAAAAATATATAAGTACTTCGAAGCAAACGACTTTTTAAACAAAAAGTTGTAAACGGTTAATTAGAGATGCTCCTGAAAGGTCAACATAATGTATGGAAGTGACATTTCACCACTACTACTGCTTATCTATTAAAAATATGCAATATTTTATGAATTCAGTTTGTTTTTCTAGTTTTTTTATTGAAATCATCTTTTACGACCAGGCAGAAATCAAACATATAGGAATGTCAGTGAACATATGACTTAAATATGGCGTCGTCAGTCACCTGCGGTCTTTGTCGATTCAAGTACTTTTTCTTAATGTACACGAAAAGTAACAAACAATTTAAATAACAGTTATTTTAAGTGTTTTCATAATGGTATTCCACAACTATTTTATTTGGCGCTGGCCAGACGTCCATAGTAAAATGAAACGTGTTAAATAAATGAAAAATGTGATAAATAAAAAAAAGAGGCGTTTCGAGGCGTAGCGCCAGTCCCGGTAGCTCAGTTGGAAGAGCACTCGTCCGGCAAACGAGAGGTCCCAGGTTCGAATCCTGGTCGGGTAATTTTTTTTTTTTTTTATTTATCACATTTTTCATTTATTTAAGAATAATTGAGCATTTTAAATGCAAAAAACTTAAAACATTATTAAAACATTGCAATGCTTCACTTTAACTGGGATTCACAATTTCTGTAAAGAAATTGATCTCGGGTGGTCTTAGCTGCAAAGCTTATACCATAAGATGGAGCTACGTTAGCAATATGAAGTAAAAACAAAAATGTGGTAAGTAATTTCGAGGCGTAGCGCCAGGCCCGGTAGCTCAGTTGGAAGAGCACTCATCCGGCAAACGAGAGGTCCCAGGTTCGAATCCTGGTCGGGTAATTTTTATTTATCACATTTTTCATTTATTTAAGAATAATTGAGCATTTTAAATGCAAAAAACTTAAAAACATTATTGAAACGTGTTATTTCCGCAAGAAGGGTATTTTAGCACTGCGGGGAAAATAAATTTAATGAATAAATTATTACTTGACTGCTTAAAACTCGTCTCAGATTTAGGTAGGTATTGTCATTCTATGTCATTCTCATACAATTCTAAACATCGTGATTATTCCGCCGAGTACCTAATTCTTTATTGGTCAGATAGCGTTTATCCGACGATTGAAAACTTGGGCCTAAATATTTTTTCAACCGACTTCAAAAAAAGGAGGAGGTTCTCAATTCGTGTTTTTTTATGTTTGTTTTGTTACCTTATGAGGGGAACTGACTTTTGACTCGGTGAACCGATTTTGATGATGCTTTTTTACTACAAAGCTGTCGTTTCCCATGTGGTAACATGTCAATTCAGTCTAGTTCTGAGGTGAACTCGGTTTTTTTAATATTCTGCATTCGTTGATTATTTGTGTTATTTTTTAAATGATGTAGGTACTTTTTAATATTTTATAATATATGATGTAGTGCGCAACCGCACTTCGTTTATAAAAAATCCAGTGAAACGCAATACACGTAGGAAGCTAAATTTAATACTATTATAGCAAATAGGAGCCACTTGGTTAATAGATTTATTAACTTTATAATTATACTCGACGACGAGCGATTTTATGGTGGCTTCTCACTGCGCGTGTTAGCCCGGGGCGCGGCGCGCCGCGCCCCGCGCAGTATGAAAACGTAGTAGCATGCGCAGGGAGAAGCCACCTTAGCCCGCGCCGCGCCGCGCCGCGCCGCGCCGCGCCGCGCCGCTCCCCGCGCAGTGTGAAGAGCTAGGCGCGTCGCGGCGCGCCCTATCCGCTAAAAGTCGATAGCTTCAAACGCTTCTCCCTGCGCGTGCTACTACGCTTTTCATACTGCGCGGGGCGCGGCGCGTCGCGGCGCGGGCTAACACGCACAGTGAGAAGCCACCATTAGACGCGTTTTAATCTCGATGGATTATTTTGATAGTATATTAGATTTCTAAATTACGCGCTTTAAAACTAAAAACCTCTTCAGCTTTATTATATTTGTACAGATATCAAAAATGTATAAGTTTACAATACGAATGATAATGATCGAGATAACTCAAAAGAAAACGGCTTAAATATTACCAGCTGAGTTTACAATTTCGTTATAGATTTGAGAATAAGTTACGCTATTGTTTCATAAATTATAAATTGACTTTGTTGATTCTAGATTCTCCTGCAAGTTGATCGTACTTCAGTCGTGGTTATTTTTTTTTTTTATTTTATAAAAATAATATAATATATTTGGGTAGGTAAGCATGTTAGGTTTATCTATACTTCTATACTAATATATAAAGCTGAAGAGTTTGTTTTTTTGTTTGTTTGAACGCTCTAATCTCAGAAACTACAAGTGGGATTTGAAAAATTCGTCTAGCACGCGTTACAATTTTTGTGTAATAATTTGCGTTCAACACATCGATAGATTTCAAAGTGCGAGCGTTGGGCTTCGATAATTCCAATTTGAGTTGTATTGGTGTGTAAAATAAGACTCAAATCACGTACGACGAATTGAAAAGCTGGTGATGAGGCGTGTGACGTGGACTGAGCGGCCGCGTGTGGTCTAAAGGCGCTCTTAATTTAACATTACTTTACCAAAATTTTGATAGCTTATTTTGTTATTTTAAAAATAGAATATATTTCCGGTAGTTTATTTCTTTTACATCCTACTATGACGATTTATTCTTTGCATCATCGGATAACTATTTAAGGTCAATTCATTACATTAACAGCATGAATGAAGCTGATAAAATCTATGCACAACTCAGCGTCTGCATGTCTGAATGACATAAACTCATTAACTATTCTGTGGATAGGATTAAGCTTTCAAGATTTGTTATCTATGGGCCTATGTCCAGCATTGGGCGTCACCAGGCTGATGCTGATAATACTAATTTAATAAAGACGACGGTTTTGTTTGTTTGTACGCGCCAATCTCGAAATGTAACAGATTTGAAAAAATCTTTGAGTGAGTAGTTAGCCCAGCTTTTGAAGAAGTTTATATTGTATCATGAAATTATTACAGGGTAAATCCGTGCACAGCTGCTTGTGGACTTCTCTGCTTTGGAGGGCAAATAAAGCATTTGGTCCTATGCACTGCCTGTAGACAGTAATTGTCAGGGTTTTTCAGATGCCACTTTGACACCCTGTTAATTCTGACATCCTTCAACCAGCACTGTGCCTGCATAGTTAAAATATAGGGGAGAGACTCACGGCCCTGCGGTGGGACTATCAAAGAATTATGATGATGAAAAGCAACTTGCAATAAATTCAATCTTTCCTCTTTATAATATTAGTACACAAACCAAATAACTTGAGGTAAATTTTGTTGAAGAATACATTTTTATTGTCACTCTATTTGAAGAACTATTATTTATATTAACTACTAAGCACTCACACAATTTTTAGGTCGCAGACAAGACTACGCACATAGTCCTGTACCCCCAAATGATAAACTACTAAGTACTTACTTTCGTTCAGACTCCCGTCTAGGCAAGAGAGCTTTTACAGTTTTCAATGCAAGCGCATGGCGTCTCTCAATCATCAGGAAGCCTCTATTGAGCATGCAGCAACTGATCTCATTGAAAGCTTTTGATACCTGAGATGAAATAGATGGTTGAAAATAGTTTATAAGTTGTCCTTTGCAGCTTAATTTTAAATCAATGAAGTTCAAAGGGCCCTTAATGTAATCCAGTGTTTATCTGTTCGATATTTGTCAAGGATGAAGAGTTGAATAGAAGTAGAATAGTAGAGCAAATTTGGAGATATATTATGATGGAGAGAGAATATTACATCAATTATTTATTACATATAACATCATTATTTCTAGAGAAGTACTCAGAAGACAATATTATTCTATCATGCATAATCTATGCAGATTAATGTAATCTAATTTATTTGCATTACAGTTGGAAATCTTTAATAACATATTTCACAAATGAGATAAATTGTTATATTTACTCTGTGACAACATACTAATCACTAAAAGAGGCCATTTATGAAATTTCCACTTTTAGACAGAGAATATATTAAGGTAATTAACTATCATAATGTCTAAAATTCTCCAGGGAGCATTGGTAAAGTGTTTGCTTGAAGTATTTTCTGGGTTCTAGTTTGTGGTTTGAATTTTTACTGAACTGTAGTTGGAGGACAACCTAATTTGCACCGACTTTGATGCACTTTTGGTTATTATAAATTATATTAAAGGTATAAATTAATTAAAAGAAATAAATATTAACCAGTTCTTCTAAACAAACACTTCAGATATAATAGAAAACACAAGAATTGATTTGTGTAATGTCTAAAATTTAATTAAATAATTAAAAATGTTTCGTACCAGTCTATTTTTAGCTATTTCATCGTAAGATAAATATTTAAAGATGTTTTCAATCATAACAACAGGCAGCCCAAGGAAATCCATTGTTAGGTCTTCTCGTTGAGTTCAACTTGACCTAAGAAATGTTAGTTTTGGAAAAATCCAGCACTTAAAGACAGCAAATAAAACACATTTGTAGTTTTTCACGAATTTTCGCGATGGTTCCAGAGCCCTTTCAAACTACTAGCTAGCTAGCAATGCATTTGTCATGCAACTTTTAGACAGGTCCGAGATACACAACAAAAACAAAGAGCCGAACCGTTCGGTTCTTTAAATAACTTTCTGTCTTCTACTTTGGCAGTTTAAAATAAACAATCGTAACAAGTAAAAGACTAATTTAGAACATTTAGCAAGTAAAAAAATGTATTTTAAATTCGACACAAACAGCACTGTTTTGCGGTATGTCACTTGGACTTTGACATAGGTAGGAGTATTTTTTGACAGTTAGACCAATTTAGATAAAATGAAACGAAACGCTTATTATTATTACGTGATTCCTTTAGCCAAAATTATATTCTGAAAACAAAATAATTAGTCAAGTTAAACTAACTAAACATAAACATAAAAATTAGACAAAAATTTAAATGACTACACATTTATCCAGAATATAGGATGGATGACGCGTTCGTCACAAATATGAAATATCCGACATGCAAAACGTGTGGCATTGAATCAGGGACCTGCTGACCTCAAGTCTTTAAAAAGCAGCTATATTAACACTTATCCAAGCTTAGCCGAGACAAACCCTGAAGTGTTCAGGTCATTGGACTGGGCACATAGCTCGAAGAATGGTTTGAGACAGAAAGTCCTAAAATGTTGACCACGCACTGGCAAACACCTAGTAGGTACCTAGACTGGTTCAAGGTAGTTGAGAAGCTCCTTAAACAAACAGTTTATGATCGCCGCCACAGGCCTTGTCAGCAGTAGTCGTTTGACAGTTGATGTATTGTTCCATGATATTAGCAGGCCTGGCTCACTCCGCGCGGTACATCCGTTATTTACCTACAGCGAAGCGCTCCGCCGGCGCAACTCGAATGGGTCGTGTATCACGCGCGCGCCCATCGGGACGTTGTAGATACCTACCTACCTAATAGCACTCACAGTAATTCTATGATCGAGGTCGCAAATAGTATTTAAAAATGGACATAAAAAGAAACAAATATTCAATTAGATTATGTTTGGATTTGATTATGTTCAATTTAGCAAACAAAACATATGTAGTATTACTAATTATTCGTCGTCACTTTTTTTTCATTTTGTACTGTAGGTAAGTTTAAACAATATTTTTTACAAAGGTAGAATAACAGTAATACCTACATCGGTAGATACTTAATTACAAATAAGGAGATTAATTATTCTTCACTAGGCAGCAACCCTAACAGCGTAAGAAAAGATAAGAGGCATGCGATAGAAAGAGACAAAACTTCTAGGTATATAAATTTGCAGGTACGTAATGCTGTGCGAGCTGAATTCCACCGTATCGCGTCGTAGCAAGACTCGAATTTATTTAGATCTTCTTGCGGAGTAATTCTTCTGTACCAACTATTACTTATTCTGTGATATTAGACTACAGGTATAAGTAAATAAGTACCTACAGTACCCGGCAATAAATATTGCACATCGACCTTTGGAAAGAGACAATCGGCTAATTTCGGCTTCGTAGAGCGTTATCTCTGTCGCACACTACCTATATGACGTTTGTCAGTCGTTGTTCAAGTGCGATAAAGTGCGGTCGCGTCCAGTTCAAAATATATATTAAGAGTTGTTAACACCCCCAAATTTAAATAATTTAAAATTGCACAATGGCATCTTTAGGAAAAAGAGGGAAACCTTTACGAGGTCAGTCACGCGAAATTATCTACAATGTTTATAAATATTTTGTAACCGAAAGTGACAGATTTAAAAAAATGAAGATGAAAATGTAAGTTGTTATTTTAAGAAGGTTCAAGAGCGAGTTGCAAATGCCACTGGAATTTCAAGAAGAACTTTGAACAATATATTAAACGAAGTCAGTACTGAAACACATTCTAATGAAATAAAGTTCAGCACTCCAAAAAAAGGGAGACCAAAAAAGCAATTTCGTTTGCATATGGACGATTTTGATTATGATGTTGTTCGAAGAATGGTGTATGATTTTCACTTACGATTTAATGAACTGCCAACAATAAAATCATTAAAAGCTAAATTATCTGAAGCTATTAATTACAATGGGTCTGAAAAGACGTTGAGAAAAATACTTCACGAGATGGGATTTCGGTTCACTAAAATGGAAGATAATCGAAAACTTCTAATGGAAAAGCACGATGTAAGTCTCAAACGGATGGAATACCTCGATAAAATACGCAAATTTCGCGAATCAGGAAAAAATATCGTCTACATGGATGAGTCTTACATACATACATCCCACACTAAAGGGAAATCTTGGAGTGACGACAAGAAAAAAGGAGTAAAAAAGCCAATTTCAAAAGGTCAACGTTTGATAATAGTTCATGCGGGTAATGAAAAAGGCTTTGTACCCGGTGCCTTTTTAACGTATAAATCCACGGACACTACAGGTGACTATCACAATGAAATGAATAACGATAACTACGAAAAATGGCTGGTTAATCAATTAATACCAAATATACCCAGTGATTCTGTTCTAGTTATCGATAACGCACCCTATCACAACAAATATGTTGAAAGTCCCCCCAACTCAAACACCATTAAACAGGAAATGATCCACTGGTTAAACAGACACGAAATTCCAGTAGATCCAAAATTAACAAAAACCCAGATTTACGCTATTATATGTCAGCACAAGGAGAGGCATACAGAGTTTTCCGTGGACAAAGTACTTGCCGAACATGGGCACACTGTGTTGCGATTGCCACCATATCATCCGGATTTTAATCCAATAGAAAATATATGGTCTCAACTGAAAGGCTATGTAGCCTCTAGAAATGTGGGTATGAATTTAACTACAGTAAAAACATTATTGACTGAAAAAGTAAACATGATCGGGGCTGAAGATTGGAAAAAGGTTTGCGATCATGCAATCAAATGTGAGAATGAATATAGAAGCATTCAACACGGTTTAGACAATTACACTGATAGACTAGTGATAAATACGGCTGACAGTGACAGTGATGTTGATCTCTTTGAGAGCACAGATAGTGAAATGGAAGTAATTGAGAATTAGAATTATTATTATTTTTATTACAATGTCTCATTTTAACAATATGATTAATATTGTTTAATAGGTACACTACAGCTGTAATTTTCCAAAATAATTAAATACGAAAACATAATGGGAACATGTTTTTTTTTTATTTTATTTTACCCCAACCTAAAGCCATCACTATAGAAAAATTGGTGTATTTTATACTAATAATATATACTTAGTAATAATAATTATCAAAAGTAAAAAATAATTATCAAAATTTATAGTAATAATAATTATCAAAAGAAGCAAATCATAATTGTTTTAACAGCTCCTAATAGATACCGGACTGTTTGTATTTCGTGCGAGAGAGATAGCGCTCTACGAAGCCGAAATTAGCCGATTGTCTCTTTCCAAAGGTCGATGTGCAATATTTATTGCCGGGTACTGTACCTAAGTATATTTAACTATCCAGGTAGTAGGTACATAGAGTTTATATAGTTAATTTTTTTTTTGAACCAAATCACTGAAAGTCTTTTTCAATTTTGACCACCACAGAATACGTACTCACCTATTTCTTTTTAACCCAGACTGCTGATATAAAGTGGCACTTGCCATCATCGTGAATATGGTGCTCGTTTGTCGTCTTTGTAAAAATAACTTCAGTTGTATTGTATAATAAGCATTCTTTTGAGCAGGGTTTTCTCCTGCCCCTTATACGACCATGCCTTATATTAAGTCTGCCGTGTTCTATGTTGTAAGCTTGTGTGCTCGATTGAGGCCTCGTCTTTACTTAACTCAAGTTTAATTCACATAAAAAAGATTTTAGTAGCCTTGTATAGCAGTTATTTAATCCAGGATCACAACAACTAACCAAGCTTCTGCTACCACAGTACCTACATGTCACCCCCCCCCCATAAATCGTAGGTACCATCTCTAAAAGGTCGCTTTTTAGTAGACATTCGAATTTAGTCGGATCATCAGTGAAGGTTTTTTGTCGATATCTAATTAAAATCGTAATATTTCAAACTCATATTTTTACTTAATGTTATTCGATAAAGCGCACTAATGTTTGGTTCATAGTTCACAGTATTCACACCCACATACGTGTAGTATAGACGATATCTTGTAAATTGACGATAAGGTTATGACGTAGTCAGTATGATATTATTTAGCAGTATAAATGGGTGAACATACACGCACTCACATTCAATGGTTATCGAGATACATGATTTTTCTTAACGTTACTGCAGCAGGAAACTGAATATCTCGGAAACCTTAAGTTGGAACCACGGGTTGGAACTCACAAATTATTTTTTCAACACACTTGCTCGTAAAGTGAGCCTTATTCTATTCAATTTAGAACTATAAACTGGGCTATAAGTCACGCGTGCATAATATAATGAATCCTACAAAGTTGAATTGTGCCTTAGTGCAAATTACATGCGAGTAAACAGAGCATATTTTATTGATCCGGGTTACACATTAAATAAATGAGCGCGCGCGTCCAGGCGGCGCGCGGCCACGCGGCGCGCCTGCAGCAGCAGCGGCCCGCACTGCGCCTCCAAGCAACAATAGCGTGTGTACGTGTAATGGGACAGGGCTACTGACCGGCGCGACGCTCGGGGCTCCGCTGAGCGCGCGCGTCCAGGCGGCATTTACTTAGAGCCGAAGCAGAAGAAGTTTTGTCCTGGCCTTGAACCACAACCGTTGACATCTAGCATTAAATATTTAATGCCAAATCATTCCAGTGATTTGTCTATGTCGCCGACATACACTCAGGACGAGCTGGCACTTCAAATAATAATGTAGAATATAAGTTTGTTAACTGTACCTTCAACAGCTGCTTCAATTAAATTTTATGACCACGTATGTCTGTCTTTTACTCACAAGTGTGTTGAAAAACGTCGTATGTAACTCGTGAGCGTTGCTAATTACAGTCTCGGCTCAAATCAGAGCCTCGACTGTAATTAGCAACTTAGCTCACTTGTTACATAATATACTATTTCAGAGCACTAATTCCTAAACCCATAAGGCATCTTCACATGCACAATGTTACTCTCTACGATCATTCCTTTAGAATTTTCCAGCTGGAACAGCATGACCGTAGCAAGAATCGTTTTTTCAATTTTTTCCAAAACGACAATACGCACATTTTTTTAATTTGGCGCACATTTACAGCACATAACGATACATTTGTGCGCCCAATCACAGTTTTATAGAAGCAACTTTCCAGTTGCAGTAAGTGACAGACACGTCACTTACTACCAGGTGAGATGGATCAAACGAGGGTTTAGTCAGCAATAAAAAAAATCTGCAGTCTTTACCCTATACAAATAATTATGAGCTAGCTATTACAAAGGCAGGCAGGCGCGGTCGCAGACTAATTTTGGAGGGACCACATCTGAAATTTCGTGAGGGGGGGCAACTAAACTTTGGGAGGTCACAGCGGGGGACAAAATGTCACAAATGAATTATGTCGAGTAAATTTTCGACTTGCACAATGGGCACAATATTTACATAATACTTATTAAGTATAGGTTTTACACGGTCCTAATCTCAGTTACCTACTTATAGTTAATCTCTCTTATAGTTAATCTCTTATCACTACCACAAATAATGTTCA
Source organism: Stenoptilia bipunctidactyla (assembly GCA_944452665.1). Lineage (NCBI taxonomy): Eukaryota > Metazoa > Arthropoda > Insecta > Lepidoptera > Pterophoridae > Stenoptilia > Stenoptilia bipunctidactyla. Next base: position 18,533,020 of record OX101745.1, read on the forward strand.
ACGGTGTCTACATACCTTTTAGCCAGACTGTGAAAAACTTAGGTATAATAATAGATCGCACACTATCTTGGATACCACAGATTACTGAGGTGAGTAGGAAGATCTTTGCCGCGGTGAATTCGCTCAAGCGTCTTCGAAATTTCCTCCCTGTTGCCACTAAAATTGCGCTAGCACAATCTCTCCTACTTCCTATTCTCGACTATGCGGATGCTAGCTATCTTGACTTAACTGAAGAACTTCTTAATAAACTTGAGCGGCTCCAAAATCTCTGCACAAGGTTTGTATTTGGATTACGCAAATACGACCACATATCTGAATTCCGAACTAATCTCAAGTGGCTTCCCATTCGACTTCGTTGGAATACTCATATCCTATCTGTAGTCTACCGTATTCTGTATGATAAAGCCATTCCTGTTTACCTGCAAAACCGCTTTAACTATCGATTCAACAACAACGATCGTAACTTGCGCTCTTCCTCAAACCTTCTCCTTGCAACACCATCACATACTTCCATCCTTTTTTGTGCGATCGGTGTCGCTTTGGAATGACTTACCCTTAGAGATCCGCAAAGCTCCCAGTCCTTACACCTTCAAAAGGATGCTTAAACGTTATTACCTCGTGAAACACTGCTCATCGTAACTTATTAATAAGTATGTGTATGTATTATTAATATGTAAGTCTATATTATATAAATAATATTTATGTATATTTATGATTAATATGTATGATATGTATTTAGTCTATTTTATGAAATCAGTACCACCGCCCACCCTAATTTCCTCTATTCATGTCCTGTCCTTCCTGGGTTGCCTGGTAGAGATCGTTTTGAGGGATAAGGCCGCCTTTGTGCAAATATTTTAAAATTTATTGTAAAATGTTACTAATGCTGTTGGTGTACAATAAAGAATTATTATTATTACCTACTTTGTTTTTCTCTTTGTGATGATATTTGATGTCTCATATCCATTGAAGGATTATGGAATCAGAGGTTTTTTTTTCTAGCTACTACTTACTCTGTTTAGTTGTTCACTTTTTATTGGAACTTTCAATTTAAAATGTACCTATGATTAAGTGATATTCCCTGTGCCGGTCCCCCTGCCTAAAGGTAGGTGACTCCGATTCAATTCAATTTCGTGGCGTTTTGGTTGAGTCCTATGCTTACGAGTACTTGGCACGTACAAGTAATAACTGGGTACTGGGATATTTTTGAGAGGAATTCTTATAGAGTCTGTAAGTAGATAATGTGAAAAAATACGTCGACTTGTTAAAACTAATACTTACTTACTTTCTTTGACGGATCAGTTTAGTCTGTGTTTTAGATCTTGTACAGAGGAGAGGATCGCCTCAGTTGATGATCAGGTCAAAGATGACAGCCGGTCTGGGAAGGAACGGACTCTTCATAAAATATTGCCGGGTTCCGCAATTTCGAGAGCGGTAATATTTGGCGTCAGATTTTATAAGAACGGTGGTCATTGGCCAGGTGCACCTTGACGGTTTTCTTCCACCAACCTTGGGTCACACAAGCAGATTAGTCGCCCTTTACGACACGCTTACCCAGGATCGTATTCTAAGCCGACCCTATATATTTACACGGCTAATTAAAATAAAATAAATAAATATCAGCAACATCTTGGTGGTCCTATATCTAAAAGTATTAAACACGGTTCGTGATACGCGGAAAAAACTTTATTTATCGAAACAATAACAGAAAATTGCATTTGAAAACGTTAATCTAAAAATCGTTTACGAATGCGTGACAACGTGGCGAAATAATATTTTGTCACATATCTTTATAACGTTTCTATCTTACTAATATTATAAATGTGAAAGTTTGGATGTATGGATGTTTGTTCCTAAATCACTGGAGAACGGCACAACGGATTTGGATGAAATTTGGCATAGTGATAGTGTACAGTCTGTAATAGCATATAGGCTACTTTTTATCCCGAAATTCCCGCAGGGTTCGAAATTGCGCGCGTAAAACCGCGCGTAATAGCTAGTAAGGTACATTTATGCCCACCAAGCCATTAAATTTATCGGCTTGGTAACTCGGTGCTTGATCCAAACTTGGTTGAACTGAAAAAACTAAATCTTCTTTTGTAAAAATATACCTACCTACATCAAGGCCAAAATCCCCCAGCTGGCCCAGAGCTGGTTTCTAGAAGTGGTTTCATACATACATACCCTAACGATTGTCTGATTATAGTTCCACATTGTACAGAAGGCTAGATCAAGATCCAGCTTTGATCAAGCTTACCAAATCTATCAAATTTTCCCAACCAATTATTAACTTTAATGTTCAGGGAATAGAGTTCAGATTAAATTAATTTTTAAATCTATTTTTTTAATGATTTGGAAAGGTCTTCTTTGGAGTTCTGTATATACAGACCTACTGTTTATCGTGCCCTACAAAGCACGTTAATTGATCGAGAACGATTGATAATATAATGGCAAACCATTATTTTACCGACTGTTGCATTATCTGCTAGATCCTCTCCGCGAATAGGAAGGCCATAGCCGCCTGATTGTTTAAGAAAAATGTCGCATTAACATTTTTTTTATGTTTGTATTTAAAGAGTAATTTCCATAGTAATGTTCATAGCTGACCTGTCTGATTTTTGACAATTCATGTAGTGTATTAAAACAACATAAAGTCAAAAATATTGGCGTGTGGCGTCGCCTTAAGAAAAGCGCTACCCCATCTATTCCCGTGGGTGTCGTAAGAGTCGACTAAGGGACAAACCAGAGGACGGGCAGCAGCGTCCTTTTGTGTATATTAACATCACACTGCGATCGCCAACCCGCCTGCCAAGCGTGGCGATTACGGCAATTCCCCCCCAAATTATGAATCGCAAACAAAGGCCCCGGCCCCTAGTCCCCGGCGGTCCCGCTAGTCTCGATCAAGGTAGCGATCGAGGAAACGGCGGGGCAGGGGGTGCTAAGAATCCCCGGGTTCGACCAGGCTACCAACGACGACCCTTGGCCCTGGCGACATACAATGTTAGGACACTGCGGACAGACGAAAAGATTGTTGAGCTGGAGGAAGTATTGAGTGGATTGCATTGGGATATCCTGGGGTTATCTGAAGTCCGTAGACAGGGAGAGGAATCGATAATCCTGAAATCCGGCAATCTTCTCTACTTCCGGGAGGGCGACCAACTGTCCCAAGGTGGTGTCGGGTTTCTCGTCCACAAAACCCTCGTGACCAATGTTACAAAAATCGAAAGCGTGTCAAATAGGGTAGCGTACCTGATACTCAGAATTTCCAAACGGTATTCGTTGAAGGTCATACAAGTCTATGCTCCGACCTCGACACACTCCGATGATGAGGTGGAGGCTATGTATGAGGACATCTCCAAAGCCATACACAGCTCCAAAACTCATTTCAACGTGGTCATGGGGGATTTTAACCCAAAATTAGGCAAACAAAGCGGCGATGAGCAGAAAGTGGGGCAATTTGGAGTCGGAGTCCGGAACGTCCGAGGCCAGATGCTGGCCGAGTTCTTGGAGAAGGAGGGCCTCTTTATGATGAACTCATTCTTCAAGAAACTGGAACACCGCAAATGGACTTGGATAAGCCCCGATGGTCACACCAAAAACGAGATAGACTTTATCATGTCAACGAGAAAACAGATTTTCAATGATGTCTCTGTGATCAATGCCGTGAAAATCGGTAGCGATTACCGCATGGTAAGAGGCACATTGAGTCTGAATCCAAAACTGGAGCGATCTCGACTGATAAAGTCTGTACTTCGTCCTGCACCCATCCAGATCTAAAACCCCGAAAGCTTTCAGCTCGAATTGCAGAACCGCTTTGAATGCCTCGGCGACTGCGTCGATATGGACGACTTCAATAACAGGTTTGTGGAAACTGTCTCCACGGCTGGGTCTAAGTTCTTTAAAACCCGCCGTGCAAAAGGAACCGGAAAAATCTCAGGCTCTACCCTTAAACTCATGGAAGAAAGACGCAAAAAGATCCTGCAGTCCCCGGAAGATGCTTCTCAGTATCGGCGGCTTAATAGACAAATCTCCAAGTCCCTAAAACGTGACCTATGCCGGTTTAATACAGACCGTATTGAAACGGCTATCGAGCAAAACAAGGGCTCAAAGGTCTTCGCGAGAGATTTGTCTATAGGCCAGAACCAACTGACGAAGTTGAAAACGGACGACGGCAGGGTTGTTTCGTCTAAACCCGAACTTTTAAGGGAAGTTGAGAAGTTCTACGGACAGTTATACACGACAACACGGGCACCTGTTCAAGACATGGCAAAAGACCCACAAGCCAAATTAACCCGACACTATACCGAAGATATCCCAGACGTCAGCCTGTACGAGATTAGTATGGCCCTTAAACAGCTTAAAAACAACAAGGCGCCGCCGGGTGATGATGGAATTACAGCCGAGCTTCTGAAAGCTGGTGACAAACCTGTGCTTAAGACCCTTCAGAAGCTGTTCAATTACATCATCCTCGAGGGCAAAACGCCCAAAGCGTGGCTCCAAGGCACTATGCCTTGTCTTGTTCTACAAAAAAGGGGATAAAACCCTTTTGAAGAACTTCAGACCCATTAATTTGTTGAGCCATGTATACAAGCTGTTTTCAAGAGTTATTACGAACCGTCTCGTACGCAGGTTTGACGACTTCCAGCCTCCCGAACAAGCCGGTTTCCGAAAAGGCTTTAGCACAATAGACCACATCCATACGCTGCGGCAGGTTATAGAAAAGACGGAGGAGTATAACCAGCCACTTTGCTTGGCGTTTGTGGACTATGAGAAAGCCTTCGATTCGATTGAGACCTGGGCTGTACTGCAGTCTTTGCAGCGGTGCCAAATTGACTATCGATACATCGAAGCGTTAAAGTTTTTGTACAAAAACGCCACTATGTCAGTCAGTCTTCAGGATCAGAATTCGAAGCCTATCCAACTGCAGCGGGGCGTCAGGCAAGGCGACGTTATATCGCCTAAGCTGTTCACCGCAGCGTTGGAAGATGTCTTCAAGCTTCTGGACTGGGATGGGCTCGGCATCAACATCAACGGCGAGTACATCACTCACCTTCGATTCGCGGATGACATCGTAGTCATGGCTGAGACCCTGCAGGACCTGAGTAAAATTCTCGATGACCTCAGTGGAGCCTCGCAGCGAGTGGGCCTTAAAATGAACATGGATAAGACGAAGATCATGTCGAACGTCCATGTTGCACCTGCTCCTGTGGTAGTTGGAGGCACCACGCTCGAAGTTGTTGACGATTATTCTATACCTAGGACATAAAATCCAGTTAGGTAGGTCCAACTTTGAGAAAGAGGTCAATCGTCGGATCCAACTCGGCTGGGCAGCGTTCGGGAAGCTCCGTAAAATCTTCTCGTCGCAAATACCGCAGTGTCTGAAGACAAAGGTTTTTGACCAGTGTGTGTTGCCAGTGATGACATACGGCACTGAGACGTGGTCGCTAACTATGGGCCTTATAAATAAGCTTAGAGTCGCTCAGCGGGCAATGGAAAGGGCCATGCTCGGAGTTTCCCTGCGGGATCGAATCAGGATTGAGGAGATTCGCAGGCGAACCAATGTCACCGACGTAGCCAGAAGGATTGCAGAGCTGAAGTGGCAAATGGTAGGGCACATAGCTCGCAGAACAGATGGCCGGTGGGGCAGAAAAGTTCTCGAGTGGCGGCCACGTACTGGGAGACGCAGCGTAGGCAGGCCCCCCGCACGATGGACCGACGACCTGGTCAGAGTCGCCGGTAAACGCTGGATGAGGGCGGCGCGGGACCGAGCGACGTGGAAGAGCTATGGGGGAGGCCTATGTCCAGCAGTGAACGTCTACAGGCTGTGGATGATGATGATGATGATGAAAGTGCAAATAATAGCTCATTATCGGTTAATTCCAAATCATTTACTTATATTAGAAACTGCAGCAAGGATTTTAATATTTCACCCTCTCAAGTTACTCAATAGACTTCTAGTATCATCCACTTAAAATGAAAATCTCGATATCGTTTCTAAGAAATGAAATCAAGTCTGCACCAATAGTTTAGATATAAACAGGCAGCATTTAAATGGAAATATCATCTTTATACATTCACATACTTAACAAAAAGTAGTTTGACGGGTCAGAGACTGTATGGATCGTGAATATTACTCTTTAAGGCCAAAGGGCCGGTTTAGAGAGCACTTAAATTTTTTGAGCTACAGGGAATTTAAATTTGCGATTTCCTTGAGATTCTCAGCTACCACTGGCGTCCGCACGGTGCGGCCCATTACATACCACTGACTGCGGTTGAACTACAGCTTGAACGAGTCTTCAACTACATGGCTAAATAATTTAGTGTATACAAAATACATATCAACTTTATTTATTTCTTAAATTACCTTCCATATTGTCAAACTAGGTAGGTACTACACTTACCTACTTAATCGATTACTTTCCATTCATTGCAAGTAAAAGTCAACACATTTAACTAATGATTGCTTATCTAGGTTATTAAAAATAAATGTGAATTTAACACCAAAAACTCATATATTTTATGTAAATAAATTAACATTTATACAATATACAAACATAATTGATTAATTTGGGAGATCACAATGTTTCTTTCTCACATGAAAACGTAAAGACGTATTGTACTTCGTTGCAAACGGACAAACTTCACATTTAAATTTCTTTTCACTCGAGTGTTTATATTTGTGCTGAACTAGATTAGCGGGCAGTATTGTTGCATAATCGCATTGATCACACTGGTATCGTTTTTTACCCGTCACATGAGCTTCCTCATGGTACTTCAGAATATATTTATTCATCGATTGAAACGGACACTTTGTGCATTGTAATTTAACGCCCTGGTCATAATGCTTTTTGCTGTGTTTTTGCATAGCATCATCATAATAAGTCTTATACCTACAGCCACTAAAACTACAATGAATAGTCGTAGCGTTCTTGTGCCTTAATATATGTTGAGTCATACTCACTTTGCTTGCCGATTTATATTCACAATATTTACACTTAAGTGTCACTTGGTGGTGGCTTTTCATGTGTTTTTCTAAATCAGGTTGCCGGACTAATTCGCCGCATGTCTGACATTGCGTTTCCTCAAACATTCTATGATTTTGTTCGTAATGTAGTCGCAACTCTTCCCAAGTGACACATTGAACTGGACATTTTGTGCATTGGTAGTGGTCTTTTGATTCGATTTCTTCTTTTTTAATTACAACTTCGTTTGGTTTTTCAACGGCATGAGCTAGAGCAACATGGTTACAAAGTTGCACCTCATCCAAGAATGTTTCTGAACAGTGTTCACACTTCTGCTCCTGATTTGATGTCCCAACTTTTGGGTGTTTCAGCAACATATGTCTCCTATATCCTTCTTTTCCTACAAACCGTTTACTACAACTACGGCACTCATACCAAATATTAAAATGGTCTTTCTGTAAATGCACTTTTAATTGACGTTTATCGAAAAAACTTTCACTGCACATGTGGCACATAATTGACTTGGGGAGGTCTTTTTTGTGAATACATCTCATATGTTTTGAGAGCCCTCCTTGCGTGGCGAATATAAGACCGCATAGTGAACATTCACGGATAGCTCGCATATGACTATGTGCCAACATCTGTTCTCGAGACTCAAAGCTCTTATTACAAACATCACAATAAGTATCTTTATCGTGTTTTCTTTTAACATGACGTTTAAGACTTTCAACTTTTTCAAAAGACAAGCTGCAAATACTGCATTTTAACTTAAAATTCTCTTTCAACGCGTTGTGCTTTCGTCTCATATGTAATTTAAGAAATCCTAAAGAAGAAAACACTAAAGGACATTCTTTACACATGATATCACCTGTTTCAGTATTTTCACAATTCTCAGCTATTTCTTTAATCACAGTTTTAGGTTTTACATTGCCGTCATCATCCACTTCATGATTTCGTTGTACATGCCGCGCATAAGTTTCGCGTTTTCCAAAAACTTTGTTGCAAAAAGGGCAGTTGTACATTACATCTGGCACTGGTTCCTCTGTTTTAGAATGTTTTCTTTGTACGTGTATAATTAGGCTTCTATATTTATCATAGGCGAGTCCGCAATCAGGACAAATATACTTGAAAGCTTCTTCAAAAGCTCCGTGTTTTCGTCGCATGTGCATTCTTAATCTAGCTTTCCCTTTGAAGACTAGAAAACAAATTTCACAAGTTTTTTCTAAGCCATCTTCCTGAGAGCCATCGCTGTGTTTTCTTTTGATGTGAGCGACTAAGCTGTTCTTTGTCTCATAGGACATTCCACAAGAATCGCAGATATGTTCGAAGGATTTCCTGAACGCTTTATGCTTTCTTCTTTGGTGCATAAGTAATGTTTTATCAGTTTTAAATACTAGATGGCATATTTTACAAATGTGTTTCAGTGAGTTGTTTTTATTCATTTTAATATCTTCCATGTCTTGTTTGTTCTCATTGACAACTTGTTCAAAAGTAAGTATTACGGCTTCATGATTAGGTGGTTGTGCGTTGACATCTGGTTCCTGTTTCTCTTCCTTGATCTGCCCATCATACATGTTTACATCATCATTGTCTATAAACTGAAAAGAAAAAAAAGATGTCTTAAGTTCAATATAAAAGGTAATACGTATTAAACTTGATCACAGTGCTTTTATAACACCGAAACATCAAGTAAAACGAGATAAAATCGAGTAAAAATTTAGAAAAAAAACTGTCTTCTACCCGCATAAGTTCGGATCCCTTGAAATTTCTTGATAAAATATAGTCTAAGTATAACTTTCCCCAAGAGCAGGGCTATTAAATGCAGAATTTTAGAAATCAAACAGGTAGTGTAAGGGCGTGGATCCATCTCTATGGTACGGCGCCGTTGCCAGTAAACGGCGTCGTGCACGGCGCACCGCTTCATATGTTCTCTTAAAATTATCTCCATCATGGTTCATTATAGAAACAGCACCGTACGGCACTGCGCCGCGTCGTCCACGGCGGCGGCGTCGTCCACGGCGGATACGGCAAACGGCACCGTACCAGGCCTGGCTCACTCCGCGCGGTACATCCGTTATTTACCTACAGCGAAGCGCTCCGCCGGCGGATTTCGAATGGGTCGAGTGTCACGCGCGCGCCCGTCGGGACGTTGTAGATACCTACCTACCTAATAGCACTAGCAGTAATTCTATGATCGAGGTCGCAAATAGTATTTAAAAATGGACATAAAAAGAAACAAATATTCAATTAGATTATGTTTAGATTTGATTATGTTCAATTTAGTAAACAAAACATAGGTAGTATTACTAATTATTCGTCGTAACTTTTCTTTCATTTTGTACTTTAGGTAAGTTGAAATAATACTTTTTACAAAGGTAGAATAACAGTAATACCTACATCGGTAGATACTTAATTACAAGTAAGGAGATTAATTATTCTTCACTAAGCAGCAACCCTAACAGCGTAAGAAAAGATAAGAGGCATGCGATAGAAAGAGACAAAACTTCTAGATATGTATATAAATTTGCAGGTACGTAATGCTGTGCGAGCTGAATTCCACCGTATCGCGTCGTAGCAAGACTCGAATTTATTTAGATCTTCTTGCGGAGTAATTCTTATGTACCCCCGGGGTACAGAAGAATTACTCCGCACTATTACTTATTCCCCGGTACTATTACTTATTCTGTGACGGTACCGTATAGATGAATCCACGCTCTTAATATTTACTATAATTTCAACAGTGTACGATCATGGTACTTGCGACAGCATTGTAATACATTAAATTATTACTGATAATTTCTGAAATTAGCTCGATCAAACGTTACGCTCTCATTTGGCTCATTTTTATATCTATCCCATTGTATTGGATGGATATGAGGCTTGGGCTATTAAAGAAGACCTACGAACACAATTGGAAGCATTTGAAATGTGGACATATAGACGCATGCTTTCTATTAGTTGGACCCAGAAAGTGACCAACTTCAGTATTCTGCAACAGGTAGGCCAGAAACGCAGCCTTATGCTCACGGTTAAAAAGCGGAAAATTGTTCATTTGCTCCGACATCAACGGCATCCTCCAGCTGATAATGATGGGTAAAGTTGCTGGAAAACGAAAAGTGGGGCGTACAAAGAAGTCGTGGTTGCGAAATATTAGTGAGTGGACCGGGATAGCTAAAGCGGCTGAGCTATTCCGTCGGGCAAAGAATAGAGAGGACCGTACGAAGGTAATTGCTGACCTTCACTAGTTGGAGAGGCACCCTAAGAAGAAGAAATCAAACAATGAAGTTCAGCTTCATTTTAATAGTACAAGGTGCTCCTTTTGATTTACCATAAGTCTAGGGTATTAATGGGACTATGTTATAGTAGAATCAAATAACATGTGAATTATTTTTTATTTTTTTTTCATACAAAATAATTCAATTAAGTAAAAACATCTTATTTAAAACACCTTTACGCGAAGGATGACAACGTGGCATTTTCTATCCCTTTTTAATCGCCATGCACAAGTAAGTACCTAGGTAAAGTTCGCAACGTTTTGCGTTGTACATTGTATGCAACGTTCATCAACGATTAAAATGTTATGGTTGTTTATTGTATGGCTTCAGTGACACGCATCTATTAAATAAATGTTATAGAGATTTTACAAGGGTGATAATTTATGAACTCATCATATTTGTATAGTAGCCATTTGAGACAGACTAAAATGCTTTATGGATATTAAGAACAGGTCAACCACCAGCTTTCAGAAGCTTAGTTGGTGTTATCAAGACATTTTATATAATATTAAAGTCTTCCATGCTGGTCTGGGAGCGAAAACAAAAACATAGAATGCACCAGTTGCGTCTCTTCTCGGACATACTGTAAAAGTCAGTTAAGGGACAGAGGTTTTATTGAAGATTATTTGGGCGATAGGCAGACCCCCTGTCACTGGAATTGTCTCTCTCCATTTTTTTAATACCAAATTTTTTTGTCAAATGTTGAAAATGACTCCAGGTGATTTTATAGCCCCCGGTGTTCTTTCTACCCCATAAAGGATATAGGCGTGAATTTATGTATGTATTAAAAAGTATAGTATGTTTCTATTTCTCATGGTAAATAGTGATCATGAAGTCTTGCTCTTAGACATGCATCAATAAGAAACCTATTCATTTGGGGTTTAAAAGAACCAGGACTTTAGGAGTCAGAAAAAAAAGACATTCTATTATTATTGTGGTAAAAGCAATCATATAAAATTTGGTTCACTAAAAGTTTCAACTTGAGAATATCTTCCTTAAGTTTTAAAATTTATTATGATATTAAAAAATTAGGACATAATGCAAACCATAGTTATAAATACTTTAAAATTGGTTAATACATAGTCACATGACAATTAATTTGAATTAGTTTAGTACCAGTCATAGTTAGGTTAGAGCAGAGGTTCCCAAACTTCTTGCGTCGTAAAGCCCTTGCTATGTTTTATGGCTTTGGGTAGACCCCCTACTTACCTGACATTGACTTTTTGATATCGTCTACATTCTACAACTTAATTTTTTTTATAAACATATACATATTTTACTTTTTAGGTAGGTACTATTATAAATAATGTATATGTCTATACATATATTAGGCACTATTTTATTTCATGGACCTCCTAATTTTTTTTCGCAGTTGTACCCCTCGCACATTGTCATAGACCCCTAGGGGTTGATATAGACCACTTTAGGAATCACTGGGTTAGAGAGACAAACAGCACCGTAACTAATTTGTAAGTTATGTACTTTTTAATTAATAAAAAATTGGAACTTTATCTATATCTTTGAAAAATAAAGTAAAATGTACCAATCAACTAACAAACAACTAAAAATGGAAAAAAGTCTATCAAAATATTCAAGAATAGTTACTAATAAGATTCTTATTAGAAAATTTAAATAATCATTATTTACTCACATCATTAAAATCTAGCGCCACCTCAATATCTTCTACTTTTATATTGACTTCTGGTTCCAAAGCTTCCGTAATTATAGTCACCGGTGTAAGAACTTTTTCCTTAATATCCTTAAATGGATCTTCAAGATGCTTTTTCTTTTTTTTCTTCTTCTTCTTAGGCTTTATCTCATAACACATTTCTTCTTCAGGCAAGAATGATGTAGGATCTTTTCGCTCCTCTTTGATTTGAATATTTTCATAAGATTCTGTTTTGATCTCATGCCCCAATTTAAGTTTGGGCATGTTTTTGTACTATTTTTCTAAAAAAAGAAGTAAAACCCATGAATAAAACAATTCTTTGTGGCTAAGTACAAGGCCCACAAATAATCTAAAGTACTATCTGAAAAAACCTAACAAAGTCTATATGAATCAGGATGCTTATAATACCTCCAAGTAGTGTCCATAACAAAAGCTATTTAAACTTACTTTGGCACATATAAGAGCTATGCCTATTTATAGATAAGAGTTTGCAACCTATTTTCCATTAATAATAATCATCTAATATTGTTATACTAAGATAGACTTTAAATTTATAATTATTAAAGATTCTTCCCATCATATTTTAAATACTAGTACAGCATTATATTTATAAACAAATTGGAATGTTTATAAATTAGAAGATGGGTTCATACATTATGATGCATTAAGAATGCAATCTATAGTTATAAGATCTTTGTAACTAATTATTTTTATTTCTCTATTAATTTGAAAAAAGTTCTTTTATATTACATTTGTAAAACAAAAATAGAATGGTTCATAAAACTCAAGAACTGAATGTATGTATTAAATGTCCTTAGTTTTGTAGTTTGTTTATAAACAAAACTGGAATCACTCAATTTAACCATAAATACAGAAAAAGTCAAGTGAATGTAGTACACAATTTATTGACAATTATAAAACACATTTAAAATATATTCAATTCTATAGTAAAGTAGGAAAATTACTTAGTTACACGTCATAATTGAAATTTTATTGCATACCTACCAACTTATCGTTATCATAAAAGTTATCCGCAGTGTATCTATTGTACTAACATAATTAAAAAACTAACTTCTACACCTCATAACTTAGTCTCCATTGTGTTAAAAAATCAATAATCTGTAATAAATGTACACAAATTATCAAAAATAGCGAGCAAAGCAACAGACAATCAGTCCAAAAACATAACTTTGTGACATTTATGACGGACGTGGACATTTGAATGACATTACTAGATCGGATTAAAAACTTCAGACTTGACAATGGTTGACCCGAAACATTTTTGTTACATTTAATTAAATCCAAATTAAGGGTATATTTTATAAAAAAAAAATACGTTAGGGGATTAAAAATTACGCTGATAAAGACACGTGCGGCTGGTGTTTTAAAATGAAAGTATTAAGAATAAACATCCAGCTACTAACTAAAAATAGTGTACTTATAAAACAAGGACAGTCGGGGCAACCGTGTTAATAGAAGTTGAGATTCAACCGTACTTTATTAGAAGTTGAGATATGTTATGTTTACGTATGTTTTTTTTTGTATTTTTAACCTTTCGGCACTATCTAAGATACTCATCGTATAATACATTTCATTTACAACATATTATCATATTGTGAAAATTGGACAGTTTTGTTAGAATATATTTCATTTTCAACAAAGCTAGTCTCTGTAGACTAGCTTAGTCCTCTGTCAGGTGGTTTTGTCAACATTACGCTACATGTTAATTTTTTTGTAAAGCTGATCAGCCATTATACATTAAACAGCTGGGCTCGGATTTTTATACTCGACCAATTCAACACGCGACCTTGGCAAGAGAATTCAGAGCATTTATGTTTTGGTTAACCAGTTTTGAGTCAAAGTCAAAAGAATCTTTATTTCGTAAGTATTTAAATACATTTGAAATAAGTCAAACAATTTACAAATTGAACTGAATCTACCACCACTTCGGAAAGTCGATCTGTTGAGAAGAAGTGGGAAGAAACTCAACAGCAATCACCTTTTAAAAATACACAATAACAATAACAACCAGGGAATCCCATCTTCTTGCATCCGGATATCTTTTAGTATTTTTTTTATATAACACTTATTCTTAAATCTATCGAAGGGTTAATCTTAAATATTTTGGAATTTTATTATAAAAGTGTATACATTGACCCATGAACGAGTTGGTGAACGAGATAGAGATCGCTACAGAGGTGAGAGAGAATACAGATCATGTGGATGGAGATGAGAATAGTCGTGGACAGAGAAGGGACACAAACACGGACGTGGACATGAAGATGGGGAAGTCAGAGTCAAATTCAAAAAAGTAACATAGTCATAAAGTCTTCAGCAAAACGACCTGGCACCGCTAGCAGCACCCGTTCACGAGTATAACGCAAGCACCAGCCATCACCCTCCTCAATCATATTTTAGGGAAGAGGGTGACCCGACACCCGATGCTACCGCTAGCTATGCCGCCTGAGGGAGCATGACGTTCTTGCTGTTGTATGGATATGAAGGAGATGGAGATGGCGTTGGATAAGAAAGAGATGGAGATGGTGTTGGAGATGGAGTTGGATATTGAGAACTTTTCAAAAACAATTTACAACCAAGGACTTTTATCGTCCATATATTCAGATATTGTATAAAAGCCTTTACTACACAATTTTTGTTTCATAGTTTCTTTAAATTTATTAAGACTTACTTGAATATTTGTGGGAACCTTATTATAAAAACGTATGCATTGACCCATAATTAATGAGTTAGTGACTTTATGAAGTCTACTATCATAGTCGGCTAGCTTGTAATTATTTCTAGTATTAACATTATGCAAGTCACATTTTCTATGGAACATATTCAAGTTCTTTTTTGCGTACATTTTTATCACATTTTTTACGAATCCACTATGTAGGGCTCTATCTACAGTGAGCTATGCAAAGTTATTGTCTGAGAAAATGTTCAAACTCATACATTAAAATATAATAAACAGATATACTTATTAATTCAAATTGAAAGTTTGCAGCATGCGTATAGATTAAACTTAATAGATAGAATTGTGGAAAGGGCCGTTTTATATGTGTAAGAAGTTAGTCAGACCGCATCTTTTATTCAAGTCAGTGGGTGGTCTACTAAGGACATCTTGTTCACTCTCGATATGTACATTCATTTCTAATGTCATTTGTCAGTCCGAATTATCAATGTTGATTGAATAATGATAACCTAAAACTGACTGAACTCTGGTTTGTTTACTTTCATTAAAATCTGCACAATTATTATTTTTATAGATAATTCACGATAATGAATCTGCGAATGATAACTAAACGTCTTAATCCACTACTATTAATTAAGCCGCTGAATCATAATTCAACTTATTTAACACAAGTTTTTGGTATTCATACATCTAAATGTAAGTTATTAGTTTTCTTCTATCGGTTTGTGCTGTAAATTGTATATTTTATGTAATTTCGTTTATTTTCCTTGAATTCCAGCACTGAGACATGGTGAATATGAATGGCAGGATCCTAAGTCGGATTCTGAAGTGTAAGTTAAAATAAAATATTCACTGTTTACTTATTGGAAACTTTTGATACAATAGTAGGTACTTTATACTCCAGTAAACTGAATATTACCTTAATAACTTTAATTTTTTATTGTTTCAGTGTAAATATTGTGTATATAGATAAAGATGGAAAGAGAACTAATGTGAGGGGTAAAATTGGTGATAATGCACTTTATTTAGCTCACAGATATGGTATAGAAATGGAAGGTAAGAATTATTTATTTGGCAACAGTTTTAAAGATAAATATTTGCTCGCTATACATCTAAATTTAGCCTTCTACATGAAAATTAAATAGCAGTTATCAGTATTTTTTTATTTCAAACTTTGTAATTGCCATTCTAGTAAAATTTATTATTTTATAAGAACCTTTTTGACAAATGCAAAATAGTGGAAACATAACTTCTTTCCTGTTCTTGAGTGACATTCTTGGCATAAATTACCACACATTTTTGGCTGTGTTTGAGTATTTTTTAAGTTGAACTCTAACTTAAAGGGAAGTCTTACGGTTTTTCTAACATTGCCTTAACATCATTTAAAAAAATAAAATTGCCGTCACTTCAAGGTTTTGTTTCTCTGATATCTGAAAAAAAATGTTTATTTTAGTAGGTACATTATTTACAGATCAGTTGCCGGGGCTTCCCAGAAAGTAATCCGAAGATACTTGTGTTGGGAAAGCTTTGCTCTTTCTACTTTTAAATTAAATACAGAAAACATCCTTATAATTTATTTTGTCTGATCACAAATATGCTGTATAATGAATAGTGATGAGGTTTCTGAAAATAATCTAAAAAAAGTGACTTGGTTTTGGAAGATCTCAAAATATTGCTGAAAAGAAACCCAATAATTTTAACAAAGTTCTTTTTCATTGCGTTTATTCACATGAATACCAACCATATGAATATAAGGATAGATAATACCTATAATATATTAATGACTCTCCCCTACTTGGGTGCAAAATTTCATCTCAAACTGCTGCCTTCAAAAACTCAGCCTGATAACAAACATCCATCTCTACAAACCTACAATCATTCCCATTTCCTCCTCTAATTTACTTTATTTCTATATCAACATAAATGTAGAGACGACATGGTTGCACATAATTTCAATACCTATCTGGTCAGATTGGATAAAATAATTCTATAGATTTTGAGATGTTTGTTCTCATTGAGGTAAAGTATAAAAAAATACCACAGTTTTGGCCAACTAATCCTGGATAGATATATTTCTTAATTTATTCACAAACTTTCATTAATTTACAATGGATTCAAAAGAAAGAAACATGATTGTTTTACTTATGAGATATGTTGAGGAATATTTTCAAGGTGACATATTTCTTTTTCAACTTTCTACCTACGACTGACATTTTTGGTAACAATGCTTAAAAAAACTCAGCCAATTAGCGTATATGCGCGTAACATCATAAAATGAGGTGAGCGCGTGATCTCGTGACTAGCGGTATACTACATTAATGTTCCCTACACCATTTTTTATCATTTACTTTATGTTCCGCGCCAAAAATCTAGCCCCTCTGAAGTGGTTGCAATGCGTTTCGGGCAGTTGTTTTACTTGCAGAATACCTGCGCGGAGCGTCTCGCACCAACTTCAGAGCGGACTATGGTATGGCCCACGAGAAAAAAAATAAAAGGGCACTGACTCAATTTCTACCAAGTTTTACACAAACTCATACGATACTCATGTTTTAGTCGTTTACGACATATTTGCGATAATTTACATACACTTTTTTGTGTCGTTTTTACAAAAAGGGTACATTGGTAGAGAGACGTCAATGCCCATTTATTTTTTTTCTCGTGGGCCATACTTTAGATATTCGGTGCGATCTATACTTGGCCTCCATCTTTGATTGTAAGTGGAGATGTAAACACACGATAGAGGTCGCAGATGATAAAACACAGGTCAAGGAAGGCAACCATTACTTTGGTAGGCTTTTGTTATAATTTTTTTTAATAATAATTACACCTCCTTTTGTAACTTTGAATATTTTATTTATTTATTAATCCTTCATTGTTCATATACACAAAAGAGGAAAAAAAGAACAATCGGAAAGAAAAAAAACACAATGTACGCAAAGGCGGCCAAATTACTAGTGAGCGATCTCTACGAGGCATACATTTTTTTTATAATATGCCTATAAAAGGATTACCTACATATCACATTTTGTACTTTTCGACTATTTATATGTATGCAGGAATTCTGTTGGCGTATTATTATGAAAAAAAGTGGAATTTATATTAATATTAGAAAATGTTCATTTCAGGAGCCTGCGAAGCGTCATTAGCGTGCACCACGTGCCATGTATACGTAAACCATGACTATTTTGACAAACTACCTCCTTCGGAAGAAAAAGAGGACGATTTACTGGACATGGCTCCATTTTTGAAACAAAACTCTAGATTAGGTAAGAGGTTTTTTACGGCGCCTTAACCCGCTTTTGAGGTCAATCTCTCTTGATGGAAGGAATGGGCTACATACATACATACAACATTTCACGCCTGTCTCCCTTTGCGGTAGGCAGAGACAACAGAACGCCAATTGCTACGATCCATCCAGACATACCTTTAGCGCTTCCTCCACATTCATTAATCTTTTAATATATGATCGCCGGTTACGGGATTTTTAATAGGCCCTTTTGAAGTATGTCGCTACGTCCAAATTGGCCACATACATTAAGAAAAAAAAAACTTTTTTACCGTAGCTCTTGTACCCGAGTCTCTCCTGATGGAAAGAAAAGGCTGTTCATGAATATTGCCGGTAGTATTTGGCGTATACGAAGAGTAGTCACTAGCCACTCGAGCCCTGAAGGAGTTGACCCGTTGAGCCTGACCACCAAGAGGGGTCACTCGAATTCGTCGGCTTATGCAACTCGCTTATTCGGGGGTGGCTGGCGTATCTAAGATTTAAACATTAAATTCGTCGTGGCGCCGTGGTTACTGCGTGTATCAAACGATATCACAGATCAAGCAACGTTCGGCGCGGCCGGTACTTGGATGGGTGACCGCCGAACATTCATTTCTCACGGCGACTTCCGTGCTTCGGAGGGCACGTTAAGCAGTCGGTCCCGGGTGCTGTATACTTGTATACAGTAGTCGTTAGGGTTTGTCAGAAGCCATTTTCGGCGCCCTGAAAATTCTGACATCCACCACCCAGCACTGGGCCAGCTTGGTGGATTATGGGCTATACCTCCTCGTCACCTAGGGGAGAGACATAGCCATGCAGTGGGCTCATTACAAAGAGTCGTGATGATGATGATGAGACATTCTTACCAGAAGAAGCACTCTACATAATTAATATGCATTTAACTTATCTGATTATAGTCAACGAAGACTGAAAGTAGATTAAACAAAAACACAACAAATTGCTTATGTTATACAACGCATTTTGAGATTAGAATCTCTAGTAGGTATAGCTTCATATTAATAGTTTCTTTTCATTTAAGACTTAGCCCGTTTTTGACCTCATTCGCACCTGATTGTAAGTGAAGATGAGATAGCACATAGTAGCACACTGGTGGTATTATTTAGGTGACAGGATACTCCCAACTTCAGATTGAGTGTTTACTATATTGAGCTGTCACAAACATACGAACGAGTAGACTAGAAAATTCCCTTGTTCCGTTGTTTGATATCCATAACACAACCTAATGAGCTTACTGCAGGTCATTATGTCTCTCCCCTGGGTAATGAGGAGGCTTAAATGGTTATAGACCACCAAGCATTTATTTACATAACTTCACGCCTGTATCCCTTATGGGGTAGGCAAAACACCAGAGGTTGTTAACACTCTAATATCACGTTTGACAAATTTGGAAGCATTATAATGATGGAGAAAGACTTTTGCAGTGACAGGGGCTTAGCCTATTGCCCACAAAAAAACCTTACATAAAACCTCTGTCCCTTAACCGACGTTTACAGTTGCCCGGGTAAATTCTTTTTTTTTCCTTTGCTCCCAGTCCAGCATGGAATTATATAATCACACTTTTACGACCACTTTGGCGATGGGGTTAACCTATCTGCCTCAAACGCCAGTAGATGCGGGTTCGATTCCTGCACGGAACAAGAAAACAAAAATTTTTCTGGTCTGGGCGTTTATCAATATCATCATCATCATCACCACAACTCTTTGGTAACTCACCCACTGCAGGGAATGAGTCTCTCCCCTGTGTGACGAAGGGGTATACGCCATAATCCACCAAGCTGGCCATGTGCTGTGTGGTGGATGTCAGAATTTTCAGGGCGCCGTAATGGCTTCTAACAAACCTTGACGAATACTGTATACAAGTATACAGCACCCGGGACCGACTGCTTAACGTGCCCTCCGAAGCACGGAAGTCGCCGTGAGAAATGAATGGTCGGCGGTCACCCATCCAAGTACCGACCGCGCCGAAAGTTGCTTTACTTGTGATATTGTATGATACACACAGTAACCACGGCGCCACGACGATTTTTATCTATATATGTATTTTATATTCTAGGTTCCCCCCTAATTCGCTTTATGGTTTCTCATAACACAAGCTTTGCTTACCTTGAGGCCATGTAGTTGGTGTGATTGTCTGAGGATTTTATGTATGTATTTATTATTGAATTTCACAGGTTGTCAAATAACTCTAACTAAAGAACTCGATGGTATTGAACTGGAGCTGCCCAAAGCAACGAGGAACTTCTACGTGGACGGGCATAAGCCAAAACCTCACTGACACGAAGATCTTCCAAATATTCAATATAGTTCTTATAGTATCGCTGTACAGTCGCCTGCAATTATATGTATACGGTTACTGTCTGCAATTTAAATAATCATTAAAAATACCGACTTCACGTCAAAACTTAGTCTGAAGTATAAGGTCATCAATGTAGGAATATGTACGGTTCATACATATTTATATATATTTTTTCAAGAATTACTCAATCGATTTCGATGAAATTTGTACGGGACCACCTCTTAAGTATCCTCTGTCATATGAAACTTAAAAAATAATAAAATCAATTCATAATTGTCAGTAAAATCGTGTCACAAAGACACATAAACGACCGGCTGGTGTAGCGGTAACATACATTGCCTTCTATGGCAGAGGTCCTGGGTTCGAATCCCGGCGGCGGCAGATATTTGTGTGATGAACTTATTATATATTAATATTACTTGTCAAGTCATGGATGCTTATATGTTTATTCTAAGAAAAAATATATATATTTATTCAATAAGTATATTTATATATTTCTTAAGTATCTCAGTTATCTAGTGTCCATAACACAAGTTCTCTAAAACTTAATTTGGGCTAGATAATGTTGTGTGAGTGTCAGAAATATTAATTTATTTATATTTATTATTATATTTATAAAACATACACACGAATTGAGAACCTCCTCCTTTTTAATATCCAATTTCTATTAAGCAACAAATTGACAGATCATTAGATTTGAAATCCAAAAACTAGATAACTTTATCAGTCACAATCCCGGAAAATATGAAGATAGCCCTTTGTTTCTATGCCCCTTGAATAAAACACTTTTCAACGAAGTTCTATCACTCGTCTCGTTATCCATCATCACTTCTCAGATGATTGCTTTTTTTTTTTTCTATAAAATATGGATGACACTTGATGTTAAGTGAACATGAAGACTATGGTGGTACACGTCCAAACACGAGAAACCTATTCACTCGACGCTTAAAAGTACTAGGACTATACTGGTCAGGGAAAATAGACGCAGGCAGTTCATTCCAAACCTTGGCGACCCGTATCAAAAAGGAACTGTCAAAGCGCTTAGTTCGACTTTTCGGTTTCGATACGAACGTCGAGTTAAATATATAAAGTCGTATTCATAAAAGATGTCCCATGCACTGCTCTTATGTCAAACACATAGGGTGTATTATCGCTCAAATCGCGGGACTTCTTTCGAAAAAGACTGTACTAATATAATTTTGCGCGATAAATCTAGTTTCATATTTATTTATTTAATGTATACATATTTTCGCAGGCGGCTGTATATTGTAGTAGAAATAAAACTGAAATTGTAAATATGTATATCATCAACGTACACAAGTCCTTAGAAAAGATGTTTTAAAATATAAGAAGATTCAAATTGGCTTTTATTGTGTAGGTAGTATGATTGAAAATCAATAACTTCAAATTAATTGAGAAATTATGATAAATTATCAGACAGCTGATTACTTGGCGATGATGGAATGTAAAAGGTACAGAATGCGGCAGAACAAGCGTGACAAACCTGTCGAATTTCCCCAACCAATTTTTAACTTAATGTCGAGGGCACAGAGTTCAGATTCAATTACAATTTTTTGACAGGTTCGAAATGCCTGATCTGCCTTCTGTATTCCGAAGCTCGTCGAAACGACAGTACATGGTTAAATACTCGCACTCACTCTATTTTTTTTATTTAATTCAAAAAACTAGTAATAATTTAAACTTAAACTTAATTAAACTTAATAAAACTTAAAAACTTAATTAAACATCACTTCTTAATTATTACCTACTAGATGTGAATCCTGCATGCTTATATTAGAATACACTAATAAGGTAGTACCTACTAACATAAATTATATCAAACAAAAACAAAAATCAAGTAAGTTTCAACTACAGATACTAAATTTATTTATTTTAACTTTGATTGAGGCCGAAGAACTTGAAAATACATGAAACTCATTTCTCATGTAATTTGCTAGACTTAACATTCTCTGCATATTAGAATGCACCTTGCTTAAATGTACAGAAAGACAGGGTAACTATTTAAACCGGATCACAGTAATTCATTATTACGTAAAACTATCTTTATCAGCACAACATTGTGGAGAAATTGAAAGTTTTTAACAAATATGTACAGATTTACCTATGTTAGATTTCTTAAACTGAGTGTACAGGGTTGTTTTTTAATGAGCGGCCAATTTTTTTTTACACAATGATTATCATTTATAAAAACGATTGTTGCAAAAAAAAAAGTTTTTTTTTTACAAAGAAATAAATATATCCGCTAACATATTAAGCAAACCATGGTCACTTTAAATTACCATAAAAATAAAGGCAACTACGCGCTACAACACATCTTGTAGTTCTACGTCGTAGTATTATCAATGAAATGCCGCTTCGTAGTAGGTATGTTCATCAACAGCGACAATTTTTTTTTAAAGTTTGTGGTTCCATATTTCTTTTTTTTTGTACTGAGCGACGATAAAATAAATATGCAAGTACGTTTATATAGTATCAAAGAAACTAACAATTAAATTTAGCTGGTGACTACAAATCATTCCCCTGTATACATTCGTATGTACAGTCTGCAACAGAATAATGTATACCACCCGGTCTTCCGCACACATACAATATGAATGCATAGTGTATATGTGCGGGAAACTGGGTGGTATACATAATTTTGTTGCAGTCTGTACATCAGAAAAACCAGACCCCCATGATGCAAGAATAAGTTTTTTTTCAATAAGCTCTAAATATACTCCGTGAATCATGAGTGATAAACAGAAAATTTTGTTTCGATAGCACTGTTTTCAGGCAATAATGGTTTACTTCTATAGTTAAAGTAAATTCATTGGATTAACTTTCGAAGTAATCAATAATAATAAACTTTATTGATATGTAATAATTTTAAATATCAAAAACAAACATTATGGTCACCCTGAGGTTGAACGATTAATCTTAGTAACATACTATGCGTGTATAGACAGGATGAACTTGAGTAAAGTATTAATATTTTATCAAACATGCTTGGAAATTTGAGCATTATTTTGACAACTTTCTTCGAGAAATCGAACTTGCTGTACTGGTCGAGCAGCGGCCGGCAATCTAATATATAAAATTCTCGTGTCACAGTTTTCGTTGCCATACTCCTCCGAAACGGCTTGACCGATTTTGATGAAATTTTTTGTGCTTATCCGGTGTCTATGCGAATCGGCCAACATCAATTTTTTTTTTTATTTATTTGGCAAAACAACGTTTGCCGAGTCAGCTAGTACTTGTATAACAATCCATATCTGTCGTGTTTAGCGGCCAAATAAATTACTATGTAAAATCATATTTGTCGTGTAATTTAAAAATGAAGCGAGCTTTTAAATGGAGAACAAAGAGGTAACTTATCAAAGGTTTAATTTAAGTTTCAAGCTGGCTTGCACATAGCAATTATGATATTATAATTATTTATTTACTTTATTAATGCAGTAATGTTTGATCTAATATGAAGTTCCACAAGTTCCTAGTAGATGGCGCTGATTGTTTATTAAAGCCCGCATGTAAAGTTATGAAATCAAAGTATCACCGCTGTGCCGGTCGGAGTGGGGGGGTGTTAGGTTTTTTTCGGTACGGAATTTCTGGATTCGGTCCCCACGCTCAAGGCCAGCGATAGAAGCTATGCAATAGCTTAAAAACACAAAAAAATTAGTTTGATATCTCGAAAAAAAGTGTAAAGAAACTTAACTCATGTTTTGATGGAGAGATCTACCTACTTATTGTAAACTGTTCTGTACTAGCTAAGTTTATGTGAACAAAACCTAGTGATAAAATGAATCCTAAGCTATAAGATAGTCAACATCTATGAGCAGATGCGAAAAGATTATAAATCCATGCTTAAAAAAGTTAAAGGCATCGAATGTCAGTAGATATTATACCTAAGAAGTTATAAATAGATAATATTGTTAATAACTATTAGTTTTATTACCTTTTACCTTTATTACCACACCAATGGATCGACCGTCAATCGACAGTATTCACTATAAATAAATGAAAAATGTGAAAAATAAAAATTACCCGACCAGGATTCGCAATTTCTGTAAAGAAATTGGTCTCGGGTGGTCTTAGCTGCAAAGCTATACCATAAGATGGAGCTACGTTAGCAATATAACGTAAAAACAAAAATGTGGTAAGTAATTTCGAGGCGTACCGCCAGGCCCTGGTAGCTCAGTGGAAGAGCACTCGTCCGGCAAACAAGAGGTCCCAGGTTCGAATCCTAGTCGGGTAATTTTTATTTATCATATTTTTCATTTATTTAAGAATAATTGAGCATTTTAAATGCAAAAACTTAAAAACATTATTAAAACATTGCAATGCTTCACTTTAACTGGTATTCACAATTTCTGTAAAGAAATTGGTCTTGGGTGGTCTTAGCTGCAAAGCTATACCATAAGATGGAGCTACGTTAGCAATATAACGTAAAAACAAAAATGTGGTGAGTAATTTCGAGGCGTACCGCCAGGCCCCGGTAGCTCAGTGGAAGAGCACACGTCCGGCAAACGAGAGGTCCCAGGTTCGAATCCTGGTCGGGTAATTTTTATTAATCGCATTTTTCATTTATTTAAGAATAATTGAGCATTTTAAATGCAAAATTTAAAAACATTATTAGTATTCACTATGCCAAGAATCCGAGCGACGTCGACCGAGGGCGATTGGTGTGGTACAACCTAAACCAGAGTGCAAATAGTCGATATAAAATGTGTTATTGACAGCTTACCTACCTGGTTGCTGGAGAAATCCATTCGTATTATTATTACTTAGTGGGCTCTCTGAATATCAATCGATCTAATAATAATCATTGTAATGACCGGCTGGTGTAGTGGTAACATACATTGCTTTCTATGCCAGAGGTCCTGGGTTCGAATCCCGGCGGCGGCGGATATCGGTGTGATGAACACAGATATTAGCCGTCAAGTCGTGGATTTTGTGAAGTGAAGAAGTTTATTATAATAAAATAATATGTATTTATTCAATATG
The DNA here is from genome assembly GCA_944452665.1 of Stenoptilia bipunctidactyla. NCBI lineage: Eukaryota > Metazoa > Arthropoda > Insecta > Lepidoptera > Pterophoridae > Stenoptilia > Stenoptilia bipunctidactyla. The sequence goes on from OX101745.1 coordinate 18,558,204, forward strand.
TATGTTTATATATTTCTTAAGTATATCAGTTATCTAGGATCCATAGCACATGTTCTTTAAGAAACTTAATTTGGCCTAGATAACATTCTGTGAGTGTCAAAAAAATAAAATAAATCATTTACTCCAAGTAGCGAGGACATAAAATATTAGGCAAAGATGGGTGACTGCCTACCATTAATTTTTCACGACAACTACCGTGTCTGTAGTTGTGGACTCTGGGTGCTGCATACTGTAGACTTATGGGTTTGTCAAAAGTAGAGGTGTTATAGTTATACAAAACAGTTACAAGGCAGAAATTTTATATTCGGTAATACGAACATTTCTTTATTATGTTATTCAATAACAGTCAAATAACTGTGCGCGACGTTGCATGCAGTCATCAAAGCGCGTGATACCTAATCATTATGTTATAGTATAATAGAATGAATATAATAAATTTTACGAACTAGATAAGAAACTCTCACTGTTACCCAGTAACAGTAATGACACCATGTTATCGATAAAAAAGCGTTATATTAGTTAACAGGCATATGATCCTAATATAATTCGATCCTATACTTTCATATTTTTTCTGTAATCCTTATGGGCAATAATATTCCTCCGAGAAGGTATTATATAGGGTAGGTAAGTGGGACATAACATCTATAGTCAAAAGCCATCTCAACGCCCTGAAAGCTCTAAAATTTACCAAATAGCACTGGGCCATCTTGGCAACTTACGGCCTAAATCTCAGTGTTGACCAGAGAGACGCATGTCTTTGCAGTGGGCTAATAAAATGTGGACCTCAACATCACCGGGTGTACGTGAAGATGACTAATATTCAAGGAATGCACAGCATTAAAAAACCGAATTCACGAACATTTTTAATTCCTAATCAAAGCCTTGGCTGAAGTATTTAGGTCATCAAGGTACAATTCGTATTTTATACATATACTAGCTGCTGCCCGCGACGTCGTCTGCGTGAACGCTATGCAGCACCAAACGCACCTACGATTATAACACTGCTAGCGTGATAATATCTAGCCTATATGTTGACCCGACTTCTTAACTATCTTCATGCCAAATTTGAAGTAAATCCATGCAGTACTTTTTGAGTTTATCCCGGAAAGACAAACAGACAAACAGACAAAAATTCTAAAAACTATATTTTTTGTTTCTGTTTCGATTGTAGATCATACCCCAAGTATTCTTTAAAAAAAATATTCAATGTACAGTTTTGACTTTCCTACCATTTTATTATATGTATAGATTTTTCGAAAGTTAAAAATTAAAAAAAAGTACTCAATCGGTTTCCATGAAATTTATACAGGAATACCTCTGAAGTATCCTTTATCATATAACTAAAACAAGAATAAAATCGTGTAACAAAGACAACAAAAAGAACATATACACGAATTGAGAACCTCCTCCTTTTGAAGTCGGTTGAAAAAGTGTTTAGGAAGTAACTGAATGGCATTTCAAATTATTTATTTCTCCTCAAAATGACATTCAAATATTATTTCGATCTCCTGAAAATCAAAATGGTATTCACTTTTATATAAAAATCTTTATTTGCGCGACAAAATAAGATGGATTTTAATTACAAGCTTAAAAAATAGACAAAAATTTTGCCACAATTTGGTAAAAATTCAACGAAGTGCTAGCTTAGAACTAGCGCTGGTCTTCCATTGCAACCACTACTGGTCACGGGTGAAACAAAAATTAAAAAACGTTATTAAAGAAATAATGATAGAAGTAGCTTAAATATAGCATAAATCAAGGCTTAAAAATAAAAAAATAAAACATTTAAAACAAAATGCAACAAAATCTTTGCAATATTTTACAAATTAGGTAGGTATAAATTTTAATTATAGAAATCATACGTTCACCTTATGATAAAAGTAACTTCATCATCATCATCATCATCACAACTCCGTGTAATGAGCCCACTGCAGGGCTATGAGTCTCTCCTCTGGGTGACGAGGAGGTTTAGGCCGTAATCCACCAAGCTGGCCCAGTGCTGGTTGGTGGATGTCAGATATTTCAGGGTGCCGAAATGGCTTCTGACAAACCCTAACGACTACTGTATACAAGTATACAGCAACCGGGACCGACTGCTTAACGTGCCCTCCGAAGCACGGAAGTCGTCGTGAGAAATGAATGGTCGGCGGTCACCCATCCTAATACCGGCCGCACCGAGCGCGCTTAACCTGAGATATCGTTTGATATGCACAGTAACCACGGCGCCACGATTTGACTTAAAAACATGAAAAAAGACTTAAACATAAAAAATAAGGTACTTACACTAAAAAAGTAAAAGGAGTTTAAAAATTCTTCAAAGTTGCGCTGTTGGTTCTTAAATAAGGTTTTCAACACACTTGCTCGTAAAGTGAGCGTTATTCTATTGAATTTAGAACTATAAACTGGGCTATAAGTCACGCGTGCATAATATATTATACCCTAGTGCATAATATAATGAATCCTACAAAGTTGAATTGTACCTTTGTGGAAATTACATGCGAGTAAACAGAGCATATTTTATTGGTCCGGGTTATACATTAAATATTTTCAGAAACAACAAAGAGGTTTTATACCACTTCAAATCCATATACATTTTTAAACGTTTGCGCCTTATATTATTAGTAAAACAAATTTGTATATCAAACAAATTATTCACAATTTACAATAATTTGTTATAAAATATTAAAATATTTGCATTTACCACTCCAAATTAAACATTTTCACTTAAAATAGGCTGTATATGCTATACAGACATTGAGACATTTGGCGGAAAAAAAAACCTACGCGCATGCGCGAGGTTCGGCGCCATTTTTCAATCACAATTCACAGCTTTGTTATCAAATGTGTTTGTTATTTTATGACCACGTATGTCTGTCTTTTACTCACAAGTGTGTTGAAAAACGTCGTATGTAACTCGTGAGCGTTGCTAATTACATAATATACTATTGTGTCATGCTGCTGGTTTTTCTCAAAATTCTGGTGTAAAGATATTGTTTTATCTTTTTCCTAAAATTAGCGACAGTATGGAGATTCAATTCAAAAGAGCATTGCGACACTTTCAAATTTAGTTTTTGCTGTCAAAAAATTACGTGAATTGGCTTTCTGGCTCTCAAACATTCCCGGAGCTCTTTTTTTATATTGTATGGATAGGACGTTCATGAAACGAAGCGGTGATAGGTTTTGGTCAAACACAGCGGTTGCACTTCCTCTCGTTTAAAGTGCACTTCTGTAACATCAGAGGAGTGCACTCCAATCTCAATGATGTCCACCACCACCTCGAGACGGAGAGACCCCACCTACTCTTCCTAACGGAGACGCAGATCTGTGATCCGTCAGACTCGGCATACCTCTGTTACCCAGGTTACATCCTGGAGTCCAAATTCCACCCGCACGCCGGGGTGTGCATGTATGCCAGTGACAAGATCTGTTGTCAGCGTCTCCGTTACTTAGAAGTGCCGGACCTTTCTGTTATGTGGGTTCACATAGATACCGGCCTAGACCAAATGGTATACGCTGGTATTTATCGGTCACACAGCGGAGATCGGGAGACAACAAGGCTTATGGACTATCTCAGCAGTACAGCGGACAAGGTTCAGCAACGTTTTCCCACAGCGCAGTTGGTGTTCCTGGGGGATTTTAACGCACACCACGGACAGTGGTTATACCCGTTTCAGGACACTGACCATGCTGGTAGAGAGGCTTTTAAGTTTTCGCTCACTCATGGCCTCTCTCAGCTTGTTGACGAGCCTACGCGCATCCCAGACGTTGCTGGCCACACTGCTTACTGCCTGGACCTTCTGCTGACAACCGATCCCGACAGATATTCGGTGTCCGTCACTGCACCCTTAGGGACATCCGATCACTGTCTGGTGAAATCTGTATCGCAGTACTCGCCACCTGACACCCGACCAAGTGGTTCTAGGCGAGTATGGCGTTACAAGTCGGCAGATTGGGATGAAATGCGACATTTCTTCGCATCTTATCCGTGGCGGCTAGCTTGTTTTACATCAACCGATCCATCGTGCTGCGCTGATGCAGTCTCAAGTGTGATAGGTCAAGCAATGGAGTTCTTCATTCCCTACGCTGATCTATCCCTTGAAACCAAAGCTCGCCCATGGTTTAGTGCTGAATGCTCTTTCGCTGAAAAGCGTAAGCGAGAAGCGTACAAAGCCTGGGCAACCGCTCGCAGAAGCAAAGCCGTGGATTCGCATGAACACAAGAAGAGGTACAATGCTGCCGCCAAGTCCTGCAAGAAGGTGATCAAAAGAGCTCGTTTCGCCCACATAGGCTGTATTGGAGACCTAAATCAGACGAAAACTGCTCGCGTCCGCAAGGTTTAGCCCTCGATGCCTTGTACGTGGTCCCTGGGTGGTGCTAAACGAGCAGTAAAATCTGGTGGTAGGCTTCGGCCGTGGCTTGTCACCACCCACTAGACAAAACCATGCCGCCAAGTAACCTAGTTGCGTTCCGGCATGATGTCTAGTGTAGCCATTGAGGAGGATAGGTCTGAGTAATCGTGCTGCATCGGAGAACAGTTTTCAACTCGTAGGATAATGACTCACCGGGTAACTCGTTTTGGAGGGTAGCGGGATTGAAATCTGTATTGCTGTACTCGCCACCTGACACCCGCCCTAAAGGCTCCAGGCGAGTATGGCGTTACAAGTCAGCAGATTGGGATGAAATGCGACATTTCTTCGCATCTTATCCGTGGCGGCGAACCTGTTTTACTTCAACCGATCCATCGTGCTGCGCTGATGCTGTCCCAAGTGTGATAGGTCAAGCAATGGAGTACTTCATTCCCCACGCTGATCTATCCCTTGAAACCAAAGCTCGCCCATAGTTTAATACTGCTTGCCTTGCCGCTGAAAAGCGAAAGCGTGAAGCATACAAAGCCTGGGCAAATGCTCGCAGAAGCAAAGCCCTGGATTCGCATGAACTTAAGAAAAGATACAATGCTGCCGCCAAGTCCTGCAAAAAGGTAATCAAAAGAGCTCGTTTTGCCCACATAGGCCGTATCGGAGACAGAATAACAGCATACCCTTCGGGAAATAAAGCTTCTGGTGCCTTGCCAAGTCGGTCGAAACGAACTTTTGTCGCCCGTCGCTGCCACCACTGAGGAAACCCGATGGTTCTCTGGCCCACACTGCTAAGGAGAAAGCAGATTTATTTGCTAGTATCTTCGCAGAAAATTCTCGTCTAGATTGCCAAGGAAAAATCCCACCCCAATTACCTCAGTTTGGACCTACAATGGGTACCGTTCACATTCGCCAAAAGGAGGTTCTTAAATGCTTGCTGCACCTAGACGAGAATAAAGCTAGTGGTCCAGACGGTAATAGTGAGAGGGTAGTTGCGAAATAGTAGTAAAAAGTTGGCTCTTGCATTAATTTATCAATAAAGTGGGTTTTTATCCAGTATTTCTTAGTGTTTAAAGTGTTTCGAAGAAATAATACTTTTTCCAATACGTGTGAATGAAGGCAAAGTGCAAAGTTCGACTATAGTGTGTGTAAACAAAACATACATTGTGCGTGTTTAAGCCTTTGTTTGACCTACTGTGAAAGCTTTATCAGTGCTGAGACTATTCTATTTGAGTCAAGTTTTGTGTACGTGCGGTATTTACGGTTCCATTAAGTAAATCATGCTAGTTTGTCTTTCATATAATTTCAAGTTTTTAAAGGATACTATCGCCACCTAGTTGACAAGCCTCGAAGTATTTCAACTCTAAAAAAATGCGCTCGGTGTGGGTAGTTCATTTTAATATTTTAATTCGACTAGTTTTGATTTTTACACTACCTAAGATAACCTAAGATAAGAAATCTGTTTTTGCTGTTCCGGATCTGTTCACAATCTAAACAATAGTTTTCTCCATTTTGCCTGAAAAAAACATTGAGTAGAGTGTAGCTCCCCCTTTCTTTACAGCGAAGGAATTCGAGAACTTACGTGATGTGTTGGTGTTTTTTGTTAAGTAGTGACTCTGATAAGTTTGTTTGTGTGATATTGACGAAATGCGAAATGTTGTGAAATGCCTCAAAAATTGTGCTGTGTTTCATCTTGTGCTTAAGCACTAATTGATTATATGTTGTGAGAAACATAATGCGAAGATTAAGAATGTTATTATAAAAAAAGTATTTCTTTATGTATAAAATATTGGTGCCATGAAGTCAACAATTTGTTATGTGGTGAAACAATAGATTGGGATGGAGAAGACATATTAAAAAAATGTAAAATAATTTTGTGTGTTGTTTTATTTTGACCACGATTTCCTTCAATAATGTAATGTGCCCTTTTTCGATCACAAAAACTGTTTTGTCATTTTTATGGCAAAAATCGGTGAAATAAAAGGGCGCATAGAATTAAAATTAAAAATGATTTTAAAAGTAGCTAGCACTACGTTTTTTGGGCGTTGGAATGTTCGATTTAGTTCGGGGTAAGAGCGCTAGATGGCGCTAACGTACTTTTCAAGTCATAAAATGGCCATCTATACTTTAGTACTTATTCTTATCTATGAAGTAAATTACCTTAATATCGACTACTATAATAATTACGAAACAAAAAGTTGAAAAAAGCGCCATCTACACTTTTTGAACCAAACTAAGTTGAACCCTACGTGCCGAAAACATAAATAGTCGATATGCACAAGTGCGGGGCGTGTGGTAAATTTACCTCGTCGACAGGTGGCGCTGCATGTAGCAAATGCAAAATTAAGTATCACAAAACCTGCGTTGCTATTGATGCTAGTGATAGCATTCAAAAGGACTGGGTATGCCCTTGCTGCTCTGCTAAACTCCCACGACGGGATAACATTGAACCATTGACAACAGAGAGTTCCGTTGAAGTTAGTCATGGTGAAATATTAGATAAAGCAACTATTTTTAAATTTATGGAGGAGGTTCGTTTTTGTAGAGAACAAATGAAAGATACCATGAACGAATTGACAAAGTTCCGCGGCGAATTAGCAGAGGTACGCCTTGACCTGTCGCTATGTAGAGATAGGATAGACGCCATAGAGGAAGCACAGGAAACCCTATCTACAACACAAAAAATAAACAATGACGCTATTAAAGAATTGGAATCCACTGTAACTGCTTTAAAGAAGGAGTTAAATCAAAAAGAACAAGATAGCTTATCTAATGATATAGAAATAATAGGCATACCCGAGACCGGTGGGGAAAATTTATTCCACCTTACTAATCTTGTAGCAGAGAAAGTAGGTACAAAACTCGACGAGGTGGAAGTAGTCGAAGCGTACAGAGCTGGTCCTCGACAACTGAGCGCGTTAAGCTCGGACGGCGCGCGGCTGCGACCTCGCCCCATCGTAGTGCGGCTGGCGCGGCGCGCGGTCAAGCTGCGGCTGCTGCAGGGCGCGCGCACGCGCCGCCACCTCACCACCGCCGGCATGCAGCTGCCCGCCGCCGCCGCGCCCCAGCCCCACCAGGACTCGCGCATCTACATAAACGAACGGTTGACGACTTACAACCGTATGCTGCTCAGCAAGGCCCGGGCAGAAGCAAAGAATAACAGTTGGAGGTACGTGTGGATAAACAATGGTGTAATTTTATCGCGGGTGGCAGAAGGAAAACCTGTACCTACATAAAATAGCTGACGAAAAAGATCTTCTGTTTTCGTACTCGACATTAGTATTCGTTTTATTAAATACTAGCTGCTGCCCGCGACGTCGTCTGCGTGAACGCTATGCAGCACCAAACGCACCTACGATTATAACACTGCTAGCGTGATAATATGTAGCCTATATGTTGACCCGACTTCTTAACTATCTTCATGCCAAATTTGAAGTAAATCCATGCAGTACTTTTTGAGTTTATCCCGGAAAGACAAACAGACAAACAGACAAAAATTCTTAAAACTATATTTTTTGTTTCTGTTTCGATTGTAGATCATACCCCAAGTATTCTTTTAAAAAAATATTCAATGTACAGTTTTGACTTTCCTACCATTTTATTATATGTATAGATATTGTGGGGGATAGCTCCAGTGGACTGTATAGTCTATGAATCCGATTACGATTTAGTCAAATGATGCGCTATCCACCCACTCTATTAGCTGGAATCGATGCGAGGGGCAAAAGGAAAATGCGAATTCACCACTTAACACGGTCGTGAAAGTCCAGCCGCGCGGCACTATATCACTCGCGAATACGCCACAAGCACACTCTATTTCCCGCGCTCTTCTATTACTGTATTCTGCCTTCAGTCTTCTGTATTCTGTCTTCTATATTGACTTCAGGCTTCTATATGAGTCTTCGGGCTTGAGATTCACTGTACTGTTGCTTGAGGCTTCTTTCGGAGGCTTCTTTCTTCCGGAGATCTTCACTCTTCGGGATCTTTTCGGCGAATCCCACGCGAATCCGTCGCTGGCGGAGTGTGGCGCATTCTTAAGTGATTTGGTGCAGGCGCGCAAGGGTACCGCACAAGAGAGAGTAATGCAAGCGTGCGAGCGGGACACACATATGTCTGTCTCGCTCGAATCTAATTCGAAATTTCTAGATTTTTCTAATAAGATTCTGACTAGATTCGACTATTCTTATTAGATATTTACTATATTCTATTAGGAAAACTATTTATAAATTCTATTATCTATTTAGATCTCTCTCTCTGTGTGCGGGAATGACAAGACCTTCAAAACCATCTCTTTATTTGCAAATCAGCCCTAATACAAATCGAGCTATTTTCAGGCTAAGTTTTCGTAGCAGTTATTGATTTATCAAATTACAAAGATACGAACGACTAAGCAAACACTTTTAAACTATAAACTATTAAAAAACACTGTTACAAAGCACTATTTCTTACAACTAACACTTGTATGTGACGCTATTCACTATAAACACTATAAAAACACTATTTTAAACGTTCTTAGCTCTTTAAGAGTCTTATAAAACACTATAACACTATCTATATACACTATTTAACTTTATACAACTGTCTTTTAACTGTCTTATCGTCACTGTCCTGCACAGATATTATGTTTTGCCTAGCTTTTAAACTCTTGTTATCTAATTGCATAATAGGAAACTTAACAAACAATAGGTCATTTACGGAAATTCAGTTACATTGGGTGATTATGTTATGTTGTATACATGTTAAAATTGCTATCACTTATACTTATTTGGGAATTATTAAATTTGTTGTTAGTTTTAAGCTAAATGTGAACGTAACTGATGGGATGTATTCGTTTTTGAATTGTTATAGAATCGATTATAAGATGATGCATGAAAATAGCTCATACTTTTTATTATTGGGCTTATCATTGTTCTATATATTATTATACATATTATTATATTACATTGTATCATATGTACATTATAAACATGTATTTATTAATTATATTATGAATATTATTAAATTTTTAACTATATTACTTAACTGTATTACTATTTTAATAATTAATATATGGCCCGTTCTGCAGTCAAATTTAAAGCCTAAACATTTAAGTAGATCAGAAAAATTTAACTTTTCAGTATGGTATTGAAAGCTAAAAAATATCTAAATATCGGACTTATCAATGTCAGATCGCTGAATACGGGTAGGGATGAATTTTTAATGACGATTGAAAAATTTAAACCTGACTTGCTAGCACTAAATGAAACATGGTTGAAGAGCGGTGAAGAAAGGTTTGCGAGTGTTATACCGGACTACATCCTCAAACATAACCCGCGGAGCGCGGGGCGGCGCGGCGGCGGGGTGGGGTTCTACATCCGCAAGGAGCTGCGCGCGCGCGTGCGGCCGCCCCCCGCCGCCGCCGCCGCGCTCGAGCAGCTGTGGCTGGAGGTGGCGCTGCCGGCCGGCGTGCGGCCGCCCCCCGCCGCCCCGCCGCCGCCGCGCTCGAGCAGCAGTGGCTGGAGGTGGCGCTGCCGGCCGGCGTGCGGCCGCCCCCCGCCGCCCCGCCGCCGCCGCGCTCGAGCAGCAGTGGCTGGAGGTGGCGCTGCCGGCCGGCGTGCGGCCGCCCCCCGCCGCCCCGCCGCCGCCGCGCTCGAGCAGCAGTGGCTGGAGGTGGCGCTGCCGGCCGGCGTGCGGCCGCCCCCCGCCGCCCCGCCGCCGCCGCGCTCGAGCAGCAGTGGCTGGAGGTGGCGCTGCCGGCCGGCGTGCGGCCGCCCCCCGCCGCCCCGCCGCCGCCGCGCTCGAGCAGCAGTGGCTGGAGGTGGCGCTGCCGGCCGGCGTGCGGCCGCCCCCCGCCGCCCCGCCGCCGCCGCGCTCGAGCAGCAGTGGCTGGAGGTGGCGCTGCCGGCCGGCGTGCGGCCGCCCCCCGCCGCCCCGCCGCCGCCGCGCTCGAGCAGCAGTGGCTGGAGGTGGCGCTGCCGGCCGGCGTGCGGCCGCCCCCCGCCGCCCCGCCGCCGCCGCGCTCGAGCAGCTGTGGCTGGAGGTGGCGCTGCCGGCCGGCGTGCGGCCGCCCCCCGCCGCCCCGCCGCCGCCGCGCTCGAGCAGCTGTGGCTGGAGGTGGCGCTGCCGGCCGGCGTGCGGCCGCCCCCCGCCGCCCCGCCGCCGCCGCGCTCGAGCAGCAGTGGCTGGAGGTGGCGCTGCCGGCCGGCGTGCGGCCGCCCCCCGCCGCCCCGCCGCCCCGCCGCCGCCGCGCTCGAGCAGCTGTGGCTGGAGGTGGCGCTGCCGGCCGGCGTGCGCGTCGCCGTCTGCGCCGCCTACCGGTCCGACTCCGAGCTGTCGGTCGCTGATGCTATTGAATGTTTGAGTGAGTCTATTGGCGCTTTTAGATACTGTCACCATCTATTTATACTTACCGATTTCAATGTAAATTTACTGAATCCCTTGAAAGGTAAAGCGCCTCACTTGCTTACTTTTCTACATCAGCTAGGATTGGAACAGCTAGTCAAGGAACCTACCCGTATAACGAAGGATTCCGAGACACTCCTTGACTTATTTGCTACAGACTCACCACAACTCGTCAATAGCATAGAGGTACATCACAATCCCGTATTGAGTGATCACGCGCTGGTCCTTGCTAAAGTCAATCTAAGAAAGCCAAAATTGTTGAAGAAAATTATAACTAGTCGTTCTTTGACTAAAATAGACGATAACCATCGTTCTGAGTTAAGTAATCACTTCCCATGGCATGAAATAAATGGCGATGTAAATAGTATGGTAGTAGGTTTTAGTAATGGCTTGTTAGGCCGGCGCCAGACTTAGCTTCAAATGTTTGAACAAATGTTTGAACAAATGTTTGCACAAATGTGTGGCGCTGGACTTTGCATATTTATTCAACGTTTGCACAAAGCTTTGCACTTTGCCATCCGGTGTCGGTCTTTTTCCACACATCAAAGCGTTCAAAGTTGAATGTGTGCAAATGTTTGCGTGGCCTGCCACACTTGTTCAGTATCCAGTTGCTCGAGCGTTGTCGAGCGGGACGGTTGTGTGCATGTTACACTGCATGCGGCGATATGATGGACTGGGGCAGCGACTGCGTTCTGGAATTTGTAGAGTTGTTACAGGGGCAACTATGTACAAGGAACCCGAAAAATAACAAATAAAAAAAATATAATTACATGCACACAAATAATACAGGCTAACTGAGTCTACAAAATCGTTGTCCATCTTGTTTGTTGTCTACTAGCATACTGTGGAGAAAAGTGTTTGCGAAGCAAGTCTGGCAGGTTACGTCAATATGTGTTCAAATGACTTTGCAAAGTCGTCAAAGATTTGTGCAAATCTTTGAAGCTAAGTGTAGCGCCCGGGTTACAGTGGTTTGATAGTATTACACCAGAGCGTACTTTTCAGGTGAAGCAAAATCCACAACCATGGATTACCGATAATATACGGTATATGATATCGTTGCGAAATAGAGCATTACAAAGGGCGATCAAAACAAAAATTGAATCACACAATGCTTACTATAAATCTCTGAAAAACTATACAATAGGTGCAATAAAGCGAGAGAAGAAAGCATATTATGAATTTTATGTAAATAAAAATAAGTCTCAGCCAGCTAAAATGTGGCGTCATCTAAAGCGTAGTTCATCTTTTCTTACATTGGAACCGCAAATACCCCAACACCTTAGAGACGCCAACCATATCAATAACTTTTTTTTAAATGTACCATGTACTAACGTTTTTAATAGCGACACTTATAACTTCTTCAATAATAATAAATTAGGGACAAGTCAATTTGAACTGAGGACATGTACTGAAAGCGAAATATTAAAAATAATTAATTCAATACACACAAATGCAACTGGCCATGACAAATTATCAATAAATATGATAAAGCTTTCACTTCCGTCAAGCTTGCCTATAATTACGGATATTATCAATCAATCTTTAGTTAGCAAAGAGTTTCCTGACGAATGGAAATTGGCAAAAGTTATCCCTTTTCCAAAGTCCTCGAATATTGAGTCATACTCAGATATACGTCCAATCAGCATATTACCCACTATGTCTAAAATTCTAGAGCGAGCCGTGTGTATGCAACTCACCTGCTTCTTGGAAAATGAAGGTATACTACCACCAGTACAGTCTGGATTTCGTAGAGGTTTCAGTACAGCTACGGCGCTCTCCAAAGTAACAGACGATATACTAGATGCAAGCGACAAAGGCCAAGGTAGTATTTTAGTGCTCCTAGATTTTTCTCGCGCATTCGATTGTTTAAATAATTCTCTCCTGTTGGCTAAGTTACGATATTACGGTGTGACCGATCTATCTCTGAAGTGGTTTGAATCTGTTGATTCAAACTCATTCATTCTTAAATGTATAATAACATAGCTTCTTATAAAGTCAGTCGCATTACAACTTAACGCACAAACACACGTCTTTCATTTCAAAGAATTCAAATCATAGCAATCACAACCTTAATTACATCATCATATGGTCCTTCGAGCCGGATAGTGCAGCCGGCCGACCGAGCTACGAGAACAAAAGGAACCCTATTTCCGAGAAATAATACTTGTTTACGCATATTTTGCACGATATGAATTTGAAGTTATTGGTTGTTATGATAGAAGATTTTAACTAAAGTTTTGATAGTGGTTTGAAGTGAATTGAATGAAACTTTGGGATTGTAACAATTAGTGATTTCGAACAGAAACTAAGTGAATTTATAGTGAAAATAAACAATGGCTGCTACTAAAGACCAAATGCAACTTCTTTCGGTATTGGAAGATACGGCTAATTTGTTACGTAAAACACAAGTCAATTTGAAGAAATGTCCTAAGGCGAGACTGACTCGAGGTTACATTGAAGCGCGTATATTGATTATTGATGACTATTGGAAATCTTTTAAAGAAGCCCATCAACAATTAGTGAAAATTACACCAAAGGAACAAAAGGCATCTTTGCCTTATTTTCTTAACGAAGATTTTTTTATTTATGAAGATTTGTACAACGTGCTGACAGGTGATCTTAAAGACATGCTTATGCCTACTACGTATCAACAACCTGTGGAACTCAATTCGAGTGCAAGTATGAGTGCCACCCAAAGTATTGTACATTTACCTAAAATTCAATTACCGACGTTTGGTGGCAACTACGAAGATTGGCCTGGGTTTCAGGATTTATTTCTGTCGTTGGTGCATAACAACACAGCACTCACAGACGTACAAAAAATGCACTATTTGAAATCCAGTACTACGGGAGAAGCTGAATCACTATTAAAACACATTCAAGTTACTTCAAATAATTATACACATTCCTGGTGTACGAGCCATTCGTACATTAATTGCAATCTAAGCAGTTTTACTCAGCATGCATCAACTGTATATTATATTTTTTAGTCTCAATAAAGGATTCACCCATGACAGACGCGTTTGCATACATTTGACATTTAATAATTCCCTAGTACAACTCTGACAGTCTCGCCCGTGCTGAGACATTGGTCCTTCGAGCCGGATTAATAAAAATGTTTCAAAAAGCAGGCTTTAATTTACGACAGTGGTGCAGTAACACCCCGGAATTATTAAAAGACCTAACTAAAGAACAAATCGACCCCGCATTTATCGATTTTAGATATGAAAATTCAACAAAAACCTTAGGGTTACGATGGGACGCAGACAAAGATTGTTTTCAGTTTAAAAACAAGATCGATCTTAATATTGACACACAAGGGTTGACAAAAAGAGATTTGCTATCTCAAATTTCAAAAATATACGACCCCCTTGGTTGGCTTTCTCCATTGACCGTTAAGGCGAAGTTATTATTTCAACGTGTATGGTTAACTGGAATAAGCTGGGATGACAAAATACCCACTGATTTACAAAATGACATAATTGACATATTGAATGACATGAAGAACGTTGATTTATTAAAAATACCCAGGTGGCTCGGTTGCACAGAAAAAACCTTCGAGCTACACGGATTTGCAGACTCCTCAGAAAAGGCTTACGCATGCGTTGTTTACCTGAAAACTAAGAATGACATAGGACAGACAACAGTAGCCTTAATTGCAGCTAAAACCAAATTATCACCTGTAAACAAAACTGTGACATTACCTAGATTAGAGCTTTGCGCAACACTTTTACTGACAAAATTAATTAATAAAATCAAGCTTTCACTCAAAAACAACGAAGTACAAGTTTACGGATGGACTGATTCGATGATAGCTTTGGGTTGGATTCGAGGAGATGTGACACGTTGGAAAGCATTTGTCGCCAACAGAGTGAAGGCTATATGTGACATAATGCCTGCGTCTTGCTGGAATCATACGCGTTCCGAAGATAATGCTGCAGACTGCGCTTCGCGAGGATTAACATCACTACAACTTAAAAACCATCAACTTTGGTGGGAAGGCCCTGCATGGCTTAAAAATGACAATTTCATGATTCAAAATCCATCAATAGAAGAACCTCAATTAGAAATCAAACGATGTAAGCAGACAAATGTACTACAATTAATTAAAACACCTGTGCTGAATGAGCTATTAAATAAATACAGCACTTTGACACGCGCCGTAAGAGTATTATGTTGGGTGTCGCGTTTCATAACAAACTTACGAGTTAGTGATAAAGACGCCATTAAGAAATTTAACTACATTACTACTACAGAGAGTAAACAAGCTCGGCGTTCTTTTATCAAGGCGGTACAATTAGAGTATTTTAATGAAGATATTTCAAAATTAAAACAGAAGGCAAAAATTAGCATGAAAAGCAATATCTTAAACTTAAACCCATTTCTTGATCAACATGACATTTTAAGAGTTGGCGGAAGACTGCAGTATGCAGATTTATCTTATGATTCAAAACATCCTATACTGATTCCACATGACTCCGTTTTGACAAAACTCCTTATAAACGAAGCACATAGAGCGACCTTACATGGCGGACCATCATTGACATTAGCATACATACGTACTAATTATTGGATAGTTGGTGGAATGAGAGTTGTAAAGAAAGAAATCAGAGAATGTGTTGTTTGTAGAAGATTCAGTTCACACGGGCACAATCAGCTTATGGCCAGCTTACCTCGATCCAGAGTGACTCCGTCGAGGCCATTCACAAATACCGGGATAGATTTTACCGGGTTTGTTGACATAAAAGCAAACAAAGGCAGAGGAATTAAATTGACAAAAGGGTATATAGCAGTTTTCGTGTGTTTTAGTACCAAGGCCATTCATTTAGAATTGGTGTCGGACTTATCAACTCCCACCTTTTTAGCAGCATTTAAGCGTATGTGCTCCAGAAGAGGCACTCCAGAGCATGTTTACACTGACAATGGTACCAATTTTGTAGGTGCCGCGAGGTTATTAAGAAAAGAGTACATGCAAGCTATAAACAATAGCGACTTTTTAGACGAGATGAGTAACATGCAAATTACGTGGCATTTCAACGCACCCCTGTGGCCTAGTGCAGGTGGCCTATGGGAGGCTGCGGTAAAAAGTACCAAAAACCATCTTAAGCGCGTCATAGGAGAGCAAAAATTGACATATGAGGAATTTTACACCTTATTGACACAAATAGAGGCATGCCTTAACTCGCGGCCGTTGTTTAGATTGACAGAAAATATAGAGGATGGGTACCTTACACCGGGACACTTCCTTATTGGTGGTCCTTTATTATCACAGCCTGCGACCTTGAACGAAAACAACATGAAGTTGACATCTAAATGGCAACTCATTGAAAAAATGTATCAGAGTTTCTGGCGGAAATGGTCCACAGAATACTTACAACAACTGCAAGCTAGACATAAGTGGAACCACCCCACTGAAAACTTAAAAATAAATGACATTGTCCTTGTAAAGGAAGACAACTTACCTCCATCAAAGTGGGCTCTAGCCAAAGTTCATGAATTACATCCCGGTCGGGACGGTCATGTTAGAGTTGTGACCTTGAAAACATCAAACGGTTATACCAAAAGACCGATCGTGAAGTTGACACCATTGCCAGTGGATAACCAGACACAAATACCAGCAAATGATGAAAAAGAAGTCAAACCCACAAGACGAAAAAGAAATACCTACAAAAGACCAAACTATGTCGTACTAACTTTACTTTTATTATTTGGACTAATAACCCCCTCATATCAAGAAACAACCATAACCCCTTTACCTAAAAATACCACTCTATATTTTGACAAAATAGCTGATCTAAGTATTATTCAAGAAGATTGGAAAACCATATTATATTACAATATGACAACTTACTGGCAAAGTATTGACAATATGCGAATTTACATAACGCATCTCAAAGAGCTAAGTTTAAATGAGAAAAAATATACGCCTATAATAAACCAAATCGAGCATGAATTGACAGAGCTGGACCATTACAATGACATTATGACATTATCAAATAAACCTACCCGATCTAAACGAGCATTGTTTAATGGCATTGGACGAATTACTCATTATCTTTTTGGCGTATTGGATGATACATTTGCTGAGCAGTACGAAAAGGACATTGAAACTATACAAAACAACGAAAATCATTTATTTAAATTATTGAAAAATCAAACTTCGATATTAGAGGCGGAAAATAATATTTTGAAGAGAAATGAAGCAATAATGACAAAACAATTTTCATACATCAGCGAACACCTGAAAAATGTATCACAGCAAATAAACACACTTAACCGTATCATACAAAACTTTGACATCATAGCTACAGCATTTTCCGCAAACATTATTCTGACAAATTTAAGAAGAATACAAGAAACTTTAATTGACACCGTTACTGACATCTATCAGGGAAAAATTGACACTCATCTCTTATCACCCAGTCAACTTCAAAATCAACTTAATTTAATAGCAAGTAGGATTCACGAAGAATTAACAATCCCTGTCGATGACGTCAGAGACTTATACCGTCTTCTAAGAATACATGCAAGAATTACACCGAAGTTTCTTATAATGGAGGTAAAAATACCACTGTTGTATAGAGATAATTTCGAGCTTGACAAAATAATATCTCTACCATGGATAAATAAAGAAAAATCTGTATACAACATCCCGGCATCTACCTACATTGCATTTAACATGAAAAAGGACATTTTTATACCACTGACAAACGAAGACATTCAGGCGTGCTTAAACTTTAATGAATATAGAATGTTATGTCATGCAAACCATCCTATATATAATATAAACATTGAGAAGTCACTCTGTAATAATCAATTAAATTATAACAGCAATGAACGCTACTGTCGGGCTACAATCAAACCTTGTACCGACACGTGGATCAGGTTACATCGGCACAGCGCAGGTGGCGCCGGCGCCTGGCTGTTCTCGTGTTGCCAGGAATGCACCGTGCGCATTTTATGTACTGGTGATTTTACGACGAAGCTACTACAAGGCAACGGAGTAATTGAAGTGACACCTGGGTGCATGATAAAAGGTGACACATTTTCAATTCACCCTCAGTATAATTATGAAAATCGGATACAATTACGAACAAAATTAGATGACCCATACTACCCATTGCAAGGTCGATCACCACTCAATGACATTATAAACTCATCTGTATCTGACACTATATTAAATAACTTAGAAAATCATAATAAAATGTATACAAAACTGGAAGAAGACATTAATCTACTTAAATCGCAAGACATAGAGCAGATTCAAGATAAAGATTCGCACAACATAGCCATGTACACTACATTATTCCTTATCATACTAGTGATAACTGGTTATATGGTATACAAAGTGCGAGGTCGATGGCGGCGATGCAGGCTGCGGCGCGGGGCACGCGGCGGCGCGGCCGCAGCGAGCGACGAGAGCGGCGGCGGCGTCGACAGGGCCACCTCGCCCACATTTAGCAGAACAGTGCATTTTGACAATTTACGTGAACCATAAACAATAAAGTGCAGTGCAGTGAAGTGTTTGTTTTAAAGTATTCCATTTGGGACAATAAGTACATAAACATTACGGTCTATACTTAAGAATTTTATAAGATTTTGCTATATTTTTATATTTTAACCTTTTTTTATGTCTTCTAAAACTCTTTTATTCAGCAGTTATATCTTATTTTGTGTACAATATAATTTTAATTCAAACAGTACTAAGGTTTAAAGTATTTTTTTATACTCATCTGTACTTTTATTAGCATTTCAATTTTGTATTTTTTGTTAATTTTGACAGTGGCAGTATGTACGAGCCATTCGTACATTAATTGCAATCTAAGCAGTTTTACTCAGCATGCATCAACTGTATATTATATTTTTTAGTCTCAATAAAGGATTCACCCATGACAGACGCGTTTGCATACATTTGACATTTAATAATTCCCTAGTACAACTCTGACAGTCTCGCCCGTGCTGAGACACCTGGAATATTTTGAAAACACGGTATGGCAATAAACGTTTAATTTTGAACAGTATTATGAAGAGATTATTTAATCAACGTAAAATGACTTCCCCATCAGCGGTACAATTGAAGCATTTGGTGGACACGACAACTGAGTGTTTAAATAACTTAGAAATTCAAAAAAAAAAAATATGGAAATTCATACAACTACTTGGGATCCTATTATTATTTACCTTTTAGTCCATAAGTTGGACTCAGAAACGCACAAAGGCTGGGAAGAACATTCTTACAAAGATGAATCTGCATGTTTACCTACTTGGTTGGAATTTAAAAGTTTTTTAGAATCAAAGTTCCGAACTTTAGAGTTAATTTCAAATAATACTCGAGAAGTTAAACCAATCAAAGAACGAATATATCATATTGCCACTCCGCAAGCCACAAAAAGAATATGTGTTATGTGTAAGGAAAACCACACCTTATGTCACTGTAAGGAGTTCATAAAGATGGAACCTGCGAAACGAAGCGACTTTGTCAAAACAAACAATTTGTGTTTTAACTGTTTAGTACCAGGACACTCCGCAGCAAAATGTAAGATACCAGTGTCCTGTCGAATATGCCGAAGACGTCATCATTCTTTGCTGCATGCTAACGCAATAGAACCAACGGCAACACCGAGCACCTCACAACCGTCGGTTTCAACACATGTAGTGGAGGACGAACGTATTGAAGTAAACACTATGATGGCATCACATAGCAGTACTAAGCGGCATAATATAGCTCTACTAGCGACAGCAATCGTGCAAGCAACAAGCGAGAATGGATTTAACATACCTTTGCGCGCGCTAATAGACCCAGGTTCCGAAGCGGCTTTTATAAGCGAGAAAGCAGCACAACTATTAAAACTTGAAAGACAACCTGTAAGGGGAACTACAACAGGCGTCGGATGTATGAAAACGACATTCAAACATGTGGTACAGCTACAAATAAGATCACAGTGGGTCCAAAACTTTAGTCTACCAATCAAGGCCTATGTGATGTCACATCAACTGACCACAAGAATACCCTCAGAGAAGATAGACCCAATTACATGGCCACATATCAAAGGACTCAACCTAGCAGATCCTGATTTTCATACACCTGGTCATGTAGATTTAATTCTAGGTGTAAAGGAATATGTTCAAATTATCCAAGAAGGCTAGTAAAGGGTCCAGCTGGAACACCCATTGCCCAGAAAACCATATTAGGGTGGATTTTGCTAGGAGATAGCGCTGCAACCTGTAACAAAATAACATTTAACGTTATGCATCAAAAGGTGGATGTTGAAGATATGTTAAAAACTTTATGGGAACTAGACTCTGAAACTACAAGAAAATTAACAAATGATGAAACAAAATGTGAAGCTATATATGAACAAACAACTGCAAGAAACGAAGAAGGTAGATACATCGTAAAATTGCCTTTTAAAACTGACCAGCCAAAATCACCAGACGGAAGATCCAAGGACATAGCTTTGCAAAGATTTATGCACCTAGAGAGAAAATTTAAGAAAACGCCAAACCTGGAAAAAGATTATAGAATGGTTATAAATGAATACATAGAAAAAGGATACATGGTAAAGATACCTGAAAATGAAAAAGAAAAGAAATCTGTATACTTACCACACCATGCCGTTGTACGCGACGATAAGGAGTCCTCTAAAACTCGCGTCGTATTTGATGCTTCTTGCAAGGGACTAAATAACATTTCATTGAACGATGAACTCTATGTTGGGCCTCAGTTACAAGAAGATTTGAGAAACCTTTTGATTCGGTGGCGAATGAAACCTATCTGCTTTGTTGCCGACATAAAACAGATGTATTTTCAAATATTTGTCACAAAAGATGATTCTGATTTCCAAAGAGTTCTATGGAGATCAAATGAAAACGAAAATATAGAAGAATATCGTCTTTCAAGAGTTAGTTTCGGCACAGCTTCAGCACCCTATCTGGCTGTTAAAACTCTTCAAAGAGTCGCTAATGAAGAAGGCAATGGAAAGGTACTAGCCGCCAAAACTATTCATGAAGATTTTTTTGTCGATGATATGGCTTCAGGCGCAGATACAGTCGAAGAGGCAATAGCGCTGGCAAAAGATGTAACGGATATCCTAAGAACAGGTGGTTTTGAATTAACCAAATGGTCATCCAATGATTTACAGTTTATGAAATCAATTGATGAAAGGAAACGATCAGTAAATGCACTTATAGATTTAAACTTAAACGGAACAGTAAAAACACTTGGGATCTCGTGGAACTTAAACACAGATAAATTTGAATATAAACAGAACCTTCCAGAACTTACTGAACAAATTACAAAGCGTAATATTTTATCGGACATACAGAAACTATTCGATCCGCTAGGATGGATAGCACCCTGCATTGTTAATGCAAAAATATTAGTACAAAAACTGTGGCTTGAAAAGCTTACTTGGGATGATGATATTGGTAAACCATTAGCAGATGAATGGATTAAGATAAGAAATGATTTAAATAATATTACAAACATAAAAATAGACAGATGGTTTGGAACATATAGCACTGACAAAGATCACATACAACTTCACGGATTCAGTGATGCATCTATGTGTGCTTATGCAGGCGTTGTTTATTTAAGAATTGAAACCAGTAATGGAGATGTAAAAACAAAACTTGTTGCTGCCAGAACCAAGGTAGCACCTCTGAAGACGATTTCCTTACCACGTCTAGAGCTCTGCGGTGCCTTACTTTTATCCAGGTTAATGAAGCAAATTGGACAAGCTATGCGAATACCAAATACACAGATGTATGCCTGGACCGACGCACAGATTGTTTTAGCATGGTTGTGCGGAGAACCCAATTGTTGGAAGCACTTTGTGGCAAATCGTGTGGTTGAAATTGTTGAAAACCTGAATAATAAACACTGGCATCACGTACAGTCACAAGAGAATCCCGCAGACTTAGCATCCAGAGGTGTTTTACTAACTGAACTAAAGAATTCCAAATTGTGGTGGTCAGGACCGACGTGGTTATCTGAAAGGGAAATTAAAATTAAAAAACACGATACAATTACAACAGATATTGACATGAAAACAATAAAAGTAAATACTTATCTTAACACCGAAGACCTGCAAGAAAAGAAAAATAAGATCACATTACAATTTGAACAGTTTAACAATATAAATGAACTAATAATTACAATTACTTACTGTAAAAGATTTTTAAATTACAAAGAACGTTTAAATTACTTGAGAGAAGATATAACAACAGTAGAAATGGAACAGTCTTTATACACATGCATAAGAATCATACAAAGAGAAGAGTATCAAGAAGAAATAGAAAGATTAAAAATAAATAAACAAGTAAAAAAAGGAAGCCAAATACTTACCCTCTATACCTCAATGGGCGGTCGCCTCAGACACAGTAATTTAGCAAATGATAGAAAACATCCAATTATCCTGGGTAACAAAAATGTTTTAACACAATTAATAGTTGCTGATGCACATAAGAAGACTTTGCACGGTGGAATACAGTTAACTTTGTGTTACCTGAGGAGTAAATATTGGATAATAAGAGCAAAATCGGTAGTTAAAAAACATCTACATAAATGCCTGCTTTGTATGAAATTAAAAGCCAAGACCAAAACACAAATAATGGGAGATTTACCCGAACAACGAGTGACACCATCTAGGCCATTTTTGCACAGTGGTGTAGACTTCGCAGGGCCCTTTCAGATATTGATGTCGAAGGGCAGAGGCAACAAAACAATGAAAGCTTATGTTGCAATATTTATATGTATGTCTACTAAGGCAATTCACATCGAACTCGTAAGTGATCTCACATCGGAAGCTTTTATTGGGGCTTTTCGCCGTTTTGTTGCTCGAAGGGGCAAATGCAGTCACTTATGGAGCGACCAGGGGAGAAATTTCGTTTGTGCTAATAAAGAGCTGAAAGATGCCTGCAGCAAAACAATTTTACAGTCCACTCAAGAAATTTCAAGAATCCTAGTCACAGAAGGCACACAATGGCACTTTATTTTGGCATATAGCCCAACGTTTGGAGGCTTATGGGAAGCTGGTGTTAAATCTATAAAATACCACTTGCAGAGAATTCTTACTACCAACTTGACATATGAGGAGATGAATACAATACTGTGCCAAGTAGAAGCTTGCCTTAACTCACGCCCATTATGTCCTATAGATGCCACAGATTCAGAAAATTTTAACTCACTTACACCAGGGCATTTTCTAATTGGAGAATCACCTATTGTTGTTCCAGCTCCTGACACTAAAGACATAAAAATACATGCCTTATCACGCTGGCAACATACACAAAAACTCTTAAACGACTTCTGGAGACGCTGGCAGGATGAGTACCTAAGTCGACTTCAACAACGTTCCAAATGGCTTAAGAAAGCGGACGAGTTCAAAATAGGAGAAGTTGTTCTTATCAAAACAGATAATTTGCCACCCGGCAAATGGTCATTGGGACGAATCACGGACAAACACCCAGGAGATGATGGCCACACAAGAGTTTATAGTGTGAAAAGTGGCAATACTATAACTAAAAGATCTGTAACAAAACTTTGTGCCTTGCCCATCAATTCAGATTAATTAACGTTAATTTTTACTTACTTAAATGTTTGTGTTCTTTTTTTTTACTAAATTTGTTAGTATTTTAATGGTTCAGTACCATGTAACTTTCATTTCTTTAAAAGACTTTCAGTCCTTTTGGTGGGCGGTATGTTGATTCAAACTCATTCATTCTTAAATGTATAATAACATAGCTTCTTATAAAGTCAGTCGCATTACAACTTAACGCACAAACACACGTCTTTCATTTCAAAGAATTCAAATCATAGCAATCACAACCTTAATTACATCATCAGAATCATTTTTGAACAATCGAAAACAGTTTGTAAGTTTGGAGGGTGAGGCTGGAGGCCGGTTTGAGTCACAGATAAAATGTATACCTAGTGGCACGCCGCAAGGCTCTATACTCAGCCCTATTTTGTTTGCACTCTACACCGCGGATCTTCCAGGCCTATTGAAAAACTGCAATGTTCATTTGTATGCTGATGACACACAGCTTTATTACTCTTTTGACCCCGCTGATACCAATAAATCCGTCCAGTTGATAAATGACGATTTAAATACAATTAAGAAATGGGCCGACAGTAATAATTTGGTACTTAATCCAGCGAAGTCAAAGTATATAATAGTTGGATCCAAACAGCAAACAAAAGTAATCAAAAGTCATAAACCACTTGTCAAAATTAATAACACCATCGTTGCCCAAACGACTCTTACAAAAAATCTGGGCTTATTGATAGACGAGGAACTGAGGTTCATAGAACACATTAATCTTAAGATTAGAAACTGTTTTTATAGATTGAAATCACTATATGCAATTCGAGAACACCTCTCAGAGAGGGTTAGACATACTTTGGTTGAATCGCTTATACTGTCTAACTTCAACTACTGCGATACTGTGTATGGTCCCCGCATTTATAAGAAAACTAAACAAGCAATTCAACGGGTACAAAATGCGTGCATACGCTTCTGCTATAACGTGCCAAAAAGGTCTCATATCACGCCATACTTGAATAAATTAAAAATATTGAACATGGAGACCCGCAGGAATCTTCACCTGGCAACGCTAGTACACATAAAAAGCTTTTTAACAAAAAAAAAACCGACTTCAAAACTCTTTTAGCACTAAAAAGATTAAAATAATACTAAATCTAATCAATCAAAACTGTAGCCTATATAACCTAACCTATAACAATTTTTTTCAACTTTTGGAGTCGGTGCCAAGTATTCAACTTTCTAAGTAAGCCTTGGGCTCCATGGATCATAATCGTCCTTACGTCGTGTGATATCTAAAATTCTCTTACTTTAGTTTCACCTTCCGACACTAGATGGTGTTAGTTGTATATTAAATCGCGCAAGCACTGTTTTTAATTAGTTGTATAAGTGATTAATGAAGAATTTGGTCGTTCAATGGTGTCTTTGGTTCGTAAGGTTTCGTAATTGGTAAATGGTCGAAGTTCGTAATTGGTCGTTGTTGTTCTGAATTTTTTTTATTCTCTTTACATTATAATCGAAATTAATACCTTATAATAAATAATCGTTAGCTTGACGCAGTTAGTTAGATTTATGTAATATATTGTTTGTGTGTGTTAATTTATAGTAGTTAAGTCGTTCAAATTCGATTGTTATTGGGCAAAGTTAGCTGATAACTCCATTTGGTTCTTTATTTTTTTTTTTTTCTCTTACTTAATTTTTTACCTAGTACCTTATAATCATTATATTTCATTTTGATTGCATTAAGTTTCATGTTATATTTTGTGTATGTATAGTAGTTCGTATTAGTAATATTGTGATCTATTGCGTAGGGCTTGGCAGTTGGCACCGACTCCAAAAATTGAAAAAAATTGTTATAGGTTAGGTTATATAGGCTACAGTTTTGATTGATTAGATTTAGTATTATTTTAATCTTTTTAGTGCTAAAAGAGTTTTGAAGTCGGTTTTTTTTTGTTAAAAAGCTTTTTATTTTTAAATTTTTAGTGCTTTAATTTTTATACGTAGGTATTACAAAATATGGGTAGACCTAGTAAAGATGCTGCTCGTATGAGAAAACTGCGTCAAACTGAAACCGGAACCGCAAAAGGAAAACGGTTAAAAGCTAATAGGGAAAGAAAATCTCTAAGCATTTCAAAAGAGAGGCCTGACCAGCGCGAAATTAGATTGTCAAAAATGAGATCTTATATGTTACGTAGATTAAATGACGAAAATCAAGAGGATTACAATAATCGTCTTAGTTTAATTCGCACTCGTTTGGCTAATGAAAGTCAAGAAGATTATAATCATCGTCTATCTTTAATCCGCAACCGATTAGCTAATGAGAGCCAAGGAGACTACGATCACCGCCTTTCTTTAATACATGCTCGTTTAGCGAATGAAACTGACGAGCAACGATCACAACGATTGAGCGTCCTACGTGCTCGTTCCAGTCAGAGGTTGCTTAATGAAACGCCAGAAGCCAGAGTCGAAAGATTAAATGTAGTTCGAGAAGCGGCAAGAAAAACAAGATATATATTAAGTGCTGAACAATTTCGGGAAACAATCAATATTTTTGCAGACATACCATGCGCTGTATGCAATAATGCTTTGTATCCACAACAACGTGTCAATTTGCAGACAACGATTTACAGCTCGATTTTACCTGCAGAATTGGTATCTGAAGGTAAAATAATAACTTGTTCTCGTTGCTGTAATAATATTAAGAAACGTAAAACGCCACCTCAAGCATTTTGGAATAAGTTGACTGTTGCTGCCATTCCACAGGAAGTAGCTAATTTAACGGAAATCGAAAAACGATTTTTGTGCAGAGTAGTACCATTTCTTAAAATAATGAAACTTCAAAACCGTTTCAGTCAGTATTGGTGCAAAGGACAAGCAGTATTATTTGCTCAAGATGTTGTTGAAATTGCGGAACAGTTGCCACTTCGGCCTAATCAGGCTGGACTAATTTTAGTTGTGGAAAGCTTAGAAAATTTTCAACGTTCCAGAGAGTTCATTATTGATTTAAATAGATTAAATACAGCTTTGAACTGGTTAATCACTAATAACGCTTTGTACAGTGATGTCCGTCCGCATTTTATTAGTAACATAGACATTACTGAAAAAATAGCAAAGCAGTTTTGAATAAAATAGCAAATCTTAAAGATTATGAGCTGTACGATGCATGTGATATCAGTATTAGGATACCTCTTAGATATGAGGACGTTGAATAGCAGATGCTGCCGCTGACGCTAACAACAAGGTTACACAAAGCCAAGATGCAAAAAAAATATCCTAACATATTTCCGATACGGGTCAACTGCCATAGGATCATGTGGATATCAGTTATAAACTACAATGAAAGGTCAAAACATGCCGAAAAAGTATCCATAACTTCTTACCGTTGTGGAGACGTAGTTACCCTCCATCATCAGCTGAGCAACGTGAGCTGATGTCTCTGATATTTTTTTTAAGAACTACATACAATCTAATAATACCACAAATATAAATTCATCAATATAAGTATAGAAAAAACAACTAATGTTGTTTACTAATAATTGAATATATTTTTTTGGTTTTTGTCCTTTTTTTCAAAAAGTTGTGAACCGAATGCCATAAAAATTATATGGGACCATTTCGGAATAATCCCCTTTCGAACAAAAAAATAATTTTGCAAATCCGTCTATATTTGACAGAGTTACGAACGAACATACATAAAAAAAAAATATAAACATCCGAATTGAGAACCTCCTCCTTTTTTTTGAAGTCGGTTAAAAAAACAACTAATGTTGTTTACTAATAATTGAATATATTTTTTTGGTTTTTGTCCTTTTTTTCAAAAAGTTGTGAACCGAATGCCATAAAAATTATATGGGACCATTTCGGAATAATCCCCTTTCGAACAAAAAAATAATTTTGCAAATCCGTCTATATTTGACAGAGTTACGAACGAACATACATAAAAAAAAAAATATAAACATCCGAATTGAGAACCTCCTCCTTTTTTTTGAAGTCGGTTAAAAACAATCAATAAGCAAAGGCCAAGCTATTTGTACGCTAGTCTTTCTTGGACTAGCGATTATCATAACGTTAACACCAGGGGTAAAAGCTCGAAAATGTTGCAAATACCTAAACATCACAGCGAAGGATTTAAAGGTAGCTTCAAATACTCAGCCTCTAAAATATGGAACAACCTCCCCCCACCACCGCACCAGCCAATGTCTATCCATACTTTCAAATCGAAATATAAATCTATTCTCATAGAAAGGCAGTTGCGTGAGTGAAGACATAGCTTAACAATACATAATATGTAAGTATGTACTCTATTAATATGTAATAATAATTTGTGCGTGCGTATGTATAGTATTTGTATGTATTTATGTATATGTATGTATGTAAAATGTAGATATTAAATAAAGATAGATGTGAACTATTCCTTCCTGATCTTGTTTGTTTTTTTTTGTTGTTTTATTTTATGTATAATGTATAGAGTCAACTGTATTGTTTTGTGGATCTTGTTTGTTTTTTTTTTGTTGTTTTATTTTATGTATAGAGTCAACTGTATTGTTTTGTGTCCAAATTATTATTTTTTCTATTTCCTATATAATTAAGGGTAAGACTGAAAACCAGCGCTGTCAGGTGTTTTTTTTTCACTTGTCAGCAATACGCTGAGTCTTGTCCAATTTCCAAAATAAATGTTTTTTTTTTCTGTATGTTATTTGTGTGTTTGTGGAAATAAATCATTTTTTCATTTCATTTCATTCCTGCAGTGGTCTTAAAACGCTGCGCAGCTGAGTTGTCTCCCGTTTTGACGCGTCTTTATCGACTCTCATTGGAATCCGGTAAGGTTCCCAAGTCCTGGAAGCTTGCTAACGTACAACCAGTACCGAAGAAGGGAAGCCGTGCCGATCCTGTCAACTATCGACCAATTTCAATCACTTCCATACTTTGCAAAGTCATGGAACGTGTATTGAACAATCGACTCCTGGCATACCTCGAGACCAACGAGCTCCTAAGCGATAGCCAATATGGTTTCCGCAACGGGCGTTCGACTGGCGATCTTCTCGTGTATGCCACTCACTTATGGAGCGAGGCCTTGGAAGGTCATGGTGAAGCAATAGCTGTATCCTTAGACATTTCCAAGGCCTTTGACAGGGTCTGGCATGATGGTCTCTTAAGTAAGCTTCCAGCTTATGGCATACCGATTGGGCTCTGCGACTGGATATCTGATTTTCTGAGGGAACGGTCAATTCGAGTAGTCTTAGATGGCTTCTCCTCCGACCAAATGGCAATTAATGCCGGGGTACTGTTACGGGGCGGGTCAGGAGAAAGTTTTTAAAAAACACTTTTAAAGTTGCTAAAATAGAGTTTATTATCAATATTACACAAAAACTTAGAATTACAAAATTAGAAATGGAAAAGAATTGATACAGCGACTGATTGAGACGAAATTTGGATTAAGACTAAAATATTAGACTGAAAAACAAGTTACTAAAATTACAAAATTAACAAGAATAAAGGAAACAACAAAAGTATCAAATAACTAGAATGCAGTGTCAGCGCGGTTGCATCAATAAGTTGGTAGGGTTGTAGGCATTATAACAACCCCCCCCTTAAGATTGATCATCACCCTTTAAGTGATGAGAAATTGAAAGAAATAGTGAAACTTAATATTAACGTTTTTATAGTCTAATAAACTTAACATAAAACCCATTTATTATAATATAATTAAACCCATTTATGTTGACTTAACTATACATAACAATACTTAATGACATTGTCATTACCTAATAATACCTTAGAATAAACTTGATGAACCAAAAGCATAAGTTATAAAATAGAAAGAAAAAATAGATTTAACGTAAAACATTTCTTTTTAAGGGAACTGGTAAAGATTTTATAGATACAGAGTCGACTTCCTCTGCTTCCGAGGAATCGGAAGTAAACATAATTGTGGATTTCGGTACCACATTTATTGCTTTGTGGGTTTTTATCCTTTTATTATGACAATCGTTATAGATATTTACACAACAACCAGAACCGTTTGAACAGAGATATTTTCTTAACTTAAAAAGTATATAACATAAAAAGATAATAGATATCAAGTAAGAAAATGAAAGATACTGAATGCCATACTTGACAAAATGAGTCGGCTCTTCCAATTTATTTAAATCATTTTCAAGTGAACTCAAATGTGAACTAGCCTGTATCAGTGAATCTAAATTATTTATTTCGTTTAACTTAACGAAAGGTAGAGATGGTAAAGATTTGTTAATTCTTACATGATCACAGCAGTCGTCTTTAACAATATTAAAATCAGACACAGAAATAGAAATATTAGAGACAAACTTATCAGTAGCTGTAAAACTAAGGGTTTTAAAAAATGCTGTACAGGACTTAGGAAGGTATAGAAAGCCAGTGCCGAACAAAATCTCATCAGCTGTTGATAATTCGTTATCGCAAGTTATATAACACTTGCCCCGATCTGATTGCACAAAGATCCAGCGGTTGTTTGTAATTTTTTGAAAATAATCGATAGAGCCATGTATGATTTTTGTTTGACACGAGCTAGGTATCTTATGAACTATTTCAGTAAGTAATACACTTTCACACGTAGGATTGGCAATGGACGAATAAACGTTTGTCAAG
This sequence comes from Stenoptilia bipunctidactyla, assembly GCA_944452665.1. Classification (NCBI taxonomy): domain Eukaryota; kingdom Metazoa; phylum Arthropoda; class Insecta; order Lepidoptera; family Pterophoridae; genus Stenoptilia; species Stenoptilia bipunctidactyla. The sequence goes on from OX101745.1 coordinate 18,588,112, forward strand.
GGACACACATAGCACTGGTTTTGTATCACTTTGCACTCACTTACACTGTCGAGCTGAGAGTAAAAGAGACGATCTGCTGATATTGCTAAATACGGTTTATTAGGTGCAATTAAAACATAAGTGTCAGGTGATAGGTTGTCGTAAGGTACTGGTAAAGGAATAGTATGAAATAAATTGTAAACTTGAGATAGCACGAGCGGGATTTTAATCACGATAACAAGTTTATTATCGCTGCAATAAGATGCTAAGGTTGATATTTTAATTAAGTCGTGAATATTATGCAAGGTTAAGCTAAGAGGTAATTCAGAATGGCGAGGTATATTATTCATATGTAATTGGAGCTCTTCGAACAGCTGTTGCGGCCCAAGTACAGTCGGGTGCAACACGTTCATTTGAGTAAATAAAATTGCATTATTAATGTCGTCAATATCAAAGGATAAAGTCAGTATGATACTTTCTATAGAACTAAATAAAAGGGATATTTGAATTCTGATATCATTTTTATCGGTAGTATCTATTAATCAAATTTTCGAAAGCTTTTTCTATAATATTTAAATAATGGTTTAACCTTTTTTCGTTTTCTTTTACTCTCGACATAGTAGAATTAAATGTAGATATAGTAGATTGAATGACATGTATATTGTTTTTCATTAATAAATGTAGCTGTTTCTCGTCCGACTGTACTTTAGTGATAGCGTCATTGTATTGCATTGCGTCGTCGGCATCTAAAGTGCCGAATAAAGATTTTAGTATAGAGCCGCCCATATCGACTGGGCCTCTCTTGTTGCGAGTATGTTGGACGTTGATAAGGTAAGATATTGACGAGAACTTTTTTATGTTGTTATTATGTTGAGTTTCTAATGAAGTTAACGTATTCTGACATTGTTCTTTTACTTTAGATGACTGGACTGAATTGCAATATTGTTTTACCCTACTGAATAAAAACTCTATGTTATCTAAATGGGGTTGGATATGAGAGAGATCTATGTAGGTTACTACGTCCCAAGTAACATGAGAGAATTTTAAATCTAAAAGCTGGTCAAAGTAGATACCGGGGCTGTACGGAATCTGAGTAACGAACTGGCTCGTAAGTGATGACGTCACGACGAACCTGGAAATGAGAAATAGAACTAAAGGATGATTTAATTTGAGCGGTCTAGTTTTATTTCGTCGTAATGATATCGAACGTGTTTTCTATTGACTAATAATGTAAGCGTATGGTTACCATTAATTTTGATAACAGTGAATGGGTCTTTCCATGTAGGGGAAAGCGCTTTATTTTGCTTATGATGACATTGTATTTTATAGCTAACCGGCTTGGAATGGACATCATAATATCTCTTTGACCTTTCTTTTGAATTTGTAATGTTTTGTAGGGCTTTCTGACGACTGTAATATAACCTGTGATTCAGTGCTCTGACGTAATCAGTGTAGGTATTGCCTTCTAAGTGATCTATGGATGTAGGTATGTATGGTTTGTAACCGAATAAGAGTTCGAAGGGTGAAAAGCCTGTGGTTGAATGGACATTTGTGTTATATGCTAGCATGGCAGTTTCTAAATATAATGACCATGTGTGAGAGTTGTCGTTTATATACGACCGTAAGTACTCTTTTAGAGTAGAATGGCTTCTCTCGAGCGCACCGCAAGTCTGGGGATGATAACAAGCTGCAAATATATGTTTGATGTTGAAAAGACGTTCTAATTGTTTAAATACATCTGAGCAAAAGTTAGTACCCTGGTCGGTCACAATAGTTTTAGGTATACCTAGATGAGAGATAAAATGAACGAGACGTTGACCTGTTTCTTGTGCTGAACATGTTTGCATAGGATAAGCTTGTGAATATTTCGTAAGGTCATCTTGCAAAGTCAGGATAAATTTAAATTGATTTTGAGCGGTTTCGGGTAATGGTCCTACAATATCTAAGAAAAGTTTTTCATTTGGTTTAGTAGCGGTAGAAGTTATAATCATAGGGGCCTTATTAGTCTGCCTTAAGGGTTTGTTTATTTGGCAAGATCTGCATGTTTTAACATAGTTTTCTATGTCTTGCCTCATATTTTTCCACCAATACATAGTCTTAAGCCTATCATGCATCCTGTTAACACCTGGGTGTCCCGCGGCGGGTGAGTCGTGATTTTCCTTGAGTATGGTGGGTATTTCACTAGGTGTTGGAAAAAGAATATTGTTATGGAAAATATGAATTTTTATACCAGTGTTATTAAAAAGGAAGCCTAAGATGTTATAAATTTTAGTAAATGATAGTTTATTGAAAGGATCTTGGAAATCTGAAATTGCAAACTCCTTTTCTTCTATGTACCAAGTCGTTATCATATCTCGGTAAGTTTTTAGCATAGAAAATATATCTTTATAAGAAACAGTGTCGTAGTGATGTACTTTAAGGAACAGATGAGTAAATAGGTGTTTGTCATTCGAAGTGCTATAATAACTGCTGAGTTCGCGTTCAGCGCTACGTATGTCATTGAGTGGGTCGTTTGTATTTGATAATTGAATGATTTCGGAACAATATGGAATAGAATCGTCAAGGTCACAAGCTGTTGGGTAAGTTATTAGTTTGCACTTTGCTTTTAAAAGAGATTCGTTGTGTTCTTCTATGACGGTGTCAAAGTTAAACGTGTTTTGTTGACTAACTTGTAAAAACAGAGTCTATAGGGAGCACAGGGTTTCGAGATAAGGAGTCCGCGTTGTTATTTAATTTACCCTTTTTATACACGATTTCGTATTCAAACTCTTCTAGCTTTAACCGCCATCTAACAAGTTTGGAACTCGGGTCTTTACAATTAAATAACCACTGAAGAGGTTTGTGGTCGCTCATGATTTTGAACTGATGGCCGTAAAGATAGGGTCTGAAAGTTTTAGTACCAAATATGATTGCTAAGCACTCTTTTTCGGTAGTTGAATAGTTACCTTCGGCTTTGTTGAGAGTCCTAGAAGCGTAGGCGATTGGTAGGTCTTTACCTACCTCGCCTTGAGATAGTATCGCGGAAATAGCAAAATTGGAAGCGTCAGTCGTTAAGATAAAGGGTTTAGTAAAATCAGGATATTGAAGAATAGGGGCAGTTGTTATTTTATCTTTTAGGGTCTCGAATGCCATTTGTTGGTCTGTTGTCCAGATGAATTTAACATCCTTTTTTAAAAGACTTGTTAATGGTTTAGTGATGTTTGAAAAATGGTCTATGAAACGGCGGTAGTAACCCACAAGACCTAGGAAAGATTTGATATCTTTAGGGTTTTTAGGGACAGGGAATTTTCGAACACATTCTACCTTCTTAGGATCAGGTTTCACACCTTGATCAGATATAATGTGTCCCAGGTATTGGACTTCACGCCGAAGAAATTCACTTTTGTCAGGCTGTAATTTAAGATTGTGAGAGCGGAGTTTTTCGAAAACCGACTTTAGTTTTTGCATGTGGCTTTCAAGGTCATGTCCGAAAATTACGATATCATCCATGTAAGTAAAACAATGTATTCCTTGGAGACCTGAGAGGACGATATTCATGAGTCTTTGGAAGGTAGAAGGTGCATTTTTGAGGCCAAATGGCATTCTATTGAATTGGTAGTGACCAGCTTGGCCAGAGAGACCAGGAATATTGAAAGCTGTCTTCTCAGCATCCTTTTCAGACATTGAAACCTGATGAAAAGAAGAAGCCAGGTCTAGAGTGGTATAATATTTACTATGGCCTAATTGGTCGAGAATGTCTGTGATGTTAGGGATGGGATAAGCATCACCGATAGTGATTTCGTTCAACTTTCGGTAATCTATGACAATTCGCCATTTCGGTTTACCGGAAGCGTCCTGTTTCTTGGGAACGACCCAGATAGGGGCAGACCATGGTGATATAGAAGGAGAAATAATCTTTTGATCGACCATGCTCTGAATTTGTTTGCTTACTTCATCCTTGTGGCATTCCGGAAAACGGTAAGTTTTTGCGTGGATAGGGGTATCGGAAGTTGTACGGATTTCATGTTGAATAGTCTGAGTTGTAGTTAATTTATCACCTTCTAAAAAAAATATGTCATTGAAACTAGAACAAAGTTCGCGAAGAACATTCTCTTCTTCGGTGTTTAGATGGTCGCATCTAAGTGAACTTTGTAATAAACGATTTCGATCTAGGCTAGAAAACGATTCAGTGTTATTGATTACGTCATAGGAGTTAGGTAAATGAGCTTGAGAATTCGGTAAGATTTCTTCAATAAAAGCTACAGGTTCAAGGGTCAGACACATGGTTTTAGTAAGACGTCATTCTCGGAGGTATTTAAAACAGAAAAAGTAATTTTCCCACTAGGTTTTACTGTACAGAGACACTTAGAAAAATATAAATTTGGATATGCGTTAAAATTATTATGTAGAATTATACCTTCCCCAATTTCTGGGTTAGTAACTGAACACTCGACGAACATTTCACAACGTCCAGGTATAATATAAGTTTGATCAGCGGTTTTCAACGTAAACAACTTGCCGTCGTTGTTATCAAAGAGTTTTAATTTGAGCTCTGTGTAACTAATGTTAGCGCGGTAAAGTGTTAAGAAATTGGATCCGATTATTCCATCGTAACTTAAGTTGACATTGCTAACTATATGAAAAGAGAATGGAAAATATATTTGTTCGTCATAGTGAATATTTAAAATAAAACTTCCTTTCGTTTCAGAGAATGAATTGACGTCATTGATGCCTTTAAACTTTATGATCTCGTTTTTAAGTTTAGGGACTGAGCAGAGACTGGAGTCTTTAACTAGACAAACCGAACTTCCAGTATCGACTAGTAGTTTTAAAGGCTTGTTTGAATGTGAAGTATTAACTTCAAGATACGGAAGGGGTGACTTCTTACATGATGAAATATCATATACTGTGGGGCATTCCTCAGTAGGATTTAAAAATTCTTCAATTAATTCTCTGTTATGGTTTCTTTTAGTTTGAAGCGAATGGTTATAAATAGAGCTGGTATAACTAGTGTTTGATAAATTTAGATTATTAGACTTCATAATAGTTTGAGTAGATTTACTAGGTGTTGTTTTATAACGCTCTGACAGCGGATTAGTATCGATATTCGAGATATTTTTACTAGAATCATTAGTAGAGTTAGACTTAGTTGGACTGGCAATTGATTTGGTAAATAAAGAGTAGTTAGGCTTTGGTTTAGTAGATTTAGTATTTTGCTCTGTATGATGTGAAATAGTAGGGTTTAGTAAAGTGGAGTTAATACGTTTTGTATGAGAAGAAATAGTAGGCTTATAAATTTTTTGAATTGGAGAACTAGTAGATTTTGATATAGTAGAAATAGTAGATTTAGTATTTTTTTGAATTGGAGAACTAGTAGATTTCGATATAGTAGAAATAGTAGATTTAGTATTTTTTTGAATTGGGGAACTAGTAGATTTCGATATAGTAGAAATAGTAGATTTAGTATTTTTTTGATTTAGATAACTAGTAGATTTTGATAAAGTAGAAATAGTAAAAGATTTAGTAGGAATAGTAGTAACCTTCTGTTTACACTGAGAACAAAGGTTAGAGATAGTATGAATGCCTATTGGATAGGGTTGAGGACGGCACTGATCTAACAACCCTGCTCTAAGTTTAAATTATGTTCATCTGAATGTGCGTTGTCATCACTATACGAAGGACCTTGATCAACGTCAGTATAATATTGAGGTCTAACTTGGTTAGCTTGTTTCTGTTTCATGGCATTATTATACTGGCGTTTTCGGCATTCGGAAATGTCATGACCGATATTTTTGCAGTAACGGCACACGATTGGTGGACCACCGAACCTTGGTTGTGACGTTGAAGGACGTTGGAAAGATGTTTGAGGTTGAAGTTGGTAAGGAGGTCTCGTTGACCTTCCTAATAAAAATCTATTTTGTGGACAGTCTGAGACAGAGTGTCCAGATTTTTTACAAGTTTTACAAAATATGGTAGGAGTAGAAAGAGTAGAACTTTGGATTTTCTCCTCCTCAATAGCTATGTTTATAGCTTGATTCAGTGACTTAGGGTCTTTACACCTGACGATAGTATTTAATTTTGGGTTAAGGCCCATGCAGAAAGTGTAAAGCGCGAGGTCCTCGGTCATGGCAATTCGTCCTGGCAGTTCTTTTTTCAGCGAGTCGGAGCTATGGATTTCAGCTTGTAAGTTTGTTAAGCAGCCTTCAATCCTAAGTCCATATTCGGCGACAGATTCGTTAGATAATTGCTTACACCGTTGAAGCTCAAATAAAAGATAGTTGTGATGTTTACTTTCACCGAAGTTTTGTTTAAGAAAAATTTTCAGTTCGTCAAAGCTTTCAAAAATACGATTGGAACATGCGACCTGTGCTTTTCCAGATAACCCAGATGGCTTTTAGATGCTAGATCCAGAGCGTTTTGGCAATTGGTCAGAAAAGCACATAGGGTTTCACGCTCGCCCTTATACGTATCGATAAAACTGCACAGAACTTGCGTCGGATGTACTTCGGACTGTATCAAAGTTACTGACTTATTCTCTGACTGAGACATTGTGAAATGGAAAATTTATCTAATTAAATAAATAAGAAATAGTATAAGTTACAAAGTCGACCTACAACGACAACCAAACACTTAACCTTATGAAAAAAGATTTTGATACATGTATGAACGTCTGATATTTAGCAATATAAAGGTCTATTACTCACAGCAAAACACACGATCTTCTTAACATTCTTGGACGTCAGAGTAGAAAGTGTCAGGAACTCGACAGGAGCAGCCGGATCTCCGCAGGAACTTGTCCGGAACAGCAGGCTCTTGGCAGGGACAACAGCTTAGAGTCAGCGACGTAGGTGGCTAACTTCCACAGATCGGTCCAGGGGCTAGTTCTTGTAAGGAACTAGGCAGCGACAGGAAACTGCGTTGGGAGCAGCGACGAGCAGGAGCGTCACAGCTATAAGGCGGCGACCAGGAGACCACGGTAATCAGGAGACAGCGGCAATCAGGAGACAGCGGCAATCAGGAGATAGCGGCACGGTTGTTTCAGGTGAGTTGAACAACCCACGTACACATGAATCAGATACAGTGTTCAGTGATAGCAGCGGCGGATGAGTTTGGTAAGAACCAGCACACAGTGAATTGTACTTTAGATCAAATTGTCACTTTTACTTATTTGCACTTCACAGAGTTTATGCGCGTATGAGATACCAGTTTTTAACGTTAACGTACTGTTATCCCACTTCTGACACCACTGTTACGGGGCGGGTCAGGAGAAAGTTTTTAAAAAACACTTTTAAAGTTGCTAAAATAGAGTTTATTATCAATATTACACAAAAACTTAGAATTACAAAATTAGAAATGGAAAAGAATTGATACAGCGACTGATTGAGACGAAATTTGGATTAAGACTAAAATATTAGACTGAAAAACAAGTTACTAAAATTACAAAATTAACAAGAATAAAGGAAACAACAAAAGTATCAAATAACTAGAATGCAGTGTCAGCGCGGTTGCATCAATAAGTTGGTAGGGTTGTAGGCATTATAACAGTACCTCAGGGATCTGTTCTCTCTGCAACATTATTCATGCTGCACATTAATGACCTTTTAACACCGGGCATTATTAGTTATGCTGATGACAGCACTGTTGTAGAGAGATACGTATCCAATGCGCGAGCGAGCTCCCGTGAAATCCAGAGTTTAAGAAAGTCAATGATTGAGCGCGTTGATTTGACCTTACGGAAAGTATCCGATTGGGGTTAGTCGAATTTGGTCAAATTCAACGCGTCCAAAACTCAGGCGTGTCTATTCTCCGCAAAAAAGAGCACCTTCACATTAACGCCCACTTTCCAAAATGTATATGTCCCCATCAGTGACCATCTAGGGCTTTTAGGCGTAACTATTGTTATGTATCGGAGCGAAGGGACGTCAATCAAACACGGTTGCTCGTACGTAACTGACTTTAATGCGTCTACCTGCTTACATATCGCCGATGAAGAGTCAATAAATAATAACTGACATTTTGGCCATTTTCGTTTTATTGAATAATTAATTGTTAAATATAGTAATACAATTGTTGATTAAGGTATTGGATCGATTTCTTATTAATTTTCCAAGAAAAATAGTAATTGCAATATATACTAAGTGTTGTTACGTCTTTTATGATGGCAATATATACTATCTACGACTCATCACGTTCACTCGTGTTCGTTGTAACAGGCGTACTAACTGTTTGCGACCTGTCTGTCGATTTGGCGCCATTACTGAGAGAGAGAAAGAGAGGAGTATACAAAATACGAAATGACGACGATGACACGGCCGCTACTTAGCTTCCACTTGACACTTAAAAGTTCCAGGACTGTAGTGGTCAGGAAAAACAGACACAGGCAGATTGTTCCACACCTTGGCAATCTGTACCAAAAAGGAACTATCGAAGCGTTTTGTTCGACTTCTTGGTAAATCCACTATATAGGGATGGAAGTTCTGTCTGCGTCTGGTAGTCCGGTGGTAAAAAGGGGTGGGTTCAATTTGGTCAAAAAGAGTACTCGCACACTCACCAAAATGTAGCCGATACAATACTGTCAAACAACCAACCTTACGACGATGCTCCAGCGTCTGCAATTTTTTATTTGTTAGGTTGTTGTTATTTATGAGTTTACGGGCTCTTCGTTCAACAGAGTCCAGCGTTTCGAGCTGGTATTTGGCAGAATCATCCCAAATGTGACTACAGTACTCCATGAACGACCTCACTTTTGATGGGTATAAGTTGGGCAGCCGTTCAGGGCTGAAGTACCGCCGGACCTTCGAGATGATACCCAATTTTTTGGAAGCCGTTTTAGCCATAGACTCAATTTTTTGTCCGAAGTTTAATTTGGACGTTATAGTGACGCCCAAAAGCCCTAGTTGGTCGGTGATGGGAACAGATACATTCTGGAAAGTGGGCGTAAAAGTAAAGGTGCTCTTTTTTGCGGAGAATAGACACGCTTGTGTTTTGGAGGCGTTGAATTTGACCAGGTTAAATTCGCCCCAATCGGACACATTCCGCAAGGTCGAATCAACGCGCTCAATCATAGACTCTCAAAACCTGGATTTCATGGGCGCTCGTTCGCGCTTTGGATATATATCTCTCAACAACAGTGCTGTCATCAGCATATCCAATAATACCTGGTGTTAGGAGGTCATTAATGTGCAGCAAGAATAAAGTTCAGAGAGAACAGATCCCTGAGGTACCCCGGCATTAATTGCCATTAGGTCAGAGGAGTAGCCATCTAAGACTACTCGAATCGACCGTTCCCTCCGACAATCAGATATACAGTTGCAGAGCCCGGTCGGTATGCCATATGCTGGAAGCTTGCTTAAGAGACCATCATGCCAGACCCTGTCAAAGGCCTTGGAGATGTCTAAGGATACAGCTATTGCTTCACCATGACCCTCCAAGGCCTCACTCCATAATTGTGTGGCATACACGAGAAGATCGCCGGTCGAGCGCCCGAAGATCGAAATTGGTCGATAGTTTACAGGATCAGCACGACTTCCCTTCTTCGGTACTGGTTGTACGTTAGCCAGCTTCCAGGATTTAGGGACTTTACCAGATTCCAAAGAAAGTCTATAGAGACGCGTCAAAATGGGAGTCAACTCAGATGCGCAGCGTTTCATAACCACAGCAGGAATACCATCTGGACCGCTAGCCTTATTCTCGTCTAGGTGCAGCAAGCATTTAAGAACCTCCTTTTGGCGAATATGAACGGTACCCATTGTAGGACCGAACTGAGGTAATTGGGGTGTGATTTTTCCTTGGCTATCTAGACGAAAATGTTCCGCAAAGATACTGGCAAATAAATCCGCCTTTTCTTTAGCGGTGTGGGCCAGAGAACTGTTAGGTTTCCGCAGAGGTAGTAGCGACGGGCGACAAAAGTTCGTTTCGACAGACTTGGCGAGGGACCAGAAAGCTTTACTTCCCGAGGGGTATGAGGCTATTCTGTCTCCGATACAGCCTATGTGGGCAAAACGAGCTCTTTTGATCACCTTTTTGCAGGACTTGGCGGCAGCATTGTACCTTTTCTTGTGTTCATACGAATCCACGGCTTTGCTTCTGCGAGCGGTTGCCCAGGCTTTGTACGCTTCTCGCTTACACTTTTCAGCGGAAACGCATTCAGCACTAAACCATGGGCGACCTTTGGTTTCAAGGGATAGATCAACGTATTAGACCAGAAGTATTAGACCAGGTCGTAAGGTTGGAGATCCACATGTCGTTGATATTAGGGCTATAAAATATGAAAATATTACATTTGAAATAAAATAAAATTTCGATTAAGACTGGATGCCTTTACCACAGCGGACCAAAAATATGAATGACGAAGACTACCAATAAAAGCCACTAAATTTAACCATTTACAACAACTAAAAGCTGTTATTCCTAGTGATTATCATCCCTATTATGGTTCTTTGCCTTTTGAATAAGTATTCCTATCTTGATCAATATTTCATATAACTGATCTGAGTTTTTCTTTGTCTAAGTTTTGACTTGATTATTGTTTTTCCTTGTTGCGTGTACTGTTAAGCGATTAATGTGCCATTTTAATTATAATAAGGTCTTTCATAACGAAATGTCTACTGCAAGTTGATTTACTTTTTTGATCTAATTTACTACCTACCTAAAGAGTTAAAAAAGGTTGTTAATTTTTCTACGTAATTTAAGTTTTACTTTTGTATTTTTGCATGTTTAATTTTATTTTTCAAAAGCACCGTTGGTGTTTTTATTCTCTTGATTTTATAATTAAGATAAATAACGCAAATTTACTTTGCGATACTGTTACACAGTGCAAATAACTGCTCATTTAAGTGATTTTATTTAAATGTTTATCTTTTATTTCTATTTCACTATTTTTGTAAGTATACCCCTTATTTTTTAAATAAAATTTTAGAAAAATGACATTAAAATACAAGCAGCATTTGTGTTATCTTCCTGGTATTTTAATATTTTTGTGTAAATTTAGAAGCAATTTCTTCTATCTGCACTAGCAATACCGAATATCTTCAAATTCCAACATTATAATGAATTCAAGGAAACAATACCTTCTATCTGCAATTTATTTAAAAACCAGAAATAATTTAATAAAAATTTTAATGTCGTTATACGGTAGTTGGCTTAAATGAACATTTTAAAGAATAATATATAAGAGAAAACCTTTGAAACGGACGTGGTACGTTTTTTTCGCCTCCTGAAAAGTTGCGTTTTTGTAGTTATTATTTATTGCATATTCATCGGCGATATATAACACTCCTTCCCCTTAAGCTAAGACTTAATAACTAAAAATAAGAACTACGGACTAGTAAATCCGGCACTGTGATCTGAGTCAGTCGAAGCCGGCGTAGGTGTAGAAAACACGGGGCTGAGTTCTCGGCGGCGCGCACAGGGCCGAGCGCGCGTGGGCGTCGCTAGGTCGTGCGAGCTGCCGGCCGACGTCGTCGCGGCCGCGTGCTCTCCCGCGCCCCCTGCCGGCGAGCCGGCGCGGTCGCCGCTCGGGGTGGCGGAGCTGCTGCCCTGGAGATCAGCAATCGCGTCTGTACTCCAGTCGTGATCGCTCGATAATTCTGGGCTACGTTTCCTTATTTGATCAACGTGTCTCTTTACTTCACAATTTAATTCTGGCACATACACATTGTAGATTACTAATCCGATTTTACTTAAAATTACACCTTTTACCCAATTAAACCTATTATTGTTTTGGTTCTTTGTAACCCACACTTCTTCATTATTACTAAAGTTCGGTCTTTCTACGCCTCCATAATATTTACGCTGTAAGGACTGATTATGTTTTACAGTTTGAGTGAGACCTACAGATGAGGGAGACGATGACTTAGGAAGCAACAGATCTAACCGAGACCGCATTGGTCTGCCATAAACCAACTCAGCGGGAGACATTTCGGTGGTGGAATTTTTAGAGTTTCTATAATCGTATAAAAATTTAAAAATTTTTATTTGTAAGGTTTTGTTGCAAATATTTCCTTCCTCTAAAATAATAGACCTCAGGCCTTTTTTAACGATTTTAACGTAACTCTCCGCCTGGCCATTACTTGCCGGATGGTAAGGCGGAGACAATATATGTTTTATACCATTGCTTTTACAGAAAACCTTAAATTCCGCGGAGGTAAAGGAAGCACCATTATCGCTGACCAAATAGCACGGCATGCCTACCCTAGATACGAATTCGTATAACTTTTCTATTACTGCTTTTGAGCCGTATGACGCCCCCATGGGGTAGCATTCCACCCATTTACTGTATGCGTCAACGATAATTAAATACATGTGATTCCTAAATGGGCCTAAAAAATCAATATGCACTCTATAAAACGGGTGCGGGGGCGGCGGCCAGGGCGCGAGCGGCGCGTGCGGCGGCGCGGGGCGCAGCGCGCAGCACACCGCGCACGCGCCCGCCAGCCGCTCTAGCGCCGCGTCCACGCCGGGGAACCACAGCCGTCGCCGCGCCATTTCCTTCATCTTCACTATTCCGAAATGCGAACTATGGAGCTCCTTACAAATGAAATCACGCATCGATCCCGGAATGACTACCTTGTGCCCCCGCATAATGCACCCGTTTTCGTAAGATAAGTGATATCTACAGTTAAAGTAAGGTCTTAAATCTACGTCTCGCATATTATTACGTGGCCAGCCGTACTTAATATAATTAATTACTTTCTGAAGTAATGCATCGCGTCTTGTCTCGCGGCGCACATCCTCTAAGCTGGCGGGCAGGGAGCCGTCAATGACGAAATTAATGAATGAAGCGGCCTCAACCTCTCCCTCGCACCTCACCCCTGAAACTGCGCACGAGCGAGACAAATAATCTGCACTATTGTCACCGCTTCGAATGTATTCGATTACGTAATTATAACTTGATAAAAATATTGCATAGCGTTGCAATCTATTGGCTGACACTTCGGGTATACCTTTATAAGGACCAAATATAGTTAATAAGGGTTTATGATCTGTTCTCAGAATAAAAGGTATATCTTTGCCATACAAATATTGATGGTAATGACGAACTCCAAATATGATCGCCGTGGCTTCTCGCTGTATTTGCGCGTAATTTTTTTCGGCGGCCGTTAGAGTTCGCGATGCAAATGAGATTGGTCTCTCGTGACCGTCGGAACCAATCTGTGACAACACCGCCCCTAGCCCGGTCGGGGACGCATCTACAGTTAAAATCAATGTAGCCTGTCGATCAAAGTGTGATAGCACTTGGTCTGAAACTAAACACTTTTTGATTAGGTTAAATGCATTATCATGAGTTGCGGTCCACTCCCATTTAGCGTTTTTTTGCAATAACGAGTACAAGGGGCATAAAATAGACGAAGCGTTCGGCACGAATTTACGATAGTAATTAGCTAACCCTAAGAAAGATTGCAACTGTGAAACATTCTTTGGCTTCGACACTTTCAATATAGCTTCTACTTTCTCGGGAGATTTTCTTATACCTTGACTACTAATAACATGACCTAAATAATGTATCTCATTCTTAAAAAAGTCGCACTTATTTTTTTGTAATGTAAATCCTGCCTCTCCGAGACGTTTCATGACGGCCGTTAAACGCTCCGTGTGTTGTTGTCGGTCCTTGCCGGTCACCAGCACGTCGTCCAACAGCACCACAGTCCCTTCCAGTCCTGAGAGTACGCACTCCATCGTGCGCTGGAAGATAGCCGGCGCCGGTGCTAGCCCGAAAACCATCCTAGTATAATTAAACAGACCCCTATGTGTATTTATGCACGTAAGCTTCTGGGACTGTTCCGATAAAACTAATTGGTTGTAGGCCATTGATAAGTCTAATTTACTAAACTGTGTACCGCCGTGTAACTTTGAAAATAGCTCCTCTACGGTAGGAAGCGGGTACCTATCAATCTCTAACTGTTTATTTATCGTTACAGAGTAATCAGCGCATAAACGAATACTTCCATCTTTTTTTAATACTATTACTACGGGAGATGCATACTCTGAATAATCCACTGGCTTAAGAATACCTAAACTAACTAAACGATCTAATTCTTTATCAACTTTTTCTTTTAGTGCAAACGGTACCGTGCGGCTTTTACAAAAAATAGGTCTAGACCCTGGTTTTAACCGTAAATCGACTATGTGTTTTTTAAAAGTTCCTAAGTTATCTGAGAAAAGGTTTGGGAAATGTTGAATTATATTTTGTACAGGCAGATCCTCCGATATTGAGTACAACTTACTTTCTGTAGGGACTAATTCTAATTTAAACAGTTCTATAAAGTCCCTGCCAAGCAACGGCGGGCCGCCATTTTTTACAACAAATAAATTAATAAAGTTTTCATCGTTGTTATACATAATAGGTACTTTGATTAACCCTAAAGTATGAATTTGGGAACCGTTATATCCAATTAGCTTTCTATTTGATCTCGACAATGGTACTTTCTTAAAAACCTTATAGTACAACGATGCTGAGATTGCACTAACTGCTGAGCCACTATCAATCTGGAATTCCAAAATTTCACCACCCACGTGTACGCGTTCCGTCATAGGTTGACCGGCTTTACAACGTATGTTAAAAAATGACTCACCATCGTCACCCTCGTCTGTGGTTTCTACAAAATATACCCTACCACACACACGCTTAAGGTGACCTTTTTTATTACACTTTTTGCATTTATAGTTTTTAAAACGGCACTGGTTGGATCGGTGGTTCGGGTAACCACAAACACTACACTTAGCACTACTTGAAACTGCGAATACTCCGTCTAAGTTGTCTACAGGTGGTCCGTAGGCCGCGGGTGGCCCGCCGCCGCAGCCGCCACCGCCGCCGCTGGACGCCGCCGCCCCCGCTGAGGTCGCGGCGCGCCGAGCTGCGCGCACACTCTCTGCCAGGTCCACCGCCTTCGTCAGAGTCAGACCATTCTGATCCTGAGCGAACAACTTGTCTTTCTCATGTCCCGGTAGCATTCCCATCGTAAACTTATCAAGCAGGGCTTCTTCTAAGTTTTTGAAGCCGCAGTGCGCCGATAACCCACGAAGTCTCGCCGCCCATTGTGTATGAGTTTCGCCCGGGTGCTGCGTGGCACTGAAGAATTTTGCTTTCTCGGCAAATCCGACTCGCTTCGGTGTGAAGTGGTCATCTAATATTTGCAAAATATCAACAAAATCAACCTCTTCGATTAGCCTAGGCAACACCAAATCTGAGGCAAGCCTGTGAGTTGACTCGCTAAGGGCACTCAGTAATATTGCCCTCCGTTTGACCTTCGACTTGTCCGACACGTCTGTAATGTCATTTGCAATGAACCACTGCAGTAAACGTGATTTGTAGCTGCACCAATTCGCTGATAGATGATCAAAATTGGACAGGATCCCAAAATGTACATTTGACGACATTTTCTTAAAACAAGTACCGACTGCGTCACTGTTATGTATCGGAGCGAAGGGACGTCAATCAAACACGGTTGCTCGTACGTAACTGACTTTAATGCGTCTACCTGCTTACATATATAACAACTATAACATCCAGTTTAATCTTTGGGATGGTTCAGCCAAATATCAACTAGAAGCGCTGGACTCCGTTGACCGAAGAGCCCGTAATCTAATTAACAACGTCGACCTTACGACCAAAAAACTGCAGACCCTAGAGCATCGTCGTAAGGTTGCTTGTTTAACCGTGTACTACAGGATACATTTTGGTGGGTGCGCGAGTGCTCTGTTTGAGCAAATTGAACCAAAAAATTCAAAATTGCCAAAATTCATTCAAACCCGTCTTGCCGTTTTGCAGTGATTGAGGAACAAACACCCATATATTCACCTAAACTTTCACATTTATCATATTAGTAAGAATTGCTTTGATGTGGTCCCAAACAGGGATCCATGACCTCATTAAAAGCAACTTTGTTTACCGAATCATAAATACTATCATGTATAATTAATCATGTATAGATAATAAAAATATTTCCATGTATAAAAAACCGAATAACGATTAATAAGTCCTTAATAGCGCCTGTTTAGACGGAATAGCAATTGTTTTAGAAGCTAACGTATTCCTCAATATTTTTGGCTGGAAAAACTTAGTAGCATAATAAAGGTTTTCAATAGATAAACCACTTTCGTTGAGAGGGTTAACTGGATTTGATCACTTTGAAATGATTTTCTCATTTCATGCAGTTAGATGAAGTTAAGTAATCAAATGCATAATGAAGTGGATTTTATTTCAAGATAAACTTTATGTAATTTATGTAATTACTGTTTTATGAAGATTACAGGTTTCTGTTTGTTTAGCGTGCCGTGGAAAGACTTGCTGTGCATTCGCCTTACGCTTGGAAGGCTTTATCTATTTAATCATATCAAATTATACCCAAGTCGATCCTATGCGAATTTTAGGAGATCTCACGTATGAATCCAAGCTTTGAACTAGTACTAGATAAAATTTCAGCTCAATTTGTAAATCAGTATTACAAAGGAAGAATCACAAACATTTACCAGGCATGGGATTGCTCATGTAACAGTTTTAGTTCTCACTGACTTCTCAGAGGCTTTTAACATTGTAGAATACGACCATACTCGCTGCTCTTAAACTTGGTATCTCACCATTAATATCACAATGATTTGATTCTTATTTTCCTAGTCGCCAACAAGCTTTACAAACTTATTCTTGATGGATTCTGTGTTTACTGGCCAGGCCAGCCTAAATACAGGTGTGCAGTCACTTCGCAACTTATTTGGTTGTGATAAGGTTCCAATTCCAATAAAAATGTATAAATCAATCAATTAATCAATAATTTATTCATAATCATTCACAATCATATACATCTTATTAAACGTGACTGTACCACAAGGCTGCATTCTTGCTCCATTATGATTTACGATTTTCTGTATTCATAAATCTTATTTCTTCAAATCTCAAATGTTGCTTTACTACATTCTGAATTATCCGTGCATTCCAGAATATTTAAAATGTAAATTCTTTACATGTTATCTCCATTCTTCTTCATACTTCTTTACATAATTCCAGATTTATTTCAAAGTCTAGGGCCGCGTGTTCATATTATTTTATTTGAGAGTTCGCTCAGCTACGCTCCGTTTCCATGAAGTTTCCATGGAACAAACTGAATTTAAGAGATAATGAGTCTTGCTGCGATCGAGTAAAGAGTAATTTGCGTCGTAGAGCGTAAAGTCATATTCTTTCCGGTCTTATCTTAAAAACATCGGTCGTCACTTTCCGCTGGTGGGTAAGCGGTGAGCCCCCATCAAGCCCCTGCTAGACTGTTTAAAGCGCGGTTGTAGACGCGATTTCACAACGAGCTCCCGCGAACCAAGGTTAAGCGAAATATCATTGCAGACAGCCGTCGTCGTGTCGATAGTGTGGTAAACCAGCAAAGTCACCTCAGTTTTAAGTCTTTTTTTAACAGTGAGCTAGTGTTTTAGTTGCGGTTAATCATCGAATTTTATGCTTGTAATTTGTAATGTTTGTAATCTAAGATGTATGTTTTACGCAGTAAAGTAGCGATAAAGTGATTTTATGCAGGTTTCAGTTATTCATTGATTGTCATGTTATATTACAAATTACAGATGGAACATTCTTAAGGTAATTTTTGAGGCATTCAGATATTGAATACTTAATAATAGTTTTTTTAAATTAACGATAATAAATTAATTTTATTTAGGCAGCGTGACCCATTTGTTAGTAAGTATAAAAACTCAAGCTAATTAGTAACAAACATTTATTTATAGAAGTCGATGATAACATTTAAACACATTTGAAATGCATATACTGTATTATATTTACATAAAATATAAATAATTTAAATCATTAAAATGAACTAAGTATATAATATACAATACCAATTAAAATAAAGAGAAAAGGAGCAATTCAAACTAATAATGTAAGTATCTGTTTTATATTCAAAATACTCCTTTTTTTTATTTATTTATTCATAAGTTTTTACAAAATTTATAGAAGTGTCTTATTACTATCTTAAAATCTATCTTAGATTTGTCTAGACAGTATTATCTCGGTAAAAATACAATTACAATACTAACAAACATACCAGACTATTTTTTTTAAATTACTTATAACTTGGTGTAAAGATAAAGAAGCCTACTAGTATAAAATTAACTTAATATTAGCTTTATAAATTTTTTTTTATATCAATCAATAGCAGGAGTATATTTCGCACCTTCAGAATTGTATAGATCCAATTAAAAATCCAAGAAATCTGTTACCATCATAGAAGTAATTTTTTTGCTGTTATTTCACGAAAAATAACCTTAACTTTAAATAGAAACCAAATAGCTAACATGTTTCATACATTATTAATAAATTAAATCAGTTCAAAGTTTGCAGTTTTAAAAAAAATATTATCGATTTGCCAAAAACACTTATTCTTTAAATACGTCACTACTATTCTGTAGGTGCGATTTATAACACGGTATTATAACAAAACATAAAAAGTGATCGCCGTATTTTAACTATACAACGTGTAACATAATGAAGAGATAATACTTAAGGGGATTTTATGTTTGGTGGTGTAGTTTATAAGTAACAGTAACATAAACTTGTAATCCTTACGGTTCGTTCGGAAAACAAGTTCAAAGTTTAGATCAAAATATCTAAGTGTCAACCCTAAAAACAGCTGTTACCTTTTGATGGAATCTATTCGATAACAGATGGCGTTAAAATAAAGCGATAAGTAACCAAGAGAGATACTACAAAGTGTAATTTTATGCCTACTAAATTAGACGACAACAACGTCTCGGGAATGTTTTTTTCGGTGGTATCTAATAAATGAAGAATATTTTTAAAAGTGTACCAATTTAAAACTCTAGGTACTGAAATAATAGATTTGCACGTTCGAACCGACAACACGTTAATTTTAACTATCCGTGAGAATATATTTTCTTAACCTTAAACTATGATGCATCACTGACAAGGATATTTAACTTCTTGTTTATTCTCACACACTTACAACTATCATCACCACCATACAATAAAGCTTGAAATAAATTTTAAGTAATCCAGCATTCTGCAAAATTTTTATAGTCTATGAAATAGCAAGTTCGATGCCCTTTGTCTGCCGCGGATCGCTCGCTCGCTACTCTCGGGCTCTCACGTGTGTGACGTATTATAAAAATGTTTAATACTTATTCTTAGTCGCACTGTTTGTGGTTATGAACGGATGCTGAGGCTCGGTAGCCTTCTATTTCTAATACTTAACAACATACATGATTGAAATACCTTTACGACTAAAATCAAAAATGTTATCAAATTAAGCATAAGTAATTATCAATTTAAGAGAAACGTAAAACAAAACATTAATTTAGGTACTCTCAATAAACTATGATATCAAACTTGTCATACAAAAAACTATCACATTTCTTTAGAAATACGCTATTGCAAGAAACTAATATGAAACTATTACAAATCTATCGGTAGGTATTACGTGGAAATTCTTTCGCACGGCGTCAAATCGCAACTTATACCTAATGAAGAGAGATTCAAATAGACAATCAAACTTATCCCTAATTCTAATAAAAAACGAAGAAATATCCTCTCTCTTACTTTCAAACTTTCTAAGAATTATAATAGGAAACATTTTCGGTAAATACCTATGATTTTGTAAACCTCAAACTATGATACAATACCTACTTACAGCTTCTGGTACTTCTTGTATTATCACATACTTATTACTATCAATACATACAACAACAAAGCTTTAAATTAATAAAATTAGCAACTAAGTAAAGTCGTTTTCATAAAAGATAACCTGTGCATAACTCTTATATCAAACACACAAGGTGTATTATCGCTCAAATCGCGGGACTTCTTTCGGCGTCTCGTCGCGAACTTGCGCCTTTCGGAATTATACCCTTTGAGATTTACCGCTGCCGCTTCCAAGCCAAACTAAAGGTTGTTCCGTTCAATATTTATTATGAACAAATTCTCAACTCAACAAAATTTTGTATTTAAAAAAGTAAAATTACTAATGACTAATTATTGTTTTTAGTTGCGTTTGTTTCAGGCAACTGATATTATTTTCTAACGCTTAGGGAAAAATATCCTAAGTATACCTGTCCTAAAACTTTATTTTTTTATTAAGAATCTTTATCTTTTATTATTATTCTCTGTCTTGAGAAACAAAATGGATTAATTTCTTTATTTAAAATGTGTGAAGCGTAAAAATAAGTTACGTAAATTAACAAATAACAGTTTTTAATATTTTGATATTGAACAAACAACTTAAAAACTATTTAAGTGATTTCACGATTGAAAACTATTTATTTGTAACAGAATAACTTAACAATACAAAAAAATAAGATAATGAAGTCATTTCATTGTATTATGAAATAAATTGGGTACTAAGATTTTGTTTATCGTATCGCTATACGGAAGAACCCTAAAAATTTTTAGGTAGGTACTAGAACTGCTTTGGTTCGGTTTATGTATTTGTTTAAATTTATTTCAGTGCTTTCGTGTCCGTTTTCAAGTGGACACGTCAGTGTTATCGCAATTTTTTTCGAAGTTTTCTTAAAATGTCTCGACTTGAAAGTATTGGAGGTAATGCACGACGACATGTGTATTCAAACAACAAATGTTACGATATGATTCTGTATGTTGGAGCCGCTAGTAACCACAGCATCAACGAAGCTCGAAGGCTTTACAGGCAGCGGTTTGTGGAGTGCAGGCCGGCAGCTGAACAGCGCCACTTACCCGGCTATGGCGTGTTTCGAAGCATGAGTCTGCGGCTCAGCGTGCCGGTTCTTTTCACGTGAAACCCAGCGCGGCCACCTTCCCGTTCCGAAAACTTAGAAGAGCAAGTCTTGGATCATTTCGAGGAGGATCCGAGGAGCAGCACTCGACGAGTCGGCGCTCTTTTGGATGTCAATGGATTTTTTTAGGATGTGATATGGCGCACCATAGAGAAATATTATACTTCGTGGCGCACGCTTAGTGATGATGGCCAACATCCTTATCATTCCCGATGGACGCAAGAGCTGATACCAGCGGATTTGTTACCTCCTCGGTTAGGCTTTTGTCGATGGCACAAACGTCACGTGGATGTGTGCGTATTGAAAAAGAAGGCAGAGGTTGTGAGCCGTTTTTGTAATTCCGGCTAAGTGTAAGGAAAACCCTAGACACAGTTGTGAGTGTTTTTACGCAAAGTAAACTGAATAATATGTCGATTGAAATAAGTGCGATACTTGCCATAAGAGTTTGTCAGATATTACAAATTTAAGTTGTGATAATTATAATAAACACTCTTTATTGTCATTAAACGTAGAAATAATTATGTAAACAATATTTAAGCGATTTAAAAAGCTTTAAGCGATTTCAAGCAACCCGATTTCTTCCGGGCAACCCGTTGTAATCTAACGTTTCATGTTTTTATTATTAATAAAAGTTGTACTAACATGTTTTTTTATTTGTTTTCATTAGCTAGGTAGTGTGATAAAAATTGTGTCATTCAATGTGCCAAACGATAGGTAAGTAACAATCAGCTGCGCTGATATCCGCGCTACTCGCGGTGGGCGGCCGCGGGCGGCGGCGTATCGCTCGCTATTCAGCCGGTGCGGGAAAGGTCATAAGGTCACTGACTGCGGCGCAAGTCTATTTTTAGCTTGTTAGGTTGACTAGGGTTGTCAAAATATTTTATTGTAAAATAATTAAATAAATTTGTATGAAAGTCTATACCAGCACTGATCATGCTAATTCTTTTACTGTACATTCTACGTATGGTATAGAAGCTAACCCTTCAGTTTTATCTCTCCATTTTGTTACACGTTGTATATTGCTAACGCGTTAATTGAAAACAATAGATGCAGTAACTAATGGGGCCGCCAGACTGTTGAAAACCAATGCTTCCAACCAAGGTTAAGGAAGGTTAAGTTGTTGACAACCAATTCCGAGTCATCCACACTGTTACAAACGGTGGTTGCCAACAAGGAGACAAACAAAGTCAAAGTCAAAAGAATCTTTATTTCGTAAGTATTTAAATACATTTGAAATAAGTCACAATTTACAAATTGAACTGAATCTACCACCACTTCGGAAAGTCGATCTGTTGAGACAGCAATCATCTTTTAAAAATACACAATAACAATAACAATTTACAATCTTCTTGCATCCGGATATCTTATAATAAAACTTTATACTTATCCTTAAATCTATCGAAGATTAACTTAAATATTTTGGAATTTTATTATAAAACAAGAACACAAGCCAAGGTCACGCCAGGCCACGCCCCTTAATCGTCAGTGCGCTCTGAACTCTCGCGTTGGAAACATCTTCGCGATGGCAGTTTTGTATGCAATTGAGGATACAAAGAAGGAAAGGTTGAAACGCAGGATAAAAAGCTACAAAACTTGAGTCATTTATAGTTATAGTTACATAGTAAAATATACAATAACAAGCTTACACACTGTCCTAAACACAGACATACTCTACATAGATAACGCAAATGCATGTCCTTTGCGTGTCCAAACGTCGACCAAGCGTCAAGGTTGGTCGCCTCTAGATTTAATCCGCGCGTATGTATGTCTGTTAGAAAAATGGACGATCGACCGGCGATCTTCTCGTGTATGCCACTCACTTATGGAGTGAGGCCTTGTAGGGTCATGGCGAAGCAATAGCTGTATCCTTAGACATTTCCAAGGCCTTTGACAGGGTCTGGCATGATGGTCTCTTAAGTAAGCTTCCAGCATATGGCATACCGATTGGGCTCTGCGACTGGATATCTGATTTTCTGAGGGAACGGTCAATTCGAGTAGTCTTAGATCCTACTCCTCCGACGAAATGGCAATTAATGCCGGGGTACCTCAGGGATCTGTTCTCTCTGCAACATTATTCTTGCTGCACATTAATGACCTTTTAACACCGGGCATTATTGGTTATGCTGATGACAGCACTGTTGTAGAGAGATACGTATCCAATGCGCGAGCGAGCCCCCGTGAAATCCAGAGTTTAAGAAAGTCAATGATTGAGCGCGTTGATTTGACCTTACGGAAAGTATCCGATTGGGGTGAGTCGAATTTGGTCAAATTCAACGCGTCCAAAACTCAGGCGTGTCTGTCTATTCTCCGCAAAAAAGAGCACCTTCACATTTACGCCCACTTTCCAAAATGTATCTGTCCCCATCACTGACCATCTAGGGCTTTTAGGCGTAACTGTAACATCCAGTTTAAACTTCGGTCAACAAATTGTGTCCATGGCTCAAGTAACTTCGAAAAAGTTGGGAATCATCTCGGAGGTACGGCGGTACTTCGGCCCTGCACAGGTTCTTAACTTATACACAGCTCAAGTGCGATCATGCATGGAGTACTGCAGTCATCTTTGGGATGGTTCTGCCAAATATCAACTAGAAGCGCTGGACTCCTTTGACCGAAGAGGCCGTAAACTAATTAACGACGTCGACCTTACGACCAAAAAACTGCAGACCTTAGAGCATCGTCGTAAGGTTGTGTGTTTAGCCGTGTACTACAGGATACATTTTGGTGAGTGCGCCAGTGCTCTGTTTGAACAAATTGAACCCTCACCCTTTTACCATCGGACTACTAGACGTAGACAGAACTTCCATCCGTATGTGGTAGATATTCCGAAAAGTCGAACTAAGCGCTTTGACAGTTCCTTTTTGATACGGGTCGCCAAGGTTTGGAATGAACTGCCTGCGTCTATTTTCCCTGACCAGTATAGTCCTAGTACTTTTAAGCGTCGAGTGAATAGGTTTCTCGTGGATAGACGTGTACCACCTTAGTCTTCAAGTTCACTTAACATCAGGTGGCATGGAAGACAAACGTCCCATCCATAGTTTATAAAAAAAAATCGAGTCCACAATATCAATATCGTTCTTAATAATCGATTTCATCATCGGCTCCGGTGTCTCTGAATCTATTTGTATTTCCCAGTCATAAATATCAGCTGTGTCGTCACAATAGGTCTTAAAAAGTCAGTACGCTTGGTTCCAATACAAATCGTGGCACTTGCGTTGTCTATGTAGATGTATGTCTGTGTTTCTAAACTACGCCGTTTACAACCCGCCAAGGACATGTAATTTGGTTGTCAATAGCCATCTTCACTGTTATAAACACGCTGTAAACTAGCAAGGTCACGTTGGTTTGATGTTTTGTTTCCAACAGTCTAGCCACCCTTTAAGGTCGATGAAGGGAGACCGATTGATCATGGCCTCTCACTCTCCGAGCGACTCCGCGAATCACCGAATGCCAACGAAATGCGCGAGCGCCGACGGTGCTTCAATTTGACATGTTCAGGAAATATTTTCTTAAAATGATTTTGATATTTTTTACAGTTATAGTAAAAACTTTATGTTGCAGTAACATTTCTTAGGTAATAAAGTGTATGCTTTATCGAATTCTATGGGCATAACAATACTTTTTAAATAATAAGGTAAATGGTTATAAATTTGTATTGACATAATATGAGGGCTAGAGTAGACCGTTATTTGGAAATGGGTGTTCTAAGCTTGTTTAGGTATCATTTCTTTGTTCGGTAGTTATAGGAGAATAGAATTGTGGATGTTTTCTAACAAATATAGCGACGTAATAGTGAGGACTTTGAAGTTTGAAAATTGTGGTCTACAGGATTCCAGTTGCTCAACATTTGTTATTTTCCTTATGCACTTCATTTGTAGTATAAAGACATCTTCGTCACTGGAGTTTCCCCATAAAATGATACCGTAGGAGAGAATTGAATGAGCACAGGCGTAGTAGGCGGTAAGAGCAGTTTTTTATCTGTTACTATTTTAAGTTAAAAAAAGACTTGTGGCACTCGGAGACTGCCGCGGTAAAGCTATTGCATAGCATTTTTTATCAACTTATGAAATTATAATTATTTATTTACTTATTAATGCAGTAATGTTTGATCTGATATGAAGTCCACAAGTTCCTAGTAGATGGCGCTGATTTTTTATTAAAGCCCGCATGTAAAGTTATGAATCAATCAATCATTTATTTGCATAAAATATGGTACAGATTTAGGACTTAAAATTAAAAAAATAGGTCATACATATTTTACCTTTTTAGGGCATGCATATATAAATTACTATTGTTAAATTTAACAAAAGTCTCGAAGTAGGCACATTCGGCATATTGTGATTTTTCCGTAATTCATTTAAGGTAATTTCCAACAAGTTAGTTTTAGACAAAAGACCCGCAATATTTTGTTGAAATATTTTTAGTTGATTTGAGTTGCTATCATTATTATTATTTAAATTTACTTTATTTAAGAAAAAAATTTAATTCATTATTTTCCAAGTAATTTTTTGTCTTTTTAAGAAAGTAGAACGAAATCGTCCCCTTTTTAATTATATCCTGAGTAGTATTCGGATGAGATTTATAGTTTGCATTTGAATGTCCAATTTCTAAGTCTATTTTATTTTCAGTCATTTTTAAAAAGTATTACGGAATTGTTCCCTTTTTAGTTACACCCTGAGTAGTAGTTGAATTATATTTATAATCTGCACTTGAATGTATAATTTTTAACCTTTGAATGTTTATTCTTAATATGATACTTAGTAAATGATTAATAATAATAATAATTTATTATTTTGTCCTTTTCTTTCTTTGGTTCTTAAGCATCGTCAATATTTCTTCAGTGCTTGCGTAAGGTATAGTAAAAGATATAACTTCATATTTTTCGTAAGGATTATTAAATCTTGATCTTACTAATCTGTTACCTTTACATTGCTGTCCACCAATTACAAAGATTCTGTGTTCTTCATGTCTATTTTTCTTAGATGTCACCAATACCTTATCCTCTTCCACTGCCTGGAGTTTTTTTTTGTTTTTAGTAGTGAGGACTTCGGTTCCACTCGTAGACAATCCTTGTTACTCTCCTTCAATGGTGATGATAGTGAGTACGATGGTGATGGTGGCAATGATTGTAATTACTCTACGTTTTCATTGTGTGTATTAGCTATTGTCTGCCGACGACTTTTTTGTCTTTTTGTTTTGTTTCGTAGAGTTTTTAGTTTCAAGCGTTTTGGTGCACATATTTTTGAGTAAGTGCACTTGTCGAGATAATTGACTAACTTCTTTTTTTAAGCCAATGTTTTCAATTATAATATTCTCCATTTCCATGTACGTGCTTTCAAACTGCCTCTGTAAATTAATTATTTCAATTTTGGTCTGCACTTATATCAGTCGATAAATTAAAACTTTTTGAAGCTGTGTCAAGACTCAAGATCAATAGTGTCTATAGTCGGCGCGGCGAACCTTGATCCCTATGACACTGACAGTAATTTCCACAACATAACCTTGTAGTGCCGTCACCGTTACATTAGAATCGTATTGGAGGCTTCTAAAAATGGCATTTATTTATTTTACGTAGCTATATTCCAATAAAATGATATTCCGTTGGAATTATAACAATTCATTTGCAAGAAATTATCTCAATCTCAATCACACTTTACGTTTACGTTGTGCAAAAGTTACTAATTCTTTGATTATTCGAGATAATTCGAGATAATTTCTTGCAAATGTTATGAATTGTTGTAATTCCAACGGAATATCATTTTATTGGAATATAGCTACGTAAAATAAATAAATGCCATTTTTAGAAGCCTCCAATACGATTCTAATGTAACGGTGACGGCACTACAAGGTTATGTTGTGAAAATTACTGTTAGTGTCATAGGGATCAAGGTTCGCCGCGCCGGTTATAGAGACAAATTGTGATCCAGGGATTCACATGAATGTGTATGCGTGATGCTAGGCGACTTGGCTGCCGGAGGTTTTAAGCCTTTTTCCTCCTAGTAGTGACGGTACTTATCTGGCTATTTGATGTACCCGGCTTATTTTTAGCTTTATCTTTTTTTTCTTGGCTTGGAGCACTTCCGTATACATTTAATGCACTACCATTTTTTTGTGCTCAGCTGTTAAGGTATTATAAAACCTTTGAGTCGAAATATTTTCGCATTCTTTGTGATAAATTAATTTACAATTTGTACATGTCAGGTTTTCATTACCTATTCAATATATTCTTTTTACATTTGTTAAATTTTTTAATGTCGTTTTTTGGTGTCATCATTTCTGTTTACTTAGTCAATCAATCAATTTGTTTGTAACTGCCTTTTATTTTATTTAATCCAAAGATTGGATTTAAATCTTTGATTTAATCCTCTTAAAACAAAGTAAGTTTCCAATATAAAAAACTTAAAAAAAAATATTTATAATTTTAAAAGGAGAAAAGAAAAACATAAAAAAGAATTCATGTCAATGCGATTATCAGGGCTTGAACTCGTAACTTTTGATCGGGAAAAAATTATCAGTTTTTTTTTGTGCTCAGCTGTTAAGGTATTATAAAACCTTTGAGTCGAAATATTTTCGCATTCTATGTGATAAATTAATTTACAATTTCAGGTTAGGTTTTCATTATTTTATTCATTATACATTTCAGGTTTTCATTATTCAATATATTCTTTTTACATTTGTCAAATTTTTTAATGTCGTATTTTGGTCATTTCTGTTTAACTTAGTCATTCAATCAATTAGTTTGGAATTGCCTTTTCTTTTATTTAATCCTCTTAGAACAAAGTAAGCTTCCAATATAAAAAACTTAAAAAAAAATGTATTTATAATTTTAAAAGGAGAAAAGAAAACATAAAAAAAGGATTCATGTCAATGCGATTTATCAGGGCTTGAACTCGTAACTCTTGACCGGGAACCTTTTGACGTTACCATTCGACCACTCATCGATTTACTCAGAATAGCGAAATAAAGGATTTGTTATGAAAGCCAACTATTGTTTATTTACCTGTCAACTCTAAAAATTGTCATGTTGCCTAGAATGGATGCCTCTCGATAGATGGCGCTGATTGTTTATTAAAGCCCGCATAAAAGCGCAGATTTTTTCGTTACGGAATTTCTGGATTCGGTCCCCACGCTCAAGGCCCGCGATAGAATCTATGCAATAGCTTAAAAACGTTGTCGGAGAGCGTAGATAAAGAAGATATTTTTTTACCACTTTCTGTAGGTATATGGTGTTTCCAGATGAAATGTGTATCCCCCCAAAGTGGAGTATGCCTTGTCGTGGCGGGAGGGTTCAGTAGCCCGGCGGTATCCAGCGATCGGGTGAAGCGAAATCACTCAACGGAGATGGCGCGCTGTGTGCGTCTGACCCACAGTGGGTGGCAGGGACACCTGGGGTGGGTACTCTCGGTACCATTCTGATTAGAAGAGTGGACCGATGAGGAAAAATTTTCATTTCAATATTTCAAATGCGCCAAACAAAACAGTTTTGGCGCATTTGAAAAAAGCTGGGTACACAAAAAAGCTCGATATTTGGGTACCTCACGAGCTCACTAAAAGAAACCTAATGAACCGTGTACTCATTTGTGATTCTTTATTACGACGTAACGAAACCGAATCATTTTTGAAGAAGCTGATAACTGGTGATGAAAAGTGGATCACGTACGACAAGAACATGCGAAAAAGGTCGTGGTCAAAGGCCGGTCAGGCTTCACAGACTGTGGCGAAACCCGGGTTAACTCGCAATAAGGTGATGTTGTGTGTGTGGTGGGATTGGAAGGGCATTATTCATTATGAGCTGTTACCACCAGGCAGGACTATCGATTCTGAACTCTACTGCGAACAACTTATGAGATTAAAACAAGAAGTTGAGAGAAAGCGGCCGGAATTGATCAACAGAAGGGGTGTGGTGTTTCATCATGATAACGCTAGACCTCACACATCTATAGCCACCCATCAAAAATTAAGAGAGTTTGGCTAGGAGGTTAACAACATGCATCCGCCGTATAGTCCTGACCTTGCACCTTCAGATTTACACCTGTTTCGGTCTCTTCAGAATTCTTTAGGCAGTGTTAGGTTAACATCACGAGAGGACTGCCAAATCCACTTGTCGCGGTATTTTGATGAGAGGTCCCAAAAATTTTATAGCAATGGGATCCTGTCCCTACCTACAAGATGGCAAAAGGTTATCGAACAAAATGGTACATACATTCTTTAGTTAAATGTCAATAAACTATATTAAAAAATGTTCTGAATTTTCTTAAAAAATGCGAAGAAACTTTTTCCCCAACCCAATATATAAATCTGAAAATGCCTCTGTCCATCTTGTACGTTTTCAAGCCGAAACCGATGAACCAATTTTTATGAAGAAAGGACATAGGCTACATTGTAATTTTTTTTTTCTCAAATCAAGTTTCTATTAAGAGCTTTTTATAATATACTTAATAAAAATAATATTAATAATATTTGTAACGCAAATCAATACAAAATAACATTTGCGAACCTATTGTGAAAGTAGCGTTGCGAAGATGCGAACGGCGCGGCGGTGGCCGAGGCGATCGCTGCGAGTGGAGGAGCGCATATCACAAACTATGCTAACTCGAACTGGCAGACACGCAGACGTCGTTTTTGAATGTTGAATAAGTGACATCCTACCCAGTTTCTTGGGAAGTTGTCAAGTGAACCTTCTCATAAGTTGAGGTTTAAAGTTGGCGTTCCTGTTCTATTGATGAGGAACCTTGACTCACTAAGACTACGGAGTCAGACTACAAGTTAAACTTATGCGCAATGCAAAAACTTATGCAAAAAATCATCGCAGTTTTGACAGGTCCAGCTGTTGGTTCAGTGCTTATGTCCTTGCAGTCTTATAATTTCCAATAATAAAATGAAATTCTAATTTTATTAATATACTCATAAAACTATGTATACGCCCCCAGTACTTTTAACCAGCGTTACTTTAGTAGGTATACCTGTTCCCTTGTGTTATTTGTAGTTTTTACTGTTTGATTAGTTATGTTTTGAGGGTCTTGTTCACAAAATCCGGGTACAGCTATGGTATATACGAGTTTTAGTCTAGGTTACGCTAAGCGGAGGGTGGGACGGAGAAGGAGACGCCTTCCTCCCGAAGGCCAAACGTGGCGGGTGACCTGCTGCGGCTATAGAGGCTATGAGGGCGCATGGATCAAGCTGAGCGCAATCCGCCAGGGCTCGCGGGTAATGCCACTGGCAACACCGTGGGCCCTAATTATGGCGGGGAAGGTGGGTTTTAGTGGGTCCATCCGGATTTCTGCCGGGTCATCCCCAAATACCTCACCTTTCCCCCTTGGGCGGCCGAGGACGTGATAGCACGTTTTCCTCCAGACAAAAAAAAAGGATAAATGTGTATCTAGTTCTATTCCTAACAAAGTGGCGGAAATAACAGTTTCGAGTTTCTTTTCATGATAACTGTACATGATTTATAATCCTGTTTTTTGGTAAGGTTTAAATTGAATAATTTTGGTTTTACAAAGTTAGTTTCGAAGTTTTTTTTTCAACCAATTAATTATTTTATGTTTTAACGTTAAATTTTATTTTGTTTTTAAGTCTATATTATTTGAACAAGAGATTAATATGGAAGTGTCGTCAGCAAATAGAATAGAAGGGTATTTGAAAGATTATTATTTTATATCATCATCATCATCATCATCACAACTCTTTCTAATGAGCCCACTGCAGGGCATGAGTCTCTCCCCTGGGTGAAGAGGAGGTATAGGCCATAATCCACCAAGCTGGCCCAGTGCTGGGTGGTGGATGCCAGAATTTTTAGGGCGCCTAGATGGCTTCTGACAAACCCTAACGACTACTGTATACAAGTATACAGCACCCGGGACCGAGACTGCTTAACGTGCCCTCCGAAGCACGGAAGTCGTCGTGATATATGAATGGTCGGCGGTCACCCATCCAAGTACCGACCGCGCCGAACGTTGCTTAACCTGTGATATCGTATGATTCACACAGTAACCACGGCGCCACGACGACTTCTTACGGCGCCACGACGACTTCTAAATTCTAATTATTTATATAGCCTAGACTTTTTGTTTTGATTATGTTAATTTCCAAAAAATCTGTGAATTGTTCGTTAGTAACGAAATTTTATATTTTTTTCATTTCAGATAAAATAATAAAGGTTTTTTATTTTCTTTCAAATGGTATTCAACTTTATCTAGGACAAACATGTTTCCATCGTTATCAGCCAACCTGATTCCTCATTTTCTTTTAAACTAGACGTGATCCCGAAAATTTATAATTGATTGATATTTATAATCCCGCGGGATCTCGAGTCGGGATAACATTCTGTTGTCAGAACCTACATGGGTGACTGGATTGCTGACCATAAATTTTTTACGACGACTTGTCTTTTTGCGCCCTGAGGTGCTTATAAATGACTAGCTGCTGCCCGCGACGTCGTCTGCGTGAACGCTATGCAGCACCAAACGCACCTACGATTATAACACTGCTAGCGTGATAATATGTAGCCTATATGTTGACCCGACTTCTTAACTATCTTCATGCCAAATTTGAAGTAAATCCATGCAGTACTTTTTGAGTTTATCCCGGAAAGACAAACAGACAAAAATTCTAAAAACTATATTTTTTGTTTCTGTTTCGATTGTAGATCATACCCCAAGTATTCTTTTAAAAAAATATTCAATGTACAGTTTTGACTTTCCTACCATTTTATTATATGTATAGATGATCACGATGAAAAATAATATGAAATAAAACAGTTTTTACTTTTAAAATTTAAATCGACGTTTCATTTGAAACGTGTTTTAGGTAAGTTTGTGTAAAAATGTGTTTAATTTAATAGCCTTTTTGTTCTCCAGATTCCTACTATAATGAAGAAATGGCTTTCAAAGAAACTCTCAAAGAGATGTCAGTTATTTGCTGGATTACTTGTGCTGATTTCCATCACCTACTATCTGACTTTATACGACACGGCTAGCCTTATCGGACAAAAGTTCTATATTTTTACACGGTGGGTTGTTTTTAATTAGGCATAACCTATACATATAAGGGTGGTTACAAAGAAACAGGTTTCCGGTACAGATAAATTAAATGCAAATCTATTTTGAACCGTATGGGTGCTTCCATAAGAGTGCTTTCAGAAAGGAACAGATTACCGGTACGGACACACCTGTGCGGGTCTTTACATATCGCTCCAGAGTTAATTTGGATATAGAAACGATTGCATATATTAAAACTGTTTATTTTTAAGTGAACTTATAAGATAGATAACATAGAAATATTATTCCTGTATTGACCCGCACAGATTTGCCTGTATCGGTAACCTGAGCACCCTTCCTGTAATGTAGCAGGTAACCTAACCGATTCTCAACAAAAAATAAAGTTAAAACTAAAAACTAAAACCCGACTACTAAGATCGCGCTCTAAAACGTACGAAAAAAGAAAATAGTCTCCGCCGAAATATTTATGTATTTTTATAAGTCATACTAATGGAAATATGTTTAAAGGATAGCCATGATGTATGTTTACATATTTGAACTGTGTTAAAAACCTTTTTCATCTGTCACCCTATACGAAACCGTAAAAAGTGGCCCTTTAAATAAATAATAAAAATAATTAATAAAATAACCAGACAATCACACCAGCTACATGGCCCCAAAGTAAGCATAGCTTGTGTTATGAGATACCATGTAGCGAACTAGGGGGAACCAAAAATATAATTACATAAATAGATAAACATTCAGACACAGAACATTTTTTTTGTTGTTCCGTGCGGGAATCGAACCTGCAACCACTGGCGTCTGAGGCAAGCAATGTTACCCCATCGCCAAAGTGGTCGTTAAATTGATAAATTGCCCTCGCTGTAGTCAATTTAACGTGACGTCATGTAGCCTATAACCAATGAACATTCAAGAGGCTTCCAGCGGCACATCATTTATCCAATTAAGTATGTTTGCTAGTTTAGAAGTTTTGAGAGAACAGATGAACATCCATACCCACATACATACAGCTTAAAATCATAAACCCCCTTTTGCTTCGTCTTAGTCGAGTAAAAAGAGGTGCAGTTCGTGCGCACGAGACATCATGAGAATTGATTACATTTCACCGATCTGTCCCAACTTCAGAGCAGATATGTTTTACAATGATCATGCTTATTTGATAAAATTAATTGAATGCATGGCTTGATGTAGTTGATTGAATGAGATGTTACCTTGCGGAAATGAAACACAAACAACTATAAAAACAAATAAAAATCATAGGTAACTTTATTCTAATGATTTACCATCGCGTTAAAAAATCAACCATCCACGTTCTTAACAATTTGGGTTCCCATTTTCGTCATTAGATGGCGCTGTTTCGATCCCATACGAAACGAAGTTATGGTAAACGCCATGGCATATACACATGTGTAAAACTCGCACTCTGATTGAAGTTCTTTACTCATTGGGTTGCAGCGAAACAATATCTTTTTAAATTTTATAAAAAATCCACAATTACTTTTATCTTAATGTCGAGGGCATAGAGTTCAGACTGCGACCTTCTGTTCCTTTATAAGAGCTAAAAAGCACCAAAAAGAAAACTCAGCATAAAGCTTATGGGTTGATGGTACACACCAAGACGCTGATCTTGCTTGAATCAGTATTACTGTCTTCGAGGCTTTGCATGTATTGTCCCAGGGTCTGCAGTTCATCTTATCAATGGTGATAACACAATATCGGGCTACCTCTGGCTTCTTTGCCCCGTATAAAATACCAAAAGAAACGTAATTGAAGCATGATGTAAACTCATTTTTATCTATTTAGACATCTGCAAATGACAAGTTTTCACGTAGATCTGGTATCAAGGGCTCTTAGATAGTAAAACTTGCATTGCAGTGCCATAAATATGTTTTTTTTGCAATTGTTTGTTTATGTTACTTATTCCTCGTCTTGTTTTCAGTGACTTCATTATTGAGTAAGTATGAGGAGGTTTATAAAAAGTTAATCTGCTTCTCGCTACGCGTTTTTGTAAAAGTTAGTTGAGGATTCATTATATTATTTATTTGGTTAACTAAAATACTCTTGACTCGTGACATCAGATGGTTTTATTACCACTTGTGTTCTGCATACCCCATACGGGATGCGTATTTACAAAAGCTATACCATTAGAGTGAAAGTGCAAACTGAACTGGCTTAGCTTTTGTATGACAAAAACTTGCCCAAACCCTAATCCATTCTAGTACAGAAATTGACCGAAGTCGTGTAGACTTTGTGAGATAACTTCAATTGAACATTGCAGCAACAAAAGCTATCCCATTTGATATCGATATTTACCGATCGTTGGCTTCAATTTGATACTTAAACGGCAATTGTTCTGATTTTCAAAGATAGAAATAAAATGTGCATGCATTATGACCATCGTTATTTTGATGACTTAACGTTTGACTTTTGACCATGTCGGGATTGTCCAGGGTTGACTATAATAGCTGACCAGGTTTATGGCGCTTTGCCGGCCGCTGCCGCGGCACCGCTCGCTTCGCTCGCTCGGCTCGCGCACGTGTATAACTATATGCAACCTAACATGCTCCTCCTCGCTGCGCTCGTCGTCGCACCTAACCGTACTGATTCCGCATTCCGGTGCGGGAGCCCTTCTCGTAGCTTATCTCTTTCATCGCAATGTATATCAAACAAAGATATACCTACTTTTCATCTTGACAAAAGCTTATCTATTTGAGTGAATATGTATTATACAGTAGGCTAGGTTTTGTCATTGCATTTCTTTGAAAATTACAAGAGCAAAAGCTAATCCATTTCAGTCAATTTTTTTACTGAGTTGGATTAGGTATTGTCGAGTAATATGCATAAACAAAAGCTCCTCTATTAGAGTCTGACTCGTGACTCAAATAGTATAGACTTTGTATATTCGCATACGGGATACAGGCGTGTAGTTATGTACGTATGTCGTGACGTTGAAATTTTAAAAACATTTATTAAAATCATTCATAAATAAAAGTGTTTTCGGTTTATATTTTAGACAGTTATAAACTCATTAAAACTAATATAAAATCAAAGAGGAATTTGCAGCCTTAGCCTTTTTCATGCATTTGAATGCGAACAGCATGAATTACATTAGAAGAATTTTTAATCAACAAATAAGTTGGTATAGTTATGGTGACTAGTTTTTATTACTATTTTGTAATAAAAAGTGACTAGGGACTATTTTTTATACAGTATTTAGTTGACAGCTTGTTGGAATCCAACTTAATTTTTTTAGTCAGGCTGTCACTGCAGTGTTTGGTAGCGTCTTTTACACTTCTACTGTTTGGCTTGCCTCAGGGAGGTTTTCTGGGCAATTGATGTTCAAAGACATTTTCTGGAATGATTAATGTAAAAAATTCATATGATTTATTAACGGCTGGAACATTTAGTTCTCTCTTTGTAGGCTTTGGTTTGTACAGTAAATAGTTGTAAACGGGTAGGGATAATAAGTTTTTTTTATTATGTTTTATTTATTAGATTAATGGAACAATATCATTTATTTTGGACTGTTATAGAAAATGAACATACACTGTTTGCCACCATTCAAAATCGCTAATCAATCATTAGCACAATAAACTGGACGGCTTATTCTAAATTCTTAACGAAATCTATGTTACAGAGATATAGAAAAATCGTTAAGAGCAAGCTTGAAGGAAGACAAGGGGACAGGATGCATGGTCCCGCACCTAGACCCTTTCTCAGACGAAATTATGCGATTCCCTACTAACTTTGTTCAAATCAATTGTAGTGGAAAAGACTGGGTAAAATGCAGGGTAAGCTGTTTTGACGGGCAAAGCTCTCGTGGAATATTTTCTAAAGCCAGTGTAAATATCCATTTCTTTTTTTTTTTTTTTTTTTATAAGTGGCTAAACCCGCGTTTGACCTCAATCTCACCTGATGGTAAGTGACGACGAGGTCGAAGATGAAAGCACACGGGTTTAGGAAGGAACTGGCTCTTTATACAATATTGCCGGAACACATTACCGCCGGAGCGGTAACATTTGGCGGCAGACTTTATATAAAGGGTGGTCGCTAGCCAGGCGGACCCAGAAGGGATCCTACCACCAAGCACAAATGAACACAATTTCAAGAGTAGTGCAGGTTTTTCTTACTTTTCCTTAGTATTTTCACAGAGTATGTATGTATGTGGGTATGGATGTTCATTTGTTCCCTCAGAACATCTACACCAGTAATCATAATTGGACAAATGAGGTGTCGTTGCAAGCCTCTTTACCGTCCGCTTGTTATAGGCTATACGAGCGTTTGCCCGTGACTTCGTACACGCATAAACTCAAAAGTCCTATATTTTCCGTTCCCGTGGAAATTTCGGGAATTTCTTCCATAATACAAACAGACACTAATTGAGAAACCTCTATACCAAGTATCACATCCCTCTCTATACCTCTATACATCAAACCTCTATACCAAGTGCACTCAAGGAATCAGTTTTTTTCAAACAAATTAAAAAATCATATATTTCCCGTTCCCGTAGGAATTTCGGGAATTCCTTTCATAACACAGCCAGTTCATAACACAAATATTCTCCGAAATCTTAGATATTGTTTCAAAAATTTAAAATTTTCAATGAAGTGCCCAACCGATTTCGATGAAATTATATGGGACCAACTATGAAGTATCCTCTATCATATGAATTAAGAATTTTTAAAATCGATTCATAACTGTCAAAAAAACACATACAGACGAATTGAGAACGTTCCCATGATTTGGACGCCTCTCGAGCACGAACTGAGCCGCAGTAGAGCGCGTTCGTGGCCTGCTCTAAGCTATCCGTACATTTTCTGTGTTTTGGATAACATCATAAAATGCTCGATGCTCGAGCGCCCGTCCAAATTGCGCGAGCGCAGCTCGCGAGCACGAATTGGGCCATTGTGAGTGAGACATGCTCCTGTGTGCGTGACGGTCGTAGCCTGCTCGACGCAATCCGTGATTTGTCGACTTTTTAGACAACATCAAAGGGACTCGGATTGCAAATTGGATAATTACGAGATTTGCTCGTTTACTCGTTAAGGAGATAATTTGAGAATTGTATTGTATCGTGAAAATGTAAACAGCCAGAACTTTAAAAGTTTTTGTTTTATCATCTGTAAGCCGTCTCTCCTTTTATTCTGTGCGCCACCAACGTCGTCGCTGCATCGAGGCCTTCGGAGATTTTTCATGAGTACAACGATTAGCTTTTGCTCATAACTCCGTTGGCGAATAAACATTTTCTATTTAGTATCCATAGCATAAGTTCTTAAGAAAACTTTGTTTGGCCCACACAATGTGGTGTGAATGTTGGAAATATTTAATTATTAATTAAATAATAATTAATACTTGAGTTTTCCGTTCCCGTGGGAATTTCAGGTTACTTTCCTACCCCTACATCTCCCTAGGAATGTATGTTTAAGCTTCAGCTCTCTAAACCTAGTAGTTATGCCTGTACGTTGTCTATCAATCACTTAGGCGAGTTTTAATATAGGTATGTAAGATAAAAAGTGAGAAAAAGTGTGTTATTTGAGTTTAAGCCATAATACATGACATCACGCCAAGGAACGCCACCTGCTCCGATCCAGACATACCTCTTTCGCTTCCAAGACGTTCATTCATCGTTTCATACATGATCGCCGGTTACGGGTACTTTTAACTAGGCTCCTTTTAAGTATGTCGCCAATTTGTTCGGCTTACGTTCGCCTAGGGCGGCCCCCTCCGACATGACCAACCAATCGTGCTCCGTACACCTCTTTCTTAAATCTACTTTCACTCATGCAGAGTGAAGCGTTCTAGAGTCAGGGGGTGTTTTCTTCATTGGTTTGTCCGATTATGAAGAAAAGGCACTCGGGTAAGCGACCCCGACCTCCCTATCTGCTGCATACAGTGGATGCAGTATCCTCTTTATAACTTTATAACCTTTATAACCCTTCAAAACTGACTTAATCTTTTCCTATCCTTCGAAGTAGGAGCAGATACAATGAGGAAGGGAATGAAAAATAATCTACCCCAGGAGGACCTACCAGTATCAGTTCAACACATTGGTTAAAAATGTGTAGAATTTTTAAATTAAATAAAATTCGTCCAAAAATTTAATTGTAAGCGCCAAAGACATACAAAAAATATACTTAAAATTCAAAATATCTATTCGAGTAACGTTCGTCTACGAGTATTTTTTGCACTGAATTACTCAGAAATGAACTCCGAATAGTCTAATATGATTTTGTTTGTTTAACGCCGTAAAATAACATCAACTAAAATCATGTATGGTCCACTGCCATGTTCTTTGGAGGTATTATAATCGAGAGAAACTATTACAGTGGTCAGCGTTTTTGCGGGCACCCATAAAACGCCACTGAGACCTCTGCCCCTTAACTGACTTGTACAGTATGCCCGGTAAGTGAAGCAGTTGGTACATTCTGTGTATCTCTTTTACCCCCAGTCCAGTATGGACGATTAAGTGTAATCTTTATATATTCTCCTAGTTTTCAGAATGTCGCGTAGTGCCGGAGATCCTGAGTACAGTATCCAACATAGTTTGTTCCTACGAAGACATAATTTACCATTCAGATAACAGAAGGTGGAGAGGCACCGCGACTGAGGTTGAGTCGTCTGATGTCTACGTACTGACCAAGAGTGACCATGTGGTCGTTACCTGCAAGGGATGGGACTCAAAACTGTAATTATAATTTTCATTTTTTTTTATTTGCGTTTATATTATTTAATATCTGTGTGAATTTTATTAACATGTGTTCAATAATTTAAGCGTAAGAGATAGAGTTACTTTAGCATTTATTTATAACAATTAATGAAACAACTGTGTGGTTCCAAGTTAAGTCTACATTTAGCTTCTTGTAAGGCGCACAGCGGAATTAGGGGATATCCTTGTATACACGTATGCCCGAGTCAGATTTGAGATTACTTTTCCAAACTCGCAGGAAATCGAACCAAGGAGCTCCCAAACCGCATAAGAACAAAAAGCCAATGTCGAAAAATTCTTTATTTCTTAGGTAAAGAAGGCAGCCTCATCCGTGGGATGGATGGCTGTGGGGGTCAGTCTGTCTGCCGAGGGGAAGCGAAAGGGCCGTCCACCTTTTCGAATCCCCTTAGCGGACATTCGGATTACGGGGATCTACCACGTGAGCGATTTTCCCGGATGAGATGGCAAGCCAGATAGCCGGATGCTGGTGGTGTAACGCGACTCGATTCCACCAGATTGAGGCACGGCTTGGGGGGTGTTAGATTCTGGTGATCTAAAGCGACGCGATTTCACCGGTCCCTTATCCTTTTCCGGTCCCTGGGCGGTGGTTACGGGGGTATCTGCCGCCCTGCTCAAGGGAGTTTGCTGAGGTGTGGCGTGCGTGGTGTTCTCTGCACGCTGCATGTTGGAGTTTAAGTCGTTTAAAGTCCAGACATAATTTTGTCGCTCCCCCGAGCGTCATCGGAGGATTTCACCAAGTAATATCGAGGGCAAAGAGTTCAGATTCAATTACAATTTTTTTTACTAATCTAGGTTATTTTGATGATTTTTTGGAACCTGTGTGTAGGGTCGGCTTAATATCCCTACCACCCCTAGATGAGCGTATCGTAAAAGGCGACCAATCGTAGTGAACCCCCACTTGGTGGTAGGATCCCGTCAGGGTCCGACTGCCTAGCGAACACCCTTCACATAAAATCTGCCACCAAATATTCCCGCTCCGGCGGTGATGTGTTCCGGCAATATTTTATGAAGAGCCAGTTCTTTCCTAGGCCCGTGTGCTTCGACCTCATCTTCACTTACCATCAGGTGAGACTGAGGTCAAACGGGCTATCACTAATGAAAAATACCGTAAAAGTGTTGCGAACTCTACTACAAAGTCCGTATAACTGGTTTTTTATTACTTTTGTTGATTAGGGTTCATTTATAATTATTTCCAGACATGAACCCTTACGTTGGAAAGGATATTCAGTTGGTTTCCGTAAGCTGAAGCCAACATCACCTCCGGATGACAAATCAAAGCCAATTAACGTCCTAATTCTCGGGTTTGATTCCACTGCTAAAAATGGGTTCATACGACGTATGCCGAAAAGTTATAAGTTCCTTACTGAAGAAATGAAAGCTGTTATAATGAATGGGTAAGTCATGTTGTAAAGATTAGCAAAATTTACTGAATAATTCACACGACTAAGACTCGAATCTGGGTCTCCTGCTTGACCACGGTTGACTGGTTGGTTT
The DNA here is from genome assembly GCA_944452665.1 of Stenoptilia bipunctidactyla. NCBI lineage: Eukaryota > Metazoa > Arthropoda > Insecta > Lepidoptera > Pterophoridae > Stenoptilia > Stenoptilia bipunctidactyla. The sequence continues at coordinate 18,628,045 of OX101745.1, forward strand.
GATACTCTAATAACTGAGCTACTGGGCCGTAGTAGATGCCATAAAAATTGCTTAGTACTTATATCCTTTACGTTCACTGGTCGCGTGAATTTATTTAGTATGTATATTTTTCTGATCTTTAATAATAATTGAGCATTTAGCATTAGTAAACGCAGAAAACTTAAAAAGTTTTATTAATGTTCGCAAGGTTTAAAAACATTTTTCATAGTAACATAGAAATGAAAAATTTCAAATAAAACACTTTTTTTACTGGGTAACACGTATGACTGACCGCATCATTACAAAACATTTGTTTGTCATAACTGTGGCTTTCAGTGATAGCTTTGGGACAGAAAATCCGTCTGGGGCTGCCATTGAATGAATTCGTTTTGTAGTTTTATATTGAAATTTAAAATATTGATGGCAGCCCTCGACGGATTTTCTTGCTCTTCTTATAAAGTTCATAGGGAGTTGAATACCTATGTTATTGCGACATCTACATCTTCGAGAACCGAATAGGTAAGGGTAGGGAAGTGCTATGAAAACAAATAGTATGTTGTTCATAATATGACCGACTCTGTGTGAGATCAAGTGAACTTTTGAAAAAGCTTCACGTTAATTATCTCTCGTTACATAAATCATTTCAGTCGGGGATTTTAAATTATTTTATTCTTTTTCAATTACTTTTTAACCGTCGCGTCGTGGGTTTTTCAAAATTTTTATTTTGTTTTTATTTCAAACTTTTTAAAGAGCATACCTAAGAACATGCACCAATCAAACCCAAAGCTATCACTGAAAGCCACAGTTATGACAAACAAATGTTTACTGCAGCGCCCCCTGATGAGTTGTTACCGTTAAACTTATTTAAGAACATTATACCAATCAAATCCAAAGCGATAATTGAAAACGGCATTCAAATCGGACCAATGGTTTGCAAACAAATATTTACTGCAGCGCCCCCTGCTGAGTTGTTACCGTAACACCTATCTCAGAACATGCGCTAATCAAATCCAAAGCGATCACTGAAAACAACATTTAAATCGGACCAATGGTTTTGCAGATAAACGGTAACATTGGCTTTTACAAACAAATGTTTACTGCAGCGCCCCCTGGTGAGTTGTTACCGCTACACCTATCTAAGAACATGCACCAATCAAATCCAAAGCGATTACTGAAAACCGCATTAAAATTGGAGCAGTGGTTCTGGAGATAAATGGTAACATTGGTTTGCACAAACACCCTCTCACCCCAAACGCATATACCGTCTCCGTTCCGTCGTGGGTAACAAACACTACGTATAAGACCACTAATTAGGATATTCAAAGGAAAAGTAGGCAAAATATTTTAACGTTTTCTTTCAACCTTGGATGTGTCAGGAAAAGTTTGCGTCTACCTAGTAACAGTGACCATCAATCGTCCTTTTTACGCAGGGAGTGTCCCAGGCGCGGTCCCAGGGGGGGGGGTCAAATCGGACATGATCCCAAGATGAACCCCTTTAAGGAGTAGAAGCTAAAAAAATACTAATTGATTAAAAATTAAGTTTTGATCCTCCCCCAAAATTTCAGTCTGTGACCGCGCCTGGAGTGTCCTCAATTGCTGTTTTTGTCCCTTTTTACCTCGTGACCCTTTAAAGTTTTGATTTAACTTGTCCTAACATGTTTGTCGCATGTAACTATTAAAGCTCGCAAATTTTAAATTCCTACACTGGCATTACATTATCATCGTAGAGTTATGTTATTTTGACCATAAAACAACATGTTTTTCTTCTGAATAATCTTATAAGTGTCTCAACAGCGTTTGTGTGAAATATCTTGATATTATACAATAATTTAACAACAAATATTACTTGAAAAACTTAAATTCTTACTTTGATCAGTGTTCTCGCTCCTGTTACTTAATTTTGCTTGTAAACTATGTATAATAGAATCATTGTATTTTAGAATCAACACATACTAAACATTTTTTTAAGATTATAGGCAGCCACAGCACCAATCTTTTTTTATCACAGCAGATGATCAAAAGTTGACACTGTGAAAAATGTTTGACGTTTAGAACAACGTAAATTATATTAAAATTTAATGTAACAAGTCCTCTGGAAAAAAGCATCAGAAATACTAAATGTAAGGGCAGCGAAATGAATGATAATAGTTGGGAAATTTATGAAAACGTATAAAAGTCTACGCCATTCTCATTATGGCTTAGAATCCTGGCGGAAGGATACGATTTTCTTACAGTCTTACATCCGGACCAACTTCAGTTAGCGGGTTATCCATTCGTTACGAGAGACCCTTTATATGTACTTGTATAGTGACACTACCACGCCAATCGTGAGGTACCGGGTTCGATTCCCGCACGGAACAAGAAAAAAATGCCCCGGGTCTGGGCGTTTATTTATACAACGTTATTTTTTGTTTATACGAAACCTGTGAACAGTTTGTTCAGAATAGGTAATAGAATCAATTGCAATTATTTTTTTTAGCATTTTATATTTAAACTCAATAATCTCTACAGCTCCTTAAATAATGAACACATTCACTCGCGTTCGTATCGTATGCAACCCCGGAATGCAAGTAGGTACAGAAGGCCGCAGATCAACCATTACAAATTCGACAAAAAAATGTAATTGAATCTGAACTCTATGCCCTCCTCATTAATCAAGAAATTGTTTGGAGAAATTTGACAGGTTTGAATTGCTTGATCTGCTGCCTCCTGTACAATCGCCTCCCGTACCGGTGTTCCAGTTAAGAAAATTTTCCCTAGAACGGCTTTTGGGTCGAAGCTCCGCCTACTTTTCTCTGCAGCCAATGAAACAATATAGATCTCATATCTATAATCATCAGTGTGCTTGCAATTTGTTTACTCCTTGTTATTTACTTAGTCGCAGGTAAACCCTTGTCGATGCCGGTTAGTTTTTTGTGATCCTTTTTTCTCCGAATATTATTACAACACTGATTAAATGTGTTGGCTCTCTTTCATTTTGCAAAAGAGTGAAAGAAACAAAACATTTTATGAACTATTTTAATTTGATATTTCATATGAATAACGGGGTAAAACTATTTTTTTTAACTTGTCTTATTTGTTAAACATGAAGCGCTAGCGCTGGATGTCCTCACTCACGCGACAAAAGCAAGGCATCACAAGAGGCTTGAAACTTGCTGAGATTTTAAGATAATATTCTAATATTTTGGATACCCATTTTTTTAACGAAAATATTTGATACGTGTAGTAGGCTTCGTACAAACAAAAATTAACTTTGTATATGTAGGTATTCATATTCCAGGTTCCCCGTAGTATAATACATACCTGAGCTTCGCTTACTTTGAGGCCATGTACTTAGTGTGATGGTGACGGGATTTTATTTTATTTAATTTGAATGTATACCAGTTTCAACACAGTAGGCGACGGGACTACCGCGGCCATGTTTCCAATCCTTACTGGTAAAACGGAGTTGGAACTACCTGATGTACGGAAGCAAGCGGGTCTTAATGGAACCTTGGAGGAGATGCCCTTCATCTTCTACATGCTGAAAAAGGATGGGTTAGTATTTCCTCTATTTTTGACCTTCCTTTTATCCTCCTACGACAGTTGCCTTATAACTATTGAACATTTTCTTGGTCAAGAAACGTACAATATAGGTATACACATTCTGTATAAACAAAAGAGATTGGACTTGGAGCAAAAGAAAACATAGAATGTACCAACTGCTTCCCTTCCCGGGCTTATTGTAAAAGTCTTATTATTGTAAAAAATGTACTTTTTATATGTATGTACTGGGCATTTTTAGATAAATAAAAAAATACCTTCTCTAAAATCCAAAAACCTTTTATCGCTGCACAAAATGAAATTACATTGTATATTAAGTAAACACAATACATACATAACTTCACGCCTCATGAGGAAGAGGTTATAAGACAATCTGGTGTCACGTTTGACTTTGGAGGTGTTATAATTTTGGATAGAAACTATTGCAGTGACAGGGGATTACCCTATCTGCCACATCAACGCCAATAAAACCTCCGTCCTGACTTTTACAGTATGCATTTTATGGAACAGAAGCAGCTGGCCCATTCTATGTTTTTTCTTTGCTCTCAGTCCATCATGGAAGAAATAAAATAAATATAAATATTTCTGACACTCACACAACATTATCTAGCCCAAAGTTCTTAAATAACTTGTGTTATGGATACTAGATAACTGATAGACTTAAGAAATATGTAAACAAACATATTGAATAAATACATATTTTTTATTAGCATAAACTTAAATAAACATATAAACATCCATGACTTGACGACTAATATCTGTGTTCATCACTCTGGCATAGAAGGCAATGTACGGCAATGTACGTTACCCCTACACCAGCCGGTCAAAATAAGCTTATAACTCACTAGACATATAACGTCGTCTGGTGTAGCGGTAACATGTAAAATATATGCGATTATTTGTTTAAAAATGAATTCCTTGAAATTTGAAAGTGTTTATAGAGCCTAAATATACGTTTTGTAGTACTTCGTAGTATTATCAATGTAATGCCGCTTTGTAGTAGCTTTGTTCATCAAAAGCGACTATTTTAGAAAAGTTTGTGGTTCCATATTTATATTCTTGTAAAACCGCAAATAATAATATGGACCGATCGTCGTCCAATGTGTTCTTGGTGGACATAACTATCCCGCATGAAGAGAACCTCGTGAAGACCGTGACCGAAAAGCAACGCAAGTACTTGGAACTTGCACACGAGGTGACCGAAATGTGGGAAGTTGTGTCCACCGTAATCATCTCAGGTTGTAATATCCGCAAATGGTTTGACCCCTAGCCACCCTGGTCAGACGCCTTGAAAGGCTGGGATTCGGCGGTGGTTCGCTTCTAGCACGCTTGCAAAAAGCGGTTTTGCTGGATACTGCCCGAATCGTTCGCCGTTTTCTCTCTCTCTTGTCCTGATACCCGACCGACTGGTCCGATTGTCCGGTCTTTTTCGCCGAAAGGCGTGTAGTTGTTAATATGCAGAATAATAATAATAATAAACATTCTTTATTGCCACAGACCTTAAAAAAATAACATTTTAACAATATTATCAATGACAATGTGGGCAGCCTTATCGCTTAAAGCGATTTCTACCAGGCAATCCGGTAGATTTTATAAGTTTGTTTCCCATTATTTACTAAATTATACAATTTATTAACATTTTTATAATTTTTCCTTTACATGTAGCTAATAACCTATCTTGGTGCCAAATTTGAAAGTTCTAAGTTTGCTAGAAGTACCTTAGATTTTTGATGATTCTGTGAGTGAGTGAGTCAGTGAGTGACAAAATGGTGCAACTTAGATCGTTCATAACTCGTAAACTATTATTTCAAATGTCATGTAATTTTGAGATTGAGCTTGTTCTAATAATTACTCTTGGTCATCGAAAACTTACTTAACCCCTAGCTTTATCCACATCGATGATACAGGGGGGTGTAATAGCCGCGAAACGCTTCGAGAAAAGGATGGTACGGCCGTGCCCGCTTTGCTCGAGACTTGGTTGGGGCACTGTCGTGCATCCAAATACAAAAAAAGACATACAAACGTATTGAGAACATCCTCCTATGGGATTTGAAAACTTAATAAATACTTAAATAAATATTTTTTTCTCAAAGATGGCGCACAGCGTATTTCGAGGACATGCCATTGACAGGCACATTTCAGTACCGTATCATCGGCTTTAAAAACCAACCCACAGACCATTATATGCAGCCGTTCTTTATGGAAGAGGCCAGTGATGACCGTCGAGGGTCGCAGCGCACGGTCGATAAATACTGTGTGGGAGACACGCCGAGATTCAAAGTTATGCTGAATGTCACGGATCAGGTTAGTCAGTTGGACTTCAATATTCTCTTACATACATACCGTCACATAACGTATACAGAACGTCACGCCTGTCTCCTTGGGGTAGGCAGACACAAGGGAATACCAATTGCTTCGATCAAGACATACGTCTTTCGTTTCCTCCACGTTCATTAATCTTTTCATACATGATCGCCGGTTACAGGTACTTTTAACTAGGCCCTTTTTAAGATCGTCGCTAATTTGATCGGCATACTAATGTTTTATAGCCTCTGGTGTTCTGCCTAGCCTTTAAGGAATACAGGCGTGAAGATATGTATGTATGTAAGATAAAAATTCCATTTTTCAATGGTCTGATAAAAGGTGAAATGAAGAAAGTATAACTCGACTCAAGTTTAGTGATATTTTAAGGTATCTGTCAGAAAAGTCGAAAAATCCGTCAAAAACAAACATGAATAATGTGCAGAAAATGGTATGTGTAGCAAACTTTATTTTAAGGTGATGATATCAGGTTGGCGGGTGAATTTCATTCCAAGCAATTTATTTCAAATCTGACATTACGAATAAAATTTACGCCATTTGTTCATAACAAAACACTATTTAAAAAGTTCTTTAATGTTATACAAGCTCTAATATTTTAAAACGCACGTGAACCGCCATCCTTAAAACACAATGGCGGGTTGCTTCTAAACAAATTATGTATTCTTAAGAGAATATTAATGAAGTGTGATGAGGAATGAACTGTGGTCAACTCCATCTGAGTTTCGGGTGGACAGTGGCTTGATACGGGCACTTAAATCTTTATATAAGGACTCGAGTGCCTGTGTCAGGTTGAATGATGACTAAACGGAATGGTTAAACAGGGCTGTGTAGCGTCTCCATGGCTGTTCAACCTATTCATGGATGTCTGTTTGAAAGAGTCCGAATGGAGTTTAAAAATGAATGAGAAAGAAAAAATTATACCGCCACTTCACCATTCCTGACATAGAATCAGCTATTGCTTCTATGAATTTAGATCTGCAGTGCGAGCACGGTTCTTCTATCACGATCGTGTTTACGCTTCCGAATTAAGCGATTATTGTCTATGATCGGTAGCACGGTTCTTCATCACGATCGTGATGTCGTGTATTTAAGTAAACAAAGGTCCGGTTTCATAAAAACATAATTTCAATGTTGCCATACGGTTTTTCAATTATCAATGATGGTTTTCAATCTAATTCACGAGTATCCTAGCAACAAAAAACTGAATTAGGGACTAAATTAAAAACTTAAATGTCATGTTGCCTCCATTGTTGTTGTTTGTTAATTTGGGAAATATGTAAACGGCTGGTTGGTTGCCAATTAACCAAAAGAAGAAGAAGAAGGGAATTATTTATAAAAAATGAATAATATCAAATAAATAATATGCGTAATATATGTGAAGATCCAATTTATACAGGAAGCGATAAATATACTGCAACTTGCTTTTCTTCCAAATGAGGAAAAGAATATTGACTTCGATCCACTTGTTCAAGAGAAAACATTAAAGCGCATAACACGGTTCTTCCAACACAAAAAATATGTGATTTATAGTACTTCTTCTGCGATACGAATGTAATAGAAAGTTTCGTTTTTGAAGAAGACACCATTCAATAAAAATCCTACTCGGTATCAATAAAACTAGATGCTTATGCTTTAAACTAGATACTATACTTTCGGGGCATAATTACTGGATCGAGCCGATTGAAAAGGACCAATGAATAATATAAATAAAGCAGCTTTATGTCTATAGTTTGAACATTTTATTTAAACTGTATTTTGTTTATATTAATAAAATCTGATACCCACTTTTATGAAGTTTTGTCATTACTGCAAATCCTATTTATTTGTTTTTGAAAAACTTAACTAAAATATGATGTATTGTATGGGTCAAAAGCCACTTCAAGGTTTTCGCAGATATACATACAGTATTATAAACAAAACAAGCATGGTTAAGTTTAATAACCTTATAGTGTTAAAGCCTTATAAGGAGCAGTGAATATTTATGAAAATTAAATGTATCTGAAATACACTAGGTATGTTGTGTTTTTCTGAATGGAACGATAAAAGTAATACTGAACTAAGTGATATACATGTACAGTATTACTTTTCTGTAAGTAAGGTCTGGCCACTTTGAGGGGAATTTATTGTGATAAATTAAACGGGTACAAGGTTTTCAATTTTAATAGTTTTTTATTTTAATATTCTACAAGATATCTGAAATATAAAATACACTTATAAAAAAGCTTCTCAATGACTTAACTGCGAAAAACAACTTGAAATCAAATAAAAAGGCATTGTCATTCACATTTCAACTTACTTAACATATTAATTTACTTTTAAATCTGTCTGACAATGCTATAAAACTCTATGCTAAAATCAAAACCTTCGACAATACAGACCGTTACATTTCAGTGAGGTAAAATCTTAATAAACAAATAATAACATTTATAAGGCAGGTTTGGTTGTATGGTTGAACATAAAACATGTTTACTATAAGTTTAGACCTGGGTCTCCATGAGTGTATTCTACAAATAAAAAACATTTTCGATTATAATCTATAATCTTTATTAATACGAGAGCATTGCATAGTTGTTCAATTATTAAGGTAATTTGAAATACGACACCTATAGTCATACAATAAGTTTAGTAAACAATACATGATAAAATACACAAGTATACATAAGACAAAATATAGCCTTAAGAGGTCTTAACTGATTGAAAATAAAATGAGATATTGATTTATATAACAGTATTATTATTTAAACATTAATTTATTTGGTTTCATACTGTCCGGAGTACATGATAGATTCTGTATGGTAGTAGTCTAGTTTACGGAGCATTGAATGGTTTTTGAAACCTTAATATTTGTAAAATACTCGAGCTATGCCAATGGGAACAATAAAAGTAAGACTGGACTGAGTGATATACAGTTGGGCACAATCTTTTAGTAAACAAGTTATGACATAGTACGGTCCTTGCACACCATATGAAACAAACCCTCTGAACTCAATATGCGATTGGTATGGGGATTGAGGTATGTTGTGTTTGTTATTCTGAATGGAACAATAAAATAGTACTGAACTTAGTGATATACATGTTCAGTATTACTTTTCTGTAAGTAAGGTCTGGCCACTTTGAGGGGAATTTAGTGATAAATTAAATGGGTGCAAGATTTTAAATTTCAATAGTTTTTTTATTTTAATATTTTACAAGATATCTAAAAAATAAAATACACTTAGCTTCTCAATGACTGAACTGCGAAAAACAACTTGAAATCATATAAAAAGGCATTGTCATTCACATTTCAACTTACTTCACATATTAATTTACTTTTAAATCTGTCTGAAAATGCTATAAAACTCTATGCTAAAATTAAAACCTTCGACAATACAGACCGTTACATTTCAGTGAGGTAAAATCTTAGTAAACAATTTATAGGATTACTTCACACTTAAATAAACCTGGTCACTTTATAATTGAATGGTTAGTATTTGAAATTCCTGATGCAAGTAGGTTCCAAACAAATAATAACATTTATAAGGCAAGTTTGGGTGTATGGTTGAACATAAAACATGTTTACTATAAGTTTAGACCTGGGTCTCCATGAGTGTATTGTACAAATAAAAAACATTTTCGATAATAATCTATAATCTTTATTAATACGAGAGCATTGCATAGTTGTTCAATTATTAAGGTAATTTGAAATATGCTACCTAATAGTAATACAATAAGTTTAGTAAACAATACATGATAAAATACACAAGTATACATAAGACAAAACATAGCCTTAAGAGGTCTTAACTTATTGCTTTATATAACGGTATTATTATTTATACATTAATTTATTTAGTTTCATACTGTCCGGAGTACATGATAGATTCTGTATGGCAGTAGTCTAGTTTACGGAGCATTGAATGGTTTTTGAAACCTTAATATTTGTAAAATACTCTAGCTATGCAAATTGGAACAATAAAAGTAAGACTGGACTGAGTGATATACAGTTGGGCACAAACTTTTAGTAAACAAGTTATGACAAAGTACGGTCCTGGCACACAATATGAAACAAACCCTCTCAACTCAATATGTGATTGGTATGGGGATTGCAAATTAAAGCTTGCATATATGTTATATGATGTTTCCAAACCCAGCAAACTCTTTGGTTCACTTAAATTTAAAAGTTTGCTTATTGCGGCATAATGAAAACATGCAATGATCAAAGTATTTATTATTTTTTTCAAAATCGCAAGTCCTAATTCACTTTGTATTAGCTTTAAAAGAATTATTGTGTACACTAAAATCACTGTTCACACTTATTTCTCTCACATTTTAAACTTCATTCTTATCCTTGTAAGATATTATGTTTATTCCATTATGCTAGTTTCTTTATTTTCTTATTTATATTTGTAATAGGCATTTCTCTTAAGTTTTAAAGTTTCTCCTTATATCTGAAACAAAACATAACAAAATGATTAGGATTTGTATTATGTGTCATATACTTATTAAAGTGTATTGGTCAATTGTTAACTTTTTACTAAACCTTAATTTTTTTATAGTAGGTAACCTATAGATGATAAAATTTTATATGATTTAGGAATAGCATTGTGGAGTTTAACAGAGATTGTTTAACATAGCCTGCGATATAGCTACAGATATGGGAAATCTTTATAAATCAATCTTTCTGCATGTCCAGTAACTCTTGTTCATTCCTAGCTTTAGCTTCTAATATGTAATTTGAAGGCAGTGTCAATAAACTCAGAGATAAATAGTGGTTTGCAGGGTTCGTAAGGTAGCCTTGCCTAAAATAGTTCTCACACACGATATTTAAGCAACAAAAAAATTTTCAATGTCCGTCGTTTTTCCCCAAATTAATAAACCACACCTTAGTATTGGTGCTGCAAAACTCTTCAAATGATATTAGTTAAAATACACGTAGGAACTTACCATTATATGAACAGGCAATCCATTAGATCGTCTCCGCTGCAAATCTTGTTGTAAATTTAAAACAAGGACAGTGGCGATGTCTTCATTAATGCGAAATAGCTTATTATTTGGATTATTGGCGTCCCGTATCAATCTTCTGGATATCATTTGCATAGTAATATATCTCCGCCTCTCTTCGAATCCAAAGTCCTTACAAAAGACATGGTCGGCAAGCTCAAAGGGATTGTTAGCGTCCCGTATTAATCTTCTGGACATCATTTGTGAATTAATGTATCTCCTCCTCTCTTCCTCGGCAATTAATACGAATCCAAAATCCATTATTTCACTAAAATATGAGCGCGAGTCAAATGGCGGCTTCACGATTTTTACTCTACAAACTTTTTGACAGTCGCCACCAGTCGTCTTCTATGAGTTCCATGCTACTGAATTCGGTTTACTCGGTAATTTCGTGATAGATTCGAGATACATTACCAATCGTGAGGAATCGTGTTGTCTATGCTACCGTTAACAGCTATCACGAAAATAACCGTCGTTTATGTCAAATACACGATCGTGAAAAGATCCGTGCTAGCACTGCTGGGTCGAATCAGTGACTGGGCTAAATCCTTCGGTTTCCTAGTAAATCCCAAAAAGTCACAAGCCATGATTATAGGCAGTCGCTTTACTCGTGGCAAACTCGACTTCTCCACTCTACCTCCTGTCTCCATGGACAATGTTCCGATCGCCTTTACTGATACAGCTAAGAACTTGAGAGTCATGATGGATTCTTTCCTTTCTTGGAACGCGTACGTCAGTGAAGTCAGTCGGAAAGTCCACTTCTCATTCCATTCCCTAAAATCCCTTCAAAACTTTTTACCTCTAAAGACCAAAATTTCCCTTACTCAGACACTGATTCAACCAATTCTGGATTATGGAGATGCTTGCTACTTGGATGCCACGGAGGAACTTCTAGATAAACTCGAGCGTTTGCAAAATCTATCTATACGCTACATCTTCGGCCTTAAAAAGTTCGATCATGTTTCCGAATATCGTAAGCAACTCCGAAGGCTTCCGATCCGGCAACGCCGTAATGCTAGAATTCTATGTCTCCTATATAATATCCTCTATAGTCCATCAGCTCCCATCTATCTGCGTGAAAGGTTTTCTTTTACTCATTCTCCGAATACTTTATGCAGAGCACATAAACGTACGTTTCTAAAAATGCCAACCCATAAAACTAACTACTTTTCCTACTCTTTTACTGTCCATGCAGTCAGATTGTGGAATGCGCTGCCTTACGATGTCCGTGAGTCAAAATCCTTATCTGTTTTCAAGAAAAAAGTACGAGAGCACTTTTTTTCTCAACTATAATTAGACATTGATTACCCATACAAGATTCATTTTCATGCGGATATTGTATATTATATATTGTCTATATATAAGTTTATATTATCTGTTATATATTCATCTATGTTTATGTATAGTATTTTGTTGTGTTTAAATATATATATATATAATAAGTTATGGATATAATATAATATTATTTATGTTTGTTATATTTAGTGTACATACTGAAATTGTATTTTTTATCAAATTCTCCATTCTTAAGGTCTGCTGGAAGATATTTCTATAGAAATAAGCTGTACCTTTGTACAAATCTTTTTTTGCTAAGTTTATTAAATGTAATTTTTTTTATAAGTGTGTACATAAATTGTGAAATAAATAAATAAATAAAGTGATCAAAACTCAGCTTTAGGCCGACGACCAGGATCTACTTACATCGTCAGCGTCGGAATAGCAACATATTGTTACTGTGATGCATGAGTCGTTTAAAAGAAAAGGTGTGAGTGTGAATGTTGGAAAGATGAAAGTTATGGTTATGGAGAGGAATGAAGATATGGCGGAATTCAATATATATACATATAGGAGATGAAATATTGGACAAAGTGAAAGAGTTTATATACTTGGGGTCCTTGTTTACAAGAGATGGGAAGTATGGCGATGATATTGAAAAGAGGGTAAAAGCAGGAAATAGTGTTAATGGCGCCTTATACTCGATTAAGGCAAGCAAAATTATGCCGAATAAGGCTCGTCTTGCCATATTTGAGGGTGTTTTGGCGCCAATACTTATGTATGATTGTGAATCTTGGGTGTGGCAGAAGAGATATGAAAGCAGGTTTAATGCTGTGGAGATGAGAGCTTTGAGGAGTGAAATTGAGTGATAGGGTGCGCAACAGTGAAATAAGAAAGAGATGCGGATTGAAAGAAGATGTAGTGATTATGATTGAAAAGGGTATGCTACGGTGGTTTGGGCATTTGGAAAGGGTGAGTGAAAGTAGATTTACGAAAGAGGTGTATCCACAGAGCTAGAATGTATAGTGCTGTCGGAAGGGGCCGCCCTAGGCGAACGTATGCCGATCAAGTTGCTTGGTTCCATTTGCAGCGCTTCACTCAACTTCTGTTCTCCTCCCTATTCACTCCACTCCAAAACTGGAACTTTTAAGTGTCGAGTGAATAGGTTTCTCGTGGATGGACGTGTAACACCATAGTCTTCATGCGCACTTTCCATCAGGTGGCATGGAAGACAAACGTCCTATCCTCACAATATAAAAATAAAAAAAAATTGGTGATGTTCTTAAAAAGAGCCTAGTTAAGAGTACCCGTAACCGGCGATCATGTATGAAAAGATTAATGAACGTGGAGGGAGCGAAAGAGGTAGTTCTGGAACAAAGCAATGGGTGTTCCCTTGTCTCTGCCTACCCCAAAGGGAGACAGGCGTGAGGTTATGTATGTATGTAAGAGAATATTGAAGTCCAACTAGCTAACCTGATCCGTGACATTCAGCATAACTTTGAATCTCGGCGTGTCTCCCACACAGTATCTATCGACCATGCGCTGCGACCGTCGACGGTTATCTCTGGCCACTTCCAGAATTATAAAATAAATTATATAAATTTTAAAGAATTTTAAAGAAGTACTTACTCGATCAATTTCGGTGAAATTTATATGGTAATATCTCTAAGTTTACTGTATCATATGAAACAAGAATATTTAAAATCAATTCATAATTTTGCAAAAAATCGTGTAACAAATATACAAAAAAAGACATACACGCGTATTGAGAACCTCCTTTTGATATTTGAAAACTTAATAAATTAATGAATATTTTTTCTCAAAGATGGCGCACAGCGTATTTCGAGGACATACCAGGCACATTTCAGTACCGTATCATCGGCTTTAAAAACCAACCCACAGACCATTATATGCGGTCGTTCTTTCTGGAAGAGGCCAGTGATGACCGTCGACGGTCGCAGCGCTTGGTAGATAGATACTGTGTGGGAGACACGCCGAGATTCAAACTTATGCTGAATGTCACGGATCAGGTTAGTTAGTTCGACTTCAATATTCTCTTTAGAATACATAATTAGCTTAGAAGCAACCCGCCATTGTGATTTAAGGACGGCGGTTCACGTGCGTTTAAAAATATTAGAGCTTGTATAACAATAAAGAACTTTTTAAATAGTGTTCCTTTATGAAAATTTGACGTACATTTTATTCGTAATGTCAGATTACCCTCTACACCCACTCCTTTTTACCACCGGACTACCAGACGCAGACAGAACTTCCATTCCTATATAGTGGATCTACCGAGAAGTCGAGAAAAAACGCTTCGATAGTTCCTTTTTGGTACGCACTTTCCATCAGTTTATGCGCACTTTCCATCAGGTGGCATGGAAGACAAACGTCCTATCCTTACAATATAAAAAAAAGATTTGAAATAAAGAAATAAAGCTTGGAATGAAATTCACCTGCCAACCTGACATCAGGATAGATGGCGGCTCACCTTAAAATAAAGTTACATTTTCCGAGCATTATTTATGTTTGTTTTTGACGGATTTTTTGACCTTTCTGACGGATACCATAAAATATCGCTAAGTTTGAGACGAGTAATACTTTCTCCATTAGTCACCTTTTATCTGGCCATTGAAAAATGGAGTTTTTATCTTACATACATACATATCTTCACGCCTGTATCCCTTATGGGGTAGGCAGAACACCAACGGTTAAAAAACCATCTGATGTCGCGTTTGGCAAATTTGGAAGCATTATAATGATGGAGAAGGACTATTGCAGGGACAAGGTGTTAACCTCCCATAACACCTCTGTTCCTTAATTGACTTTTATAGTATGCCCGGGAAGCAGCTGGTATATTCTGTTTTTCTTTTGCTCTCAGTCCAGCGTGGAAGACGTCTTAAATCTTAATTAATAACAAAATAATGAAATCAATTAAAATTAATAAAATTTCACAGTTCCTCCAATTCCCAGAGAGGAAATACGCTTTCACCTTCATTGTGAACATATCGCACGACAACTACAACATGATATCCAACGCTGATGAGGACTTGGTTCGATTCCTGGAGAAGTTTCTGGAAGACAAGCGGAATGAGGATACGCTGTTTATACTGATGGGGGATCATGGCCCGAGGTTAGTTCGATTTTGAACATAGAACACTGAAATAGATTCGAATCTGAAATATCATAGAGGCTAGATTTGTTTTAAGAATTTAATTAGACGGTCTGACACTAGGTGGCACTGTTACTTTTTAGGCAACTGCTCTTGAAAATGTGCGATCCCACGTATTATAGTTCGCGTCAGGTAAAAAGAACGCTGGATCACATTATATTTATAGGATCGCCAGCGTTCTTTTTACCTGACGCGACCTATAATGAAAAATTTTAACGAAGAAGAAGTCGCGGGAAACAGCTGCAACCAATGCATGAAATGGCAAAGCCATAGGTATGTTTACCTCCTTTCTTTGAGGATTTGTTGATGCATAGTCACCCTATGTATATTTATTTTATTTTTATATTATACTAGCCACCGCGCGCAGTTTTACCGGCGTAACTTTTGATCCTGTGGGAATTTCGGGTAAAATATAGCCTTCCTCAAGAGTTAGGGTATCAAATGCAAAAAGAATTTTTCAAATCCCAATTGTAGTTTCTGAGGTAAGCGCGTTCAAACAAACAAACAAAAAACAAACTCTTCAGCTTTATATATTAGTATAGATTTCGATGAATATGAGCGGCCATCTTGTAATCGTAATTCTGTTTTTTTTTCACCAACGGATTCGATATGTCCACGCAATCAAATGGAAGATCAATTTCATTATGGCCACGTCACTAAGATCAATTAAATTCAATGTTGAACTGTCACGCAACCGTGTAGGGTCGGCTTAGAATAGCCCTACCACCTGGATAAGCGTGTGGTAAATGGCGACTAATCCGAGTGTCCCCCGCTTGGTGGTAGGATCCCGTCAGGGTCCGACTGGCTAGCGACCACTCTTCATGTAGAATCTGCCGCCAAATTACACAGCTCCAGAGCTGATGTGTTCCAGCAATGTTATATGAAGAGCCAATGCTTCCATTATGCGCATACTGTACAAGTCAGTTAAGGGACAGAGGTCTTATAGGCGTTTTTTTGGACCCCCTGTCACTGCAAAAGTCTCTCTCCATCATTATAATACCTCCTTTGTCAAATGTGGCATCAGACGTGTTTTTATAGCCTCTGGTGTTCTGCCTAGTCCATAAGGGATACAAAAAATCTACTCTGTTTATGTATATAAAAATAAATAAATCTACTTCTGCTGATTTATGGCAATCAGCCGTTGTTATGATTCAACAGACTATGTTTGCCAGTATCGCGTGGAGGGGCGTAGACTATCTTTGGCAGCTACCAGCCCTTACCGCGTCTTAAAATTGATGTATAATATCAGTAGCCGGGGGATTTGATCTAGCATTATAACCTTATATTGAATTCATGGATGTATTTCAAAAGACGTTTGAGAATAATAGGATCCGGGATTGGTCTAGGGACTAGAGAAGAGACCACATATTGATTGGTCTAGGGATCTGTCGGGGAAGAAAAGAATACATGGAGGAGGGTGAGAATTTTGACTTCTTTACAACAGCATCTCAAGCGCAGGAGCGGCTTCAACGAGATGTCACTTTGAATTTCTTTTCCTTGAAATTTTAACACGTTAACGCGTTACCATAAAGTCGCGTATTTTTTTTATTATTATTTTTTTATTGTAAGGATAGGACGTTTGTCTTCCATGCCACCTGATGGAAAGTGCGCATGAAGACTATGGTGTTACACGTCCATCCACGAGAAACCTCACTCGACACTTAAAAGTTTCAGGACTGTAGTGGTCAGGGAAAACAGACGCAGGCAGATTGTTCCACTCCTTGGCAATCCGTACCGAAAAGGAACTATCGAAGCGTTTTGTTCGACTTCTTGGTAATTTATGATTTTACGGGCTCTTCGGTCAACAGGGTTTAGCGCTTCGAGCTGGTATTTGGCAGAACCATCCCAAAGGTGACTACAGTACTCCATGCACGACCTCACTTGGGCTGTGTATAAGTTGAGCAGCCGTTCAGGGCTGAAGTACCGCCGGACCTTCGAGATGATACCCAATTTTTTTGAAGCCGTTTTTGCCATAGACTCAATTTGTCTAATCCGTTCGCGACCATAGACATCGCTCATATAATGAAATTATTAAAAAAATCGATAAAAAAATTATGGTGAATGATATGTAAATTTTAATCAACTAAAGTTCGAACTATATTGAATTTAAGTTATGAAGATTTTGTAATTACGTGGTAATTTATGAAAAAGGTAATTTAAGTACCTTTTCTTTTTGACGTGTTTTTGAAAACTAAATCATAGATTCATGTTTTTGAGAAATCGAAGTAGTTACAAGGTAAATATTTGAATTAACGCATGTCAATATTTCAGATCCGTTCGTCTTGTCATACTCACATTGTATGCAAAGTGCTGCCTTGAGCGCAGAATAAATAAGCACATGTTTAAGTCTATCGCCCACGAAAACGCCAATAAAACCTCTGTCCCTAAACTGACTTTTACAGTATGCCTGGGAAGAGAAGCAGCTGGTACATTCTATGTTTTTCTTTCGCTCTCAGTCCAGCATGGAAGCAATGATATCCTTTTTAAATATTTGATTAAAGTAATCTATTGAATATTTAATGAATACAAAATTAAAACTCTACCCTTAATGGTTTTCAGATATGCAGATATGAGGAAAACAATTCAGGGAAAGTTAGAAGAACGGTTGCCTCTGATGGCGATACTTTTGCCAAATAAACTTCTAGAGAAGAGGCCACAAGCGCTTCGCTATTTGAAAGATAATGCCAATGTTTTGACAACTCCGCATGATATTTATGCCACAGGTAATGTTTATTGAAGAAGATGATAATATTCTCATATTGCTGAAGTGTTCCAATGTTCCATTTTTTTATCACCAGCCAAATATTTTTAAATAATAAGTATCATTTAAAGAAACGATTTTTGCAAAATTCATTTTCCACAAATGAATTTTCAAATTCATTACACCTCATTATTTATTATTACATATTTTTATATTTTACATTTTAATTAGACTTGAATCGTGAAAACAAATTACATAATCATCATTCATTTACAAATTACATTGCCCGGTTAACCCTTAATCGGGCAATGTAATTCACTAAACCACCAAGCTGGCCCAGTGCGGGGTGGTGGATATCACCCAGAACCGACTGCTTGGCATGCCTTCCGAAGCACTTATAATTTATTTATCATACAGCTAGTTTTTAGTTTTTTAATCACCGGCCGATTTTTTTACACTCTAAGTATTATTTATCGAAACGTTTTTCGCAAAAAAGTGTATGTATTTTTTACAACGACATTAATATAAAGCAGAGCAGGTAACTCTAAATTATCGCCGTGGTAATATCAAACGTAATGCATGAAATATATAGTACCGTGCGTAGGGTGTTCATCAACAGCGAATATTTGCAAAAAAGTTTGTGGTGCAATATCTTTATTTTTTTCTACTGAGCGATACTGAAATAAATTAACAGTTCGTTTACATTATATCAAAGAACATAATATTTCAATTTTCCCGGTGATTGAAAAACAACCCTGTACAATTTGTTTCAGTTCTGGACGCAATCGGTAAGCGAAGTCACTGGAATCCGTATAAAGTGGAAGGAGCGGACCTTAAACGCGGCTTGACTCTGTTGGAACCCGTGAGTTATTAAATTATTGGGTACTTTAGTGATGGAGAGACACAAAGAAATATACACACTACTTATAAATGCATAAATTTCCCATAAAACAGTGAAATAAGAAAGGATTGAAAGAAGGTGTATTGCCTAAGATTGAAAAGGGTATGCTTCGGTCGTTTGGGCATTTGGAAAGGATGAGTGAAAGTAGATTTACGAAAGAGTTATACAGAGCAAGAATGGATGGTGCTGTCGGAAGAGGCCGGCCTAGACGAACGTATGCCGATCAAATTGGCGACATTTTGAAAAAGGGCCTAGTCAAAAGTACCCGTAACCGGCGATCATGTGTGAATAGAACGTAGAGAAGCGAAAGAGGTATGTCTGAATCGCAGCAATTGGTGTTCCCTTGTCTCTGCCTACCCCAAAGGGAGACAGGCGTGAGTTATGTGAATTTCCCAAATTTTAGTTAGTGTGATTGTCTAGGGTTATATAAATCTAACGCCGAGAATTACTTCTCCTAAAGCCGGTGATGTGTTCTGGCAATACTTTATGAAGAGCGACCTCATCTTCAATTACCATCTGGTGAGATTCAGGTCAACGCGGGTTTAGTCACCGCTAAAAAGAAAATATGGCCAAAGCTTTTATATGAACTTATTGAGACCAAACAGCGGAAATATTCATTATTTTTTTGTTTCATTATTTATAAGTTTAATTATTTATATTATAACACCATTTGGAAGGACTTTTACTCGGCGGGAAACACCTCGAAATTTTTATCTACATATACCCCGGTAAATAATTCAATGCAGTGCCTAAATCGACAGTTCCAAATGTCAAATAGAAAAATAATGATACCAGTAAAATACTTCGTAGTGTAAGTACTGAATGAACAAGTCTTTGCATAAAATTTTCAAGCAATTTATAATTCATTGAATTTTAGGTATTAGTTTGTCTTCAAAGTATTTTTAATGACAATAATTATTTACCAATAGTAATAGTGCTTAAGAACGGTTACATTAGAACTACGTTTAATAACGCTCCCCTGTTCCCAAGCTGTAGCAGAATATCAGCGCTTTGCTCTCCGAGCAACAATGACGCTGAGCTACGGCTCTTTGCACTGCTACAACACACTCTTTTTGTTGTAATTGTACTTTATTTTTTATTTTATTATTTGTTGTGAGATGTTAAATTTGTAATTAATTTTAAGTTGTACTTGCTGTAATATGTGTGTGTTTGTGGCATCAATAAATGAATTATCTATCTATCTAACTAAAATCGACTAGATAACTTTTTTATTTTTAAACTCCTTGAGTCGTTAAAAATGAACTTTAAAGACGAGTCTCTGCTATCAGAATCATAAAAAAAGAAATATTTTGTAAACCAACATATTGTTTTTTCATACATTTGGATATTATTTAAAAAAATAATTACGTTAATTCGGTTAAACTATATCATTATATTTTTTCTTCCCTAAAATGGGCACGCTGGAACTGTCTGGTTACTGCATTGAATTATTTACCAGGGTATAGTGTATATTTTTTTTACTTTTTCTTCCAGATACCAGCGAACAGGTCTTGTAGCGAGGCAGGAATCGAACCCCACTGGTGCTCGTGTCTCTCCCAGGAAAACGTTTCCCAATCCGACCCCATGTACCAAAAAACTGCAAGAGCTCTTGTGGACTATATCAACTCTCTTACTGAAAGCGTAAGGTGCGAATTTGTGTGAACAGTTTTGAAGTAATTTCTTATTTATTTATTTGTACAATAAACTAATTAATCTCACTTCTTATCTTACATATTCTTAATGTTACTAATATTACAAATGTGAATGTTTGGATTGAAGGATGTTTGTTTCTTCCTCTATCACGGCAGAACGGCTTGACGGATTTAGTAGAAATTTGGCATAGTGACAGTGTACAGTCTGGAATAGCACTTTTTATCTTGATATTCCCGCGGGTGAAACCGCGAAAAAGCTGGTAAAGTACATAATTTGAAATTAAAAACATAAAATTGCTATGCGCAATTTCCATCAGGTGGCATGGAAGACAAATGTACATGCATTTTTTTTTATACAGTAAAGGTAAGATAATTTATAAAAGAAATGAAAATAAAGGGAAGGAAAATATTAAGTAATTTAAAAATGAGACATGATCATCACACACTCATAATAAAGTCATTAAATTCTCAAATCATATCTTGTTAATGACATTCAAATGTCCGTCTCGATTTGAAATGTAAAATTTTCCATGACTCTGGCGCAAAAATCAGGCTAACTTCGACCGATGTTGTGTAATTTTTCCTAAATTTTATTATGTTTACATATTGTTGAATGCTGTAGCCATCCACAGTGGTTTGGCAAAACAGAAAGGCTAAATGACCACTAATTTTAAAGATAGCTTCACAAGAAGGCCTCTTTCAACTGTCAAAGTTCGGAGGTCTCTATTGAAAGACCCTATGTTGAAACTTTCATTTAAAAAAAATGTTTTTCCAAATATAGATCGTCGTGCGTGAAGCGCGAGCTAGATACGATAGAATGGGTCAACGTACACAAGCCTCGAACCCGCGTGCTACGTTTCGAAGAAGCTGGGGACCCGGACGGCTACCTCGGCAGGTTTAAGGACTATCGACAGGACACTGTCTCATATCAAGTCAGGGTAAACTCACAAAGCAAATATATAGAAGTTTTCGTGACGTCACAACCTCAATAGTTCAAGCTACTCCGCACTAAAGGCACTTGTTCGACGCTTTCTTCTGTGAAGTGCACACGCGTACATATTTAAAAAAAAGTCCAAAACTCCAGATTGTTATTTGTGGCCTAGGTGATTATTAGGCCACGAAAAAATGCTGCGCTATCTGGCGTCATGTGAAAATACTTTTATTTCGCAGTTTTTTCTGACAGATTTAGAACGTATTAAAGTCGAAAGAAAATTCATTAAAAAAACTAGAGCCTATAGTAAAGTAAAGTATAACTGAACTTTTTTGATGATCATTTGAATATTTTACCCTATGATTCAACCAGATTTTAGTAGTCGCTACTAGGTGACTAATGCCATCGACTATTACGCTATGATTGGCCGTAACCAACCGCTAAACCTTCCCGCAGCCCGCTCCACTTAAGTCCCTATAGAAAACGGGATAGGGCATCTCCTCTAAATATTTCCTCCGTAGGTAAATTAATAAACGCTGCCCTTTTCCCTATAATATGAGTCTGGAAAAATGTATAGTATAGATTTGTTATGAGGTAGAAATTGATGGAGGTGGTTTAGCTTCAAAGCTAAATCATTAGATGGAGCTACGTTAGTAATATAACTTAAAACAGAATATGCTAAATAATTTTGATAGCGTGTCGCCAGTAGCTCAGTTAAAAGAGTCAAGCGGGAGACCCAGGTTCGAGTCCTGAACGGGTGATTTTCTTTAGCATATATTTTTCTATTTAATTTTTTAATTACAAAAATAATGAATCGTGAAAATAACTTTAAAATAAATAGTATTGATCTGCAGATAACTACAACTCCCGGGAAAGGGGCTTACGAAGCGACCCTCAAATACGTGATAGCGAGCGGCAAGTTCGTCATACACTCTAAAGATATATCACGGACAAACGCGTGAGTATATTATAATAATAATCTTAACATATCAAACTGTTCCGTTACTAACTGAGTGACTGGCAGACAACGTACAGCCATAACTATTAGTTATTTAAGGAAGGAATTCCCGAAGTTCCCATGGGAACGGGAAGTATAGAACTTTTAAGTTTCTATGAAAAAACTTATTCTTTGAGTGCATCGATGTGAAAGAGTAATGTTCACCGTCCTTACAGTCTCTGACCTGTCAAACTACTTTTTGTTAGGTATGTGAATTTGTAATGGGATTTTCATTTCAAGTGGATGATACTAATAGTCTATTGAGTAACTTGAGAGGGTAAAATATTGAATTAAAATCCTTGCTGCGGTTTCCAAATGATTTGGAATTAACTGAACATGAGCTATTAGGTATTTGCACTATATTATGTTGTTTTAATACATTTCATGAGTTGTCAAAAATCTGACAGGTCATCTATGAACATAACTCTTTGTAAAAAGGTTCTTCAATGGGTGTCTGGTTCTGAATTTTCTATAGGAACGATAGTTATAGCACTTTTCAGTAAGTATGAGGATTAAAACAATAACACATGAACAATTTTAATGCGCGTACGAAGTTGTCGGAAAAGGCTCGTAAATAATAAAGTTTTTTTTTTTTATATTGTAGGGATAGGACGTTTGTCTTCCATGCCACCTGATGGAAAGTGCGCATGAAGACTATGGTGTTACACGTCCATCCACGAGAAACCTATTCACTCGACACTTAAAAGTTCCAGGACTGTAGTGGTCAGGAAAAACAGACGCAGGCAGATTGTTCCACACCTTGGCAATCCGTACCAAAAAGGAACTATCGAAGCGTTTTGTTCGACTTCTTGGTATATCCACTATATACGGATGGAAGTTCTGTCTGCGTCTGGTAGTCCGGTGGTAAAAAGGGGTGGGTTCAATTTGGTCAAAAAGAGCACTCGCACACTCACCAAAATGTAGCCGATAAAATACTGTCAAACAAGCAACCTTACGACGATGCTCCAGCGTCTGCAATTTTTTATTTGTAAGGTTGTTGTTATTTATAAGTTTTCGGGCTCTTCGGTCAACAGAGTCTAGCGCTTCGAGCTGGTATTTGGCAGAACCATCCCAAAGGTGACTACAGTACTCCATGCAAGACCTCACTTGGGCTGTGTATAAGTTGAGGAGCCGTTCAGGGCTGAAGTACCGCCGGACCTTCGAGATGATACCTAATTTTTTGGAAGCCGTTTTTGCCATAGACTCAATTTGTTGTCCGAAGTTTAATTTGGACGTTATAGTGACGCCCAAAAGCCCTAGTTGATCGGTGATGGGAACAGATACATTCTGGAAAGTGGGCGTAAGAGTAAAGGTGCTCTTTTTTGCGGAGAATAGACACGCTTGTGTTTTGGAGGCGTTGAATTTGACCAGGTTAGATTCGCCCCAATCGGACACATTCCGCAAGGTCGAATCAACGCGCTCAATCATAGACTCTCTCAAAACCTGGATTTCATGGGCGCTCGTTCGCGCATTGGATATATATCTCTCAACAACAGTGCTGTCATCAGCATATCCAATAATGCCTGGTGTTAGGAGGTCATTAATGTGCAGCAAGAATAAAGTTGCAGAGAGAACAGATCCCTGAGGTACCCCGGCATTAATCGCCATTAGGTCAGAGGAATAGCCGTCTAAGACTACTCGAATCGACCGTTCCCTCAGAAAATCAGATATCCAGTCGCAGAGCCCGGTCGGTATGCCATATGCTGGAAGCTTGCTTAAGAGACCATCATGCCAGACCCTGTCAAAGGCCTTGGAGATGTCTAAGGATACAGCTATTGCTTCACCATGACCCTCCAAGGCCTCACTCCATAAGTGTGTGGCATACACGAGAAGATCGCCGGTCGAGCGTCCACTGCGGAAACCATATTGGCTATCGCTTAGGAGCTCGTTGGTCTCAAGGTATGCCAGGAGTCGATTGTTCAATACACGTTCCATGACTTTACAAAGTATGGAGGTGATTGAAATTGGTCGATAGTTGACAGGATCAGCACGGCTTCCCTTCTTCGGTACTGGTTGTACGTTAGCCAGCTTCCAGGATTTGGGGACTTTACCAGATTCCAAAGAGAGTCTATAGAGACGCGTCAAAACGGGAGACAACTCAGCTGCGCAGCGTTTCAACACCACTGCAGGAATACCGTCTGGGCCGCTAGCCTTATTCTCGTCTAGGTGCAGCAAGCACTTAAGAACCTCCTTTTGTCGAATATGAACGGTACCCATTGTAGGACCGAACCGAGGTAATTGGGGTGGGATTTTACCTTGGCTATCTAGACGAGAATTTTCCGCAAAGATACTGGCAAATAAATCCGCCTTTTCCTTAGCGGTGTGGGCCAGAGAACCGTCAGGTTTCCGCAGAGGCGGCAGCGACGGGCGACAAAAGTTCGTTTCGACCGACTTGGCGAGGGACCAGAAAGCTTTACTTCCCGAGGGGTACGAGGCTATTCTGTCTCCGATACAGCCTATGTGGGCGAAACGAGCTCTCTTGATCACCTTTTTGCAGGACTTGGCGGCAGCATTGTACCTCTTTTTGTGTTCATGCGAATCCACGGCTTTGCTTCTGCGAGCGGTTGCCCAGGCTTTGTACGCTTCTCGCTTACGCTTTCCCCAGACAATCACACCAGCTACATGGCCTCAAAGTAAGCAGAGCTTGTGTTATGAGATACCATGTAGCGAACTAGGGGAAATCTAGAATAGAAAATACAAATATAGATTATGCCCGGACCTGGAAACATTTTTTTCTTGTTCCGTGCGGGACTCGAACCCGCAACCACTGGCGTCTGAGGCAGATGAACCCCATCGCCAAAGTGATCGTCAACTATACCTATAATGTATATATAATCTAACAAAACAAAAATGAACCAAACACTTTTGCTTTCTTCAGATATATGACAAATGATAGAATCTGTCCAAAATAGAATCTGTCCTAAGTAGAATATGATGTCAAAAGTAGAATCTGTCGAATGTAGACCAAATGAAATAATTCGATGCAGTAAATTAACAGTTGGAAATATCAAAACGAAAGTACATACATACATAACTTCACGCCTGTATCCCTTATGGGGTAGGCAGAACACCAGAGGTTATAAATCTGATGTCACGTTTGACAAATTTGGAGGTATTATAATGATGGAGAGAGACTATTGCATGGACAGGGGGTCAGCCTATCGCCCTCAAAAACGCAAATAAAACCTCTGTCCCTATTGACTTTTATAGTATGCCCGGGAAGAGAAGCAGCTGGCACATTCTATGTTTTTATTTCGCTCCCAGTCCAGCATGGAAGCATGAAAGTAATACTGTAAAAATTGCAATTTAATTATTTTTCTTTCAGATACAACGACGAACCACGCTGCATAATAGACACACACCCGCATCTCGACAAGTATTGTTATTGCCAAAAATGACAGCTCTAAGAGTACTACAAATATATGCTTTGAATTCAATCGACATCATAGTTGGCTCAATTTGACATTAGATTCACTGTCAAATAAACTTTAAATTCGAAAATTGTTAGAAAAAACTGGTTTTGAAGCTTCTAAATTTGACTTTAGAGAAACTTAAAACAAGAGATTGTTATACAAATACGGGCCAGTAATTCCTAAAGATGGATGTTAGAAAAAAAATCTATGTAATTTTAAGTCCAAATTCATAGAGACGCGTCCAAAATTTACTATTTGTGACACGTCCAAAAGTAACATTTTTCGACGCGCCCAAAAGTTTGTTAGAATTTAATATAGACGTCATATTTTATGCTATCATTTAAGAATACAGAAGCAAATCAATGTCATGCAAAGACTCTTAAACTAGCTTAAAATTAAGTTTAAAGTTTCACACAATCGTTTTTTGTGAAAAAAACGAGGTGGCCCCTATTTTTTGAGTAGTACCTATATATTGTAGTATACTACGTAGTAGTATCAATGAAATGCCGCTTCGTAGTAGCAACGTTCATCAACAACGACATTTAAAAAAAAAGTACTGAGCGATACAAAAATAAATACGCAGATACGTTTATATCGTATCAAAGAAAATAGCATTTAAATTTGGCTGCTGACTAAAACACAACCCTGTATATAAAAATGCTATAAGTACTCGGTGAAACATAACTCGTAAACAGTTTTAAGCTATTGCATAGCGTCTATCGCGGGCCTTGAGCGTGGGGACCGAATCCAGAAATCCCTAAAAACCTAACACCTCCGACCGGCTCAGCGGTGATAATTTGATTTCATAACTTTACATGCGGGCTTTAATAAACAATCAGCGCCATCAACTAGGAACTTTTGGAACTTCATATTAGATCAAACATTACTGCATTAATAAAATAAATAAATAATTATAAATGCATAAGTTGATAAAAAATGCTATGCAATAGCTTTACCGCAGCAGTCTCCGAGTGCCACACGTCTTTTTTTTTGCTTCTAGAGCGGGTCGATTTTAAAATGGAATAAAGCAGGCTGTGTATGAGATATTAACGATTTTTTTCTGTTTTTTGGAAGATGTATTCATTGATGTTTTTAAGTTTTTTGCATTTATAATGCTCAATCATCATCTATTCACGCCATTTTATTTTTTATATGACATCATACAACTGTCCACCGCGTCATCGAATGGTGGCACAAATCTGGGAGGTTCAGTTTTCAATAGACAGACAACAATCAACAGCTAGATCCATGTTAATACATTTAAGCCTTAATTGAACCATATGGATATGATATTTTCTTGTTGGGGGTTTTTGAAGTCTCCAATGACCAATTGGTCAATTGGAAAGGCGCACTCATGCCATTTTGTTTTGAATATACATGATTCCGTACGGATCCGGGAAGTAAAATTTTCAATGACTCCGCTGCATTAACTCTACTGAGACTGAGTGAGGGCCTAGGTTTTGTCAACTTTCAGGGTATCAGTTTATTGCGGCTCATTGGTCATTTCAATGGGCATTGTTCACTTTTTTAACCTATTATTTTTATTATGTTAAATTAATCTTTAGTCTATTTTGAGAGAACAATTTGAATAGTTTTATTTTTAACTGTGTCGTTTAATTTATATTGATTTTATGAAATTAGTACGTGATGACGTCATCAGTAGCATTAACTTAATAAACATGTGTCAGTCAGTATAGAAACATTAGCTGTGTCTGTGTGCTAAAGTCATGCTATGTCACTGTCACCCAATGGATTGTCAACAGACAACAAACCAACATTTCAAACATTGATTCAAATCAAATCTTTATTGTCTTTATTTCCTCTGTTTCTTTTCTTTGTAGTTTGTATAAATAATCTATAATTAAAATAATTAAATTAATTATTCTTAAAATTTTAATTGTTAATTAAACTTAGATCAATCGCAGGGAAAAATAAAGAAGCTGAGTTTGTTACGTTTTGGTTACGTTAAAATATAAACAAAACAAAACAACCACCATAGAGCTATAGAGTTTAGTTTGACTTTTTTTAAACAGCTTTAAGGCATAACACTTGATCGATTTGATGCCTTTGATGACGTCATCAAGGTTAAATAAAGGTCAAATGTATTTTGTTAGAAATCTCTTAAACCCCAATATTTTTAAATGTTTTAAATCGACTAAATTAATCAGAAACCTTATTCCTCGAAACGGTTTTTCGTATGAAATAAATAAAAAAAAATGAACAATGCCCATTCCATCAAAAGGATAATTTCGTTAATATCTCACACATAGCCTGTTATATTTAATCTTGAAATCGACCCGTCCTTATTGAAAGACCTTATATTAACACTGTATAGAACCACAAATTATGTAAGTAAATTAACCTTTTTTTAATAAGTTGTTTTTTTGTTCACTATTATATTCCTCAATATTATATTCCTCTGTTATATATACGCCATTATTAACAATTATGTATAGTTTGATTATTTCATTCAGTATTATTGATTAGAGCCTATTCAAATCCCTTATTTATGTGTAAAGGACATATTTAGTCCTAGCTTAAAAAGCACGAAGGAAATAAATCATAATTAGGACTTACTTACCAAAAAATATTCAATTTATAATTAATCGTCACAACGTGTGTTCTTCTTTGTCTGGACAACAATTTAGTACCCAGATGCTATAGTTCGAATTAATAGCTACCTAAGGTCTTCTTTCATAGGAATATATTTATATTTTTAGTACCCGGCCGAGAAGAGTCCAAATGTGTGACAAAGAAAGCACCTTCTCGTGTATACAGGGTCCGCATATAATAATTTTAATAGAAGATTAGGTATGATGAGTGGGTTTGAATTTCGAAAAAAATTTTTTTTTTCAAAATTTTTCATAAATTAAAATTTCAAAATTGTTCTCTGTGAGTAAATTTTTTTATTAATCTAGATTTTATGCCTATACACAATTAGATGGACACGTTTTTATTACTTGTTGTATATTCATTAACTACAAATCAAACTTAAATTTTGATCACTTAGAAGAATTTTAAAACTTTAGTTTATGAAAATATTTAAAAAAAATATTGAATTTTTTGTAATTATGATCCACTCATCAGTCTTAATCTGCTATTAAAATATTATTGACTATTATATGGCGACCCTATTCAGGGTCCGAATATAATGGTCAATTATATTTTAATAGCAGATAAGGTATGATGAGGGGGACTGAATTTCCAAAAAAAAATACTATATTTTATTTTATTCTATTTTATTTTTCGTAATTATGAACCCACTCATCAGTCTTAATCTGCTATTAAAATATTATTGACTATTATATGGCGACCCTATATACTGCTGCAAGTATTAACTGCATTCGTCTGATTGAAATCCGAAATATAATTAAACAATATCCCGAAAAAATCTTCCTTAATCGTACCTTATGATGATGAAGAAAAATGAAGCGCCACTGTAAAACATCTTGTACGAGTCGTAGTAGCTGCGTTCATCAACAGCGTCTATTTGTAAAAAAGTTTGTGGTGCCAAACCTTTTTTTTTTACTGAGTATTAATACTAAAATTAATATGTAGGTATATTTATATGGTATCAAATAAAATTAAATTTTAATTTGGCTGGTGACTAAATAACAACCCTGTATAATGCATCAATGTTTTCAGAAACATATTGCTCATTATTTTTCTAAAGCTAAGGACATTACCAAAGCAACACGACATGGAAATCGTCTTGTATACAATTCAATACCACGCCTAGAACTGTTTAACAGGCAGTGTTATGCTATGTGCATCAAAATATATAATGCTGTCCCAAAAGAAATTAAACGATTGCCTCAAACTAAATTTTAAAAATTATTTCATGAATGGTTAAGTAAAAATGTTTTTATTCGATAAATGAATATTTTGACAAAAATAATAGGTAGAATTAATTTAATTGTAATAACTGTACTTGTAATGGAATATTTAATTGTAATAATTTTAAAAACATTCTATTGGTGGTGGGTTAAGAGTTAATAATAACTTTATTATTAAAAACCAATGTTCATGGAATATGACCTTATTGTAATACCAATTGCATGCTGTCATACAGCATAGTATGTAGAACCTAATTTATGTGTAACAACTTTATGTACCGTACTATATGGCAATAAATATATTAGATTTGATTTGATTTAGACAAGGATATTTTAAATACCTTGATATCTCTGCAAATTAATATTAATTAATGTGAACGACTAACGGCTTGGACAAACTATACTATTAAATAGCCACTAGGTTCACGGCAGGTTTTTATTCGCTTCTATACAGTTCAGTTTTTGTACAGGATTTTCGTCAGGAATTTCGTCAGGATTTTCGCCAGGAATTTTCGCCAGGAATTACTGCAGGGATTTGTTCAGGAATCTTGATTAAAAACACTTTCTTCTATTTTCAGGACACTTGTTGCTTCGGGAGGTCGGAGTGCCATACTGAGGTTTCGCCGACTATATATTTAATTTGGGCGGCCCGCAACTAGTGTAGGCTTGCGGGCGAGCAACTATGCGTGTTTCTACCTATCACGCTTAAAGTATGGTACTCTTTACTCCGTCTGCGTACTGTCTCTTTCTTTATTAAAATTCAAAATAAACTTATCCTATACAAACTAAGTGGACTGTATTTTTTAATTAAATTCTTATACGATACGAACATAAACTATTATAACAACTATACATTTCACAACTATACATTTCTTATAAGCTATAAAATCAATTCAAAGTTATCTTTATTTACATAATATTAAGAATTATACGAATTTCAAATTAAAACTATCTTCAGTCGTGTACATAATCTCCCGCCGCAGTCTTGACTGGAACCATCAGGGCTACACGTTCAGGAGACATCATCCTCGGAGTGGCTGCTGCAGGGCAGGATCACCAGCTTCTTTGTAGGTCTTCGCAGGGTCCCTTTGTTTGTCTGCACGTCGACGACTCGAATTTCACCGTCTGGTCCGGGGTAGATATTTATGACGATGCCTCGGGGCCAGGCGTTTCGAGGGAGAGTTCCATCAGCTATGAGTACCAGGTCGTTGAGTTTGATGGTACCCTTGGACGTAGGTTCGCGTCTTCTTTGGAGTTCTGGAAGGTACTCGCGCACCCAACGTGCCCAGAACATGTCAGCCAGGCGCTGACTCTTCCTCCAATCCCGACGTCCGCAGCTGTCTTCCTCGATGTAGGTGCCAGGTACGGGTACTCGCGAGGCACCACCCAGTAGGAAGTGGTTTGGAGTAATCGCCTCTGGGTCTTCAGCTTCCGTCGAGACGTGTGTGAGAGGTCTGCTGTTGACTGTGTTCTCTATTTCAACCAACAGCGTCTGCAGGATCTCTTCTTTGGGGGCTCGTTCATGTAGAGTGACATTTAAAGCAGTTTTCACACTTTTAACCAGCCGTTCCCACGCGCCGCCCATAAACGGCGCGCTAGGAGGGATGAAACGCCACTGTATCGAGTGCGTTGAGGCTTCGTCTCTTAAGGCTTCGTGCGCTGCTTTCTTCAGTTCTATGTCGGCGCCGCGGAAGTTAGTTCCGTGGTCTGACCAGAGTTCTGTAGGGCATCCTCTTCTATTTATAAAGCGGCGCAGGGCCATGATAGCCGAGTCCGTGCTGAGGCTGCCGGCTAGCTCCAAGTGTATCGCTCTCGTAGTTAGGCATGTGAAGAGCGCTCCGTAGCGTTTTTGATGTGTACGACCGACTGTGACTGTTAGCGGGCCGAAGTAATCCAGACCGGTGAAGGTGAACGGTCGCTTGTGATGGGCGAGACGACTTCGAGGATGGTCTCCCGTAGCTGGCCAGGCTGGTTTCGCCTTTCTTATGCGGCACGCGTGACAGGTTTTTATTACGTTTCTAACTGCGTAGCGTAGGCGTAGCACCCAGTAGCGTTGACGTACTTCATTCGCCGTTGTTTCGAATCCACCATGATGAAGCTGTTCATGGACTCGTTTTATGTATAATCGAGTCCAGTGATGACTTCCGTCGATTATGATGGGCGTCTTCTGGCAGTCTGTGATGTCGGCGGCGGCAGCTACTCTTGAACGAAGGCGGATGATCCCTTCAGCGTCTAGGTAAGTCGACAGTTGAAGTAATCTACTATTTGTGTTTACGTCGTTTCCTTTACGTAAGGCTTCCAGCTCGTCCGAAAGTCATACAATAAACAACAAAAACATTTTAAACGTTGAAGAAAGTTGCATACAATGTACACCGCAAAACGTCGCACCTGTGCATACATGGCAATTTTTTTTTATGTCACTTGGGGTAAAGTTCTCTTAATAATAGAGATAGCAAATTCTACTCCATAAAACATTCCTTTATTTTAGGAAAAATTAAAACTGTATTCAAAGAGTTTTCAAAAACTCGCTTCTTCACCCAGGAATCGAACCGACTTAAATCTAAAAATGAAGATTTCATGGTTTTCCTTTCAATGAATTAACCTAGTATGTGAGAGAGATTTTATTCTTGTGATTGGCTCTAACGAACCACACAATAAAATTACAGGGTGTCATTTTTACAGATTTTAGTCGGTTTGAATCCCAGGTGAAACGAGTGAATTCTTGAAAATCTTTGAATGCGGTTTTATTTCTGTTCAATAATAAAGGACAGTTTCTTTGGAGTAAATTTTTGCTATCTCTATTATTTAGAGTACTCTCCCTCCAGATGGCATTAAAAATTACAGGGTATATTTATCGATGTGCACCTATGATGTGGAGAGGCAGCCCACAAGAGGTGATGCGTTAATATTAACCCTGTATACGTACGTATAGAATAATAATCCTCCTTTTGTTTTCGTCGGGTGATTACGTAAGAAAAGATTTATCGCAAAAAAAATTATATGCTTTTTTGCACTTGTTGTCTAATAAACTTAAAAAAAAATATCAGAAACAAGTTTTTAGCTCTATATTCAGAAGTGATAATTGTTTATAATACTCCTTTAATTTATCAATCAAAATATAAAAAGTGACTTAACAAAAATTAAATTGTCGTACGCTATTTTAGTTATGTGTACGCTATGGTCAAAAAGACGATCAATTACGCGGGAAAATTGGGAGCAAAAGCGACACAGGTCCTACCTCCATGACGCCTCGCGTGGTACTGAATTGTATCGCACCGTCGTCTTTATCATATTATATTATATTAGAAAAAATAGAACGGTTTAAGAAAGAAATTATCCACAGAAATTAATTTTATGCTACATTACCAATATTATGACAAGTTTTTCTAAGTAATCACGGTTTTCGGAAAATCACTTAAAATTTTCATCTTTTTCGTAATTTTTTATGATCGAGTAAAGTTTTCAGTATCGTGTTTTGATCCACAGATTTATAAAATATATTAAACAAACTTCAACATATATTTTTATCCGATCCAGACAAACAATATTGGCCGGTTGTAATGAGTTTGAAAACGCATAGATTTCGCGAATGGGGCCCTTAAAGTCTCCGCCACTAAATACCACCCACCCTGTATAATGCAAGTAGGTAATCAATTTTAATGTTTAGTTTATGACAAATGTTCCATCGATTCTTATACACTGAGCTTAGTTTTTCTTTTGTCGAGTAAGGTTCAGGTAAATAACTATTTATTAAATTCAATTTTACAACTTTTAAATTTCTTTTTCAACATTTTAATATTATAAATATGTAGTTTTTCATTTAAATGTTTATTATAGATTAACCCTATTAAGAAAAGTTTGTATTTTTTACGAATTCCAAATTATTGCAAGTTTCATCAGTAAAGTATAAGGATTTTTAACGCTATTGCCTATACTTAATATGATTAGTCTTCTTCGCCTATGTTTTTTCCATTGAAATACAGCTGTCAAGTATTCGCGTACCTACTAGTTGCGTTTGGTTTTACCATCGATGAAGCATTGTAGATATCGTTCCACGTTCCTCTTCTACTTTTCAGTTCCTAGCTGAAGTGAGAGGCCACACACCTGTCCATCCCCCAGAATATACGGGGTTAACTCGACCTAAATCCTTCAAGCGCGTGTAGTACCCGTCTTTTCTAACAGATTTCACAATGAAACACCCTACCCAAAATTGCCGAATTTTCGTCATTACATGTCATATTTTGAAATTTGTGCGCATTTTTATAATTTATTTCTTACATACAGATTAAGATGCTCTATAATCTTAGTAGGTAACTAAAATTTTACGTAAGATTACTAAAGACATAGTCCTGAGCGATTGAAAGTTCAAATAATCAAAATGTTTTTTTACAGTTTACTTTTCTTTTAAGAATATCTAAAAAAGTTATTATGGCAGAAGTTCGGCAGATGTGCTAAAACATCTACGTTTTGTCAGCTATCTAACAAGGTAGGTATAACAATCTAGGTTTTAATTTAAATTACAAAAAAAAATCTTAGCTTCATAGGCGATAGTGAACGTAAAAATAATTAATAATCATCAATACTTTCATTAATTTTTGTTCACAAACCCATCTAGCGGTGGGACGTAACAACTATACGACTATTGTTTAGTTTTCGTTACCAAGGATTCAACTCTTCGATTTAGTACGCCGTTGAGACATAAGATGGCGTTGTTTTTAAAATCAAATTAAAAAATGTTCTTTGTTCTATTTTTAATCGATGTACCTAATTGCTTTTTGCCAAACAACGAAATAATTAATGCGAGTAACTGTCACTTTCATACTTTTGGAGTCACTAGGAACGATATATTTCACTTAATTTTCAAATCAATTTCAAGTTTTATGAAATTAAAAACCAACAATGAGTTGTTTTTGTCGCTCTTTTTGTCTTTTTGCTGTCACTGTCACTGAACTATTGTTACTTTTGGAACGTAATTGATTGATTTTAAATACTGATTCACATACATTCAAATAAAAATGTATTATTTTGTTGAGTTGTAAGGTGGCGCCACCTATCCACCTATTTAAGTATGAATTGTACCTATCTTAAAACTTAGCCAGGTCAGCTTTGAAAAGCCAGAAGAAAAAAAGAAGAAGAAAGTACAGTCCCTTGTTAAGCGTATTGTTAAAAGGGCGACTAATCCGAGAATTCCTGGCTTGCGACCACCGTCATATTATATCTGCTGCCAAATATCACTTCCGTTCCATCAATATTTTATGAAAAGTCAGTTCTTCCTTGCCGTGTGCTGTCATCTTTGACAGTATCTTCACTAACCATCAGGTGAGATTTTGAGGTCAATCACACGCAAGCTTATCTACTAAAAAAAACTTGAAAATTATTTTTTTACTGATCAGGACTTTTTTTTATAAAATATGGATGGGACGTTTGTCTTCCATGCCACCTGATGTTAAGTGAACTTGAAGACTAAGGTGGTACACGTCCATCCACGAGAAACCTATTCACTCGACGCTTGTACTAGGACTATACTGGTCAGGGAGCGCTTAGTTCGACTTTTCGGAATATCTACCACATACGGATGGAAGTTCTGTCTGCGTCTAGTAGTCCGATGGTAAAAGTATGAGGGTTCAATTTATTCAAACAGAGCACTCGCGCACTCACCAAAATGTATCCTGTAGTACCTACACGGTTAAACAAGTAACCTTACGACGATGCTCTAGGGTCTGCAGTTTTTTGGTTGTACGGTCGACGTTGTTAATTAGTTTACGGGCTCTTCGGTCAACGGAGTTCAGCGCTTCTAGTTGATATTTGGCTGAACTTTCCCAAAGATGACTGCAGTACTCCATGCATGATCGCACTTGAGCTGTGTATTTAAAGTTAAGAAGCTATGCAGGGCCGAAGTACCGCCGTACCTTCGAGATGATTCCCAACTTTTTCGAAGCTACCTTGAGTCATGGACACAATTTGTTGACCGAAGTTTAAACTGGATGTTACAGTTACGCCTAAAAGCCCTAGATGGTCAGTGATGGGGACAGATACATTTTGGAAAGTGGGCGTTAATGTGAAGGTGCTCTTTTTGCGGAGAATAGACACGTCTGAGTTTTGGACGCGTTGAATTCGACCAAATTCGACTCACCCCAATCGGATAGGTACTTTCCGTAAGGTCGAATCAACGCGTTCAATCATAGACTTTCTTAAACTCTGGATTTCACGGGGGCTCGCTCGCGCATTGGATACCTATTGTCCGTTCATCGTAAGATGTCCCCTGCCGTTATGTTGGCACTATTGCTTGTCAAGCTGTTGTCGGTATTCTGGGATAGTGAAGGAATCCTTTTTATTGATTACTTGCCAAAAGCGCAAACGATAACTGGATCCTATTATGCAAACTTAATTCCGAAATTACGTGAAGCGATTAAAGAAAAACGTCGTGGGAAATTGTCATTGGGCGTGTTGTTTCTCCAGGATAACGCTCCACCTCATCGTTTGGACGTTGCGCTCACCGCAATCCGCAGTGCTGGCTTCGAAGTCCTTGATCACGCACCATATTCTCCTGACTTAGCCCCGAGTGATTTTCACTTATTTCCAAAATTAAAGGAGCATATTCGTGGAACTAAATTTGACGATGATGACGCGGTTATGACTGCCGCAGAGGAGTTTTTTAATAGTCGAGAAAATTATTTTTTTGCGGAAGGAATAAGAAAGTTGGCGAAGCGGTATTCTAAGTATATTCGATTAGAAGGAGATTACATAGAAAAATAAAATATTCTTGTTTAATTTTTTTTTTTTTGTATTCATTCTAAGAATTTTTTGATTCGCCCTCGTATAATATAAATTGTGTCGTCATTCAAAACCTTCCGAGTCTTATAGTTGTTTATTATTTACAAATCAGAAAATTTAACATATATTTATTCGTGGTAGGTATAAACAAAGTTAGATTACGGGGTTAAAATGGACACATATTATTGGTAACACTGCTGCCACAATGCTGCCAACATCAGCAGGCAGGGGACATCTTATAGTGAACGGTCTGTACGTAGGTATCTCTCTACAACAGTGCTGTCATCAGCATAACCAATAATGCTCGGTGTTAAAAGGTCATTAATGTGCTGCAAGAATAATGTTGCAGAGAGAATTTTAACAAAAAAAAGAAATTGTTTTCGTCATAAATAGTAAAATATTTATATCTATGATTTGCGTTCTAGATAACCTATTGGGTTATCTTCCTACTCGTATTCAAAGTTCAAACTATTGCGCTAAAATTAGTCCAGTTGCTGCCTGCCTAATTCTGAGGGTTCACTGCTTGTGAAACAAATTAATATTAGGAATATTAATTAGATATTTATTTATTTTAATCAGCGTTGGGCGACCGATTTGAATAATTTTTAGAATACACCTACTTATTGTAGAAGTATTTTAAAGATTGAGTTTTTTTTTCAAATTTTCTGCTTTTTAAGAGAATTTAGTTTTTTTATAAATTATAACCCTTTGCATTATAAATAACATTAGCCGTGCGAAATTTATCAAAGAAAACACATGGGCAACTAAAATAATTAAAATAAAATGAATTGCTTCCATGCTGGACTGGGAGCGAAAGAACATACTTAGAATTTGCTTGGTGGTAGGATCCCTTCTGGGTCCGCCTGGCTAGCGACCACCCTTTATATAAAGTCTGCCGCCAAATGTTACCGCTCCGGCGGTAATGTGTTCCGGCAATATTGTATAAAGAGCCAGTTCCTTCCTAAACCCGTGTGCTTTCATCTTCGACCTCATCGTCACTTACCATCAGGTGAGATTGAGGTCAAACGCGGGTTTAGTCACTCATAAAAAAAAAAAAAAAAAAAAGAATGTATCAGCTGCTTCTCTTCCAGGGCATACTGTAAAAGATAGTTAAAGGACAGATGTTTTATTGGCATTTTTGTGGACGATAGGCTGACCCCCTGTCACTACAATAGCCTCTCTCCGTCATTATAATACCTCATTTGACCTCTGGTGTTCTGCCTACCCCATAAGGGATACCTACAGGCGTGAAGTTATGTAACTATGTATTTAAAATGAACTCACCAATGTCAGCTTTAATCCGAAACAAGTTTTAGAAAAGATAAAAATATACCTTCATTAAACACTGTATCTTTTCTGATATAGACAGGTTGTCAGGGCAAGAACAACGACGTCAGTGAGACAAAATTCTAACGCATTCAGCATAGCTGCTACCTGTGTGGTGTTGGGGAAATAAAAGAGAAGGCAATAGAATAGGTATATGAAGGATAGAACGTGCGAAAAAAGGACAGAACGATGGTATCTCTCTCAAGTATAATTAGGCTTCAAATATAATCATCACTATTTCGTAAAGTCTTCTTCTACCTACCCACTACTGGCTGTATAAATCTCGCAAAACATTTAAGTTAGTACATAGTTCCCTCTGAAGTTGCTGCAAGACTCTTCGCGCAGGTTATTTGTAAGTAACACCTGCGCGAAACCACAGATTAGAAAATATTATGTACAAGTACAGATAGGACACATCAATATTATAGAGAGTTTGGAATGCAAGCTTTTTTGCCGCTTGGCGGCGCTTATGTGCTTGAGGTTTTTTGGGCGGACTATGCACCATAGTGGTTTTTATTATTATTGTTGATAAATATTGATTTTCATATGTGCAAAAAAGGGTGCTTATTTTACAGTAAAATGACAACGAACTAACGAACCACTAACTAAAATAATCAAAAACCAACACTTGTTAGCATTTTTGATACTTATAAAGTTATTCGACAAAATATGTGAATCATGAAGTCTATCAAGCATCACAACAATTCAGTTACATAAATGATAAACTTAAGTTCACTTGACGCTACTTCTGAGTTTGCAGAAAATTATATAAACACAGCAAATATGTCCATTTCACAACAGATATGCATAGGACTTTCACAAGCCGGCAGCGTTTTGTGATCAAATGGCTAATGATTGTCTATCACTCACTCAATTCACTCATATTTTGTTGTTATTGACAATAATAAGTGGCGCCACCAAACGTTAAAATGATGCTATGGCCAAACTCTTGAAATTGAATAAAATGTTTTGATTGTCAATGCCGTGCGCGAAACGCCTTGCAACTTCAGAGCGGACTAGATGTTTGTGATGAACCCCGCAATCAAAGATACTTTGGAAGCCTTTTGGAAGCCACAATACCAAAATATACGGACACTCATACAAAATTCAAACTGCTAGTAGGAACCTCTTTATTTTATTCAAGAGGTTTCTTTTTATTAATGTATAACCCGCCTTTGACCTCAATGTCACCTGATGGTAAGTGAAGATGTGTACCGGAACTCCAATATAGGGAGCAGCAATATTCGGCGGCAGATTTTATATAAAGGCTGTTCCCTAGGCATTCAGACTGACGGGATCCTACCACGAAACAGAAAAATAAAACAGTGTAGCTACCTAAGCAAATAAATTCCCACTGATTTTCTTTTGGACAGATCTAATATTGTGTGTGTAAGTACTATTTATTCTAAGACAATATCCGAATATTCTGTCACTTGAAATATACAGCTGTAAGTGTATTTTTTATTTAAATTAACGTAACCGAGACTTTGGAATATCAAAGCAGTTAAGCAACTTAAATATTCAAGCAATAAAATTGATAGCTTTTTGTTTCGTAATTTTATTTACTTCTAAATGAGAAGGCGAAATACTACTACAGGGGGCACGACCTCCGTGGCCGCAGACGTGAAAAATCATCGGTAGAATAAACGAATGCCAGTTCTCATTATAAATACCTACTAATACAAATCCCTACAAAAGTAATTAATCCATAAATTACTTACATTTAATTTATCAGCTTGCCCTGACATATTATGCCTGTACGCAACTATAAACAGATATTGAAAACTGTTCCTTGAACTATATCAATAGTCTTTTATTTTAATAATTATGCGTTGCATTGCCAATTTTTCAAAATTTCTGTTTGTACGTTTTGTAAATATAAAAATAAACAAATTTTCTTCAATTTGTTTCCAAAACTACAGATAAAGCTATAATTGACCACTCACCGTACCCGCATGCAAGTGAAATGCTTTCTCTTATCCCTTACATAACATTTTCCGAACGAAAATCGAAAGTTCATCCGACCCTCGAACCAGTTACTTCATTCGTTCTTTACTTGAACGAACGATGAGCGATCGCACTTTCTTTGTTTCGTTCGTTCAATAAAAATTCAGTCAGTCAGTCAGCCCGCGACTACCGTTGAAGGTGGTTTGCTCGTTCTCGTTTTCTCGGAGCGCGTTTACGGTGTGATTAGTGTTTTGTTTTGTGGTGTATCATGGCTTACAACGGTGGTGGTGGCAAGAGGATCTGCACAGGAACTGATCTAGATGTCGAAAGGGTGAGTTCAATGTTATTCTCATCATTGTGACAATATTATCTACTTACGACTCGACGAAAATGGCCGTGTTTTATACGGTTCCGTCTACATGTTTTGTGTTATAAATCAAGATATAGCGATGTATTTCCGTATGGAAGTATCCTATTTTCGTGTTTGTTGATAAAGCAATTTTTTTCGCAATGTTTACCATTCCGTTGTCATGTCCACGTTACGTTGTTGATTTTGCAAATTTGAGGTTACATGTTATGTTCATGACACATGACAGCCTTTTTTGTTGATCTTGAAAAATAGATAAAAAACTTTAAAAATGTTGGTAACAAATTACAATGGGCGTGTATAAAGGAATCGTTTTTCGTGAATCATTGTATCTTTTCTGTAGGAAATACGAAAATAGCTAGATGCCTAGCCAGACGTTGTCAATTACTGTGATTGACGTGACGCGGTCATTAGGGATCGGCTAAAACGGGGAGGTCTTAAGTACAAAAATCTGGATTAGTTATTTTAAAACCGAATATTTGCTAAACCATATGCTGGTTAGAGTAAAACTGATTTAAAACGTGAATCTTTTGAATTGTTCCTTAAACTTTTTAATGAAAACATTGTTATCATTGACTGATATGAAATTATGATAGTAGGTACCTATTCATTTATAATTCTGTATTTAGTAAACTAGCAGATTTTTGATCTTTGATCTGTTCTTTAATTTTAATCACTAAAAAACTCATCTATTCATGGGAAAACTTCAGAACTGGCGTTATAGTGAAGGAAACTAAATTACTCATATCTATTAGAATTCAACAAATCTATTCAAATATAGCACTTATCATCCTTCTATTTAAAAACTAACTCATACAATTAAAAAAAAAACCTTAATAAATAAATTTTATAGCATAAAAACTATAAATCATTTTAAGTTTGGGAGCAACATCCATTTTTTTCTTCTTAATCACATTAAACTAATTGTAAACTATTTTGGTTTTTGTCGATTGCATCTCAAATGATAAAATCTCAAACAGTTGCGGTAGTAAAGTCACAATTTATTACATCAAACATGTGTCAAGCGTTAATTTTAGTGACAATGGGACACATTTAATGTTATTAGATTTTTATTTAGTCTATTTGTTTGAGAAGCAAATGATCTGATTTTATCTGAGTAAAATAGGACAAAGTATCTCCTATTTTACTGCATAAAGCTTTAAATAACATTAAAACTGATGTAAACTCTTATATATTATTGGTAAGTAATTTTGAAAGATAACATTTGTGTCTTGTATTGAAACTGAAAACTTTTTAATGGGTTGATACAAAGAAATGTTTGTATAAATGGATATTCTGATTAACATAGGCAGTTTTATAAACATATACCTAAATACATAATGTTTTTTTTTCTTTTACTTTTTTTATTTATACACTGTCAATTACTCATTTACACCGCTAGATAAGTAGACTCAGGTTAGCGCTTACAGTTGCCAATTAAGGTGGCAACTAAGACAACCCCAATAGACCAAGGTCTGTGCTAGGCTTAGCGAGTTTGAATGAGCATAATTTTTGACCAGAGCAGAATAAGGTGTATATTGCTAAACACTTTTAGTATGTAAAAATAAAACAACAGTAATATTTATGTGTTTAACACCTAGGAAACAATTTGAAGTGGTTAGTTACTGTTGAAATCAAATTTAAAGTTAATTCATGCATGATTCAAATGAACATGATACATATTTGAAATTGGTGTATGTAGGTATACTTATTTTATTCCTTTTGCATTATTTGCTGCTAATTTCAAAACATATTGTACCTTAATAATTGTTTTTAACTATCAAGGTTATGAAATCAAAAATCATTGTAAGAATCCCAAAAATTCATTAATATTGTACCTTCATTGTTTTAGCGGCAAAAAGCTGGCTTGTTAAGCTTTTTTCTACAATTAAACTGGTTGATTCTATGATTTGAAAAGTTTTTTATGTATATTTCCATTGTATTTGTATTTTATATTTATCTTTATTAAATATACTTACCCTAGTCATACTTTTCTTAACAAACCATATAGTAAAAAGAAACTTATTTTGATAAACAGTTACCCGAATATTAGCCGAGGGTTTTTGACTGTTTTGTTTGTTGCGCTTGTTTGCCATATAAAAGAGAGAAAAACTTATTCTAGTCTTTTTTTATCATTAAAATGTATATTTGGAATTTATTAAGGGCATTGTTTCCAAAAATCTAATTAAAATTTTGTTGTTACACTGCTTTCAATGTGCAAATTTATTTTACAATTTAATAAAATGAAAAGGTTTTATTCACTCTCTTTGAGCTAATCACTTTAAGTTTTAGTTAATAACAACTGCTTCCAATATTTCTACTACCCTGGAGACCAAGAAGGTAGCATGTCCAATACAATTTATCTTTAAGTAAATGGTGGTTGGATAAGTTGCTAGCTATAAACCATCCTATCATATTTGGCGCCTAAAACTGCTTCTCAGCCATTCTTAGGTAGCAGTATACTATAGTAGTTATGTTACTGACTTTATGTACAGAAAATCCTGATATTTTAAATATACAAATTCCCTTGTGTTTTTTTTTTAACAATATTGTAATATGTCTGTTTAAAATGTACCTACATGTTACTTACCCCAGTGGAGTTTAAATATTATCTCATCTAATTAATAATCCTATTCTTTCTTTGAATATATACATATTAATAATGGTTATGGCTAGTTGATAAAGTTGTGCAATAAATTAAACAAATGCATTAAGTAATTTGTCATATAAAAAAGTATGAAAGTGAATCAAAGGGCTTGGAAACACACTATGCCGGAGCGCAGCGCAGCGCAATAATCAGCCTGTCGCAATCGCATACATTTTATAAGAAATGCGACAAGCCCCGCCCCGGCTTAGTGTGCGATACTTCATAGAAACCGTAACCGGTGGTCATGTATGAAAAGATTAATGAACGTGGATGGACCGAAAGTTGTATGGTTGGATCTTAGCAATTGGTGTTCCCTTGTTTCTGCCTATCCCAAAGGGAGACAGGCGTGGGGTTATGTATGTATGTATGCTTCATATAAAATGTATAAGAGGCTTTGCGAATGCGTTGCGGCCTGGCATAATGGGCGCTTACCTTTATAAAACATTACTTGAACCTATCAACCTTAGGAGCGATTATATTTGGCGACAGATTAGGTACAGGTACAAAGGGTGAGATCGCTAGTTTACAGTCTTTTGTCCAAAAGCAGTAGGGTTTTAAAAGGGCTTGTAAGTGATAGTTCAGTTCATTTAAAAGGGAAAAAGGCAAAGGTTCGGCACTGACGAGTTAAAAGCGTACTTTTAGTACAATTAATGATTAAAATACAATCATTGCTTGCAATAAATTAAAAGTCCTCGTTTCTGTCTGTCTGCATACGACACACTCAACAACTACTTACTGAAAAGAGTTTCACTAATAACGATTTCAACTTTGAGAGATAAG
Source organism: Stenoptilia bipunctidactyla (assembly GCA_944452665.1). Lineage (NCBI taxonomy): Eukaryota > Metazoa > Arthropoda > Insecta > Lepidoptera > Pterophoridae > Stenoptilia > Stenoptilia bipunctidactyla. Next base: position 18,671,585 of record OX101745.1, read on the forward strand.
TACGTACCTTAAGTTCCATCAAACGTATGGAATCGGTGCACTTAAGATCGTTATCAAAGTTGAGAGATTTAAATATGCCTAAATAATGCTAAGTCATACCCGCGTGATTTGTGATCTCGTAAGTAATTGGTAATTGATATTTAAAAATAATTGGATCCCGTAATTGGTAATATATCCAAAACCTATCACTAAAAAACCTATAAAACGAATATTATTTCCGAGATGGGCGTCTTCAAACGGACAAATTCTTCGGTTATTTTATAATATCAGTTTCATTTCGCATCCCGCAGGAATATCGGGATAAGAAGTAGCCTATGGCCTATTCCAGGCTGCACACTATCAATATGCCAAATTTCTTCCAAATTCGTTGAGCCGTTGTGCCGTGATCGAGGAACAAATATTCATCCATACATCCAAACTTTCTCATTTCTGATATTTGTAACATGTATAATATTAGTATGATTCAGATAGATAAACGTTTTGAGTAAATTGTCTTGCTTCTATCGATGTATTTTAGAGATGTCCTTAGCTAGTTTCAAAATAAGTTACAAGAGATAGTATTATAGTCTTTCGAACAATGATCGAGATTGTTCTAGATCAACAAAAACAAAGCAATCGTGTTATATTGAACCAGCCTATGACATCAAAGATGGCGTCATTTCATGCTGTGATGAATTTTATTTCTGTAATATATTAATATGAATTATCTATTTCGTTTCGGTAAGCTTTTTAGAGTGGATTCTCTAGATTGAGGTTAATTTCAATCAAAAATTCTTTTCTACAAAATTCTACAGTTAGTTGTCATGGCAACGCTGATCATTTGTATACAAAAAAGATTCCCTTAAAGATTCATATTCCTACATAAAAAAATAAAAAGGGCTTAGTTAAAAGTACCCGTAACCGGCGATCATGTATGAAAAGATTAATGAACATGGAGGAAGCGAAAGAGGTATGTCTGGATCGTAGCAATTGGTGGTCCCTTGTCTCTGCCTACGCCAGGGAGACAGTGGTGAGGTTATGTATGTATGTAATACCTACATTATATTTATATCCTAAAAGGACTTAGGTAATAGAGCAAGTTACACAAGGATACTATCATAAGATACTTGTTACTGCTAAATATAATAATAAATATTTATTATGTATCAATATTTGTAAAAAAACAGCTTTTTAGGGACTGCATATCGGTATTAATTTTTTAAATAGTACTAGTAAAATTTCAGTACCCTTATTAGTGTACTGCTTCATCAAACACAATACTGTACAAGTTATTAAAATCAAAATTAATTATATCAGTACCCAAATAATGTATACCGGAATAATTTCCGTAGATGTTTTAAGTACAGAAATATTTTAACTTATTTAATTTCTGTACCGAAATGTATAATTTGATTCAAGGTTCAGCATATGTACCTACGCTTCATAGGCTTCAACTAAACTATCGAACATTCTACAGTTATTTAAAAATAAAATTTTTATATCAATTTTTGATTTTGCATTATACATTTCCCCCAAACAGCAATACAACAACAGGATGTCTTATTTTTTGATGAGAAGTATACATATAAATAAAATGATAGGCAACTAGTATTAAGTAATCAGGCTTAAAAATAAAACAATAAAATACAATAATTATTTTTATTCCCTGTAATCAAAATCTGAATCCAGCAATTCTATATAGAATGAATCATCAGAGCCACTGGTATCGCTGTTTCCTACATTGGATATGAAACATTCAATTTTTTTTATTTTTTTTCATATATGAAAATTCCAAAATCTCAATTACCAAAACCACCAACAACCGTTCGATTGACCACAGTGACACCAGAATAAGTTGCCATATAAAAAGTTTGCAAGAACCTCCATTGTCTACTTTCGTTAGCCAGACTCTAGAGAGTTGGCATCTTCATCGTCTCTTTTCACCAGATGTTATATTAAGGAAGCATAAGTGAGACGTCATTTCTTAATAAAACAATAGAAAACTGAACAGCATTTTTTTTTCATTTGGCCTAAGTATTTGTTATTAACACAACTCCGGAACAATGTTAGTAAAACAAACAAAGTGCATGAAAATTATACGACTAACCCCCGGTTTCTGAAACGCCAATCAACGAAAAAATTAACTAACCAGCTGTCAAATCTCTTGTTAACTGTCAATTGAGTTGCTGAAAGCCCGGTCAACTACTTTGATTTGATTCTCCTGTTAGTTGACAGGGCTGTTAAATATCAGTACAAATCTGATTGTCAATCGCCATTTCGGGTTTCTGGAACGCCAATTACGCGCTAATCATAGATTAAACTACTGTCAAAAGCTTTGTCAAGTAATCAGTGCATTTGGGCTGATTAACTTTTAAACTCTGGTTGCCAATTGAATTAAACTTTTAAACTATATTGTTTTACGTAAATCTAGTAGTTTGTCGGCAGATTATTACATCCACGGTATGTATTTTATGTATTTTTATAATAATCACAATGTTTTATTTTGTTTTTAATACTTTTTTTTACTAATTTCATTTTGTGTTTTGTTGTAGATGTCTCTTTCGGATATTAGCCTTTCCGGCAGCAGTGATGAAGAGTTTCATCAAACTCGGCGAACTTTTAAAAAAAGGATGAATCCCTACGAGTACTACAGTGAGGAAGAATTTAAATCTAGGTATCGGATGAGCAAGGCCACAATAATGTTCCTAGTTTCTAAAATAGAAACTAAAATAAAGCCTGTGACATTCAGGAACAAATCCATCAGTGCCTTGGAACAAGTCCTTTTAACAATAAGTTTTTATGCAACTGGAGCATTCCAAATAACAGTGGCTGATCATATAAGGGTGCATAAATCAACAGCCTGTAGAATAATAAAAAAAGTATCTGCAGCTATTGCAGAACTCAGGCCTCAATTCATCACAATGCCCCGAACAGAAGAAGAGTGCAATCTAATCAAAAGTGGATTTTATAGCATCAGTTCATTCCCAAATGTAATTGGTACAGTTGATTGCACACACATTAAAATACAGTCTCCAGGTGGTTCACAAGCAGAGCTCTACAGAAACAGAAAAGGATACTTTTCATTAAACATCCAGGTTATCTGTGATTCTAAATTAACCATAATGGATGTTATTTGTCGGTGGCCTGGGTCTGCACATGACACAACAATCATTAATGACTCCCATATTCGGGCTGATTTTGAAAGTGGAGTGTATGGCAGTGACTACCTACTGGGAGATAGTGGTTATCCTTGCAGATCATATATATTAACACCATTTTTGGATAAACTATAGTATATGGACCGTCAGACTGGACGATAAGATTTTTTTAATACAGTTGCTCAAAAAGTGGCGTATTGCAGGGATGTTTAGCGTTCGGGATGTGGGCTATTACACACTTGTGCTTTTTCTTTACATTTTCCGCACTCGTGCGTTCTCTTTCCCAAATGTCAAAATAATGTCTATTAAAAAGAAAAAATCAACCACGAAGTTTTTACTAAAAAAAAATTCATAGAAGTTTTTACGATTCATGCAAATATTTCTGAAAAGAAGCTACTAATTTGTTTCAATATCAGATATAATGATTTGATGCAATGAGTTAGGTTAGGTTTCATTTAATTTTATCTCATTAAATTCATTTTCATTTCATGTCAATACAAAAAATCGACTTGGCTGTATGGGCATAGTTCCCTTTGCCTACCCGAAATGGGTAAACAAACAAAAAAAAACTCTGTTTATAATCTTTCACGGCTGGCGCCATTTTGTATATTTTATAAAATTGCTTAATTTTTTCGCAACTGTATTAAAAATAGTCGTTCAGTACACGTGCGGAACCGTCATTGCAACTCGTTCCGACTGTCAACCCTCGCCTTCGGCTGCGCCTCGGCTCGTGTAGACATTTGTCGGAACTCTTTGCAATGACAGGCTTTCCGCACTCGTAATGAAATATACTATTACGGGTAAAAGGTTATAGCCTAAGACGTCTTTCTGCAAAGTTTCACATTGCGGAGATACGTCGTTTTTATAAAATTAAAGTTTGAAATTCCATTAAGGCTCCGCACCTCTCCCTTCAAGAGGGAGGTCACCAACCACCCCCCCCTCCCCCCTCCATCCCTCACCTCCCCTAAATTTGACGGTCCATATACTATAGTTTAACCCTCACTTCAATCAATAGCATTATTGTTTATATAAAGTAATAAGTTTAGATCTGCAAGGATAACCACTATCTCCCAGTAGGTAGTCACTGCCATACATTATGGTTCATTTAGAATCACAGATAACCTGGATGTTAAATGAAAAGTTTACTTTTCTGTTTCTGTAGAGCTCTGCTTGTGAACCACCTGGAGACTGTATTTTAATGTGTGTGCAATCAACTGTACCAATATTATTACTTATATATACTATGTCATTTAAAGTAAGTTAACACTAAAAATTAATGTGTTTTCCTATTATAAATTCAACTATAGTTTCATGTAATAACTACAGTTCCCATAATTATATAGTTAGATGTTTTATTTAAATATAAAAAAGAATTCAAATAAAGTGTTTAATTGCAATACTAATTAGAAGCTTATAAATTACATTTTATTAACAATAATTAACATTTTTCATAGCAAAAGATCACTTTTTTCTATATAATAATTTCTCTTCAGATAAGTTACATATTATAATCACTATTTGTTTAATATATTTTGGTATTCTTTTTCTTTTATTTTTATTTCTAAGTCCAATAATTTTTGCCTCTTTAAAGCCATTTTATATTCCAAAACTTTAGTTTTTTTTTCCCATAAGGCACTTTCCATCTTTGTTAAATAGTATTTTTTTTTAATAAATCATTGCTTCTTGTTTGGTATTTAAAAACTTTTTGTACTCTGCGAGTTTTACGAGTTTTTTGAGATGTTTGAGGTACATAATCATTTGTTTTAGTTGTATGTGGTATGGGACTCGTTTTACTTTGTGGTGGTGGCAGAACATCCATATTTTGGTTTGAAACAGCATTATTATCTGAAATAATAAAATATGTTTATACTTAATTAAGATTTTATATTAGTAATGAATTGTGAACTGTATGTGAGTGAAGTTACTGTTAATATACCATTTATGAAATAGCTTGATGCACTATCACAGTTATTGGAAAGTGGTTTTATCTGATCTCCCATTACTGCTAGCATTTGAGCACCTATAGTGCTCAGTATCGGGCTATACACACCACCACCGGTTGCTCTTACACCTTTCTGAAAATATGAATTTAATTAGTTATGACAACTTATGGAGATTATAGGTATTATAGATATTTTTATTTGTGTTTTTCATATTCTATGAAGATTTTACTGTTTTATTATATTTGTCATCAGTGTTTTATCATCTTTTAACTAAATATACTGTGTATGTACCACATTACAAACCTTATCAGCTATTTCATCTTTTTTGTATTGTTTTAAGAGACATTTCATTTCCATACTTTTCATTTGTGTATCTAACTGTAACAATTTTATAATTTGACTAGCACATATTCTTCAAAATAAATATAAATAAATATGCCAAAAGCAAATACTGACTTGATCCGTTGAATTTGTGACCTGTGATAGTCCTTCTGTACACTCAATTGGCTGTACTATTTGCTGATTTTGTTTCAAATATGCTTTTGCCTAGAAAAAATAAAACCATGTTGCATACTATTGTTGTGTATTATTTGTATAGCTCAAATTATGTCCCAAGTATATAATATTTGAGTACTTACATTTTCATTTGCTAATTCTTTCCTAGTAGTCCTTTTTAGATTGAAATATGCATTGCATAATTGCTTCTGAGTTCTGGGTATTTCAGCAGTGCTGTTGAATTCAGAAGTTAAGGATTCCCACGCTTCATTTTTTTTTATTGTGGTGACCGCATTGGTGCACTTATTTTCGATGATATGTTTATATCTAGAAATTAAAGGATGAGTAATGTTATAATTTATTGATTGTTCCTATCATTGTCTTGTGGTTATAGTTACTACTTAGGTAGGTATATACTTACTTTAAAACTAGGTCCAAAAGTTTAAACTTTTCTCTCTCTGTGAAATTTTTGCCTCTAGAATTCATTCTGTGAATAAAAGCGACTTCCGAAAAATAAGAGAACTTGTTTTCAAAGTAATTTACAAAAATAATGTAGTAAATAAAATAAATATTTTATAATTTGTATCTACCGCGGAAATATCTTTTGACAGCTAAGAATGAACTGTTGAATGTAAACTGAACAATTCAGTCAATATTTCTAGCAATTCGTATGTCAATCAAAATGATCATAGATTAGTTAATTTTTGTCTAATCAGCGTTTCAGAAACTCGATTTGATTTGACAGTAATGTTAAGTTAACAGGGCTGTTAGTTGATTGTAGATTTGATTGGCCTTTCAGAAACCGGGCGTAACAGTTTTAATATTAATAATATGCTGTGTATCAAACCATATTGTTGATGCTAGATTTCAACCTGGCCATCACCGAAGCGTTCTTTTTACGAAAGTATAATTGGGAAGTAGCTATAGATTCTTTTCGACTCAAAAAATTACCACAGGATCAGAAGCGTTTGAAACTTCTTTATTTTAAACATTCTATACATTTAAATGGCCATCTGCAGCCTCAAAATTGAAATCAAAAAGACATCGCAACTTTCGGATCTACCCACAATCGTTATAAAACCCAATTTCAATGGAACAAACTAATTCCCGACAGCCGCGCGGCCGCGGTAACTTACAGGACTGCATTTAAATTAGAATTTGCATTTAGGCTCTTACAGATGGCACCATTACTCTGTGAGTAACGTAGGGCTGTCAACAGGTCGGTATTGGGAGTTTTGTTTACCTTTTAAAGCTAACGTGAAGACTTTTTTATTAATTTATTTGTTTCATAGGAAAATCAACGGCGTATTTATAAAAAAAAATATGGCTCACATCTAAAATGTAAAATACTAATTATAGGTTTTCAATGATAGAATAGAGGAATCTTACTAATATTATAATTGTGAATGGATGGATGGATGTTTGTCCCTCAATAACGGCAGAATGGCTCAACGGATTAGGATGAAATTAAGCATTGTGATAATGTACAGTCTGGAATAGCTCATTATCTGCTTTCTTATCCCGATATACATTCAGAATTCGAAATTGCGCGGGTATAACCGCGCGAAACAGCTAGTGTCAAACAAGATAAGAAATGCATATGACACAGGTACGTATAGCATGCATAATAGAAGGATAACTTATATATATTTAGATGAAAGGTCGCGTATGATTATGATTTAACATTTAAAAGCGATGTCTCGACGCCAGCGGGCGTGACAGCGATTTATCGCGGTTTCGTACAAAATCAAAACTTTCTTTCGTGTCGCGGAAATCACTGCCCGCGCCGCTGTCGCTGTTGCTGCCGTTCAGTTTGCAGCCTTAAAAGTACCAGGACTGTAGTGGTCTGGGGGGAAAACAGATGCAGGCAGATCGTTCCACGCCTTTTTTAAAATGAAAGATTGCGTATGATTATGTTACGACGGCATTTCGGTGTTTTACAGACAACCTTGAATAAAATATAAGCAATTAAATTTGGTTGTAAAAGTCTTTTATTTAATATTATGAATCGTGAAAACTTTAAGAGGTTTTTTAGTGTCAGTAGCTAATTGAGTTTATTTATGTGTAGTTGTAAATGTTTTATTTTAGGCGTGTATAAATCTGTCAAGAGAGAGCTAAGTGTAAGTACAGTAAGTCGTCAAATGGATGCTTGCTTGAAGAAGTTCTTGGTCTGTAGGCTTATAGGAGAAGTTTGGCTCTTATTAGCTTTATTTGAGTAGATGTTCATTTGTGAAAAATGCCTAGATATGAGTGAGAAATGGCTCTTCTTATCTTAGAATTACCTGTCTGCCACGGATCTCCATAGCCAATCCTCATCTTGTAATAGAACTAAAGTACTGTGCACAGGCTGTACAAAAGCTTAGCTTAAATCCTAATAAAAATCTTACCATCCTGATACTCTCCATAATTACACTTCACAAAATATTATGTGTAAATAATAAATAAATAAATATTTCTGACACTTGCACAACATTATCTTGCCCAAATTAAGTTTCTTAAAGAACTTGTGTTATGGATACTAGATAACTGATATACTTAAGAAATATATAAACATACATATTGAATAAATACATATTTTTTATTAGAATAAACTTAAATAAACATATAGACATCCATGACTTGACGGCTAATATCTGTGTTCATCACACAAATATCCGCCGCCGCCGGGTTTCGAACCCAGGACCTTTGGCATAGAAGGCAATGTATGTTACCGCTACACCGTACATACACCGTACGGTCGTACATGAATAAAACTCTGTTATTCCAGAATATAAAAAAAACTGCAGAATTATCAAAAAATCGTTGCTAAAATTATTTATCAATACGAATATTTAATTTAACAAACTCGAGTTTGACAACCCTGAACGTCTCCGACGCTAGTGCCATCTGGAATCGATGCGTAATGAGCGAAAGTTGGGAAACTTTTGAAAGCCGCTGATCAATCGATTTTCTTGCTCGTATCCAGCCAGTTACACGATTGACAGTTATGACTAATTGTCTCAGGGTGTTATGGTGGTGCTGTTTAAAGATTTTGGCCTAGTTTTGAGAATGGAGATAAACTAAATTGAACTAAAGTTTTTTTTTTTATTAAATACAAAGCCCGCGTTTGACCTCATTTTCACCTGATGGAAGAGTGATGTTGAGGTCGAAGATGGCAACACACGGGGCTAGGAAAGAACTGGCTCTAGTTAAAGTTGTATTTGAAAGAGCTGACAGCTGCTGTATTTTCGGTTTTATATGAAAAAAATGAAAAATTATTTATTGACACAATCAAATTATACCCACTTATTTATTTATTTACACTTTATTGTAAAGTAACAAAAATGGGAAATACACAACATGGAACAAAAGGTACAAAAGGTGGTCTTATCGCTCTAGAGCGATCTCTACCAGACAACCAGACAAAAATCCGTTTGATTATTGACAACCACAACCACTTTGGCGTTGGGGTAACACTGTCTGCCTAAGACGCCAGTGGTCGCGGGTTCGATTCCCGCACGGAACAAGAAAAAAAAATGTCCCGTGTCTGGGTGTTTTTCTATTTATGTATTTATATTCTAGGTTCCCCCCTTGTTCGCTACATGGTATACCATAACACAAGCTATGCTTACTTTGGTGCCATGTAGTTGGTCTGTTTGTCTGGGGATTTTATTATTATTAATTATTATTCAAATTAAATTATTCAAATTAAAATTATCATATCTACTATTCATGTCTTCAAAATAACCTGGCTTTGATAAAGCTTAGCAATAGCAATGTTGTAGATTATTATCTAACTACCAGTCAAAAACAACCACATTCAATTGAGTAGCCGCGGTCACACAACTGGATATTCTGTAAGGATAACAATTTGTTATTAACAAGCGTACATTAGTCAAAGTCAAAAATATCTTTATTTCGTAGGTATTTAAATACACTTGAAATAGTGAAACCATTTACAAATTGAACTGAATCTACCACCACTTCGGAAAGTCGATCTGTTGAGAAGAAGTGGCAAGAAACTCAACAGCTAGCTTTTAAAAATATACAATGACAGTTTACAGCTAGGGAATCCCATCTTGCATCCGGATATCTTATAGTAAAACTTTTTATAATAACACTTAACCTTAAATCTATCGAAGGGTTAATCTTAAATATTTTGGAATTTTATAATACAAGCGTACACATCGACCCACTAACGAGTTGGTGACTTTCTGGAATCCACTATTATAGTACTATTATAAATAAATAAATATTTCGGACACTCGCACAACATTATCTAGCCCAAATTAAGTTTCTTAAAAAACTTGTGTTGTGGATACTAGATAAATGATATACTTAAGAAATATATAAACTAATATCTATGTTCATCACACAAATATCCGTCGCCGGCGGGATTCGAACCCAGGACCTCTGGCATAGAAGGCAATGTATGTTACCGCTACACCAGCCGGTCGGTATTACTGTAGTTATTTCATAATTCCTGCGTTTTTATTACCTGTTTTATCTTATAACGTCTTTTTAAATTAAACCAAAACATGGTACCTAAACTGAAAACCTTTCAAAACGACATGAGTCCATCTCAAACTGATGTTTACAAAATATCTAACGTTTAACAAACATCTTTACAATCAAGGCGGTAGCAGTATGATTATGTCATTCTCACGCTTGACATAAAATTACCAAATACAATACAAATTAAACCAGTTTATTACCCTCTTTTATTATTTTTAAGCTAGCCAGTATTCATTGTTATGCAAAATTTTGGAGTTTTAATATTGATAAATCTATACTAATATATAAAGCTGAAGAGTTTGTTTGTTTGTTTGAACGTGCTAATCTCAGAAACTACAAGTGGGATTTGAAAAATTCTTTTTGCATTTGATAGCCCAGCTATATTTTATCCCGAAATTTCCACGGGATCAAAAGTTACGCGGGTAAAACCGCGCGCGGTGGCTATTAAATAAATATTTCTGACACTCACACAACATTATCTAGCCCAAGTTAAGTTTCTTAAAGAACTTGTGTTATGGATACTAGATAACTGATATAATTAAGAAATATACACATACATATTGAATACATACATATTTTTTATTAGAATAAACTTAAATAAACATGTAAACATCCATGACTTGACGGCTTATATCTGTGTTCATCACACAATATCCGCCGCCGCTGGGATTCGAACCCAGGAACTCTGGCATAGAAGGCAATGTATATTACCGCTACACCAGCCGGTCGTCAACTGATGTTAGCCAGTATTCAGCTCTGCGATTCAGGCATTTTTAAAACTAGCCGTACGTCGCGGCTTTTCTTGCCTAAATCCCTTTTGCGTGGGAATATCATAATAATATATGTATTACTCCAGTCTATGCCCTATCTATCTGAGAAATTTCAGCTTGATCTGTCAAGTTGTTCCAGTGTGAAAGCTTAACAAACATCCTTCCTACCTCACAAACTTTTACCTTCATAATATTACTAAGATTTGAATGAAAGAAAGAATACGTTCCAAATTTAAATTCTAGAAATAGATGGCGCTATTAAAACTGCGCCAAACTAGTTGATGGATTTAGTAGCTTCGGAAATATCAAGTGTGAAACTGAAAAGGATAATAAAGTTTGTTTTGTTATATCTTGGTATGAAACTCCTTGGGTATAAATTTTAAAGGTAATCAAAATAATAAGTAGGTAATGTTTTCTCAAGTTTTAAACGGTTCATGATCTAAATCTATACTAATATATAAAGCTAAAGAGTTTGTTTTTTTGTTTGTTTGTTTGTTTGAACGCGCTTATCTCAGAAACTACAAGTGAGATTTGAAAAATTATTTTTGCATTTGATAGCCCAACTCTTGAGGAAGGTTAAAGGCTATATTTTATCCCGAAATTCCCACGGAATCAAAAGTTACGCGGGTAAAACCGCGCGCGGTGGCTAGTAAGTAAATATGTAAAGTGAAAGTGTCTGTTTGTAGTTTTAAATATAAGTAGGTGCAGTTTTTCACTTTCAAGTATAATGATATTTTACGTTTTAACTCGATGTTTCGGACGTACGAACGTCATAGTAAAGATTATTATTTTTATTCCGCATTTTTTATTTGAAAAGACTTTTGCCGGTGTTACGAAAACTTTCGCGTTGATCACGAATCAAGAGAACTGTAAAAAAATATACATGTACAGGGTCTTTTATATGAAGATCAAAATATTTTAGGAAAAGGTTAAGAATTACGTGTGGATTCAATTTATGATTTTATTTTTTATTTTTTGATAGTTAAATTTATATTTCATAATTCTTATAAGTTAACAACATTTAAGTATAATCTGTTATTTACGACTAAATACCAAGAAATAAAAGCGTTTTTCCAACTATTTCTATTAAGAAATACGTTAAGCCCCGATTTTTCAATAATCAGAAAAAAAAATTCATTAAATGAATTGTAAAATATATAAAAATATATAGGTAATTTTTTTTGTCATAAATTGAATACACATATTATTCTTTACCTTCTCTTAAAATGTTTTCATCTTCAAAAAAAAAGAGCCTATATGTGGAGGATGAGAAATAAACTCTGATTTATCTCGAAACTTCTGTGTTTCTTTAAATCAAAATCTACTTTACTGCTTAAAAAATATACTATTTTCACACGTCTTCACTCAATCGCAGCGGAAAGCAGAGAGAGCTACTAAATCCTTTGTTACTTCATTCTTCACTTCACCTTCTTACATTCATTCCACATTCGTCCACTCATATCTTTCGAACTACGACACAGAATTAATCTATACAGCATTTTAATCCTACATAGGTATATGTTGAACTTAATTCGTGATCAAATATGACTAAGATCTCATAATATGAGCCTGCCATTTCACCTGATGAGGCAAGTCATTTATAAAAGATTAAGATGTATTGACCTATTGACTCTACTCTTAAAAGTACCAGGATTACAGCGTGTTCAGGAAAATAAAAAGTTAATTACTTTTAGGATCTCTTGCTCTAACTCTTTTACCACTTTGGCGATGGGGTAAACCTATTTGCCTCAACGGCCAGCGGTTGCGGGTTATATTCCCGCATGGAACAAGAAAAAAAAATACTTGTCTGGGTGTTTATCTATTTATATTAGTTCGCTACATGGTATCCCATAACACAAGCTATGCTTACTGAGGATTTTATTTATATTTTGCCATGTCACTTTTTTATAATACGTAATTTTTTTAAACCTTAATTTCATAGATAAACCTTCATTGTATTATTATTGTATCTTACTAATATAATAAATGTGAAAGTTTAGTTGTATGGATGTTTGTTCCTCAATCACACACGGGAGAACGGCTCAACGGATTTGGATGAAATTTGGCATAGTGATAGTGTACAGTCTGGAATAGCACATACTTTTTATCCTACTTTTTATCCCGAAGTTTCCGCGGGATTCGAAATTGCGCGGATAAAACCGCGCGGAACAGCTAGTTTAAAATAAAGAGTGTTAGTATTTCTTAAGTCTAGTGTTATATACTCTATATACGAGTCTAGTATAACCGCATGGCTATAAATCGTATAAATAAAGTTTCGTCTCTAAATTACTCGAAACAAAATTAGAAGCTCGGTGATTAGAATGTGAAATTTAGCGCGTAAGATCAATTCGATTTTACGATGTCTATACTCTGCTCAGCGCCTTGACGGTTTCTTTTTAAATTTAGAATAGAATTCAAAATCGATATTCTAGACTTCCTTTTTGTGTTGCGTTTTGGCGGGAGGCGCGCGGCGTGGCTGATTTAAGATAGACTTATCCTTCTTATATTAAAATTTGAAAGCTTTGATGTATGTAGTTCTGCCATGGTTGAGGAAAACTTAGTTATTAAATCAAATCATAATAGTTGAACGAATCATAAATACAATTTTGGTCAGAAGAAGTTCATAGTCTAGAATAGCACAAATAACTTATTATACTGCTTCTATGCTGGACTGGGAGCGAAAGAAAAACACAGAATGTGCCAGCTGCTTCTCTTCCCGAGCATACTGTAAAAGTCAGTTAAGGGACCGAGGTGTGTAGGAGGCTTATTTGTGGGCGATAGGCTGACCCCCTGTCACTGCAATAGTCTCTCTCCACTTTATAATGCGTCCAAATTTGTCAAACGCGACATCAGATAGTTTTATGACCTCTGGTGTTCTGCCTACCCTATAAGGGATACATGCGTGAAGTTATGTATGTATGTATAACTTATTATACCGAAAAAAGAAATGGTTCTAACGGGGCGAATTGATTCGAAAAAGATTTTGATGGTATGCTGTGACACTAGATGGCGCCGTTTTTTATTATAAATCACGTAGTAAAAAATTTCATTCCAATATTGACCTACCAAGCTCTTTACATCGTTCTGACTTCTGTCTGACATTATCAGAACTTCGAGGCGAAGGAATTCGCAGGAAACAAGCTTCCATATTTAAATTCGTCACGATGTACATTATTTTTCTATTTTAAAGGTTTTCTTTCTAACCGGCCAGGTATTTATTTGTTTATTTTATGTACATAAGTTGGCAGCATGCCAGTACTTGCGTATGTGACAGTTGTCAATTTAAGTCGATTTTAACTTTTTTAAACGTCAATTGTTTAAAATTCCCTCCATCCTGAGTTCAAAAAACGAATTAGCGTTCGTATAAGATGGCCTTGGCATCGCGTCTTATTAAAACATCGTAAATCAGACGTAGTAGACAAAATGGTTTTTTATGTTTTAACATACTTATCAATTTCTATTGGTTTTAGAATGATTGAAATTAAAAATCGCGGTAAAAAATGTAAGCGATGAAGTCCCATACAGACGTGTATTATTTTATGATCTAACTAACTATTTAAGACGAGAAAGAATTGCTTAAAATATCCTAATAATCATTCACCAAACATATTTTGTTCCATTTCTTAATAATAAAGCTATAATCTGAAACTACACTCAAGACTGAAAAAAAGCGGTTTTAATTTTTTTAAATCTGTCTATCTAGGTTTTCTTACAAAAAAACTATAAATAAAATCCATTCATAATTATTAAGAAACATCAAGACGTATGAAAAACAAATGTTGTTCATCATCATTCAGCGAACGACGTAGGCGTAAGTAAAGTGCAATTACAGCTGAAAGTCCGATTCGACTTACTCATTCTATTATAAATAAATACCTATACTAGATGGACTTCGCGGTTTTACGTGTATTATTTAACATACATTATAAATAACTACTTGCATAACATAGGCATTTAATATTAAAAACTCATAAGAGTTAGAATGTTTTTCGTTTTGACTGTCTAATTCATTATTGTAATATTGTGTTAAATACAATGGTTCGTAGAGCTTAAATGTAAAATTTAATTATACGCAAAAACTATCAAGGTTTAGTTTATTAGGGAACATGATATTAACAAAAGAGTACTACAGAATTACATCAACGGTATATTATGTAATCGACTCATTAAAGAAATTAAAATCGAATCCACACCATTTTGATATAGTGCAACAAAACAAACACAAAGAAACAAATGAATAAATGATTTTGAAAAACGAACGACCTGCCTCAAGCATACAATTCAATTGAATTTAGAATTCTGTTTCAAACAAGACTTCTTACAAGTTGTAAGTGGCCAGTTCAAAGAAGCGGCAATTTTATATGTAAAGACCTTATTACTAGTGTTTATTTATTCGAAAGACTGGGAGCAAAAGAAAAATATAGAATGTGCCAGCTGCTTCTCTTCCCGGGCATACTGTAAAAGTCAGTTACGGGACAAAGGTTTTATCGGCGTTTTTTTGCGGGCGATAGGCTGACTTTCTGTCACTGAAATAATCTCTCTCCATCATTATAATAGGTACTTCCAAATTTATCAAACGTGATATCAGATGGTTTTATATAGCCTTTGGTGTTGTGCCTACCCCATAAGGGATACAGGCGTGAAGTTATGTATGTATTTACTTAGTCAACTTAACTATTCATGGAAAAATTGTCAGTCAATCTCTATGGAGATTAAAACAGCTAATCTTTAGGTACAGTCACGTGCATTAACATGTGCACACTTCGCAACTTATTCAGTTGTGATAAGGTTTAAATTACAATGAAAATGTATACATATTATTAGATCTGACTGTACTCGAGACTTGACCAAAGCTTAAGAAATGTTCATGATACCTACGTATGATATAAATGAAAAGCGTTTACGTTTACCATACAAAACATAGCATAGTTATCTATAACTTTCATCGTTATACGGTAGAATTGTTATTCGCCACAGCTTCAACTACCTAGATATCGACCCTGTGGGACTAATAAAGATAAAAAATATCCATTTTGTTATTCCAGGCAATTCCCTACAAGTGTGCGGAAGGGAAACTATTTCTGTTAAGAGTAGAAAGCTTCTCTGTAAAAGAAAATAATAATAATTAATGAGTGCAGAGCATTAAAAAGACCGACTTCACTTCAACACTTTGGCCGACTTATAATGTCATCCACGTAAACATTCTCCAAAATCATACATATTGTTTCAAAAATTTGAAATTTCCAATGAAGTACCCAACCGATTTCGATGAAATTTATATGGGACCAACTAAGAAGTATCTCTATCATATGAATTAAGAATTTTTAAAATCGATTCATACTTAATTGTCTGAAATATCGTGTAACAAAGACACAAAAAAAACATACAGACGAATTGAGAACATGCTCCTTTTTTCGGTTGAAAAAAGTCGGTTGTAAACAATTTTAATACTTTTGGAAGAAATAGAGTTATTGGGCACTTGTAGCTGAAGCACCCTTATTTAGCCTATCTGTTTAGTCGTTTTAGTGTTATAGAGCAATAAACGTATATACGTAGGGCATAGAGTTCAGATTCAAGTAAAAAAAATTGACAGATTTGTACGCTTGATGTGCTGCCTTCTGTACATTTGAATGAAACTTACAAACAAAATAACGAGACATTTACCATAAATATCACAAGTATTTCCAATGAATAGGTTTCTCGTGGATGGACGTGTACCACCATAGTCTTCATGCGCACTTTTCATCAGGTGGCATGGAAGACAAGCGTCCTATCCTTACAATATAAAAAAAATGAAATAATGAGGGTCTAAGAGTCTCTCCCCTGGGTGACGAGGTAAACCACCCAGCTGATTCAATGCTGGTTGATGGATGGAATTATTTCATAACCGAACTACATGTACTCCATATTAAATAAATAATAAAAAAACCCCAGACAACCACACTAACTTCATGGCCCCAAACTAAGCAGAGCTTGTGAGATGGGATACCATGTAGCGAACTAGGGGGGGGAACCTAAAATATAAATGGTTAAAAGCTCAGACCCGGAACATTTCTTTTCTTGTTCCGTGCGGGAATCGAACCCGCGACCACTGGCGTCTGAGGCAGACAGTGTTACCCCATCGCCAAAGTAGTCGTCATAATTATAAACGATTATAATTATAAATTGTATAGTAAACGAGGTTTTATTGGCGTTTTTGTGGGCGATTAGCTGACTCCCTGTCATTGCAAAAGCTCCATCATTATATCACCTCCAAATTTGTCGAACGTGACATCAGATGGTTTTATAACCTCTGGTGTTCTGCCTACCCCATAACGGACACAGGCGTGAAGTCAGCTAAGTATGGATTGTAAACGATTTAAATATCTATTAAGTTGCCGAGATTGACCCGTTTAGACAAACAAACTTCTCATTATATTATTAGTAGCTACACATAGATATGATACAAACCAGATGCTACCCTATTATGTACATTAAAGGTTTGGCTAATCTAAATTGTATTTAGAAATGGTGTTTGTTTGGTTGAGTGTATTTATTTTAGGATCGACGGCTTTTCGGTTTCGTAATTTGGTAATTATAGTAATTAATCATGTAGGTAGTGAGCGTAGGAATATCCCTAGGGAATAACTAGAGTATTAGCCGCTGTATAAAACATGGAAGTAATCTTTCTTAATCTAATATATAAAATTCTCGTGTCACAGTTTTCGTTGCCATACTCCTTTGAAATGGCTTGACCGATTTTGATGAAATTTTTTGTGCTTATCCGGTATTACTGAGAATCGGCCAACATCATTTTTTTTTTTATTTATATTGCAAAACAACGTTTGCCGGGTCAGCTAGTATACATTTAAAACTCTTCCGTTGCCGACTGAGTGACTGATAGACAACGCACAGCCAAAACTGGCCGTAGAGAACTGAAATTTGGAACACACAATCCTAAGAGGTTTAAGAGGAGAACTAACTAAGGAATTCCCAAAATTCCCACGGAAACGGGAATTATTGGACTTTTTAGTTTGTATGAAAATTATTATTCCTTGAGTGCACGGATATGATACTTGGCATAAATCCGAATCTGAATCCAGCAATTCTATACGGAATGGTCAGAGTCACTGGTATCGCTGTTTCTTACATTGATTATGAAATCTAAATTTTAATTTGTTCATTCATTTTTATATACGAAAGTTCCGAAATTTCAATTACCAAAACCACCAACAACCGTTCGATTGACAACAGGGACACCAGAAAAACGAGCGTGACATTTATGCTAGTACTGCCATATAAAAAGTTTGCATAAGTCCCCAGTGTCTATATTCATTACCCAGACTCAATAACTTATTCGGAGTTAAAATCCAATTTGATTAGAAATCTTATTTGTTTCAATTCAACGCATACTTAACACAATATTCTTGTAATTTTTTTTTCAGACTTGCAATATTATCTGAAAGCATTACTTATTTCTAGCAACACAGGTACCAGCCGCACAAAGGTACTCTTTGAACCTTTGTTGCGTTTGATACGGTTTGCAACAAAGGTTGCAACGTTACAGTATATTACCTATATTAACTTTTGGAAACTAAAATGGTCAATATTTCAGAGATAACACATATCGCTTTGTAAAATAATATAATGATATTAAAGTTGTTAATACGACGCAAAATTTCATTCAAACCTACACAGAAGTTGGAATAACACTGAATTAAAAAGATTTTAATCGAATAAGAATTTAAAATCATATGGGTTTTTTAATGCGAACGCATCTTTAATAATCGCCCACAGAAAAACCTCTCTCCCTTAACCAACTTTTACAGTATGGCCGGGGAGAGAAGCATCTGGCACATCCTATGTTCGTCGTTTGCTCATTTTACACTAATTTTAAACATTTTAATCGAATAAGATTTAAAATCTAATTGGTTTTTAAATGCGAACGCATCTTTAATAATTATTTGAAAACATACATACAAAACTTCACACCTGTGTCTCTTATGGGGTAGGAACACTAGAGGTTAGAAAACCATCAAATTCTCGTTTGACAAATTTGGAGGTATTATAATGGTGTAGAGATACTATTGCAGTGACAGAGGTTTAGCCTATCGCAAAAACGCCAGTAAAACCTTTTTCCCTTAACCGACTTTTACAGTATGCCCGGCACCCTGATAATTCTGACATCCATCAGCCAGCACTGGGCCAGCTTGGTGGATTACGGCCTAAACCTCCTCGTCACCCAGAGGTGAGACTCAAGCCCTGCAGTGGGCTCATTACACGGAGCTGTGATGGTGTTCCAAAGGCGGTAGGGCTATTCTTAGTGGACACTACGCGGGAAGTAGTGATTTTATTACGTACATACTTAACATAACTTCAGGCCTGTATCCCTTATTGTGTAGGCAGAACACCAGAGATTATAAGACTATCTGATGTCACGTTTGTCTTTGGAGGTATTATAATGTGACAGGGGGTCAGCCTATCACCCACGAAAACGCCATTAAATCCTTTGTTCCTTTGACTTTTACAGTATGCCCGGGAAGAGAAGCAGCTGGAACATCCTATGTTTTTCTTTTGCTCCCAGTACAGCATGGATTTTCTTTATTGTACCTTATTTTATTATTCCATTTTCATAACTAAACCACGCAAACAACAAACCAGCACTTGAGCGCAATCAAAATAATAGCAAGCGATTTTGGCATCAATTCGGGATCAGCACCCGTCGAGGTTACATTGGGTCGTGAGTAAATAACATAAATCGCGAGATTACAGATATTTCGCGTAATAACCCGGCTTTTGGCGTAATTTTATTTATAGGTTGGCAACACTGGAGTTGAGAGTTTAGATTGTTGGAGGGAATAGGTAAGGTCAGTGACGTTTTTAAGAATTTATGGGGTCGCCTTGGTAAATGTTTAATATGTAATATTTGTTGCTTAAATATAGCGTTTACTTATTTATTATAATCAGACGTCTCCAGGGCTTGGTAGCTCAGTGGAACAGCGCGTGTCCGGCAAGCGCGAGGTCCCAGGTTCCAGACCTGGTCGGGTGATTTTAATAAGCATATTTTTGAATTGACTATATCTATGTTTGCTAATTACGTCTAGCAGCTTAAATTATGTGAACGGTGTGCTCTCATGCCCGCAATCAACCAGTTCTTCTCAGGACTTTTACCAACAAAATTGGCTACATAAGCCACATGCGAGCGTATCAACGGCAAAACAGCAGTTGAAGACAGTCATCGTGGTCGAAATCAGCCCCATCACGTCATCATCATCATCTAAATTTGCACATGTGCGAGTGCTCTTATTGACCAAATTGAACCCACTCCTTTTTACCACCGGACTACCAGACGCAGACAGACCTTCCATCCTTATGTGGTGGATTTACCAAGAAGTCGAACAAAACGCTTCGATAGTTCCTTTTTATTACGGATTGCCAAGGTGTGGAACAATCTGCCTGCGTCTGTTTTTCCTGACCACTACAGTACTGGAACTTTTACGTGTCGAGTGAATAGGTTTCGTGTACCATCATAGTCTTCATGCGCACTTTCCATCAGGTGGCATGGAAGACAAACGTCCTATCCTTACAATATAAAAAAAATGTATCTTTGCATTTAATAATAATAGTATAGATAGGCCTTTAATATTTAAACAAAGCAAGATAACATTCATATAGATATTGTTATAGACACAGTGGTACGCACAGCTTGTATGTAATACTCGTAATTCCATTCGTGTCTATCATAACTTAATGCCACGTCCCAGTTACTGGCTTTAGTTACAACCGATGCCGGTTACGATTATTCGATTATGTTGAACAGACACGAAATCGAATGCAGATTCGATTGTGCCATCATTCGATACGGCTTCTGTTGTGCTTGTTATGTAAATGGATTTGAGTTGGGTTTTTGGATTATTTAGGTTAGTTTAAGATTTAGGTTTATTTATTTAGGTCTGTGTAGACAAGGGAAATTATAATGTATAGAGTAAAGGATAAGTTGTGCTAAAAGGTTTAAAATGAAACATATCTCTGTGTGTATATGTTCAGGGTAATTTTCACTTCACACACAATTATACCATTAGCTGTCTCGCGAGGTTTTAGCTGCGCAATTTCGAATCCTGGGGAAATATCGGGATAAACAGGTTTGCACAGTGATAGTGTTTAACTGTCTGGAATAGCACATCGGCTATTCCAGACTGTACTAAGTTTCATCAAAATCCGTTGAGCCGTTCTGCCGTTCCGTTTAAGAACAAACATCCACAATTCCATCCATCCAATCATGCATAATTTTAGAAAGATTAAGATTCAATTGATGAAAATGTTCAAGAAACAAGATTTACCTACTATACTAACACAGCATACACATTAATTTAATTAAAAATAATTGCCCAATACAACGCGTAACGTAAATGCTCAATACAATACTTCGTACAACCCAGTAATGTCAGTTTCAATAACGTATTGTATAATTTCTATTTCAATCCGAACCAAGAGCCAAGAATATAGATAATAAATCTTGTAGAGGAAACATCAAATATGTATGTATGAGGTTTGTTGCAGGCGATTTATTGTTAAGGAAGATTTGGGGATGGAAATTAATGAATTTTTTTTTTTTTTGTGAAGCTGAGTACAGATTGGTGTAATGTAATGTGACATGCAAACAATTCTCAACCAAAAAAGGCCCCTGAATATGACTGGCGATGGGGTAAACCTGTCTGCCTCATACGCCAGTGGTTGCGGGTTCGATGCCCGCACGGAACAAAAAAAAATGGTCCGTGTCTGGGTGTTTATCTATTTTTATTTTTATTTAATTCACAAAACTTGTAATAATTAAAAAAAAACATTAAAACATTTAACATTAAAACTCATAAGTTATTGCAATTTGAGAATATAAAAAAATATTATTAATTATACAATAATCAGGTCTAAAAATAAAATTTATGCTATAAAACTTATATTCTAGGTCCCCCCTAGTTCGCTACATGGTATCCCATAACACAAGCTATGCTTACTATGGGGCAATGTAGTTGGGTGCGATAGACTGGGGATTTTATTTATTTAATAAGCATATCGTAAAAGGCGCCTAATTCGAGTGACCTCCGCTTGGTGGCAGGATCTTGGCTAGCGACCACCCTTCATGTAAAATCTGTCGCCAAATATAACCGCATCGGCGGTGATGTGTTCCGGCAATATTTTATGAAGAGCCAGTTCTTTCCTAGACCCGTGTGCTGTCATCTTCGACCTCATCTTCACTTACCATCAGGTGAGGTTGAGATAGGGTTGCCAATCATACTGTTTTTAAAAGTATTACTTATACTGTTTTTCACTACATCATAAATGTTTATTGTTGAACAAAAAGAAAGTATACAAAATACTGTTTTCAGCATAATAATATTTTTTTAGCCTTATCATTTATTTCATAATATTGTCTTAAGTTTTCACGACTCATAATTTAAATAAAACTACTTTTTAACCGGATTAATCGCGTATAATTTATATTATACATTTTAACTCGACGTTCCGTGGTCGACAGTCGCTCGTGACCACGGGGTCTGCAAAGACACCGAAACGTCGAGATAAAATGTAAAATATAAATTATACGCGATTAATCAAGTTAAAAAATAGTTTCATTTATTTCATCATCAAAATGGACATTTGAACTTAAGAGCCTCGTTTTAAGCTCGTAGAGCCTGTGCAAGTAGACCCCGACCTTCCATAGCATAATTCAAAGATTACAGTTTGAAATAAGAAGTAAATTTCAACAATTCCATCTTCCATCAAGAAGCTAAATACTGTATATGCTAGACTTTAATTAATAATTTATTCACTAAGCTCTAAAAATATGGTGTCCGTATCGACCGCGCGGCCACGGCGTTTTTTCTTACATCTAACCATGCAAAGATTATGTAAAAATTTGTAAAAGTCGATTCCTAAAAACATAAATTTGTAAAAGGTATAGTTAAAAAGTTATAAGGGTTTGAACGTGGCCGCGCCATTGAAACAATGCGAACCGCGCGGCCACGTAGATCTTTAAAACTAAACATTGCAGAGACCTGAAGTTTAGGTAAAACACGGATTGAATATGTAAAAAATTTGTAAAAATATAGAAAAAAGTCCTGGATTTACATTTTAGAAGCTGTAAGCTTATAACACCATGGCCGCGCCATTGACCGGTATAAAATTACGTTATCGTCGATATCTCGCTGGAAAAGCATAGCAGAGGTCTGAAGTTTTTTGTAAAACCTGGATTCGAATTTGTAGAAACTAGTAAAAATATAATAAAAAATCATAGGTATACATAATAGGAGCTGTAAGACCAAAAACCCATGGCCGCGCCATCGAAACGTTAGAAAAGTACTATACCGTCGATATCTTGCTGAAAAAGCATCGCAGAAGTCTGAAGTATTTTGTAAAACCAAGATTTAAATTTGTAGAAACGATTAAAGATGCACAAAAAACTCCTAGGGTCATATTTAAGGAACTTTAGCACTGAATCATTAGTACGGCTTGAATACGTCGATAGGGTGACCATGGCTTATTGATAATAGAAAACTTTCCACCCATTTCATAGAAATTATATCACAAATCCATATTTATTTCGCATAATAAATTAAATTTAATTTTAGAGCTCATCTGACCTGTTACCTGTTACCATGAACAAGAAACAGACATAGTTACATTCGCGCTGAAAACATAACCCTCCTTTGCGTGCAGTAGTCGGGTAAAATATTTAGGAAACAGTTCATTTTAAAACTTTCCTTAACAATAAGTTTGCTATAGGTTACCACTTTATCTCAGCGACACTTTGATGTAATTTTAAAATAATAATATACTATGGTGCGTGTTTTGGTCGATGTCATAAAACTTTTGGAACAAGTAAACAAAAGCAAGACTATATTTCTGCGAATAACATTGTTTGATAATTGGCCGGCAAGACTTTGAGTGAGCGGCATAGACTTTCAAACAAAAAACACAAAGATAAGGGTTGTACACCTGGTTTTTCCTGTTTCTTTTATTCCATTAGCAGGAGGGGGTGTGTTAGAGATGGCATAGCTAATTTCAATCACTCTGCTGTTCGCTTGCGATTAGTACAGGGCTCCCGGTGTGTTATTTAAGTGCGATATTTCTTTTGACCTTAAGCTATCTAATCGGAGGACTGGAAGATGCCGTCATTATCGATGACGATTCAAATTTAAAGAAATGTTTGATTTGTAACAACGAAACCAAGAGATATACAGGGTCTTTTTTATGAAGATCAAAATATTTTAGGAGAAGGTTAAGAATGACGTGTGGATTCAATTTATGACAAAAAAAATATATATTTTTTTTAATTGAAATTTTACAATTCTTTTAAGTGACCAAATTTTTGTGACTATCAGGGCTTAACGTATTTCTCAATAGAAATAGTTGGAATAGTTGGACTTTTATTTCTTGCTATTTAGTTGTAAATAACAGATTAAACTAAAATATTGTTAACTTATGAGAATTATAAAATATCAATTTACCTAACAAAAAATATTATATTTTTCATAAATTGAATCCACACATCATTCTTAACCTTCTCCTAAAATATTTTGATCTACATAAAAAAGACCCTGTATATACGAATTAAATAATATTATTTTATTTGATCTTAATGGCATAGATAAATTCAAACTCGAAGAAATACCCCATTTTATCAAATTAAAACAAAAAAAAATATAGACTGATGGGTGCTGTAGAATATGTTCCCCCTGTTGTAGGACTCATTGGGCATTACAAGTGTCATTGCTTGTTAAATACCTCTGAAATGATTTGTTACGACGATAATAAATCCTGAACACACGCAAGTTCATTACAACCTATGACAATCCATAATTTGACATATGGTCTAATAGACGAAGACTAAGATTATCTGTGTTTTTATTTTATTCGTTTATTCAATTTACAATCGTTTAGATATAATTTATAATATTGTCTTAAGTTTTCACGATTTATAATTTAAATAAAAATAATTTTTTAACCGGATTAATCGCGTATAATTTTTTTTGATTTCGTGACCAAGGGGTCTGCAAAGACACCGAAACGTCAAGTTAAAATGTAAAATATAAATTATACGCGATTAATCCGGTTAAAAAGTAGTTTTATATCATTTTTATTATAAAGGACATTTCTGTCATCAACAAACCATGGTCACCCTATCGACGTATTCAAGCCGTACTAAAGATTCAGTGCTACAGTTCCTTAAATATGACCCTAGGAGTTTTTTGTGCATCTTTAATCGTTTCTACAAATTTAAATCTTGGTTTTACAAAATACTTCAGACTTCTGCGATGCTTTTTCAGCAAGATATCGACGGTAAAGTACTTTTCTAACGTTTCGATGGCGCGGCCATGGGTTTTTGGTCTTACAGCTCCTATTATGTATACCTATGATTTTTTATTATATTTTTATTAGTTTTTACAAATTCGAATCCAGGTTTTACAAAAAACTTCAGACCTCTGCTATGCTTTTCCAGCGAGATATCGACGATAACGTAATTTTATACCGGTCAATGGCGCGGCCATGGTGTTATAAGCTTACAGCTTCTAAAATGTAAATCCAGGATTTTTTTCTATATTTTTACAATTTTTTTACATATTCAATCCGTGTTTTACCTAAACTTCAGGTCTCTGCATTGTTTAGTTTTAAAGATCTACGTGGCCGCGCGGTTCGCATTGTTTCAATGGCGCGGCCACGTTCAAACCCTTATAACTTTTTAACTATTCCTTTTACAAATTTATGTTTTTAGGAATCGACTTTTACAAATTTTTACATAATCTTTGCATGGTTAGATGTAAGAAAAAACGCCGTGGCCGCGCGGTCGATACGGACACAAAATATGTGTATCAAACACAAATTAAATACTGTTTATTTTTCCAAAATACTGTTTGATATTCTTTTCAGACTCAAATATACTTTATTTCTAGAAAAAAATTGGCATCCCTAGATTCAGACCAAACGCGACTTTAGTCTTTAATAAAAAAAAAAGATCAGAAGACACACGAGTGAAACCACATGAAACAGCTAGTCGTTAACATGTATGTCAGCTCTATCAAGTTAATTTCGCATCTCACTATAATCCTAAACCCATCTGCATACATTTCTCTCGAAGATTACTGTTTAACACTCTCTTTATAACGGCCGGTTTGCAATAAATCAGCTGAGACATTAATATGACGTGGCACAATGTTTTGCTGTGTCCATTTAGTATGGAGTTTCTCTGGAAATGGCTGTTTCCGGTGCGAAACAAGCATTGGTTGTGATTTATGGAGATGTTGTTTGAAGTAAGTGGTGTGAGTTTTGTTAGGGCCTAGGCAATTTATGTAGAGTTAATTTTAAAATAACTTCATGCCTGTATCCCTTATGGGGTAGGCAGAACACCAGAGGCTTTACAACCATCTGATTTTTTTCATAAAATTTAAAAGCAATGTATAAGTAATTGAATTGGAGGAGTGTACTGAGCCAAAGTAACTTCAATGAAAATAATGAAGTACCAAACCTACGTTGTGCTTTAAAACGGTTACAATATAAGTGAAATCAACTTGACAACTTCTTAATTTTTAAACTCCTTCAGTTGATAAAAATGAAATTTCAAGAAGAGTTGCTCTTTGCATAATAAAAAATCCCATATATTATGGTATTATTATAAAAATAATAATTACGTTCATTCACTTAAACCACATTACTATTTATTTTCTTCCCTAAAGTGGGCACACTGGAACTGTCATTTTACTGCATCGAATTATTTGCCAGGGTATATGTTACTTAACTACAGGGACTGTACTGTATACATCATCATCATCATCACAACTCTTTGTAATGAGCCCACTGCAGGGTATGAGTCTCTCCCCTGGGTGATGAGGAGGTTTATGCCATAATCCACCAAGCTGGCCCAGTGCTGGGTGGTGGATGTCAGAATTTTCAGTTTGCCGATACGGCTTCTGACAAACCCTAACGACTACTGTCTACAAGTATACAGCACCCGGGATCGACTGCTTTAGCGTGCCCTCCGAAGAACGCAAGTCGCCGTGAGAAATGAATGGTCAGCGGTCACCCATACAAGTACCGACCGCGCCGAACGTAGCTTAACCTGTAAAATCGTATGATACACACAGTAACCACGGCGCCACGACGATTGAAAAAATGTTTATATTTTATTTTTATTGCCAACTTACTAATTGTTATAACCGTGTAGCTCCTGATAACGTAGGAATTTCGTGATAAAAAACATAGTCCATGTTACTATACTGTATTGTACTATCTGCTATTTTACATATGTAGACTACTGCACATCTTTTTTTTTTTTTACTTGAGGAAAACGTGCTATCACTTCCCCCACCGCCCAAGGGGGAGTGACGGGGTATGTGGGGATGATCCGGCAGAAGGCCAGACCTACCCACTAAAAACCTCAAGGTGTACCTCATCTGCCATGGATGGAGCTCACGGTACCGCCATTGGCATTACCCGCAAGCCCCGGCAGATTGCGCTCAGCCTTAGCCGAGCGCCCCCCACGTGGGAAATAGTCCAGCACACGAGACCATTTCCCCACACATAGCCCTAACGCTACGGCTGGCTATCGGGAGGGAGAAGGTGAGCGTATCTCCTTCTCCGTACCCCCTCCGCCTACGGCGGATCGGTGCCGAAGAGGCGTCATCCTCCCGACACTACGTCCTCGCAGAAAGAGGTCATGGCCGCCCAAGCCTCTCGACTCCCTAACATGGCTTTAACCACGCTAGGGAGCGAGAGGTCCTCTCCGACGACAGACGTCAACTCGTGCCGCAGCCGACCCCACGCCGGACACACCACTAAAGTGTGCTCCGCCGTGTCGTCGGCTGCCCCACAATGGTGACACTCTGTCGTCACCTCCCTCCGGGCGACCCTGTGCAGGTAGTGACCGAAACAACCATGTCCGGTCAATACCTGCACAAGGCGAGACTACTGCACATCTAACCTTAGGTGAACAAGAAACACAATAACGCGACATACATACATAACTTCACACCTGTATCCCTTAGGTATGGGATAGGCAGAACCAGAGCCTTTTGAGGTAGGTAACCATCCGATGATGTTTCGTTTGACACGTTTGGAGGAAGTATAAACATGGAGAGAGACTAGTGCAGTGACAGGGGGTCACCCTAACTGACTCTATATTATCTATAATATTGTCTTAAGTTTTCGCGATTCATACTATTAAATAAAACACTTTTTAACCGGATTTATCGCGCATATTTACATTTTAAATTTTAACTCGATGTTTCGGTGTCTGCAGACCCCGTGAGCGACTGAGTCGCTCGTGACCACTTTTTACACGTGGTTAAATGTAATATACGCAATAAATCCAGTTAAAAAGTGTTATATCTAACTGACTTTTACAGTATGCCCGGGAAGAGAAGCAGCAGGCATATTCTAAGTTTTGCTTTTAGTCAAAAGCACGACATCTATGCACTAAATTATAGTGCGAACGAGATTTGATATGAAACAGCCGGTATAAATCTAGAAAGACGTAAAATGCTTCATTTTAGACTGATTTTATTATCATATTGCAGTTTAATTATGCACTTAGTGTGTCTCAGCTGTGGAAAGGGTTAAATTTAGGGATAAAGTTAAGTCGTATTTGTTTTACTGGTGTTGAGTTTATGGGAATCTAAGGATTTGTTACTAAATAATAATCTTACTAAAATTATAATTGTGAAAGTTTGGATGTATGGATGTTTGTTCCTCAACCACGGCAGAACCGCTTAAAGAATTTGGATGAAAGAGTAATGTTCCATACAGTCTCAGACCTGTCAACTACTTTTTGTCAGGTATGTGAATGTATAAAGATGATAAGTGTCATTGAAATGCTGCCTGCTTATCTAAACTATTGGTGCCGACTTGATTTAATTTCTTAGAAACGATATCGGGACTTTCATTTCAAGTGGATGATTCGTAGTCTATGAACTTGAGAAGGTGAAATATTAAATTAAAATCCTTGCTGCGGTTTCTAATTTAATTAAATGATTTGGTATTAACCGAACATGAGCTATTATTTGCTCTATATGCTGTTTTAATACATTACATGAGTTGTCAAAAATCTGACAGGTCAGCTATGAACATTACCTACACTTCAGCATAGTGATAGTGTACCTTTTCAGCCCAAGTGAGGTCGTGCATGGAGTACTGTAGTCACCTTTGGGATGGTTCTGCCAGATACCAGTTCGAAGCGCTAGACTCTGTTGACCGAAGAGCCCGTAAACTCATAAATAACAACAACCTTACAAATAAAAAATTGCAGACGCTGGAGCATCGTCGTAAGGTTGCTTGTTTGACAGTATTTTATTGGCTATATTTTGGTGAGTGTGCGAGTGCTCTTTTTGACCAAATTGAACCCACCCCTTTTTACCACCGGACTACCACACGCAGACAGAACTTCCATCCCTATATAGTGGATTTACCAAGAAGTGGAACAAAACGCTTCGATAGTTTCTTTTTGGTACGGATTTCCAAGGTGTGGAACAATCTGCCTGCGTCTGTTTTTCCTGACCACTACAGCCCTGGTACTGTCGAGTGAATAGGTTTCTCGTGGATGGATGTGTAACACCATAGTCTACATGCGCACTTTCCATCAGGTGGCATGGAAGACAAACGTCCTATCCTTACAATATAAAAAAAAAATAGTGTACAGTCTGGAATAGCACATAGGATACATTTTATCCCGATATTCCCACGAGATTTGAAATCGCACCCGTGCGAAACAGCTAGTTCCTAAATTAATGAGCACAATCGCTTTGTAAAGAAAGAAATAAAGACAACTATTAATGTAAAACCTAGGGAACAATTAATACATATTGTAAGCGTTAAAAGTGGTTTGAGATACAGAAGCCAAAAATTATTAAGATTTATTAACATTAGTCATTCCACATGCTTATTAGTTATTATTATATTGTATGTAACATATTATAAACCTTGAGTTCATTTGAGGTCATTGTTCCAGTTTTGATTTTATGGATTTCTATAGTAAAATCAATCAATACTGCAATGTTCTAGATTATAAAGCAATATTGGACATGGCTTGTGTTTAAAATTAAATTGAAAGTAATTTTATTATTTTATTGTATGATGTTTATAAGTTTATACTGGCCATTGCAAACAAATGAGCTTAGATAAGAGGTTTTTAACACGAAATACAATTAAAAGTAATGAAATTTTATCAAAGACGGTTTTTACTATAGCAAACGTTGGTCAAAATTAACCAGGCCTAGCTCATTAGTTAGTCAAAAGTAGTTTAGTTTAATAGATAAATAAACACGTACAAAATTATTTACATATCATGAAATATTCGTTGTAGGTTTGTTTACAAAAACTTGATCACTCTCCCATTCCTTAAAGTAACTCAAATGCAAAACAGAACATGATAATTTAAAAATACCTATATAATGTTATAAAATACTCCCATGCTGGACTGGGAGCGAAAGAAACGTAGAATGTGCCAGCTGCTTCTCTTCCCGGGCATACTGTAACAGTCAATTAAGGGACAGAGGTTTTAAAGGCGTTTTGTGGGCGATAGGCTGACACCCTGTCACTACAACAGTCTCTCTCCATCTTTATAATACCTCCAAATTTGTCAAACGTGACATCAGATGGTCTTATAACCTCTGGTGTTCTGCCTACCCCATAAGGGATACATTCGTGACGTTGTGTATGTATGTATGTAATGTTTAATTTCCCAGTACACACAACAATAGCGAACAATATTCGCGCTTTAATACTTTGCGATGGCAATATAAATCCCCGCGGAGTCAGACGTGTCGATAATACCCTCTGTATGGTAAATACCGCATCGAGTATTCGCCAGAAAAGTAGGTTTATAAATAAACCGGCTAATTCATTGAACGTTTTTGATGGAATTAATCTGCCTTCATATACAATAAATATAGTAAATAAATTAATATTTCTGACACTCACACAACATTATCTACCCCAAATTAAGTTTCTTAAAGAACTTGTGTTATAGATACTAGATAACTGATATACCTACTTACGAAATATATTAACATACATATTAAATAAATACATATTTTTTTATTAGAATAATTTTAAACATTTAAACATCCATGACTTGACGACTAATATCCGTGTTCATCACACAAATATCCGCCGCCGCCGCCGGGATTCGAACCCAGGACCTCTGGCAATGTATGTTACCGCTACACCAGCCGGTAACATACATTGCCTTTCTACATACATTCTAAAACATAAGAAATTACAAAATTTTCCATGCGGAGCTGCCAAATAATCTATTCTAAGTAGAGCTAAGAGCTTTTGTCGGTGTTTGATAGGCTAAGAATAGCTACCGTGTAGATAAACGTATCTTCGAAGGCGACTGATCCGAGTGACCCCTGGTTGTTGCTAGTGTCCCGTCAGGGTCCGTGGCTGACGACTACATCTAATTATATAAAATTCTCGTGTCACAGTTTTCGTTGCCATACTCCTCCGAAACGGCTTGACCGATTTTGATGAAATTTTTTGTGCTTATCCGGTATCTATGAGAATCGGCCATCATCTATTTTTTTTTATTTGTATGGCAAAACAACGTTAGCCGGGTCAGCTAGTCTAATATATAAAATTCTCGTGTCACAGTTTTCGTTGCCATACTCCTCCGAAACGGCTTGACCGATTTTGATGAAATTTTATTGCTTATCCGGTATCTATGAGAATCGGCCAACATCTATTTTTTTTTTTATATGGCAAAACATCGTTTGCCGGGTCAGCTAGTTTCATATAAAATCTTTCGAGTGTTCCGGCAATATTTTATTAAGAGTAAGTTTTTTCCTAAGCCTGTGTAGGTACTTTCGCCTCAGAACCCATTCTCCCTTACCATTAGTTGAAGTTGAGTTCAAACGGCTTGTTCTATAATTTTAATTTCCCAGTACCTACACACAGCAATACTAAATAATACGTATTCGTCCGTTACTACTTTGCGATTGCAATATCCCCACGGAGTCAGACGTGTAGGTAATATTGACTGTATGGTAAATTTATCTGGATTTAGTATTGCGATACCTATACTTACTATTTTATTTTTTATAAATATTGTAATTGCCATTTTATAGATGAAATCTTTTTAAATTTATATCCTTACTGAATTCTGTTGTGAAAATCGTGCTATTTTGACTTGAAAGTATATCGTGACGTTAATTTATAACTTTCATAAATTATTTGTTCCAAAATTCATTAAAATCAGATAAGTAGGTAGTTGAGATCTTTTACGTAAGCTTTTATCTCTCTCTCATTCCAATCCAATAAGGCTGGTGTTTGAAAAAAAGTAGGGTTTGGGAGCTATTTTAATTACAAATTTTCTACAAATTGGTCCGATGGTTTGGCTGAAATAAAGGAACAGAAAGATAGACTTTCGCATTTATTATTTAGTATGGATCCGTTATTTAGTCACTACAACACGAGTTAATTTGAGCTAAATAATGTAGTGTGAATGTTACAAATAATTATTTTTTTTATGAAATGAAATTCAATCCACCCCTTCGGAATGTGCACCTGTTTACACGAAGTAGTAAATTTGTAGTAGTTAATTATATCAAAAAAATAGTAATGTATGATTATATTCTTAAATGTCTATGTATCGTCATAATGTATTAGCCGTCTAATCTATAAAGCCGAAGGGTTTGTCTGTTTGAACTTTGAACTAGATTATTCGTGCAAGAACCGATCAGATATAAATTATATCTGATCGGTTCTTTCAAGATGTTACTAAGTTGATGTATAAAGGTCCAAAACACTATATTTTTAAAAAACATAGCATATGAAAGTTTAACCACAAAATACATAAAAGGTGACCAATTTAAACTAACTTTTAACACTGTGAAATTATAACTATCTGGAATCATAATTTCAACACACAGGAAAATTGGAGGTAGATGCCATCTACATTCCCTTTCAAGAACGAAGTAAGTACTTTTTACATATTAATAACTAGGTACATCAAAAGAATTGTAGGTGGCAGCATTACTCAAAAACATATTTGTTGAAATTATAAAGATACCAAACTAATTTGATATCTGGAACTTTTGAAATAGAGTCTATTTTACTCGTGACGAAAATAAATACAAGAAGGTATTTTAACGGACAGACATTTTCAATCCATTATTTTATTTGACGTTTAAGTACAGGCAAAGCAATATTATTTGAACGTAACCCATTCAAACAAATTAACTAACAAATTAACTAATATTCTTTTCGATATTAATAACTAATACCCATCTTAATCTCACCATCAGTGCTAATGTCTTATCAGCACTCATCAGTACCTATAAATTACCATTAGTACCTATCAGTAGTTACCCATCTGCACCGATAAACACCTATGAGAAGCCATCAGCACCTATCAGTACCCATCGGAACCCAATAGCATCTCTCAGCATCCTTCATTACCCATCAGCACCTATCAGCACATCTGAGCACCCAACCTATCAGTACTCAACAGCATCTATCAGCAACCATCATTACCCATCAGCACCTGTCAGCATCCATCAGTTACAATCGTCACCTATCAGTAACTATCAGCACCCATCAGCATCTATCAGCACACATCAAAAAGAACACCTCTATAATATACAACTTTGCATAGGTGTTCTTTAATACTTATATAATATTATATATCCCATAACTTTGAGGTTTTGTTCCTTACTTAAAAAATAATACTTTTTGCCAAAGAATATGTGGTTCAAAAGTGCATACTTTCCAAGATATCCTCGGTCTTAATATAATGAGTTCTAAAATATCACCCGTGTAACATCTCATCCACTCAATAGACGCGTGTCACTGAAGTCATACAATAAACAACAAAAACATTTTAAACGTTGAGGAAAGTTGCATACAATGTACACCGCAAAACGTCGCAAACTGTACCTACCTGTGCATAGCGATAAAAAAGGAGTAGAAAACGCCACGTTGTTATACTTCGCATAAAGTTATTTTTGACTTCATTGAATTATTTTGCATGCAAAATAAAAACCAAAAGAAAATTGAAAAATTATTCACATGTTATTTGATTCTATTACATGGCCCCATCAAGACCCTAGAGTTATGGGAAATCAAGCAGAACATATTTTACATAATATACATGGCAATTTTTTTTAATGTCATTTGGGGGTAAAGTTTTCTTAATAATA
This sequence comes from Stenoptilia bipunctidactyla, assembly GCA_944452665.1. Lineage (NCBI taxonomy): Eukaryota > Metazoa > Arthropoda > Insecta > Lepidoptera > Pterophoridae > Stenoptilia > Stenoptilia bipunctidactyla. The sequence continues at coordinate 18,705,589 of OX101745.1, forward strand.
GAGATAGCAAATTCTACTCCATAAAACATTCCTTTATTTTAGGAAAAATTAAAACTGTATTCAAAGAGTTTTCAAAAACTCTCTTCTTCACCCAGGAGTCGAACCAACTTAAATCTAAAAATGAAGATTTCATGGTTTTCCTTTCAATGAATTAACCTAGTATGTGAGAGAGATTTTATTCTTGTGATTGGCTCTAACGAACCACACAATAAAATTACAGGGTGTCATTTTTACAGATTTTAGTCGGTTTGAATCCCAGGTGAAACGAGTGAATTCTTAAAAATCTTTGAATGCGGTTTTATTTCTGTTCAATAATAAAGGACAGTTTCTTTGGAGTAAATTTTGCTATCTCTTCTTTAGAGTACTTTCCCTCCAGATGGCATTACAAATTACACCCTGTATATTTATCGATGTGCACCTATCAGTATCTACGTTGGAATTGATGTGGAGGGGCAACCCACAAGAGGTGATGCGTTAATATTAACCCTGTATAGGTACGTATAGAATAATAATCCTCCTTTTGTTTTCGTCGGGTGATTACGTAAGAAAAGATTTATCGCAAAAAAAATTATATGCTTTTTTGCACTTGTTGTCTAATAAACTTAAAAAAAAATATCACAAACAAGTTTTTAGCTCTATATTCAGAAGTAATAATTGTTTATAATACTCCTTTAATTTATCAATCAAAATATAAAATGTGACTTAACAAAAATTAAATGATTAAATTGTCGTACTGTTATGTGTACGCTATGGTCAAAAAGACGATCAATTACGCGGGAAAATCGGAAGCAAAAGCGACACAGGTCCTACCTCCATGACGCCTCGCGTGGTACTGAATTGTATCGCACCGTCGTCTTTATTATATTATATTATATTAGAAAAAATAGAACGGTTTAAGAAAGAAATTATCCAAATAAATTAATTTTATGCTACATTACCAATATAATGACAAGTTTTTGTAAGTATAAGTTTGATATTCTCTTAGAATATCGGAAAATCACTTAAAATTTTCATCATTTTCGTAATTTTTTATGATCGAGTAAAGTTTTCAGTATCGTGTTTTGATCCACAGATTTATAAAATATATGAAACAAACTTCAAAATATATTTTTATCCGATCCAGACAAACAATATTGGCCGGTTGTAATGAGTTTGAAAACGCATAGATTTCGCGAATGGGGCCCTTAAGGATATGGTGGAAAAAATGAAAGGTTTAGATTTGTTTGTGTTGGTTCGACTGTTTGCTTTCAGCATCTGAACTCCTTATAATGAGCCCACTGCAGGGCTATGAGTCTCTCCCCTGGGCGACGAGAATATTTAGGCTACAAACCACCGAGCTGGCCCAGGGCTGGTTGGCTTGCTTTAAAAACCATAAATTATTATAGAAAAATGTATACCTATACATAACTCCACGCCTATAGGTATCCCTTATGAGGTAGGCTCATATTATGAGGTACTATAATGATGGAGAGAGACTATTGCAGTGACAGGGGGTCAGCCTGTCGCCCACAAAAACGCCAATAAAACCTCTGTCCCTTAACTGACTTTTACAGTTTGCCCGGGAAGAGAAGCAGCTGGTACAGCAGTCAGCAGATCAAGCGTTACATGACCTATCAAATTTCCCCAACCAATTATAACTTAATGTCGAGGGCATAGAGTTCAGATTCAAGTAATTTTTTTTGACAGATTTGTAACGCTTGATGTGCTGCCTTCTGTACATTCTATGTTTTCTTTCTCGCTCCCAGTTCAGTATACGAATACGAAAAATATATACGAAATAATTCAAAATCCTGTTTTTCAAGGTTTGTCCCACAATAAATTATAGCTAAGGTTGAAAGAAAGGAATAATCTTATCTACGTTTAGTTATTAAATCGTTGTTGCTTGGCAACACTGAATTTGTTGGTAGTTGCTCAAGTTTATGATAATATGCTGAATCAATGGTTTCTCGATAACCTCATTCGTGGTAGCTGATTTTGATGCTAGCATTATCATAATAAAGTTGAATATACTGTTACAAGACACCGCGCGCGGTTTTACCCGCGTAACTTTTGCTCCCGTGGGAATTTCGGGATAAAATATAGCCTATAATATATATAAGAATTTTTCAAATCCCACTTGTAGTTTCTGAGATTAGCGCGTTCAAACAAACAAACAAAAAACAAACTCTTCATCTTTATATATTAGTATAGATAATAAAGCTTCAAATTTGTTTGAAACTACCAGCATTTGATAGCTCTTGAAACATAACTGTTGAGGAAGGTTACGGACTAAATTACAACAAGAAATTCATATGCGTACAAAACTAATACGGGTAAATCTACTCTGCTATCAAATTATCGCATAAAGTGCTCAAACTAATTGTTTTTTTTTCAATCAGCATTGTTAAGTATTTACGTAAAGGGTTGTATTTTTTAAGAAATTCCCATTACATCAAGGAAGATGCGGAATCTTTTAATCCCTTATTTACTTACTTTCTATATAAAAAGTACCTAGCTCTTACGATATGGATTTGGGTCAACAAAACAATTTAGTTCACCTTCTACCACTAGATGGAGCTGTTAGTATTTTAAATCGCGCAGAAGCTGTCCGGTCGCGTGACTGCGTCGCGTGACCCTTGGTAACGAGGTATTTCCCGTCACAATGAGCCTCTTTTGTGTAGTGAGGTGTGAGTCTCCTCTGTTATATGACCTTCCGGGGTTCAGGGGACGTTTTTCTTCGGGAAACAGCAGATGTTTTATCTGATTAGGTCAAAGAAGTGATTTAGAAAACTCGTTTCACTTAAGAACAGGGTTTTTGACAGTTTTGAAGTTATTGCATGAATACAAGTTGTTTGTTTCTAGGTATTTTATAAGAAAAATTACACGTCTAATTCATACCCACTAGAAAATTATAATGCTCGTCAAATCGGGCAGGCTCAAGTTTTCGTCAAAAATGTTGACTTGTTTTAAATTAATATAAGGTTTTAGTAAATAGGTAAGCAAGTGAGGATTAGAGATAAAGTCACCAGCGGAGCTGGCATGCTACCGTCGACAACGGTAAATCGGGCCTTTTATCGATATTTTCTTAGAATATGGTATTTAGTGTATGTAATTTATTAAGATTATGACCAAATATGGTTCTGTGGTCTTAATCATGGTATCAAATCGGGTAATTCTATCTATTATGGTGCGCATGTTAGCTTACATGATTGGATAAAATAACAAAATAATATTTATCTTGTCGATTCGCCTATTTATCGATGGTTGCATGCTAACCTTGCAGATGACTGTTTTTCTTTTGTATTTTAATAATCATCGTGACATTTAAATTAATTTACTCAAAACTTTAATTACCTAATTATAACTCCCTCCTAAAATACTACTTCCGATGACTAGTTAACTACTTAAATAAGAATAAATTATACAAATTGTTAAATTATGAATAAAACTTTCCTTTACTCTTGACACTTGCGTTTATTTCTTTAATTACTCATTTCTTAGTATCTACGAACACCATTACTTACTTAACAGAATATGAAAAGGAAGGATCGGCCATAACCGGATGCTTAGGTTTATCTTTTTAAATTTAATAGTGTTGCCAATATAAATCTATGATAATTAACACACCTCCTTAGATTTATATTGCATCACTTATACACTACTACAATTTACATACAAATTAAACCATCACCATATAAAGGATACATCAATTTATACTTATATACTATCTTGATACAATCATATACAAGTTTAGTTTTTTTACTCTTTTACATTTAACATATCTCTGAACTTAACAAATTTTACATTTCCTAACGACTTAGTAAATATATCAGCAGTATTATTTTCTGACTCTATCTTGACAACATCAATTAAACCCTGTTTTACATTTTCATAAATAAAGTGATAGTGAACCTCTATGTGTTTGGAATTTTTAGTGAAATTTCCATATTTTGAAATGGCTACTGCCCCTGAATTGTCTTCAAATATTTTTACTGGATTAGAGATATTTAAAAATACATCATTTGTTAAAGATATAAGATATTTAACTTCAGTTACTGCCTCAGATAATGCTATATATTCTGCAAAAGTGGATGATTTAGTTACACAGTTTTGTTTTTTAGATTTCCAGTTAATAACATTTCCAAATAGTCTAATTACAAATCCTGAGGTTGACTTTCTATCCAAAATATCCCCTGCCCAATCAGCATCAACAAAGCAATCCATAATATCAACATTAATGTTCTTACAATATTTTAATTTTAAATTTCTAGTCAAATACAGATATTTTAATACTCTAAGAGCATATTTAAAGTGTGAGTCATTGTAACAGTTCTGAAATCTACTCAAATAGTTCACACTGAACGATATATCCGGTCTTGTACCAGAACTAACATATAACAGTGCTCCTATTAAGTTTCTATACTTTATATCCTCATTTATATCAGATTTCTCAAGTTTTAAGTTAATCTCCATAGGTGTCTTATATAATTTAGAATTCTCAATATCATAACGTTTAGCTAAAGACTCAATATAACATTTCTGACTCAGGGTTAAAATATTATCTTTACTATAATCATAATTTATATCTATGCCAATATAGTTTTTTACTGTACCTAAGTCTTTCATTTTAAACCTATTAGATAATGTAATTTTAACATTCTTTATGATGCTTTCATCTGTACAACATATCAGCAAATCATCAACAAAAAGTAGAATATAAACAGTTAAGTTATTTTCCTTTCTAACATACAAACAATAATCATATTTACTTCTGCAAAAACCTATAGTTATCAAAAAATTGTTAAAACATTCATACCATATACGAGGACTTTCCTTCAAGCCATACAATGACTTATTTAATTTATATACTTTATCACTACCATCTTCATAGCCTAACGGCTGTTTTACATAAACATTTGACATAACTTTACCATTTAAGAAAGCTGTCTCTACATCCATTTGATGAATGTGCAAAGAATATTGACAACAAAAGGATAATAACAATTTAAGAGTAGGCATTTTAACTACTGGAGAATAGATATCATCGTTACAATTAGTTTGTTGAAAACCTCTTACCTCTAGCCTAGCTTTGAACTCACTTTCATTCTTCTTCTTATATATCCATTTTACATCTATTATCTTGTCATTTAGAGGTCGTTTCACAAGTGTCCATGTACTATTCCTCACGAGACTATCCATCTCACAATCCATTGCTTCCTTCCATTTATTTGACTCATTGCAACTTATGGCTTCCTGAAAATTATCTGGAATCAAAGCATCACAATAATTAACATATACACAATAATAACCAAATTCCTTATCAAAGCGAGTTGGAGGCTTTTTTACTCTCTGCGGTCTTTCTTTTCTCAAATTCTCAGGTTGTATGGTCTCAACATTAGCATTAACTTCATCTGTGTGGTCCTCTTCCAATTGTTTTTCCTTCTCCTCTGTTTCTTGTATTTTAATAATACACTCCTTTTTCTTTGTCTCCGTCTCAACTATATCTTCTTCACTATCAAGGCCACATAACATTACATCATTCTCAATAACATCACAATGTCTTGCCATAATTATTCTATTATTAATCAGTACTCTATATCCTGTGTCAGTATATCCAAGCAAAATTCCAGCTTCTGCTTTCTTATCCCATTTAGATTGTCTCCTTACCTCTGGTATTCTTACAAACACTCTGCTTCCATACATTTTCAAGTTTTCATATGTTGGCTTTCTTTGAAAAAATATTTCATATGCAGTTTTCTTTTCAATAGTATTTGTCAATGTCCTGTTTTTAAGGTATGCAGCTGTTTTTATTACTTCTGGCCAAAATTTTCTTGCTACTTTTGCTTCGGATAAGAGACATCTGCTCATATCCATTAATGATCGATTATATCTCTCTGCAGTTCCATTTAATTCATGAACATAAGCTGGACATGGTTTTATTTGTATGCCCTTGTCTTTTGCAAACTGAAAAACTCTGGAATTTATATATTCTTTCCCATTATCACATCGTAGCTCCCTTATCATTTTTCCTGTGATATTCTGTACCTCATTTACATATTGCACAAAACAGTCAAATACTTGATCCTTTGATTTGATACAATAAACTTTTACCAATTTACTGTAGTCATCTATGAATATCAAAAAGTATCGCTCTCCATTAAGTCCTGGAGTCTGATGTAGTCCATTTAAATCTGAATGGACAATTTCTAATATCTCCTCGGCTCTCCGGCGGTTATTTTTAAAGGGTAAGTTATGCATTTTATTTTCAATACATATTGCACATTTTAAATAATCAGATTCAATATCTTTAGGCAATCCTTGTAATGACTCATGTTTACACATAATTTTCAAGTTATTAAAGTTGATATGTCCCAATGTACGATGCAGTTTTTCTTTAATAGTTATACTTTTACTAATATTTGTTTGTAACATTTTTTCAATTAAGTAGCTTCTCATTTTGTATAAATTTTCATCTTTAGTTGCTATTGCTATAATCTGTCCATTTGGATTGTATATTTGTGCTATTCTCCCTTTTGAAACAATTGAGTGCTTGTCAGTAATTTTTGAATAACTTAGTAAGTTTGCCTTCATATCTTTCACATAGGAAATATTAGTTAATGTGACTTCAGATTTCTGTCCATACACCATAAAATAAGTTTTGATATTTCCAACTTTTGTAGCTTCCAACATAGTTCCATTTCCAACTTTTACCTTTACTGGCATTTGCAATATTTTGAAGGTGTCGAAATACTTGTCTGTGTTAATGATGTGATCTGTACATCCACTGTCTAATAACCATTCTATCTGTCCATGCGCTTGCATGTTATTCCCATTATTGATTGCATTATTTGCTATTACTGTATGAAAGCTATTACCATAATTTTCTTCTGCGCTGGTCCCCCGGCCTCTATGAGTAGGAAAACTGCCCCGGTTGCTTAGAGATCTACCTCGATTGATTTGAAATCCACCTCGTTTTCTGTGGAATCCACCTCGGTTATTCAAGGCACCTCGGTTATTATAAAATCCACTTTGTCTAGGTTTAATCCAACAGTCTTTCTTGAAATGTCCTGGTTTGCCACACCCATAGCAGTTTTTATGTGTTTCTGCTTTGTACACATTTGACGTGTCATTTTGGTTTTCCATTTTTCTTAACGATATTTTACTTTTGAGATAATCTACTGTTCTTTCTTTTTCAGGCATTATGTCTAATAAATCTCCAATATAATTGTAACTTTCTGGCAATGCTTTAATCATATAATTTAATTTTTCCTGTTCTGATATAATGGCGCCGGCTTGCTTCAACTTGTTAACACATTTCTCAAAGTCATCGAAAAACAAAGATGTCTCCGAATAATTAAGTAACTTTATATTATCTAATTCTTGTCGGCAGACAATTTGTAAGGCTGTAGACTTTTTTAAATACATGTCGTCAAATTTTTTCATTATTTCATATGACGTTTCGAATTCACATAAGTACGTATTCAAGTTGTTTGTTCGAGATTGCACTGTAAATGTAGTTGGTAGCTTGAATGTCTCGATCTTTCCATTTCTCATCAAACGTTTCGGAATCCCTTTTCAAAACAACATCCTTGCATTTTTTATAGTCTAGGAATTTCAGCATTCTTATTTTCCAATTTGGATATTCTGCCCCATCAAAAATGGGTATACATAAATCACTAGTTCTGGCGGCCATATTTTTTATCACTGCAAGCGACGACGACGCTTCCCTTTTCCAAAGTAATTTTTTTAAACTATTCTTTAATTTGTTTAGCCACGACCACTTTTATAAACCACGCTCTGCTACCATGTTAAATTATGAATAAAACTTTCCTTTACTCTTGACACTTGCGTTTATTTCTTTAATTACTCATTTCTTAGTATCTACGAACACCATTACTTACTTAACAGAATATGAAAAGGAAGGATCGGCCATAACCGGATGCTTAGGTTTATCTTTTTAAATTTAATAGTGTTGCCAATATAAATCTATGATAATTAACACAAATATTGTTTGTTGTGTTAGATAATAATTGCACCTTCCTATTTCAAATTTCTTCCCCTAACATAAAAAATCATATTTCAAAGCAGCCCCTCATATATACAATGTCAGTTATATTAACAAACGCGTCTGTCAGGAGGTAATTTGCGACACGTCATGAAGTGTCACGGTGGTCACGGTATTGTGATTGAGTGGTCATTTAAACACCTTGGAAAGTGTCGCTTGTATGGGATAACGGGATAGATTATGTTTTAAAAACACTATCGTATAACATGTGTGCTAAGAACGACCTTGGTTCCAAACCATTTTGAAACTGGGTACTACCTATAGTTCTTTTACGAATAGGTAACTATATGAAGGAAATTCTACCAACAAAATCTTTTAACCGATTATTTTAACTGTAATCAATGCTTACTTTATTATCATTCTCGCATTCGTCCTATTAGTTCTACCCAATGAAAGTTTACATCGTTGCGATAAGCGTCTGATAAAATAGCCATTTTCGCTGGAAAACCCAAAATCTCTTATCTCGTGTTCATTTGAACTTCGAATATTTCGGATGAATTTACTCTGCGAATATTCTAGAATCTGATTGGAATATCATCATCTACTCACTTCTATGTAATAAATAAGTAGACTCTTTCGAACTTACATTACACTGATGGATTAATAATGTTTACTCAATACTTAATATTTATCAATACTTCATTAGACTGCTTAAATATAAACTTTAAAATAGAATTGAAAATATAATTCCATTTGAATATATAAACTTGAATCGACAAAATTCATCACAGCACGGAAGTCATCGTTGAAAATTATTGATCGGCGGTCACCCATCCTTATAGCGACCGCGCCGAGCGTCGCTTAACCTGCGATTGAATTATATACACAGGGGCCACTGCGCCACGATGTCTTCCGTGTTTCTTTATCGATAAACTTATCTCTATACTAATATGCATATAAATCTCAAGAGTTCGTTTGGTTGAACACGCTAATCTCAGTAATTACTGGTCCGATTTGAAAAAGTATTTTTGCGTTGAATATTCCATTTATCGAGGAAGGCTATATTTTAATGCAGGCTATAACCTATAGGGAATTAGGGAACGGAAGTAATGCAGGTGGAACTGCGAGGACCGGCTAGATAATAATAAATCATTAAATCCCCAGACAATCACACCAACTACATGGCCTCAAACTAAGCAGAGCTTGTGATATGGGATACCATATATCGTAGGACATGTATTCACACAGCGCGATCTAGCCCCTAAAGTAAGCACATAGCTGATGTTATAGGTACTCGACAATGGATATAAATACCTACTTATAATTCTTTTTTCGTGAATGACCAATGCAGGCAAACGAAACACGAAAACTTGCATTGTACAGGGATCGAACCCGCGTCTGAGGTGTGCTAAAGTGGTCGCCAACGTCATAGTTTCTCTGTAGTTACCTAATCTACTTGATGATGATGTAATCCGGCCGATTTTGACCACGGCGACTGTCTTCAACTCCGGTTTTGCCGTTGGTGTGCTCGCATGTGGCTTATGTCTACTTAATATTAACGTGGAACTATAGTATTCTAGTAATATTAATCAAAATCCTCCCAAGGTTCCCGATAATAGGTCAGAATTCAGATTAACAATGTTTAGTAGTCTGGCATCTAATCAAAAACAATATCTAGTTATGGGCTCTAGAAATATTTCGTTTACTGAATGTTTGCGTTTGTGGGGTCAAGTTGGCAGTATGCACTTGAACGATGACGTCTCAAGGTTGGTAGTCATGTGAGTATTCTGCTACCCTGGTATCTTGTATGTTTATTAGTGGTGCTTGTTCGTGTTTGCAATATTCAGGAATGGAACCAGTGATTAATAGTTTTAATCCTACCGAAATATAGGCCGTTAAAAGAATTAAATATGTTCTAATATAAAATAATAGAGTTTCATATTAATAATTGACCATCTTAAGCATGATGTGTTATAGAGAGCACAGAAATTAATTTAACTAGTACAGGTACAGTCTGCAACAGAATTATGTATACCACCCAGTGTTCCGCACACATACAATATTATGGCAAACTGGGTGGTATACATTATTCTGTTGCAGAGTGTACATCAAACCCGAGTCATCTTCAAAAGTTGTCCTTACCCAGACAGTCCCGTATGAAAATCAAAACCAGGGACGTACTTGCATCTCGCAAGATAATTCTCAACTATAACCCCACGTTAGGTACCTTTAAATAGGGTAGATTAGTATTAAGGGTTTTTAGATGCCCTTCTTGTAGCCCTTCATATTGTGTAATAAACTTTTTTATATCGGGAAGTTTTAGACATCATTTCAGAAAATCTGATATATAACGACAGTTTACGCTATTAATCTCCCAAAGGTAGAGTCACAGACTTAGAAGTAAATAATTAAAACTATTAATAAACCAAAACTAAATTTAAACCACGTAAAAACATATTATTTTTATTCCGAGCCTACAAATTTTTTACCAATATTTAGCCTATTTTGAGTACAATTATAAGTTTCCGTTCCGAAAAAACCGTGTATTGTCAATGCCGCCTCAAATTAGCAACGGAACGACATCGCTCATGTCACTGTCAACGTCAAAGTCTCGTTTGATTGATGTGTTTCGGTTCCGTAGACGTGGGGTTTTTTGTTTTCTGTGTTATAGGGTTGGGTTGTCTAGTGAGTTTTTTGAGGAATTGCGAAAGAAAAAGGCTTTTCGATTGGGATTAAGTTATTTTATTTTTATTACAGTTGTTCATAATGAGGTATACTAATAGATGTCGAACAAAAATAATAGTAATACATACTTACGCTGTGCAACAGTGCAATCACAGAACTTTATTGATTCGTATGTTTACAAATGTTCGCCTGGTATGGAGTGAAACTTTCAAGCATACAACATACTTTAGACACAGCATAAATTACTACTGCGATAGTTTGTTCAGAAACATATTTGCGTCAATTTTTATAAAGAGCCAAGTCTTTCAACCCGCTCGCTTCATCTTCGTCACTTCCAATCAGCTGTAAATAATTCAAACTCAGTTTTAAAAAAAGAACTCTTATTTATTATCATCCCGAACCGCAACGAAAACGAACGACGCCGTTACGAGCATTTGTCAAAGAATTCTGACAATCGAACGTGGGCAATGGGCAATTATGTCAGTTTGGTGATTAATTGATAGACGACCGGGGAAAAAACGAAAAAGTGCTCCCTCAAGGATAACTGAAAAAAGAAGTTATCTGCAAAAAGGTGGCGCTTAAGGTTTAAAAAAAAAACAGTCAGGGGCGTATTTTGAAAGGTTTCTTGAGTGTTGATATGATTCAAGCATAGTTTTTTCATTTTTTTTCTCGATAGAGTCTTTAAATCTATAATTGTAGAGTTCAAGTTTGAGTAAGATTTCACTATATGCGCCTTAGAGCAATTTATTTGAATTTTATTGTGGTTTAGACGGCCTAATTTAGGCTACAAAGGGACCAACGACTCTGGATTCAATAACTTGCCAAAAAGTAAAAAAGCAAGGATAGAAAATTCTTGAGGTTTGCTGACAGGTTTGTAACATATTTTCCAAGATATTATAGGAATTTCAATTTTTACTTTGACTTTTTGGTAAATTATTGAAACCGGCCATTACAGACTCGAAAATGTCCGAGTTTAAAACGTGTCAGTTTCTCTGTGGTCTCATTTACATAATTTGAGGCTTCACAGACCTTGTCTTGGTTTTTGTAATTTATTAATCTTTGGACACTGCAATCTGTGAAAGCTTAAGAATTTTTGGCACAGGAAAATAAAATGTAGCCATAACCCAAATCGGCAGATCTTTATTGACTCATATTTTTTACAGAAAAATACAATAATGACCTCGAGTCTTGATTACTCCAAGCAATTTCTTCCAAGCTTCCTTAAATGCCTTATTATTCCCAAAAGTGATATACTGAACCGAGACCCTTAATAAACTCATTCCTCTTATTTTCCGACTGGTTAAAACATTGTACAGATTGGGCCCAAGGGTCTAATATAGTTAGCTTGTATTAAATACTATTACAGCCCAACCCTTTGGTCTGAAACAGCTGTTCTTATAAATTGCTTTAGTAAGTAGTCGAATTGAATTAATGCTGAGAAGAATATTGGATTTTTGTTTACTTTTTTTTTGTGATATGTTGTCATTATTATTTAAATAAATCTGAAAATTTTAATAAACCCGTTCTTTTGAGGAAGATGGGCATCGTATTTTATGAATAATTTCCTACTTGAATATAAAATAGGTAATTAGTTTTCAACTTAAACTCATATGCTCTTTGGTTTACGACCTCACCGTTACTTAACACAGATGTTACATAATTTCCCGTGAACTAAATTCGGCCTAAAATAAAAAAATAACCAATTCTATTCTACAAAAAAAAAAACACTGAAACAATATAATCTACTTACCACCTAAGTACATACCTGTAACCACATAAGACCTTTATTTCACAACTTAAAAGGTAAAATTCGAGTTATAAAAACATGGGTAATCTTATTGTTTTAGTTTTAGGGACGCACTTGGACCGCTAAGGTCCTAAGTAAATATGGAGAATTTGATTTGCTTTAGAAAAGCTTTAGCACCTTAACTTAAAACGAAAATTATGGCCGTTTTTTTGCCTCTTTGTTGACCATACATTACTTGATGCTTTTTTGGTGATCGGTGATTGACAGCCCGTTCACACATGGTCTGTTTTACTGGATACGTTTTACATTTTACCGGATATGTTTTTTTCATCGATGGCGCATGTAGTTGTATGAGCGACTTCACATATGGCACAGTATTCAGTATACGTATTTACGGTACAAAAGCCTATCCAGTAAAACGTATCCAGTAAAACGGGCTGTTAACCTGCGATTGACCCCATTTTCATCTGATGTTTATTACAGTAAACGGGTTATGGAAGGAATTAGCACTTCATAAAATATTGCTGGATTATATCACCGCTGGAGCCTTGCTGTCGAATTCATAGAGAATTTGTCCACGTTAAAACAGCGTTACAGAGGGTTTACAAAACACAATCAAAAAAAGGTGATTCATAGACGATAAATGACATTGTAAACATACTATAACGGCTTTCTAAACATGTCAAATTTACAATCAGGATGAGGCTTCTTTAAGCCCATTTTACCGGCCGAGTCTACCCGAAGGTTAACGAATATTAACGAGTTATTGAAATTGATAATTTGAGTTTCACAGTTTCACTCTTCGTCTTCCTTCCTAGTTCCCTGTGATTATTTTTTTCGTCGCTTCAATTTGTGGTCAGTGATGGATGGAAGTCGTCGTGGCGCCGTGGTTACTGTGTGTATCATACGATATCACAGTTTAAGCAACATTCGGCGCGGTCGGTACTTTGATGGGTGACAGCCGACCATTCATATTACTCACGACGACTTCCGTGCTTCGGAGGGCACGTTAAACAGTCGGTACCGGGTGCTGTATACTTGTATACAGTAGTCGTTAGGGTTTGTCAGAAGCCATCTAGGCGCCCTAAAAAATTCTGGCATCCACCACCCAGCACTGGGCCAGCTTGGTGGATTATAGCCTATACCTTCTCTGCACCCAGGGGAGAGACTCATGCCCTGCAGTGGGCTCATTACAAAGAGTTGTGATGATGATGATGATGATGGATGTGATGAACAATTTGATTAACATACAGCTGATAGCTCGTATTGATGCAAATAGAGTGCGACCTAGGAGAAAGGAGTACCGACGAAGAAAAGACCCTTTTACTCTAGACGATATTGAATTTAATAAGAGATATCGCTTTAATAAAGATACTGTACGGCGTATTACCGATTTAGTTCGTAATGAAATTACGCGATGTCCAAGAGGGTTTGCAGTATCGACCCCTGAGCTACAGGTGCTGACAGCGTTGCGGTGCTGGGCGAGAAATGAGGTTAGTACAGGGAGTGTGTTTCCATCTGAGTGCGGTGAGAGGATGTGAAGATGAGTCTGATGTAATTATATTGACCATTTCTGGCTCTTTATTTTCCTTGCCTCACAAAAGAAAATCTCACTATAAGGCGATAGGTATTACAAAGAGGATATCTCTTGTGAAGCAAAGCCATGTACACCCTGTACAGAGTTCATATTTTATTGTAATACTTGTACGTATTTCACCCACAATAACAATATTTTAGTATTGTCTTAAGTTTTCACGATTCATAATTTAAATAAAACTACTTTTTAACCGGATTAATCGCGTATAATTTATATTTTACATTTTAACTCGACGTTTCGGTGTCTTTGCAGACCCCGTGGTCAACAATATTTTATTTCAATAATTTCAGGTTCAGGATGACAGTGGTGAGCTTCATGGCATAAGCCAAGCTACTGAATGCCGCATTTGCGCTAGAGTAGCAAGAGCTCTTGCCCGATTAAGTAAAGAGTTCATTTTCATGCCCAACACTGTGCAGGAGCAAGAACAGGTGATGAGGGAGTTCCGAGCAATCAGGAACTTCCCAAATGTAATCGGGGCAATAGATTGCACACACATCCGCATTAAAAAAACTAGTGGTATTTTTCCAAGAATAGTCGGGAGTCGGGGCACAGAAAATTTAAATAAACGAAGGCACTGAACAAGGCGATAAATCTATAATAATTTGTGACGAAACTAACGAAAACAAAAATAAGTTATGAAATGAAATGTCTGTATCGACCTGTCAAATGCCAATTATAACTGCAAGTAAATGAAATATCCATAGCCCTAGGGCAAAAAAAACACAATTTTATCTCTGGTGCAATGAAATGCGACGTTTCCGCTCATGCGTAATGTAATCCGTATAATAACGGTGTTTTAGTTAAAATAGGATTTTCAGATGTCTATGAATCACCTTCACTTACAACACACTATAAACCTTAAAGAGTGTTGTAGCTAAAATGCATTTTAAATGCTTTTTAACTATTTTCTATGAATTTGACTGTTGGTATTTAGCGACTAAATTTATATCTATACTAATATATAAAGCTGAAGAGTTTGTTTTTTTGTTTGTTTGTTTGAACGCGCTAATCTCAGAAACTACAAGTGGTATTTGAAAAATTCTTTTTGCATTTGATAGCCCAACTCTTGAGGAAGGTTATAGGCTATATTTTATCCCGAAATTCCCACGGGATCAAAAGTTACGCGGGTAAAACCGCGCGCGGTGGCTAGTGCTATATAAAATGGAAAACCATAAATATTTGTGAGAACGCGATTGGTAGTTTGCTCGATTAACTCAATTGTAAAGTCATTCGAATAAAGTTGCACTAAGCCTTTTAAGATGTACCTATAATAGGTTTAATATAAATAAATTGTAAAATTCAACCCCTTAGTGAGGTTCTCATGGTATCTCGTTATTCCCATGGGAATGCCTGGAAACTCCTATAATTTTTTTTTAATTGAGGAAAACGTGCTATCACGTCCCCGACCGCCAAGGGGGAGAGACGGGGTATGTGGGGATGATCGGGCAGAAAGTACCTCATCCGCCATAGATGGAGCTCACGGTACCGCCATTAGCATTACCCGCGAGCCCCGGCAGATTGCGCTCAGCCTAAGCCGAGCGCCCTCCACGTAGGAAATAATCCAGCACACGAGACCTTATAGCCGCAGCAGGTCCCCTAACCCGCTACGACTCCTATATGATACCTAAGCCAAGCTGTACCATGCCGCTTGCTACCATCAAGCGGTGGTCACAAGGAGTATTCTTCACTTACGCCTTTACTTATCCAGGGGCAGTGGCTCTATTCTTAGTCAACGCCACACTGACCATTCTCATAAGAGTAATTTTATAGCTAAAAATGACGACATACGCTAAGCTCATCACTTTCGTTCAGTTCACAATTCTCTGCGTACCGGCGCGTGAGTCACTGGCTTACATTTTTAGCCTATACAGTTGCGCGCGTTTGTCTTTTTAATGGGTGATCCGTGATGGCTGTCTGTCTCTTGTCGGTCATTGGTCGACGTGCGTCGATGCGCGGGAGTCGATTTTTGATATAGGGCACAGCAGTGAGTAGAACTGTGTATAGCCTATTGGAGACTAATCTTTACTTAAAAGATATTACATACATATTATAGAGTTTCTTTGAAAGTTTTTTTTTTAGGAGTTCTCTTGACGTGTCGCGATAAAACAAAAAAAAAAGAAAATCCCCAGACAATCACACCAACTACCAAAGAAAGCAAAGTTTATGTTATGAGTTTCTATGTAGTGAACTAGGTGGAATCCGAGAATACAAAAACATATTAAGATAAATGCCCAGACCCCGGAACATTTTTTTTTTGTTCAGTACGGCAATCGAACCCGCAACTTGACGATTGGCGTAATAGTGTCTAGACCACTGCACCACGGACACCGTCTTATGCTCTCTCCATATTACTATAATACAATGTTGTTGTTATTGTATTACAATGCAGTTTTATAGAATGTATATTTCATCGCGATGAATATAATGTGCTTCCACCGGGCTCTAATATTTGGACGTATAATAAATAATAAAATAAAATCCCCAGACAATCACACCAACTACATGGCCCCATAGCTTGTGTTATGGGATACCATGTAGCGAACTAGGGGGGAACCTAGAATATAAATACATAAATAAGTAAACACCCAGACACGGAACTTTTTTTTTTTCTTTTTCCGTACGGGAATCGAACCCGCAACCACTGGCGTCTGAGGCAGATAGGTTTACCCCATCGCCAAAGTGGTCGTCAAAACGTTTTTCTGTATTTCGCACTGAAACGATTTCAGCTTAATCCGCCTAGGAAATGTCGAAAAATATTTATTATTCCTGATCGTCCCTTATTTGACTATATTTTGCGTTTTTAATGGCTGATGGCTGTCTGTCTCTTGTCGGTCACTGGTCGGCGAGCGTCGATACGGCGCGGGCGTCGATGTACTCTAATACCTGGATTTCTGATACCTATATCAATTAGCTTCTTGCTGGTGGTATGTTTTGGAGACTAATATTTACTTATAAAGTATTTGATTACAATGGGTCGCCGTGTCGTAAGTTGTGCCTGTAGTAATTTTTTAACAAATATATCCTACTTTACCCTAAAACGGCTTGGTGGATTAAGCTGGAAATTTCACAGTTCCACACATTTACTTTTTTTTATCCAGATATTCTTAAAGTTGACTGTACTGATTGTACTTTGATATAATCAGTACTGACAACTTAAACTGCTGTCTTCAGGCCTGTCTTGTACCATTTTCTCCGCTTGGCAATCGCAGTATGGTCATCTAAAGGTTGCTACTCATGGATAGGACAAAAGTCCACGGATTAAATTAGTCTAAGAAGATGCGGTTACAGGCAGTGGTTACAACGTTCTGAG
The DNA here is from genome assembly GCA_944452665.1 of Stenoptilia bipunctidactyla. Taxonomy (NCBI): domain Eukaryota; kingdom Metazoa; phylum Arthropoda; class Insecta; order Lepidoptera; family Pterophoridae; genus Stenoptilia; species Stenoptilia bipunctidactyla. Next base: position 18,722,912 of record OX101745.1, read on the forward strand.
CATGAAGAAATGTATCCATCAACCAGCACTGAGCCAGCTTGGTGTTTTATAGCTTCACGAGCGTTTGCCCGCGACTTCGTACACGCATAAACTCAAAAGTCCTATATTTTCCGTTCCCGTGGGAATTTCGGAAATTCCTTCCATAATAGGTACCAACATACACTTATTAAGGAACCTTTATACCAAGTATCACATCCGTGCACTCCAGGAATAAGGTTTTTTAATGCAAACTAAAACATCATATAATTCCTTTTCCCGTGGGAATTTCGGGAATACCTTTCATGAAACAACCAGTCACTGTTTGAAGAACCTTTATGCCAAGTATCGTATCCGTGCACTCAAGGAATAAAATTTTTCATACAAACTAAAAAGTCCTATATTTCCCGTTCCCGTGGGAATCTCGGGAATTCCTTCCTTAGTGCACCCCTACATCCCCTAAAGAATGTATGTTCCAAATTTCAGCACTCTACGCCCAGTAGGTACAGCTGTACGTTGTCTGTCAGTCAGTCAGAAACTCAGTCAGTAACGGAACAGTTTTATATATACACTAGCTTTATCCCGCAACTTCTTATGCGCTTAACTACTCTTCTCGTGGAAATTTCAGAAACTATACAACCAGACACCCGCTGAAAGAACCTTTATACCAAGTATCACGCCCATGCACTCCAGGAATAAGTTTTTTTCATACAAACTAAAAAGTCCTATATTTCCCTTTCCCGTGGGAATTTCGGGAATTCCTTTCTTAGTGCACCCCTACATCCCCTAAAGAATGTATATTCCAAATTTCAGCTCTCTACGCCCAGTATTGATTCCTTTGATTTGTATTGATTTCCTTGTCAACCAAGGGAGAGACTTAAGTAAAACTCTGCATTGTGCTCCTTTTAAATGGGTTGCAATGATGATAATGAGCTAGTATTTGAGTTCTATTTTAAACATTAAAAAAAATCGTAGTCCTAGGGTTACTTAGCCTAGTTTCACGTACCGTAAGAAAACATCAAAGTCTTCGTATTTCGGGAATTCACGTGACTAAGGACACCGCCTTAGTCACATGAATTCCCGAAATAAGAAGACTTCTAAGAAACCCGCGGATTCCTTCGATCAGCTGTCACGCCCGCCGGAAGGCGGAACGAACGAATTCGCTTCAAGTATCAAACAATGCTTTTTTTTATTTGTAGCGCAAATTAGTTGGCACATGATTTCATTGTAAAGCGCGTGAAAAGCGGATGGTAATTAAATTCCGCGGAGGTTTTAATGTGCCTGTGACTCTTTGTTGAGTTTTCTTTTTAATTGTTCTGTTTTTAAAATTGAGCTGTATTGAAATTGTTTTTTATGATTCATCACGATACGACATTCTTTTTTTGACTTGAAAGATAAATGTACTAATAAAGGGTGGTTCCTACTCACCATGCGATTTTTCTGAAATGTCAAGATCAGCATAGAGTAGCCCTCTTGCCTGTGGATAATCGTGTCTTAAAAAGCGACTAATCCGTGTGACGTTATATACTCAGGACGAGAACTCACTAAGGTTCAACCTAGGTAGCGAGTGAAATTTTCAATGGATGGATGTTTGTTACTCAATCACGGCGGAACGGCTCAATGGATTTGGTTGAACTTTGGCATAGTGATAGTGTTATAGTCTGGAATAGCACATAGGCTACTTTTTATCCTGATGATTGGAAATGGCGCAGGTAAAACCGCGCGAAACAGCTAGCCTCTACATAAATAGAGAATCTGTGTCCGTGTGTATGTTACTACAGAACAAATTATGATTTGGTTTGCAAAGTCGTTCTCTGGGCTCAAGATAGGTTATTAAATATTACACATACATGGTCAATTTATAATAATTGATAAAACTTTAAAATCGGGTTAAGAATCATAGTGGGTTTAAATTACGAAGTCAAATTTTAAAAAAAAACGTAAAAATTATTTTAACTACCTACATAGCAAAAAAAAATCAAAAATTTCCATCTTGTTCTTAAAAGAAAATCACTTCACCAAAACAATAATCTAACGCGAATACTACCTACGCATCATAGTTGTCGTCAACAAAATCATTGAAAATATCGCTTTGAAAACACTTATTCACAATTGAATAACAACTTTATGCAAAATTGCACTCCAGCGGGGAGCCGAGCACTACAGCCTGTATAATGTTTCTACATAAACATACATACATAACTCCCACGCCTGTATCCCTCATGTGGTAGGCAAAACACCACGGGCTTTAAACCCATCTAATGTCACGTTTGACAAATTTAGAGGTATTTGAATTTTATTTCAACCAGCTTCAACCTCAACCCTTGAGCCCCAATTCTATTTTTATTATTAACTTATCTTCAAATCAAATATGGGTTTGTTTACCAATAATAATTTAAATAGAAAAACTTATTAGAGTATCCTAATCGATTTTTATTTACTTGTTTCAGGTATGTGTATTTCGCTTTGGAAAAATTCTTACTCCAACCAGCACTGGGCCAGTTTGGTGGATTATGTCCTTAAGCTCCTCGTCACCCAAAGGCTATGAAGCCCTGCAGTGGGCTCATTACAAAGATTTGTGATGAATTAAAATTCAAAGACATAGTGAAATTCTAAAAAAGATGACTCAACGTGTCCGTAAGTAACATAAACAAGTATTCAGCTTTTACTGAAGTGTTTGTCTTAATAGATCTTATTTTCTCACCATCTGTATTTTTAATAGACTACGTTACATATTCACCAGTATCTGCAAAAACTTACACAAAATTTTGTAATAATATACTTATAGCACAGTACAGATATCTACAGTAATTCAACTTCATACAAACGGACGAAACGCGAGCTGTACCTACGCGGCTCGATCCTATTCAATTTACGAAGTATTTTATTAAGCTATTGCATACCTTCTATCGCGGGCCTTGAGCGTGGGGACCGAATCCAGAAATTCCGTAACGAAAAAAACCTAACACCCCCCACTCCGACCGGCACAGCGGCGATACTTTGATTTCATAACTTTACATGCGGGCTTTAATAAACAATCAGCGCTATCTACTAGGAACTTGTGGAACTTCATATTAGATCAAACATTACTGCATTAATAAAATAAATAAATAATTACAATTGCATAAGTTGATAAAAATGCTATGCAATAGCTTTTCCGCGGCAGTCTCCGAGTGCCACACGTCTTTTTTTTGCTTATATAAAAAAATGTATATTTGCAGTCACAAAACTAAATGGAAAAAAACACAAAGTAGGCAAATGTAATTTAAACGCTGAAGGCGGGCAGCCCTATCACATGGGAACGGACCGCGGCGCGCTGTAGGCATTTATTTCAAAGTTTTGGCAGAGTTGAATTACTGTATATATCTGTACTATGTTTGTAGCATATAGTTTTAGAAAAAAAAAAACATAATAAACACTGGCGTGCCATCTGTGAATGCATTCTTAAGCGTCCTACTTAAGTAGCATGACAATCTGAGTAAGTTTTCATGATACGCGATTATCAGTACAAATATAAAATATTTAAAAGGTTTGGGGTACTTACAGATATCTAAAAACGAATATTTTAATAATACACGAGCGCGGTTTTATCGGAGGAGCTTGAGATTTGAAAATCTCCCACAATTGCTGTGCTTCGGAAGGCACGTTAGGCAGTCGGTCTCGGGTGGTTTCACTTGTATTCAAAAGACATCTCAGAAGTTGAAATGCTAGAAAATTTAGACAACATCCTCCAGTCAGCACTGAGCCAGCTTGTTCCTCGATACTCGGCTTATATCCACATATGGACGATACAGCTAAGTCCACCTCCTCGTCACCCAAGAGTAGAGACTCAGCCCCGTAGTGCGCTCATAAGGCTGTAAACAGGACAACAGCAACAGCGAGAGTGACAGCGGCGCGGGCAGCGACGCGGGGAATCTGGTTTTGTCGCCGTTTCATACAAACTCAATACTTTCTATCGTGTCGCGGAAATCGCTGCCCGCGCCGCTATCGCTTTCGCTGTCGCTATCGCTGCCGTCCAGTTGGCAGCCTTAAAATAGAGTTGAAATGATGATAATTTCTTTCCACTAGGCCTTTTGCGAAAATAGAAATTAACTTCCGCGCCGAAACAAGAAGTGATGGCGAGATTTTTCAATCGTCGCTGCCAGCTTATAAATAAACCGTCAGTTCAAATACCTGATGTTTGATAAAGGTCATAGCTATTTCGGAACGGGATTTAACAGTGGGATGTTAAACTATGTTTATTAGAGTATCGATCGGGAGAGGTGATCGGGTTTTAAGTATCGATCGTTAATATCGGTATTTAAGTAGGTGTGGGTGGGTCGAAAATTGATCGGTTTGCTCGTAGGTGGGTTTTTAATCAGTTGCTGGTAGTTTTTGCTCGGAATGTTGAAGGTGCAAGTGAAATTATATTTTTTGTTTTTAGAGATTATAGTAATACCACGTCCTTAATTGAAGCTTGGCCCTTTTAGCGTAAGATATTGTTCTCTAGGCTTCTGTATATAGGATGTAAGAAATCTTATTCCGACCAAAGTTAAAGACCAAGCAAGACTAAACAAGGAAAAAGCATGGATTAAAACACATTATGGTGAACCCACTAGTACTAATAGGATCGTAAATTCTTGATATAAGTACATTTGGATGGATGTATGGAAGTCTGGATGTTTCTTCCCCAATCACGGCAGAACGCCTGAACTGTTTACATGAAATTTCGCACAGTGATAATGTGTAGTCTGGCATGGCACATAGGCTACTTTTTATACCGACAGTAAATTGGTCGAAAAAAGGCATAATACATACATTTCTAGTTGTATAATTAGAAAGTATGCATTGTAAATTAAGGAATTAAAATATCAACGGTTTACAGTTAAAATAAAATATGCCTCAATGCGATGAAAATAGAGCGCTCTTTATAAGGTTGGGTGTTTGCGAGCCAGACGGCTCTAAGGGTGTTTGGAAATGGAAATTAATTATGTTCTCTGTATAATTTATATTGTCTGTGGTTTCTTAATAAATTAATCTTTGTACTCTAATTGTCGGTCTCTACATTCTATCTTGTTCTCGTCAGAATTAATGTACTGTTATGTCGGGTATTTACACACCTATTTCTTAAAAGAGCTTTTATTGAAGATGGAAGACATAACTCTGTGCTATTTAATCTGTAAAATTGACGGTCTCAGTAATTACTGAGTAAGGGCGTGGGTCCATCTCTACGCCGCCGCGCGGTATCATATTAGCTCTTAAAATTATGTCCATCATGGATCATTATAGAAAAGCATTGATTTGCACAGAACGGCACTGCACCGCGCCGTCTCACGTTATAGATAAGTTATACGCCATACTTTTTTAGTATGAATCACGATAGATATGAGGCGCTGAGAACCGTGCACGACGCCGTGGAATGTTGCGGGCAAGGACTGTATACCGGTATGAATTTCTGTACAATTTTTCTCTGTATGACGTCATAACGTTAAATTAGGTGTATTTAAAAATAACAGTACAGGAATTCATACTGAAATAATTCTTGTACTTTTTTATTATTGTATAACATAACTGTTTTTTTTTTATATTAAAATTTTATTTTTAAATAACTGTAGAGTGTTCGATAGTTTAGTTGAAGCCTATGAAGCGTAGGTACATATGCTGACCTATACATTTCGGTACTGAAATTAAATCGGTTAAAATATTTTATAAAACATCTACAGAAATTAATCCGGTATACATTATTTGGGTACTGATATAATTAATTTAGATTTTAATAACTTATACAGTTATTGTGTTTGATGAAGCAGTACACTAATAAGGGTACTGAAATTTTACTAGTACTATTTAAAAAAATTATAGCGATATAAATGGATCCACGCCATAAGTAAGTGAAAGGTCCTGGGTTAGGGGTCCAGCCAAGCCAGTTAAGCAGACGATCCTTTTTTATCTGCGGTGCGTGCACAGAACTTAATCGACTCGTATGTTTACGAATGTTCGTATAGTATGGAGTCGGTTGTAAGTTGTATGCAATATTGTAATTTATTTATTTTACAATTGTTTAACTATAAAACACGTTCACATATATAAAATACCTCACGCCTGTATCCCTTTGGGGTAGGCACAGACAAGAACACCAATTGCTACGATCCAGACATACCTTTTTTCTTTTTCTTTCGCAACGTTCATCAATCTTTTCATACTTGATCGCCGGTTATGGTACTTTTGAATAGGCCCTTTTTCAAAATGTCGCCAATTTGATCGGCATACGTTCGCCTAGGCCGGCCCCTTCTGACAACACCATCCATTCTTGCTCTGTACAACTCTTTCGTGTTCACATACATTAGAAATGAGCCAGCCGAACATTTATTTAAAATTGTATTGTGGCAGTAGGTACATTTCAATTTGTTGCTAACTAACCGACTCTATACTATACGAACTTTCGTGAACACACGAGTCGATAAAGTTCTGTGAACACATTGCTGTTTACTGTACAGTCATGTATAAATTTTCATTGGACTTAGAACCTTATTACAACCGAATAAGTTGCTAAGTGTATATGTCGCAGTCATCTGGTTGAACTAGCCACTCAATTGGACGCCTAGGCCGAATCAACGGCCTAGGCCGATAGTTGATTGAACACGAAAAACTCAACGTTTAACAACTTCGCGTGTTGAAAGTTAGCCCTTTGAAGATGGCTGACCAAAATTCAGCCAAGTGATTTAAATTTGGTACAGTTTTGGATAAAGTAATAAAACAATTAAGGTCATGGTAAAATTATCTGTCATGACAGAAAAACCAGTCAAGCAAAATTTTTTTTTATTCGATTTTTTTTTATTTATTTCAATTACAAGGAATTAAAATCCATTGTGGCGCATCGCCGGGTGCTCCCGCACCACTCTCGCTTTGCTCGCTCGGCTCGCGCGTAAATATAAATATCATAAATATTATAAAATAAGTTCCGTTTTAATGTTTTAATATTTAAACCAAACATCATAAATTTAACAATATCCAATTTAACTAAATGGCTAAACAACGTTTAGCCAAATGGTTAAACGTTGCGATCAACGACTTGACTAATTGTCCTTAAGCCAGTTGAAACGGCCTAGGCGTCCAATTGAGTGGATAATTCAACCAGATGACTGCGACATATACATAGTATAACACGTGACTGTACACCGCGACTAGGGCACATAAAATGGTCTCTTCGAAGAAATTTATAGGAATAAGCTGTGCCTTTGTTCCTTTTTTGCTAAATTTCAATAATAGGTAAATTTAACTAAACTATTGTGTACCAACAGGATTATGTACAGGAAATGTACTTAACACTTCTTAGTTGTTGTCTGTTAGTACAAAGATAGATTGTTTGAATGAAAAGGAAAACTTTGTTGCACAAAGAAAAATACATTGTATTTTGTATAGGTGAACTTAATGCTGTCTTTCTTTCCCGTTGACCTTTGCTTATTGTGGAAAAATAAATCTTGAAAGAAATAAACAGCTAGTTGGGGTTATAATAGTGCAGTTGAGGATATACTGGGATATAATAGTGTGGGATATAACGGGAATATAGGTAGTAGAAAAATGAATTTTTCAGGAAAGTGAGAGAAAATGCCATTTTTATAAAAAACGAGCTTGCTATAGTTTCAATTAAAAAGGTTTTAACATAATTGCTTCACGTAATTTTTACTAACATATATACAATTTTTAATCAGAAATTAAACATTTACATAAGTACATATTTTAAGTCGATATTTCGTTTCATGCGTACCTTATTTTATTCGACTAAAAAATATTTAAGTTAAGTAAGGGACATTCGATTAAAATAAAAGTTACAAATTTGGATGTTAATTCTGCTTTTGATTTTGAATGACGTTGAAACGTAACTTCAAAGGTTTTGCGAAGATACAAAGAAAAAAAGGTACAAAAAAAAAACATTTTAAGGTTACTTTATGAATTTTTTAGCTTAAAATATAGTAGCGCAGTGGTCTAGCCGTTACTACCCCAATCGTGAGGTTGCGAAAATTATCCGGGTCTGGGCTTTTATATTTATAGTTTATATGTATTTTATATCCTAGGTTCCCCCCTAGTTCGTTACATAGTATCCCATAACACATGTTTTTCTGACTTTGACGCCACGTAGTTTTATGTATTTATTATTTAAGCTTTTTTACATAAGTATACTCAGATATGCAAAATCAAAGCTGTAAGTATGTCAAAAACATTTGAAGCGACAATTTCGCGAAACGGTCTCGTAGTCACGTTTATTTTACGGCTTCTACTCATTAATTTCGATTTAATTAATGAAGCCTCCTCGGCTTATTGTTGCCCAAGTTGTAATGGCAATTAGTTCTGTTTCATATGTTTGTAAAGAAGCTGGGAAACGAAAGATGGCTGTCTCTTTTGTATACCATCTGCTGTTATGGGTTATCTTTAAAATTTCAACTCAGCTTAAATGAGGCTACATCGGGAGGCTTCTACTTATTCATTACTTATGGTACCCTCATGTTAAAACCAAGAAAATAAGGCTATCCCTATACAAATATTATGAAGGTGAAATCGTCTTTGTATATCTCAAGAAGTACAGGTTGGATTTGAAAAAATACTGTAAGTACTCATAAAGAACAACAACCTTACAAATAAAAAATTGCAGACGCTGGAGCATCGTAAGGTTGCTTGTTTGATAGTATTTTATCGGATACATTTTGATAAGTGTGCGAGTGCTCTTTTTGACCAAATTGAACCAACTCCTTTTTACCACCGGACTACCAGACGCAGACAGAACTTCCATCCCTATATAGTGGATTTACCAAAAAGTCGAACAAAACGCTTCGATAGTTCCTTTTTGGTACGGATTGCCAAGGTGTGGAACAATCTGCCTGCGTCTGTTTTTCCTGACCACTACTTTTAAGTGTCGAGTGAATAGGTTTCTCGTGGATGGACGTGTAACACCATCGTCTTCATGCGCACTTTCCATCAGGTGGCATGGAAGACAAACGTCCTATCCTTACAACATAAAAAAAGTACTAATGAATTAGATTAGGCTGTATGTTGTCAAAAAATACTTACCGAATCAAAAGCTTTGCGGGTAGAACTACGTGAAGCTGTTGAAAATCAAATTCAATTAAATTCAATTTAGAAGTCCTTATTATGATGTTTAAAATACCTTTTTAATCTTTTATTTCAGACCGACATTTTCACTTTAATAAGTTGAGCTAGGGCTGCGTTTTTCCAAGCTTAACGCCTTTAATAATAAATACTAAATCTTAAGCTTTACAATATAATAATAAGCAAGTACATGAGATACCCTAGTCTAGGCTAGCACAGCATGTAACTTGAGCTGGTGACAGTAATAGCTTAAGATAACTTAAGTATTCATAACTTGAGCTTTCCTCGGTACAGATTCGTGGGCTGGTACAGTCAGCCGCTGTAATATGTTTTACCGTAAGGTGTTTGATTAGGACAATATTAAAATGAATTTGCATTACGTAGTATTTGCGTGGATTTTTTCGCGTTTTAAATCTAGAATTCTAGATCGATGTGCTTAAATGTACTTTGCGAAATGAGTCATAAATAATACAAGACGTTTTTAATTAAATTAAATTAAAAATTAAATTCCGTAAAGGTTTAAAAAAGGAAGCAAATCTTATTACATGTTGTAAGAATTGTAGATAAAACGTAAAATAGTGAAAGGATGAAAAAGCATTTGTTACTTTTTCACCCTTATACGGCACGATGGATTAAGCTGAAACTTTTCACTTCGGCAGAATAGTCTGAAATACCACATAGGTCCTTATAGATTGTTAAATTCTTTATTATATAAAAAACAAAATAAAAATTTTGAAAAACCCACGACGCGACGGTTAAAAAGTAATTGAAAAAGAATAAAATAATTTTAAATTCCCCGACTGAAATGATTTATGTGACGAGAGATAATTAACGTGAAAAGCTTTTTTAAAAGTTCACTTAATCTCACACAAAGTCGGTCATATTATGAACAACATACTATTCGTTTTCATAGCACTTCCCTACGCTTACCTATTCGGTTCTCGAAGATGTAGATGTCGCAATAACATAGGTATTCAACTCCCTATGAACTTTATAAGAAGAGCAAGAAAATCCGTCGAGGGCTGCCATCAATATTTTAAATTTCAATATAAAACTACAAAACGAATTCATTCAATGGCAGCCCCAGACGGATTTTCTTGCTCTTCTTATAAAGTTCATAGGGAGTTGAATACCTATGTTATTGCGACATCTACATCTTCGAGAACCGAATAGGTAAGCGTAGGGAAGTGCTATGAAAACGAATAGTATGTTGTTCATAATATGACCGACTTTGTGTGAGATTAAGTGAACTTTTAAAAAAGCTTTTCACGTTAATTATCTCTCGTCACATAAATCATTTCAGTCGGGGAATTTTAAATTATTTTATTCTTTTTCAATTACTTTTTAACCGTCGCGTCGTGGGTTTTTCAAAATTTTTATTTTGTTTTTTATTTCAAACTTTTTAAAGAGCATAATATAGGTACCATACATTACATTACACAATATCTCGTTCCTCATCAGCCCTCTAATGTCCCCACCACCGCTGGAAAACCCATGTTGTTTATTTAAATACATAGTGAAGTATTATAATAAGTATTTACAACTCAACTTTGCTGGTGGCTCAACTTTGCTGGGGCTTTGTTGTAATGTAACTCGATATCATATTACGTAGAATGGTTTGTGCAAACCAATGTTACCATTCTTCAAAACCACTGGTCCGATTTTAATGCGGTTTTCAGTGATGGCTTTATGTTTACTGCAGCGCCCCCTGATGAGTTGTTACCTGCATTAAAATCGGACCAGCGGTTTTAAAGATTAATGGTAACATGCAGCGCCCCCTGGCGAGTTGTTACAGTAACACCTATCTAAAAACATGCACCAATCAAACCCAAAGCGATCACTGAAAGCCACATTTAAATCGGACCAATGGTTTTGCAGAATTAATGGTTGTTATTACAAACAAATGTTTACTGCAGCGCCCCCTGAGGAGTTGTTACCGTTAAACCTATTTAAGAACATTATACCAATCAAATCCAAAGCGATAATTGTAAACGGCATTCAAATCGGACCAATGGCTTGCAAATAAATATTCACTGCAGCGCCCCCTGGTGAGTTGTTACCGTAACACCTATCTCAGAACATGCGCTAATCAAATCCAAATCGATCACTGAAAACAGCATTTAAATCGGACCAATGGTTTTACAGATAAACGGTAACATTGGCTTTTACAAATAAATGTTTACTGCAGCGCCCCCTGGTGAGTTGTTACCGCGACACCTATCTAAGAACATGCACCAATCAAATCCACAGCGATTACTGAAAACCGCATTAAAATCGGACCAGTGGTTCTGGAGATAAATGGTAACATTGGCTTTTACAAACAAATGTTTACTGCAGCGCCCCCTGGTGAGTTGTTACCGCTACACCTATCTAAGAACATGCACCAAGAAAATCCAAAGCGATTACTGAAAACCGCATTAAAATCGGACCAGTGGTTCTGGAGATAAATGGTAAATTGGTTTGCACAAACACCCTCTCACCCCAAACGCATATACCGTCTCCGTTCCGTCGTGGGTAAAAACACGTAAGATTTATTGTTAAAGTACATCGATGTAGATTCGAGGCATAATCTGTTTTGATCTTTTTGACTTAACTTGCTAATAATTATTGTACAGTTTATGATCGTTGAGTAAAAGGTTTGAAAACGTGTTTTATTAAATTTTTACCCGAATACGGCGAAGCAAAAAGGAGGTTTATGATTTTGACCTGTTTGTATGTGTGTGTATGAGACTATTTTCTTGTTTTGTGCTTTTTAGAGCGTGTTTTTAGTAGTCGAGTTTTAATTTTAAAACAATTTTTTTTTGTAATAATAACATACCATGATTTTAACATATGCTTCCTTATTTATTAGCTTTTTGATTTATCATAACACCCTTTGCATAAGATATACGTATATTAATTTGATATTACCTACACTATCTAGACGAGTGTACCGTATGTACACATTTTCATTGTACTTTGAACCTTATTACAAGCGAATAAGTTGCAAAGGGTATACCTACATAGTATTACACGTGACTGTACACTCAGGTAATTAGGTGCCTCTACAAGTTACGTACCTCGCTTATCTGACTATAAGTTAGTTTTCGGAGGTTTTGCATAATATATGAGCTAAGATTTACTCAGGAAACACGTTTTGATATGGGAAATGGTTGTTTTAGATTTTTTTTATCACATCGCAGATTCATAGTTTAAACACTTTGAAATAATGAGCTTTAGTTGATTCTATTACATGGTACCATTAATACCCTAGAGTTATGGGAAATCAACGAAGTCGTCGTAGCGCCGTGGTTACTGTGTGTATCATACGATATCACAGGTTAAGCAACGTTCGGCGCGGCCGGTACTTGGATGGGTGACCGCCGACCATTCATTTCTCACGGCGATTTCCGTGCTTCGGAGGGCAAGTTAAGCAGTCGGTCCCGGGTGCTGTATACTTGTATACAGTAGTCGTAAGGGTTTGTTAGAAGCCATTTTGGCACCCTGAAAATTCTGGCATCCACCACCCAGCACTGGGCCAGCTTGGTGGATTATGGCCTATACCTCCTCTTCACCCAGGGGAGAGACTCATGCCCTGCAGTGGGCTCATTATAAAGAGTTGTGATGATGATGATGATGATGGGAAATCAAGCGGAACATCTTGTATACAACAAGCGTTTGAGGCGTAATACGCGGGTGAGGCGCGTGGCGTACGCTGACCGCGCGCATTTGGTCGAAACATCGCTTATCCGGGCTACGAACGGCTATTCTTAACCTACCCTACACTACATTTATTTAACAATTTAATAACATACATTTTCTAGTCTTAATAACTCTGATAATTTGTTTATTGGCTCGCTCCGATTAATGACGACAACATACCGGACTGCCGGTGATGCGCGTTATCATATAAAATATTTCGGTATATTTTTTGAGAGCCTGCCAAAACCTAGAAGCGTCTCCTAATTCTTTATTGTGCTTCGGATTCTGTTGGTTATTTAGTTGCGCTGTCAAAATATGAGCTGTGGGAATAAGATGGTAATAGTTTTATTAGATTTTTGAGAACGACCTCGGTGGCGTAGTGGGGTAAGACGCTTTACCGTAAATCTTGAGGTTTTTTTCCCGTCTCGAGACAAAAATATTCCCCCTACTTAGATACTTCTTCTTCAAACTTAAAAGCTAAGCTCTTGTCGGTGGAGTAATTTCCCTTCTTCTCTCTATTCTGCTAGATTCATGGCTTCCTGGTACAACACGACTATTACTTTCACTTTTATTTGACTAAAGTACCTCTACCTCTTCTCCCTTCGACCTTTCCTTCCAAGATATTATTTATAAAGTGGTCAAGCTACATGGTATCCCATATCAGAAGCTTAGCTTAGTATGGGGTCATGTGGTTGGTGTGGTGTAGGAATTTTATTTACCTGCTCGCACAGTAGGTACCGCGCGTTATGGATACACGTGTACCCATAAGCTTACTGCATTAATTAAATGTTACAACAATCAGGAAAAAACAATTTTATCTAGTTTTTTTCAGGAAATTTCCATGATATAAGAGATTCTCGTACTCTTTGGTGAGCTAGGTAGGTACTCGAGGGGTATGGTCCTATATCAGGAGTATCAGGATGAAATAGTTCATATGTTTTATTCTAGGTCATTCCCTTCGTCATTGCACAGTTTCAAATCAATGCATCAAAATCAAATACATCAATACGTATATTTATTACAACAATGACAAGAGAAATTGTATACTCATACAATAGTTACCTAATGAAAACAATATTTACTGAAAAGTAAGCTTTAAAATAGAACAATCAATAATCGATGATTGTTCAGCTTGCAGGTACTCGATTGTCAAAATATATTGTAAAGAGAGAGAACTATCACATGTACCTATATTTTGTAGTATTTCTAAAAGAATTGCATTTTATTTCGGTTTTTTAAGATCTCAACATTCTTATAGGTGTATTGTCTTGAGTTTTCGCCATACTTAACATATAATAAATAACAATACAATATTTTGGCTGGTTTGGCAAAGTTATCAATTAAACGTAGATTGGTGCTTGACTTCTAAAATACCAATGTACAATCAAAAAAATGAAATGTCATCTACGTATAGGTATATTTTTTGTTACACTCACACAACTTTTTCAAATACAACTTTATCGATTTTTATGAAATTTATATAAACCATTTCTGAAGTTTTTTTTTCGCAATGAAAGTTTATCAAGAATTATCAAATCGATTTATACAGGATGAAATAATCGCTTATCAAACATACAGATATATTGAGAACCTCCTGCTTTTGAAAGTCTATTTTTTATTTATAAAATATTATTAGGTTTTATTGGTGTTTTTGCGGGCGATAAGCTGACCCTTTGTCATTGCAATAGTCTCTCTCCATCGTAATCAAACCTCCAAATTTGTCCAACGTGACATCAGATGGTTTTATAGCCTCTGGTATGCCTCTGGTGTTCTGCCTACCCCATTAGGGATACAGGTGTGAAGTTATGTATGTACTATCAAACCAACTAAATCGTGACCCACAACAAGGACATTTCGGCAAATTATCTAAATGCTAGTAGGTTGAAATTCGCTTGAAGATAGGTTTCCTTAGTGACGAACTTGTTGTTATTACATTCGACACTGACATTTTTAGCGGGTTTCAATATCATGAAAACTGTTCGTTTTGCCTGCGAACAGTAGAATTCACAACCAAAATGCCTTTCTATATTAAAAGTCTTGACATCTAAACCACTGCTTACGAACTGTTTGGCTGTAATGGGTTGCTACGTAACATTTGACCATTTACAAAATAAGTCAGTTGAAAACTAGGCTGCTAATTGTGTTAAGAAACAACAGAACTTCTACCCTCCTCTTAGATAAATCCAGTAAAAATAACTCGCGAAGTTAAGCACTTCCAACTTTTACCCCAACCCCGTACTATGGATGCCGTTTGAAAATAACTGCTCCGATTTTATACCAGTCTAGACTTCTGGTAAATGTAGGTCCTATTACCTAACCGGGAATAGAACCTAGGACGGAGACGTTTTTGGTAACATGGCGTGAGTCGTGACGTATTAGGGACGAATCGGAGTTTGGACAGACGGGCGTGGGATGGATTTAGACTTTTGTAAAGCCTTTTAGATGCAGCCTAAATATTAGTTTTATTCATAGATTATATGGAATTGTTCAACGGGTGGTTTTTTTTTATTTCGTGAACGTGGCAATATCCCGTTTCTAACGTTGATTCTAATTTTCGTTTCCCATGATAGTTCAAAAACTTGTATTGAGCAAAAGTTGATTTGAAAATATTTAAATAAATATTACGTTACTTTTTTCTTTCATTACCCTGATTCTTTCTATCCATCATTCGCCCATTCATGAGAATTCTATTCACTTGACGCTTTAAATACCAGGACTTAAAGTTATATTCCCAAGATGTTTTCTAATAAGTCAAATAATTAGCAGCTTGCTTGAGACGATTTGAAATTTTAATTAGAAAAGTTTGTTCATAAACTTTTTATTGGTATACCGAGTAAGTTTTATATGTTTTCAAACATAACATAACGTAATCTTCCATTCTGGACTGGGAGAGAAAGAAAAACATAGAATGTGCCAGCTGCTTCTCTTCCCGGGCATACTGTAAAATTCAGCTAAGGGACGAGGTTTTATTGGCGTTCTAGTGGACAAGAGGCTCACCCCCTGCACTGCTATAGTCTTTCTCCATCATTATAATGCCTCCAGATGGTCTTATAACCTCTGGTGTTCTGCCTACCGCATAAGGGATACAAGCGTGAAACTTATGTTGCTGTTTAACTGCAGTGCTAATAAAACAGTTATCAACGCGATAAACGTTGAGAATGATTACTGATTTACTTGAATTAATCGCATTAAATCGATTCGCTATGGATTTAGTAAATTAAGTCACGAATACCGTGACTGTTGCATTGTTGCAATGGCGGTGAAATGTCGCTGGAGAGAGTGTAGGTAATTGCTAACATCACTTTTAGTAGGTTATCTACGTAGGTACCTACCATCGAACAAACTGAATCATGACCCATTTTGCTGAAAATTTGTTTGAAACTGTCACACTTGTAAGGTCTATCGCGTATAATGCACTTATGACTTTTTAGATACTGTACAAATTCTCTACGCATAAAATGTCAGTGTCGAATGTAATGATAACAAGTTCGTCACCAAGGAAACCAACCTACTAGCATTAAGACAATTTTCCGAAATGAGCGTGTTGGGTCATCATTCAGTTGGTTTGATAGTACATACATACTACATAACTTCACGGCTGTATCCCTAATGGGGCAGTCAGAACACCAGAGGCTATAAAACCATCTGATGTCACGTTTGACAAATTTGGAGGTTTGATTACGATAGAGAGAGACTATTGCAGTGACAGGGGTTCAGCCTATGGCCCGCAAAAACACCAATAAAACCTAATAATATTTTATAAATAAAAAAAAAGATAACATCATTAAGGAAAGTAAGAGACCGCACAGAATAATACATTGAGTATGGTCAGTATAAGGAAGTTTGAAACATAGAAAGACTGATTGATTTGTTTCAATGAATTTCAGCCTTAAAAACGCCTATTAAAGCTTATCAAAAATCACTGTAGCTCAAATTCAAAAAGTTTTATTCATCAGGCCTTTGAGTGGCCGCTTAACAACGTCACAATTTTGTAGTTCGGCTTTAACGTGATGTTGAAAGTTATTGAATAAGATATAACAATAGAATAAGAGACAAAAAGCCGGCGGAAAAAACTCTGGTGAGAGCCAATGTCATGCCACAACCAAATTGCCTACATAGCACAACACGAACATGACAAACTGGGATCATAGTATTTAAACAAGAATGGAATAAAATGGTCAGTGTCATCTATCAACACAGGTCATTTTCCTTTTCAGAAAAATGCGTCAAAACCGCGTGAAACCGTATGGTTCCTACAAATAATTTCGCTAATTGGGGATAGTGCATCCATTGAGTTATAGAGATACTTACAGATAACGCTGGTCAAAATTAGTGCTCTCTCTTTTAGAATTTATGTCATCAAGGCAACATAGTTTCAATCGCGTATGTAAGTCGTCGTGGCGCCGTGATTACTGTGTGTATCATACGATAACACAGGTTAAGCAACGTTCGGCGCGGTCGGTACTTGGATGGGTGACCGCCGACCATTCATTTCTCACGACGATTTCCGTGCTTCGATTTCCGTGCGTTAAGCCGTCGGTCCCGGGTGCTGTATACTTGTATACAGTAGTCTTTAGGGTTTGTTAGAAGTTATCACGGCGCCCTGAAAATTCTGACATCTACCACCCAGCACTGGGCCAGCTTGGTGGATTATGGCCTATACCTCCTCGTCACCTAGGGTAGAGATTCATGCCCTGCAGTGGGCTCATTACAATGAGTTGTGATGATGATGATGTAATAATAAAATACAAAAAGAAAAAAAAATCTTTAGTTTCTTATTAAACATGTTATGTACCTACATAAATTCTTTATTATTCCCGTTAAGTAAGTCCGAATCGATTACATAATCTACAAATACGTGCCTTTCCACAAACATTAATTCCGATGACAGTTGACGTTGACATTTAGAATTACAATCGTGACATCTTTCCCAACACGCCGCATTATGGTTTGTAACCGCGGCGAATGGCAGTTCTCAGCGTTAATTCATTAGTGCCGTACATCGGAAATTAGTGATGCAGGTATGGAGTATGTAAACATTGTGTTTTTGTTGTACCTGGGTGGCGATTTGGTGTGCGTGTTTCCGCAACTTCTTATTTGACTTAATGATTCTGTTACATACATAACTTCACGCCTGCATCACTTTTGGGGTAGGCAGAACACCAAATACTGTAAAACCATCTGATGTCACATTTGACAAATTTGGAGGTATTTCAATGATGGTGATAGGTGAGAGACTATTGCAGTGACAGAGAGTCAGCCTGTCGCCCGCAAAAACGCCAATAAAACCTCTGTCCCTTAACTGGCTTTTACAGTATGCCCGGGAAGAGAAGCAGCTGGCACATGCATAGTTTTTCTTTCGCTCCCAGTCCACTGTGGAAGGTTATTTATTCTTATGTCCAAAAGTTGTTGTTTTTGTTTTATGTTTTATATTTAAGGAATCCTAAATGTTACTATAGAAAGATATAATATATAAAGAAAACTTGTAAACATTTACCTATAACCCGATACTTAATTTTTATGATTGTTATTTATATGCGAAAACTTGGAATTGGTGCATAGAAATGTATACTTTGTTTATTTTTAGTTATAAATCCCTGTTTGTTTTCCGAATAAATAAATAAATGTTTGATTCTTAGTCTATGATGTTAGTATGATTCTGTTATCTTAGCAAATTATGACAATACCATATCAACTGGATATCTAGATAGTTTGAGACCATACGTAACTGAAAGTTAAAGAATTCATTACGCAACGCTTGATTACACTGGTACGTGCGTACGACAGAGCATAGCTATAGACGGCTTCACGAACGGTCGTCGACCTCGTAAAACTCTTTATTTTTTTTATAGAGAATTCTCCTGAAAAATTAAGTACATACTTTTATTACACCAAAGTTCAAACCCCGAAATTGTTGTGTGTTACGCAAGTAAATTGTCTTTCTTAATCTTAATCTCAATTATTTATATATGTAAGCAATAACATAAGGCACCAAATCTGTAAATACCAAATACTACAAAATACAATTTCATATCTAACTACCAATTAATTTTAATAATCTCAAAAACGTTTATACGACGACAGTTCGGAGTTTTGGGTATCGCGCGGCCCTTCATGTTTCATGACGGTTTAAGCCATAGAGTAACTTAACCCTTAGTAATTTAATTGGTTTGAAGACATTTATATTTGTTTGTATGTAATTTATTGTACTTAAGTCTTTCACAGCATACTTAGTCCAACTATCGCACCTGGACGACGGAAACCCAAATAATACACCTATGGTATCGCATAGATAGTTGGATGTTAACTGTCATCATCATCATCAGCCTCTACACGTCCACTGCTGTACATAGGCCTTCCCCAAGGTTTTCCACGTCGCTCGGTCCCGCGCCGCCCTCATCCAGCGTTTACCGGCGACTTTGACCAGGTCGCCGGTCCATCTTGCAGGGAGCCTGCCTACATTGCGTATGTTGTTAACTGTATGTTAAAGATATTTGTTTTTGTAGTATAATGATTAGGCGCAGTCCTAATAGATCGCGTCACAGTAAAGCGATGCGACTGTATAAGGTTGCGCAAGCGCATCACGCGAATCCTGATTAGAAGGTGGTATCTGAAGATGAGATCGAAGATGACAGAACGTGTTTAGAAAAGAGTTGGCTCTTCAAAAAATATTGCCGGAACACATCACCGCAGGAGCACTCATATTTGGCGGAGATTGTATAAGTATGAAAGGTGGTCACTAGACAGGTGGACACTGTCCTACGTCCAAGCAAATTGATCCCGGATTCGTACGACTGAAAATCACGTTAGCTTGAAAATAATGAATTTAGGACGATGCCTTTATTTTTTTTTGTAAAGTCTTCTGACTGCTGTGACTGCGCCTTTATTTAAAGTTTGCTATCGAAAATCTTATCCCGGGAAACTTAAATCATAAATAAACATTATTTTTGAAGCAAATAAAGAAACGGAATTTTCCTCTGTGTAAATTCTTTGTCTAAAACGGCCAAGGCTTTTTTATTAATTAAAGAAAAACTCAACAGGTAAAACAGGACTGTTTATTAAACAAAGTAAGGGATCTTTAAAAGGTTTCTGGAAATCGAGGTAGCTCTACAAAGTTCGAGAACTTTTGAAATTAGAAATCAATGCATATTTACATACATACATACATATCCTCACGCCTGTCTCCCCTTGGGGTAGGCAGAGACAAGGGAACACCAATTGCTTCGATCCAGACATACCGCTTTCGCTTCCTCCACGCTCATTAATCTTTTCATACAGGATCGCTTTATTTTTGCGAATATGTGTTGTGACGACGACCTTTTTATTGCTTTAGGATCTTAAAAAAGTAAGCTTGTGATATGGTGACCTTAGGTTTGTAAATGGAAGTTCCTGACGTCGATAGTAGGTTACCCGCGAAGTCAGTGACCGATTATAATCAACGAATGCAGAGCATTAAAAAAACCGACTTCATGTCAACACTTTGGCTGAGTTATAATGTCATCCACGTAAACATTCTCCGAAATCTTACATATTTTTTCAAATATTTGAAATTTTCAACGAAGTACTCAACCGATATAGATGAAATTTATATGGGACCAAGTATGAAGTATCTCTATCATAAGGAACAAGAATTTTCAAAATAGATTCATAATTGTGCGAAATTTCGTGTAACAAAAAAATACATACAGACGACTTGAGAACCTCCTCCTTTTTTGGAAGTCGGTTGAAAAACTCAAGTCTGCTCTACGAGATTTATACTAACATTGCACTGTCAAGCTTTATCAATGGTAACTTTTGACGACGATGTACCTTCTTCAGTTACAGAGAATACATACATATAAAAACAACCACCCTGCTATATCTAGTGATATGCACAGGTGCGACTTCAATAGAATCGGGTGCAACGTCACATCATCACCATTGATGACTACTTTGGCGATGGAGTAAACCTGTCTGTCTCAGACGCCAATGGTTGTGGGGTCGATTCCCGCACGATACAAGAAAAAAAAAACTGTTCCGTGTCGGGGTGTTTATCTATTTATGTATTTTTATTCTAAGTTCCCCCCTAGTTCGCTACATGGTATCCCATAACACAAGCTATGCTTACTTTGGGGCTATGATTGTCTAGGTATTTTGTTTTATTTACATACATACATAACTTCACGCCTGTATCCCTTATGGGGTAGGCAGAACACCAGAGGCTATCAAACCGTCTGATGTCACGTTTGACGAATTTGGAGTTATTGTAATGATGGATAGAGACTATTACAGTGACAGGGGGTCAACCTATCGCCTGTAAAAACGCTAACAAAACCTCTGTCCCTTAACTGGCTTTTACAGTATGCCCGGGAAAAGAAGCAGCTGGCACATTCTACGTTTTTCTTTCGCTTTCATTCCAGCATGGAAGTACTTACAGAGAATACTTATCATAATCAACTGTACATTTTGACGCCCACTGTACCTGTACAGTAACGGTGCACGTTTATTAACATTTAAACTATTCTACTTCAGATGTAACACGTGTGTCTATTTATACTCAGGTAGCATTGAATGCAGTCGTGTAGGTAAATGTGTGGAAATAGTGTTTCGTGTGGTCCTTTGTTATTGTTTAGTGGTAATTTGAGTGGCTTGGGGGGGGAGGGGTAACGCTGAAGTCGTCATGGTGATTAGTCGCGAAATTTTACGGATTTTGAGATATGTTTTGGATGTTTATACGAGCGGAACTTTAAGCGTTTTTTGTATTTAGTCTAAATAAACTTTATTATGTCTTAGGAATGAACTTAAGTAATAAAAGAGATAATAAATTTTGACGACCACTTTGGCGATGGGGTAAACCTATCTGCCTCAGACGCCAGTGGTTGCGGGTTCGATCCCCGCACGGAACAAGAAAAAAAAATGTTCCGTTTCTGGGTGTTTATCTATTTATGTTTTTATATTCTAGGTTCCCCCCTAGTTCGCTATATGGTATCCCATAACACAAGCTATGCTTACTTTGGGGCCATATAGTATGTGTGATTGTCTGGGGATTTTTTTATTTTATTTTAAGTCATGAAGATTAATTAGAGAGTAGTAAAGGCGTGGACACATGTCGCCGTGCGGCGCCTTTTGTCGGCAAAAATCGAAATCAAAGTTCTTTGCTGACAAAACAATACAATGAGCGATGTGAGAAGCTCAGCACGCCGTGGACGGAGATGCGGCACGGCACGGCGGCGGCGTGCCGCGCATTCTTCCGGCGGCGGTGCCGTACCGTTACACGGCAAACGGCGCCACACCTAGACATGGATCCCTACATAATCCCTACATAGTGACACCATAGACATGGATCCACGCCCTACGTCAAATAAGATTTACACAGACAATCATACCAACTACACGGCCCCAAAGTTGGCATAGCTTGTGATATGAGGAAACAATAGCTAGGCTAAACCTATCACAAAATGTACTAAAATTGTAAGCTCAACAAACCGGCAAATGTAGCTTAAAAGCAGCTTTTATAACTACTCCTACCGGAATTTCTTGAAAAGATAAGATAAGATAACCTAGGAGTTAATCTATCAAATGAAGACTAATTTTTAATCCAATGAGGAGTTTTGTGACAGCTCATAAAGATTAGTTCAAAAAAACTCTAGATGGCACTTTTAAAAAGCCGAAGGCGTTAAGTCTGTATACTATAATGTAGGTAAGTGGTATCTATCATCTATGGTTATTTATAAGTTCAATTTTTGATACAGACGTCAATTAAATTATTTTACTTTTAAAAACGCAACATGGAATAAATGGCTATATGACAGACAAGATTTCGCCTTTTGTAAAGCGCCATCTATCGAAGCCTTTTGTACCATCTTTGTACCGTTTTGTTTTTTTAATAAGCTGTCAGAAAACCTCTCATTGATACTTTCGAGATAACTGCGTTCATAAAACCACTTATTATATTAATACGTATTTAATTTTATTTATTTCATTACAAAAGCTCGTATATTGAGTCTAAACAGCATGACCAAGCAGTAATCCACTCGTCACCTAAAGAAAACACAAATCGTATAAGTCCAGATAATTTATTTACTATCCCATACCACTTACAGTTACAGGAGATTAACAGCGCATATACGTTGCGAATATCGTTTATCTATCAAGCCTGTCGTTATTAAACAAGTTGGAAGTACTTGTCACGCAGTATGTTTTTCAGCGCCCACGCCCACGGTATTATGTGCAGAAATTGTATGTGATTGTATTTATCACGTAAAAGAATAGTGAATAGAGTTTGTGCCACGAAAACTATCCAAGATAAAAGGTAGGAATTTTAAAAATTCAAGTTCAGAGGCTTTACGCTGCTTGAACGAAATTCATCAACATCATCACAACTCTTTGTAATAAGCCCACGCAGGGCAAGAGTCTCTCCCCTGGGTGACGAGGAGGTATAGACCATATTCCACCAAGCTGGCCCAGTGCTGGGTGGTGGATGCCACAATTTTCAGGGCGCCAAAATGGCTTGTGACAAACGCTAGCGACTTCTGTATAGCACCCGGGACCGACTGCTTAACGTGCCCTCCGGAGCAGGAAAGTCGTCGTGAGAAATGAATGGTCGGCGGTCACCTATCCAAGTACCGACCGCGCCGAACGTTGCTTAACCTGTGATATCGTTTGATACACACAGTAACCACGGCGTCACGACGACTTCAAAAAATTTTTTGAACGGAATTGATAAATTAAGGCCAATGCTGAGTCACGCGCGTAACGTACACGTATACGGCACGCTTGACGCAATTTCATGACAACATGAGTATTCATTTCAAATATGCCGCCGAGTTGAATTACTGTAGATATCTGTACTGTGTTAGTGTGCTTGTACAGTAGTGTCAATGGAATACTTAACCTCTTAGGTACTATTTGGCTAAACTTCGACTAAAATCGATGCAGGATGTACAAGCGTGTAGTACACGTGGCAGCTAGCCACGTATCACGCGCCCGTAGCGCGTTCCATACGTCTGTACCGTACGCGCGCTGCTACGTCCGTAGCAGTTTTATATATTTACGCGCATGCCCTTAATGAGCCCACTGCAGGGCTATGGGCTATCTCTGGCGGTGACCAGTCCAGTGCTAGTTGGTTGATAGCTGGTATTACTGAGCTACTATAACAGGTGCTAATTTAAAATTAAAAAATGTACAACAGTGATAGGTTAACTAAAATTAAAAATTCTAAAATATGGACAAAAAAATTTTACTTGATATTGTTTTTTTTTCCATTTCAAACGACTTACAAAAAAGTCGGAGTCTTTTGTTTCTTTGTCACTTGATATTTCGGACACTTATGAATCGATTTTGAAAATTCTTGTTTCATGTGATAGAAGATACTTCAGAGTTCAAATTTTTGGAAAAATATGTACGTATGAATTCTGAGAATGTTTACATTGACGACATTATACCTAATTCAACCAAAGTTTTGACGTGAAGTCGGTTTTTTTAATGCTCTGCATTCATTGATTATGTAAAGTCCCTTTTCTAAAACTGATATCTTAAGATTTATTCGTTTCCTAATAGAGTAACCCATTCACAGAGCGGTACGGTAAGGGTATAATTCATACCATTTTATCACGGAATCCTAAAAGATATGAATTCGGTAGTGGTCCATATCTCGTCGCGCTGTAAAGGAATCGTAGATATTGAACATAAAATATTCCGTATGAATCAACAAGCTCAGGTGTGTTGCAGTTTTGTCTGTTGAATAGACTCTATAATGCAACACAAAAATACCAGTAGATAACTAATTTTACCAGTTAGCTGTCTAATTTTCCCCAAAAATTTTGTGTGAACATACTTAATGTTGTTGAATAAATAAATAGGAAGTTATTTCCTCTAGGTAAACATTACATATATAGAATCTCTAATTATCTAAAATGTCTTTAGGTAATTGTTTATTTACTTACATACATACATAACGTCACGCCTGTATCCCTTATGGGGTAAAAGTTACAAGACCATCTGATGTCACGTTTGACGAATTTGGAGGTATTATAAAGATGGAGAGAGACTATTGTAGTCACAGGGGGTCAGCCTATCGCCCACAAAAACGCCCTTAAAATCTCTGTCCCTTAACTGACTTTTACAGTATGCCAGGGAAGAGAAACAGCTGGCATATTTCTACGTTTTTTTTCTCTCCCAGTTCAGCATGGAAGCAATTATTCCACAATTTATTTACTTAAGTACATAGAAATAATTTGGTGATTCATAATGAGTTCCTTTTTTTTCGGTAAATTGGTTAAATAGAAGTCTTGGTGAATTTTTGTGTCTCCGTATGATATAATATTCGGTTCCATTGAATTAATTGGAAGTTTTTTTTTGGACCAATTGCTGTTAGGTTTTGCAACTCAACCACTTAGTACTAATGGGTATCAATATTGTAAGTCAACTAATATCAAAAACACCAATTATATTTGAGCGTTGCCATGACTACCAAAAAAAAGATATCTATTTGTGAAATTCAAATTTTCACAAATTTTTGCACACCATGAAAATGTAACCAATGTATGAATCTAATCACGGCTCAATACGGAATACACCAAATACCGTGTAGTGGACGGCGGTATGCGCAATATCAGAAATCTGGCCGCGCGCCAAGACTCCGATTTTTTGACGGGTAAAGCCGATGGCCCAATGGGTTAAATCTCGTATAAATATGAATTATGGCAATACAAACCGTATTTCATGGCCGCTTGCGTGCCTGTTCGCTTGACGAGCTCATTTGCATGTCTATAATTGAGGGAATTGAGGAAATGATGAGCTGTGGGTTGTTTTTCTTTAAATTGAATTACTTTGGAAAGTAATGGATGGAGACGTGTATTGTTTTTCTTTTGAGGTTTGTGTTTTTTGTCGTGTTTTTGTTTTTCTACAAGGTTATTTTTTGTTCATACGAAACCTGAAAGCAGTTTGTTCAAAATCGGTAACAGAATCGATGGCAATAGTTTTTATACCATGTTATATTTGGGTCGATAATATTTACAGATCCTTAAATTATATAATTGTAATAATATGTATATAATTATGTAGACAAAAGCAAGAGGCTTGCTGATTTTTTAAGATAATATTATAATTTTCTGTAAATCGATTTTTTTTTATTTGACCCGTGTGCTAGATTTCGCATGAACAAAAAATTACGTTGTATTTGATGAACGAATAAAGCCTGTGGATTTTATAATCGTTATCTATTTTAAAATAAAAATTAATAGATCTATTATAGTCCTTAACTAAGGAAGATGATACGTTGATGAGTTTGAATGCTTTTTGAAATAATAAATTTAATTCAATTTAACATTCAGAGAACTCTTAACCAAAGTGAGGTTAAAATCGATGTCAAGTTTTGTAAAAGATTTTTTTTTTAATTGTTCTGTTTTGTATGATTAGAAAGATTAAAATTCAATTTACAGGGTTTCAGTCCTAGCCGAGCCTTATGAGGAAATGAACTTCTATAAATTGGCCTAGGTCTGGATGATACTACTCTAGTATCACCCTATATCTGAAGGAGAGCACTCTGCGCCCGATTCTGGTCATAATTATCTAATAAAAGTAGGTACTTAATTTTTTAGGTCTAGAATTTCCTATTAATAAAATAAAGTTTTATTGCTATTTCATTTACTCAATCGCGTCACGTGACCTGGCACGCGGATAGCTGCCAACGCTAGTGTAACCATGCGTTGCGTAATCAATTCATTAACTTTCGGTTTAGTTTAACTCAGTAAATAATTATAATTTATTTTTTATTATAATTTTTTTCTTCATGTGTGATCTCAAACTATCACGTGCTCGAATTTCAAAAGTGACCCACCAGTCACCCTTTAAAAAGCTTAATTTAGTACCACATAACTGGTGCATCAGTTTAGTTAATTTATAATTTATTTACAGTAATATAAAGTAATCAAGAAGTGACATCGAAGAATATTTACATAAACAAACTTTCTTAGCATACTGGAAGTGACATCGGAGAATTAAAACGTTGCATATAGCCATTTGCTAATAACTCATGGAGACCACTCGCATATCCCCCGCACGTCCACAGAATACTTCAAAAGCATAATTTCTGCCTACATTAAGTCTCGTGTGTAGCATCTAAATATAAATTAGCATCTCGAATGCCATGCGACATAAATATTTGTAGAAACATTCGTACGGTGTACACCGAGAAAACTTCTGTTGGTGACAAGTGTTTTTGGTTGTACTTTCGTGAATCATGAAATTATTTTCTTTTGGATTTGATTTTTGTATGTTTGTTTGTTTGTTTAAGAGTTTGTTTATTTTAGATTTGGGTGTCTGAGCATTTTTACCTTAGTCATACAGTTTATGTAATGTGATGTGTTGACCTTTTAACTTATCTAAAGCGTATTGCTATAAAATAATTATGCAATCCGATTAATATGGATTGGCGTCTTCAAATAAATAAATAACTTATGATATATCTACCTTACAGTTGCTTACCGTAAAGCGAGGTTGTGATTGTAGAAATTTGAAGAAAAGCTGGAAAATTAAAATGTTTTGAATTGTATGTAGCGAGCTGCTGAGCGAACGCCGTGCCATTGCACCGTTGTGTTGTTGCGAATATACCTACTTATACATAGAATCTGATTTTGTTATTTTATACGGATGGATCATTAAAACATTGCTTAAACTCAGTCGCAGAGGTCGTACTTATCTCTGTCTCTTAGGTTTTTTTTTTTTAAACATTTTGACTGACTTCCCAACCATTATTCGAAGTTTCACAAGGAAAGTGAAATCGTCTTGGCGTAGTGGCTACTGTGAAAATTATATTTTATTGATATAGCAGGTTACGCAACGTTTGACGTAGTTTGTACAGAAGGAAGTACATCAAGCGCTACTAATCTGTCAAAAAAAATTACTCCTCTGACCTCTATGCCGTCGGCATTAAGTTAAAATTGGTTGGGGAATGTAACGCATGATCTGCTGACTTCTATACAATGATGATTGCTGATTATTTACTTCTCACGACGACTTCCGTCCTTCGGAAAGCATGTGAAGCAGTCGGTCCCGGGTGTTGTGTCACTGTATACAGTAGTCGCTAGGGCTTTCACAGTAGCTATTTCAGCACCCTGAAAATTTTGATATCCACCAACCAGCCCTGGATCAGTCATCCAGGGGATAGATTCTTACAGCCCGTCCACTCATGGTCCGTTTTACTAGATACATTTTTGTAAGGTATACTGAATACTGTGTTATATGTGAAGTCGCCCATACAACTCCATGCGCCATCGATGAAACAAAAACGTATCTGGTAAAACGTATCCAGTAAAACGGACCATGTGTGAAAGAGCTGTTAGGGCGTGGATCCATCTCTACGGCGCGCCGCCCCGCACCGTTACACGGCGTCGTGCAAGTCGCACCGCTCAGCGTTTCATATTTGCTGTTAAAATGATAGAGCAAATATGAAGCGCTGAGCGGTGCCGCAACGTGCCATGACAACGGCGCCGTACCGTAGAGATTTCTTTAGAAAGTGTTGTGATGAATGACAGAGTTCTTAAAATACAAACACCAAAAATCTGGCGAAATCAATGATCATTTGCCGACGTTTATAATAAGAAAAAAAAACAACTTCCTATCAAACTTTTACATTTATTACACTGCTAGGATTTCCTTTAATTTGGTTATGCAAATGAAACTGGCATCTAAATCGTTTCGCAAAGTGCCGTTTGAAATAATATTTATTGCTAGTTTTTTCTCTCAGTCTAATCTCAAGATCTGTTGATCATTTGTCATTCGTTGGTAATACAGATGTTTTAACTATTTAGTTTGTTGTGGATTTGATTTACGCGATTTGATTATTAAATGTTACGAGTTCGTGAAAATAATGATTTACAGTCTTTGAATTTGTTTAGGTTTTTCGACTAGTTTATTTCTATGCGTCATTATGTTTTGGCAGTGGTTAGAAGGAAATATTTTAGAGTATTCGAGTTTGTAGCCTCAGCGTACTCGACGGGAATAAAATGTACCGTCATTTTGACGTTAAAGACCAACAAATATGCATCAATCAATATCTTTTCTTATTTGCCTCCTTTGGCCTTTTTTGAAAATGGAACACAATAGTTTAAAGAAAAATCTGCTCCTGCATATAAAACCATATCATCATTATCTTCCACGCTGGACGGGGAGCGAAAGAAAACATAGAATGTACCAGCTGCTTCTCTTCCCGGGCATACTGTAAAATTCAGTTAAGGACAAAGGTTTTATTGGCGTCTTTGTGGGAGATAGGCTGACCCCCTGTCACTGCAATAGTCCCATCATTTTAATACCTTCAAAGACAAACGTGACATCAGATGGCCTTATAACCTCTGGTGTTCTGCCTACCCCATAAGGGATACAGGCGTGAAGTTATGTATGCTGTGTTAGTATTTATTTGGAGGGATGTAGGTAGCCAGACTGACCTTGCCACCAAAACCAGGTCACAAATTTTTTAAATATATAATATTTATTCAGGAAAACAAATTTCATTTAAATACGTAATTGAATATCTGACAATCACATAAACAAAGTCGCAAAACAGCTACAGTATTAAGCTATTACCGAACGAAACATCCCGCTCCGAATCTTGTTAACATTTAACGAGATCGAATACCTTACCTCCATCGGCTCACTTTAATCAAGATAAAATATATTTTAAATTTATTAGCGCAAGTCGTAAATTGCTTTAACTATATCACAGGCCGGGTGGCGAGCGTGTTATGAACTATAAAATTAGTTTTAACGTCTTTCTTTGTTAATTTTATAACTAGAGTGCTGCAATCTATGTTAATATAAATATGTGAAGTTGAGTTGACCCCGATTTTAATTGATTGTGGGGAAGTAAGGTATAATCTTATATACCTGAAACTCTACGGTAAGATATGGTGGCATACGATGCTAGCCCATGGTAGGAGGTGTGGCGTAATGGTGATATCATAAATAATAAATAAAATAAAATCCCTAGACAATCACACCAACTACATAGCCCTAAAGTAAGCATAGCCTAGTAAAAACCTGGAATAAAAATACATAAATAGATAAACACCCCGACACGGAATCGTTTTTTTTTTCTTGTTCCGTGTGGGAATCGAAACTACAACCACTGGCGTCTGAGGCAGACAGGTTTACTCCATCGCCAAAGTGGTCGTCAATGGTGATGATGTGACGTTGCACCCGATTCCATTGAAGAGTCGCTCCTGTGCATATCACTAGATATCGCAGGGTGGTTGTTTTTGTCACAACTACCTCCGCGCTTCGGAAGATAATGTTAAACAGTTGGTGGTGCTATATACTTGTACTAGCCACCGCGCGCGGTTTTACCCGCGTAACTTTTGATCCCGTAAGAATTTCGGGATAAAATGTAGCCTATAACCTTCCTCAAGAGTTGGGCTATCAAATGCAAAAAGAATTTTTCAAATCCCACTTGTAGTTTCTGAGATTAGCGCGTTCAAACAAACAAACAAACAAACAAACAAAAAAACAAACTCTTCAGCTTTATATATTAGTATAGATATACTCATCACATGGGTTTGTTAATACACCTTTAGGTGAAACAAAAGATGGTGGGACGATGGTCTTCAAGGTCCATCTACGAGAAATAACCACTTGTGAAGCGCTCGACTATTTAGAAATTATACTCTAGGAATGTAAGGCCTGTTTACGTCTACGTCTCTTTAAGTCCGATAGTAAAGGATGTGTATTCAATTGATCCAAAAAGTACATTTGTGCCCCCTCCAAAATATATCCCTTGATACACACCCAACCAAGCAACGTGTAACAACTCGTGATTTCCGTATTTTGGAATCTTCTAGAAAACAATCAGAATGTCACGTGAAACTTTACTACACATCGTTCGGCTGAATGTTGAAGCAATAACATCTCAGTTAGCAGGTCCTTCACAAGAGACGTCTAGTTGTAAATTATGATAAACGTAACAGCAATTATACTGAACTCCTGTTTCACCGCTACCATCAGCGATATTACACAAGTTGACGACATTTGCCTATAAACACACCTAAATACAACCCTGTGTTACTCTTGCAATAGAATTTAGTCTTTATGTTATTAACGATAAGAGCTGTTTTAGAAGTTTATGTATTAAGTGCATAGTAGTTTTCGATGTACATTTTGTATATTGTGTGTTTTGAGTTGTTTATGTTGAAGTGTTCTTCAGAGAAATCTTCAATTTGTTGTTTTTAGTACGGCATTAAGTACTGTAGAAGGAATGTTCTTATGAGTTCAGACGTCTTGAAAAATCACTTGAACTATGTAAAAGTCGTTTTTAATTAATTTCGTTTATTTTGTTGCAAAATTCAAAAAAAAATACTTTTGTTTTTAATTTTTGTTATAAAAAGCCCTTTTTTGTTCGATATATGAAATTAACGTTGCTCATTATATTCATAATTACGAAGTAGTCGATATTGTTTAAATTTACACGATTATGATTATAGAAACATAGTGCAAGAGGTTTTATTGGAGGCTTTTTTGTGGGCGATAGGACCGACCCCCTGTCACTGCAATAGCCTCTCTCCATCATTGTTATACCTTTATATTTGTCAATCGTGACATCAGAGGCCCTGTTGTTCTGCCTATCCCATAAGGGATATCTACAGGCGTGGAGTTATGTATGTATGTAAACAAATAAACTTTGAAGCAATATAAAGGTGTAAGTATGAGAATTAATGTTTCTATTACGTTTGTATTATTGTATTCAAAAACTCAAGCGGCCTTACGAAATCATAATAATTAATCATTTAATAGCAGATTAGGAATGACGAGGGGGTCTGAATTTGGAAAAAAAAACTGTTTTTTTAAATAGCTACTTCTTATAAATTAAAACTTTAAAATTATTCTCTGTGAGTAAAATTTAAGATTAATCTACATTTTTTGACTACATAAAATTAGATGGAAACGTTTTTATTACTTGCTGTGTAGTCATAAACTACAGATCAAACTCAAATTTTAATCACGTAGAAGAATTTTGAAATTTTAATTTATGATAAATATTTAAAAAAAAATTTTTTTTCGTAATTGTGACCCACTCATCAGTCTTAATTTAATATTATTGACTATTATAAGGCAACCCTATATACTGGATTTACGGAGAAGTCGAACAAAACGCTTCGACAGTACCTTTTTGGTACGGATTGCCAAGGTGTGAAAAAATCTGCCTGCGTTTGTGTTTCCTGACCACTACAGTCCTGGTACTTTTAAGTGTCGAGTGAATAGGTTTCTCGTGGATGGACGTGTACCACCATAGTCTTCATGCGCACTTTCCATCAGGTGGCATGGAAGACAAACGTCCTATCCTTACAATATAAAAAAAAACATATTTATGAGAAACTAGGTTTATAAATTAATCCTGCAATCATCTATGACTTAATAGCAAATATTTGTACTCATCTTTTTTGAGGCCGTCCGCATTTTTTGTTTGACTGAAAACTAAAGTAAGTTTTTAAATATAATATCAAGAGTTTCGCTACCGAAAAATTACATATTTTATTACTTAACAAAATTATCGGTTTTGTTTTGTTTTGAAATCTTGCAATTTATTTTAAATTAATTTCCCTAAAGGAGAAGTGTATTATATGGCTTTGTTGATAAACTTTGTGTTTTGAATATTATATTGTGTAGTGATGAGTCAATATCAACATCAAACTTTAAGTTAAGGTCCTAATTAAGTCAATTCGTGAAGCAAATACTGTCAAAAAACATTTCAAATGAGATATTCACGAAGTTTCTACGAAACTTTCGAGAAATTTCTTTCATTCGAGTCTGAGCTTTCTTGTTGTAGAGTCATAAAGTGGTATCTCAAAAGGCAGGGATCTAATGTAAAATATAATAAATAAAAAAATAAAAATAAAATCCCCAGACAATCACATGTAGAACTTAGGAATATAACATACATATATACCTAGATAAAACGCCCAGACCCGTAACATTTTTTTTCTTGTTCCGTGCGAGAATCGAACCCGCCACCACTGGCTTCTGAGGCAGACAGGGTTACCCCATCGCCAAAGTGGTCGTCAAAGTGTAAAATATGAATGTATTATTAGCGATAAAATCCACGAAAGCAAGTATTTCAAGTTATGTAACAAAGTTATAAGTTTAGGTAAACTGAATAATCATAATATTGTCTTAATTTTTTAACGATATATCCAAAGGTAATTTAGAAAGCTGAAGTACTTAAAACGAACACTTTCATGATGATCATTGTGTCTAACATTTTAAAAATTTTAATACCTACTCGTGACACCAAAACGAATTAAAAAGTAAAATATAACCGTACGCGATAAAACGGATTTTTATTCGTGTTTTATTTAAAATAATATTTTTTTTACTACCTCATCGGTTTCCAGCTCCGGTCATTGGTCATATCTTCTCGAAATACTATAGAAAGCGGAATTAATTAGACGTAGTCCAATAAAGTTGAGGGTTTTGTTTCTCGGCCCAACTTGTCCATTCTCCTTTAGTTAATGTTTTGCCGCAAGTCATAACCTACCTACCATAGGTATTGAAGGATTATTTCGCAAAGAATTGTATTTGTATGATGGGCAACATATGCCGTGTAGTCAATAACACCGTGACTTACCTAGGTACTTTCGTCGGACGGAGAAGGAGACGCCTTCTCCCTCCCGATAAGCAGCCGTGGCGGGTGAGGGGACCTACTGTGGCTATACAGGCTATGAGTGGGGAAATGACCACGTACTGGGTCATTTCCTGCTTGGGGAGCGTACGGCTCAGGCTGAGCGCAATCTGCCGGGGCTCGCGGGCAATTATGGGCGGCAGGTATTTATTAATTTATTCTTGATTGTACACATGGAGTAAGATATAACTTCATTAAAAATATAATAGATATAGATAAGAATATAATACAGTGTACAACAGGCGGCCTTATCATCTACAGACAATCTCTTCCAAACAACCCTGGGTTGTGTTAAAGGATAATTTAAAGTGACATAATTTAAAGACTCTTACCAAGGTACTCTTGGAGGTTTTTAGTTGGTAGGTTTGGCATTCTGCCGGATCATCCCCACATACCCAACCGTTCCCCTTTCGGCGGTCGGGTAAGTGATAGCACGTTTTCCTCCAGTCAAAAAAAAAGAAAAAGTGCTTTCGTCGGAAACGTACCGGTAGCTCCCAGATATGGGTGTTACCACCATGGACGGTGTGAATAATTTATATCTGGTAACTTAAAAGTTGTATGGTTTGTTTATTCAAAACATAAAGCTTGAAACTTCCAGTCAATTAGTAAAATATGTAATTGCATTATTTTTGCAAATCATGGCTGTTAAGCCAAATCCCACTAGATCTACCTCAGATTGGCGCCTCTGTGATGCAAAAATAATGATAATAAGCTTGCATTAAACGCTAAACGCTTATGGCTCAAACCCAATCCTAGCAGGAAACTTCTCAAAATCTTATAGTAGGAACTCTTAGCGAAATCTTGTTCGTATTCATTGCTTTGCTCTATGACTTCAATATGTATAAATTATTGCACTTGTTTTATTGCTTTACTTTCGTATAGTTCGTATGTTACTGCTTAAATTTATTGCCCAGTAATTAAAGTTAGCGTAGTCAAGGAACTGTAAGACATTAATTAAAGTTAACCGATTTTGGATTTTCAATACTCCTAGGCAAATATCGCGAGTAAATATAATTATTATCTTTGATTGTCCTGGATTGTTTGTGTGTCGATGTGTTTATTTCTCCTGTTTTAGGCCGGTTGCAATGCAATTAATACATAAACAAAATAGGCTTTTCAGGAATAACCATTTAGGGACCAACCTTCATATAAAATCCAAATATTACCGCTCCTTCATCAGTGTTATGTTCCGGCAATATTTTATGAAGAGCCAGTTCTTTTCTAAGCTCGTGTGCTTTTATTTTTATTGAGGCACACATAGGTTTTGTCGGCAATTATTTACTAAAAATACCTTCCTTTCAGCATTATGGTCATTTTAGCTTTGTGGTCATCTTGCATTATATATCACATTACACCGAGCTGTACACGGGTTTAGCATGAGATAAAAAAGTTCCCAATATACATGAAAAGCATAACCGACTAAACCTATCCTTCCAAATGGCGTACTTACGTCTTGGGTCGTAGGTTCTTATTTGGTAAATCAAACGTTTTCTATGAGATTTTATTGCCGTCAATTTTATTTTACAACTTAACTTTAAGTATAAGTCTTTACAGATATTTTTAATTCAATTTTGAATGTAAAAATATACCTACTTAGTTTTGGTTTGCCGTCAACGTATTTACTACCGTCTCAGGTTTTTTTTTTTTTTATAAGTGACTAAACCCGCGTTTGACCTCAATCTCACCTGATGGTAAGTGACGATGAGGTCGAAGATGAAAGCACACGGGTTTAGGAAGGAACTGGCTCTTTATACAATATTGCCGGAACACATTACCGCCGGAGCGGTAACATTTGGCGGCAGACTTTATATAAAGGGTGGTCGCTAGCCAGGCGGACCCAGAAGGGATCCTACCACCAAGCAGGTAAAACTGAGAAGCTAAATACCTTATAATGGAACTTAAACGGAGGTAGCGACTGAACGACGTAGTAACTGGCTTATAGCCTCTTCTCGGGTACCTCGTAAATAAACACAGAGCAGACAGACAGACGGTCGACAAACACATCTCTTCAAACAAACAAACGTTAAACCCTTTGAGGTTTCACAAAGGAAACTTTAATGACATCTTGTTTCAATAAAAATTGTAATTAAAATATAGAACAGGTTTCATTTTGATTGTTTGGTACAGAAGCTGCTGAAATTAATCATTTTTAAACAAAATTTCGTTTCCAAAGCTCATATTATGGAAAGTTATACAGATTTTAAATCTGCTGAAATGTAGATCGTTCTGTATGAGGCATTGACAGTGAATTTAAATTAAAAAGTTATTTTAGTTAGCACAAGAAACAGAAAAATAAATAAAGTAACTACAGCCGAGTTCCTTTTCCTCTTCCTGGTAACTATGGCTTTTACAATTCATTTGTCAGCAATTCGTATAAATCCAAGAGTCAGACCAATCGGTAAAAAAGGCTCCTACTGTATAATTGAATTTCTTTTTTTCCATTACATTACCTGCCGTAGTCGATGTTCCAGAAATAACTAACACTACACACGGCTGCCATAAAAAAGATTTTTCCAATCATCAAACAGAATTTCGGAAGTTCAAAGTACTAGGCGCGCATAAAACTAAAGGCGGTCCCACCCATCCGTGATTTATTCAGGCTGTTTTAATGCATTTTATAACCAGCCAGTTTATTGGGGAATCGTAAAATGTAGTGGAAAAATACTACGGTGTAAATAGTTACGATTGAATGTGCAAGAGGTGGAATAAAATGCAGTTTGGTTTACTGTTGCATTGGGAATTCGTTGTTCATGGTGAATTTGAAATCGGAGAGCTCTTCTCGTTTTATGTTATCCCAGCTCGTTTTTGATGCGACACTGTAGGTTTCAATCAATACTTTATTTATACTACCAGAAAAGAATAGAGAGATCAACTGGGTTTAAGGGACTGCATATCGGTATATTTTTTTTAAATAGTACTAGTAAAATTTCAGTTCCCTTATTAGTGTACTGCTTCATAAAACACAATACCTGTACAAGTTATTAAAATCTAACTTAATTATATCAGTACCCAAATAATGTATAGGTACTGGATTACTTTATGTAGATGTTTTTAGTACAGAAATATTTTAACCTATTTAATTTCTGTACCGAAATGTATAGGTCAGCATATGTCCCTACGCTCATAGGCTTCAACTAAACTATCGAACATTCTACAGTTATATAAAAATAAATTTTTAATATCAATATTAATAGTAATACCGGAAAATTTCAGTTAACTGAAATAATATCAGTTATGCTACAATAATAAAAACGGTACACGAATTATTTAACGGTATGACGTCATACAGGAAAAAAAATGTACAGAAAATCAAACTGGTATGCAGTCCTTGGTTTAGACTTTCTTTTAAGGAGATTAATTCTTAATATTTAGTTAAGTAACTAAATAGTAAGAATTAATCTTTATTAATATTATTGTATAGAAGAAACACATCTTCACCATTTACTTTGATATCCAATCATAATTCCAAATAGACCTTTTTGTTCCATAGAATATTTATAACGAAAGCGCAGGGGATCAAAAGACCCTCAGGTGACACGGCGTGAAAGAGCTAATACTTATCACTAATATATAAAACTGAAGTTTGTTTTTTTTGTTTGTTTGTTTGAACGCACTAATCTCAGAAACTACAAGTGGGATTTGAAAAATTCCTTTTGAATTTGATAGCCCAACTCTTGAGGAAGGTTAGAGGCTATATTTTATCCCTAAATTCCCACGGGATCAAAAGTTACGCGGGTAAAACCGCGCGCGGTGGCTAGTTTATAAATGAGGATTAAAGCCCAACTAAACCTTATTAAACATTGGAGAAAGAGATATCAATGTTTTATTAACCTCTGATTAACAGGCATACTTGTATGCAGCTACTTAATTATGGAGCTGATTTGTGTTCAGGTTTTTTATATCTAAAATCTTGTCCGTAGCAGGGACCGGTACCGCTTACCCTTAAAGAGGTTTTTGATTGGGTTTTTCATAGGCTTGTTTTAAAAAACCCTATCAATTTGGTAACCGTATCGAAGACATACCCTAATTTAAGGCTTACCATATCAATAGAGTTAGCTTCATGTAAGCAGTAAGCCTATCGAAAACCCTATTGAAGGTTACCGATTCAATAGGGTTTTAAAACCTGCAGGCAAATTTAATCTCTAAGAATATCAAATTATCAAAAATATCACCATCTATTCAATCTCGCACTTCGAATTATACTTCCGAATTCAACAGCATGCGCGGAAAAGAGATAGAAATAGGCAACCCTATCACAGGGTAAGCGCATCCGAAAGTAGTTAACTTTATTCAAAGTGTTACCACGTCGATAGGCTTACCATATTAATAGGGTTACACTTCCATATGGTAAGATTTTGATAGGGTTACCCTATCAATAGGCTTAGTCAAATAAAGGGGTTTTCCGGTGTCCCTGGTCCGTAGAGATTATTTTTGCTTTATTTGGTACTCAAAAATTATAGCAGGAGCTAGTAACAGACTAGGTATATTGTTTCTTAAGCGATAATAATGATTGAATTAACAAAGTGCCTTAAAACTAACACAAGCTTATAAGCGCTACCTGGAAGATTACCTTACTAGTTACTAAATAAAATATACTTGTTACGAAGATAAAATGATCGCCATTCTTTACTTTGAAATTACACCGATGTCATTACTACCTACCTAATGACAACCCCTAGACCTAATAACTTGACTATTGTGTACCCCCTAAGTATAACAATTCACTTTAATTATACAAAAACCGACCCTAATATAGTTCAGTTCATTCATACTTAGTAACGAAACTCGTTCCCACACATTACATTTATTACCCAAATATTTGACCACTGAATAAGTGTGCCGTACAGTGTAAATAAGCTATAACCCAAAATGCGGTCGAAGTAACACGTAGCGAATATCGCGAACTATAATAACAGGTGGGTCCGAAGTTTATTGTCTACCAAACCTGGGAATTCCTTTTTAATACCGCACAGCCACAGTTGACCGAGAGAGATAACGTTATCTGAGTGTATAGTGCTGTCTCTTCCGCTCGACTGCAAAGTTATAGATGCAGGGTGCTTTTAGTTAGACCATTATGATTGTTTATTATATCACACCGCCTAGTATTTTATTGTCCCCTGGTACTTTGGTACATTTTTATTCACTTATATGCGATATTTGTTTAAAATATGAGCTCTCCTATGTTTATGGGTCTTTTTTTCGTTTGTTTTCAGGTAAGAGCCGGATTATTTATGGGAGAAGATTTCTCTGTACTCTATTTTAATGGTAGAGACGATGATAAGTTGTCGTGATATTCGTCGGCGAGTGAACGTTGGTGAGTTATGTTAGAAGAGACAGTGTTTTAAGTTTGCGTATGTGTTGTTTGTTTCAAATATGGTTTTAGGAAACGATTCCTGTTCATATCAATAGACTTTGTCTAAACGGTTTCGTTAATACAATAAAGATTTTACATGAATGCGGTGATTATGAACATGGTACGTACTTAATTTTTCACCAGAATTCCCTATAAAACAATTACGAGACATTACTACACTTTGCCCGCCGCGCTGCCTCAGTCAACACGCACACAGCAGTGTCCCCGCCACACGCACACCACCACTAGCGTTGCCAACCATACTGTTATTACTACATTATACTGTTTACTGTTGAACAAAAATAAAGTAAACAAAATACTGTTTTGAGCATAAAAAGCTTTATATGCTAGACCTTAATTAATAATTTGTGCAAGAAGCTCTAAAAATATGTGTTTGAATAATTTAATAAATTGAATAATGTTTATTTTCCATACTACTGTTTGATTATTCTTTTCAGACTTACTTAGGGCGGCTTGCGTAACATTTGGTCTAAACAGAATTTAGTTAAATGAGTTTATCTTGCTAAATATGTTTAGCCTAAATACAATAAAAAAGGTTTGACAGTTCGTTAAACGTGATTAGTGCCAAAATTTTTGTTGTGCAAGACGCTAATTATAGTTAGCAGACTAAATGCGTTTACGTCGCTCTTAAACTGTATTTAACGACGATGCGCAAGCCGCCCTTACACTTTATTTCTAGAAAAAAAAAAAACTAGCAACCCTAACCACCACCCGCTATGTATCTATTGTAGTACGCCTAATGTAGCCATGCGTTACGTAATGAATTCTTTAACTTTCGGTTAAGTTTACTCAGTAAATAATTAATATTTTATTTTATATTATTTTTTCTCTTCATGTATGATCTCAAATTATCTCGTCCTCGAATTTCGAAAGTGACCCACCAGTCACCCTGTATAACGACTAGCGTATATACGACATCCCGACCGTCAAGAAGAACCGTCGGGCTGTGGGCCGCGGCCTGCCATCCCTTTTCTTGGGAGTGGGAACAAACAACCGTTCCTGCAAATTTTCAGTATATGCCTCAAAAACATACAAAACTGAAACATTCCTCTTTAGTATAATAAAGCGTAGATAAACAACATAATAAAATATCTCCACTTACTAACATTATAAACTAAGTCACAACGAAGCAATAACAGCATTGCTAGCATTCATTTGCTCTAAAAATAACTTTAACAAGCATACTTTGCCGCTGTGCACTTTGCTCATAGTTTTTCATAATAACCTCATTTATTAAGGCCGTTTACGCTCGGGCTTATATTAAAGCTTAGAATAGTTATGCTTTCATGTTATAATGCTGGAAGTTATTATGTAGTTAACTAACAGTTTTCAACCGACCGCAAAAAAGGAGGTTCTCAATTCGTTAACTCATAACTTTTGACTGGGTGAACCGATTGATTCTTGTTTCGTATGATAGAGGATACTTCCCATTTGGTCCCATATAATTCATTGAAATCGATTGGGTACTTCATGATAAATTTTCCGTTCGTTTATTTCAAGATCATTTACCTTGACGACCTTATATTACTTCAGCCAAAGTTTTGACGTAAAGTCAATTTTTTATTTATGCTTTGCATTCGTTGATTATTATCTCTTAAGAAGTTCTTGATACGAGGGTCAAACTGAAAGTTCTTAGAAAATCAAAAACAAAGCATTCTAGCAAGTTATTAGTTTTATTATAACTTTTCAAAATAGCGTCCATTCACATCAATACATCGCTGCATTCGATGGAACCATTGAGAAAAGCACCTTGCCCACTCGGCCTTAGGGGTCTCTTCGACGGCGTTTTGAAACGCAGCCACTGCTTCTTCGGCGTCCATAAAATGTTTTCCTCGAAGTTTTTCTTTTATTTTCGGGAATAAATAAAAATCGCAGGGTGCGAGGTCGGGGCTATACGGCGGGTGACCCAATAATTCCACGTCTGAGGTCGCCAAATAGTCGATCGTTTGCCTGGCGGTGTGCGACGAGGCATTGTCGTGATGAAGGAGGATCCTGCTGCGAGGTCGTTTCTCTCGAACTTTTTCCAAGACAAGTGGCAAACAGTTGTTAGTGTACCACTCTGCATTAACCGTTTTCTGATCCTCTAAGACAACTGTCGCGTAATGACCTGTCTTTCCGAAGAACGAGGCCACCATCTTTTTTCCAACACTTCCACCTCTCTTCACTTTAGTTGGCAACTCTTCGGAAGGAAACACCCACTGAGCAGACTGTCTTTTGGTTTCCGGATCATAACAGTAAATCCAGCTTTCGTCACCCGTTAGTATGTCGAACACAGCATTTGAGTCACCTCCGTTAAATTTTTGGATCATTTCTCGGCACCAATCAACACGGCGGAGTTTTTGAGCCTCTGTCAAATTATGCGGTATCCAGCGGGCACAAAGCTTCCTGACCGCTAAATGTTCATGGAGGATTTTGTGCACTTGACTCATACCTATGCCTAGACTTGTCCGAATCTGCTGATAGGTCACTCTTTTGTCAGTCTCTATCATACGCCGCACAACACTGATATTATCTTCAGTCGTCGCTGTAGAAGACCGTCCCTCACGCAAATCATCGGTGAGATTAGTTCGACCACGTTTGAATTCATTAAACCAGTTGTAAACTGTGGCACGAGATGGGGCTTCATCGTGAAAAGCCAATCGAAGTCTATCATAACTTTCTTGTTGACTTATATGACATCGAAAGTCATAAAAAATCATTGCACGAAAATTTTCTCGGCTTAAATTCATTCTGACGTGCACAGACAATTTTCAATTTGCCGCCAAATCGTAAAACAAATGACAAATGAATGAAATGAATACTCAATATTATTGGTAAAGAGTTCTATTTTCAAAATTTAAACTTATTTTTTTAATATAATGCTTCTAAGTTGCCAGTTCTAAAAACTTTCAGTTTGGCCCTCGTAAAGTAAAACCTTATCAGAAAGTCATTTCAGTATTATCAAACGTAACCAAAAAATTTCATTGATTACGTTTGATAATACTACGACGTTGTACTACAAGATGTTTTGTAGTAGAGCGTAGTCGCCTTTATCGTAATGGATTTATTAATAATTTAGAGTGACCATCCTTTGCTTAATATTATGTTAGCGAATATATTAATTTCCTCTTAAAAAAAACTTTCATTTCCATAAATTATACTTATGGTTTAAAAAAATTTGACCGGTGATTAAAATAGTCCTGTATTTTTTAAACTCTCAATGTAAAGCCTTAGCTAAATTGAAATCCCCACATAACGTGAGCCCCCATCACAGAGTAGGTTCACTCTTTACGACGGAGAGAGGTGTCTTGGAAGCCAGCCAGTATGAGAAGCCGGGACTCTGATGTGGTTGTTAAAATACTGAGAGGGATTGATTTGATAACGTCAACATATACTTCGGCTTTAACTAGTTGTTGATCTGCAGTGCAAGCACAGAACTTTCTCGACTCGTATGTTTACAAATGTTCGTATAGTATGGAGACGGCTTGTAAGCAATTTGTTTAGTTTATTAAATCACTGTATATTTTCCGAATAAAATAAAATAAAAAATTGAAATCTATCAATTGCCGCACGGCCAGCTTAAATAAATGTGTGCCTTGTTAATTTTGAATGTTTCTAAACATGTTGTACTCTTAAGGTGTCTGTACACACCAAAGCCGCCGGCCCGGCGGCGGCACGAACCCGGCGAGTTAATGCCGGCGGGTAAACCCGGCGGCTTCTACAAACCAGCCACGAACATGAAATTCGCGGCATCGTTCACAATTAGTGACTACCGAGTGTTCGGAGACCTTGCGCGTGTTTCGAATTATTACTACGTATGTGTGCAAGGCGTGCCGCGCGCGGGCGCAAGCCGCCGGGCCCCGGCGGCTTTGATCGTTTCAAAATCAGGCCGCCGGCCTTGCCCGCCGGGTTCGTGCCGCCGGGCCGGCGGCTTTGGTGTGTATACACCTTTAAATAACTGTAAAATAATAAATTACAATGTTAGGTACTAAAACTTGCAACCGATTCCATACTATACGAACATTCGTAAACATACGAGTCGACAAAGTTCTGTGCTCGCATCGCTGATTTGCTACAGGTATTTTCGTTGGTATAGGTTTTAGTGACGTCATGGATGTTTGTAAGTTTATTAAGTTTATTATCTGTTATATAGTTACCCATTGTACAAGTTCTTAATGATACGTAATATAGCCTAGATAACGTAGTGAGACTGTTAGGAATATTTATTCATTTATTTTATGAAAAGACAGTTTTTTATTCACCCGTGTCTGATCGAGGTTGAGGTTATACGTAGGATTAGCTACCGTTAAGAGAGACAATTAAACTCCTTTTTCCTCTTGAACCGTCACTTAGCTAAGATTTAGTTCCGTCATAAATCCCAAATGACGTGATCACACGAAATATAAAGTACCAAGGCAATATAACTCGCAGGAGTCATTTCGCAGCGTGTACACGAAAATGAGTTATTGTGTTCGCAATTCGAATTTAGTTTACAAACTGAAAGTGAGCCGCTTCGTTCGGGTGATTCGTTTGGTCTTTGTTCTAGGGCTGCGTCAAGCGAAGCGGGTGAAAACACAGAAGTTACCTTTCTCGTTTGCAATTTAAAGTTATCATATTTTAAAAACATACTTAAGTTCATTGATTCAGAATTTAATGTCACTTTTACTGACGGCTTTAATGTGAGTCAAAAGAAATGACTAATTACACAAATATTCTAGCGTACAACATTTCATACCAAATTATTTATTTAGAAAAAAAGATAAGTAATGCTAATAAACTAGGTATCATATTACTTCCTCCCGTGTCACGCTAACGTATGACAGCATTGTCAAAAACACGCAGCTAGGTATGTACACTTACTTTAAACTACACGCAACAATAATACTCCTTAATATATTGTCAGAAGTGTTCTCGATTCATACGTATGAATTATACGCTGTGAATTCGGGTCCAAAGTCTTTTATTAATTTAAGAAAAATACTTCTTATGGTATAGCGGTAAGTGACGTTTTGTTGTACATTACGCATCTAACTCAGGTAACAGACCGTTAAATCTCGATTGTAATGGGTATTTCTGTGAGACTTTTAGGTACCTAATTGCTCACAAGTCAAGATATTTGATAAGTTTTTAGTGATAAGTTCTAAATTAAATGTACTTAGTAAAAAGTTACTTTTAATAATATATTATTTGATGAAAACTTTAATTATAGTCATAAGAGAAGCGAAGTTGTTGAAAATAAACTTAACGCAATATTTAAGTTTTAATTTCAGTATACATCCAGTAAGCAGAAAATTGTCAAAAAATAAAAAACGCGTAATAATTAATCATGATTAGGAATATGGATGGATAATAAACTTAACTTAAAAAATATGCAAACTAAATTCAAAACTGCCAACCCTAGCGCTCACCACACATTTTTAATGCAGACAGCGTTCCATTATTCCAACTTAAAATTCACCCTTGTTACCATCACGTAGAGGCGTTATCTCCTTGACAAATTGATTCCGACAGCTCACCGCTAAAATTACCTGGGTTATTATTATAAAGAAGTATTTAATTAAAGTCAAGCCAATAAGGAGACCATAGAAAGTTCGTTTCATATTGAACTTAGTCTTAAAATGGATGCTGTAATAATTAGTTGTTCTTGTAAACTGGCAACCCCTTTTCCTCACGTGTAGCAGGTAAAACACCAATGTTTCTGTCTTTTCCTCTGACGTTCACGAAAATTCGAAGTAATTCGAAGTTCGAAATTTCTTTGCAAAGGGTCTTTTAATAAGGACAGGTCGATTTCAAGATGGAATAAAACAGGAAAAAACTGTCTTTTAGGGTATCAGTTACTAATTAGTCGCTTTTTTATAAGATCGATTTGTTATTCGAACGTAAACATGGTTTTTGACATAAAACATATTTTGTTGAACACTTCCTATTCAATTCACAAAGTGTTTTATTTGTTTATATAAAAAAAATATATATTTGCAGTCACAAAACTAAATGGAAGTAAACACAAAGTAGGCAAATGTAATTTAAATGGTGAAGGCGTGTAGTTTTATGCATAGTGACTTTTGGTTTGACCACTTGTAAAGCTATATTGAATGCTCGTAGTCGCGTAGACTTTGTCGTAGACCTTGAACCGTAGATTCCGTAGTTACTTTATTTCGCAGGCTTTTGAAAATCGGTATTAGAGTTTAGTAATGATTAA
This sequence comes from Stenoptilia bipunctidactyla, assembly GCA_944452665.1. Lineage (NCBI taxonomy): Eukaryota > Metazoa > Arthropoda > Insecta > Lepidoptera > Pterophoridae > Stenoptilia > Stenoptilia bipunctidactyla. The sequence goes on from OX101745.1 coordinate 18,767,852, forward strand.
AGATTAGAATTAAATTGGTTCGTAGAAATATATCATGATGTTAAAAGTATTCAAGCTATAATGATATCTGTTTTGTAGATTTTTCTAAGAATACAAAATATTTAAAAAAAATTTGCACCATCATTACAAATTACACTGTTCAAGAATAAAAAATCGTACTGATGCGGTGTTTTCGCTAAAAAACGATTTCGAGGGTCATACTTTAATTAGAACATAGGATTGTGCATACAGAAAGACAAACATTGCCTTGTAGTATATATATGTTACGGTAATTGTGAGTAATTGAAGATTATTAATTATTATCAATTATTATTAATAATTACTGAATGTCGAGGTTAACTCTCTGTTTAACTCTGTTTTGTGCGATTATAAAAAAAAATAACCACGGAGGTTAATGCAAGATGCTCCCCTTTGCTTCGCTCCTTGTATTAACCTCCTAACCTAACTGGTCCATGTCGGTTCTGTGCAACCAGCTTCAGCCTCAGCAACCAAAAAAAATAATCATAATAATAGATAATTATTAATAATCTTCAATTATTCACTCTTACCGGAACGTATACATTAAATTAAAATTGACATCCATCCACATGTTCGTAAGTCTTAACTTTACCACCTTCTTAATTAGAAACATGTAGAAATCGTTCATCTAAATACCAAAAACATCCCCTTTCAAGTCACCCCTCCAGTCAAACGCGCGTCGCGTACCGGACAAATTCAATTAGTACAAGGGTTGTAACTTTGGGGACGGATTCATTTGGCAATGGTTATGCTTGCTGATGTGGTGTAGAGCTGCGAATTTAGGGGTTATAGAGGTGACGACAAAGTCTTGACATCTCACGCTGCGAGGAATCGCATAGTTCAAATCAAAACCAATATCAACAACATTAACACGGGGTCTGTGCGAAGGCGAGTTATTAGTATCTATAAATCCGGTTAAAAATGTTTCTAACACCAGTTAGTCACCAACGCATCTCAAAAACTATTGTAAAGTTTGGCACAGTTCACTGTTAATAGGCTGTTATAGATAGTTCAACTCAGTTGTGCGCGCGGTGCTATGTGTGGGTGCGTGGCCCTATGGGTGTGTGCGCTAGTAAATATACAACTTCTATTTGTGTGGCAGTGACGCTGCAGTCATCGTCACTGTACGCACACATAGAATAATGACAAGTCACACAAAGTCACTGTATACGTACAAGGTTTACCCACACATAGGGCCGCGCGCACAACTGAGTTGAACTATCTATACACTGTTTGATGACTGAAAAACTCTTGACACCTTTAATCATCAGATATTAAGGACCAAAATATTATTGTATTAAGCTTTATGAATTCCTTTTTATTAAATTTATTTTTATACTGAAATTATGTACGTGTAGGTATGCAAGATGTTTCTTTCTATTATATTTTATTGATATTGTTAAAGAAATGTTCATTTTCGGATTCACCTTTTCACAAAGTATTTTTAGTTATGACGCATCAAATATTTTTGTATAAATTTATTGTTCCATATTTTCTGGTTTTATATGGCGTTTTGACGTACAGGGCACTTTTTGAAATGTGTGTAGATGTAGACAATGTGTTTCAATATTCAATAGGAAACATGTTATTAAGTACAAATGCCGCTATGACAAACATAAATAAAAATCTATTAGTTATCGCGGCGGCGATCTTAAAAACCCGTTAAAAGGCGGGAGATTCTAAAGCGTTGATAAATAAACAAGGGGAGTATTCATTCAAAAGAAATGTTTTTTGTTATCATATTTTTATTCACATTTTACAATATTGTCGTAGTAAAAATTGTTTCGATTTCTTTTCTTCGATAAATGAAATTATTTTTAATAAACATAATGTTTGTGAGAATAAATAGATTCAGGTTTGTTACCCTTTTACGAATTGGTACACGAATTTAAAGCTCATTTCATAGCATATACTGCCTTAAGTTTTCGAGATTCATACTTTTAAATAGAACACTTTTTATCCGAATTTATCGCGTAAAATTTCATTTTAAATATTATCTCTACGTTTCGCTGTCTTTTCAGACCCCACGGTCTCTTGTGATCTGATATTCCTATAGCATTGGTAAAGGAGCGAGAAAGCAGTTGTCAGCTCTAATTATGTAAACATAACTCTGTGTCTCCTCCGTTCGGGACGAGATGCAGGTCGTTACCAGCTCGCTAATTGTCTCATTTGGATATTTGTTAGTCTACATTCTACAATGTTCAGTTTTGAATGGGAATAGATTTGACATGTTCTGCTGATGAGTGTATACAGGGTGTCCCGCCAACCCTATATAATACCTTCACGGAGGTGTTCTAGTACCCATAAGGATTACAGAAAAATATAAAAAAAAGAAAAATTCTAAATGTCATTGTTCAAATTCGCCCTGGCTTCAGGCAATCTAGATTGTTAATAGTAATTATTTATTTATGTTATTGAGTTGGTTACCAGTTTCTATATCGAACGGACAATTTATCAAAAACAGACATTTTAAAAGTATTTTATCGAAACTCTTCAAATTCGCCGACATATTGTTAAAATGATGTCACTGTTATCACAAAATTTACTTTAGGGTTGAACTACTATTTTTGTCTCTCTTTTTGCTTTTTTCAAAAATTTAAATAAATTTTGAATTTTTCCTTTTTTATATTTTTTCCTCCGTGGATTCCTCCGTGGAACGTATTATATAGGGTTGGCGGACACCCTGTATAAGAAACCCCTATTCTACTTGAGCTATTACTGTTTACTATAGTTTCGTCCATATAATACAATGTCTAATACAATGTGTACAGTTCGCTACTTGGTTGTAATAAGGTTAAAAGTCCAGTGTAAATTTATACATCTTATTAAATGTGACTGTATGTTTGGAATAGCCATACCGCATCTGTTAGGGGAAGGAAATAAATTAATTATCAATAATTATAGTAATAATTTCAATCCGATTGATTGAAAGAAGATATAGTGACTAAGATTGAAAAGGGTATGCTACGGTGGTTTGGACGTTTGGAAAGGATGAATGAAAGATTTACGAAAAAGGTGTACAGAGCAAGAATGGATGGTGCTGTCGGAAGGGGCCGCCCTCGGCGAACGTATACCGATCAAATTGGCGACATTCTTATAAAGGGCCTAGTTAAAAGTATCCGTAACCGGCGGTCATGTATGAAAAGATTAAAGAACGTGGAGAAAGCGAAAGAGGCATGTCTGGATCGAAGCAATTGGTGTTCCCTTGTCTCTGCCTACTCCAAAGGGAGACAGGCGTAAGGTTATGTATGTATGTATAATAATTATTATTTGGCCTACTTATCACTACACGCCTCTTGGCGGAAAAGACCCGACAATCGGACCAGTCGGTCGGGTATCAGGGCAGGAGAGAAAGAAACCGGCGAACGGTTCGGGCAGTATTAAGCAATACCGCATTCTTCATACGTACTGGAAGCGAACCACTGCCGAATAAGTGGGTCGTAAAAGGCGAAAAATCTGAGTAGCTCCAAAAAGTGGTGGAAGGACCCCTTTCTGGGTATGTACGTTTGTTATGGTTTAGGTATTTTATGTACGCTTGCATGAATGCTGGTCCGAGCTCCTTTGCGACGAAATACAGGACATCATTGGGAATCGGTCTCCTAGATTGATGATGTCCTCGAGACTCTTCTCATCCTCATCCCTACGTCGTCGCACAGTGGGAAATTAGCGGCCTTTATTCCAACGTCTCTAGTTTTTAAAGTACCTACGAATTTTGTCAAAACATTGATACTTTTTGACACTATGTATTCTTGTCCTATAGGATTCTAATTGTGATTATTTAATTTGTACAATACTTAGCTATAAATTTGTCATTTAAAGAGTATCTTATATTTTGAAAACTAAACTATGTTACTTCAAGATGATAAAAAATAATATTGACGCGGTTTCCTCATAGACTCTTACCAGTTAAATTGATCTATAAAATGCTTTTTTTCAACGCTCATAAATTTAAACAAAAGCACCTAATAACAATTCAAGGCAAGCTAATTTAAAACACCTATCAATACTGTACTTTAAGAAGCGAATGATCGCGTAAAATCTCGAATCGAATGGTAAACAATACGTTCGCACGTCTCGCGCAGTTGTAAACACACCGAGGAACCATTGATCTCAGTATCAAAGGTGACTTTCAGCAGCTTTGGAGTATTAATAGACTGTATTAACATGAAAGAGTTGCATAAAAAGAATAAAAATTATACAAAAATATATGATTTATCGTGAGAGAACGAAACTGTAACTGCCAAGCGAAAAAATCTGAACGAACAGTCTTTAAAAAAAGTATCGAGCTGCCATCGGACTTTTCAGTCATCGTTCCGCGATTATGAGGCTGCAAACTGGACGGCAGCGACAGCGAGAGCGACAACGGCGCCGGCAGCGATGCGGGGAATATGGGTTGCTCTCGACGCTAGCGGGCGTGAGAGCGATTTGTGGCGGTTTCATACAAACTCAATACTTTCTATCGTGTCGCGGAAATCGCTGCCCGCGCCTTAAGAAAGCTGTTCCTTAATAATCGCGGTCACTGCCACAATCATCCGTAATGGATAGGCATAGTGCCCTATGATGATGATGATTTCGTAAATCCCGAATCCGACTGAGAGGTAAACAAAATTAGTGTAAACAAACACAAGGAAACATTGAACTCGGTATCAAAGGTGACTTTCAGAAGCTCAAGAGTATTAATAGATGATGAATTGACTGCATTAACTTTACACGTTTTTAAAATAAGGACAAAAAATATGATTTATTGTGACAAAACGAAAGAGATACTGCCAAATAATTATGGATATTTGGCAGTATCTCTCGTAACTCGATAGCCGTTTCCCGCAACTTACCAGGATAAAATGTATCCTTCCTGTCTGTTATTTTCTTGTTTGAAACTTTTCAGCCAGCTTCAAAAAATATTACTGTATAGACGGTTTGATTGGTTGAGAGAATTGGATGAGACTGGCCGCAAAAATATTCGCGATTTTTGTTTATTATAGGTAACAAAGGTTATCTTCTCTTTAAAATACATTTTTCTACCAGCTAACCTGTAATTTTTTATCATAAATTTTCCTAAAATATTAATACTAACATTTTAAATTTAATTTTTAATTCGACGTTTCGGTGTTTTATAGTCCCCGCAACATATCCAATGACTGAACACAACACAAACACTTTATGCCTGTTGTGATCCTGGTGCATTTCTCTTTCACATTAGCTTTGATGGAAGGAACTCATGAGGGTTCGCCTGATTAGCGACCACTCTTCATATAAAATCTGCCGCAAAATATGACCGGTGAAAATATGATATAAATGTGTTCCGGCAATATTTTATGAAGAGACAGTTCTTTCCTAAGCGCGTGTGCTGTCATCTTCGACCTCATCCTCACTTACCATCAGGTGAGATTGAGGTCAAACACGGGCTTAGTCTACATATAATAAAAAAGGTGACTTTTATAAGCTCACAATACATCATCTATTAATACTAGATGATGTATTGACTACATGAAAAAGTTGCACGACGAAAATAAAAATGACTTATCGTGAGAGAACGATTCTGTAACAGCCCATTACCACATGATCCGTTTTACGGGATACCTTTTTTGTATCGTAAATACGTATAGGTACTGAATACTATGCCATATGTGAAGTCGCTCATACAACTCCACGCGCCATCGATGAAAAAAAAAACGTATCCGGTAAAACGTTACGTCCCGTAAAGCGGACCATGTGTGAACGGGCTGTAACTGCCAAGGAACTGTGAATGAACTGTCATTATATTTTTGATAATGACTCATTTGCCGTTTCCTGCAACTTATCAGGATAAAATGTATCCTTCCTGTCTTTTATTTTCTTGTTTGAAATTTTTCAGCCTACTTCAAAAAGGATTAATGTAAAGTCGGTTTGACTGGTAGAATTCGGCTTACAATGTCCAAATATAAATTTGTGATACGATAGATTGATAAAATGTGTTTATAACTATTATAAAGAATACAGCGGTGCGAGCACAGGACTTTATCGAATCGTATCTTTACGAATCTTCGTATAGCATGGAGTCGGTTGCAAGTTTTTAGTAGCATTGTAATTTTTTATTTTATAGTTATTTAAGAGTACAACATGTTTACAAACATTCAAAACACACATTTATTAAAGCTGACCGTGCAGCAGTGGATAGATTTCAATTATTGCTTACAAATCGACTTCATACTATACTAACATTCGTAAACATACGAGTCGACAAAGTTCTGTGCTCGCACCGCAGTTCCGGCTTAGATTAGATATCTTTAAAATACACTTCAACCAGCAGACGTGTCACAGGAAAATGACATTAATGCTTTTATTATAAAATTACCTAAAATATGATGATACATAAATGAATAAAAGAAAAGATGCACGTTTTCATTCCTGGCGACCTGTACCTAAAATGAACTCTATCAAATCGTATATCTTACATTATACGGACGTTAGTTCAACCTGTTCAAAAAGAGCATTTTTGCATCCACTGATAAGAAGTTTCATTAAAGATTAAGCAACATATTTCCTTGCTTTAATTAAACCGCCTACTTAAACTGTCTCACCCCTAGGGTGTACAAGCACTTGTACAAGAACTTGTAACCCAGTTCTGCGAGATATCTAAGTAGGATCTAGTTGTTCGTATTACAGGCGGCTCTTGTTGAGCTCTTACGTAACGCAACAGGTCGGCTTGCTTGTGATTTACTTGGGTGCGCATTGTTTCACATATCTTTTCAAATCCATGCTTGCTTCCATGCTGGACTGGGAGCGAAAGAAAAACGTAGAATGTGCCAGCTGCTTCTTTTCCCGGGTATACTGTAAGTCAGTTAAGGGACAGAGGTTTTAAAGGCGTTTTTGTGGGCGATAGACTGACCCACTGTCACTACAATAGTCTCTCTCCGTCTTTATAATACCTCCGAATTTGTCGAACGAGACATCAGATGGTTTTGTAACCTCTGGTGTTCTGCCTACCCCATAAGGGATACAGGCGTGACGTTATGTATGCATGTATCTTTTCAACTCCTAAAATCGGAAGTCCGAAAATGTTTCTCATAGCATTTAAAATCATAATAATAGGGGCCTGTTAAATGAAACACTTTTTAACCGGATTTTTTCGCGTATATTTTACATTTTAAATTTTAACTCGACGTTTCGGTGTCTTTGCAGACATGTCGCTCGTGACCACGGGGTCTGCAAATATACGTGATAAATCCGGTTAAAAAGTGTTTTATTTAATAGTATGAATCGCGAAAACTTAAGAAAATATTAATATGGGCCTGATTTACTTACATGTACTGTATTTTGTTTATATTAATACTTTCTACTATTGCATACGACTGTATTAGGAGCGTTTGAACGCAAACAAAAAGTAAACTCTTTAGCAATATTTTGTAAAGTACTAGCCGGTCCCCGCCGTTACACCTGCATTACTCCCGTTCCCGTGGGAACTCCGGGATAAAATATAACCTTTCTCGATAAATGGGCTATTCAACGCAAAAATAATTTTTCAAATCGGACCAGTAATTTCTGAGATTAGCGCGTCATCCAAACAAACAAACTCTTGAGCTTTATACATTAGTATAGATTTAATTATAGATATTATTCTATTTGCCTGGTTAATAAGAAGATAGATAAACTAATGTGCTGTAGCATTGCAGTCGGCCATACATAGCTCAGCGTAATTATTGACTCACGAGAGTAAATCGCTGGTTTTCAGCTACTGCCTTGAGGAGGTACGCACGAAGTATTCTATCAAAATATGATTAAGAATAACGTAAATCAGCTTAAATTTAACTGTTATGATATGAAAAGTATCAAAATAATTGTGATATATGCCAAATAAATAATCTCCAGATCAAAAGAAATACATCCATTTCAATTGCAATAACAAATGTCTTATTTACAGTTCGTTATGTTTGATTTAATGCATGTTATAAATTTGTTCGTATTCTCATTACTTTACTGTATGAATGCTGGACTGGGAGCAAAAAAAAAACATAGATTGTACAAGCTGCTTCTCTTCCCGGGTGCACTGAAAAAGTCAGATCAGGTTTTATTGGCGTTTTTGCGGGCGATAGGCTGACCTCCATCACTTTCTCCATCATTATAATACCTCTAAATTTATTAAACGTATATTGTTTTATAGCCTCTGGTGTTCTGCCTACCCCATAAGGGATACAGGCGTGCATTTATGTACGTATGTACGGAATATTAAGCTCGTCCGTAAAAAAGCGTGTTTGCTACCCTTCTAGTTTAATAAATATAATAGCCCCGAGAATGCGGGAGGGTTGTTTTGAGTAAATAAAGGGCACAGGAAGTGAAATTACTATTTTATAACATAAAAAGTATGAGACGTTTGTATTTCATGACACCTAGAAAGTGATGCATGAAACATTATTCGTTAATCCACGTAAAACCTATTGAGTTGACGCTTGAAAGTACCAGGACTGCAGTGGTCAAAAGAGTAGACGCAACAACTTGACGATCTGTAACAAACAGTCTCCCGTCTTGTTGTACATATGTCTTTCAAATATAGCGTGGTGATGTCCAGCAATGTCTTATGAAGACACAGTTACGTCTTAAACATGGGTGTGCCATCTGCGACCTTATCTACACTTACAGGTGAGTTTGAGGTCAAACGCGGGCTTAGTAGATTTTCCCGTATTTTTAATTCCCTATAATTATTAGCATTGCGTGAACTAAAAGCTGCTCTTTTCAACCGACTTCAAAAAAGGAGGAGGTTATCAATTCATCGTGCTTTTTTTGTTTGTTACCTTTTAACTTTTGAGTGGGCGAACCGATTTGGATGAATCTTGTTTCATATAGAGAAGATACTTCGCAATTAGTCCCATATAAATTTCATCGAAATCGATTGAGTATTTTATGAAAAAAAAAATTAAATATGTATGAATTCGGAGATCGTTTACCTTGACGACCTTCTTCTTCAGCCAAATTTTTGACGTGAAGTCGGTTTTTTTAATGCTCTGCATTCGTTGATTATTGATTTATTTATTATAGGGAAGATTTACTGTTTATGTATACTGCCCATTATCCGACCCATGTTTTTATGCTACCTGAAAGCAGAAATAGAACGATTAGCCTGAAGGCTACACCTGCAACGGCACAAAACTAAATCGGCCCGAAACGCTCGTTGGCCACAAATTACAATTGAATATTTGACAATTGGGTTTTCGCCACATCCGAGCGTTGCCACAATTGACGGGTATTGTCAATCGGAATTAACCAAAACATAATAAAGTGTATTGTTGCAACTTGTCGCGGGTTAGTGCGAGTAAGGGTGTGTTTTTATTGGGAGTTGGGATTTGTTGCGATTTTTGTGTTACCTTGTTCATACCTTATACTGAGAGAAAGTATGGCAATAAGATATGTTCATGTTCAGTTCATGCGTCGCTTCTTATGAAACGTTTATGACTTAGCTTAGCTGATCAGCGAGGCGATTAATCAGTAATGCTTTCTTCAGTCATTAATTTTTCGGTTTTATTTTTCCTCATAGCTTTTGTGTAAATTATGAAATTAAAGCTAGTTTTGTTAATTCAAATGCGACAAAATTAAGGTTTCTTTCCTATTAATGTTTATGTTATTATAGTTATTAAGTTGTAAATTTAAGATAAATTCGCGTAATTGTAATCGTTTAGGTATCGTATTTGTATTTATAATTCGTTTCATATCGGTGATTAATTAGCCCACTATTACTAAGTACTATATTTTTATAATGCCATTTTTATATTGTTATAATGCCTATTGGTCTTCCTAAAATAAATAAATAAATAGACACAGAAATTAATGGTTAAAGGCGTACAGGATTGTATTTTGTCTTTCTGTAATGTTTATGAATTTGCATGAATTCTATCTATGTAGCCGGCACTGTGTTTTATTAAATACAGTAAGCAATATTTGTTTTTAAAGCGTCCCCCGATAATATAAGATCTGAAAGCAGATAACGGATCTGTCAGTCGTATTGTTGCCAAGGTTCCTGAAAAGGCACCGACACTTCGCGATAAAATGAAATTTAATAAAAGAATATTCGATAAATCACCAAAAAATGTCTTATTTTGTATAGCTGAAAATTTTGTTAAAACGTAGTCCCACACGCTTTATTTGCCAAGAAATAAAGCGGAAACAAAAGTATACACGGGGAAAACTACGTGTGGTGAAGAAATTGTATTTGACAAAAATCTATTTATTTTCTTTTTCACCTAATTCTTATGTACCCAACACTTTAAACCCGAATACATTATTTCCCATCTCCACTATGACTACGGCCTTACTTATAACCCCTACATTGCCTACATAATAAACATTTGACGGACAACCACTCCTGCAAAATGAGGCTTGATGTCTCTGCGCGAGTGTGCGTTAGTGTATCTGTGTTTGTGTATGTGTGCGTATTTGTGATATGTTTCATTAATGACTTAATGCAAGTTCGTAAACGTTTGCGCTTGGAGGGCTGACGTTAATGTTATTTGAGTTTGGAATGCGTCACTTGTCGGTTGGTGGGTAACAGATGTGCTTGGTTGTGGGTGTGTTTTAATAATTGAGTAGTAAACAATAAAACGTACCTATACCCGAACTATGTAGCCCCAACGTAAGCTTGTGCTGTGGTTAACTCGTAGCGAAACCAAGGGGTATTCTAGTTTACGTTCAGTTAAGTAAGACCTATCTAGAGCTCGAATCTAGGACCACAGGAAGCGTCCTGAGGTGGACCTAGGTGATGTATGTTTCCGAGCAATGGCGTCGATCCGAACCTATCTGAAAGATGTTTCTTTTATGACAGTATCCTAAAAGTCTAGTTGCCTCATCTGACAACGTTTGGAGATGTTTAAAATTCTGAATGAAACAAGGCTTCCTGAAAGTGTCCAGATTATATTTGTTTTATCATAAAGTAAAAAAAATATCGTTGGTGAAATATGGCTCATATTATTGACCTCTAATAATGGATAGTGATCGTGTCATTTAACATTAGGAAGGAGACTCTTACTAGGTGACCCTTAACAAAACATTTCCTTTAAAATAAGCCCTATTGACTTTATTCTCTGTGTTTAGCCTCCGTAGATTTATTCTAAATATCAACTTGGGCGCAATAAAAGTCTCTTCGAATAAGAGAATTGTAAATCTAACTAAATCCAAAGGGTAATCCGAAAAAGCAAGATTCACAGCTAAAGTGTTCATATGTCTAGTTTATTACTGCGAATGTTAGCCGGCGACCTTCGAGACCGATACGGTTTTGGAATATTAATGCATGCGTTTATCTTAGGGATGAAATGTTTTCTGCTATTTGTATCTATCAGTTGTAGAGAAAAATCTTTGTTTTTTTTTTCTCGTTTAAGGTATTTAGGCTACATAGGGTGGCCCAATTAGATCGTGTCATATGGACTAGTTTGTTAGGGACCATCCGGAAGGTGTTGAAGAATATCTGAAAAGCAATAAAATCCGGTAGAAATATCGAATAATATGTGCCTAAATTAAAATAAATTCTGAAAACTTGATTGAAAATGCGTTTGGGTCAATTTCGGAATTCGAGGACGCGATTATTTGAGATCATATTTGAAGAGAAAAAATAAAATAAAAAATAAATATTCATTATTTACTGAGTAAACTTAACCGAAAGTTAAAGAATTCAGTACGTAAAGCGTGATGAACGGAAACGGCTCACAATATCCGACTGTTCAACTAGGAGTGCATTCGAAGCAGGAGTGAAGATAAGAAAGCATCATCATCAAAATTCGTATGTATTTTCCTCCTATTGCGACCTGTAAAGTACTAGGCGTCCATAACTATGGCGTAGTAAAGCGGCCTCTAATCAAGCCAGCTCAGCCTCACTAATTAGTGCACGCCTATCGCGATTGACGCCCTGCGACGTCGAACTGCAGTTCGTGTGGAGAGATCGGGTATGAGGTCGACCAATTATGATCGCCTGGTGACACGACTTCTTAGTTTTAGCTCTGGTGGTAAAAAAACAAGTGAATGAAGAACCAAAATACCTATTTCATTAATAAATTATTTGACTCGTATGCATTGGATCCGTTTTTTTTTTTCAATTTTAATTCTACTCTTTGTATAGTGCTTGTAAACATCAAAAAATGTTTGGATGTACCGATATAAGATTCGTACTATGGAAAAAGCGTCGCGACTGCGATTATTTGAAAGGATTCAGCTGTGTTTGCCGTGGCGTCAATCTCAACTGAGTCAAAAAAATACGATGTCTGAGAAACCTGGCTTAGATTCATACATTGATGGCACAGATAACCAACATTACTTGGCGGTCTTTTCTTCCCAAACTTGTAAAAATAATTTTAAAAAAACCCCAGACAATCACACCAACTACATGGCCCTAAAGTAAGCATAGCTTGTGTTATTTATGGGATACCATTTAGCGAACTAGGGCGGAACCTAACATATAAATAAATAAACACCCAGATACGGATTATTTTTTTCTTGTTTCGTGCGGGAATCGTACCCGCAACCACCTGACGTCTGAGGCAGATAGGTTTACCCCATCGCCAAAGTGGTCGTCAAAACTTGTACGTTATCATCTTCCACCTCATTCGTCTTCTCTTGAACTTTATTAGGTGAGATTGAGATAAATCAAGGATTTCGTTACTGAATAAAAAACGATCGTATTTTTGAGTAATATTTGAAATAACTTTCCATTTATTTATTTATTTCAAGGTATTACTACACCGTTTATGTACAAAGTTAAATTCAACTTATATTTATTTTAAAAATAAGGCCAAAAGAGAAATACACTAATAGAAAGCAGAAGCATAAAATAATAGTATTACAACTAGATTTCAAACAATTTAGATCTGTGTAAATTGAAACAACCAAACATAAAATGAATGAAATATATAAAAAAAAATTAAATGTACATACAATTAGATAATTAAGCAATGTAAATAACAATTTCAAATTTTATATAAAAAAGAGCATATAATAATATTGATGTTAACATTAAGACAATCGAAATAGGAAACAAATAATATTATATAAATTACTAGCTGACCCGGCACACGATGTTTTGCCATATAAATAAAAAAAAAATAGATGTTGGCCGATTCTCATAGATACCGGATAAGCACAAAAAATTTCATCAAAATCGGTCAAGCCGTTTCGGAGGAGTATGGCAACGAAAACTGTGACACGAGAATTTTATATATTAGACAAACAAAAAATAAACAACAATAACAAGAACACATTTTACACAGGAGTAGTAGTTAATAAAAACATGAAAAAAAAACTAAGAAAAAGAATATTGACATTTTGTCGAACAAAACTAATCTTTTTTACCTATGAATCTGTAAATGACATTCGACCTTAGGGTGCTACAGTGTGTTTCAGAAAAATCAGACACCCCTTAATTCGTAAGAATTGAGTTTCTCAATAAGTTCTTTATGTATTGAATTGACAATCATATATTTAAATTCCCCAAATAAGCGAAATTCAAAGCATTGAAAGTTAATATTTTCCTAAAAAAAACTATTCTTACGAATTAAAGGGGTCCGATTTATTTGAACCACACATTACAACACTTTCTTTGCCGACTGTACTCTCGGCCGGCCCCTAATAAGTGGGAACTATCCAGCTCCACATAAGTCGAGATACAAGAATTTCATAACACGGGGTTTGATAGCTCAGTGGCGGTTTAGATGCATTCTGCGAATCCCATTGTTTGGTCTTACGCGGATCTAGGGCAAGATTGTGCTGGAAGCGACACATTAGTCTATTTATTTTACGAAAATAATGAAACTTTCATTATTAATACCTAAATAGTTTTGTTGATAACTATTTCAATGTAAGTTAATCAAATTAAGTATCAACTTTATTACAAAAGCAATAGCTATTATCCTTATATTTTAATTAGTGTTTAAGTCTCAAGAGCTCGATAAGGACAAATTTAAAGCAAGTGGGGCTAGAATTTTACATGCAAGTTGTAGATACTATAAAATTACGATAAAGTTAATATATGTAGAATGATCTAGGAGAAGACCACCAAGTTTGGGTCATTTCATTAAGGCGCTAGTCTTTTTTGATAATCTCCTTCGTTAGGGATAGGACTATCCTTAGCCGACCCTATACCAGCTAGAGTCTCTAATTTTCTTTGAACAAGTTGTTGATTTTCAAAATAATATTAAAATTGCGTTTCTTCACCTGACCTTTCTCATAAAACTGAAGGCTAGAGCATGCACTAGGCAAGCATATAAATCATTATGGCAATTTGAAGCGACCGACGAGTCGAGTGCGCTGCGCGCGGAACATTTGACAGTTACTGCTTAAGCCGTCGTATTGCTTGACAGGTTTGACGTTTTTGTTTATTCATTTAATATGCACTTGGTCGTTTCGGAATAATAAATCTGTCTAAGTTGAAAGGATTTTTAAATAAATAATTAGTTTTAGAGTTAAATACAAACGAAGCAATGTATTTTTAATTATGAGTTTACATTTTTATTTATTTTCAACCGACTTCCAGAAGGATGAGGTTGACAATTCGTGGTGTTTGTTGTTTTTTGTATTTTTTTTTGTGTCCACGATTTATTGGACAGTAATGATTCGATTTTGAATATTATTGTTTCATATTATAAAGGATACTTCAGAGGTGGTCCCATATAAATTTCATCGAAATCGATTCTCTACTTCTTGAAAATTTTAAAATGTTTTGAAAAAAATTGTTGCAATCTGATTAAATTTACACATTGATGACCTTATACTTCAGCCTTAGTTTTGATGCGAAGTCCGTTTTTTAATACTCTGCATTCGTTGATTATTCTCAATTTTATAAATATGTCCGTTATCTATCTTATAGCATCATTTCCTAATTATTTTATAAATAGCTAGTTTCGCACTAATTCGATTTTTTTAACAAGATCAAAGTTAAGCCATTATCATTGATTTTGTGCCTGTCTCTTCCACTACTCAAGATCCTTGTGATATCCTTTAATTAAGAACCGGAACAACGCAACTGAAGCCCTCGCGGCCCTGCATGGATATGTAAAGGGTAAATCTTCCATGTTGCCCTAACCGAGATTTATACATCCATCGCAGGGATAGATAGCTCACTGGGTTAGAAGGGCGCGGAGTTTTGCGTATTCTAAGCTATGCTCAATAAAAAGGAAATGAAAACTTTACATAAAATTTAATTAATCCTAATCATACATACATAACGTCACGCCTGTATCCCTTGTGGGGTAGGCAGAACACCAGAGGTTATAAGACTATCTGATGTCACGTTTGACAATATTGGAGGAATTATGAAGAAGAAGAGAGACTGTTGTAGTGAAAGGGGGTCAGCCTATCGCCCACAAATCGCCTTTAAAACCTCTGTCCCTTACCTGACTTTTACAGTATGTCTGGAAAGAGAAGCAGTTGGCTCATTCTACGTTTTTCTTTCACTCCCAGTCCAGCAATGGAAGCATATTCTTAAAATATCCGACAAATCAACTCGACAATCTTAATCGATTCGAGAAAAACTTCAAAAAATAGTGTATCTCTCTTGTTCACACAAGATGCGAAGTACCAGGCTTCCATAACTAAAGCGTAGTAAAGTCTAATGAAGTCGCCTATAACACCTTTGTCCTTTATCTAAATTCCTGTCCTGTATAATTCTGGACCAAATTATGAATCTCGGTATAACATGATCAAAGTTAAGTCGATAGGACCGTAACTGAATCCCTGGCGGGCCTACATGGATGTGTAAAGGGTTAATCTTTCTTGCTATTCTAACCGACATTTATACATCCATCGCAGAGATACACGCTCACAGGGTTAGATTCGAAGCTATGTTCAATGAAAAGGAAATAAAACTTAACATTAAATTTTATTAATCCGGATCATATTCTGAAATCTCTGTTATGTAAGTTTATTTTAATGTAATATAAAAGGTATGCCTTTAACCCCAAGCTACATATGTATACTTCCACATCTATGCCACATTCCTACATCCATGTTTGTCTGGAAACGATCGCTTACCAGCGATAAAACCGCCAATTGTATTTCAAAATTGTTATTATGTGTTTCCTTTTTTTGTACTTACTTATGGCATACAATAAAGTGTAACTAAATAAAAACATGTATTCTAGAAAGCATCACAAAATTTAGCATATCTCTTTTGTTCGTTTCTGCGAAGTACCAGGCTTGCATATCTAAAGTGTCTAATGAAGTAATAAATAAAGTCTAATGAAGTCGCCTATGATACAAGAGGTGTCATAGCAGTAAGTCCGGACCAATTTATGAATCTCGGAATAACATAATCGAAGTAAAATCGAAAGGAACTATAATCTGGCAAATAATTCAATGCAGTAAAATGACAGTTCCAGTGTTAGCCACTTTAGGGAAGAAAACAAGTAGTGATGCGGTTTAAGTGAATGAATGTAATTAGTTTTTAAATAATAATATCGTAATGTATGGAAAAAAATATTTAGGCTCACAAGATTTATGTAAAACGAATGACAAATACTCGTTGGTTTTGAATCATTCTCATTCAGTACTTACACCACGAAGTTTTTAACTGGTAATACTATTTTTCTATTTGACATTTCTAACTCTCAGTTTACTGCATTGAATTATTTGCCAGAGTATACGTAACTGAGGCCCTCGCAGCCCTGCATGGATATCATGTGTAAAGGGTAAATCTTCCATGTTCCCCTAACCGAGATTTATACATACATCGCAGGGTTAGATAGCCCACTGGGTAAGAAGGGCGTAGTTAACCTTTATAGAGATATTGAAGACCAACGTTTGTATTTTTATTTTATTTTATAAAACTTTTATAAAACTTCTGTAAAATCGGACCCCTATAGCACATTCCACCACCCAGCTCTGGGCCAGCCTGGTGGATTATAGCCTATACCTCCTCGTCACCCAGAGGAATGACTCATAGCTCTGTAGTGGGCTCATTTTTGAGTTATGATGAAATATAATGTTATCGATTAAAATACTAAATAAAATTGACCCACATTGTTAATTTATCTCTAGATAAACCCATTGTTAGATATTAAAGCATGAACATCTGTCTTTCATGTGTAACAAAGAGCATATCGAAAAACCAAAATAAACACTGTATTTCAAATTCGTTAAAAACTCCACGTGCACATAAATTCTTGAACAAAGAACTAGAAGCACACAACCGACAACCTTATAAATCGACTTTGCAACAATAATTTAATTTTAATCTATATCGTTAAGTGCTAATACTAACTTCCCGATACCAGGTACCGTCAGCAACGAACGCCACGTCCAACGAAACACTTAAAGCAATTAGTAACTCGCTGACAACAAAGTATGTGAATTACAAAATCCTAGTATGTCAACTTGTAGGTCTGGGACGTGATCTATTAGGGGGCTGGAGTGGCTGTTAGATAGTGGCTGAGCGGGGCAGGGCGCTTATATGATTTGCGTGTGTCGGTACAACGCTTAGGTCTCGGCTACAGTGTCTAATCCAAGGTTTTGCTAGTGCAAAAAGTGTAGACTGTCTGCAACCAAATTTCACTTGATTTGGGCAGTGGTTTAACGCGACCTTGGTTTGTTTTCTTGGTTGCAAGCTTTTTAGAACGAAGTTTAAAACAGTATGGATGAATTTTGGCGTTGATTGTAAACAAAAGTCACCTTGGTATGAAGCTTTGTTTTAAAAGCTGTCTAGCTGGGGCTTTAGAACTTAATGCCCGTCATGTGTTTTGGGCAGAAATGTTTCTGGTCTTAGTGGTCTAGTAATACCTCTTTTCAAATAAAAAAGGTTAGGAGCATGATTGAATGGATAATTTTTTTAAAGCTTTTATCCAAAAGTGTTGTGCAATCTAATTGTTTGGAAAATTTAAACTTAATCTATCAAGCTTTATTAATGTTTAAGAGCATAAATTCATATTCATAAATTGTTACGTTTATAATCATAGAAAATTTCAACCCGTTAGCTTTATTTACCTTGTGATAAGGCATAGGATGTTTCGTAATTTAGTAAGAAGTAGGATATTCCACAACTTCATGTATTCGCTAGCAAGTAGGATGTTTGCTAACTACACAGACTCGCTCCGCTTCGATCTAAGGGTTACTGACTTGAGGAAAAAGGGCGATCCACAAAATTAACTTTATGTCCTCTGCCTTTAGGGTAACGCGGACATGGCCGAGATTTTTCCCGGAAATTCCCGGGAATTCATGGGGTTGTAGTCTCGAATAACTGGCTCTTTGTTTTATTAATGTCAAAAGAAGTTAATGTTCAATCTATGTTTGCAAGTAATTTTTTTGTTGTGTGATTATCGACTTAGTTGATATGGGATAGAAGCAAATTCTGTTAATTTTGCAGTTTTATAAAGATTCACTTCGATTTAAAAAAATGTTCCTTTTTTAGACTGAATTTTTGGCTACCTACATAGTCACTTTCCAACAGGTGAGATGCAATTTGATTAAGTCACTTTTGGTGAATTATAAATTGTATTCACGCAGTGCCAAATGTCCTTAAATAAGCATAAAGCTTGTGTAATACTTGTGTAATAGGGTTGTTTTTTAGTCAATAGTCGAATTTAAATGTTATTTTTTTTTTATAAGTATCTAAACCCGCGTTTGACCTCAATCTCACCTGGTGGTAAGTGACGATGAGGTCGAAGATGAAAGCACACGGGTTTAGGAAGGAACTGGCTCTTTATACAATATTGCCGGAACACATTACCGCCGGAGCGGTAACATTTGGCGGCAGACTTTATATAAAGGGTGGTCGCTAGCCAGGCGGACCCAGAAGGGATCCTACCACGAAGCAAAAAAGCAAATTTTCTTTGATAAGTACCTGATTTTAATCCTGATTTTAATAAATCCGGTTAAACCTGTTTTATTTAATACATAACTTATTTTGCATAAATCGTTTCTATAAGTATTGTATAAGCAATTATATTTTAAATTGATTATCGTATTTTTAGTAACATTTGGCTATATTTTACTACAAATTTTTATGTTTTATTTACATTTTTCTTTTTTAATATTTATTGTTTGATGAGTTATGTTATTGAGTTAGGACATAGTAAAATGGAGTATGTTGCACTTGTTAACTTACTATACAGGGTTGATTTGTAGTCATTGGCCCAATTTTTTTTACACAATAAGTATCATTTATAGAAACGATTTTTGCAAAAAAAGAGTATTTTTTTTTTACAAGGAAATTCATTTATCCGCTAACATATTAACCAAGGCATGGTCACTCTAAATTACCATCAAAATAAAGATGACTACGCGGTACTACACACATGTTGTAGTACTACGTCGTAGTATTATCAAGGAAATGCCGCGTCGTAGTAGCTATGTTCATCAACAGCGACCATTTTTTTTAAAGTTTATTGTTTCATATTTCTACTTTTTTGTACTGAGCGACGCTAAAATAAATATGCAGGTACGTTTATATCGTATCAAAGAAACTAACATTTAAATTTGGCTGGTGACGAAAAATCAACCCTGTATAAGTACCTACCATATTCAGCAAATAATTGATTTCTTTCTTTATTTCTTTCTATAAATGATCCTTATTATATTAAAAAAGGCCTGTGACAAAAAAACCGAGACAATAGGTATAAAGGCTAATTCAATTGTCTTTGTTTTCATATTATATTATACATTAGGCACCCATATATCTCAATGCAATAAAAAAATCGCATTGTGCGGGAATAGAAGCCGCGACCCCTGGTTTAGTATAGTATCTTCTTATCAAGTCATTTCTATCTGAATGTTCGGCGAAGGTTTCCCTGCGGTCTCCCTATTAGAGATAGAGAGAACGGACGCATAGGATAACTTAGTTGAAAAATAACTCGTTAAAAATATCAAAATTCTTGGTATAAAATATCAAAATTAACGAATGCAGAGCATTGAAAAACCGACTTCACGTCAAAAATTTGGCTGAGCTATAATGTCATCCACGTAAACATTCCCGAAGTCATGCATATATTTTCAAAATTTAAAATTTGTAACGAAGTGCTCAACCGATTTTGATGAAATTTATATGGGACCAATTATTAAGTATCTTCTATCATATGAAACAATAATTTTCAAAATCGATCGATAGTTGTCCAAAATATCGTGTAACAAAGACACAAAAAGAAACAAACAAAAAACATAAAGACGAATTGAGAACCTCCTCCTTTTTTGGAAGTCGGTTGAAAATTCCAAAAGTTTTATTTATTATAAAAATATCTGATTCTGATGGACTACTGATGACGTCATAATTTTGTACCTACTCCGGTTTTAACAAGTTGTTGATAGTTGTTGAATAAGATATTACAGTAGACCAAGAGACAAATAAAAGCTGGCGGAAAAATTCTCTCGGCACTCTTTTTCAGTAAGAATTTATTAGAATTAATACAAATTGGTAGAATACAAATTGACCATGACATGAAAAATAAAATACACGCCTAAGTGTGAGAGCCAATGTCATGCCACAACCAAATTCCTTACATATTGCAATTAAGCTATGGATGCACAACACGAACATGACAATCTGGGACCAGAGTATTTAAACAAGAATGGAATAAAATAGTCATTATGTCATCAGCAAAGTTAGTAAAACATAAACTCTCTATGATACAATAATTCCTTACAGTTGCCTTAGTTCCCACCTTAATTGCAACTGTAAGCGCGTACCTGAGTCTATTTATGGTGTAATTTATGTAATATGTAGTTGTTATAAAAAAATAAATAAAATAAAAATTATAACAAACGTTCAAAAATGAAATGAAACTGATGGACAGATGGAGACTGAGACTTTGCTCATGACTAGGTTATCAAAAATCACCCTCTAACATTGATTTCACTGCTGATTTTTCAAAATCTTTTCACCTTTCACAATAAAACCTTCATACAGCTATAAGCCTAAGGCAAGGACAAAACTGTTCATCCACCTGCAAACGAAGTTACCTCATTAAACCTTACACTTTTTCTCGGAAACTCGCAAGTTAGCAACTACTCGACGAGTTCTGCCTTTGACTCGAAGTTTCGAGTAATGCAATTCCGATGAAGTTCGAAATAGTTGTGTTTATAATGAGCCGATGAATCGATGCTGTTATAATGTCTGGAGTTTTTACGATTGAAGAAATAAAACACCTTTTTAACCGGGCTCGGTTATATCTAGGGTTTCCTACCATACTGTTTTTAACAGTATAATACTGTTTTTCACTACATTATGCTTCCATGCTGGACTGGGAGCGAAAGAAAAACATAGAATGTGCCAGCTGCTTCTCTTCCCGGGCATACTGAAAAAGTCTGTTTTCTCTGAAGGGACAGAGGTTGTAAAGGCTTTTTGGGGGTTATAGGCTGACCCCCTGTTACTACAATAGTCTCTCTCCATCTTTATAATACCTCCAAATTTGTCAAACGTGACATCAGATGGTCTTGTAACCTCTGGTGTTTTGTCTACCCCATTAGGGATACAGGCGTGACGTTATGTATGTATGTATGTATGCTGTTTATTGTTGAACAAAAATAAAGTATACAAAATACCTACTGTTTTCAGCATAAAAAGGTAAACACTTTATATGCTAGACTTTAATTCATAAATTGTGCAAGCTCTAAAATTAAAACATTAAATAAATTGAATACTGTTTATTTTTCCAAAATACTGTATTGATATTGTTTTCAGGCTCACATAATATGTGCATATTATACTGTATTTCTAGAAAAAAAAAGTTGGCAACTCTAGTTATATAGCCTGACTTCCCAGTTCGCTTCAGTATTTCCTGACAAAATAGCCTTTTCTCAAAAGCTAGGCCATTGAATTTAATTACATACATACATACATACATACATAACCTCACGCCTGTCTCCCCTTGGGGTAGGCAGAGACAAATGAATTTAATTACATCTTTTCAATTAACATTCGATTTGCCTATACACATGCAATTTAAATGTTTTCTTTTGTAAAAATATGTTATTTTTCATTCATTAAAATTAAACTAGTGTGCGACTTATATTTATAGATTTTTTTCTGTTGTTTCAGGTTGGTGTTACAATTGATGAAAACGACTACAGCGGTTGCTTTGGTCTTAGAATATTGTATAAGAACCGAAAAATCCAAGCTTAAGTTAAGAGTGTGTTAGATTCGTTTTCCCTTGAAATTCCTTTGAAAATAACGTTGTTTTTCATATGGACCTCATTTTGATCACAATGGTCACGGTAATTAATAAATTATATTAAAACTTTGTATCATCCAGTGTTAAACATCTATAATTTAATATAATGAAGCGTAAAACTTAAAATAATATTTTTAAGTTTTGATTCTCCCTTTCCATTTAATTAAATAACAAACAAAATCTAAAACCGTATAAAACAATACGTGAAATTAAGGGTTTTCCGCCATCAAATTGAACCGTTCATATCAATGGTTTTGATCAGGTTACTTCCATTTCAACTAAAGGATAGAAGGGATAGTAGGTTGGTATTCCTTGTTAGACTTCGAATGGTGGTTGGATTACATAGGTAAGTACACTGGGCCAAGAAAATATAGGTATTGATTTGGTTTCATTGTCATCGAAATTTACGCGATATCACTGGAAGAGATGCATAAAAGTAATTGATAAGTTTTCATCTTACTTCTTACATACATAACTTCACGCCTGTATCCCTAATGGGGTAGGCAGAACACCAGAGGCTATTAAACCACCTGATGTCACGTTTGACAAATTTGGAGGTATTATTATGATGGAGAGAGATTATTGCAGTGACAGGGGGTCAACCTATCGCCCGCTAAAATGTCTGTAAAATCTCCGTCCCTTAACAGACTTTTACAGTATGCCTGGGAAGAGAAGCAGCTGGCACATTCTATGTTTTTCTTTCGCTCCAAGTCCAGCATGGAAGATATCTTACTTCTTACTAATATTATAAATGTGAAAGTTTGGATGTATGAAAGGCATAGTGATAGTGTACCGCCGGTAGTAGCACATTGGCTACTTTTTATCCCAATATTCCCGTGGGATACAATTACGCAAAATAGCTACTTAGTTATAGGTCAATTGTACATGCTTAACCTTTGTTGTAAAGGGATAAGACATTAATTCCAGCAAATAACATTGAATGTTTCTAAACAAAGGTTATAAAAACAATTTAGGCAACCAAATTGTATTTGATAAAGAAAACTGCAAGCAAAAATAATCTTTATCGCGTAAGAATCTGCAAGCGGTAATCAATCTTAGGGTGGTATATATTTTTTTTGGCTGACTGTACCTACATAGTTGCGTTATCGCACCCTTACCCGTATAGTACATGCTTTATCTGTTAGAGTAGCTTAGCGGAATTGGGGAAAAGGGAACATTTTTTTCGGTTTATTCTTAGAGTAAAGTAGGGATAGCAGATAAACTAAAAAAATATTTTTTTAAATAAATAGTATTTTTTTAATATTGTGAAAATGCAATCTATATCATTATTTCAAGATTATTGTTACTTGTCACCTTATTAAATGACATTCAAACTATACCTTAAGTCTTTAATGATATACCGAAAAAACATCTACGTAACGTTTCCCCATCTTTTGTTATGAATGCATAATTTTATTTGTTCGCTTCCCCTTACGACGTGCAGAATATAACTTAATCACATGGGAAAACAAGTTCTTGAATCTGATTATAGACACCATGTAGAAACTTACTTACTTTATGAACATTATATGAGTTTCATGCGGTTTCGCTATTCTATTCCTATGCTATTCTATTCCTGATTTATTTATTTAGCCTTCTAATGGTACACGATTTTTAAATAGTTTTTGAGTATATTATGTACACACAAAAATCTAGTCTTTCCTCACTGAGGGTTGTGACTTTCTCCCCTGGGTGACTAGGAAGCTATAGCACGTTCATTAAAAAAAAACATTACTCCTACAAGAAAAAAATAAACTTACCTAGATAATCAGTATAAACATATCTTATCCTAAGTTATCTATACCATTTCGGTGACAAAAAGAAAATATCGTATTTTTTTTGCCAACTGTAGGTACTTACAGTTACACCTGAGAACCACATAGGAGACGAACATGGGGACACACTTATAACAAGTCCGTGTCAACCCTGTTGCTAACTCAGCAATCATCGTTCAGCCTGTTGCAGGCGTGGTTATAATATACGGTACACGAGCTCCTACGCACTAGCGTTTGGTCGCCTAGGCGGTTCGTTTAAGCGGCCCAACGAAAAAAAAGATGGCACATTGAAATGTTTTTTCTTGAAATGTTAGCACGTTAACACGCCGACATAATCGCGCGACACCGCTCAGATATTGAAATCGTTTCAAAAATCGATAAATAAATAATGGTAAATGCCATGTATATTTTGAGCAACCGAAGTTCGAACAATAATGTGAAGATTGTATTTAAGTTATTTCTAGGCATATGCATTTCATATCTACGTGGTAATTGAAGAAAAAAGTATTTTTGTAGAAGAGTTTTTGGAAAAAAATTTTTTTATTCAAAATCATTTAATCATGTTTTTGAGCAATCAAAGTGTTGATAAAGATATGAATTTACACATATCAAAATTTCAGATCCGTTCGTCTTGTCATATTCTCATAGAATGCGATGAGAGTCAGTAAAATTTTTTTTATATGTCGCCTTATCGTGGTTTCCACGCGGTTTCTTCGCGATTGGCCGCCATAGCGTTCAGCGTGAAAGTTTCTTGGCCCATGGCGCCGATAGCTTGTGTTATTTAGTTTTATTCCCTAAAACAACGAAAGAAAAAAAAATGTTACTAGATTAATCCAAATAGCTTCTCGTTGTTGAATTTCAACAATTAATTTCTCTGTGTCTTGTTCATGGCTGCGACTCACATACAAATTCATCGGCGGTTCGCCACAAACTAAAATCTCCAGTGCGTATAAAAAAGATGGCTGCCAGCCGCGAAGCGGGTCGCAACTCTCCATTCAACCACCGCGGCTGTAACTTTGTGGCGGTTTAGTGCGTACAATCACAGGCGATTGCTTATTAAACTGATAATCAACGAATGCAGAGCATTAAAAAAACCGACTTCACGTCAAAACGTTAGGTGAACTCTGAGGTCGTCAATGTACAAATGTGTGCTCCGATTCATTCATATTTTTTCAAAAATTTAAAATTTTTCGAAGAATTTTCAATATCAATCCATAACTGTCCAAAAAATCGGGTACCAAAGATACAAAAACAACAATACACACGAATTCGGTCGGTTGAAAAAGCAGTAAAAGGCCTTCCAGACGATTGGACCCAACTGCCAACAAGCGTGACCTTGGTCGGATCAACCGAAATTTGTATTTGTTCTACACGGTCGGATGGTTGACTCAACTTGTCACTTCTCTCCGGACTTCGTAGCGTAAACACGTAGGTATCTATATGATTCCGTGTGTTTTGAAGCAACAAAAGATCGGCTTAGCGTTAACTTTTTTATGTTTGAGTGAAGTAGAAAAATAAAGCAATTTGTTTAGAAAGAGAGCATGTAATTTTTATAATAACAATCTGACATTTCATCTCAAAATTTTAAAATTTAGAAAAGAGTTGCAACAGAGAGTTAGAGTTTATATAATAAATACCTCATTACTTTAGTTTAATTTTTATGTAAATCAATTGTTTTAGCTATTGTTACTACACACTTTTCTGTATTATCAAACTGTGGAAACTTCGCTAGTTAATGTGTTATTAATGTGATTAAATTTACGTGCTATTTGTAACTGTTTGTTTCCCAAATAAACATAAATAAATAAAATAAAGAAAAAGAAGAAAGTGGATGAAACTGTGGCTGAAAGAGCGAATAATTTTTATTTTTATCTTTATATGTTTCGGAACTAGAGTCTCAAAGACATGGTAAATCAATATACAGACATATAAATTCAGTCAGAATCTCTCGTTCGCGGATTTCGTATTGCGAATCCATTGCAACCACAATGACGTGTGCTCGCGACGACCGACAAGCGCACACTGCAGGGCTCGCGTTGTCCAACAGCGTTCCAGACGGTTGGCTCCAACCACGATCGCAGCCTGTCGGGACGGACGCGCTTCCAACCAAGGCCGTTGGCATCGATCAAATAATTGATTGGACAACCGAGTTCTACACGATCCATTTTTACATCAACTCAACCAAGGTCACGCTTGTTGGCGGTTGGATCCGATCGTCTGGAAGGCCTTTAAGCCGCGCGGTTAATAAATTAATAGTTTCGTAGTTCCCGGAAAAATTGTACAGATAAGAACTTGGAATTACTCGGAGTTACTCGAACAAGGGAAAGTTTCAATCATTTTGCATACGAGTGTAGTTGAGTTAAACGAATTGGATGAACCGTCTAATTTGACTGTTCAGTTATTAGTTCAAGGCTTAAGTTGGTTAGTTGTAGATACTTTGTTTTTTTTTTCTTATAAAGAGGTTGGAAATTTTGTTCTCTATGCCAAGTGTAGAGTGTTTGTCAGCAAACATAAATAACGAATATATCATACAAATTGATAATTTTGTATGTTGTCATCTAAATTACATAGCTTCACGCCTGTATCCCTTATGGGGTTATAAGTCCATCTGATGTCACTTTTGACTTTGGATAAAGACTATTGTAGTGACAGGGGGTCAGCCTATCGCCCACAAAAATGCCAATAAAACCTCTGTCCCTTAACTGGCTTTTACAGTATGCCCGGGAAGAGAAGCAGCTGGCACATTCTATGTTTTTCTTTCGCTCCCAGTCCAGCATGTTCTAAAATAATTAATTTTATGAAAATTTGCACACGGCTCTCAGCAGTTGAGTATGATGTACTTACCTAGCTTTAAGATCTGTATGAACCACATTCAACGAATATATTCTTTTCTATTATCAGGAAGAGATCGGTCTTGACCGATAAGACCGCCCTTTGTATTTTGTTGTCCTTTGAAATTTTTCTGTATTTATTTTGTGAAAAAAAATGTTATGCCTTAATTTATTTTATAAATAAAATATAAAATAAATTAAGGCGGTCCACGAAAAACATCTTCATCCGACGCTTGAAAGTTCCAGAAAAAGGGAAAAAAGGGAAAAAGGGAATTATAAAACTAGAAATGCGATGAAGTTTTATTACAATATTTAATTGACTTAAGTATGGTTGGAAGGTTAATGTTTCGGTAAAAGTAATTAATGAACTCATTACTTTATTATTCATATCTAAACGCTTTTCTAATTCGCATTAAAATTCAAACCAAACGTCACTCGCACGAAAGGTTATTTCGAAAGCCTCGTGTTCCCGCTGTAATTGAGTTTAATAACGGCCCGTTTTTGTTAACGTACAGTCACGTGGTATAACATGTATACAAATAGCAATTTATTTGGTTGTAATAAGGTTTAAAGTTCAATGAAAATCAATTCATATTATGAGACGTGACTGTACCTATGTTCCTGGATTGTAGCTACAGTGAGCTGAACTTTCCTAATTATGTTTTTGGTGAAGCGGGTCTTAGGGATGTTTTGACTGGTTTTGACCATACGGAGAATCAATTAGCTTTTGGACATTTTGGAATTATGAGTTGATTTAAATTAGTGGCTTTATAATAATCCAAAAAGCTTTTAATATATGATACCTTGCTAATTTAAAAAAATAGCAAATTATCATATGTTTCTCAGGTAGTATTTTGTCTTAAGTCATACATACATAACGTCACGCCTGTATACCTTATGGGGTAGGCAGAACATCAAAACCATTTGATGTCTCATTTGTAAAATTTGGAGGTATTATAATGATGTAAAGAGACTTGCGGTAACAGGGGGTCAGCATATCTCCCACAAAAAAAACCTCCAATAAAACCTCTGTCCCTTAACTGTCTTCTACAGTATGCCCGGGAAGAGAAGAAGCTGGCACATTCTATGTTTTTCCTTCACTCCCAGGTAGTGTGAAAATTTGATATAATTTATTTAATAATGGTATAAATTTTTTATAATAGGTCACTTTAATTATGTCACATTTATTTATTACAAATTGATATGAACCTACCACCATATGTGTGAGTGTACTCTCAAAATGCGTTTTTACCACAACAAAATATTCGCCACTCGACAGAATTTAATCAAATTAGCTGAAAACATGATTACCTGGTCCATACGCCGACATAATGGATTTCGGTAAGGCTTTTAATATTAAAATTCACGACATTTTACACTGTTCGTTGTAACTTAATTTGCTGAGTGTTAAAAATTAAATTGTATAAAAAGGTTTATTAAGCTTTTGCATAGCTTCTATCGCGGGTCTTTAGCGTGGGGACCGAATCCAGAAATTCCGTAACGAAAAAAACCTAACACCACTCCGACCGGCACAGCGGTGGTACTTTGATTTCATAACTTTACATGCGGGCTTTAATAAACAATCAGCGCCATCTCCTAGGAACTTGTACAACTTCATATTAGATCAATCATTACTGCATTAATAAAATAAATAAATAATTATAATTGCATAAGTTGATAAAAAATGCTATGCAATAGCTTTACCGCGGCAGTCTCCGAGTGCCACACGTTTTTTTTTCTTTAAACAGTTCATCCGTATTTCATATATTTCGTATTTTAATCGTACATACGCACTCGTAGATAATCCGCTCAGTTTCGATTTGCTGTCACTTTTCAAAACACTATACTGATTCATCCCAAAGGAGGTTGGAGGTTCTCAATTCGTGTTTTTTTTTCTGTAGCAAAGACACAAATATCGCCTAAAAACGTATCTACTAGGTATAGCTATTGCACCGCCTTTCGTTAGTCTCGACTATTAAAGTTTTTAGGCAAACAAAGATATTTTGGTAAAGGACTGATTATCTCGTACAAATAAAAAAAACTAATATTTCAGCTTTATTTTATCATTATCTCCAAAGAGATAATATTTATCGGATTATTGGCGGTAGTAGGTGATGCGATCGATTTCCAAATTTGTAATATTATGAAAAATCAGATAAGAAATTACGGAGTTCCGCAAGGTTACAAAAATGTCCATTATTTATTTTATTTTTTAACGGTAACCAAACGCGCATTTCATCTGGATTCCATCTAATGGTAAATGAAGATGGGATCGAACGAAAACAGCACACGGGTTATTTCCATAACAAAAAAAAATGGTTTAATTTGTACCAACATCATCATCATCACAACTCTTTGTAATGAGTCCACTGCAGGGCATGAGTCTCTACCCTGTGTGACGAGGAGGTATAGGCCATAATCCACCAAGCTGCCCAGTGCTGGGTGGTGGATGTTAGAATTTTCAGGGCGCCGAAAAGGCTTCTGACAAACCCACGACTACTGTATACAAGTAAACAGCACCCGGGACCGACGTGCTTGAAGTGCCCTCCGAAGCACGGTTTGTAATTAATGTCTTAGGTATATTGAGTAACTAAGCTAATATGTGGATATTTGTTTGATGAACACGGATATTTTTCGTCATGTCATGAATGCTATGTATTCAATATGCATGTTTTCTTAAATTTATTTATGCGGTATCTAATCCATGGCACAAGTTCTGATAATTAATTCGAGCTAGATAATGTTGTGCGATTTTATAATATGCAACTACGTATTAAAACAACACTGTATGATTGTTCGATTACAGATTTTATGGTGAAGTTAACGAGTGCTAATTAATTATTAAAACAAACACAGGTGTGAAATAGTATCTGATTCGCGAGTTGCACTTTATTTGGTTTTATCTCGAATAATTGAATACATCGATTTTGTAGCTTTCATTATATGACACTGGCCACTGCATTAGATAAACGTTTACGCGCTTCAATAAACAAACAGCGCCATCTAATGACTACGTTAGAAAACTGTTTTATTTCTGTTGTAAGAGAGATCTTCAATATTTTTTAATTTTTGTTTAGTATTTATTTCTATAGCGGCAATAGAAATGCATCATCTTTGAAATTTTAACTGTCTCACTATTATAATTCATGAGATACAGCGTGAGGACAGAAGGAAAGTGGAACTCTGTAATAGAATCCCGTTTTACCCTTTGGGTACGGAACTACACTTATTTAACTATGTTTCCAAACTTTTTCTACATTTTCACACACTAATTACGAGTGCTAATTAATTATTAAAACAAACACAGGTGTGAAGTAGAATCGGATTCGCGAGTCGCGCTTCATTTAGTTTTAACTCGATAATTGAAAGATTCATATTAATTAATTCGATAATTGAAAGAATCGATTTGGTACGGTTTAAACAGCTGTTTTTTTTATAGTGTGTTTTTTATTTGTTGATTGTTTACTTTTATAAGATATCCGAATCGTTTGTTTGAAGGTGGTGGAAACTAACAGTGGATTGGACAAAAAATAATGTTATTGGATACCTACTGTTGATCTATGAAAATCTTATGGGATTCAAAGACACACAGGCAAAATCTCTCGCGACTACTAGTTATTCATATACACACAGGTTCTTGTCCGTGTTAAATCGCCTTAGAAAAACCCTATCGCCTCTGGATAAGCGTCGTAAACGGCGCCTGATCCGAGTGGCCTACTTCGTGGTAGGTCTTCGTGGCTAGCGAACACCCATTATATAAAAAGTACCGCTAAATATCATCGCCTCGTCGGTGTTTTATGAGCCTGTGAGTCTGTTAATGTTTGTATAATAAATAAACTACTCTAACCCACCCAATGCAAGGAGA
The DNA here is from genome assembly GCA_944452665.1 of Stenoptilia bipunctidactyla. Classification (NCBI taxonomy): domain Eukaryota; kingdom Metazoa; phylum Arthropoda; class Insecta; order Lepidoptera; family Pterophoridae; genus Stenoptilia; species Stenoptilia bipunctidactyla. Next base: position 18,798,444 of record OX101745.1, read on the forward strand.
GTATCTAATTCCCTGACACCCTGTATATAGCGTATACTACAATTTTCCTCCAGCGTCGGATAATTATATAATATCTCACCTCGCCTTTGCATTTTTCACTGGCAATTTTTAACGTCCTTACAAACGTAGAAATGAAATTGACAAATGGCGGGGTATTTACTAAGAACAGGGGTAATTTTCTCAAGGGGATTGTTTGCCGGGCTGTGGTGAATATTTGTAATTTGGAGTTCATTTCGAATGTCTTACGAGTCAGTGGTTGAATGAGGGTTTAATATTGAGATTTTGGTTTTCTGAAATGAGACTTGTATTTTGGTATCGTCGTTTTGATGATTGGTAGTCTATTTTACGTATTACGAAACGGTTTTGGTTTTTTCAAATCTGATTTTATAACGTTTCTTTATTCTTATTGTTTTTTTTCGTTCGTTCGTTCATTTTTCGTTTAGGTTAAATGCGCTAATCTAAGAAATTACTGGTCCGATAAAAAAAATCATTTTGTATTGAATAGTTCTAGAGGATATAGAGGAGGCTATAGGGAACGTTGCATACAATGTACAACGCAAAGCGTTGCGAACTGTACCTGTAAAAAAAGGGATAGAAAATACCACATTCGCATTAAAGGTGTTTTACATAAAATGTTTTGATTTCATTGAATTATTTTGTACGAAAAATAAAAATTAAAAAATAAAAATTATTCCCATGTTATTTGGTTCTATTACATGGTCCCATTAATACCCTAGAGTTATGGGAAATCAACAGGAACACCAGGTTTATAGCAGGTTTTAAAGGTTCATTACTCACGACGACTTCGGAGGGTACTTTAAGCAGTCGGTCTCGGGTGCTGTATACAGTAGTTGTTAGGGTTTGCTAGAAGCCATTTCGGTGCCCTGAAAATTCTGGCATCCATCAATCAGCACGGGGGTAGCTGTGGTTTACGCCCTAAAACTTCGTCATCCAGGGACAAGACTCATAGCCGTGCAGTGGGCTCATTACACAGAGTTGTGATTAAATAAAACACTTTTTAACCGGATTTATCGCGTTTAATTTATATTTTACATTTTAAAGCGACAAGTCGCTCGTGACCACGGGGTCTGCAAAGACACCGAACGAAAATGCAGTGCGAGCACAGAACTTTATCGAATCGTTTGTTAACGAATGTTCGTATAGTATGGAGACGGTTTTTAAGAAAAAAATTAAATCTATCTATTGCCGCAAGTTTGAATGTTTGTAAACATGTTGAACTCTTTATATCTGTAAAATAAAAAATTACAATGTTACTCTAAACTTGCAACCGACTCCATACTATACGAGAATTCGTAAACATTCGTTAATATGCGATACGATAAAGTTCTGTGATCGCACTGCTGAATCGCGAAAACTTAAGACAATATTAAGAGTTGTGATGATGATGTCATTCAATTTGGATTGAAATGACGGTCTCCATGGTGCTGTGACTGCGCCAATCGTGCGGTTTGATTCCCGCACGGAACAAGAGAAAAAAAATCCATGCCTGAGCGTTTATCTATGTGTTTATAGTCTGTTTTCCCCCCTAGTCATCAAGAAAAAAAATATGTTCCGTGTCTGGGTGTTTATCTACTTATGTATTTATATTCTAGGTTCCCCCTAGTTCGCTACATGGTATTCCATATCACAAGCTATGCTTACTTTGGGGCCATGTACTTAGTTGGTGTGATTGTCCGGGGATTTTATTTATTGATTTTATTGTATTTCATCAATAGCATTTATCCAGTAGTTATTGTTTATTCACAGCAGTATCAGCCTCCAGTAGGTACTGCGATTCACTTCGAGCAAGTTTCAATTCAATATATTTGGGAGAACTTCTTTTAAATTAGTGCCAACATATCAAAATCTGTGAACATACAGACAGAATGTTTCCTTTTATAAGACGTAGAGATACGTAATGCCATAATAAATGTCTATTTTCATATCCCCGTTAATGTCACAGCGAATAAGTAAATTTCTGCGACTGTGGCTAATGTACAGTTTTAATTAAGATCTTAATGGTATGGTAATAAGGGTTCAGTTTGCATTGTTAGTAATGATGCGGTTTGGTTAGTATGTGCGGTGAGTGAAAGTTTGTTATTTAATATGTTTTGTGGAAATTGTTTGTTAGGAAAACTTTTTCTACTGTGTGTTTTTGCTATAGACTTAGTCCGCGTTAATCTCACCTGATGGTAAATGAAGATGAGGTCGAAGATGACAGCACACGGGACTAGAAAAGAACTGACTCTTCATCAAATATTGCCGGAACACATCACCGCCGGAGCGGTGATTTTGGCGCCAGATTTTATATGAAGGGAAAGATAGTCGGGCTCTGAGGGGATCCTACTACCAACTGGGGGTCACGCGGATTAGTCTCCATTTCCAAAACTATTTTTCTTCCATACTGGACGTAGAATGTGCCAGCTGCTTCTCTTCCCGGGCATACTGTAAAAGTCAGTTAAGGTTTTAAAGACGTGTTTGTGGGCGATAGGCTGACCCTCTTTCACTACAATAGTCTCTCCATCTTAATAGTGCCTCCAAATTTGTCAAACGTGACATCAGATGGTCTTATGACCTCTGGTGTTCTGCCTACCCCAAAAGAGATACAGGCGTGACGTTATGTATGTATGTATGTATGTCGTAAGACGATATTTAATACCTCTCGGAATTTTAAACTAACTGCATAAAAAAATTGTAAAAATATTTGTCGAAGATAGCTTAAACGTTCTGTAAGTAGGAAAATTATAAGACTGTCTCGATGGAAAGTAATAAAATTCAAATTTCATAAAGGACGAATATTATTTATTCAGTCACATCAATCTGCTCATTAAATCGATTAACTTCCCTGATTTTAAACGTGCTCGTCAATCTCGCTCGAGTTGATCTGCTGCCGGAAATCAGAATGTCGATATGAAAAGTAGGTAGGTACCTACCCGAAATACGGAATCAAAATAACTTGTACTATGAATGTATGGATGTTTGTTCCTCAATCACGGCAGAACGGCTCAACGGATTTGGTTGAAATTTGGCATAGTGATAGTGTACAGTATAGAATAGCACATAGGCTTTAAAATTATATAAAACTGTCTATGATTTTAACAAAACAGACATGTTCATAAACATGAGCTGTCGTTTAGGACCTCATAACCATTTGGATGAGACGGAGGTCAATATGAAAAATGTCAAACATGGGTAAGTAAGAGAGAAAAAAGTTACCTACTGCTAGTAGATTTTCTTCCATGGACTGGGAGCGAAAGAGAAACATAGAATATGCCAGCTGCTTCTCTTCCCGGGCAAACTGTAAAACTCAGTCAAGGGACGGAGATTTTATTGGTGTTTTTGCGGGCGATAGGCTGACCCCCTGTCACTGTAATAGTGTCTATCTTTATAATACGTCCAAATTCGTCAAATGTGACATCAGATGATTTTATAGCTTCTGGTATATATTCTGCCTACCCCATTAGGGATACAGGCGTGAAGTTATGTATGTATGTATGCTAGTGGATTGTATCTTGAAGTAAATATCGATCTTCGAATCAATCTGCCAATATGTTTACATAACGCAGTTAAAACAATAAAACAGCGCAAGTAAAGTAATCCCGCGCAATGAGGCGGTGCGCGCTGTGCGAATCGCTTTCTAATTAAAACAATATAGTTATGAAACGAACACGCGCTCACTTTCACTTGGAACATCCGCGGTTTTTGCAGTCGGATAACGCTAACGTGTCAATGCACCTTTTGTTGACGTTTGTATTTATTTTGTGATTGTTTTAGATACGAGTTTTTAATGGAATTTATCGCGTACCTATAGATTATATTTTAATTCGAACACCGTGGCCATATTTTTATATGGCCATTCTCATGCCTACATCCCTGAGGGGAAAACCATCTTATGTCACGTGTCAGTTTGGAGGAATTATAATGATGGAGAGAGACTATTGCAGTTACAAGGTTTTTATGTGAAATACGAAATGAATTGAGCTTGCTTTGGAGGGTACGTTAAGCAGTCGGTCCAGGGTACAGAATATATACTTTTATACAGGGTGACTGGTGACAAACTTGAGACTCTGAACTCGATTCTGGTCATAATTATGTAATAAAAGTAGGTAGGTACTTAAATTTCCACTAAAATTCGCTATGAATAAATAACTAATAACTATTTAGTTTTCATACGCCTTTTTTTTACTTGAGGAAAACGTGCTATCACGTCCCCGACCGCCCAAGGGGGAGCGACGGGGTATGTGGGGATGATCCGACAGAAGGCCAGACCTACCCACTAAAAACCTCAAGGTTTACCTCATCCGCCATAGATAGAGCTCACGGTACCGCCGTTGGCATTACCCGCGATAGTTTTCATAAGCCTAAGTCAATCGCTACCAACGCTAGTGTAACCATGCGTTGCGTAATCAATTCTTTAAATTTCGTTTCAGTTTGCTCAATAAATAATTAATATTTATTTTTTATTATGTTTTTTTTCATGCATGATTCCAAACTATCTCTTCCTTGAATTTCCAAATTGACCCACCAGTCACCCTGTATATACTCAGGGTAGTCAGAAGCCATTTTGGCGTTCTGAAAATTCTGACATGCACCAACCAGCACTTATAAGTTTCACCTTTCAGTTTGGTGGATGATGACCTAAACCTATTGTTACCAAGGAAGAGTCTCATAACCCTGCACATTAAAAATAGTTGTGATGAATGAAAACTTAAAGACAATATTATTGATTATACAGGGTTGATTTGTAGTCACCAGCCAAATTTAAATGTTAGTTTCTTTGATACGATATAAACCTATCTGCATATTTATTTAAGCGTTGCTCAGTACAAAAAAGTTGAAATAGGGAACCACAACTTTTAAAAAAATAGTCGCTGTTGATGAACATACCTACTACGAAGCGGCATTTCATTGATAATACTACAAGTAGTACTACAAGATGTTTTGTAGTAGCGCGTAGTTGCCTTTATATTAATGGTAATTTAGAGTGACCATGGCTTGCTTAATATGTTAGCGGAAATATTTATTTCTTTGGGAAAAAAATTAATACTTTTTTTTGTAAAAATCGTTTCTTTAAATGATACTTATTGTGTAAAATTTGGCCGGTGACTACAAATCAACCCTGTATAACTGCTTTGTCGATGAAACGAGAATTTAATCGACGAACAAAGAAAATAATCGCGTAACTTAAGGCCGCATCAAAACCTCCACGTTTTTAAGTCAGTTGAAAATAAAAAAAGCATGTTTTCACGTTCCAACAATTTCCATCACATGAATGTAAATTAAAAAATTTAACCCTCCGCTTTATGAATTCCCGTTTTGACCGAAATACATTAATACCCCATTAGTGAGAGCCAAATTATTCGTTCTAAAAAGATAGGTTAAAAATGATACTCTCGACGGATGCTGGGTCCACGTTATTTCAAATCCACGTAATGAATACCTTTTCATCCCTTCATCCCTTTGACTTGCTCATTATAGCGGCTGTTGTTATGACAAAGGCGTTAAGTATATTCAAATGTTAATATTGGCAAAAAAGGACTTCCAAAAAAGGAGGAGGTTCTCAATTCGTCTGTATGTTTTTTTTTTGTGTCTTTGTTACACGATATTTTAGACAATTATGAATCGATTTTAAAAATTATTAATTCATATGATAGAGGATAGTTGGTCCCATATAAATTTCATCGAAATCGGTTGAGTACTTCTTTGAAAATTTCAAATTTTTGAAACAATATGTATGATTTCGGAGAAAGTTTACGTGGACGTGTTGACGTGAAGTCGGTTTTTTTAATGCCCCGCATTCGTTGATTATTTACATAAAAGTTATGAGACGTATTTCTTCCATGCCACCTGTTGGAGAGTGAAAATAAGTACTAAGATTGAACACGTCCATCCATGGTAAACCTATTCACTCGACAGTTAAAAGTACCTACCAGGATTATAGTGCTAGGAAATAATAGACACAGGCAGTTCGTTCCACGCCTTAGCACCCCGTACCATAGGTAAAGGAACTGTCGAAGCGCTTTCTTCCACTATTTGGTAAATCCACTATTTTTAGATGAAAGTAAATAAAAAAGACGTGTGGCACTCGGAGACTGCCGCGGTAAAGCTATAGCATAGCATTTTTTATCAACTTATGCAATTATAATTATTTATTTATTTTATTAATGCTGTAATATTTGATCTAATATGAAGTTCCACAAGTTCCTAGTAGATGGCGCTGATTGTTTATTAAAGCCCGCATGTAAAGTTATGAAATAAAAGTATCACCGCTGTGCCGGTCGGAGTGGGGGTGTTAGGTTTTTTTCGTTACGGAATTTCTGGATTCGGTCCCCACGCTCAAGGCCCGCGATAGAAGCTATGCAATAAAAACTAAAACTGAATGATACGGTTGTATTTGGCGGCTGATTTTGATGAAGAGTCGTTTGTAGCCAGGCGTATCAAGGTACCATCGCGGCTGTCTATTCTATTTTTTGAGTGCAAGCAAAAATGAACCTAGTGGTGATTAGGCGGAAGTGTTTTCGATAGTACAGAGGAGGTCGCTTGAATAAGCAGGTTTTTAAGACAGAACCTTTTAAGTAGGGCCATTTAAAGCTGTCCCTTTTCAAGCAATCAAAACTTATGTTCTATAACGTCAAAAACCAAATTAACTGACTAAGGTCTTACTGAATTCCGAGTAAATAAAGAATTTATCAACCACTAGCTGTTGCGCGCGGTTTTACCTGCGCAATTTCGATTTCCGCGGGATTTTCGGGATAAAAAGTAGCCTATACGGATTCGGAAGAATCCCTCTAAGTAATGGTAAAAGAAATTTTGAAATCGGTCCAGTAGTTTTTGAGCCTATTCAATACAAACATACAAAAATACAAAGGTTTCCTCTTTATAATATTAGTATAGATTTAGAATTTGACTCATAAAACATCAGGTATTAACATCAGATACCTCAAAGAAGTAGTCGTTGCGTTAAACAGGTTAAGCGCGCTCGGTGCGGTCGGTATTAGGATGGGTGACCGCCGACCATTCATTTCTAACGACGACTTCCGTGCTTCGGAGGGCACGTTAAGCAGTTGGTCCCGGGTGATGTATACATGTATACGGTAGTTGTTAGGGTATGTCAGAAGCCTTTTCGGCACCCTGAAATATCTGAAATCCACCAACTAGCACCGGGCCAGCTTGGTGGATTACGGCCTAAACTTCCTCCTACTACTCCTCCTCCTCGTCACCCAGAGGAGAGACTCATATTGGGCTCACTACACGGAGTTGTAATGAATAAAATCAAAAAATCTAGTGTCGTATTTAACATGTTTTATTTATGACACTATCCATATGCATTGAAATTTGATAGAAAGATTATCGTTTCCAGATTTCCAATATTAATTTGCGCAATATTTTGCTATCGCCATGTTTTCATTTACCAGAATTGGACAGTGAGCTTTTATTATATCGCCTGTTTGTCATATAAATCAATTTTTTGGATTAAGCTGATTTTATTCGAGTTTAATCCGTTTTTGTAACTATCATGTGTCTGTTATGAAGCGATATACGGACTAATTGTGTTACGGCCGATTCCAAATCTCTGAATTTCGAATTTTTCATTCGTGCCTTGAAAAATTGCTTACATGGAAAAATTCACAGATGAGATGTTCCTTGCCGTTTCAAATAAAAAGTATCCCATGTGTTATGCCAGGCTATACTCCGCGTATGTACGAAATTTCAGTACCTACAATCTGTTGATTAAGTGAGTAAGTATGAACGAGTTACATAAATGCATACATAATAACAAACATTCTATGCGCGCCCCGGACCCACGGGGTGGTAGCTCATTACACGATCTAGGAATAGCTCTTGAGTTAGGGATCGGAGAGGGGGGTGTTTAGTGAGTAGAAGTCTCACACTGGCTGGGTATACGGTGGCATTCCGTCGGCGAGCGGTTGCCACTGTCGGCGGGGATTTATTCCCGTGCAGGGCCCAGTGCGTACTAGGAGTATTCACCCTCTCCCTATCTGCGCCACAGTAGGGTGTCATTCTTTGGCAGGAAAAGAAAAACAAAAAAAAAACAAACATTCTTTACCTTCAAATTGAGTTCGAGTGGAGTTACTTAGGTGGTATCTTTCTATATATTTGTGTATTTATTACACCACTAATACCGACAATCATTGTGAAGGTCTTACTGCAGTTTTTTTGTAAAGAGTAAGATTGTTTAAAGAGGTAATAATACCAGGGTAACCGGCGGCAATTAATTTACCAGGACGATTTCCATTCGTAGTCGACTATTTAGGTATATGTAACCTTTAAAGGATCTATCACTTCAAACTAAAGCTAGTAGCGGTACGTAAATGTATGTTTCTTGTACTAAATAGAAAATTGGACTACTAATAACGTTACGTAAATTGTCAACCTATAAAACCTTTAAATTATTTCAAACCTATTCATCAAGCGAAGATTAAAACGTAATCATCTTGTCGCGTCGAAGCCTCCAAAGCAATCGTTCAGGAATGAAAGCCTTTTCTCTATTTGAGAATTCATTAATGGGATAACAACCCCATCAAAGGAGGGTATCTGTTACCTTTTCGCGGCAATTAGCAGTTTACAAAAGGGCGCGTCGGGGGTTGATGATGGAAGGAATTAGGGGTGCTCTTTGTAAGCTTGTGTGGCCCGGTAGAATCTAGTTTGAGATGTTTACTTGAAGTATAAATTGCAAAAAATACATTTTGGACATTTTAAATGTTTTTAGAAAAAAAAAAAAAGAATTAAACTAAAAGACTTTTATTGGATACTAGCTGACCCGGCAAACGTTGTTATGCCATATAAATAAAAAAATAAAAAATTTGATGTTTGCCGATTCTCATAGATACCGGATAAGTAAAAAAATTTTTATCAAAATCGGTCAAGCCGTTTCGGAGGAGTATGGCAACGAAAACTGTGACACGAGAATTTTATATATTAGATAGGCAATTGTTTGTAAATATATTTTTAACTCGACGTTTCGGTGTCTTTCAGATTCCGTCTCAAAGGTCTTTTTTCAGTCGTAGCATGTTTTTTAACCGTGAAAACTTAAAACAATATCGTATCATTATTTTTTGGAGATATGTTATTCTTCCATAATGGACTGAGAGCAAAGGAAAAACATAGAATGTGCCAGCTGCTTCTTTTCCCGGACATACTAAAAGTCAGTTTAGGGAAATAAATTTTATGGGAGATTTTTAGTGCGTGATAGGCTGAACCTCGGTCACTGCAATAGTCTCTTTATTTATTATTATCAATAAAATGCCTCGAAATTCGTCAAAAGTGACATCAGATCAGGGACCGGAACCGCTTACCCTTAAAGAGGTTTTTGATTGGGTTTTTCATAGACTTGTTTTAAAAAACCCTATCAATTTGGTAACCGTATCGAAGACTTACCCTAATTTAAGGCTTACCATATCAATAGAGTTAGCTTCATGTAAGCAGTAAGCCTATCGAAAACCCTATTGAAGGTTACCGATTCAATAGGGTTTTAAAACCTGCAGGCAAATTTAATCTCTAAGAATATCAAATTATCAAAAATATCACCTTATTCAATCTCGCACTTCGAATTATACTTCCGAATTCAACAGCATGCGCGGAAAGAGATAGAAATAGGCTAACCCTATCACAGGGTAAGCGCATCCGAAAGTAGTTAACTTTATTCAAAGTGTTACCACGTCGATAGGCTTACCATATCAATAGGGTTACACTTCCATATGGTAAGATTTTGATAGGGTTACCCTATCAATAGGCTTAATCAAATAAAGGGGTTTTCCGGTCCCTGCATCAGATGGTTTTATAGCCTCTGGTGTTTCTGCCTACCCAATGTACTGCCTGCGTCTATTTTCCTGGTACTTTTAAGCTTCAAGTGAATAGGTTTTTCATGGATGGACGTGTACCACCTTCGTCTTCAAGCGCACTTTCCACCAGGTGGCATGGAAGACAAACATCCCATCCTTACTTTATAAACAAAAAGACGTGTGGCACTCGGAGACTGCCGCGGTAAAGCTATTGCATAGCATTTTTTATCAACTTATGCAATTATAATTATTTATTTATTTTATTAATGCAGTAATGTTTGATCTAATAGGAAGTTCCACAAGTTCCTAGTAGATGGCGCTGATTGTTTATTAAAGCCCGCATGTAAAGTTATGAAATCAAAGTATCATCCCTGTGCCGGTCGGAGAGTGGGGGTGTTAGGTGTTTTTCGTTACGGAATTTCTGGATTCGGTCCCCACGCTCAAGGCCCGCGATAGAAGCTACGCAATAGCTTAAAAAGTTGTAATATAACTCTACAATAATTTTCAGACGATTTTATTCACATTTAATTTCAAATCCAATCGTGTAATAACTCCAGAAGGTCCTATTTTCCGTTCGTCCCACTGGTACTCACTCGTCCTATTTATAACTGTGTTGTTTGTTTCAGAGATTATTCTCACAAATAATGTTGAAGCGAAATTTCCTTAGAACGTGATGTAATAAGCTAAAGTTTCTTATTCATTACTGATTGTATCGCGCTTCGTGTGGTGCAAGTTATGAGCGGAATGGGAATACATAAGTTATGTTAACTTATATTAAACACTGTATATTCTAGATTGCGTTATAGATAAAAAATGGGACTAGGCCTAGCTTACATTGAGTTATAATCGATCTTTATTAACGAATTTTGCATCAATAATGCCTTTGGAATTTATAATAAATATCTATTAATACTAAGAAATTACTTCTTTTTTTAATAGCCAATAGGCTATATTTAATAGAAAAAAAAATCTGTGGATCCCAAGGAACGTAAATACCCGCGAAAAGGCCAATTTTAACTTAAACACAGACTAATATACATCAGCAGATCTATTCTCCTAAACAACAGCGTCGAGTTCGTCGATGCATCAGCGACTAGTGACATAACTGGTATTAAGATGACGGCGTTAGTAAGAACTGTTATTAGTCGAACTGATTGAAAATTTTCTTTTGGTTTTGGCATTCTGCTAAATAGAACATCTGTGAGCTCAACGAAGAAATCTTTGCCATCTCGTCGACGAGCTCGGCGCTGTTAGTTTAGTTACGCGAATAGCCCTGCTGTGATGCATTGATAGTTCTTTTTGTGGACGAGTTTACAAGGGCTGATGTAGTATCGAATAGAAGAGGAGCCTTGCCAACCCTTCTTATGCATGATAAGATAAATCCGAGCGGTTTTACTGAGTGTTTTAAATTACGGTGCATACATTTTGACAATTATGCCATTATTGGGGCCAGATAATGCGGTGGAAATGTATGTTTTCAGTTTCAAAGTGCCTTGTGGGTAGCACTTTCTTAAAGCTTTGTATCACTTTTTTTGTAAGCTTTTATTCACTTTTTTTTGTATTATTTAAAATGAATAATGTATATCAATTGGGCATATTATGCCAATTACACGGACCCAGTACTTCTAGACTTACACTTGTAAATATCCAAATCGCCTTTCGCTTATAACTTAGACCATACAACAACCTTACTCCCATGCAAACCTCATGAATATTCATTCAGTCGTCTGTCTTATTAGGTTTGTTTAGAGATAAGTGTCGCGCGGTCGCTGCACCGGTGTCGCGCGACCGTCGCTTGATTGAAGGGCCGCTTCGTTGCTTGTACGGTTAAACGCTGGGTTTTGGGGAATGTAGTTTTAGGGTGGAATTTGACTGGTTAGAGGAAAGAGGTTATAGGGAGTCAAAATGGAATCTTTACGTGTCTTTCGCAGGGACCGGAAAATCACTATATTTGATTAAGCCTATTGATAGTAAAACGCTTTTAAAATCATACTTAAATGAAAGGGTTACTCTTTAAAGGGAAAAGGTTACACTTTTGAATAAAGGTAACTACTTATGATGCGTTTACCCAATCATAAAGGGTTTTATAAATATAATTATAATTAACTATAATTTTTGATAATATTTGCATAAATGTGTAATTAGGTTTAATAAATGAAATAATTTTGTAGGTAGGTAAATCTCTTAAATTTAAAATTGTCACAATTTCCTATTTTATTTTTATTTCTTAAGAATAGTTAAATAGATTCTACTTTGTTTGTATTTAAGATCCATATTTTATTTTATAGAAGTTATATTTAATTTGAATGATTTTTAAATGTTATTTTAGCACGCTCCAGCCTGAAAAACAGGATTATCCTAGTTCAGGCACCAATGTTCTATCCTTCCTTGTATATTTAAGCCAATATTTGTAATGTATGCTGTTCTGAAATTAATAAACATAAAAAAAAAACTTTAATATTTAAGCGCTCACCATGTCATAGGGTTACCCTTTATCTATCATTTTGCTTTTATTGACTGTGCGTAGAGTTTAAATTCGCCTGCGCGTTTTAAAACCCTTATGAATGGGTAAGCTTCAATAGGATTTTCGAATAGGGTAAATGTTCAGCCGAAGTAACTCTATTGATATGGTAAAACTTATGTTAGGCTAAGTCAACGATATGGTTACCAAATTGATAGGGTTTTCGAAAACAAGTCTATAAAATACCCAATCAAATACCTCTTTAAGGGTAAGCGGTTCCGGTCCCTGGTCTTTCAGGCTTAAGTATACATATATCTACGGATGAAATAATTTTGGTGCAGTTTCGTTCAACAGATACTCGTATTTGTCGAGATGTATCTGAGTGTTCAAGACATTCAGTAAGTAGTCTATGGAACTGGTGTTCGGATTTCATTTTGAAATTTGGTTGTGTTGGTTTAATTTTGTATTAAGAGCCCAATTGTTTGCGGAACTTTTTTGAAAAAGAACATTATTTTTTTCACTATCCAAAATGTGATCTTAATAAATTCACACCCACATATTTGAATATGCAAATATAATTTCATAATATAATACGAAATTCCTTAATCTCGAATGGATATTGTATACATTTTTGAATCTAGGTCTATACTAAAATAATACAGCCAAAGAGCTTCTTTACTTGTTCGATTGCGCTTTTATCTGAAACTACTTGTCAGATTTTCAAAACTATTTCTGCATTTGGTAGCCTAACTATTGAGGAGGTTAATAGGCTATATTATATCCAGAAATTCTTACGCTAAGCTAGCCCTAGAGCTAAGCGTGTTAAATGAAAATAAAAATGAAAACTTTTTATTCGTAGTAGGTAATTTTATACACTTTACGAACGTCAAACGCTGGATGAGGGCGGCGCGGGTCAGGACGACATGACGAATCCTGGGGGAGGCATACGTCGAGAAGTGTGCATCTCTCGGCTTCTGAAGATTAGATCATGATCTCATAAGATTAAGCCGCTTGAAACACCTAATAAATTAAGTTTTGAATTTTATTCCGATTGTTGATTGCGTTACTCAATATTATGGTGCGTACAGATTGCTGTAATGGAACTTGTAATGCAACATTCTGCGCACCACACGTACCTACAAATACGCAACGTGCGCAGAATGTTACATTACTAGTTGCATTACTAGCCATTAGACTCACTTATTATTTCAAATCTATACATATTTGTATTAATAACCAAATACAATAAGGTGCTTGATATAAATAGGTTTTAAAACTAAGTCGGGCGCTCAGTCAAACTGAGCCGGCGCGGCGGAAAACAGTAACTGTTAGTTTACTGCTTATAATGCTTGGTTTAGTAAGAACAGTGCCTGACGCATATGCTGCCCTGGTACTTTGGGTGTTTATGGAACTATTTCAAGGTTTGGTAATCTCCGTTTAACTATATAGTAGATTTACCAAGAAGTCGAACAATACGCTTCGATAGTTTCTGTTTGGTACGGATTGCCAAGGTATTGAGCGATTGGGCTCCGTCTGTTCTTCTTGACCACTACAGTCCGGGTACTATTAGGTGTCGAGTGAAGAGGTTTCTCGTAGATGGACGTGTACCACCATAGTCTTCATGCGCACTTTCCATCAGGTGGCATGGAAGAGGAATGTCCTATTCTTAGAATATGAAAAAAACGTGATGGTTAAAAGGTATGACAGTTAAAGTGTGCAGTAAATCTAGAAGGACTAGTTATTTTTTATGGTTAACAGGACCGGTAGAATAAGCACCGGATATGAAAGTTTATGTAATAGAATACATACACAAAGATATTAATAAAACATACAAATACATTTTTATTAGATCTTATTGAAGTTTTTGTTGCATCATGTAATCATTGACCATTAATTAATATTCTGGACAAAAAGCTGGTCGTATAAGCAAGATAGCTTTTTGCGTATCTTTTACTTGCTTTATTCACTTTCCATGTTTTTTTTTTTTTTTATATGTGACTAAACCCGCGTTTGACCTCAATCTCACCTGATGGTAAGTGACGATGAAGTCGAAGATGAAAGCACACGGATTAGGAAGGAACTGGCTCTTTATACAATATTGCCGGAACACATTACCGCCGGAGCGGTAACATTTGGCGGCAGACTTTATATAAAGGGTGGTCGCTAGCCAGGCGGACCCAGAAGGGATCCTACCACCAAGCAAATACCATTATTACATACCTGAATTTATTAAATACGGTCGCTTGCTGAAATACGTACCTATGAATAACGTAATTTGTGGAAGGCTGTCATGAAGTTTAATTAAATTATGTCAGACTATGATAAATTTTCAAGTTATATTTTACATAAAGAGTTCTCGGGCCAAACAGTCTCTGACCTGTCAAACTACTTTTTGACAGGTATGTGAATATATAAAGATAATATTGTCATTGAAATGCTGCCTTTTTATATCTAAACTATTGGTGCAGACTTGATTTAATTTCTTAGAAACGATAACGGGATTTTCATTTCAAGTGGTGATACTAGTAGTCTATACTAGTAGTTATAGTGCATAACACAAGTTATGCTTACTTTGGGGCCCCGTAGTTGGTGTGACTGTGTGGGGATTTTATTTATTTTTATTTTATTATTTATTGCATGCAAGATACTGCACGAACAAATAGTCGCCCAACCTATCCACTCTCGCAGTCATCTTCCTGCATACCAGCCGTCATCTGAAACGAATGCGTCTTCCCTCGATATAGGTTATGACAACAGCGCGTAAATCAAAGATGGCTGTCGAGCTGAGTAATTAAACGTCGCTATGTTGGCACTCCGTAAATCATTGCGTTTTGTCGCGGTCTTTTTGCCGTCATGTTGGCAGTTGTGCGAATTTGTTAACCTACAAGAAGATTGCAGTCAAACTGTTGGTTTTGTTTTTCGCAAGTTTTATTAGAGTCAAATCCAATGAGGGAAAGAACAATGTGGAAGCGGAGGCGCCTTATATTACTTAACGCTAATATCGTTTCAAATATCTGTGAACTGCTGGACTGGGGTGAAAGAAAAACATAGAATGTACCAGCTGATTCTCTTCCCGGGCATACTGGAAAAGTTAGTTAGAGGTTTTATTGACGTTTCTGTGTTCCCCCTGTCACTGCAATAGTCTTTATCCATCATTGTTATGCCTCCTAATTTTGTCAATCGTGACATCAGATGGTTTTATAATCTCTGGTGTTCTGCCTACCTCATAAAAGATAAAGGCGTGAAGTGTTGTATGTATGTATATCGGTCAACTTTGAGGGATTTCCTTCCTGAATAACCTATCAAATATGCAAAAATTATGCCTGACTCCAACTTGTAATATAAGAGATTAGCGCGTTCAAACAGACGAATTATTTAGCTTTCTAAGATTATAGATTAAGTAATACACATACCTGTTAAGTTCCTTTTGATTTTGTGTACCTTAACATTTCTCCAACAAACTTCCCAAACGGCAAACCTGCTATAATATGCGTAGCGCGTCTCAATATATGGACATTTAACTTCCCCGACTGAACCCTAGGGGATGAAATTTGGTGTTCCATTAAACGTGAGGAGCAAGGAGATGTGAAGTTTACGTAGCTAACACCTTCAGATCTGGTTCTTTTTGTGATATTTATGTTTAAGATGATCTGTTTTTTTTTATGTGATAGATAACACCAGCATTTAGAGTTACTTAATTTTTTTTATACTGTATAGTATTTCGTGGATTTCAATGTCTAAACTTAAGTAAAATTTTGAAAACGATTGCTTTAATCTCCACTTAATAGAGCTAAGAACCGACTCGACAGAGAAGCCTTTATTTTTAAAACGCAAATCGATCTATCTGTTGCCTTCCAAAGAAAACTAACTTCAACACATCACTTTCGCGTCGCGGCTTTCAAAACAGGTCTTATTAAAAAGTAATAGAATGCAGTTTTTTTTAAATATTATGAGCAAAGGACTTGTCTTCCATGCCATCTTATGAAAAATGCGCATGAAGGCTATGGCGGTACACGTCCATCCACGAGAAAGCTAAAAGTACCGGGACTGCAGTGGTCAGGAAAGACAGACGCAGGCAAATTGTTCCACACCTTGGCAATCCTTACCAAAAAGGAACTATCGAAGCGTTTTGTTCGACTTTTTGGTAATCCACTTCTAAACTTAATCTTCTAACCTTTATCTTTATCCTTTTTTCCACAGAGTAATGGGAACAACTACATGGGAGGTGAGCTCCGGAGAAAGAGGGAGCCACCAGCGCGCCCCAATCACATATTGCTGTACACCATCCTCAATCCGGCCTATCCTATCACTGTGGTAAGTGTTTACCTAAATCTCTAAAATAGTTCGTATGGTAAAAGACACAGGCATACATCTACGTAGACAACGCAAATTTCACGATTTAACACCGATTTTACGTCACGGTCACAGCTGATATTTATTGATGGGTAATACAAAACGATTCAAAAACACCGCCGATGAAATCGATCATTGAGAACGATATCGATATTGTGATAACGATTTTCTTACATACGCGCGGGCTGAATCTAGCGGCGACCATCCTTAACGCTTCGTCGGGGTTCGGACACGCGAAGTACCTACACGCATTTGCGTTGTCTATGTAGATGTATATCTGTGGTAAAAGAGTAAAAAGCTGAGTTTGAAGGATCTGCGGCGATTATAGTTTATATTCAGATATCAAATCAATCAAAAATAGTTCTTAGGTTTGAAGAGCTTAAGGTTGAGTATAAAAGCGATGCGCGAATGCGCTCGCGTCGATTATTTCAGATATGATAGACCTAGTTTAGAAGTCTACTACAGGGTTATACTTCTGTTTTTTCGGTGTTGGAATGGTCATGGCTGCAAAGAAACAGGCTTTCCCAAAGCCTTTTTAACAAGTTTGAAGCTTAAATAACTTAACGTGTTCTGCGAATCATGGAAAATGCAAATGATATTAGAATGTATTTTTTTAAAAGCTCCGCTGAATGAAAGCGTTTGAAAGCAAATTGGAATAAGTATCTTTTTGGTTAAAATTAACAAGTTGAACTTCTTTAGTCCGCCCATTTGATAGGAGTTTCGCCTACATAATTTTTTTTACAGATTCATTGTTTATAATTCATTTAGTTAAGCATATTATACGCTGTGGTTTTTGAAATCAATTAATTTTGAATATTACTATTACGTAATGGTTAAAAAATGTAGAAGTCGATAAGTAAACATTCCGCCCGAGACTAACGTGCATACTCCAACTTACAGCTGAAATATATGCAGATTTTTGGCTATCTCTCTCTTGGATAAGAAGGAACGAGTGTCCAATAAATCACTATGCGCCGCCCCTGGTATTGTCCGAGCCTGGATTTCCCTGGAGAGTCGAGACCATATATTATGTGTGTCGGATACCTGTGTTGTGTGTTGTTTTGGTCGCCGGTTTTTGGTCTACGTAGTTTGTTGTTGACCATGTAGGTTTGAACTTGTGAAGTGTCTTTTCAAATAAAATGCAGGGTGTTAAGTAATAAGATACAGTTCTTGTAGTTAAAGTTTTTTGCTGTCTATTTACTCAGAGGCCAGAAAACAAAGATATCACGTATCTTTTTTTTATCCCCAGACAATCACACTTAAGTAAGAAAGCTTGTGTTATGAAATACCATACCATGTAGCGAACTGGGGGAACCTCAATATTACATATACATATAGATAAACGCCCAGACCCGGAACATTTTTTTTCTTGATCCGTGCGGGAATCGTAGGCGCGACAATTGGCGTCTGAGGCAGACAGGTTTACCCCATCGCCAAAGTGGTTGTCATATCGCATGTAAATTAGCTGCAAATAATCCAGGGGAGAGACTCATAGCCCTGCAGTGGGCTCATTACAAAGAGTTGTGATGATGATGAATCTTTTATTGTATCGCCACTTCAAGGGATGAATTTATATCTTGAGACCCTATAGGTATTGTATTGTTTTATCCTTCTTATACATTTGTTTATGAACACATGCTTACACAGAACCGATCAATGTAGTAAAAGCTTATAATAACTTAGTCAAAGGAATTTGGAGCTCTTATTGTGATTGAATTTCTTTTCTAAAAGACTCTTCAAAAGTTCCTCTGTGTTCAATTCTATCGATAACAAAACACAATAGATGAAAGTAAATAACAAACTCAAATCCCTTAAAAACTTTTCGTCCACCAACTCTCTAAATCTCACTAAATCATTCCAACCAACTTCTATATCAACTTGTATTACTTCTAAAAGGCAATCCTGTCTGAATGAACACCCCGAGACATGTTGAATGATGTCGTATCACGAAGTTGCACAGTAACACAACAGTTGCTCCAACTGTCAAGGTGACAGAACGAACGAATTGCATCAAATGTCGTACAGCACGAGCTGTGGTTGCATAGAGTTATGAATGCGAAGAGTTGTTTGAAAATGTCAAATGATTGTATGTAAAGAACTGCGAATTTTATGAAACTGTAAAATCGTGTTATAAAGGAGATAAATGGATGTGTTTCAAAAAATTGCAGACGCTGGAGCATCTTCGTAAGGTTGCTTGTTTGATAGTATTTTATCGGCTATATTTTGGTGAGTGTGCGAGTGCTCGTTTTGACCAAATCGAACCCACTCCTTTTTACCACCGGACTACCAGACGCAGACAGAACTTCCATCCATATATAGTGGATTTACCATGAAGTCGAACAAAACACTTCGATAGTTCCTTTTTGGTACGGATTGCCAATGTGTGGAACAATCTGCCTGCGTCTGTTTTTCCTGACCAAAGCTCTACAAGCTCCATAATTTTATGTCAATTTCTGTGATATTTTATTAGCAAGTATTAAAGTTTGTTGTGAGCTGACAATACAGTGAATTTCAATTTTAAATCTCAACTATTTCCAACAACTGGAATAAATTTGGTTGCGAGGAAGAAATCGCTTAAAGTGATCAGGCCGTCTAAATTGTCATGTAGGTATATTCTTGTTAATATTGAGTTAAATTTTAAGTCTATCTCTAACATTTAAAAACAGAAGAAATGCAGCGAAAAAAACTCTCAGTCTTGTGAAATGTGCTCATTGTACAAATTAACAAATATACATACCTACATACGTTACATTATGTATGAGATGTATGAGAATTACCCTGGCAACCCAAATCGAGATTTCTATTTTATATGTAAGGTTCTTGGAATTAAGATTTTGATGTAATACTGAAATAAGTCGAGTTGTATCTTTCACTAATTTGTTTAGTGAGCACATTTAACAAAACGGAGTCGAGAGGTTTTTTCCGCTAAATTTATGTCTTTAATACGTTTAAAGCCGAGATAGAAAATTCTGACCTTCATTAACTGTAAGTCAGGTATGTAAAGGTAAGTTACCTTCAGCACAGTACAGATATTTTACTAGTAATTCAACTCGGCCGCATTTTTGAAATAAATGCCTACAGCGACGCGGTCCGTTCACATGTGATAGGGCTTCAGCATTTAAATTATATTAGTCTACTTTGTGTTTACTTCCATTTAGTTTTGTGACTGCAAATTTATTTTTTTATATAAAAACTGAGACGCACGAAAAGATGTATTATCAAATTTTAAAGTATAAATAATCCGCATATTAACGTAAAGCTCAATCAACAATTGCTTCGGCGTGCAGACACTCGCAACTGGCCGCATGCCGAGGTCGAGCCGCGTAGGTATAGCTCGCGTTTCGTTCGTTTGTATGAAGTTGAATTACTGTAAATAGCTGTACTGTGCCTTCAGTGGACGATCGTTTTTGATTTTGATTTTATATTGCCTTAATTTCGTAGAGATACCTTCTACCACCAAGCTTTGGTTTATCACATTTTATCCGCAGGAGCGAGGGCACGACCCTGCAATATTTAAATCAGTTTTATACTTAAGTCAAAGTAATGAACCTTGTATAGGACAACACTTTATATACTTACCACACAATTGGCAATGAATTTCGCTTTAGGTATGATCAATTAGTCATTTCACAATTTCATCATCATCATCATCACAACTCTTTGTAATGAGCTCACTGCAGGTCATGAGTCTCTCCTCTGGGCGACGAGGAAGTTTAGGCCGTAACCCACCAAGCTGGCCCAGTGCTGGTTGGTGGATGCCAGAATTTTCAGGGCGCCAAAATGGCTTCTGACAAACCCTAACGACCCCTGTATACAAGTATACAGCACCCGAGACCGACTGCTTAACGTGCCCTCCGAAGCACGGAAGTCGTCGTGAGAAATGAATGGTCGGCGGTCCGATGATGAAATCCAAGTATCGACCGCGCCGAACGTTGCTTAATCTGTGATATCGTATGATAAACACAGTAACCACGGCGCCACGACGACTTAATAATTTGCTTCATCAAAATTCGATAGTCTACTCCACTTAAAGGGTGCTCAATGTTCACACTCTCTCAGATACAGTTTACAAACACCAATATAACTTAGCACATTACTGCAAAGCGTGGTAACTTAGGCTTATATTTCACTTCTGCCGAATATTTTAAAGGAAGACTTTTATAATCAACGAATGCAGAGCATTAAAAAAACCGACCTCACGTCAAAACTTTGGCCGACTTATAGTGTCATCCACGTTCTCCAAAATCATACATATTGTTTCAATAATTTGAAATTCTCAATGCAATACTCACCCGATTTCGATGAAATTTATATGAGACCAACTATGAAGTATCCTCTATCAAACGAAACAAGAATTTTTAAAATCGATTCATAATTGTCCGAAATATCGTGTAACAAAGACACAAAAAAAAACATACAAACGAATTGAGAACCTCCTCCTTTTTTAGAAGTCGGTTGAAAGTACATAATAACTAGTGTTCTAATTTTTACTATCACTAATTGCGGGACAGTTTCAGCAAAATGCGTCCAAGTCATCCCTACACCGACTACCTACTTACCGTACCTATTCGTTTAGTGTCAGGGTTCCACCCGGACGTTCTTATGATTATTATAATAATTTATCTTAATTTAAATACTGTTAATATTCTTCTTTTAGAATTTATTTTTATACAGAAAGATATATAACTACATACTTCGACAGTTCTAAAATCCACTCCATATACGGGGTGTTCAATGTTCACAAACTCCACTACAACTTGCCACATTTCCGCGGGTAGCGTCTGTCAAGTGAATTTTAAGTCGCACACAAACGTCTCGCACGCTCGGAGTTTAGCGTTTATTTGGAGAATTTCACATTCTATGAGGCGCCGATGACTGGACGTTTTAGTTTCGTGCTTCGCTAGGCAAGTCAGTTGGTGAGAGGAGACGCGGTGCTGAAATAAACAAAATAGTATATTTCATTACGAGTGCGGAAAGCCTGTCATTGCAAAGAGTTCCGACAAATGTCTACACGAGCCGAGGCGCAGCCGAAGTCGAGGGTTGACATTCGGAACGAGTTGCAATGACGGTTCCGCACGTGTACTGAACGACTATTTTTAATACAGTTGCGAAAAAATTAAGCAATTTTATAAAATATACAAAATGGCGCCAGCCGTGAAAGATTATAAACAGAAATTTTTTTTTGTTTACCCATTCTGGGTAGGCAAAGGGAACTATGCCCATACAGCCAAGTCTTTAGTAGATTTTTTGTATTGACATGAAATGAAAATGAATTTAATGAGATAAAATGAAACGAAACCTAACCTAACTCATTGCATCAAATCATTATATCTGATATTGAAATAAATTAGTAGCTTCTCTTCAGAAATATTTGCATGAATCGTAAAAACTTCTATGAATTTTTTTTAGTAAAAACTTCGTGGTTGATTTTTTCTTTTTAATAGACATTATTTTGACATTTGGGAAAGAGAACGCACGAGTGCGGAAAAGGTAAAGAAAAAGCACAAGTGTGTAATAGCCCACATCCCGAACGCTAAACGTCCCTGCAATACGCCACTTTTTGAGCAACTGTATTAAAAAGATATTTATTTATTGAACAAAATAATAATGAGGATGAAAACGAATAGGATTTCACGACTGTTTCATAGGATTTTATTTTTTGGAAATTCTTCCGTAAGTACTTTATTTTATTTGTTTTTTTAGAAGTTTCTAACCATACCAGTATTTACGTTATATCAGATGTGCCGGGAATATATTTGAATGATACCAAAATAAACGAATATTTTGATAGGTACTGAATCATCTCAATAACACAATTTCGTAATCCTTAAAACAGAAAAAGTTATTGCTTTTTTATTATTTTGAAGGATTCGACTCTGGATATAATAGCTTTTTTTTATTAAAAATCTAAAAAAATCGTACTATAGTAAATTATTAAATTAAATATATTTTTATAGACGATAAGACAATATTTTATACCCTTTGAAATCTCTCGCAATAAAATAAATATTATACGCTACCCGCTGTTGATACGACAATGATCGCAATACAAACGTTGCCAAAAATCTGCATTGTCACGTACAAGTAAGAACGTAACTTGAACTTATTACTTGCAAGCCATTCATTTAAAATTCATGCGCGAAAAGTGTCAAAAACCGCTTTAGATACGTTTTCTCGAAAACATATATTTAAGGTTTAATTAATACTGTTTTTGGTACATTAAAGCTTTATTAAAAATCGAATTTAAAGAATCTCAGCTTCAAATGTAATATAGCTTTTAGCTTTTTTATATTAGTATTTAGAATACTTCCATGCTGGACTGGGAGCAAAAGAAAAACATAGAATGCACCAGCTGCTTCTCTTCCCGGGCATACTATAAAAGTCAATAAAGGGACAGAGGTTTAATTTGCGTTATTGTGGGTCTGACTCCGTTACTGCAATAGTCTTTCTCCATCTTAATAATACCTCCAGAATTCGTCAACCGTGACGACAGATTTCGTCAACTGCGTACTCCATAAGGGATACAGGTGTGAATGTATGTATTTAAAATCTTCTATTTTTAGGGGAGTATGGAATCCCCGATTAAAGAAAATCCCCGATTTTTTCTTTGACCCCACTAATATGAACATTATAAATTTATCTTCAAAGGTTCAAATATAAAATATGAGTTGGGAACGTAAAAGCATTCAAACAGATAACTTATCAAAACTTCACTATTCTCCCGAAAGTAAACTTCCCCGCTACTGATAGCAAATAAGTCAATAGCGCCGTAATTCGACGCCCCGAAGCAAAAAGGCGGTAACTTAAAAACGAGTTATTCCCGTTTCTCGACAATCCGCCTCGCATCATATCCTAATATGTTACATGCAACTTTTATTGGAGTTGAATGTTTCTTTCGGGGCTTTTACTAGTTTACGCCGTTTTTTGCCAGAGGCGTTTCATTGAGGACAGTTTCTTTGTAGTTAGTACATTTTGCGATGGAAGTTTTTGCGGGGATAGTTGCTATGTGGAATTTGGAGGTTTGTGATTCGGTTTTTGTGGGAGAATTAAGGTGAATGTTGTTAAAACTTTTATAAAATGGTGGAGTTTTACTCTCGTCTATGGATGTAAAGTGTGCGTATCGAAATTAGTTTTAATTTATATATTTAATGCATCTTACTGTACAGCCCACCAAAAAATTCATTTAATCTAAGTATATTTTCTTGTCCGCGATTTCATATACAGGGCGTTTCTCCTTTCTTTCTTCTTCTCTATACTTTTATTCAAATAGGTTGTGATAAAAAGTATGCATAGCATTTTTTTACATTTTCGTTAAATAGACATTGTTTGCGGTGGGCGGACGCATGTATGAAAAATTGGCTCAACTAAATAAAGCTAAAACTAACTTAGTTTATTTGGCGGTGAAAGATCGGTTTTAGAATAAGTCGACTCTATAAAGCTTTGTTTAATTATTTAAAAGATCCTTTTAAATAATTAAACGGGACGTTTGTCTCTCATGACCTGATGGTAAGTGAACATGAAGACTAAGGTGGTACACGTCTATCAACGAGAAAACTATTCACTCGACACTCAAAAGTACCAGAAAAATACAGCAAAAATGATTTTGCTGCCTCTACAAGCAATCTGCGAACTTCCAAAAGTCGCTTACGACAGTTTTATTTAAGTTCTAATAGAGACTCGTCGAAAGTTCTAGACGATTGTCTATCTTTTGTTTTATGGACTGTTGTTAGTTGCAATGTTAATGGTGCGTGTGATGGCATGGTGAACGTTAAGTGGATGTGAGTTTGAGAGAAGTTGAGATTTTAGGCAATTTGATGGGCTACGGTGAGGTACAACCACCTCTGTGAAATTGGGAATAAGTGAAAGTTCGACTAGGTCAGTAGTCACATTTCCACCGGCTAGGATGAGTGGTATGTTGTCTGCATTCCAGATCAATACAAACAGACATGTTCCTGCACACAGTTACTTAAATTGTATTTGAATGGAACCCGCGACTACTGGCGTCTGGAGCAGATAGTGCAACCACATTGCCACAGCAGCGGTCATATGACACTGTAGCCGACTTTTTACTCTAAAACCTTTACAATTAGGTGTATTTTCGCTTCCATGCTGGACTGGGACTCCAGTGTGGGATCAAAAGAAAAACATAGAATGTACCAGCTATTCTCTTTCTGGCCATACTGGAAATGACGGTTAAAGGATTGAGGTTTTATTGGCGTTTTTATGGGCGATAGGCTGTCCCTAATAGCACTCACTGCAATAGCTCCATCGTTATAATACCGGTCTTATAACCACTGGTGTTCTGTGTACCCCATAAGGAATACGGTGGGAAGTTATGTTTGTACGTGTAATTAATTCACAGCACAGAAATGTAGCAAAAATATTTTTCTGCTGCAGCAGCATATATTCTAGACGATAATTTCTAGTAGATAATTCTGACTGAAAAAGAGTGCCAAGAGTTTTTTTCCGCCGGCTTTTTTTGTCTCTTGGTCTACTGTAATATCTTATTTAACAACTATCAACAACTAGTTAAAGCCGAAGTATGTGATGACTGACTTCATCAAGTGTTTTGTGAAATTCCTAAGATGAATAAAACTTTTAGAATTTTGAATTTTAGACCATTGTTTTTTTTATCAATTACTTAGCCTGCGTAAGACTTCCATCTCCTCTGATGAGTACAGAGGCGGTCGAAGATGACAGCCCTCGAGTATCTTTTGGGTAGCTTTAGTTTTATGAACTGTTGCTCATTGCAACGTTAATGGTGCGTGTGATGGCATGGTAACGTTAAGTGGATTTGAGAGTTTAGCGAAGTGAGGTGTGTGTAGGTATATCTTGTTATTGTTTGTAGTAAAGTCAATTACCTGGGCACAGAGATCCGGCAAATCAAACACACCACTTCACATACACAATATAGTTTATTGACAGAAGGGCGAAACAGCAGACAGTCACAAATAGATTCACAACACTTAAACAAGTAGTTTACAAGTACACAACAACACAATAAACACCGTTAAACTTTAGTTTTCAATACAAAGGTTACGAGCGCAAGTACGTATCTGCTTAGCGAGCGAGGCGCGGTAAGAGCTCTGACAAGCTCGACTATGTTCGGGTGATCTCGCGTTGCGCCGGCGCATCCGCGCATGCGCAAGCCTCGCGTTGATGCTCGTTCATGACGTCACACGAATAGGCAGAGTAGGTAACCGTTAGCAGAAACACAATAAACTTACACGAGATTAAATAATATGATTAAATAGAAAGGTTTTTATATTTTCATAGATATTAGGGTAAGGACACATTAATTAAATATAATATTATGAACGGTATAAATGAATAAAATAAATTAATAAATATGAAGATATTTGTGATAGATATTGTTTAGGATTAGTTAAGTAAATACTTAGGTATAGGTATTAAAAAGTAGGTATTACGACTTAGGATACTATAAATATACTTATAAACTTTTTACAGGTAAGTATATAAAAAATAGGTAAATAATAAAATTTATTTAATACAGCCGCCACATCACTCCCCCCCAGAGACCTGGCTAAGGGCGATAAACATCAGGAAATCGGACTACCCGACCGGAACGTGTAGTTTTAGGTACTGTATTTGTAGAAGGTGGAGTGTCCGGTACACCTTGCGTAATTGGCGGTTCAGTGGGACAGGCTACTGAGTTCCTGCCATCTGCCAATAGGTAAGCGGGCTTTAGGCGGTCAATCGTGACAGATATAGTCTTTCCTTTGACAAGGAGTTTAAAGACTTTGCTGTTTCTTTGCAAGACTTTATGTGGTCCTGTGTAGGCGGGTTTAAAGGGAGGTCGCGTAGCATCTTCACGAAGGAAGACAAATTCCGCGGTCTCCAGGTCTTTAAATATAAATATTTTATTTTTGCAGTGCCGAGAAGCTGGCACAGGCTTAAGTTTCTCTGCAAAAGTATGCAGGCGCGCTGTGAAGTCAGTTATATCGGTAGTGCATGGTGTGCTAGGGTCAAAAAATTCGCCAGGAAGTCTCAAGGGTTCGCCATACAGCAGTTCAGCTGATGAAGCTTTGAGATCTTCCTTAAAGGCGCTGCGAATTCCTAACAAGACAAATGGTAGCACTTCAGTCCAACTTTCACTCGCATGACAGGTAATGGACGCTTTTAGCTGTCTGTGAAAACGTTCCACAAGTCCGTTACACGCAGGATGGTAGGCGGTGGTCCGTTTATGCTGGAATCCGATGGTTTTTGACAGATATTGGAACAACGTGGACTCAAACTGACGGCCACGGTCAGTCACAATATCTGTCGGGCACCCAAATCTGGATATCCAGCCATTGATGAGAGCTTTTGCTACTGTTTCCGCCGTGATGTCGGCTATTGGCATTACCTCTGGCCACCGCGTAAACCGGTCTATGGCTGTGAGGCAATACCTAAACCCCTGTGAAACGGGAAGTGGGCCAACGAGATCTATGTGGACTACTCTTAAGCGTGCTCGTGGTAAGTCGAAACTGCCTAAAGGTGCAGACACGTGTCGGCTTACTTTTGCACATTGGCATGCTGTACATTTGCGGGCCCAGTCTCGACAATCCTTTCTTACTCCTGGCCAAACAAATCTTTCGGCAACTAATTGTGCAGTTGCTGAGGCTCCAGGATGGCTCAAGGAATGGAGACTATCAAAAACCTGCATCCGAAATGGCTTTGTAACAAAAGGCCTGGGAGTTCTCGTACTAGTGTCACAGTACAACTTTGTGCTACTTCCAGGATAGTCGAGCCTTTCTATGTGAAGAGATGACTCTTCCGTGAGGAATTGGAGTAGTTCCGCATCAGTCTCTTGTGATTTAGCAAGATCGGCAAAGCATATTGGAGTGCTCAGTTCTTCGATCCTTGATAAGGTGTCGGCCACGACGTTGTTTTTACCGGAGATATGCCTTATGTCGGTGGTGAACTGGGCAATGTAGTCCAAATGCCGAAACTGTCTCGGGGAACAATTGCGTTTCCGGTCATGAAAGGCGAAACATATAGGTTTATGATCGGTGTAAACCGTAAAATGTCTCGCTTCGACCATGTGTCTAAAATATTTAATTGCTTCATAGATCGCTAGAAGCTCGCGATCGTATGGTGAATATTTAATTTGCGACGGGCTTAGCTTCCGGGAAAAGAATGCAAGTGGTTGCCAAACGTCGTTACTAAGCTGTTGCAGTACTGCGCCAAGTGCTGTATCGGACGCATCTGTAACTAATGCTAGTTTTGCACCACAATCTGGGTGTGCTAAAAGAGCTGCATTAGAAAGGCTTTCCTTGATGTCTGAGAAAGCCTTCAGAGCGTCATCATTCAGATTTATAGGTGCAGAGCCTTTTACCGATCCTATCAAGAGGGCGTTAAGCGGTGCTTGTGTTTGGGCGGCTTGTGGCAGGAATCGCCTGTAAAAATTGACCATGCCCAAAAAGCGTCTGAGCGACCTAACGTCCTTTGGGGGAGGAAAGTCACGAATGGCCTGCACCTTCTCATCCAGTGGTTTGGTTCCGCTCTCCGAGATAGAGTAACCGAGAAATGTTACTTCGGGAGCTCCAAACACACATTTGGACGCGTTAACGACCATGCCATAGTCTCGTAGTCTGCTGAAAACTTGACGCAGATGCTGCTGGTGCTCGGCCTCGCTCCTGCTGAATACCAAAAAATCATCGATGAAACAGTAGACGAAGTCGAGCCCACGCATGATTTCATCAACAAATCGTTGAAATGTTTGGCCTGCATTTCGCAGACCAAACGTCATATAAGGAAATTCGAACATTCCGAACGGTGTGGTGATCGCCGTCTTCGGAATGTCCGCTGGAAAAATCGGTACCTGATTATATGCCTTCTCTAAATCGATGGTGCTGAAGACCCTGCACCCTGATATGTTATGGGCAAAGTCGTGAATATGGCGAATTGGATACCTGTCTGGAATTGTGCGTGCGTTGAGTTGCCTGTAGTCGCCGCATGGTCTCCAACCGTTGTCCTTTTTTGGAGCTAAGTGTAACGGTGACGACCAAGGGCTGTTAGAGGGTCTCGCCGTGCCGATAGCAAGCATAGCATCGAACTCTGCCTTTGCAATTTTCAATTTATCCGGTGCCAATCGCCTAGGTGTGCAGGATACTGGAGGCCCTGGAGTGGTTTGAATGTGGTGCTCTGTGGAGTGCGGCACGGTACGCTGTGTACCGGCTGGTCGCGTGATCTCTGGAAATTCGCGAGAAAGCAAGACATGATATTTAGAATCGCCTGTCAGAACTTTTACCGATAAAATGCTATTTGTTTTTAAAGCCAGAGAAGCTGGAGCTGCAAGGGAAGTTAGGTTATCTATAATTTTTTTATTCTTACAATCTACTATGAGAGCATAATGGCACAAAAAATCTACCCCTATAATCGGCTTCGTTACATCAGCCACAATAAATTGCCAAGGATAATTACGGCGAAGTCCCAGATCCAGGTTCAGGTGAGTGTAACCATACGTGTTGATCGCTGATCCATTGGCTGCTGCGAGTCTGTATTCCGTGGCTGCACGACGCTCTTTGAGGTACGACCGAGGGAAAACACAGAGGTCGCTACCTGTGTCGACCAAGAACTGCGTTCTCGTGATGCGGTCCGTGACAAAGAGACGACCTGGAGTGGTTGGGCAGTCGTCGGTCGTCATTACCGACTGCCTGGAGCGTTTCCCGCCTTGAAATCGCACGGCTTTTGGCACATGTGTGCCTTGGTACCAAACTTGTAATGGTACCAACAAAGAGGAAAACGCCTGTAGTTCGATTCCGAACGTGACCTGCTTCGCGACGAAGGACGTTGGCTTCGGTGTTGAGGTCTGGAGCGGTTTTGGTGGCGTGGCTGCCGTGGCTGGTATGTCTGTTCGTCAAGTTTCATGGCGAGGCGCTCTACCATTTTCCTTAATTCGGCGATCTCACTTCGGGTGTCGCTACTGCTGCAAGGGGCCGAGGCTGCTGCTACCGTCGAGGGTGAGGAAATCTCTTGAATCCGGTCCGCCAGATCTGCCAGCTGCTGCAATGAGAGGTTTGGCTGCGAGGCAATTACCGTCTGGATGTTATTTGGTAGCCTGTTGCTCCAGATGCTCTTCAAAAAATCTTCCGGCACGCTAGGTCCTGCCAGGTCTTGAAGGTGGCGTAGGAACTGGGATGGCTTCCTATCCCCGAGTTCCTCATGCGTCAAAAGTTGCTTGACCTTCTTCTCTTGCGAGGCTGATAGTCGACGTATTAACTCGCTCTTTATCTTTTCGTACTTGTTACGCGCTGGAGGGTTTAATACGATGTCTTTCACAGTTTTTGCGTATACGGTGTCTATATTCGATAAAACGCTGGTAAATCTTGTAGAATCATCATATATTCCAAAATTCTCGAATTGGTTTTCCAAAAGCGCAAACCATAGTTCTGGTTCATCTGGTGAAAATGTCGGAACCCTCAAACTAAATTTTTCAGAATTTCGTTCAGATGAAATTCGCGTCATTTTTGCTGACCGTTTCTGGCGAGTTGTGATTCCACCATCTTGTGATCTTGCACTTTTTGCAGAATCGCTGCTGTTACTCATGATGTTCAAGTCTTAGAGGTCACCAGTTTAGCGAAGTGAGGTGTGTGTAGGTATATCTTGTTATTGTTTGTAGTAAAGTCAATTACCTGGGCACAGAGATCCGGCAAATCAAACACACCACTTCACATACACAATATAGTTTATTGACAGAAGGGCGAAACAGCAGACAGTCACAAATAGATTCACAACACTTAAACAAGTAGTTTACAAGTACACAACAACACAATAAACACCGTTAAACTTTAGTTTTCAATACAAAGGTTACGAGCGCAAGTACGTATCTGCTTAGCGAGCGAGGCGCGGTAAGAGCTCTGACAAGCTCGACTATGTTCGGGTGATCTCGCGTTGCGCCGGCGCATCCGCGCATGCGCAAGCCTCGCGTTGATGCTCGTTCATGACGTCACACGAATAGGCAGAGTAGGTAACCGTTAGCAGAAACACAATAAACTTACACGAGATTAAATAATATGATTAAATAGAAAGGTTTTTATATTTGCATAGATATTAGGGTAAGGACACATTAATTAAATATAATATTATGAACGGTATAAATGAATAAAATAAATTAATAAATATGAAGATATTTGTGATAGATATTGTTTAGGATTAGTTAAGTAAATACTTAGGTATAGGTATTTAAAAGTAGGTATTACGACTTAGGATACTATAAATATACTTATAAACTTTTTACAGGTAAGTATATAAAAAATAGGTAAATAATAAAATTTATTTAATACAGCCGCCACAAGAGTTTGAAAGAGGTTGTGTAGTTGAGTGTGTTGAGATTTTTAAGGAATTTAATGGGCTACGTGAAAATCAGTGCTTTGTCGCACTTGCTACTAAACACAAGTAGATTTGTGAGTCATTTGTTACTGCAGTGCAAGTTAAAGCTTTAAAGTATTTAAATTTGTTTCTTTTTTAATTTTTTTGGACTGCTGTGAATAACAAAGGTTTTATTTACTTTTACTTTACTAGTTTCAGTGTTGACAAAATTTTAAGAGAACGGATACGAATAGAGTAGCTGTGCTTATTTGTAATTTATACTTAAGTAGTTCTTGAGTAGTACTGGTTCTATGTAACTTGAAAATTCGTATTAAAAACCTTACACCTTACTCAAACCTACATACGTCCAAATATTAAACATGCTACAAGGGTGCTACGAAACAGCTACGACGGTTACTACATACATAACTTCGTGCCTGTAACCTTAGATTTGACAACGAAAAGTAAATGCAAACATATTTGGGACAAAATGTTGGTTTTAGCCAGGCTGTATTTGCCTAAAACACTAAAGGTCTCAGATTCGTTTCCCCGGCCAGAGTAGGCGTGTTTTTTTGGGTATTATGAAGCACGATATTATTTTTTATGTGCTATTTTATGCAGAGC
Organism: Stenoptilia bipunctidactyla; assembly: GCA_944452665.1. NCBI lineage: Eukaryota > Metazoa > Arthropoda > Insecta > Lepidoptera > Pterophoridae > Stenoptilia > Stenoptilia bipunctidactyla. The sequence continues at coordinate 18,829,998 of OX101745.1, forward strand.
CCGCTTATAGTCAATTGTATTTTAAAAGCAGATAAGCAGATTAGGAATGATGAGTGGGTATGAATTTCGAAAAAAAAAAACTTTTTTTTTAAATATTTTTCATAAATTAAAATTTCAAAATTCTTTCCTGTGAGTAAAATTCATGATTAATCTACATTTTATGACTACATACAATTAGATGGAAACGTTTTTATTACTTGCTGTGTAGACATAAACTACATAACAAACTTAAATTTTGATCACTTTGAAAAATTTTGAAATTTTAATTTATGAAAAATATTCTTAAAAATATATTTTCTTTTCGTAATTATGACACTCATCATTCTTAATCTGCTTTTAAAACTTTATTGACTAAGGCGACCCTATAAAGCTGCTTGCACGGATTTAACCTTATCTTTTGATTCCCTAATATTTTTTCGATAATGTATCGAAATTATTCATCATTAATATTCATCAAAAGTTTGGTCATAGCTACCATTCTACATTTGAAAGTTCTATCGCATTTTTTCTCATTTAACAATCCTCTCAAAGTTAAATGAGATCTTAACCAACTTCTTAAAAGGAATATCAGAATATAATAAAATACTTGAAAAGTAAATAAAAAGTGAGACGGTAAGCCATGAAAACAGCGAATGAGGAAGATTGTTTCAACGTTGACTGTAATTATAATAAATACTTCGTGAGAAACCTAAATTAAATACTTTTTAAACGGATTAATTGCGTATTTACATTACTTACAACTCGACGCTTCGATATCTTTGTAGACCCAGTCCCTCCGTAATGCGATTTAAAAAGTGTTTAAAATCGTGAAAATATATGACTGACTAGATACACATTGAAAAATCTTTACACCAAGTTTCACATCGGTGCACTCAAGGAATAAGATTTTTCATACAAACTAAAAAGTCCTATATTTCCCGTTCCCGTGGGAATTTCGGGAATTCCTTCCTTAGTGCACCCCTACATCCCCTAAAGAATGTATGTTCCAAATTTCAGCTCTCTACGCCCAGTAGTTACGGCTGTACGTTGTCTGTCAGTCACTCAGTACCTCAGTCACTCAGTCAGTAACGGAACAGTTTTATATATATTGATTGATGAATTATAGTCAAGAAACTGATAAAAAAAATATTCTTTACTAAAACGATACAGTTTACTTTTTCCTTTATCTTTGAAACTTTCAATCCGACTAAAAAAAAGATACTTTTTATATTTAATAGCCCAATTATTGTAAATTTCTGAGAACTAACGTTATTACAACAGGATCAAAACTTACCCAAATACCTTTATAAAGGAATCTTAACTATTAGAATTTTATTTATATAGAGAATATGTTTATGTATCCGATACGATAATGTATTATTAATGACCTAACTTCCAGTTTGATGAACCGAACATAACTCCCACATACAAATTGTCTAAGTAGACCCAAGGGAGCTGAAACAACAACTGAACAATAAAGTGTTATAATTGCCATATATCTTTTTTTATATTGTAAGGATATGACGTTTGTCTTCCATGCCACCTGATGGAAAGTGCGCATGAAGACTATGGTGGTACACGTCCATCCGTTGTCTTTAGTTTTCGTAGTCCTGGCGTAGCAGTTCCGTAGCTGTGTAGTAGCATCCTTGTATTTTGTATGGCTTATCAACATGAATTCGTAAAAAGCGATATTGGCTGACTTGTGGCCTATCTATGTGTATTTTTATTTTAGAATAATACAAGCTGTAGTACACGGTTCCGTTCGGATTCAGTTTGGGTTTAAGTTGTTGCTGTTTTTGAGGTTGAAGTCGTATTTTTTATTTATTTATTCTTCATTGTACACATGGAGTAAGACACCATTTTACTTACTATATAATAGGTACAGTGCACAATAGGCGGCCTTATCATCTACAGACAATCTCTTCTAGACAACCCTGGGTCGTAATTAGTTATTTCTCGTGATTTTGAATAGCTTACAGTGATCAACGAAAACTGTTTTTGAATTAGTGAAACTTATTTCCCGAACATTCCGATAGATATATTGATTTATATGAAAAGTAAACGCGATATTTTTGTTCAGCGCTCCACTCTGTAGTTGGACAAGCGACACAGCTCACGAAATGCGTCGGTAATAAATAATAATAATAATATTATAATATTATTTATTTATTTGAACGAAGTGCGAGTGATGTTTTGGAAAGTAGGCCCTCACCTTCCAGTGGTGTGGCCAATCGTGAAAGTGAGATAAGTATGGAAGAAGTTATGAAAGCAATGGCAGGTTTGAAATTGGGTAAAGCGGCAGGGTATGATCGAATAGATGCCGAAATGCTCAAGGCGGGTGAAAGTGTCACTGCAAACCTGTTGTACCAGCTTTTTAATAAGTGTTGGCGGTCCGGCCGTGTTCCAGGCGACTGGTGCAAGGCCGTTATTGTGCCACTTTATAAAGGAAAGGGGTCACAGCAGGAATGCAAAAACTTCCGTGGCATTAGCCTTTTGAGTATTGTGGGCAAAATGTATGCAAAGATATTAATCGAAAGAGTGATGGATGAAACAGAAAGCAAGATCTGGGTTGTGCAAGCGGGATTTCGAAAGGGGATGGGATGCACGGATCAAGTCTTTGCCTTAAGATCAGTAACCGAGAAGGTTCTGGCTAAACACCGAAAGGTTTTCTGCTGCTTCATTGACTTGGAAAAGGCGTATGACAGTGTGATGAGGAATGAACTTTGGTCAACAGTATCCGAGTTTGGGGTGGATAGTGACTTGATACGGGCACTCAAATCCTTATATAAGGACTCGAGTACTTGTGTCAGGTTGAATGATGACTACACAGAATGGTTTAGCATCGATCGCGGTGTTAGACAGGGCTGTGTAGCGTCTCCATGGCTGTTCAACCTATTCATGGATAGCTGTTTGAAAGATCTGAAAGAGTCTGAATGGGGTTTAAAAATGAATGAGACAGTGATCAAAACTCTGCTTTACGCCGACGACCAGGTTCTACTTGCATCGTCTGCGTCGGAATTGCAACAAATGGTCACTGTGATGCATGAGTCGTTTAAAAGAAAAGGTGTGAAAGTGAATGTTGGAAAGACGAAAGTCATGGTTATGGAGAGGAATGAAGATATGACGGAATGCAATATTATGATAGGGGACGAAAAAGTGGAACAAGTGAAAGAGTTTGTATACTTGGGGTCCTTGTTTACAAGAGATGGGAAGTGTGAAGGTGATATTGAAAGGAGAGTAAAAGCAGGAAATCGTATTAATGGCGCCATATACTCGATAATGGCTAGCAACCAAATAAGGCTCGTCTTGCCGTACTTGAGGGAGTTCTGGCGCCAACGCTTATGTATGGTAGTGAATCTTGGGTGTGGCAGAAGAGACATGAAAGCAAGATTAATGCTGTGGAGATGAGAGCGTTGAGAAGCATGTGTGGAGTGAAATTGAGTGATAGGGTGCGCAATAGTGAAATAAGAAAGAGATGTGGATTGAAAGAAGATGTAGTGACTAAGATTGAAAAGGGTATGCTACGGTGGTTTGGACATCTGGAAAGGATGAGTGAAAGTAGATTTACGAAAGAGGTTTACAGAGCAAGAATGGATGGTGCTGTCGGAAGGGGCCGCCCTAGGCGAACGTACGCCGATCAAATTGGCGACGTTCTTAAAAAGGGCCTAGTTAAAAGTACCCGTAACCGGCGATCATGTATGAAAAGATTAATGAACGTGGAGGAAGCGAAAGAGGTATGTCTGGATCGAAGCAATTGGTGTTCCCTTGTCTCTGCCTACCCCAAAGGGAGACAGGCGTGAGGTTATGTATGTATGTAATAATAATAAATAAATATTTCTGACACTCACACAACATTATCTAGCCCAAATTAAGTTTCTTAAAGAACTTGTGTTATGGATACTAGATAACTGATATATTAAGAAAAATATAAACATAATATTGAATAAATAAATATTTTTTATTAGAATAAACTTAAATAAACATATAAACATCCATGACTTGACGACTAATATCTGTGTTCATCACACAAATATCCGCCGCCGCCGGGATTCGAACCCAGGACCTCTGGCATAGAAGGCAATGTATGTTACCGCTACACCAGCCGGTCGTCAACCGGTCGGTGTTACACATAGACTTTCTTTTATAACTTATTATTAGTAATGAGATAGTTTCGAAGTCTTTCATTTCATAATCGCGAGTCTCCTGGCCCCCCGCTCTGAGTGAAGTTGATCGCGATTATCTGCCCGGCGATCTTGAAGTCCCGAGCCTGGCTTAAGCGATTTTCATTAACGCCTGGATCGATTTTGATGGGACTTTTGACTCGTGTTAGCTTTGCGTACCGGGGAACATAGTTGAGTTGTTACGTTTGGGTGATTTTGATTTTCGAAGTGTATATGGCTTTAGGTTGAGGAAAGCATGTATTTAAATTTAGAAGTTTATGTGTAGGGTCGGATCAAAATAGCTCTGCTGCCATTTTAAAAATGTGTCGTAATGTGCGAATAATCAGGGTGAGCTTGGTTGAGTAAAGCCTACGGCCTAATATCTTATAAATTTTATAGCCTCTGGTGATCTGCCTACTCCATTAGGGATACAGGCGTGAAGTTATGTATTTATGTAGGTGTGTATTTACTTATTAAACGTGTTTTTACTTGATAAAAGCATTATCATCCAATTTATTTTCGCTTGTTATCAGCTAAGATTTAGTTCAAACACAGGATAATTCACCGCATAATGTCTCTTCACATCACGTCGGCGTCACCACTGTAGGGACGGTTATTTTTTCCAACTACCAAGAAAAGGGATGGCAGGCCGCGGCCCACGGCCCGACGGTTGATGTAGGGATGTTGTATATGCGCTATTCACTATAAGACATTTGATAGCGCGATGTAGGAATTACCTCGTGCCGTCTTCGTTCTATGGGGCGTCGCTAGATGTCGCTACAAATTTAATAAGAAAGTAAATATTAACAGTCAAAGAGTTCGTAAGCGTTTACACCTACACACGGATAATAATAGTAAATTAGGGCGTAATTTTTATCAGAGTATTTTTGCTGGACTCAGGGGAGTTGAGAAATTCAATAAACTATACCTGACATAACTTATTATGGATACGTCGGTTTATCTCAATGGAAATACAAAAAAATGTGAATTCTGTCTGGTTACTGTGACGTCAATTTGTTTCTTATTGATTTCAGTATTTTTTTCTTTATTTGTATTTTACCCGTTTTTTCATATTAATCTCGCTCGGTGATAAAGGGTTAGGGTAAATGATAAATGATAGGAAACATTTCTTTGTACTATATAGAAATTTTGCACGCAAACAAAATATAAGATATATTTATCTTAATGATAATTTATATGACAAATAACCATATGATAGGTCTAAAAATGACTTTTAAAACACGTGGCCACAAATCTAAATCGTTGTATGTATAAATATAAAACGTGAAAACCTAAAACCACATGACAACGTTAACAATATAAAAGAATCTTCTCCTTGAAGTGCGGAAGATTCTACAATTGAAAATACTCGAAAGGGTTTACACCACCTAGAAAGGAAAAAGGACCGACACAATAAAAATGAGGGGCTCTTGGGTGGCCGAAGATGAGTACGTCCGAGAACGGAACAACCTTTTGTTCTGAAGAACACGGCTTCTTGTTAAAACATAGAATATACTAGAAGGACGGTTGTTAACTACGAGACATGTATCGCTTTCAAGAAAGACACACAAATTCTTTCTGGGTTGCCTGGCTGAAATCGCGTTTCGGCGATAAAGCCGCCCTTTGTATGTTTATTGTAATTATTGTTTCATTTAAACTATGTAACCATGTTGGTGTACAATAAACAGTTTTATTATTATACTATTATTCTTGTTCGTTATCATTGTTATAATATTTTTAAACTTTCTCCCTTCATCGTGATATTTAAACAGCGAAAAGCATATTACAGAAAAAGCACAGGATAAGTATCCTGAGTAGGTTAAGATCGTATGCCTTTATAGGTATAGACTTTATTTAGAGAAACATGAACTCACTACTTCCTTTGTAACATAGTGGTAGCAGAGAGATAAGAAAGGTGAATAATCTTTAAAAAAGCTTTTGAACAATGTTTGGGTAGTATAAAGCCTTTCATACTGAGCTATTAACAAAAAGACTTTTGGTGTAACAGACGATACATAATCAACGAATGCAGAGAATAACAAAAAACCGACTCCACTTATTTTAAATCTAGTCAAAGCCTCGGATAAAGTATTGGGTCATCAACAACCATTCACTGTATTGATCCATATTTTTTTCGAAAGTTTAAAAATTTGATGAAATTTGTACGGGACCACCTTTGTACTATCCTCTATCATATGAAGATTATTCAAAATCGATTCATAATTGTTCGTAAATTCGTGTAACAAAGACACAAAAAACATACGCACGAATTGAGATCCTCCTACTATTGGAACTCGGTTGAAAACTCTTAAATCAAATTCAAATTAATCGTAAGTTCAGTAGTTCAAAGTTTTTTACACCTGTTTCTACTGAAATGTTACTAGGTAGGAATAGGTACAAGATCAAGCTCAGTTTAAATTCAATTGCGCCTTCTGTACTTACCGATTCTGCGCTTCAAGTACAGTTTCCGAATACTTCCTCTTTGTTCATGCAAAACTGGTATCAATTTATAGCCGTGCCGGCTTGCACTTTGATTAAAATACTATTTTGCATTTAAGAGAGTTGTTTTTGAAGCCTTTCTCCTACTTTTCACTTTAGTTTCTTGACTGCGATTGATATAGTTTTCTTGGAATATGTCAAGTATTTTTTTGTTTGATTTACGCGCTGCATCTTGGCCAAATTTAGTTTTCGAATGTGATATTTGGATAAACGATGTTTTTGACCGTTTTTTTCGCATCAAATCGTGTTGTAGAGATTAATGACTTGAAGAGAAAATGTAGAATATTGTACTGCCCTAAGTTTTCACGTGGCCAGGTTCAGTTAAATTGAGTTAAAATATAATTAGACGCCATTATCCGGTCAAAAACGTGTTCTCTACATACATACATACATACGAACTACACGCCTGTATCCCTTATGGAGTAGGCTGAACGCCAGAGGTTATAAGACCATGTGATGTCACGTTTGACTTTGAAAGTATTACAATGAAGCATAGAGACTATTGCAGTGACACGGGGTCTGTCTATCGCCCTCAAAAATGCCTTCTGTCCCTCAACTGATTTATGCACAGTATGCCCAGGAAGAAAAGCAGCTGGTACATTCTATGATTAACTCTAACTGCCAGTCCCAGTACAGCATGTCCTCTCTGGTGTATAATATGATCAAACAATAGATCTGTTGATAATTGAATCCCAAAATCTACGTATTTATCCAAAAAAAATGCACAGTGAAATCATTATGTTTATCTGCGCAATATGTTTAGGTTAGGTTAAGTTAAGACCCTCTCTAAAAAGTCGAATCATAAAACTACCAATAAATGATCGGTGCGTCGCGTTTTCTTCTTAAGTTAAAGGTGTTTTACCAAATGAGGTGCTGTTGAACCTTTTTTGTCCAATTTACAGCCAGTTATTTTGGCTGATGAAATAAAAGCACTGATCCTAGAAACTAGTTTCGTAAATCTGAGTAAAACGCATTAGTATATATCTAACTCTGCCATCACTAAACGTTCAAGCACTTTAACTTCATAACTCGCAGAGTATTTCTGTATCAAGTGCCTAAATCCTGTAATCTCCTTCGAAGATGTTCCAAAGCACCATTCCCACTTATCTGAACCTCGCTGAGCAGTAACCCGATCCCTAATATTCCTCCGACATGTACATTACCGACTGATACCGTCAATATTTGCGGTACAAGGCTTAAAACGCCTCGTCCTTCGAGCCGGATATCCGAGTCTTATCTTTGCGATTCGCGAAGTGAGCCGAGCTGAGCCGAGCGTTCGCGAATGTGTCCGTTGGCGTTTATTGGTCGTTTGGTTTGTTTGGTGATTTCGGTAATCGGTTACGGTGTTTATTGGGAATTCGTGTGCTTAGATGGGTTTCGATTTTTAATTTAATGAAGTTTGTAGATTTTCGTAAGCGTTGTTGGTATGGATATCGGTCGGTAAATGGGGAAGAATCTTTTATCGTTTTTTGGTTATGATCAAGTTTGCATTATGAGCTATGTTTAAGCTGTAGGACTATTGCAGAGTCCGTCTGCTTTCATATAAAGTTTGTCGCTAAATCATGAAGTGGTTTGGAAATTTTATATAAAGAACTAGCGACCACCTAGATCTGTATAAATACATAAATTTTTGTTGGAAGGGCAAGGTTTGAAACGTTCTTTTTTTATTATATGTATACGTTCACAGTCCAAGATATATGTTTTTAGTCTAACTTTGTTATAATTACTGCTTCAAGTTAAAGCTATCATATGGCTTCGACTAAGAAATTGAGATATAAGCTCTTGTCTCTAATACAGCCCCAGGGAATTGGAGCATGTTGGCTAGTTTGTAGCAATATAATATTTCCGTTTGGAACCAACCCTGTAAATCATCTCTGAATAAAAAAATTAAGACTACCTGCTTCATTCGAAGACTTTTTCTCCTTTTTAAAATAAACAGTTATTTTTATTTAAAATTGTATAGTTAACAAATTAGTCCTTCCATGCTGGACTGGGACCGAGGGAAAAACGTAGAATGTGCCAGCTGCTTCTCTTCCCGGGCATACTGTAAAAGTCAGTTAAGGGACAGAGGTTTTAAAGGCGTTTTTGTGGGCGATAGGCTGACCCCCTGTCACTACAATAGTCTCCCTCCATCTCTATAGTACCTCATTTGTCAAACGTGACATCAGATGGTCTTGTAACCTCTGGTGTTCTGCCTACCCCATAAGGGATACAGGCGTGACGTTATGTATGTATGTATGTATGTTACAAATTAATTATTACTACAGGCAAATACTGCCCTAATTTGGTAAAAGGTACGAACCGAAAAGTCCCTGAAACTCTGGTTCGTTACGATAGCTATTTACCTACTGCGAGCACCCTCAAACGACCCAACAACATTCAATTAGGTTTTGATAGAAAGACACGTAAACAAGTTACTTAATTAATTTAATAAAATCATCATATCTAAAGAATAAAATTAAAAAAATGATGATCTCAACTATATTTTTCGCTTAGAATAATGGGTTGATCGATATGAATGCGCATTGCATTCATTTTTCCTTACGAACGTAGAGTCCTCAAACCTTACGAATAATATCGTTTTTTCTTATAATATTATCAAATACAATTAATTTTGACATAACGACCCTTAAAGGCCATATTTTCACGCCAAATTCAATGCTACTTACAGAGTAAATATTAATATGACTAATGAAAACATTTAAGTGTTTCACCAGTCATTTAGTTTATTTAGCAGTTACTGCAAAATTGTTTATTTTATTAATGTTAATGAAGTATTTTACTAATGAAAATTCCATAACTATGATGCGTTTCTCTAAACAACTAGATCTATTCTGAACTTGAAACTCAGTGTAAGAAAATTAACGTAATGAAACTTCTTTTATGTATTATCATTTATATTCTGTAAATAGAATATGCAAGATCAGACCACTATACACACTTTTAATACATAATTTCAGAAAATTAGACAGTATAACAGAGGTAAAATAAAGCTTCACTTCTAGTAACTTAACCGCATACACGCCTTCATCAGTGACCCTAAACTTTATCCATATCGATGCAGGCGCTCTTGTGTTGTAATTGAATTCGTGTAATGATCTTGTGCTAGGGACGTTCTTGGTATCGATGTTTTTCAACCAAAAATAATTGCAGTTGCCCCACCGCTGGCGAGTAAACGAGTAACTGGCAGCGATTTTTTCGCTCTAAGTGCAATAGATATACTTTCTGTATAAATAAAGAGACGCACATATTAATATTTGCTCGCTGACTGAGAGTTTTCAAAGCGAAATGTACCCGCTCAGTGATGTTCGCTCACCCGCTACTCACTCATCTTTTCCAGTCACACAACTGCCATAAACAAAGAAAATAGTTAAATGTTATTAAGGATCTATGGCAGTAAAGTGATGTTTAAGACGCAATTAAAAAAATAAGGGGTTTCAGGCAAAATTGGGACTTTTGAAGCAATCGTATAATATTTTACCTTATCGTTTCCGCAAGATCAAACACCAAAGATACTTTTACTAGGTTGCTTTAAAACTTTAGCATATGTAGATAGTACAATAGACAACTGAAATGAAGTTCAATTTCACTTACATAACTTAACCGCGTACACGCTGTAAGTGCAGTACTAAGTGAAATCAGGCGCTCTTGTGTTGTAATTGAATTCGTGTAATGATCTTGTGCGTGATGGTCTTAGTATCGATGTATTTTTGTTTATAAGTGTCAATTTAATAATTTAATAAAAAAATTGAAATTGGGACATTTTTATATAAATCTAAATAAATCCTTTTAAATTTTGCTAAATTAATGATATAATGCATCCGTGGTTTTTAGTGACGCCGGTCTTGTTAATAAAGGTTTTTGATATAATCTTTTTAAATTATTTATTTATCACTTTGGCTTTTAAAGGCGCACGCCCGTCATGGCTTGGGCTTTCTTTAGCACTGTACAAAAATGAGAATCAAATGTTTTTTCTTTGCATCGCAATTTTCAAAATAATCGTATCGCCTTTTTTTATGCTTGTAACGAACATTCCAAATTGGAATTTCGACAACTACTCAGTTGAACAGTAAAATAAATCTCGACTAAATTACTTTTGGCATGAGAAAAAAGTTCACTATTCAACCTGTAATTTAACAAAGTTGGGTCGAATCAAAAATAGCTATGCAGATCATTGTATTAGTTCTAATCGAGTCGATGAAAATGCGCCGAAGTATTCCCAACCCTATCACTAATCCTGCGTCGTTATAGTTATTAGATATTTCGGGGTTATTACGGTCGTCAGAGGAGGTAGATATGAACCTGCATCCGGTTATTAGGATACGGACAGTTAGATATTACCGGATAAAGGGTTTTCGGGTTAATTTGAATCTGTATACATACATAACGAGTTCACGAGTATAAAACCATCTCATGTCACGTTTGACAAATTTTGAGTTAAATAAAACTACACTCTAACCGGATAATCGCGTATAATTATTTATATTTTACATTTTAACTCGACGTTTCGGTGCCTTTGCAGAGTCCGTGGTCACGAGCGCCTCACAGTTAAAATGTAAAATATAAATTGTACGCGATTGATCCGGTTAAAAAGTAGTGTTATTTAAATCATGAATCGTGAAAACTTAAGCCAAAATTTTGAGGTATTATAATGATGGAGAGAGACTATTGCAGTGACAGGGGGCCAGCCTGTCTATAGTTACATCGAATCGATGCGTGTTAAGTTACGTTTGTGTAGATTAAGGAATTTATTTTTCGATGTAATAAATGACAAAAGTAACCTCGATAATTAGGGACGTCCTGGCAAAGCTTGTAGAGCACAACATATTTTGAGTCTCGTAATTGTCGTATGATTTTAGAACCTCTTTAACAACAGTAATTTTAATACTTATAGTCGATTCGAAAACTGCCAGCTGAGGTCAAAATTTACATAGAAAAAACCGCGGAAAACTGCTAGTTAATTATTCCAAAAATAACATCAAGAATCACTCGGTAAGTTGGTAAACCGCCGCTTAGTCAGATTGTTGTAATCATGATTGTGTTTTATAATTGTGAACAAAATAACAACGTCACAAGTTGTTAGTACAATTTTAATTAATAATAATCTTATCGCAATACATATAGTATCCGTAACCGGCGAAAAGATTAATGAAAGTGATAGAAGCGAAAGAGATATAGTGGGTTAATTTTAATTCGCTCATCACCTCTTGCAGGCAGCCTCTCTTCATGAATCCCAACAGCATTTGTTCTACAACTTTTTAAATTAAAAGCTTTTAAAATTTTAGTTTTCCCGTACAAAAATATTTATATCCTCTGTTTAGAGGCGTAACTCTATTTACTCTGAGCGTAGGCATGCCGAGCACCTTACGCAGTAAAATATCATCATCATAACTCCGTGTAAAGAGCCCACTGCAGGGCTATGAGTCTCTCCTCTGGGTGATGAGGAGCTTTAGGCCGTAATCCACCAAGCTGGCCCAGTGCTGGTTGGTGGATGTCAAATATTTCAGGGTGCCGAAATGGCTTCTGACAAACCCTAACGACTACTGTATACAAGTATACAGCACCCGTGACTGACTGCTTAACGTGCCCTCCGAAGCATGGAGGACGTCGTGAGAAATGAATTGCCAGCGGTCAAGTAAAATATCGCTTCACAATCTTACAAAATGTAGAGAAAGGAGCAAACATTTTTTTGTTTTTTATTCTTTGCGTTATTCATCAAGATTTCTAAAAAGTTGTAGACAAATGTTGTTGGGATTGATGTGGAGAGGCTGCCCGCAAAACTGATGCTTTAATTATAATTAATGCTGTGTAAGACTCGAAGCAATTGGCATTCCCTAGTTTCTATCTATTCCAAAGGAAGACGGACGTGAAGTTATTTATGTAAAAAATCATATCATAAATCTGTTCAGCAACATTCTCAGATTGCAACATAAGTGATTGCGTTGTCAACATACGCTGAAATAACGTTATGCGACATGGCTCACGCCTGTCTAGTTTAGTTATTACTATTAGCTTATAGGCTACCGAGAAAACGTAGTTTCATCTTATCTTAAGGCTTCGCAGGACAATTTTACAAGAAAAGATAATCTCGCGCTTTCATGTAATTGCTTCTTTTCAAAAGTAATATTGTAAAGAGGGAAGATTTGTATTTTTATTTAGTTTGTCTGTATTGGATAAACGTGAAATTACTCGGGTGATTTAATACCCAGTATTACGAACCTGGCAAACTTAATATCACTTTTAAATCGAAGTGTTTTCGGTAGAAATATATTTTTTGCTTGGTAACACTCCTACGTCATATGTTTTTTATAGGGTCTTTCAATAAGGACGGCTCGATTTAAAAATGGAATAAAAGAGGCTGCGTATGAGATAGTCCATTGAAATGTTACATATTTTAGGCCTAACCTTGCGTTTTTCAGAGGACGCAATTTTATTTTTTTGATGTGTAGGGGGGGTCAGTGTAAAGCTAAAACCAAGTTTGTGGGGTCGCCACCCTTGTCCTACGACCGCCATCTTGAAAATAGGGGTTGAAATGGTTTTTACGATATATTTCTTAAGCTATTTATCTGATAAAAAAAAAATTATTGACATTTTTTGTTGCAAATTAAATCTTCCACAACTTTGGTCAAGTAACTTTTTGTCGTAGAACTATAAATAAAAAAGTTATAAGCGAAAATGTTTAGAAATTCTAGAAAATAATTTATATTTTTTGATATAACTTTTTTTTATCATTTTACTAAAAAAATATATTAGAGCATTTTTGTAGATCGTTTTTTGAGAAACAACTTTTATAAGCAACAATTTTTCATTAAGTTAATAGTTAAGGATGTGTACACATCAAAAAAATAAAAAACGCAACCCCAAATGTAACTTTTCAATGGACTAAGATACTAACGGCTATGTGTGAGATATGTCTGTCTGTTGTAAATTAAACCTTTGGAAGACGCGGCGGACAGTTGAATCATGTCATATTCAAAACAAAATGGCATGAATGGGACTTTCAAATAAAATAATAATTTCGTTAATATCTCACATATAGCCTGTTTTATCCCATCTTGAAATCGACCCGTCCTTATTGAAAGACCTATATAGTAGGTATTAACAGGACAGGACGATTGTCTTCCACGTCACCATTGTATGTGTTATTAAAATAAAATAGAATAAATGAAAAATGTGATAAATAAAAATAGGCCCCGGTAGCTCAGTTGGAAGAGCACTCGTCCGGCAAACGAGAGGTCCCAGGTTCGAATCCTGGTCGGGTAATTTTTATTTATCACATTTTTCATTTATCTATACATATAATAAAATGGTAGGAAAGTCAAAACTGTACCTTGAATATTTTTTTAAAAGAATACTTGGGGTATGATCTACAATCGAAACAGAAACAAAAAATATAGTTTTTAGAATTTTTGTCTGTTTGTCTGTTTGTCTTTCCGGGATAAACTCAAAAAGTACTGCATGGATTTACTTCAAATTTGGCATGAAGATAGTTAAGAAGTCGGGTCAACATATAGGCTACATATTATCACGCTAGCAGTGTTATAATCGTAGGTGCGTTTGGTGCTGCATAGCGTTCACGCAGACGACGTCGCGGGCAGCAGCTAGTTTAACAATAATTGAGCATTTGAAATGCAAAAATTAACTTAAAAACATTATTAAAAACATTGCAATGCTTCACTTTAACTGGGATTCACAATTTCTGCAAAGAAATTGATCTCGGGTGGTCTTAGCTGCAAAGCTTATACCATAAGATGGAGCTACGTTAGCAATATAACGTAAAAACAAAAATGTGATAAGTAATTTCGAGGCGTAGCGCCAGGCCCCGGTAGCTCAGTTGGAAGAGCACTCGTCCGGCAAACGAGAGGTCCCAGGTTCGAATCCTGGTCGGGTAATTTTTATTTATCACATTTTTCATTTATTTAACAATAATTGAGCATTTTAAATGCAAAAAACTTTAAAACATTATTAATAAAATAGAAGTTAGAGCTTTCTTTTTGCCTTGTATTGCCTTATGTGGGATTGATCAAAGGTAAGCTAAATCAACTTTTGGTCAAATATCGTAGGTAGGTACTTCGAATCAAAAGCAATCAGCCATCGAGACCACTTTTTGGCGATGGGGTAAACCTATCTGCCTCAGACGCCTGTGGTTGCGGGTTCGATTCTAACACGAAACAAGAAAAAAAATGTTCCGGGTCTGGACGTTTATCTATTTTATATTCTAGGTTCCCCCTAGTTCGCTACATTGTATCTTTGCTTACTTTGAGGCCATATAGTTGGTGTGATTGTCTGGAGTTTTTATTTATTTATTTTATTTATACTAGCAGACTATCAGTACTTATCTCAACCCGCGTTACATTTGATTAGATAGAAATTTCTGGATAAAATCTAATAAATGAAATGAAAAACTACCTATTTTATAGATTTTAACGGGTTGTTACAAAGTTTGACACGTTAAAACAAACTAAAGATCAGCCTATCTATGTTTATCTATGGTAATCGATCTTCTCAATAGCACCAAGATGCTAAGATCATGACACTCTCCATTTCGAACTACACAATGCAGCACGTTATGATCGTCGTGCGATAACAAAGCACGAGTATACACTGAGCTTCGGCGATAGTGGACCCCTCAAAATATAAAAAATAAATGGAATATTGCCAACTTTATGACCTTAAATTTGGCTTATTTAAGTTGTGGGTGGGGATTTTATCCTGTTCTATTAAAGATGCTTTGAAGTTAATACATGAATCGAGAGCTACTTTGAAACAAGCTACTGTGAGTCCTATTTTTATATATCAGCAGGGCTAGCATGCACCATCATAAACAGTCGAATCGACAAGATGAATATTATTTTGTAATTTTATCCTATTATGTAAGCTAATATGCGCACCATAATAGATAGAATTACTCGATTTGATACCATGATTAAGACCACAGAACCAAATATTTCATAATCGTAATAAATTACATACACTAAATACCATATTGTAAGAAAATATCGATAAAAGGCCCGATTTATCGTTGGTCGCCGGTAGCATGCTAGCCCCGCTGGAGCGTAATACTAGCGAAGGCCCCGCTGGATGGATCAGGTGATTTATCGTTATTTCTATCTAAATGGTTGAAGTACATTGAACCTCTATAAGATTTTTATGAGGTACTTGAATAAGCGCAGCATGGCTACAAAGTGCTACCTACGCTCCAGCGCGAGGGGTCCCGCTAGATAGAAACACATCGTCACGCCTGTCCACGTTGACACAGGGTTGGCCCTTAGTAAATAATAAATATAATAGCATTCTCCAGAAAATCACGAACTCGTTCATGTGTACGATTTTATAATAAAATTCAAAAAAGATTAACCTTTCGATAGATTGAAGGATAAGTGTTATGTGAAAAGATATCCAGATGCAAGAAGATGAGATTCCCTGGCTGGAAATTTTTAGTGAGTATTTTTAAAAGACGATTGCTGTAGAGTTTCTTGCCACTCCTTCTCAAATAGATCGACTTTCCGAAGTGGTGGTAGATTCAGTTCAATTTTTAAATAGTTTCACTTATTTCAAGTGTATAAATACTTACGAAATAATTTTTTTTTAACTTTGTTTTTGACTTAAAAATCTTCTTCAATACTAGAAGGTCTAGTAGCTGAGTGTACTTACATCGTTATCTGCATTGTACACGCGGCATTGAATGCACTGAATACTTGCTGAGGTTAGCAAGATTGATTGTCTAGCTTTGTGTGTTGCTACGTGTTATGCGAATGTTGGGTTACGTTTTCAATGCGTTATCTCTGCGTCTTATGAAGGGAGAGTCTGTCTGTTTTTATATTCGGGGTAACCCTTAGAACTAATTATCGCATTTCATCTATTAAGACACCAGTCAATAAATAAATAACTACATGTTAAAGTAATTGCTTACTTAAGTAAAGTAGTAGCTTGTGTTATGAGATACCTTGTAGCGAACGAGGGGAGAACCTAGAATAGAAAATACATATTTAGATAAACGCGCCAGACACTGATGATTTTTTTCTTGTTCCGTGCGGGAATCGAACTCGCATCCAGTGGCGTCTGAGGCAGATAGGTTTACCCCATTACCCAAGTGGTCTTGTTTTATATTTGAATTTGGGCTCACTTGAAGAAGGTATTTAAATTAATTTTTATTAAGGAATAAATAAAATATTAAACTTCAAATTTGAAACTTATGGATTATTGATGGCAACGACCTCGTTGCCGCATCAGCTTATCGCTATGGACCGCAGTCTGTTGTCATGATTGTGTTGCTAGCAATAGGTTCGTTACGTCATTTGCCTATGTTCAGCTTCTCTGCGAATGCAAATCTAGAATAGGCAAGTCAGTTCGGTTATTGTTACTAATACAATACTAGAATGCCGGCTTAAAAGCATTTGGAAAACGTTAAAGTATAGGTAAAAAAAATTAGAGATGATTTCTTTTCAACCGACTTCCAAAAAAGGACCGAGGTACCGAAAAAAGGATCTATATCTATTTTCAAGAAAAAAGTAAGAGATCACTACCTTTCTCTATGCTAAAAGTATGTATTTTTATGTATGATATAATATATGTAGGTACCTAATATTATATATCTTATGTATGTATTTGTATTTAGAATTTGTTATGTAGGTTTTTAAATATATATTTTAATAGTGTAAGTAATTTATTCGATTTATATTTATACGTACACACTATTATTGCATTTTAACCAAACTTTCCAGTCTCAGGTCTGCTGCAAGAAATTTCTTTAGAAATAAGCTGACCTTGTAACTTTATTCTATGTTTATTTTCAATTGTCTTTTATCCTGTGTACAAAAATTGTTAAATAAATAAATAAAGGAGGAGGTTCTCAATTCGTCTGTATGTTTTTTTTGTGTCTATGTTACACGATATTTCAGACAATTATGATAGAGGATACTTCATAGTTGGTCTCGTATAAATACTGTATGTCACTGCAATAGTCTTTCCATAATTAGATTACCTTCATATTTGTCAAACGTGACATTAGATAAGGGATACAGGCGTGAAGTTATGTTTATGTTTTGTTTGTTTGTTTTTTTTAATGCTCTGCATTCGTTGATTATTGAAGAGTCTGTTTCATCTTAACCTGAGTGCCTCCATCTTCGACCTCATCATCTCTTACAATCAGGTAAGATTTGGGTCAAACGTGGACTTTCCGAAGTGCTGGTAGATTCAGTTCAATTTGTAAATAGTGTACTATTTCAAGTGTATTTAAATACCTACGAATTCAAGATATTTTTTTTTACTTTGACTTTGGCTTTTGTCGCCGATAAAAAAACAACACACCTAATCTGCGAAGCTACTGCTGGCATTAGCTTTAAAACATGTACAGGAAATCTTAATATAAACGTTTTACTGAACGAAAAGATAAAATTTCATTGGTTGTTACCGAAACGAATTTACGAGCGATGGCAAAAAAATAAATTTCATCGAATTTTGTTTACCTTAATTTCTCATTTCCGCCCAATAGGCTTTAATAGATTTCTCGGGAGTAGATAGAATTAGGGATGAGGCAGGATAAGCTCTGGTAGGACTTGTTTCCGGGAAAGTAATGGTTTTTTAACTTGTACAGTCTACGGCATGATGGTGTTAAAAGGCGGGTGAAATTACCTGTCAAATTGGTTTCGTACGTGTATACACTTGTTGTCGATTGTACATTTAAATGTCGTTAAGGTAGTTTTAGTTGAAAAGGTTCCTATGATTTGGTTTTAAGAGCTATTTTCGAATACGGGTCGGTATAGTAGCATTTGGATCCGATTTATTAGTCTAGTTAATTGATTACGAAGTGAAAGATAATGAGGTTATTATCGGGATATATTGACCTGAGGAAGACAAGTAAAAAGTGACTGCTTATTGAAATTTATACGAAATTTACTAAGGTTTATAAATTAACTAGTAGAGTCTGGCTAACGAAAGTAGACAATGGGGGCTATTGCGAACTTTTTATATGGCGACTTATTCTTGTGTCACTGTTGTCAATCGAACGGTTGATGGTGGTTTTGGTGATTGAGATTTTGGAATTTTCATATTTGAATATGAATAAAAAAATTCAAAATTTGATAGTTTCATAACCAATGTAGGAAACAGCGATACCAGTGACTCTCACGATTCATTCTATATAGAATTGCTGGATTCAGATTTTGATTACAATTTATAAAAATAATTATTGTATTTTATTGTTTTATTTTTAAGCCTGATTAATACTAGTTGCCTATCATTTTAATTATACTTCTCATCAAAAAGTAGGACAGCACCAATATTGTTAATTTTTACGATAATTTTATTTAAAAAAAAAACAAGTATCATATTTGATTAATCCATATGTGTCGTACTATAGTCGGGGTTACCATGATGGGATTTTTTAAATTCGCGAGATTTTGTAATTCTCTACTTTCATCAGCCAGACTTTGCTTGGATTAATCTGCCTCATTTATTCTTCATACAATATAATTAAGCTCCAAATCTTAACATTCAGCGATCGCGTACGCCAAGTTCTAACGCAGTAAGCATTTGACATTTTAATTGAACAAAAAATATTTCAGAGGAAAATTTACAATATTAACAGCAGTACGAAAAAGGTTTAGTATATATATACATAACCTCACGCCTATCTCCCTTTGGGGTAGGCACAGACAACGGAACACCAATTGCTGCGTTCCAGACATACCTCTTTCGCTTCTTCCACGTTCATCAATCTTTTCATACATGATCGCCGGTTACGGGTGGTACTTTTGACTAGACCCTTTTTTAAAATGTCGCCAATATGATCGGCATACGTTCGCCTAGGCCGGCCCCTTCCGACAGCACCATACATTCTAGCTCTGTACACCTGTTTCGTAAATCTACTTTCACACAAAAAAAAAACAGTTTTGTTTAATGTTACAATTTTAAGGACTGCTTAATCTTTGAGGTTATTAGCCACCAGAATTGATATCAAACTCTTAATTATTGAGACTCAAATTATCAAACTAATTGTAATTAATACCTATAATCCAAATTCCAATTGACAAAGCGGTATCCTTAAGCATATCACAATCAAAATCAATCAAACAAGCAAATCAAAATACCAAGGCATCATAACCCGAATACATCCTTGACGTAAGTAGTCGGCTAAGTAAGTGCCCATTGCGTATAACAAAACGGCCGTATAACGGTTACGCTACATGGAAACCATGAATGAAAGCATGCTCGAGAATAGCTTTACGATCCATAAAGTAAGCTCCTATTTCTGTATGGCTCCCTGGTAACCCAGTGGTGAAATGTGTCATTCGAGTGGGCTTAAATTAGCACGGCTGTTGTTAGGTGTCGCTGTTGGCACTTTTTTAGATGATTAATTTGGATTTTGATTAGCCACCGATGAATATGACGCATTTTTTAATATAAAGTTTTGGTGTGACATGGATGTAATTATAAACGTACGCATATTTTCGCATTTGTAATGTTAGACGGATTGTAGTATAATTTAATGAAATGAGATATTCCTTTCTCATGGGTATTCAAATACGACGACCGGCTGGTGTAGCGGTAACATAAATTGCCTTCTATGCCAGAGGTCCTGGGTTCGAATCCCGGCGGCGGCGGATATTTGTGTGATGAACAACAGATATTAGTCGTCAAGTCATAGATGTATATATGTTTATTTAAGTTTATTCTAATAAAAAAATATGTATTTATTCAATATGTTTGTTTATATATTTCTTAAGTATATCAGTTATCTAGTATCCATAGCACAAGTTCTTTAAGAAACTTAATTTGGGCTAGATAATGTTGTGTGAGTGTCAGAAATATTTAACAATAATTTTAACAAAAAAATAATTCATCGAAGTCCATCTAGGATAAGCACTTACAAACAAACTCGACAGACTTCACTAGTAAAAATAATAAGTTTTACCTCTTTGGAGCTGTAATTTCGTCAATAACGCCTTGTATTCAAATATTATTGACAGTCTAAATCACTTAGTTCAAGATATTCCCTAGATCATACATATTTTCCTTGTGTGGGTCGTAAAGGCAAATTTTACTAATATGGAAAAGGGCACTATGTTTTAGTATTTGTCTTAATAACCTGCCTTAAAAATACTTCGCTGACATTAATAAGAGCAGAGCTACAAAGTCTCCAGTTGGCGTGTAGAGCCTTAAACACAACATACTTAGTATACAAAATTGAATTTAACGTACCACCGACAAACACAGTACGTTTTCTCTGATATTGCTTTAATATAGAGCACATGGCTTCGTGGTGTGACAATGTTATCCTTTCATCTCTAGGATGTCCTGTTGCAGAGCACTTAAGACTTTATGTGTGCCTGGTACTTGGGACCAAGTATTGTTTATTTGTTGCAGCGTTTTGAGTTGTTTGTCTGTTTGTTTGGAACGTTTTGAGGGAGAGATGATTGGTGATTTTTGGTTGGTGACTAAAACCTTCGTGATTTTGAGTTGTGAGCTAGTTCGCTACATGGTATCTCATACATAACACAAGCTTTTTTTGTCTGGGGATTTTATTTTATCCCTTTTAAAAAACAAACAAACATAACGTCACGCCAATCCCTAATGGGGTAGGCAGAACACCAGACGCTATAAAACCATCTGATGTCACGTTTGACAAATTTGGAGGTTTTGTGTTGATGGAGAGAGACTTGCAGTGATAGGGGGTCAGCCTATCGCCCACGAAAACGTCAATAAAACCTCCGTCCCTTAACTTACTTTTACAGTATGCCCCGGAAGAGAAGCAGCTGGCACATTCTATGTTTTTCTTTCGCTCCCAGTCCAGCATGGAAAAAAAATGAAAAAAAAAGAAAGAAAGAAAAAAAATAGAAAAACTTAATCCCTTTTCTAAAGTTAATTATAACGTGTTTGTTATAACGATAATGACTAAGGCTGATAACCATTAGCTCCTTTGTAATGAACAGGTAATACGGTAGCGCTCTATTTATAATTAGTCTCACGTATTTAGTGATTAACTTGTGATTACGTGCCTTGAACTTGTTAGTTTAGGGCTTTGAGACGTTATTAACGTGGATTACGTTTGTGAATAGCTGTTTCCGTGTTATCTTCCGATTCTGTGGAAATACGTTCATGATAACTTTGAACCTCGTCGTGACGCCGTGGTTACTGTGCATATCAAACGATATCGCAGGTTAAGCGCGCTCGGTGCCGCCGGTATTAGGATGGGTGACCGCCGATCATTCATTTCTCACGAGGACTTCCGTGCTTCGGAGGGCACGTTAAGCAGTCGGTCCCGGGTGCTGTGTACTTGTATACAGTAGTCGTTAGGGTTTGTCAGAAGCCATTTCGTCACCCTGAAATATCTGACATCCACCGACCAGCACCGGGCCAGCTTGGTGGATTACGGCCTAAACCTGCTCGTCACCCAGAGTAGAGACTCATAGCCCTGCAGTGGGCTCATTACACGGAGTTGTGATGATGATGATGAACTTTAAACCTATAGATCTTGTAATTAACGATCGAGTGTCCGCCTTAGTTGTGTGAGTGACCAATCTATACTCTGGCAAATAATTCAATGCAGTTAAATGACAGTTCCAGTGTGCCCAATTTAGGGAAGAAAAAAAATCCGTAGTTTTTGAATAAATTCAATACTGAACAGCAATACCTTCTTGATCTGAAGTCAAAGCATTCCCTTAATTTCATCATTCTATTCAGTATATTACCAATCTTCTTCTTCTCGTGTCAATGATTCCCTAATTTCTACCAAAATCTGGCTACTCCCAGAGCACCAATCATAATGTATTCAACTGCAATTCTACCACGTGACATCCTCTGTCTCACGTAGCATGACGGCGGCGAGACGTCAGCTGTCAGTGTCACTCCTGAAACATGTGCTGCGTGTCCAAGTCTAATGTGGCCTGGGAAAGTTTGGGACGTGGTTAAATGGATTTACGGGGCTGTGGACGCACCTGTGTTTTGGTTGGATGTTTTACGTTGTAAGTAAATGTTTGTTTATAGTGCGGATAGTAGATTTTTATGTAAGATTTAAATTAGTTTTATTTTTCCACACAAATATAAACTATGTGTTGTGTTATTTTAGCTACTACTTTTATTAGAGACACACATCTTAACGATCTGCTAGTTTGTTGAACGAGAGGGTCGATCTATCTCTGATAGTTTTAATAAATAATAATAATAATAAAATAATTTAATTACCAAGAAAGAAAATACATGGATAGTTATAGTACTTTACAATAGGTATGTATAATATATAATATTTTACATTTTGAATATTTTAACATTGTTATTACATAAATAGGTATATTAACGACATATAAGGCTCTGATAACCTAATTATGCAGGTACATATTGCTGTTCTTTTATATAAGAATGAAATGAATTATTTCAAAGTATTCTGTTAAAAAATTATTTAGAAAATGTATTAATTAGGTACTTGAATAAGACTGTTTTTAGTATAAAAACAGGCAGATATTTAAATCTTGTTGTTATACTAATCCAAAAAATGAAGGTTATTCTTAGTCGCATTATTCGGCCGATTAGGTACTCCTTAAGCTGACTTTCTAGATAACTATAATAATTTAATAATTTTTATTCAATTTCTCCAATTAAGTTTTGCGTAGAAAACAGTATTTACCTTATTATTAGTTACATCAAAAAAATTATATATATTATTTTTTAACTAACAAATACTACTACTTTAAAAAAAATGGAGCTTTTGGTAAATTCCGTTGGTAACACAATCTGACTTGCGAGAGTCTTGTAAAGGTCAGATTTGGGCTTTGGGCGGTTTTAACTCGTTAAATTATACTCTGCTGTTCATTTTACTTACACAGCTATGAACGAATGTTACGTACCTAAGGTATAAAACTAAAATCATTGTAATAATGAAAGGAACTCTTCTCTTAAGGATTGTACCTACTTCCAACTTAAGAGGTAACTGAATAATCAACGAATGCAGAGCATTAAAATAACCGACTTCACGATGTATAAATATGCTCAGATTTAAAAATTAAATTTTTTAAATTCACTGAAGTATGTTTTATCGTATGAAACAAGAATATTCAAAATCAATTCATAATTGTCCATAAAATAGTGTAACAAAGACAAAAAAAAACATACACACAAATTGGATGTATTGGTTGAAAAGAATACAAATAAGATGTCCTCAACTCCTGAGCAGATGCCTAAAGCAAATTTAAAAGTGCTAATGGACTCGAACCACGCCTCAAGATCGCAATTAACCAAGTATTTTATTATGAAACAGCCAAAATTACATTCAATTAAAAACTCGACAGTAAACCGTCGCCTAGGAAAAATATCGCAGTCGCCGAAAGGAATTATTTTAATTAAGGAACAACGCGAAATTGGGAAGACGTTGTGATACCGCAGCGTTTTTCGGGTGTCTTGAAATTTAACGTTTCAAGTCAATAAAGCTAGCGGTTTTATCAAGAGACAATAGAGTACCAAAAAATATTCAAGTTTTACTCTTGGAAGTCGTTGTGGCGCCGTGGTTAACGTGTATATCAAACGGTATCGCAGGTTTAGCGTGCTCGGCGCGGCTAATATTAGGACGGGTGACCGCACCTTCAGTGCTTCTTAGGGAACGATAAGTATTCGGTCCCGGGTGTTGTATACTTGTATACAGTTGTCGTTAGGGTTTGTCAGAAGCCATTTCGGCACCCTGAAAATTCTGATATCCACCAACCAGAACTGGGCCAGCTTGGTGGATTAAGGCCTAAAAAGACTCATAGCCCTGCAGTGGGTTCTTGTTAAAAACAACGTGCGTAAAAGACAACGTAATAAAGTCGCTTTCCGTTGAATTTATTATTTAAAAAAGAAACATAAATTATATAATTGGGAGGCCCATGTCCAGCAGTGGATGTCTACAGGCTGCTGATGATGGTGATATGTTATACGAACACTAGAAGTAGGCGGCCAGGTACCGGTTGAGAAAAACCTTGGGGCGGCTTTTGACCAGTGGTGGGACATAGGACTCCCCAGTATCTGTTGATAATATGAACAAGGTCTGTGACAGAAGGGCCTGACTAACTTTAGTTTAGGTGCTGACTAAAAATTTGTGCTTTAGATAAAGTTACAGAACTTAAATAGTAATAAAAAAACTATAAATTATTGTAGATCTTTTTTGGCTAGTTTATTATTCATGAAATAAAAACTTAAAACCGACACGTCAGTGGAAAGTCGCTCGTGATGTGATAAATCCATTTAAAAGTGCTTTGAGTATGAAACCTTTTAAAAACAATATTCCTTCATTCTATTTTCTATCTGATAGAAAATTGCTTACTCATAGTAAACTCGCTTCCGCCTATCCCTTTCATTTGTAATAACAATTATCTGGTTGGTATCTATCCTGAAAGTCTAAGTGTACAATTATTTACTGTGACAACAAATAACGAGGCTACGCCGCGCCGAGCGAGCACACGGGCGACTAATGCGCTTACTTTTATTACGTTTTTAATTTATGACTTTCGCGCTGCAACGTTCGCTAAGGTTGTAGTTTATATGTGCAGGCCTCGAGATTCTTATAAAATCTAGATTTTTTTACGTTAGGTACCTTGTTAACTGTACGGGTTGATTTTTAGTCACCAGCCACATTTAAATGTTAGTTTCTTTGAAACGATATAAACGTACCTGCATATTTATGTTAGCGTCGCTCAGTATAAAAAGTAGAAATATGGAACCACAAGCTTTTTTAAAAATTGTCGCTGTTGATGAACATAGCTACTACGAAGCGGCATTTCTTGATAATACTACGACGTAGTACTACAAGATGCTTTGTAATAGCGCGTAGTCATCTTTATTTTAATGGAAATTTAGAGTGACCATGCTTTGGTTAATATGTTAGCGGATATAGGTTTAATTTCTTTGTTAAAAAAAATACTTTTTCTTTGCAAAAATCGTTTCTATAAATGATAAATTTGGCCGGTGACCGCAAATCAACCCTGTATTATACCAAAGTTTCTTGTCTATTGGTGATTTAGTTTGTGTTTGACCTCTTTCTGACCTGATGAAAGGGAAGATGACAGTACCTACACATGTTTAGGATGGAACTGACTCTTTATGTAACACGAGCGCATTCCTGCAACTTTTTAGTTATGCGTACGCGCATAATGTGGAATTCGGACTCGAACTCGTTGAATTCCACTGGCTGGAAATATTTTGATACCATAATAATTAATATAAAATTAAGAACCTTCAGGATGTCAAGTAGACAGATATTTTGATTGTCATTCCCCAGTGAGCGTCCGAAAAGAGTAAATAAAATAATTGTTTAAGTCTCACGCATTATATGTGTTTCTTTTATTAAGTTAAGAATCCGAAAGTATCGCCTCTACCTGCGATCCCGGAAAGGTCGTTACATGTATATTTCTCGTTTCCCTGGGCATTTCCACCCATTGAAGAACCTTTTCACCATGTTTCACATTGATGCACTCAAGGAATAAGATTTTTCGTACAAATTAAAAAGTCCTATATTTTCCGTTCCCTTGGGAATCTCGGAAATTCCTACCTTAGTGGACCTCTAACCTCCTTTATCACATAGCTTTGGAATGTATGTTCCAAATTTCAGCTCTCTACGCCCTGTAGTTTTATGGCTGTATGTTTTCTGTCTGTCACTCAGTCAGTAACGAAACAGTTTTATATATTACTAGCTGACCTGGCAAACGTTGTTTTGCCATATAAATAAAAAAAAAAATAGATGTTGGCCGATTCTCATAGATACCGGATAAGCACAAAAAATTTCTTCAAAATCGGTCAAGCCGTTTCAGAGGAGTATGGCAACGAAAACTGTGACACGAGAATTTTATATATTAGAAGATTATCGTAATATTAAGACAATGATAGGCCGATTCCGCCATCCAAATTAGTCAAACGTGACATGAAATGGTTTCGTAACCTATGATGTTCTGCCTACACCATAAGGGATGCAGGCTTGAAGTTATGTATGTATGTATGAAATTTTACGGGAGATATTTTATGAGTTCTTTTGATTCGGTTTTTCTGAGGATAATGTTAAGTTGGTATAAGTAATTTAGTCTCAGGATTTCTATCGCCTAGTTTTTGCTATCTTAGATGAAGACAATTACGATCGTTGTTGCTATGGCGTAACACTTTCGGCAGTATAATATTTTTTCTTTAAGCAAAAAATTATGGTTGAGTATGATTTAAAAATAAACATTATCGAGTAGTTTTATTATTATTCTAAGAGCAACTACTTTCTTTTGTTGCTTTCTTTTGCATTATAAAGTAATGAAAGGATAGTCTTAACAGCGTCTTAATTTGTATCAAACTTCATTCAGTCGAGTAAACGTTTAAAGCCTCTTGCATTGAGATAGCTTAGTTTACAGCCCTGCCGTCCCTGACCCTCTTTGACTTTAGGTTAAACCCACGTAGGCTGTTTTGTTGTTTAATGCGCTAGTTTATACCTAAGCTTTTGTGCTTTCCTTTATTCTTGGTCTTAGGTTAAATGTTGTTTTCACATTAGGATTAAAACATTATCTTATCTTACATATATTATAAATGTGAAAGTTTGGATGTATGGATGTCTAGATTTTTGTTCCTTAATCACGGCTGAACGGCATAACGGATTTTGATGAAATTTGGCATAGTGATAGTGTACCTACCACATTTTATCCCGATATTCCCGCGGGATCCGAAATAAATAAATATTTCTGACACTCACACAACATTATCTAGCCCAAATTAAGTTTCTTAAAGAACTTGTGTTATGGATACTAGATAACTTATATACTTAAGAAATATATAAACATACATATTGAATAAATACATATTTTTTATTAGAAAAAACTTAAATAAACATATAAACATCCATGATTTGACGACTAATATCTGTGTTCATCACACAAATATCCGCCGCCGCGGGAATTCGAACCCAGGACCTCTGGCATAGAAGGCAATGTATGTTACCGCTACACCAGCCGGTCGTCGAAATTGCGCGGGTGAAACCGCGCGACACCGCTAGATATTTAATAATAATTAGGTAAAAACGTTTTTTTCGATGAGAATTAGGCCGTTAGCCCAATGCTGAGATGGTTGGTGTTCGATTTGAATAAGTCAAAATGTTTACAAGTATACACACTTGCGGAGGTGGGGGCTAGAAGATAAAGATAAATCGGGTCTTTTATAGATATTTTCTTATAATATGGCATTAGATGTATTTTTTTAAGAAAGTGGCATCTTTGGTTCTGTGGGCTTAAGTATAGTATCAAATCGAATAATTCTATCTATCATAGTGCACATTTTAGCTTACATAATAGCATTAAATGACAAAATCATATTTATCTTGTCGATTCGAGTCTTCATCGATGGTCGCATGCTAGCCCAGCTGGGAGCGACAGATTAAAATGCCGGGAATAACAGCAACTTCGCGTGATTTTCATCCCCGGTGAATTTCTTAGAAAATTTTCGATATCTGCGGTGCGAGCACAGAAGTTTGTCGACTCGTATGTTTACGAATGTTCGTATAGTATGGAGTCATCGCAAGTTTTTAGTAACATTGATATTTTTCATAACAGTTATTAAAGAGTACGACATGTTCACAAACATTCAAAATTAACAAGGCATACATTTATTTAAGCTGGCCGTGCGGCAATGGATAGGTTTCAATTAGGTATTGCTTACAAAAAGTACCAAGGACTGCACACCGGTATGAATTTCTGTACATTTTTTTTCTGTATTACGCCATACTGTTAAATTAGGTGTATTTAAAAATAACGGTGCAGGAATTCATACTGAAATAATTCGTGTACCTTTTTTATTATTGTAGCATGACTGTTTTTTTTTTCAGTTAACTGAAATTTCTCGGTATTAATAATAATATTGATATTAAAATTTTATTTTTAAATTCGATAGTTTAGTTGAAGCCTATGAACCGTAGAGACATATGCTGACCTATACATTTCGGTACAGAAATTAAATAGGTTAAAATATTGCTGTACTAAAAACATCTACAGAAATTAATCCGGCATACATTATTTGGGTACTGATTTGATTAAGTTAGATTTTAATAACTTGTACAGGTATTGTGTTTGATGAAGCAGTACACTAATAAGGGTACTGAAATGTTACTAGTACTATTTAAAAATTTTATACCGATATGCAGTCCCTGCCATACTATGCGAACATTCGTAGATAAAGTTCTGTGCTCGCAACGCTGATCCGAGATAATTGTTTACAAAGAAACAAATTAGATATATGAACTTGGATATGACACCTTGTCAACAAGCTGCTCTTAAAATTTAGATACTCCAAAGACGTTTTATACTCTGTTATCATGCTCTGAGAGTAAACAAACAAAGTTGAAGTTTTCTAATGAATTTGATAATTTATTCTCAAGCGCCGTTGTGACGCTGTGTATCACCTTGTAACAATGTCTTTAGGGGCCGTTAAAATGTCTCATCCGTTAAGTTTGATGACACCCTGTATAGCGAGTTTTATCGCTCATTTATCGCTTATTTACCTAACTACATGTGTGTTTAAAGGCATGCGGCGAGTATTGTGCGAGGGAAATGAGGGTGTAATTTATGTTATCAATATGTTGTCTTTTGTGTTTATACAGGGTTGATTTGTAGTCAAATTTAAATTTTAGTTTCTTTGATACGATGTAAACGTACCTGCATATTTATTTAAGCGTCGCTCAGTACAAAAAAGTGGAAATATGGAACCACAAACTTTAAAAAAAATAGTCGCTGTTGATGAACGTACCTACTACGAAGCGGCATTTCATTGATAATACTACGACGTAGCACTACAAAATGTTTTGTAGTAGCGCGTAGTTGCCTTTATTTTAATGGTAATTTATAGTGACCATGGTTTGCTTAATATGTTAGCGGATATATTTATTTCTTTGTAAAAAAAAAAAAATCCTTTTTTTTGCAAAAATCGTTTCTATAAATGATACTTATTGTGTAAAAAAATTTTGACCTGTTACTGGAAATCAACCCTATATAAATTGTTATAATTAAGTTTCCTTATTGGTAAAAGTTATGGGTAGCGCAGGGCTGAGCGCCGCGGACTAAAAGTCCTTGGGGGAGTTGTCTAGGAAAAGGCATTTTTCGACCGATGGTGATGATGGTATTTTGCTACAGGTTTATCAGTTTTCCTTTTTTGTACATACATACATAACGTCACGCCTGTATCCCTTATGGGGTAGGCAGAACACCAAAGGTTACAAGACCATCTGATGTCACGTTTGACAAATTTGGGGGTATTATAAAGATGGAAAGAGACTACTGTAGTGACAGGGTGTCAGTCTATCGCCCACAAAAACGCCTTTAAAACCTCTGTCCCTTAACTGACTTTTACAGTATGCCCGGGAAGAGAAGCAGCTGGCACATTCTACGTTTTTCTTTCGCTCCCAGTCCAGCATGGAAGCTACGTTCCTTTTTTGTAGTCTGTAGAATATCTGTAGATATTCGTGCTTTATAAATCATAAGTGATAAGTGACTATACTGATGTGCAGGTTACTATATTTCATCTCAGATTTCATGGCAATGCGTATGCATACATTGTAGCAATATTGGGATGTTTTTTCAATGGAATTCGTAACCATCGATGTTCGGTCTTTAGCTAGGTTTTGTATTTGGCACGAAAATTAAAATATAAAATATTATTCCCACTAGTTATCAATTTATACACTTACATAAAGGCTTGATAAAAAAATATACACTTACTTGCGTGCTTACGAGCTTTATACAAAGGCTTGATGGGTGCGCGGCGTGGCATCGGGCGAATTGAAGAACCTTGGTGGAGGCCTCAGGCTGCAAACTGGTCGGCAGCGACAGCGGCGCGGGCAGCGATTTCCGGTACACGATAGAAAGTATTGAGTTTGTATGAAACCGCGACAAATCGCTCTCACGCCCGCTGGCGTCGAGAACGGCCCAGATTCCCCGCGTCGCTGTCGCTGCCATCCAGTTTGCAGCCTGAGGATGACGATGAGCGTCAAAATTATAATTAGAACTTTGATAACGCAGGTACATATCGAATATTTCGTGAGTTAAATATTTGGCCGAATACCTATGCAAATAAGACAAGAAAATTTAGAATAATTCTCGATAAAAAACTGTACCTACTTTTTGAACCTCATCCGACTCTTTAGGACAAATGTCGTGAACATTGCGATTCCTAGTATAGCTTTGGCGTATCTTTTTAAGCTCCTATCAAGATCTTCTCTTGAGTATAACTGGTATATATATATATACTCCAAAAAGGCTCGTGATCCTTGTCAGCTCTTCATGGTACTAGTCCAACCAGCGGTGGAAGTGCTTCGCTCTTATCTCGTAGTTGAAGATCATGTAGCTGAGATCCAGCACTGGGTGTTTCCCTTGTGAGAGCTGGTAGTCGATCGTGATCAGGGAATCTAGGTGTCCATCCTGAAACAAATAATTGTTTTAGTTTTGATTGTAATTTCAATCTATAAAACTAATAAAAAATCTGTTAATTTCCGTTCCTGTTTTACTACTAAAACCATTTGTCAGACATCCCCTGCAATTATAATAAATGTCGCCTTGGATTTACTTGATAACCGACTAATACCATTCGATCTTTATCGTGATCAGACGTGCTTAATAAATGAGTTTATTAAATTAAAATTATTGCTTATGTAACTGTGACCTACTCAGTAAGTAGTACAACTGAAATAGTGCCACCCGAATATTTAGTGTTCATTAAAGAAGATTTCTACTATATTATGTTTAAAAATGGATGGCAGCCCCTTTAATCGCAGTATGATTACTCGGCGTAGCCCACCGACTTCGCCGGCGCCC
Source organism: Stenoptilia bipunctidactyla (assembly GCA_944452665.1). Classification (NCBI taxonomy): domain Eukaryota; kingdom Metazoa; phylum Arthropoda; class Insecta; order Lepidoptera; family Pterophoridae; genus Stenoptilia; species Stenoptilia bipunctidactyla. The sequence continues at coordinate 18,861,427 of OX101745.1, forward strand.
GCACCCCCGCTTCCGTCCCGTCACCTGGAAGAGGACGCACCAACTGTTATCTCTACTCCAGAGATACAGAATTGGTTATCATCTATAGAGCAGTGCCTTAATGAAGTATGCAATATCGCTTCAGAAGGAAAACTCAATACTGAGCAAAAGATGAAAATCAGCGCACTTTGCCGCAAAGTTGCTCATGGCACTTCACAAATGGCTGTCCAATATCAGTCGACCAAGTCACATGCCCTTCAATATCGAGCGACAATTCAAGCCTATGAAGAAAAACAAGACCTCTCAGAACGCCTCTCTAATCTACAAAAAGCTATTGAAACGACCTCTAAAGCTACAGCACAAACCGTTTCATTCGCCGAAATGGTGAAAAAGGGTGCCAATACCTTTATTCAGCCGCAGAAGTCCAACTTAGTCGCAATTTACCCAACCGACAAGTTAAAGACCAGCGAAGAAACGAAGTCCCTAATCCAAGAAATTATCAAACCAGGACAAATGAAATTACAAGTTAGAGGTCTTCGTAAAACTAGGAATGGCGGTGTTATAATTAGTACTGACTCTAAAGACGACCTTAACAAGTTGAAGCAGTCGGCCCAATTATCTTCCTCTGGCCTAACAGTGGATGAACCCCAAAGACGCAGACCTAGAATTGTTGTCATCGGTGTTCCAACATCAATGAAGGAATCAGACGTACTCAGCTGCATATATGAACAAAACCTCGCCGATAAACTAAAGGATATGACATACGAGTCCTTTTTGACCTCAATCAAGTTGAGCCATAAGTCAGGCAGAAAAGACGCTGAGTCCTGCAACTACATCCTGGAAGTATCTGCACAAATACGCTTAGCTCTAATAAAAAATGACAGGGTGTTTGTGAACTGGTCATCGTGTCCTGTTAGAGATTTTACCCTAGTAACAAGATGCTACAAATGCCAGTTATACGGCCACGCTGCCAAGACCTGTCGGATGGAGATTGACACGTGCGGACATTGTGGTGAAGTAGGTCACTCTAATAAGGACTGCAAAAAGAAATCAGAGCCTCCAAAATGTGCCACATGCATGCACTTTAAGAAGCCATGCGATCACACTACTGGCGACTCCGAGTGTCCTGCCAAACAAATGGCTGAAAAGCGCTACGTCAACTCAATTGATTATGTGGGCGCCTAAGAGCGCCGTTTTGAGGTATTAACTTAGTTCTAACTTTATTTTTATTTTATTTTACTATGTCCCATAATCTTATGACCGATCTGGATAATTTATCTATATCAGATTCAAAAATTTGCGAAGTTGAAGAGTGCAAGCTATATCTTTCCCATATCAAAAACCCGCTTACAATAATAACACAAAATATCCGCAGCATTAACAAAAACCTAGATAATTTTAGCACTTTGCTCCAAAGACTTCAATATAACTGTGACGTAATTATACTTACAGAATGTCGTATTGACAAACACTCTATTATACCTATAATTAACGGCTATAATATGCATAGAAGTCAAATTACCTTTAACCAAAATGATGGATTAATTATTTATGTCAAAAATTATTTAAATATCTCGATTGAAGAGCCAAATATGCTAGACTGTAATAGAATGCTTTTAAAAATTGGGCATGATATTGCTATCCTGGCTATGTACAGACCCCCAGCTTTTAAAAATATCAGTCACTTTATTTCATCTTTAAATGACCAATTGCAAAAACTATCGTCTTTAAATAACGTTATTTTAATAGGAGACATAAATATAAACATTCTTCCCGGGCATTTAGACCACAACGCCCAAGAGTACCTCAACTTATGTTCATTCCATGGCCTTCTCCCTGCACATTCATTCTCTACGCACCAAAGCGGCTCATGCTTAGATCATGTCATGCTAAAATCAAAATTATCGTCAATAACTCTTGTCAATAATTCCTCAGTAACCGATCACAGAGCCGTCCTACTAACCTTTGATAAAACAATGCCTAAACAAACACGCATGCACTTCTGCAATAAATTAAACATAAATAAACTTGAGGAACATTTATGCAATATTGATTTTAGCCCAGTTTACAATTTTGCTGACGCTAACAAGTCCATGACTTACTTTGTTGAATGTGTTCAACATGCAATATTATATAACACTACACAATACCGGATAAATAAAAAGTTTCATAATATTAAACCGTGGATTACTCCAGGGCTAATTCGTTGTATGAAACACAGGGACAAATTACATAGCAAGGCAAAAGCGAACCCGTCAAATTTGGCTTTGCAAACGACCTATAAGAGGTATCGAAACTTCTGCAATGACCTACTTAAACGTATTAAATGTGATTACGAGAAAAACGAGTTGGAAAAATCCAAATCTAGCTGTAAACGGCTCTGGAAGTGTATAAAAACCGTAACATCCATAGGAAAAAACCAAGAATCCTCCTCAAGTTTATTTCAAGGGCAGGTTTCACAAGTTTCCATTGCTAACCAAGTCAATGATTACTTCATAAATATAGGAAAAAATCTAACGAATTCGACTCAAAATCATGCCTCTCTACCTTTATCTACCTCTAAATCCACCTTAAATTCTTTCGTTATTTTAGAAACTGATGAATCTGAGGTAGAAAGAATTATCTCAGGGCTGAAGAATGATTCTGCTGTTGGGTGGGACGGTATATCAAACAAGATCCTTAAGCACTTCAAACATATTTTTATAGCTCCGCTTACCCACATTTTTCAAAGATGCCTCGAGAAAGGTACTTTTCCCACTTGCTTAAAGAAAGCAATTGTAGTCCCAGTGCACAAATCTGGCAGTAAAAAGGAAATATCTAATTATAGACCTATTTCTATTCTTCCCTCCATATCCAAAATCTTTGAAAAGATTATCAATATTCGTCTCACTCAATATTTAGATAAAAATGACGTATTAGCAGAAACACAATTTGGTTTCAGATCTAAACTTTCTACTGCCAACGCTGTGCACCAATTAACGGACTACATTGTTCAACAGCTTGATAAGAATAACCGGACCTTAGGTATATTTATAGACCTCGCCAAAGCTTTCGATACTGTGTCCCAATCTATCCTACTACACAAATTAGAGACATTAGGTATAAGAGGCACACAGCTTAAATTATTCGCAGATTACCTACAAGGGCGTACCCAACGCGTCAAAATAGACAATGTTCTCAGCGATGATTTAAATACCTCACCCTATGGTTTGCCCCAGGGAAGTATATTATCTTCTACCCTATTTCTAGTTTACATAAACGACCTATGTAAGCTAACACTGACCTGTGGAAAAATAATCTCATACGCTGACGACACTGTGCTATTATTTTCCGCATCAAACGAAGAGGAGGTTTATAAGTATGCTCAACATGGCCTCAATGTTGTAATTAACTGGCTACAGCATCATCGCTTATCACTAAACGCTGGGAAAACTAACAGCATGCACTTCTCTATACGTAGATGTACCTTTGCTTCACCCATGCCTAAACTCTATGCCCATCAATGTAAAGAGACCTTTAGTAACAGTTGCGACTGCCCCGCCATACGCCACACTGATAAAATAAAATACTTAGGGGTCACAATTGATGAGACTCTTACATTTAAGCACCATATTGACACGCTAAGCAGCAGACTACGTAAATTGATATTTGTCTTTAAAAAGCTACGCACTGTAGCTGATTCCGATCTCATTAAACAAATATACTTGTCAGTCAATACTAACCTACTGTATTACGTCATGGGGCGGCGCGGCTAAAACTACAATAATATCCTTGGAGAGAGCTCAACGAGCGGTATTAAAAGTCTCAACCTTCCGTCCTTTTCTATTTCCAACGCACCTCCTTTACAAAGCTTGTGGTGTACTAACAGTTAGACAATTATTTATAATGCACACAGTCCTAAAGCAGCACACCGCACTTCCTTTCAACCCCGAAATTAATAACAAAAGAAGGAAAGATATAGCTTACCGGACTGATATAGATATCAAACATGCTTTATGTACCAGATTTTTCTTATTTCTTGGCCCTCTTCTTTACAATAGGGTTAATGCAAAACTAAATTTGTACTCTCTGTGTTTGAATGAAATGAAAAAAATTGTTCAAGAGGCGTTACAAAACATGTCTTATGAAGACACAGAAAACCTGTTAGCAGTAATAAGTTAGTGTAAACTTCATAAATTGCATTATTAAATTAGAAAATATTTTTGCCTAACTTTAGTTTTATAACCACCGATTTAGGACTCCTTTTTTTTGCTTTTCTTTTTTACTCATCCTTATTCAAAAGATATAGTTACATAAGTATTTATTTTAAGTTTTATTTTTATTTTGTATACACCCAGACCCCCTTCCGCCTGAAAAACAGGGTAAACCTAGTTCAGGCACTTAGACAATTGTATTCCTTAATATTATATTTTTTAGGTTAAGATTGTAAAAATGTGCAGAATATGAAAATAAATAAATGTTTTATGTTTTTTTATTTAATAGGCTACACTGCAGTGCAATCACAGAACTTTATCGAATCGTTTGTTAACGAATGTTCGTATAGTATGGAGACGGTTTTTAAGAAAAAATTGAAATCTATCCATTGCCGCACGGCCAGCTTAAATAAATGTGGGCCTTGTTAATTTTGAATGTTTGTAAACAAGTTGTACTCATAAATATCTGTAAAATAAAAAATTACAATGTTACTCAAAACTTGCAACCGACTCCATACTATACGAGCATTCGTAAACATTCGTTAATATACGATTCGATAAAGTTCTGTGATCGCACTGCTGATTATTTTCCGTATCTACCAAATTGTTAGGGGATCCTCTACCTGGCAGTAGATAAAGAATGGTTTATGAGTAGCGTATATTACGGGCTGTGTCTTCGGATTCACTTGCTTTGAATATTAATAAACCTTCGTTTATTATTAAGTGTAGAAATTTGTGAGTATGAATGTATATTTGTGAGCCATATAGGCTAAAACTCCTTGAAGGATTGAACTTTTCTTCACACAAGTAGGGCAAGGCTTGAAATAAAACAGAGCATAAACTAGATAATTTGACGACCACTTTGGCGATGGGGTAAACCTATCTGCCTCAGATGCCAGTGGTGGGGGGGTTCGAATTTATTTATTATTATTAGCTACCTACCTGATATCAAATGTTATTCAGGCCTCAGTGAAGGCAGTTTTTAGTGTTTGTGTGATAAATATTGTGTTATAGATATTAACTTCAACTGAAATTGACTTTGTTCCGGTATTTGAAGGCTTTCGTGGCACATTGGCCAAGTTTTTGACTACAGTTCAAAAAGCCGGGGTTTGTTTGCACCGAGACAGTGAATTTTAACTAAGTTGTTTGGCTCAAGGTCTATGAAACGGCTTACTGAGGTCTCCATGACATAACCTAAAGCTAAGACACTTTAGAGCTATAAAGATGGTGTATATCGAGATAAAAAATAGCCTTTTCGCTGAACAAACATCCAGACATATATAAATCCATCCGTCCAAACTATGAAAAAAAATTTGGTTTGCTGTTATTCGATAGATTTCGCTGTATGGCGAATAAATCGCGCAAGAAGAGTTTTAAATGACTTAGCTACTCGTATATTTACTTTGTAGACTACCTTTTTTCATCCTCACTTTCATAATTATAATATTAGTAGAATTTAATTACATACCTACATACATAACCTCACGCCTGTATCCCTTTGAGGTAGGCCGAGACAAGGGAACACCAATTACTACGATCGAGACATACATTTATAATTGCATTTTTTTTATTTCAAAACTTAACACATTTTATTTCTTTTTCAGGTAAGTCATCTATACTTATTCGAGTATTTTGCCGTAAAATGAATAAAAAACGTGAGTATCTCGAATATCTACTTTATTCCTGTAATTAAATGCAAAATTGGTATCCCGCTTCGTTTTCCCAAGCGCCCGGTTACAATTAAACAATTTTACAGGCAAATAATAATGGAGACTTTATCACGGGCAAATAGAGCCATAAAAATGACAAAAGCCAGTGGAAAAATCGTATGAAACGTTACAGTTATATTATTGTGGAGCTGTGTTTAATGCACTCGTAAATTTACATAAAGCTGCTTTAGGGTTGGTATTGAATAAAGGATAGTTCTTTTTAGGATATCCTGGGTCGATGTAAAACCGAGTATGGTGTACACTAGTTCTGTTTCTCTCTCAACAGATCGAGTTTCAGAAGTGGTGACAGATTGATTTCAAGTAGTAAAAGACGAACAGCCCAAGTGATGCAGTCTAAGCCAAGTTTTTCTGACTAGCCTCTTACGATAATCTATCGTATAAATTATGCTGTCAAATATTATTAGATATTGCACTAGTAATATGTTAGTAAATAACGTTTACAACAGAAAGATCCAGTTTAATGACGCCATGTTATGTTTCTTTTTAAATTCTAAGATTAATCTTGAGGTTGGCTGGAAGAAATCGAAGTGATAAGGCCGCCCATATTGCACTATTTCATGTTGCTATATTACTGTATATTTTTAAATATTTCACCATCTTATGCAAATGGCAATAAAAGTGTTTGAATTGAATTGAATCCAGATCCTTTTAAACCTGTGTTTCTAATTCGATCGTCGCTCACAATCGGGTAAGATTGCAGTCAAACGCTGAGTACGCATCACAAAATAGAAATATGTTTCAACTAATTGTCCTAATTATTGTATAGGCACGATAAATTTATTTTTTGACATACATACCATACCTAATCATGTTCGGTCACATATCCAAATCCGGTCTGGACGGATAAAATTAAAAAAACGTCAAGCCACAATAATAATCTCGCATCCAAAGAAAAAGGTTCCCCGCTTTATCTCTGCAACGGATGAAGGATATCCGCTTCTTTCTACATCCCTGACTCATATGTTCATTTATAAATACTTATTATGTAGATATTTTTGTATAGGCTGGCATTATTCACGTATAATACGACATGATGTGTGTCGTCGCTGCTTTTCGGCTGACTGAATTGAATGGTTTCGAAAAATTGAGTTTTTGAAAGGGAAGAATAGGGAATTTTAGATACTGTGGTTGTAATTAATGTTTGTAGCGTTTTGTTCTTAAGGTTTTTTGTTCCGAAGATTAAGGAACTCGCCTGAACATAACTTGTACCTTGTCGATGTAGTATTCACAATAGATGGGTTATTTGGGTTTTATTTGATATAAGAATAGATCACAAATTAAGTCAATTTTACATACCATATTCGAAACTCATTGATAGATTGCGTTACCACCAGTCCGATTATTTGTACAGAAAATTCAAAATTGGGTGAGATTATGAGATATAGAGATATGCTGCTACGCATTTTGCTATAATGGCGGCTTGGATATGAATAAAATAATTAACGGGACTATCGTTTAATTAATTTCACAACGAAAATCCCCCAATAATAAAAGTGTCAAAATTTCAATAAAACCAGCGATTAATAGTAGCTTGGTAATAATTGTCGCAGTCTAGTTACGTCATTAATTAAAGCGCATTTACGACGATAAACAGTTTTATTGTAAACTGTGTCCAGGTAAACCCGAACTCACGATTTGTTGCCAATTAATCGCGAATCGACCAATTGGACCGTTTATAAAACCATTAGTCGGTTATCGTTACACAATTGTGTTTGCAGTGAAGGGAAAATAATAAAATTTAGTAGATACTCGTATATCAATCAATATAACTACCACTACTATTGCCTCTTAGTATTAAGTCAGCTAAAACCATCAATACTTTCAAAAAACTTTTAAAATCTTATTACTTATCCTTAACTGAAGAAGTCAATGTGTAGTTTATGTATGTATATGTTGTATTTGTATATAATGTATGTATGTTCATTGCTATTTATTATGTAAATTATATTTAGATATTTGTATTCATAGTTTTTTTTTCTAAGTTAAAGCCCCATCTACAAATTACATTCGTACTGGGGTTGCCTGGTAGAAATCGCGATAAGGCCGCCCTTTATACATTGTTTTCTTTTTATTTGTTAAAAAATTGCATGGCTTGCAGATCTGATGGCCATTAGGCAGTATGGTACTCAAGTGCTGACCACTTACTGGGAGATGCAGTGTGGGCAGACCTCCGCAAGGTGGACCGATGATCTGGTAAACGCTGGATGAGGGCGGCACGGGACCGAGTGTCGTGTAGAAGCTAAGGGAGGCCTTTGTTTAGCAGTCTCCTGGCTGAATGATGAACTTCTCTAAAGTATAAAATTATTGACAGTACTCATTAGGAATGTTAGGTAGTTAGGTAGGTCCAACTTTGAGAAAGAGGTCAATCGTCGGATCCAACTCGGCTGGGCAGCGTACGGGAAGCTCCGTAAAATCTTCTCGTCGCAAATACCGCAGTGTCTGAAGACAAAAGTTTTTGACCAGTGTGTGTTGCCAGTGATGACATACGGCACTGAGACGTGGTCGCTAACTATGGACCTTATAAATAAGCTTAGAGTTGCTCAGCGGGCAATGGAAAGGGCCATGCTCGGAGTTTCCCTGCAGGATCGAATCAGGAATGAGGAGATCCGCAGGCGAACCAATGTCACCGACATAGCCAGAAGGATTGCAGAGCTGAAGTGGCAATGGGCAGGGCACATAGCTCGCAGAACAGATGGCCGGTGGGGCAGAAAAGTTCTCGTGTGGCGGCCACGTACTGGGGGACGCAGCGTAGGCAGGACCCCCGCACGATGGACCGACGACCTGGTCAAAGTCGCCGGTAAACGCTGGATGAGGGCGGCGCGGGACCGAGCGACGTGGAAGACCTTGGGGGAGGCCTATGTCCAGCAGTGGACGTCTACAGGCTGTGGATGATGATGATGATTACTCATTAGGAGAACAGAGAGCGAATCTATGCCTGTATCGTGGTCAGCACTATGGAAAGCTTTTATAATACGGGGCTTCGATTTCTCTACAAAAGCCATCAAGTTTCAAAGATACATTTATTAATTTAGTATTAAGGTGGATCGATTTCCATACAAAAAACAATAGGGATTCACTGATACAGGATATGGTTTAAAGCTTTAATTATGAGTTCTACAAACTATTTTCTAGTTGAATTTGGCGCGAGATGAACAAAAAACATACCGTTCATTTAGAAATCACAAATAAATAAACTGAAAATTTTCATCTAAAATGCGAATGTGTGTGTGAAAATAACACGATAGGCGACGTTGCCACTCCATGCAATCACTGACAGAGACAACGGTCGGGCGGGCGGGACAGTTGCTCGTTTGCTATGTTGCCGATCTTACTTACTTTACTACTGTCTGCTCGCGCTCGCTCATTCAATTCAACGTGAGTTATTCAGTCAGTCACTTTATAACTTACTTGACTTCTGATCGCAAAAATCCTGCTTCCTATCCTATTTCCTACATAAACACCTAATTTATTTATTACAATATAGATAAAATTGCCTACTAAAAAATATTCAATATTTTGTAACTGAACCATAAATCCGAAACGTACACGCTTCCCTAGCCTACCTACGTACCAACCTAACTGACTAGCTGATATCTACAACGTGTACAAAAATTCAACGATAAGCTGGCACCAGGGGGTGTACGTAGTCATAACTACTCGTACATTTTTTTGAATTTTATAGTGTTTTTTTTTTGCTATCGTAAGCTATCGTGAGTAGTATAGCTTTCCTTTAAAACCTTTAAAAGTTCTAGAAAACTAATAGTTTTTATTCTACAGTTAATCAAAAATATTTTTTATCAAAAAATTTTGAAAGTTTTTTTATTTCAGCTCACTTTCGCTCACTGTGGTGTAAAAAAAATGTATGAAACCTACCGCGGCAACTTTTTTTAAAAATTAGCGCCACTTTTCCCAATTATAAAATGGTATAATACATAAGGCATTCTACAATACCTTATTCGCTTTGCCACGCACCGGAGACCGATCCTTTGTTCTTGTTCTTGGAAATTCAATGGATGTTAGAAAGAGACAGATAGAGGAATATCATACATTGGTCAGGTAGAATTGGTTTGGTAGGAATTCTTTACATAACGGCAATTTCGTACGCTCTGCTCTTATGTTTACTGCGCAACTTTTGGACACGTTGTATAAACAAAAGGTAAAGGTCTCCACACTTGCTGACCATCTGTGTGGATGTAAACAAAAGATAGGAAGTGTTTGTGAAATAAAATAAATGTTTGTCTCTTTGGCGGTTGACTCCGGTCGCAATATCTGCATGGGATTTCTAGGAATTTGTTACAAATGATTACATTCGCTACAACCAAGGTCGCAATAAATGAAATCCTCTGAGAGTTTGACCAGCGTTTTACAAGCCTCCCTGTATAAATACACATCCAAGACCCATAACATATTATATATACAGAGCCATAACATATTTATTTTTAATTCTTGTCCGTGCGGTGGTCGAACCCTCGACCTTACAGCTATCAATTTAGGCATTGCGCCGCGGATGTCGGCAACATCTGTGTATTTTTTTTTATATGTGACTAAACCCGCGTTTGACCTCAATTTCACCTGATGGTAAGTAGGTAACGATGAGGTCGAAGATGAAAGCACACGTGTTTAGGAATAAAATGGCTCTTTATAAATTAGTTCCGCATAGTTGGCTATTCATAATATGATAATCCATTACACAAAGCTTGCTTTCTTTGGCACCATGGATTACTACTCTGGGTATTTATTATACCAATACCATAGACGGAAACAAAGTATTATATAGAACACCAGAATTTCGCAGCCTCCTTTATTATTTGTTTGAAATTGGGTAAAAATATAACTATATTATAGACATCTTTTCTATCCCAACAAAAAAAAAGAAATTCGGTGCTCGAACTGAGAACTCGCGCCTTAGAATCTGGGCCAACGCATAAAACGCTAACATGCTAGATTTGTGTCGTAAATAAATAATAACAAACTAAATATCAAACAATCGCTACGAGGAGGTCATAAAACACGGAAAAAGGACGCCATCTGTTGCGCTCTCTGTCGCACTTGTGAGAGTTTCTTCTGTGCATGTGTGCGTTATCCTTACACAACGTAAAGAAAGATTTAATTGAATTAGTTGGATAGTACAATACAATAAATCGTGTGAATTATTTTTTGGAAATTCTATATTCATATAAAGATGTCGCGTAACATTTTAAAGTCAAAAAATTGGAAAGCTGATTTCACAAATAAATAAAAACCAGAAATTTGTGGAACTAATGCCATCTAGCGGGACTTTAGCTTTTTGTAGGCTCATCGAACCACCTTAAGTCAGGTACTGACAATTTTTTATTTCAATAACAACACACTTCCATGGAAGCCAACTGTAGAGGTGGCAAAATTCTGGACGAAGACAATTTGAATTTGTCTTGACTCGGAAGAAGAAGAATTTCAAAAATAGTCTTTTTTTGTTTTTTTTTTTCCGCCAAGGAAATTCTTTTGGCACCCCCTAAAGCAAGCTTTAATCCAGGAAAGCAAGCTTTAGCGGGAGGAGGATGAATCCTGTTACGGACGAATGGGCATTCTATAATCTGTTTACCCCAGTGGCTAACAAAGTATAAAGTGCCCAGACAGTGTGGTGACTCACTCAGATACGGCTGAGCATACCCACTAAACATCCCCCTTTACTGACTCACCTTGATTAAGGCCATAAGTCATCGTCGGAGCGACAGCCAATTGGAGAGAGAGGCTGCGCAGTGAGCGGCATCCAGACGGCTGCCACCAAAAAGAGAAAAATAGTCACAGGGTAGCTTAACTAGCAAATAACTGTCCAACTAAAAGAAAGTTAGATAATTGCCTAATACAACTAGTAAATTGATGTATTTTTGCTTCACCGGATTTTAGCATAGAAGTAAATATAACATTTTCAAAAATACCTGAACAAAATAAACCCTTATTTATTCCAACAATAAAACGGTACATTTAGTTACGCGGTTAATTGATTTATATGAAACATTTCGTCGATGATTCGTTTAACAACGTTTTTTCGGTCAAATTGCTTGGATTTATTTCGAGCGGGAATTTACCAAAACGCTTTTTGTACTTCATTCCTTTAATGTCCGTTTTTGGGAACGATTTTTCTTTTTTGTCCAATTTGGCTAACAATCTCGGTAATCTTTTGTTCAATTTGTTTTATTAAATATTTTTATGGACGTTTTTCGGTCCTTTTTAAGACAAAACTGTTGTCTAAACTCGCTTTTGCCTTCAATCTTAAATCACCTGATATTGAATCTTCAACCACCTCATGGATGGTATAAAGTCGAAGACAACGAAAGCATACAAGTTGAGGAATGAACTAGCTTTTCATAAAACGAACGCATTGGCATTTGCAGGTAGATGTAACACCCCGTTCACACGTGATCAGTTTTACGGGATACGTTTTACTGGATACCTTTTTTGTATCGTAAATACGTATACTACATACTGTGCCGTATGTGAAGTCGCTTATACAATTCCATGCGCCATCGATGAAAAAAAAAACGTATCCGGTAAATAAAGCGGACCATGTGTGAACGGGTTGCTAGGGTCAACGCTACGTCACGCGTCTCTTCGCGCGTAGTCATACATAACTGCTACGTAAGACACGTACTACGCGCTAGCTCCCGGGATGTGGATGAAACGATGTCCGGGCGTGTCGTGTAGTACACGCGGGAGTGTAGTAGACGCCCGTACATCGTTTTTTGATTTTAATCGAAGTGAAGGCAAATAGTAAGAGGTGAAGTATTCCATTGATACGAGTGTATAAGGACACTTATGAAATTTTACTAGCGAGATTGCGAGACGCGTGACCAGGGTATCCAACTTTTTTTTCTAGAAATAAAATAGGTATATTTGAATCTGAAAAGAATTTCAAACAGTATTTTGGAAATATATACAGTATTCAATTTATTTAATATTTTCAACACATATTTTTATAACTTCTTGCACAAATTATTAATTAAAGTCTAGCATATAAAGTGTTTAACTTTTTATGCTGAAAACAGTATTTTGTATTTTTCAACAGTAAACAGTATAATACTATTATAAACAGTATGGTTGGCAACCCTAGCCGCGTGCTTAGGGCTGCCAACTTTTTTTCAAGAAATAAATTATATTTGGATCTGAAAAGAATTTCAAACAGTATTTTGGAAATATAAAAAGTATTCAATTTATTTGATGTTTTGATTGAACACATATTTTTAGAGCTTCTCGCATAAATTATTAAGTCTAGTAGGTACATAAAGTGTTTAGCATTTTATGCTGAAAACAGTATTTTGTATACTTTATTTTTGTTCAACAGTAAAAAGTATAATATAGTCATAAACAGTATAATACTGTTAAAAACAGTATGGTTGGCAACTCTACGCGTGCAGTACGTGAGTACTATAACTGCCCTTATCTAGGTAACCGCCTTGTATGAAACGCTAAACCAGGGCGTTAAGGCTTTTTCTGCCGAATATACCTACCTACTCGAGTAAAATAGGTATACATTAACAGACGACCGGCTGGTGTAGCGGTAACATACATTGCCTTCTATGCCAGAGGTCCTGGGTTCGAATCCCGGCGGCGGCGGATATTTGTGTGATGAACACAGATATTAGCCGACAAGTCATGGATGTTTATATGTTTATTTAAGTTTATTCTAATAAAAAATATGTATTTATTCAATATGTACGTTTGTGTATATATTTCTTAAGTATATCAGTTATCTAGTATCCATAACACAAGTTCTTTAAGAAACTTAATTTGGGCTAGATAATGTTGTGTGAGTGTCAGAAATATTTATTTATTTATTTATATTATTAAAATCTTGTTTAATCTATATTGTAAAATGTAACTCAGCGTTTTGAATCTTTCATGCGTCTTATATTTCGAGTAACTTTTAAAGATCATGTAAACTGTCTTATAAAATGTCTTGAGAGTCAAACAGCAATTCAAATTATTCCGCATCAATACGCAACCCTCGCGTGTTTGAAGTGCAGCTAGCGACGCGTCGCGCTGTCGTCGAATTACTCTTTGATCTGCGGGACTCGAACCCGGAACGTCCTCATCTGTGATCTGTGAGTCGCAGATTGTATGGGCCTCTTGTTTGACAGTGGATAGTTTATTATGAGAAATGAGATTCGGGTGTCCCTAGGGGCTTGGTATGTAGGCAATGTAGTAAAGCTAAGAGAATATATTTGTCATAAGTTTTTATGAATCATTTTATTACAATAATAGTAGATTTACGAAAGAGGTGTACAAACAGAGCACGATTGGATGGTGAAGTCTGAAGGGACCGCCCTAGGCGAACGTATCTCGACTATATTGGCGACATACTTAAAAAGGACCTAGTTAAAAGTACCCGTAACCGGCGGTCATGTATGAAACGTTTAAAGAAAGTGGAGGAAGCGAAAGAGGTATATGTCTGCCTATGTAGGCAGGCGTGATGTTATGTATTATATTAGATAAAACGTCGTTCATTACCAGCCCTCGAGACTATACTCTGGCGAATAATTCAATGCAGTAAACTGACAGTTGGAAACATCAAATAAAAATAATGATACCAGTTAAAAACTTCGCAGTGTAAGTACTGAATGAGAATGATTGAAAAGGAACGAGTTTTGGTCCTTCGTTTTGAATAAAGGTTTAAAGAAATTTATAAATAATTGATTTGAGGTGTGTACTATATGTTTAAAGTAACTTTAATGAAAATTATTAATTACCAAACACACCTAGTGTTTTAAAACGATTAAAGTAGAAGTAAAATCGACTTGATATCTTCTTTATTTTTAAACTCGTTTCGTCGTAAAAAATGAAATTAAAAAAAATAGTTTCCCTTAACAGCACAATAAAAAAAGAATTATCTTGTCAGCCAAATATTTTTTTCTATACATTGCGATATTATTATTTTAAAAAGTATTACATTCATTCACTTAAACCACATCACTGAAACTGAAACTGTCATATTACTGCATTGAATTATTTGCCTGAGTATAGTGTGTTGTCTGTAAGGACATTGAGACGTTGAGTTAAATTAAAACTTTCATCATTATAGTTACATTACACGCAAGTTACAGATGTTTTTCATTTTAGGACAGCGTAACTCTAATCCTAAAGTTAATAAGTTAATAAGTTTCACTTAGGTTTATTACTTACAAAAAAAACCTACTAAGTAGATGTTTGGCACGATCCCTACTTAAGAACAGGTTGAGTTCTAAAATATCTACAGCTTTGAAAATTTCATCAATTTGTCTTGTTTTGTCAAAGAAGAATACTATTGATTTTTAATTCATAGAACCTTAATAGATTCAGTTGTCAATTAAAAGTCAAAACAGCGACAAAAAAGAGGGAGGGCGCCCTCAAAAATTGTATCTTTAATTAGTGATTGTTAATTACGGTGGATGAATAATATGGGGTGGATGAACTGGGCCGGTAAGGGTGGATCTATGTGCCTTTGTCATTGCGGGCAATCGAAGTCTGTTGTTTTTTTTCTTTTGTTCGATGTAAAGGATGTAATTTTGGTATTTTCCCCGAACATTTTTATACTTCTCGAACTTTGTATATAATAAACAGGTGGGCTTACTAGCTCAAGTAACAGTTCGAGAGATCATAGCCAGGATTATGCAATCATTTACTAAAAGTTTATTTTAATATGGAGTGTTGATTTAAATTCCATCTTCTTTTTCATACAAAAACAAATCTGTATTTTTGTTGTCCAGGCGACGCGCATACATTATAATAATAATAAAATAAAATCCCCAGACAATCACACCAACTACATGGCCCCAAAGTAAGCATAGCCTATTCGCATCCCCCACTGGTCAAACTGTCGCGTATGGTCACTCGCCTATCTGTCAGATGCACGCAGGTCTCAATGCACTCCTGTGTCAACAGCCTGACTGCGACGTATTCGCAGATAATTTGGGGACTATTCAGTCTAAATGTCTGTATTTTTGTGAAAGCGGGTGCCCGCTTTAAATGTTTTACGTGTGACACCTTTGTACAAATTTTTCTTTATTCTTGTTTTCTTTTTTTTTCTGTTGTGTAAAACTAACTGTGTTAGTTATGTAACTGGGCAATGTCCGTGTAACTAACAATAAATAAATAAATAAATAGCTTGTGTTATGGAATACCATGTAGCGAACTAGGGGGAACCTAGAATATAAATAAATAAATAGATAAACACCCAGACACGGAACATTTTTTTTCTTGTTCCGTGCAGGAATCGAACCACCAACCACTGGCGTCTGAGGCAGACAGGTTTACCCCATCGCCAAAGTGGTCGTCCATTTAAGCGTTAACAAACAAGGGTTTGGGATCCTCATTAAATTAATGACCAGTGTTTAAAAAATCAGATATACCGTATACCTACTCATTGGTTAACATAAGTTATGATACGTTGCTCACGTTTCATAACTCATAGTAACCAAAACCATATGCCTCACTTCGATACAGACTCAAAGAAGACAATCATTCCAAAAAAAATAACAAGAAGCCAATTTACTTGTGTTTACTCGAAATATACGATGGCGTGTCGTATGCTCGGCATCCGATCCGGGCGGACGGGGGGTGTCGATTGAAATTACGTCAATGTCAAATTTGACAGCTGACATATGACAGGTGACAGGTGAGCGGTGAGCTCGCGGCAGGATGGAGGAATATGAGTCGTGTTGAGTGTAGCGTGACGTAGATGTTTATTTATGTTTATTCGTGTAATTTGCTTTTTTATTTGGGTTGGTGGTTTTTGAAATATGATTTTTGTCGTAGAGAATATCTTTTGTAAAGTCTACCGGCTAATTTATGAAGTGGTGATGTGTTTCAGTGAGGTTTATGAAGAGAGTTTTGTTTTGTAAAACTATTGTATGGGCTCATTGTAATGAACCATTAGGGTGAGATCATAAATAAATAAATAAATATTTCTGACACTCACACAACATTATCTAGCCCAAATTAAGTTTCTTAAAGAACTTGTGTTATGGATACTAGATAACTGATTTACTTAAGAAATATATAAACATACATATTGAATAAATACATATTTTTTATTAGAATAAACTTAAATAAACATATAAACATCCATGACTTGATGACTAATATCTGTGTTTATCACACAAATATCCGCCGCCGTCGGGATTCGAACCCAGGACCTCTGGCATAGAAGGCAATGTATGTTACCACTACACCAGTCGGTCGTCAAATTCGTGAGTTATTTCCAATAATAATGTGTAGCTACCAAACCTTTTTGGAAAAATTTGAATAGGTACTGTTGCGTAGTTCCTCCCTAAACCCATGTCTTCTTCGAACTCATATTCGCTTATTTCCAGTTGGTCACCTTCACCATCAACTACCATAAGTTGAGGTGGTCAAACAAATAAATCAATATATGTATATATAAAACTGTTACCTACGTTACTGACTGAGTTACTGAGTAACTGACAGACAACGCACAGCCGTAACTACTGGGCGTAGAGAGCTGAAATTTGGAACATACATTCTTTAGGGGATGTAGGGGTGCACTAAGGAAGGAACTCCCGAAATTCCCACGGGAACGGGAAATATAGGACTTTTTAGTTTGTATGAAAAATTTTATTCCTTGAGTGCACGGATACGATACTTGGCATGAGGGTTCTTCAAAAAGTGACTGGTTGTTTTATGAAAGGAATTCCCGAACTATATGATCTTTTAATTTGTATGAAAAAACCTTATTCCTGAAGTGCACGGATGTGATACTTGGTATAAAGGTTCCTTAATAAGTGTCTGTTTTTATTATGAAAGGAATTCCCGAAATTCCCACGGGAACGGAAAATATAGGACTTTTGAGTTTATGCGTGTACGAAGTCGCGGGCAAACGCTCGTTTTTAATAAATACCAAATGTTATCGCCCCATGCTTGATCTCACGTAGAAATGAGCGAATCTTGCGCGTTTACGAGGTGAGATTACGCTTCTTGCACGCTCGTAAAGAATATTTCACGTAGTAAAAACGAGTGTACTGTGAATTCTGTGTATTAATAAAATATCTTATGATCCCTACGTCTTGTGATTTTAGGACGAATGATTAGCTTTACTGGGTTTTTATCTAAGTGTGAATGCTGTGTTTGTTGTTGTTTGGTGTAATAAATAAAGTGTAGAGCCAACTCATAAGTAGCAGTAATTTAAAGCCGTTAAGGGTTGACTGCTAATTAGCGATGTGCCGGATCGCTAAAAATGTCCGCGGAAACGGATCCGAAAACGGATATTTGGTGTCAAGATCCGCGGATACGGATACGGACTTTTATTTCCTTATGCAATCGGTATAGGCGCGAGTGACGTTGAAACGAAAGTTGACTCTTTGCTCTTCACTAGGGCTGCCATTTTTTTTTTTCTAGAAAAAAGTATATTTGAGTCTGAAGAAAATATCAAACAGTATTTTGGAAAAATAAACAGTATTCAATTTATTTAATGGTTTTAAACACATATTTTTTGAATTTCTTGCACAAATTCCTAATTATAGTTTAGCATTTAAAGTGTGTAGATTTTTTATACTGAAAACAGTATTTTGTATAGGTTCTTTATTTTTGTTCAACAGTAAACAGTATAACGTAGTGAAAAACAGTATAATACTGTTAAAAACAGTATGGTTAGCAACCCTACATGTCGACACGCAGGACATGTTTCGACTAGCGTCGCGGCTTTTGTTGTTTTTCTGAATAGATTTTAAGTTTTTTTTTTTAATTCTATCTCATCGCCTACATACATAATTTCATCATATAAATTGAAAATTAGCAATGAAAAGATCCCTAAAAGATCTGCGTGAAAATTAACGGATACGGATTTTTTTACCGCCAGATATCCGCTAATACAGATACGGATGTCCGGAACACCACTACTTAGAATAACCCGATCGCCCCTGAATTACCTTGTCGTAAAAGGCGATTAATTCGAGTGACCGCGTTTGGTGGTAGGTCACCTCTAGAGCGACAGTGACGCGGGGAATCTGGGCCGTTCTCGACGCCAGCGGGCGTGAGAGCGATATAAAATAAATAAATATAAAAATTTCTGACACTCACACAACATTATCTAGCCCAAATTAAGTTTCTTAAAGAACTTGTGTTATGGATAACAGATAACGGATATACTTAAGAAATATATAAACATACATATTGAATAAATACATATATTTATTAGAATAAGATTAAATAAACATAGAAACAACATCCATGACTTGACGCCTAATATCTGTGTTCATCACACCGATATCCGCCGCCGCCGCCATTCGAACCCAGGACCTCTGGCATAGAAGGCAATGTATGTTACCGCTACACCAGCCGGTTTTCATGCGTCAAGCGATTTGTCGCGGTTTCACACAAACTCAATACTCTCTATAGTGTCGCGGAAATCGCTGCCCGCGCCGCTGCCGCTCTCAATGTCGCTGTCGCTGCCGTCCAGTTTCCTAAGATATTCAGATAGATCTTGCATCCAGGGACCGGAACCGCTTACCCTTAAAGAGGTTTTTGATTGGGTTTTTCATAGACTTGTTTTAAAAAACCCTATCAATTTGGTAACCGTATCGAAGACTTACCCTAATTTAAGGCTTACTATATCAATAGAGTTAGCTTCATGTAAGCAGTAAGCCTATCGAAAACCCTATTGAAGGTTACCGATTCAATAGGGTTTTAAAACCGTCAGGCAAATTTAATCTCTAAGAATATCAAATTATCAAAAATATCACCATCTATTCAATCTCGCACTTCGAATTATACTTCCGAATTCAACAGCATGCGCGGAAAAGAGATAGAAATAGGCAACCCTATCACAGGGTAAGCGCATCCGAAAGTAGTTAACTTTATTCAAAGTGTTACCACGTCGATAGGCTTACCATATCAATAGGGTTACACTTCCATATGGTAAGATTTTGATAGGGTTACCCTATCAATAGGCTTAATCAAATAAAGGGGTTTTCCGGTCCCTGCTCGCATCATTAACATACAGTATATCCTCTATCACTATATTTTACTGAATTATACTAAACCAACATCCTGCGAAATACAAGCGAAATTAACAGTGCATTTAAAACGATGCAATCCCGTAACTTTACGTTTTAATTTCGGATAATTTGTTAATTTCACTCCCACCTGCTTTTTATGGCTTAGGCTAGGAGCCGACAATTAATATATTTCACTCGGGACTATCCACGTTAGAGCGGTTGTGCACTACATTTTGTTTTTCAATCATAAGACTAAGCTCGTTGTTGACCACAATCTCGCCTGATGGTTCCTGAAAATAAATAAATTAACTCCCCAGACATTCACACCAAGTACATGGCCTCAAAGTATGCTTGTATTGTGCGAAATCGGGGGAACCTAGAATATAAATACATAGTTAAAGTCAAAATACCATCCTTATTTTATTTAAAAAAAATTGTTTCGTGCGGGAATCGAATTGGCGTAGTAATGTCTAGACCACTGTACCACAGAGACCGTCCGTAGAAGAGAACGAAGATAAAGGATTAGAAAAACACTGGCTCTTCATAAAATATTGCCGGAACGTTTTTTAGGTAACAGCCCGTTCACACATGATACGTTTTACTGGATACCCTTTTTGTGTCGAAAATACGTATACTGAACACTGTGTCATATGGGAAGTCGCCCATACAACTCCATGCACCATCGATGAAAGAAAAACGTGCCCTGTAAAACGTATCCAGTAAAGCGGACCATGTGTGAAAGGCCTGTTACTTACGCATCCAGTATCCGTAATCCGTCATTTCATACAAGATTTCTAGATTCTTATTTTGACGGATTCGGATCTGATGTAGTGCATAACCGCTCTTATTATACAAACAGGAGAGGTAATAATTAAACGGATCTACCGGTGCACTCTTAATTAAAATGTGTTTGTTGATTTAATTTCTTCTAAGAGGTAATTTAGTTTTAGTTTTTCGTTTAGGGAGTTGCAGTGGAGAAATACTGCTGAACTAACTGTACGTTTGTTTTTAACTCTTTACAATTTAAGTTAAAACAAACAATTACACTTTTTCGTTGCATCAAATAAATATGCAGTTGTAAGATGAAGAAACGGAAAGAAAATTACACAAGAGGAACAGTTTAGTGCCCTAGTGTCTTACTTTTAGTGTTCTTTTTAGGTAACCGCATTATTTAAAAGTAAAAACGTTACTGTTGCACGTTGCGTTTATGTTTTTAGGTTAAATTAAAATGATAATTACACATAATGTTATACTTAACATGGTAAGTATGAAAGAACAACTTTAATAAATTTAAGGTTTAGTTGGTTGAATACGGGAACTCCAAAATTTCTTTATCTTACTATTAGAATAGATTACAAAAACAATCATACATTGGATAAAAAGTTTTAAAGGTTATCATAACTTTTTATTAAAATTTTATCAGCAGAAACTTGCAAGTCGCTCCTGGTCTATAAAAAGCAATATTTAATGTACTGTTACAAACGTTGAATTCAGCTCCATACAACTGTCGAGCTTCCCAACAATTTATTGTCTGCTGTCTGTATTTTTTTACAATAACAAACACATCGAGTTTGTTTTGCAGACCGTACAAATAAGTATAAGTGTTTATGAGTATATAATACGCTCACTTATTGTTCAATAAAAAGTTTAAAAGTGTTATATGCAAACTTTTTGGTATAAAGTATATAATAATAATAATATTATAAATATTTCTGACACTCACACAACATTATCTAGCCCAAATTAAGTTTCTTAAAGAACTTGTGTTATGGATACTAGATAACTGATACACCTAAGAAATATATAAACATACATATTGAATAAATACATATTTTTCAAGCCAATTCCAAACTGTTCTGGCACTTAGTCAGAAGAGCCCGAGGGCAGATTGGAGACTCGAAAGTGAGCGTGTTAAGAGATCAGGATGGGAATATTATTAGTGAGCATGAAGATATTATGAATCAGTGGAAAGAATATTTCGAGAATTTATTTGAACGAAGTGCGAGTGATGTTTTGGAAAGTACGCACTCACCTTCGAGTGGTGTGGCCAATCGTGAAAGTGAGATAAGTATGGAAGAAGTTATGAAAGCAATGGCAGGTTTGAAATTGGGTAAAGCAGCAGGGTATGATCGAATAGATGCCGAAATGCTCAAGGCGGGTGAAAGTGTCACGGCAAACCTGTTGTACCAGCTTTTTAATAAGTCGGCGGTCCGGCCGTGTTCCGGGCGACTGGTGCAAGGCCGTTATTGTGCCACTTTATAAAGGAAAGGGGTCACATCAGGAATGCAAAAACTTCCGTGGCATTAGCCTTTTGAGTATTGTAGGCAAAATGTATGCAAAGATATTAATCGAAAGAGTGATGGATGAAACAGAAAACAAGATCTGGGATGTGCAAGCGGGATTCCGAAAGGGGATGGGATGCACGGATCAAGTTTTTGCCTTAAGATCAGTAACCGAGAAGGTTCTGGCTAAACACCGAAAGGTTTTCTGCTGCTTCATTGACTTGGAAAAGGCGTATGACAGTGTGATGAGGAATGAACTTTGGTCAACTCTATCCGAGTTTAGGGTGGACAGTGACTTGATACGAGCACTCAAATCCTTATATAAGGACTCGAGTGCTTGTGTCAGGTTGAATGATGACTACACAGAATGGTTTAGCATCGATCGCGGTGTTAGACAAGGCTGTGTAGCGTCTCCATGGCTGTTCAACCTATTCATGGATAGTTGTTTGAAAGATCTGAAAGAGTGTGAATGGGGTTTAAAAATGAATGAGACAGTGATCAAAACTCTGCTTTACGCTGACGACCAGGTTCTACTTGCATCGTCAGCGTCGGAATTGCAGCAAATGGTCACTGTGATGCATGAGTCGTTTAAAAGAAAAGGTGTGAAAGTGAATGTTGGAAAGACGAAAGTTATGGTTATGGAGAGGAATGAAGATATGACGGAATGCAATATTATGATAAGGGGATGAAAAAGTGGAACAAGTGAAAGAGTTTGTATACTTGGGGTCGTTGTTTACAAGAGATGGGAAGTGTGAAGGTGATATTGAAAGGAGAGTAAAGGCAGGAAATTGTATTAATGGCGCCATATACTCGATAATGGCAAGCAAAACTATACCAAATAAGGCTCGTCTTGCCGTACTTGAGGGAGTTTTGGCGCCAACGCTTATGTATGGAAGTGAATCTTGGGTGTGGCAGAAGAGACATGAAAGCAAGATTAATGCTGTGGAGATGAGAGCGTTGAGAAGCATGTGTGGAGTGAAATTGAGTGATAGGGTGCGCAATAGTGAAATAAGAAAGAGATGCGGATTGAAAGAAGATGTAGTGACTAAGATTGAAAAGGGTATGCTACGGTGGTTTGGACATTTGGAAAGGATGAGTGAAAGTAGATTTACGAAAGAGGTGTACAGAGCAAGAATGGATGGTGCTGTCGGAAGGGGTCGCCCTAGGCGAACGTACGCCGATCAAATTGGCGACGTTCTTAAAAAGGGCCTAGTTAAAAGTACCCGTAACCGGCGATCATGTATGAAAAGATTAATGAACGTGGAGGAAGCGAAAGAGGTATGTATGGATCGAAGCAATTGGTGTTCCCTTGTCTCTGCCTACCCCAAAGGGAGACAGGCGTGAGGTTATGTATGTATGTATGTACATATTTTTTATTATAATAAACTAAAATAAACATATTAACATCCATGACTTGACGACTAATATCTGTGTTTATCACACTAGTATCCGCCGCCGCCGGGATTCGAACCCAGGACCTCTGGCATAGAAGGCAATGTATGATACCGCTACACCAGCCGGTCGTCATGATTGTCAAATGAGTCATAATACTGGCCGGTCAAGTTGAAGTAATCAGCCCATTGGATTTCTGTTGTAGGGATGAACAGTATGCCTTCTTTGCTAGAGGTTTAGGGTTTGAAATTTTGTTGGGGTGGATTTTGGGCCGTATTTGATATTACATTCTCTAAATTCAAACTTAGAAGTCTCAAAATCAGGTTTTGTAAGCAACTTTTGAGTTTGATGCCTCCAAATATAACTTCACATAGACTTTAGTTTTTTGAATGTCATTTTAATACGCCCATTGTGTGACGAACATAAAATCTCTTACATAAAAGGATCTTAAAATTATTAATCTTAATACTAATTATTAGCCGTTTAAGTAAGGATGTTTGTCCAATATTGATTTATTAAGAAGTTAATTTTTCTGTTCCGTAGTATTCATAACAGATGCTCAATGGTGTGAATGCTAGAAATATTTTGGTATTTATAATAATAACGCAAATAGCAAATAACGAAAGAGGTATGACTAGATCTTAGCAATTGGTGTTCCCACTTCTCTGTCTTCCCCATAGGGAAACAGGCGTGAGGTTATGTATGTATGTATTAAATTACAAATAACAACTTTTCTCAGAACTAAAAGCTAACATATAAAGTTGAAGTCCCCAACTTAATAAAGGCAAACTGCATTACCTCAAAGAAAATAACCATCTTCCCACCTACCCGTCTTTAAAATTCCATTCAAAAACAACCAGCTCTGAATCTAATCGGAAACTAAAACACCGAATCGCACTATCTTTGCTATTTCCCCGGTAGAAAGGGACATGAGATGTTTATACAGCTGTTAGAGGGAGATGGGTGCCGTTTGCACAGCTCTGCTAACAGATTATTTTACTGGGATTTATTGTTTGTGAGTGTTTGTAGGTGTTTTCTGTTTGTGTGTCTTGATGGTTTTTGTAGAAAGTGTTAGGGGGGGTAAACATTGGTGTAATGGAACTAGTAATGTAATACCCAGCGCTCGATCCCTGCGCTCGCTGTATTTGGACGTGTATTGCGCACGAACACAGCATTCAATACGGCATCCTGAGTAAGATTTTTTCCGTATTTCGTCGCGAGCACGGTCCGTCGCCGCACGCGTTCTTTTCAACCGACTTCCAAAAGGAAGAGCTTATCAAATAGTGTGTATGTTTGTTATTTGATTAATTGGTCAATTATTAATCAATTTGGATGATTCTTGTTTCATTTTTATAGATCACAATAAGTCAGAGGTGGCCCATAGAATTTTTATGGAAATCGATTCAGTACCTACTTAAAAAAATGTGTATGAAAGCGGAGGATAATATACCTACGTAGGTGACATTTCACTTCAGCCAAAGTTTTGACAAGGATTCAAAAATGTTAGGGAAGTGGGTTTTTAAATGCTCTGCATTTGATAATACCTCTCTCCGCGACACTTCACAAAATTAATAGATCACACGAGGTACAGAGTCCGAAGACCTCATTCGGGCTCTAATTTTTTATCAGAGCTTCATCAGTATAATACATACTTACCTAAATTAAAACTCGCCTGAATGACTGACAGACAACGTACAGCCATAACTACTAGGCGAAGTGCTTAAACATACATTCCTAGGGAGATGTAAGGGTAGGAGTGCACCAAGGCAAGTAACCCGAAATTCCCACGGGAACGGAAAACACATGACTTTTAGTTTGTATGAAAAACTTATGAGCAAAAGCTAATGGTTGTACTCATAAAAAATAACTCCGAAGAACGCGAAGTTGGCGGCGCACAGACTTTATGAAAGAAGAGAAGGCTTAATTGAGAAAAGAAAAACTTTAAATGTACTGATTATTTACATTTCATGATAGAAATTAATTCCTAAACGAGTAATCTGATTTACATGATTCAAATGGATAAATTGGTTTTATGCACAGAGCTTTCATTTGACATCAAAATCTTTACGATATCTTAACAAACAAAAAATCACATTTTCAAGTTGCTCTCGTAATTATCCAATTTGCAATCCGAGTCCCTTTGATGTTTCTAAAAAAACGACAATTCACGGATTGCGTCGAGCAGGCTACGAGCGTCACGCACACAGGAGGAAGTCTCACTCACACAGGCGCACGAACGCCCGCCCAAATTGACCATCGTGCATTTTTTGATGTTATTCAAAAAACAGAAAATGTACGGATAGCTTAGAGCAGGCCACGAGCGCGCTCTACTGCGGCTCAGTTCGCGCTCGAGAGGCGTACAAATCATGGGAACTTTTTTTGCAGGTTACAATACTAGCAATTTGTACGCACCATAAGGAGCGTATTATAAAAGGTTTCTTGAAAGTCGATCTTTACTTAAACATAGATTTGGTGTCAATTCTTCATAGAGAACAATCGAAAAGTCTGTACTTAAATGAGTTCAAGTTCAACAAAAGTTTATTTTTCATCATCATCTGACACCCACTATTGGTCAAAGGCTTCTTCCAAGGATCTCCACAAAGATAAACAAATTAATTTATACAGGGTTGATTTGTAGTCACCGGCCAAATTTTTTATAGAAACGATTTTTGCTAAAAAAAGTTTTTTTTTACAAAGAAATAAATATATCCGAAAGAGGTATGTTTGGATCGCAGCAATTGGTGTTCCCTTGTCTCTGCCTACCCCAAGGGGAGACAGGCGTGAGATTATGTATGTATGTATGTAAATAAATATATCCGCTAACATATTAAGCAAACCATAGTAACTCTAAATTACCATTAAAATAAAGGCAACTACGCACTACTACAGAACATCTTGTAGTACTATGTCGTAGTATTATCAATGAAATGACGCTTCGCAGTTGGTATGTTCATCAACAGCGACTACTTTTTTAAAAGTTTGTGGTTCCATATTTCAATTTTATTGTACTGAGCGACGCTAAAATAAATACGCCGCTAGTCTGTTTGAGGTTTACGTCGTAAATTATGGATAAGTAACTTCTTAGTCTCTTCATGACCATTAAGGTTACCTGGAAAACAGACGTTTCATCCTTTTTATGTATTAAAATAACTTTCATTTACTTATAACACTGTTTACTACATACTAGGGAATGTATCTCAATTTCGATCTAAAATATATTTCTAGTAGGTATTCATCGTAATTTATAATTATTTTACCTAAATAACGCATCTGTCTTATTAATTACCGACTATAGCATAATTTAATTCAATATCATCCCTTAAGTAATCCTAAAAGTCGATGATAAGGACTCTTTTTCTTCACCTTGCGAAAGACACTTAAATGAGATTTACGACTACGCCGGCGCTACAGGTGCTACGGCCGAACCCGTAGCTTGAGACGCAGGGGGCATTGAACTTTCTCGATCGTGAGTACTACTCGTCGTGTGTTTATAAATGGTTTTTAAGGAAAAATAAAGAAAATTATTTTATGAAATAGGTATAGCACGTTTATAACCGCAATTTGGTTATATTTTAAGTCAAGACTTAAAATTTTTGGTGTTTTCTTTGTTAATACTTTGTTCATCAGTGACTGAGGTGGAATATGTTAAATTGATAGATATAATAATAATAAAATAAATAATAAAATCCCCAGACAATCACACCAACTACATGGCCCCAAAGTAAGCATAGCTTGTGTTATGGGATACCATATAGCGAACTAGGGGGGAACCTAGAATATAAATACATAAATAGATAAACACCCAGACACGGAACATTTTTTTTTCTTGTTCCGTGAGGGGTTCGAACCCGCAACCACTGGCGTCTGAGACAGATAGGTTTACCCCAACGCCAAAGTGGTCGTCAAGACAAGTAGATATGCATGATAACATCAAAGTTAGTACAAATTTACCTATTTAATTAAATTCAAATGTCAACAATTTAATTAAAATCAATTATAAATTATAATCTTTGACTTGGTCTACGCTAGAGTACATAGACTACGAGTCAAGGTAAACGATTTCCGAATTCATACATATTTGCATTTTTTTTTTCATGAAGTTCTCAATCGATTTCTATGAAATGTATGTGACGTAAATGGGGCGTATTCTCTGTCATATGAAACAAGAATCATCGGTTAACTCAGTCAAAAGTTATGATGAAACAAACATAATAAAACATATGGTCGAATTGAGAACCTCCTCCTTTAGATATAAAAAGAATTCAGTAAAAGAGAAAGCTACCTATTACAAAAATAATTCACCCGCTAAAGCCTATATAATACTAGACTACAGCAAAATACATTCAGATTTTGGAATCTCTGCGTTGCTTTGTTCAGAAAGCCGCAGAATCTTGTTTTATGATGGAGATTATAAAACAGAAAAAAAAACTTAGACTACATTTTACATTAAGTTTAATGTGTTTAAAAGCCGACGGCTTAGTTAGTTTCAAGTAAGAAAATATTTTAAGAAAATGATTGGGATTGCGCGTAGCCTTTTTATTTCAAAAATTCTTAATACAGGTTTTTATGCTTTATAAAGAGTTAATACGGAAACAAATTTAAAAGAAAATATACCTAAACACGTTGAACTGCGTGAAAAAAATTCAAAGTTGATTTTAAGAGCATGCCTCTGTTCTGATTTTAAGGACGTTTCACGCTATAAAGAGATATGATTGAAATATGAGTCGTTAAAATGTGACTACCAAAGTTTTGATATAGAAGTTGGGTGTAGAAATAATAAGTTTACGTATGTTTAAAGTAAGTTTATGTATGTTCCAAATTTCATCTCTCTTCTCCCAGAAGTCCTGTCAGCCAGTCAATCAGTAACGGAACAGTTTTATATATCATCACAACTCTTTGTAATGAGCCAACTGCCGGGCATGAGTCTCTCCTGTGCTATAAGGCATAATCCACAAAGCTGGCCCAGGGCTTGTTTCTTGGATGTCAGAATTTTCAGGGCGCCGACATGGCTTCTTACAAACCCTAACGACTATTGTATACAGCGCCCGGGACCGACTGCTTAACGTGCCCTCCGAAGCACGGAAGTCATCGTGAGAAAGGAACGGTCGGCGGTCACCCATGCAAATATCAACTATACATAGTTACCACAGGGAGCCAAGACGACTTATTTACGACAGTTATATGTATATATTGACTAGCTGACCCGGCAAACGTTGTTTTGCCATATAAATAAAAAAAAATAGATTTTGGCCGATTCTCATAGATACCGGATAAGCACAAAAAATTTCATCACAATCGGTCAAGCCGTTTCGGAGGAGTATGGCAACGAAAACTGTGACACGAGAATTTTATATATTAGATTGAAATTTAGTAAAAAAGGAACAAAGGCCCAGCTTATTTCTATAAATTTCTTCAAAGACACCATTTTAGATTATAAAAACTTAAACTTAAACTTATCGAAAAACCTTGCTTAGTATCGACCACGTAAAACCTTCGCATGTTTCAACAGGCCGAATCTTCAATTTTTCACATACAGAAATCTGGCAAATGAACCCATTACCGGTCCGATACTTATCCTGTGATTTACGTCAATTTTATTTATATTTTATACGAACTCGATGGGTCGTGAAGTACCGCGATCTCGTTATTCGGACGCTCGGTGAAATCCTTGCTTTTACGACGGACTTCACTGTTATATTGCTATCCTTGTCTCTTGAGATTCGATCAGATTAAGCACATCATGGTTTTTAGGGTGTTAAACTTAAAAATAAATACGTAGTATAGAATCATTTTGTTGTCGGTCTTTCTGTCCGCCATTTTTATTCTCAAGAGCGCGCTGTAATTTATCGAAAATAATCTGTTCTGCAGTTCCTTGAAGGTTCTAATGAAATGAACTTCGAAGTCTTTATACCGCCGTTTGAACTCTTGGAAGCTTACTAAACCGTTGATCTATGTTCATGAAATTTTAAAAGAAGTCTTGTGTAAACTAACTGTTGCAATCAACGAACTAATTCCAACATTATTTATTTATATGTGATGAGGCACTGAAAAACACCATCACAAACTTATTTTTCATCGGTTGTTTATAACATAATCCGAAAGTATAGCAAAAAAAGGATTAAGAAAATGATAATAAATAAATAAATATTCCTGACACTTACACTACATTATCTAGCCCAAATTAAGTTTCTTAAGGAACTTGTGTTATGGATACTAGTTAACTGATATACTTAGGAAATTTATAAACATACATATTGAATAAATACATATTTTTTATTAGAATAAACTTAAATAAACATATAAACATCCATGACTTAACGACTAATATCTGTAAATAAATGAAAAATGTGATAAATAAAAATTACCCGACCGGTTATAATTAATTGAGCATTTTAAATGCAAAAACTTAAAAACATGACTAATATCTGTGTTTATCACACAAATATCCGCCGCCGCCGGGATTCGAACCCAGAACCTCTGGCATAGAAGGCAATGTATGTATGTTACCGCTACACCAGCCGGTCGTCGATCAAGTTGATAATCATCATTTTCCTTCTCAAGAGACTTGCCAGTTTGTCTCAAACGTTTGTGAAAGTAAGTTTGCTTGTACATTTATACTTTAAGAAGCGGCGCTACCTTATATTTATGTGACATTTCACGGTCGGAGGTTGAAATAGGTAGGTTACATTCCTAGTCGACGTGTAGTTAACTCTCACAGGATTTTAATTTAGCTTTTAGCAATCACACAAATTGGACAGAAAACGCTGGTTTAAAATGAACTGTCAAAAAGAAAATGCAATGACATATGTCATCATCATCATCATCACAACTCTTTGTAATGAGCCCACTGCAGGGTATGAGTCTCTCCCCTGGGTGATGAGGAGGTTTAGGACATAATCCATCAAACTGGCCCAGTGCTGGGTGGTGGATTTCAGAATTTTTAGGGTGCCAATACGGCTTATTACAAACCCTAACGACTAGTGTATAGAAGTATACAGCAACCGGGACCGACTGCTTAACGTACCCTCCGAAACACGGAAGTCGCCGCCGTGAGAAATGAATGGTCGGCGGTCACCCATCCAAGTACCGACCGCGCCGAACGTTGCTTAACCTGCGATATCGTATGATGCACACAGTAACCACGGCGCCACAACGACTTCATACATATGTAGTCAAAGACAATTGGTATTAAATTTCGCTATTAGGAAACGCTCTAAAACTACATAAAAAATATTTCTACATTGAAAACCGGTACACCCACTAAACAAATATGACGTTACAAACATAAATAAATCTCTCCTTTTTTTTTGGAAGTCACTTAAAAACTTATTAATTCAAGTTAAAAGCATCTATCATTTAATTATTTATCATACAATTCATAAACAGATTACTAACTCAAGTAAAAGTGAGGATAAAAGCTTACTAATAATAAATTCCATCTGAGATTTATATATCTTCGCAATATTCAATTTTGACCATTGAACATACATCGGCTAGTAACTTCGAATCTTTCACAAGTCTAAATAGAAAAGGGCTCATAGAAAACATCCAATAAGGTTCTGTACACAACGCCATCTATCGGTTTGCCGGTCACGTTCGTATGTTTGCAGGCGCAACATGATAGATATGCCCATGGGTTCTTACTACTTTTTTTTGCTTTGAGAATAAACGGCAGAAAGTTTAGTTTTGAAGCTTTAGAAGCAGCTGTGCTGGAGTGCTAGTTTTCTTATGAATAAATAAATTACGTAGTGACACTTCAAAGTGGGCTCAAAGTAAGCTTGCTTGAGAAGAATATCTAGACTTAAACTAGTATAGTAAAATTCGTTTCCCAAACTGCAAATTACTTATCTATACTGTACCTATCTTTGAAATGAAATGAAAAAAAATTTTTATTCATCATAAGACCATCGAATGGCCGCTTAATGATGTCACAAATTTGTACTTCGGCTTTAACAAAGTGTTGATAGTTATTGAATAAGATATTACAGTAGACCAAGAGACAAAAAAAGCTAGCAGAAAAGAACTCTTGGCACTCTTTTTCAGTCAGGATTATACAAATAGCAATTACAAATTGATCGTGACATGAAAAAAAAAAACAAACGCAAACTTTTGCCTGTTTACCCCAATATCACCTGATGGTCAATAAAGATGTGGTCTGAGATGAAAGGCTTCGGAAAGAACTTGCTCGTCATTAAATAGTGCCAAACATCACATCACCGCAGGAGCAGTAATATTTGGCTACAGATTATATACAGACTGGTTACTAGCCAGTCGGACCCCGACGGGATTCTACCACCCAGCGGATTAGTCGCCTTTTACGACACGCTTATCCAGGGGCGAAAGGGCTATTCTTAAGCCCCGACCCTTCACGGCGAAGACCCACTTAAATATCCCTACATTTATAAGTACGGTGGTTAAAAAACTGGTTACAACCTGCTAGGTACGCTGTAGGTATTTAAATAAATATTTCTAACACTCACACAACGTTATCTAGCCCAAATTAAGTTTCTTAAAGAACTTGTTAGTTTACTAATAACATTGAAGTTGTCGTGGCGCTGTGGTTACTGTGTGTATCAAACGATATCACAGATCGAGCAACGTTCGGCGCGGTTGGTACTTGGATGGGTGACCGCCGAACATTCATTTCTCACGGCGACTTCCGTGCTTCGGAAGGCTCGTTAAGCAGTCGGTCCCGGGTGCTGTATACTTGTATACAGTAGTCGTTAGGGTTTGTCAGAAGCCATTTTCGGCGCCCTAAAAATTCTGACATCCACCACCCAGCACTGGGCCAGCTTGGTGGATTATGGTCTATACCTCCTCTTCACCCAGGGAAGAGACTCAAGCCCTGCAGTGGGCTCATTACAAAGAGTCGTGATGATGATGAACATTGAATGCAAAACCTTAAAAAGTTACTTCACACAAAATATTTTCGAAATCAGTTCAAAATAAATAAACATTGCGAATGATTGTTTTAATCTGAATCTGCTTTGCATGCAAACTAAGTAAATAACCGAATGACACGTGTATTATGAGCCCTGTTATGGCTGTTTTCATTTCCATTAAAGATTTATTTCTGTTCACGTACAAGCTATAAAATATCATTTGAATGTACCGTAAGTAAATTTAGATGGTAAACGTTTACTCAGAGCCACAAATAACGAGAAGTTTATAACTTAAGCTGGGATTCTTTTATGATAATATTATTACAAATGTACTTACGACTACTTAAGAGGCACTTAAGAAGTTGTAAGTAGAGGGATGTTAACCTTCCTTAGTGATAGTTAAATGTCTGTTAAGGTTGTGTACAGGTCTATTTGCGATATAAAAGTAACATAAGAACGTGGTTTGGCAGTCTTTTATCTATACATATAATAAAATGGTAGGAAAGTCAAAACTGTACATTGAATATTTTTTTAAAAGAATACTTGGGGTATGATCTACAATCGAAACAGAAACAAAAAATATAGTTTTTAGAATTTTTGTCTGTTTGTCTGTTTGTCTTTCCGGGATAAACTCAAAAAGTACTGCATGGATTTACTTCAAATTTGGCATGAAGATAGTTAAGAAGTCGGGTCAACATATAGGCTACATATTATCACGCTAGCAGTGTTATAATCGTAGGTGCGTTTGGTGCTGCATAGCGTTCACGCAGACGACGTCGCGGGCAGCAGCTAGTGCAGTTATAAATGAAGCAATTTGGATTTCTTCTTGAATCCGAATATTTATAGCACTAATATCAAAGCACTAGGCTTAAATACTATAAAGGGTAATTCCGTTTGCCTCATAGAGGTATCTGTAGGTGAAGGAAGTAGGAGAGATAAGACAAGGCAGCAAGTGCGCCATAGATTGCGTTGATCCGCAGTCACACTTGTCATCCGTGCGGAAGCCCCATCTAGTCCTATGTTCCTTACACCTGACCGGGGTCTATTTCGAGGTCTATTTAACGACTTCCATGTGAGCCATGGTTGGTCGTTGCCCGCGTGGAGCTTTTCCGCAACAGGACGACATTTGACGAATTTGGACAATATTTGTACATACTTAGACCGGGTATTTTTCAGCAGTTTTCGTCTCATGTAGTCTCAAGTGAAAAGTCCAAATATTATTTATTTCTGAGGTTTATATGTACACACTTGCTTAATAGTCATATTATTTTCAAATTTGATAGCAAAAGTGACAAAATCTCGTGAGTAGGTATGTAAGCGCTATATAATTTCTAAAGAAAATAGATACCTAATAGATACCTTAGCATTATTTGACGGATTTCCTCAAAAAGGTTCTACTAAAGAGTTGCTATTATAATCTTTGATGTCGCCATGTAGTAGTTTTCCAGTGGGATCATCACTATTTCCATGTATCTAATAAAATTCATTTACTTATATACCTACCTACTACGTACTATAAACATTGCGAATTACGTAGATTTGTAGGATTTAAATAAATCAATAAAGTTTATGCGTTCGTTCAAACAGTAAAAGTAAACTTTTTATACGTTAATTGATTTTGGTTTTCGTATAAGGTTACCGTAATGGAGTTTAGTTTAAACGTCAGGAGATTGAGTCGTCGCCCCGCGTATATGTTGACAAGCGAAGCGTTTTTTTTTTCTATTCTTTTTAAATTACTCTAAAATATCAAATAAGTACGTGTATGTTCTATGCAAATAAATAAAGTATTCAAACCTACATGCCAATAATGTGGCCTCAAAGTAAGCTATTTTTATATTAGCCAGTGTGATGGAGACTACACAGCGGAATTAGTAAACATCCGAGCTAGTTTGGAACAGTTTGTTTCCTCGAATCTGTTATGTCAATGAAACACCGAGATTCAACCTAGACTGTTTTATTAAACTTTTATGTTTCTACCTTCAATTACAATTATCAATATTGACATAGATCATACCTACATAACAGAATCCAATAAGTGATGACATGACTAATGCACCACGGAGGCGTGGCGATTATTAACTGTTAACCCAATGCCTGTCACCACAGCCTCTCACGACCATGGCTTCTGTAAAGATGCCAAAACGTCAAGTTAAGGCATAGGCACACTATTTCGGGGCGGAGCTGGTCGCGTTACAATACAAAATGCTTACTTAGCAAATTAGCGACAGGCCGCAACGTGTTGGCGGATTTTGAGTGCAATCTACGTCTAGACGATGCGTCACTCTCGTCTGTTTGCTATAGCACACTGTGACGGGGCGGAAGGAGCGCGGCGGATCATGCGCCCCGTTGTGCCCCGACTTAGTGAGTGATAATTCTTATTAAATATACACGAGTGACATAAGCAGAGTTATGCGTTTTAAACTGTGAAAATAAATATCGGCTCAAAACAGTCTTAACGAAAGAATTATTAACAGAATTTTCCCAAGTCGCTTCATTCCACACACAACACTGGAGCCCCAAGCCACATCTCTTACGATGTTGCGTTATTTGCTCAACAACCCGCCGCAGATATCAAATGATCCAAATATTGACTTTTAAAACTAATCGGCTTGATCAAATACATTACATGTTGCTTGGTATTGTACTTGATGTCTGCAGGAATTTCTTGTGATATTTGTCTTTGCTTTGATTTTGAACTTGTTAAGATTGAGAGGGATTTGTAGTATTATATTTCTTATAGCTTTACTTAATGGTATGCTGTGTAAGCATAGGAGTTTTGCTTAACTAAAAATTACACTCATCGTGGATTTTCCAAAAAGTGGTAGGTAAATCTTCGATAGTTCTTTTTGGTAAAGCATCGCCAAGATGTTGAACTATTTAACAAAAACTTGGGTGTCCTATAGAGATGAAACTAGATTTTATTTTTATTTTTGCGATTATAAACAAGGGAAATAAAGTTGAGAAATTTATACAAACATGCTATATAAATAATACAAATAATGTTTACCCATATACTTAGGCTTTGAAAGCACCTATTTTCATTTGAAAGGTAAATAACCCGGGGCTTAGACTACAGAAACAATACATTGTGATACATTCGGTTTTCAGCGTATGTATAGTATACGTTTGATATCGGCTAGTAATACTAAAAATCATCAGAGAGATATTAGTCGTCAAGTCATGGATGTTTATATGTTTATTTAAGTTTATTCTAAGAAAAAATAAGTATTTATTCAATATGTATGTATATATTTCTTAAGTATATCAGTTATCTAGTATCCATAACACGAGTTCTTAATTTGGGCTAGATAATGTAGTGTGAGTGTCAGAAATATTTATTTATTATTTTATTTATCATATATCGAAGATATCCAACGCGAAAGATTAATTGCCTTGCTTCTACAAATCCAAGTAACGAGATTTACGAGTGTATCATTATCCACAAAGGATAAACCTCAAAGATCAAAATATCGCCAAATTCCTTTATCCTTATTTATCAAAATAAAACCAACTCTTGTCAACCTTAAATAGGAAAGATATCTTACGTTATTAAAAGAACCCTATTGGGTAGTGGCTTTCAAATGAAAATCTCCTTTTTTTCCATTCCCGACGGCATTACACAGCGCACTTCTGTCCTTATTGACAGAACACTCAATTGCACTCGAAACTTGTAGATGAAGAGTAACTACGGACGTCTTTAAGTTTATAGCAATAAGATTGAGTTTGCCGTGGCAGTGTTGAGCTTGATTCGATGTTGTCTGTGTTAGGTTGTTGACGGACTTAAAAGTTGGATTGGTTATTGGAGGGTTTTGAGCCTAAAGGCGGTTGCGTCTTTGATTGATTGTGTGATGTTGATGTTGTTAAGAAGGTAAAGGAGTATTGTTATAGTCAAAGATGAGGCTTTCTTAAATGCAGGCGTTGTTGCAATGGCTTGACCATCAACTGTTTCACTGAATTTCCACCGAAAATGCGTTGCGAGTTATATGTTTTTCATGAACCAATAGAAATGCTTTATTTACCTATCCTCGGTCAACAGCTATCAAAAGTATGTGTGCGAGATACTAAACTAAGATCTATGCGTCACTCATTCGCGAAACGCGTCCAAATAATTGTACAGAAGGCAGTACATCAAGCGTTACCTACAATTCTGTCGAAAAAATTTACTTGAACCTGAACTCTATGCCCTTTTATTAAGTTGAAATTGGTTGGGGAAATTTGACAGGTAATGTAACGCTTGATCTGCTGCCTTCTATACATCCCCACTCAGCTATGAACCACTCGTTCGAAAACCGAATTATAATTATTAAATCACCCGTTCATCCGGACACATATACCGTACAGATTCGGCCTTAACTTTCTTTATATTCGTCGACAATAAAAAGTGACAGTCAGTAATACGCATTTTACGACTAAGGGTGCTTCTGTACAGACAAATCTGTACGGTTAAAACCTATCGGTCCAGAGTTGATTTGCAAATAAATTATGTACCGTATGGGTGCTTACATAAGAGTGCTTTCGTAAAGGAACAGATTACCTGTACGGACAAACCTGTGCGGGTCCGGTTCCTTTATGAAAGCTCTCTAATGTAAGCACCCATACGGTCCTAAATTGATTAGCATATAATTTATCTGTATCTGTTTATGTAAGAACCCTCAGATAACATAGAAATATTATACCTGTACTGATCAGTACTGACCCGTACAGATTTGTTTTTTTTATTTAAACCTAAGTACTGTTAAGGAATTTGATCTAATGACATGATATTTCTTTTGTTTCAGGTATGTATCTCGGTCTATGACGATCACATTACAATGAGGTATTTGATTGCATTTTAAAACTACCTAAATCACATAGTCACTATAGTCGTAGTGGGCTGATATTTGGTCTTATCGATACAAGAAGTGCGCATTGAGCAGTTGATCCCAGGTATTGCATATTTATATACAGTCCCTAGTCGTTAGTGTTAGACGTAACAGAAGCACTATCGTCGCCTAAAAAAAAAAAAATATTCATACCTACATACATAACTTCAAGCCTGTATCCCTTATAGGGTAGGCAGAACACTAGAGGCCATCAAACTATCTGATGTCACGTTTGACAAATTTCGAGGTGTAATAATGATGGAGCGAGACTATTGCAGTGACAGGGAGTCAGGCTATCGCCCGCAAAAAATGCCAATAAAACCTCTGTCCCTTAACTGACTTTTACAGTATACCCGGGAAGAAAAGAAGCTGGCACATTCTCTGTTTCCTATGTTTCAGTCCATGCTCGACTGGAAGCGAAAGAAAAACATTGAAAATTTTATTCACATTTGTAGTTATATAGTATACTAAGTAATTTCAATGGCGTCTGCCAGTACACGGTAGGTTACAATTATCCTAAATCCCATATAAATCTGTACTAAAACTTCCGGCTAATTGCCTTACATAACCAAAAGACACGAACTCGTGCAAAATTGCAATTCAGAAGTTGCGCCTGAGTTCCGAAATGCGCTCGTTTTCTGGAAATTATTTAAAAGATGCTAAAACTTCGCCCGCCGCGCTGTTTTGCCGACGGTCTGTTTCAAACTAGTTACCTTGTGGTTCATTATTTAAACATTGTTCACAACAAAATATACGACCCGGCAATTTTACAGCGTCTAGATATAATGGTACCAACCCGTATACCGCGAGGTCCGGATGGCCTGATAGCGCCACGCCGCCGTCCGCGCCTGCTCCGCCGCCCTACTACGCGAACCCGCCACGCGGCCAACGCGCCAACCAACCGCGCCCTGCGACTCATCGGGGACATCTTGGCTCAACACCATGACATTGATTTATTTGCAGATCCATTTGGACATTTATGTAAAGTTGCCTATTTTATAATTGATGACATGATTAGCAAGAACATTATCTTTTAATTATAATTGTATATTTTATTAGTATCTTTGATCTAGTATTTTATTGTTTGTTTTTTATATTTTTATACTTTGACCCAATTTTCATTTAATTTAATATGTTTTAGTTTTTAGTCTTATAAATTTTTTATGTGTCATGTTAACGTGTTGGATATAGTCTGTAAGTTAACATTGAATTTTAAATAATAAATAAATAAATAAATCTAGGGTTATAGATGGCGCGCCAACTTGTCTAAGTTTAAAGATTTAGGTCTAGGGATGGGCTTGTGGTGCCATGAGATTTATATCCTGCGTGTTTTAAGTCGTTCATTGATAACTTGTTAACATTAACGAAAATCTTAAAAGGTTATATTTAAACAAGCGTTTTTCCGCGACTTCGTACGCGCATAAACTAAAACGTCCTATGTTTCCGATCGCTTACAGACGTTGTTATCAGTCACTGAGTCAGTAACGGAACAGTTTTATATGTTTTTTTTAAAATCCCCAGACAATCACAGCAACTACATGGCCCCAAAGTAAGCATGGCTTGTGTTATGGGATACCATGTAGCGAACTAGGGGGGAACCTAGAATATAAATACATAAATAGATAAACACCCAGACACGGAACATTTTTTTTTCTTGTTCCGTGCGGGCATCGAACCTGCAGCCACTGGCGTCTGAGGCAGATAGCTTTACCCCATCGCCAAAGTGGTCGTCATTGTTTGATTGCAATATTTAATTTAAACTGAGATATCTAATTTCTGAAAAGAAATTCTATCTCAGGTGGTAAAAAACTGCAAAGCAGCACCACGAGATGGAGCTAAGCTAGCGCATAACGAAAAAAATTTCAATATATCAATGAATTCGATGACCAACGTCAACGACCCGGTGTAACTCCGTTGGTAGAGAACCCCGCTGGATTGCGAAGGTACCGGGACCATTTTATTTAGTATTTAGTAAAAATCAACACCTCAATCGCTCTTAGAGATCACTTAGCGTAGGCGAAAGCTTATACAATTTATTGACGTTTTTAATATTCACGATTATTAATGCCCATGGGTGTTAGGATTTTCTATTAAAACAGTTTAAATTCGCGGACGATTCTATGTGTATCGATATTATTCTTCCCATCACTAGCAGGCTAGGCAATCTCTAAACGATTACAGTTTGATGCATGAGTAGAGAGAAGAGCTCTTATGTTCCTGTGGAATAAGTTGTAATGGAGTAAAATTACTTTTAAGTACATAGCATGAGCCGTTTGACTCGTGCTTACTAAAAGTCTGTAGATAAATGTGAAAATTTGGATGGATGTATGAATCTTTGTTCCTCAATAACGGCAGAACGGCTCAACTATAGTCTGTAATACAACATAGGCTACTTTTTATTCCTATATTCGGTACAGAATCAGCTAGTTGTTAATAAAATGGGGTAGAAAACTGCCTTCTTATTCCACTAGAGGCGCTGATTACGCTTGACCCATAACAACTGTCAAATACCATAGTAAAGGTTAATTTTATAGCGATTTTGATAAAAAAAATTAGAAATGCATCATTGCGTAGTTATGAGTTTTATAGAAAATGGATCCCACAGTTTCTCTGAGGATATACACATGCGGGACTTGTGGATATTACTTGATTTAAACTTTTGTGGAAATGTACATATTCGGTCCACATTTTTCATATTTTGATACATGTGCTTAGATTATTTTATAGGTTTACCCCAAGTAGAACACGGAACAAGCAATTTCGATATAGTCCATTGAAAAGTTACATTTGGGGTTGCGTTTTTCAGAGGACGCAATTTTATTTTTTTGATGTGTAGGGGGGGTCAGTGTAAAGCTAAAACCAAGTTTGTGGGGTCGCCACCCTTGTCCTACGGCCGCCATCTTGAAAATAGGGGTTGAAATGGTTTTCACGATATATCTCTTAAGGTATTTATCTGATAAAAAAAATTATTAGCAGTTTTTGTTGCAAATTAAATCCTCTACAACTTTGGTCAAGTAACTTTTTGTCGTAGAACTATAAATAAAAAAGTTATAAGCGAAAATGTTTAGAAATAAGAGAAAATAAATTATATTTTTTGATATAACTTTTTTTTATCATTACACATCAAAAAAGCTACACATCAAAAAAATAAAATTGCGTCCTCTGAAAAACGCAAGGTTAGGCCTAAAAAATGTAACATTTCAATGGACTAATAACAACTTGTTCATTTGATAGTTTGTTATGTTTTAAGCGTATGAAGCGACATCTATTTAGAGCTTTTCGTTTTCTTCTCCATTGGTACTCAAGACACTGGGACGTCTAGTCAAAATATTGCTATACCCGCATTCTACCTCTTTCTCACCCGATGGTCTGTATAAATGAAGACATTGGCTTAAGGGCCTCTTGTAGCGCGGTTCGTTTTTCCATACTTCCCGCCCAGGTAGGTATCGCATGCGAATTTCACCGACGAAAATACGTTTAAAAAAAATTAAAACTATTTAAAAAATTTGCTTTACACATCATCGGTTAAGAGAAGTCCGTTTCATGTTTTCATGCAACTTTTTTACGGTGTTTCGTAGCAATATCCGTTTAGAATTATTAGTGTTATGTTTGTGACTTTTTTTTTGTCGAGCCAATTTTCATAAATCATGTTTCTATCTATACACAGCGGTAGGTTATATGGTTAATTTTTGTGAGTATTTTTTTCAGACACAATATGTATGCATTACTGGGTATATATACGTTCAAAAAAGTGTAAAAACGTTGCATTCTTAAGGATGCCGAACCATCGTTGAATAGGTGATATTTGCCGGCAGAATTAAAGCAAAAACCTATGTTCGAGTAGATGTCGTTTGAATTATTATTTAATGGTGGTAAGATAATTCTAAGTCTATCCTATTCGGCAATTTCCAATATACGTACACTGTTAAATTTTTTTAATGAAAATTACATAAAAGCTTGGGAATTTATGCAATACGAGCGTTTGCCCGCGACTTCGTACACGCATAAACTCAAAATTCCTATTTTCCGTTCCCGCGGGAATTCCGGGAATTCCTTCCATTATACAAACAGACACTTATTGAGGAACCTTTATACCAAGTAACACATCCGTGCACTCAAAGAATAAGATTTTATCATACAAACTAAAACATCATATATTTCCCGTTCCTGTGGGAATTTCGGGAATTCCTTTCATAACACAACCAGTCTCTTTTTGAAGAACTTTTACGCCAAGTATCATATCCGTGCACTCAAGGAATAAGATTTTTTATACAAACTAAAAAGTCCAATAATTCCCGTTCCCGTGGGAATTTCGGGAATTCCTTCCTTAGTATAACCCTACATCCCCTAAAGAATATATGTTCCAAATTTCAGCTCTCTACGCCCAGTAGTTACGGCTGTACGTTGTCTGTCAGTCACTCAGTAACTCAGTCAGTAACGGAACAGTTTTATATATATTAATTCAATGTTAATGTAGTTTTACATGAGAGATGTAATTTTACATTACATCATTGTGTATTTTTTCTATAATTTATGGAAATTCACGTATATTTCGGCAATTTTATACCTTTTTAAAGTATATTTACACATTGTTTATGTATTGCTTCTGTAATAATCCCAGCCTATGTGTAAAAATACAAATTGTTCTGTCATTATACACGTTTTAGGTATAATTACATAAAAATATTAAAAATCTGTAAAATTATCGAAAATTATTTTCTTTTCCACAATTTACGGAAATTTACAGCTGTTTTCGGTACATTCTACAGGTTTGTGTACTTTTTTTGCATGGAAAATCACATAATTTTTAACAGTGTACTCTATACACAAAGGAGGTGCGGAAAGATAACGATTCTCAGATAAACTATAAATATCTTATGATGATTCTAGTTAACTCTTCAAGCTCCTAAGTCTTGTTAATATACGGCGCTTCATAATATTTACATATCGCGTTGAAATCCTGAGTTATATCTAAATAAACAGACAGGCATATGTTTATCAAGTATTTGTGTTGATTTTCTCGTCCTGTTGATTTAACTGTAAACTGATTAGCGATTCGCTAAGTTTGACAGGCGTTTGTTTTGCAGCTTCTGGAAAAACGCGATGGGCCCAATTGTATGTATAATCTATACATATAATAAAATGGTAGGAAAGTCAAAACTGTACATTGAATATTTTTTAAAAGAATACTTGGGGTATGATCTACAATCGAAACAGAAACAAAAAATATAGTTTTTAGAATTTTTGTCTGTTTGTCTGTTTGTCTTTCCGGGATAAACTCAAAAAGTACTGCATGGATTTACTTCAAATTTGGCATGAAGATAGTTAAGAAGTCGGGTCAACATATAGGCTACATATTATCACGCTAGCAGTGTTATAATCGTAGGTGCGTTTGGTGCTGCATAGCGTTCACGCAGACGACGTCGCGGGCAGCAGCTAGTAATATATAAAGCTGAAGAGTTTGTTTGTTTGAACGCGCTAATCTCAGAAACTACAAGTGGGATTTGAAAAATTCTTATTGCATTTGATAGCCCAACTCTTGAGGAAGGTTATAGGCTATTATATTTTTTATATTTTATCCCGAAATTCTCACGGGATCAAAAGTTACGCGGGTAAAAGCGCGCGCGGTGGCTAGTATTAAATAAAGGTTTATTTTCAAATGAACTTCCAATTGAAATTCGGGGAAATAGTTGTAAATTAATACAGAATTTACTACTCAATATTTCAAATCTAACCAGCTGCAGCTGCAAGACCTAAAACTCAAGGCAAGTATAGGGCCAACGCTGCGCCCTACGCGCGTAATCATACAAAACTGCTACGTCCGTACCGTAAGTGCGTACCACACGGTACAAGAACACTACTGAAATTTGACTAGCGAAATTGCGTCACGCGCATAGAGAAATATTATACTTAGGAACAGAGAGCCCTCTTACAGATTTTTTGGGATCCCATTTGCTACTAACGCTAACTATAAATCGGCCCCAAACTAATGTATCTATATGTAGATCTCCGTATAGATACGTACATATATGTAGGCAATGTATTCGACATTGCATTCTCTAATTTTAAGTCCTTCTAAAGTCTAATTCGAAGACTTCCAACTCAAAATTTTCTAAGAAATATTGATTTTGAAGTCTTCGACTTTATGGAATATAAAAATCACTATGAAACTCAGGAATAAACACAAAACAGCAACAGAAACTACAGACACGCGCGTACGCAGATAGCAGTCGCCATATTGTGTTGTGGTGGTGGAAATTAAACAAACACACCTGACGTTGACAAGGCTT
Organism: Stenoptilia bipunctidactyla; assembly: GCA_944452665.1. Taxonomy (NCBI): domain Eukaryota; kingdom Metazoa; phylum Arthropoda; class Insecta; order Lepidoptera; family Pterophoridae; genus Stenoptilia; species Stenoptilia bipunctidactyla. Next base: position 18,905,004 of record OX101745.1, read on the forward strand.
CATTCATAGCTTGAAATTCATTCAAATTTTGTTTTGAAAATAAAAATATACGAATTTACACCAGCACACTAAATATACAAAAACCACATTTGAAAAACCAGTTTGCACTTATTTACAAAACAAACTAATTTATTTTTTTCATAATATAATGAATGTAAGAAGTAGCGTCATCTAGCGTCAAGTAGTATTACTATAAAAGTTCAGGGCCTACCGTTAGATAGAGTCACTGTCTTCGAAGAAACTGAGCTAATAAGCTTTTCTCCCCCCTCTGGTCACGCGTTCCTCGCTTGTGCTGTACGCGCGTACGACACAGACGTTATTTTACTAGCGAAATACCGTCACGCGTGCCGCTCCCGTAACGTACGCGCGTACGACTTGGACGTACCTTAGCTTAGTTGGCCCTTAGCTCGTTTTGTGTTAATCCTGAATGCTACGCTCGTAGACTGAGAAACAGATGGCCCTGATGATTGATAACCTGGTAACTGTCAACCTAACGGCTACCATCAATCAATAAACACGGTCTTATAGATAAAACATGACGTATTTAGTGTTCTAGTAAATACAAAAGCATTTTATGGCCATCTCAAAGACTTGCAGGTGTTGGGTAACCAATAGTATTTTAAGATTTGTGATGTTCTGAAAGCTCGTCTTGTGAAACGAATTGACCGTTTCTTTTCATTAATTGGTATGGAGGAAATACGGAGGAATTTCTCAATCTTATCTTAATTAATACTGTAAATCTGAAAGATTGGATGTATGGTTGTTTGTTTCTCAATCACGGGAGAACGGCTTAATGGATTTGGATGAAATTTGGCATAGTGATAGTGTACAGTCAGGAATAGGACATAGATTTTTTATCCCGAAATTCTCGCGGGATTCGAAATTGCGCGCGCAAAACCGCGCGCAACAGCTAGTAATATATAAAAAAAGCCTATATATCTCAAGAGTAAGCTCATAAAACGCAACACATATTTTTCCAAACCGACTTAAATCCAGAAAACAAAATTCTTCAGCATTCATTACAGTAACATAGATTTACTATATTTGTAAATTCTTAGTTTCCTATGTTTATCTAACTAAACTACCATAGTTCAAAACCTATTTTAATTGCTTCACAACTTCAGTTTCGTGAACTTCAAACCCAAAGGTAATTTTGAAATCGTGAGGGTAGATCGCAAAACGTGAGTCCAACAAGTGTCATTGACCTCTCGCGTAATTTAAGTGTCGTCGGATCTGACGCAGGTGAGGGTAGCTTGATCTCCAATAAATAAAGTTTTAAGGGCTTTTATTAGGCCTTCGAGAAGGTTCTTTGATGATCTAGCTGACTGGGTACTGCAGTGGTTCTATGATGTTCGCTTCGTTGAGAATTCCAGTGGGTTTTTTGGATGTTGAAATCTAATTATCTCAAAGCCAATTATTTTTTAATGTAAAGTTGCAGTCGCGCGTTGATTTAGCTGAGTAACTTTTGATTTTATTGAAATTTACCATACCTTCACGCCTGTTACCCTTTGGGGTAGGCTGAGACTAGGGTACACCAATTGCCACAATCCAGACATACCTCTTTCGCTTGCTTCATCAAACATTAATCTTTTCATACGTGATTGCCGGTTACGGGTTCTTTTAATTTGGTCGTTTTTATGTATATCGCAAATTTGGTCGTTTGAATTTCTGGTTAAAATATACATCGTGTAACATAATGAAGAGATAATACTTAAAAGAATTGTATGTTTTGTAATGTAGTTTATAAGTTACATAAATTTGTTATCCCTTCGGTTCGGCCGAAAAACAAGTTCAAAGTTTAAATCAAAATATTTAAGTGTCAACCCTAAAAACAGCTGTTAGCTTTTGATTAAATTTATTCGATGACATATGGCGTTAAAATAAAGTGATGGATAACTAAGACAGATACTGCAAAGTTCAGCCGGTGCGGGAAAGGTCATAAGGCACAAGTCTTGTTGTAGCTTATTAGGTTGACTAGGGTTGTTAAAATATTTTGTTGTATAATTATTAAATAAATTTGAATGAAAGTCTATACCAGCACTGATCATGCTAATTCTTTTACTGTATATTATACGTATGGTATAGAAGCTAACCCTTAAGTTTTATGTCTCCATTTTGTTACACGTTGTATAAATATATGTTGCCGTCACAGTGAGTAATACCTTTTGATGTAGAGGTGTATTACTTACAAAAACCTGCGCGAAACGTTTCGAAACTACTTCAGAGAGGAGTAGATGTTTGGTGCGATCTGCACCCACTAAAATTATACACTTGCTGGTAGGATCCCGTAACGGTCCTTTTAAATCTTCCGCCAAGCATTACCGATCCGGCGGTGATGTGCTCCGGCAATATTTTATGAAGAGCAGCCACCTCATTGTCACTTATCATCAAGTGAGGTTGAAGTCAAACGCCTTTAAATAGACTTTAATAAAAATACCTTCCATGCTGGACTGGGAGTGAAAGAAAAGCATAGAATGTGCCAGCTGCTTCTCTTCCCGGGCATACTGTAAAAGTCAGTTAAGGGACGGAGGCTTTATTGAAGTTTTTGTGGGCGATAGGCTGACCCCCTATCACTGCAAGTCTCTCTCCATCATTATAATACCTCAAAATTTTTCAAACGTGACATCAGATGGTTTTATGGCCTCTGTTGTTCTGCCTACCCCATTAGGGATACACGCGTGACGTTATGTATGTATGTAATAAAAATAACAAAATACTCCCTTAACCCGTTTGTTGTCATCGTCGACTTCACTTACCATCAGTACAGATTTAGCTCAAACTTTGGTTTACTCGACCATAAAGTAAAAACATGGTGAGTGTTTCTATTTTGGTAACTTATTTATTTACTTATTAACTAACTTACTAGGTTGTTAAGTCAACAGCATTCTCTAGCAAATCTTTGCGTTGCGCAACGCTACAATCGACCTAGTCTCGTCTGGGACCCGGTTAGCAGTATGAAAAAGCCGCAGCTCGTATTTCCCTAGTGCCTAGGCGACACGCGTGCTATACAGGATCCTACGTAAGAATATCCGCGTTTTATATTTCTGTCATATTTTTAGATGAATAAGTGCAAATCCTGATAGTGTGGGTAGAGAAGGTCTCATCCATATGTATTTATGTTTTTTATTTTGTTTCATTTTATTTGTTTGGCCAACAGTTTTTACTTTAAAACTAGGTTTAACATATAATATCTAGTAAGCCATTAACAAGCCACCGCAGATACAAGTAAGCGAGAAATTCTCAGCAGCTACTGTACTTTCTAACTTAAATTTATATTATTTTCTAATACTAAGGATATTCTAATTATAATATAAATGTAACACCGTTATAACTACTAAACGTTAATTGTATTTCACGGAGTTAAAGCCTCGGATGGTCGTTAGTTTGTCAATAATCATAACCATTTTAAAGATCTTGGGTAGCTTCATATAATATTGACTATATTTCTAAAAAAGTTCAATGTGCCTAAACTTTTTTTGCTGTCGTTATCTTACATACATACATAACTTCACGCCTGTATCCCTTATGCGGGAGTCAGAACACCATAGGCTATTAAACCATTTGATGACACGTTTGAAAAATTAAGAGATATTATAATGATGGAGAAAGACTACTGCAGTGACTTATCGCCCACAAAAATACCAATAAAACCTTTCGTTTCCTTCTAATATAGAAATTTGATTAAAGTTAAAAAGTTACTGAAAAGTTTTGAAACGCATTTTCTTATTTTAAAAAACTCAAGGTTTTTTGTGTCATTTCTCGAGCACCCTGTACCGTCGTGCTTACTTGTTGAATTCTATGGGCGACGACACGTAAATTATTCAGTCTCCTCAGCCCGGTCGCAGCGGGAGCCGGCGACGGAGTTTATATATCACGTTTGTCAATGGATGAAGGATTTGAATTAAGAATCTTTTTTTTTTAAAGGGCGGGCTTAAAAGTCAGGTTACTTGGACAATAGTTACAGATAGGATTCCCTGCATGTAAATTGTTATTGTGTATTTTTTTTTAAAGATGATATATGTTGAGTTTCTCGCCACTTCTTCTAAACAGATCGACTTTCCGAAGTGGTGGTAATTTCAGTATATTTTGTAAATAGTTTGACATATTTCACGTCTATGTAAATACCTACGAAATAACCTTTTTTTTTTACTTTGACTTTGAGGTTACTTAGGCAAGATAAAAATCTATCGCTGTTTATCACTTTTAGCTGAATATACTTATTTAAAATGGACATCGTGTAAGCCTGTATGTCATGTATATCTGTAATTAATTAAGGTAAAGTCAAAAAGATATTGTTTAGATTGAACTCAAAAATATAATTACGTCATGAATAAGACTTAGACACAATCTACAGAAATATAATATAGTTAATTTATCTAATAACCATAGCACATCTTTAAGAAACTTAACTTGGGCTAGACAATGTGGCTAATAAATATTTATTAAAAAAAATGCTCTTGAAAAATGGAACCCAAATACAACCCGACCTCAATGTGTTGCGTGGCGCGAAACGGGGTCAGTTTTTATTGCCTTCGTCTCCGGGGTAGGGGGTGAGGGGTAGCCAAGGGGTGGTGACATAATAATGTGGTAACACTTTTATCTCGGTGAGAAGATAATGCCTCATTTCGAATATAATCTGTGAGGTCGTTGGCTTTTTGAAATTAAGCCGAGAGTACGGATCGTTTTGAGTTTTGTTAATTTTCATTGGGTTTGTCTGATTAAGTTATACTGGGTTGTATTTTTTTTCGGTTGCAAGGTCTATTATAATAAAGTTCTTTTTATTATTTAGAATTTTAGTGTACTAGCTGTTTTGCTATTTTCCTTCGCAATCCCAAAGCCCGCGGGAATTTTGGGATAAAAAGTAGCCTATACTTTCATTCCAGACTGTAATTAACTATCACTTTACCGAATTTCATGCAAATCCGTTTGAGCCATTCTCCCATGGTTGAGGAACAAACATCCATACATCCAAACTTTCATATTTATAATATTATTAAGATAAGTTAGGAGTAAAAGGACAGATTGCTATCCTATATCCTCATACGAATATATTCAATGCAATGTTATACCCATACCATTGGTATTTTCGATACAGTTTATATTTATAGACCAAAATACTTTTAAGTTTAAAGTTTACAAGGTCTTCCAGGTTGCAGATCCTGTCCTAATTTCTTAATAAAATAATGCCATAGTAAATCCAGGAAACCATGTATTTCTTATGGCGAAAACATTTTGAAATCGCTTTGGCACTTTTGATTTTAAACTCAGATATGAATAATCTTAAAATTCGCTTTCCTTTTTATAAAACATAATTATTTAACGTAAATGCCACCATAAGCTGAAACTAAAACCTAGCCTTAACTCCACAAAGTCTTGTCAGCAACTCAAAACAACCATAAAGAAACAACACACTCTCCTTAAACTTAAGAACATGACGTCATCGCCAAGGGCGGTAATGAGAGCGCCTTACCCGACTTGTCAAAAGGAGGTGTGTGTTTAAAGCGATGCCCTTGAGCTGCAGGCTGAGTGCGGGTGCTGGCGGGTACTGAGTTTTGAAAGATTTGGATTTTTTTTCCGATAGTTAGTAACTTGACTCAAAAGCCGCTTCGAATAGAAAAAGGAAATGAATACAAATACAAATAAAATACATTTTCAAATAAAAATTCAGCAAAGTTGGAACACAGCAGAAACAGCATAAATAAATAATCATAACCAAAATGCATGTCATGAGATAGCATTCTCGCGGCGCCGGCGCCGATAAAAATCGAATTTAGAGACATAGGTTCATACTGAAATACATTCACTCTTCATCATCTAACTTAGTTTCTATAAGAACTTGTGTTATGGTTTAAAGACGGTTGGAGAAATAAACTTTTTGAAATATGCGTATAGCCATGACTAAAATTCTGTTCTTATCACACGAATATACAGGGTTAATTTTAATCACCTCTTGCAGGCAGCTTTTCCACATCAATCCCAACAACATTTGTTCTACGACTTTTTACAAATCTTGATAAATAACACAAATAAAGAAAAACAAACAAAGTTTTGCTCCCTCTGTTATATTTTATTACCATGGCACGTGGCGCGACGCGTGACGCAAGGTGCGTGGCATCAGTATAAATAGAGTAACGCCAGTTTAGAGGTAAATTATATTTTTTGTTCCTTCCATGCTGGACTGGGAGCGAAAGAAAAACACAGAATGTGCCAGCTGCTTCTCTTCCCGGGCCTACTGTAAAAGTCAGTTAATGGACAGAGGTTTTGTTGGAGATTTGTTTTGTAGGCGATAGGCTGACACCTTGCCACTGCAATAGTCTCTCTTCATCATTATAAAACGACCAATTTTGTCAAACGTGACATTAGATGGTTTTATAACCTCTGGTGTTCTGCCTACCCCACAAGGGATACAGACGTGAAGTTATGTATGTATGTATGTAATTATTTTTTGTATGAGAAAATATTTACTAATATTATTTAAAAAAAAACGTAAAATAAATGTGGTTGGGATTGATATGGAGAGGATTTACCCTGTATACCCCAAATAGAGATTCAAAAACCCCTGGCTTCAAAGACAAAGCTTTTGCCGTTACACTAAGAATCCATCTAAGCAATATTTATTCACTCATCTATTTTAAACCCTACCCCGCCGTCACAAGAACCACAAATCCTCAAATCTGAAATGAGGGCAAACCGCAATGATTAAGCTTAAAAAAATACTCTCTCCGACGAAGTCTCAACGTGCGACATGCTTGCAATGGAAGTAAGGCTCGTGGTGCCTTTGATACCTTGTGATGCTCTGGATTATGTGTGTTTTAGACAATCTCTTTTCTATGAATAGTATCTTTGAAAACTAAGTCGTTTTGTGACTCTTTACATAAAACAATATAGTTGGACATTTTTGTTGGACATAGCGCTACCTAATCCTAAAGGAAGGTCATGTGCTTCTGTTATAGACGACAGATATACTTTTAGTAAATACATACATAGGTATCATACAGAATAAGTACTAAACAACCGATATTCATACTCCTATATTTTGTTGTAGAAAATCTCTGTTACGAAACAAATAAATCATTTTCAAATATTTTCTTACTGACACTCGTATCTCTTTATGAAACTTGTTTTTGAATTTAAATAATCCAAATCCTCACGAATATGACGTGAAAACCTTTTTTTTGCATCCTCTTGCGTTTGTAATTTTTAACATACAATCGTTCAAATGTTTCCCCATTATAATATTCGTATTGACTATTGTTAGCCTATATCCTATTTTAGTTCATAATCAATACTCATCATCATCATCACAACTCCATGTAATGAGCCCACTGCAGGGCTATGAGTATCTCCTCTGGGGGACGAGGAGGTTTAGGCCGTAATCCACCAAGCTGGACCGGTGCTGGTTGGTGGATGTCAGGTATTTCAGGGTGCCGAAATGGTTTCTGACAAACCCTAACGACCACTGCATAAAAGTATACAGCACCCGGGACCGACTACTTAACGTGCCCTCCGAAGCACGGAAGTCGTCGTGAGAAATGAGTGGTCGGCGGTAACCCATCCTAATACCGGCCGCACCGAGCGCGCTTAACCTGCGATATCGTTTGATATGCACAGTAACCACGTGGCCACGACGACTTCGTTAATCAATACTACAAGCCTACAAATACCATTTTCATAAAAGAATATAACAAATTATTGAAATAAATAAGGTAACTTTTTCAATATAACCCATCAAAACCGTCCGCCCACAATCAAGATAATTCCCGCGAAAACCCATTAATTTTCAATTTAATTCCCCGAAAAGAAAGCTCAACAGGAAGAGCTTCCCTATTTACATTATCAGCTGATCTTGACAGTTGTTCTCGGTGTGAACTAGGTAATTTATTGGCGGGAAAAAAAGGCGGCAAAAAAAAACAAATGAAAGAAACTCGCGCGCGACAGGAAGCATTCGGTTTAGATAACCATCGAACTCGTAATGAAGTTAAGTGGTCGGGTTGGATTAGGAAATGGACTGTTAGTGCTTTTGTCATTTAAAAGTGGAATTATTTGTTTTTTTTTTTGACGGATGGAAATACGAAGGTGGGATACAAGTCGACGCGTATATATTTTGTACCACGTATAACTTGTATTTGCATAAATGTAATGCATAACATACTATTTTGATATTTTTTATTAATTGGAAAGGGTTTCCTGGAAAGAGGGTCATTTTGAGAAAATAGGGATGGTTCTATCATAGATTTTATAACAAAGTTGTATACAGTGTATACCTATGGCTCAATATACTTTGACGAACACTTTGGTGATGGGGTAAACTTTTCTGCTTCAGACGCCAGTGGTTGTGGGTTCGATTCCCACACGGAACAAGAAAAAAATGTTCCGTGTCTGGGTGTTTATCTATTTAAGTATTTTATATTCTAGGTTCCCCCTAGTTCGCTACATGGTATCCCATAACACAAGCTATGCTTGCTTTGGGGCCATGTAGTTGGTGTGATTTTCTGGGTCTATCTTTACACAACAGAATTACTTACTTAAAGGAAAAAAAACTATAAACTATCCCTAGTAATAATGTAACTTTAATACAGTCCGGTACTTGATAAGTTCAAGATTACCTATAACTACCTGCTGATAACTTAATCGAGCTGTCGAAGTCGTGTAAACTTTAAACTGAAGTTAATATGGCGAATGCGTCTTAATCGCAGTTAACCTTTACTTGGTAACTTGGGACGTGCTTGTTTCGGAGAGCTATTAATTAACAATTAGTAGATATCTGTTGACGGTTTGTGTATGGAGCTTTGTTATCTTTTTTATTGTGTCACAGCATACGGGCTTAGGCTCTTCATAAAATATGGAACACAGCACCACGGGAGATTTTAATTTTGTTAAAAAGTTTGGCTAGCTAACATTAAATATTTTTTTTAGGATCCAACTGGTTATAGTCACAACTGAGTGCGTCTTTAGAAATTCTAGTGCCTTCGGTCGGCCTGCTTAGTATAAATATAATATAAATAATATGTATAAATATAATAGTACACTCCAGAAGATCACCAACTCGTTTACGGGTCAATGTGTACGCTTTATTTTATGATAAAATTCCAAAATATTTAAGATAGATGGGATTCCCTGGCTGTAAATTGTTATTGTGTATTTTTTTCTTATTTTTAAAAGATGATTGCTCTTGAGTTTCTTGCCACTTCTTCTCAACAGGTCGACTTTCCGAAGTGGTGACTTATTTCAAATGTATTTAAATACTTGCGAAATAAAGAATATTTGAGTTTGAGTACAAAGATTGGTTGTCGACGGAGACCATTTTATGTCATGAAGATTTCCGGTTTTCTAAAGGCACGTCAATCTGTCATCCTTTCAAAATAGTTAATATACAAAGTTAATATCAGGCGTATACTAACTTTAGAAACGGGATATTTACCATTGTTTTCAGTTATTTTGAGTTCTCGATATTTCGGCACTGTTACAAGCGCCATGATCACGACGGTACGTAGAGTACGGTGGAGTTATTTAAATGTTAATGACCATGTAAGTTCAAAAACTTATAATATCAGGTCTTGCATTAAAATAAAATAAGTAATAAATAAAATCCCCAGACAATCACACCAACTAAATGGCCTTAAAGTAAGCAAAGCTTGTGTTATGAGATACCATGTAGCGAACTAGGGGGAAACCTAGAATATAAAATAAATACGTAGATAAACGCCCAGATTCGGAACATTTTTTTTTCTTGTTCCGAGCGGGTATCGAACCCGCAACCACTGGCGTCTGAGGCAGATAGGTTTAAAGTAAATATTTTTTAAATATTTCTGACACACATAAAACATTATCTAGCCCAAATTAAGTATCTTAAAGAACTTGTGTTATGGATACTAGATAACTGATATACTTAAGAAATAACATACACATAGAGTAAAAACATATTTTTTTTAACATATAAACATCCATGACTTGACGACTAATATCTGTGTTCATCACACAAATATCCGCCGCTGCCAGGATTCGAACCCAGGACCTCTGGCATAGAAGGCAATGTATGTTACCGCTACACCAGCCGGTCGTTTACCCCATCGCCAAAGTGTTTGTCAATTCACGACGACCGGCTGGTGTAGTGGTAACATACATTGCCTTCTATACTAGAGGTCCTGGGTTCGAATCCCGGCGGCGGCGGATATTGGTGTGATGAACACAGATATTAGCCGTCAAGTCATGGATGTTTATATGTTTATTTAAGTTTATTCCAATAAAAAATATGTATTTATTCAATACGTATGTTTATATATTTCTTAAGTATATCAATTATCTAGTATCCATAACACAAGTTCTTTAAGAAACTTAATTTGGGCTAGATAATGCTGTGTGAGTGTCAGAATTATTTATTTATTATTCATTCCAATATTTCATACTTGTCCCTAATACCAAAGTTTTATTTTATGTTCTATATCTATGCATCCGATATCGCTGCCAATTACCACTGAAGAAGCTTTAGAATTGTCTTGATTAGCGGCCACGCAATCAAAACATACTTAAGTGGGACTATGCACAACTTAGATTTACATAGCGATAAAGTTAATCGGTCCCCTAGCTATTACAATGATATTACAGCTTTAATACTCTCCCATAGTTAGTAATGGATGGAGTGATAATAATGGTTCAAATTTTGGTCTCAGCAGTCGTAGAAGTCTTGAATTCATTTATTAAAGTTGTGTCATTTTATTAAATTACTTGGTACAGGATTTCATCAATATATATAAAACTGTTCCGTTACTGACTGAGTGACTGAGGTACTGAGTGACTGAGGTACTGAGTGACTGAGGTACTGAGTGACTGAGTGACTGACAGACAACGTACAGCCGTAACTACTGGGAGTAGAGAGCTGAAATTTGGAACATACATTCTTTAGAGGATTTAGGGGTGCACTAAGGAAGGAATTCCCGAAATTCCCACGGGAACGGGAAATATAGGACTTTTTAGTTTGTATGAAAAATCTTATTCCTTGAGTGCACCGATGTGAAACTTGGTGTAAAGGTTTTTCAATATGTGTCTGGTTGTGTTATGAAAGGAATTCCCGAAATTCACACGGGAACGGGAAATATATGATGTTTTAGTTTGCATGAAAAAATCCCATCCCTTGAGTGCACGGATGTGATACTTGATAAAGATAAAGGTTCCTCAATAAGTGTCTGTTTGTATTATAGAAGGAATTCCCGAAATTCCTACGGGAAGGGGTTGGACTTTTTAGTTTGTATGAAAAATGTTATTCCTTGAGTATACGGATGTGATACTTGGCATGAAGGTTCTTCAAAGAGTGACTGGTTGTGTTACGAAAAAAATTCCCAAAATTCCCACGGGCACGGGAAATATATGATTTTTAGTTTGTGTGAAAAAAACTTATTCCTTAAGTGCATGGGTGTGATACTTAGTATAAAGGTTCTTTGCAGTGGGTGTCTGGTTGTAAGGTTCTGAAATTTTCACGAGAAGGGTAGTTAAGCGCATACGAAGTTGCGGGATAAAGCTAGTAGTGTATAATTCTGTTATACATTTTAACTAAGTTTCTTTACAGATGTAACCATAAAGTAAGAATGTGAAAAAAAAACGAATGAATGTGAATGAAAAAAAATGTGAATGAAAAAAAAAATTAAAAAAAAAAATTTGTAAAAAAATATTTCTTATCTAAGTAAACTATACTCCAATGCAAACAAATACCTACACACGAATTCTTGCGGCCACTAGCTTTTTTAACAAATAGCGGGCTTTCTCCCACATGATATTCCTTAATTTTAAGTCTCGCTAATGTTGCATAGAGGTCAACTCAGAAGCTTCAAAATCCGTTTTTGTGAGAAGTTTTGAAGATGATGACCCCTAAATTGACAAAAGAGACATCTTATCTTATCACCTTAGAGATTCGAAAATAAAATTAAAAATGACGAATTGAGCTCGGTATAGTCCCAAATTAGACAAAAAACTGAGCATCTTTACACTTCATTTAAAAGAACTCATGCGCCGTTAACGCGCTGTATAATTATTATGTCTCTAGTTGTTCCTAACTTTGTCATTTCGTAGTTTGTAATTTCTATATTCATAGAACGATTTAACGGACCGTTTAAGCTCGGTGTTATCTTTGCTACGAAACGTTGAATTACCCGGTTAACGTTGATATCTCGTGACTTTGGTCTCACTTCTGGGCGGATAAACATTTCGCATTACTGTTCGATTAACTAAATAAATAAACCCTGACAATACTATGTGGCCCCAAAATAAGGTTATATATATTATGTAGGCTTATGCATATATACATACATAACTTCAGGCCTATATCCCTTATGGGGAAGACAGAACACCAGAGGTCATAAAACTATCTTATGTCACGCTTGACAAATTTGGAGGTATTATAATGGTGGAGAGAGACTATTGCAGTGACAGAGGGTCAGCCGTCCGCAAGCAAAACCTGCAACAGAACCTCTGTCCCATAACTGACTTTTACAGTATGCCCGGGAAGAGAAGCAGCTGGCACACTCTATGTTTTTCTTTCACTCCCAGTCCTGCATGGAAGCATTGAGCTAAGTATAGTTCCACAATTCCAAAAACAGAAAATAAAAAAGCTGTGTATGTAAATCAAGTGAAAAGGATTTAAAAACCCACGTACCGATAATAAAGTGTATCTATATTTATTATGCCTCTACAAGTTCCCAGCTTTGTCATTTAGTAGTTTGTAATTTGTATATTCATAGGACGATATAACGGACCGTTTAAGCTCGGTGTTATCTTTGCTACGAAACGTTGAATTACCCGGTTAACGTTGATATCTCGTGACTTTGGTCTCACTTCTGGGCGGATAAACATTTCGCATTACTGTTCGATTAACTAAACAAATAAACCTTGACAATAACTATGTGGTGACCCGTGACAAATTTTAGTAGAAATCGATTCTGATCAGAATTATGTAATAAAAGTAGGTATTTAATTTTTCACCCGAAGTCCCTATGAATATATAAAGAGGATATCATCCGATATCCGGATGCAAGAAGATGGGATTCCCTGGTTGTAAATTGTTATTGTGTAGTTTTAAAAGATGATTGCTGTTGAGTTTCTTGCTACTTCTTCTCAACAGATCGACTTTCCGAAGTGGTGGTAGACTCAGTTCAATTTGTAAATTGTTTGACTTATTTCAAATGTATTTAAATACTTACGAAATACAGATTCTTATGACTTTTTTTTGAGGTTTTATTGGCGTTTTTTTGGGCGATACGCTGACAGTCTCGATAGGCTGATAGTCTCTCTCCATAATTATAATATCTTCAAAATCAAATGTGACATCAGATGGTTTTATAGCCTCTAGTGCCTACCCCATAAGGGATACAGGCGTGAAGTAAAAGATTGTTTAAACACCCGTGCGAAATCAAAGGCCTTGTTTTGCTAGACAACAACGACGTACGTACGTAACTGAATAATATCACACCAATCATTCAGCCTGTCAGATTAAAAATTCGAATTTCAAACTGAAACCTTCGATGTATCATTCCAGTAGCTTTATACCGCACGTAAAATATTTAAAAAAGCGGTCCAGAGCGATTCGGACGTGCTCACGAAGGTACCAACTTATCGAACTTCTTACATGCCAAAGTTTGGATGGATGTATGGTTGTTTGTTCTTGAATCACAGCAGAATGACTCAACGGATTCGGAAGAAACTTGGTATTGTTATAGTGTACAGTCTGGAATAGCATATAGGCTACTTTTATCCCGATACTCCCGCGCGATTGGAAATTAAACCGCGTGAAACAGTTTATCAATAAAAAGGGTAAAAATCACATTTGTTATATTAGAGCCCCCTGTTTATATTCTTCTGTTTTTTGTAAGTACTAGTTGTTTCGCGCGGTTTTCCCGAGTGCCTATGTGCCATTGCAGACTCTACTCTATCACTATGCCAAATTTCATCGAAATCCGTTGAGCCGTTCTTCCGTAACTGCGATTGAGATGACTTTCACATTTATAATAAAAGTAAGATTAAGAAGTACGATTTGTTGTCATAATGGCAACAAAAAAACATCATCTGACAATTTTAAACGTCTAAGGTTGCAAACTGGACGGCAACGACAGCGATTTCCGCGACACGATAGAAAGTATTGAGTTTGTATGAAACCGCGACAAATTGCTCGAGCGCCCGCTGGCGTCGAGAACGGCCCAGATTCCCAGCGTTGCAGCCGTCCAGTTTGTAGCCTATCACCAGGCCTAGCTCACTCCGCGCGGTACATCCGTTATTTACCTACAGCGAATGGGTCGTGTGTCACGCGCGCGCCCTTCGGGACGTTGTAGATACCTACCTACCTAATAGCACTCACAGTAATTCTATGATCGAGGTCGCAAATATTATTTAAAAATGGACATAAAAAATAACAAATATTCAATTAGATTATGTTTAGATTTGATTATGTTAAATTTAGTAAACAAAACATAGGTAGTATTACTAATTATTCGTCGTAACTTTTTTTTCATTTGTACTTTAGGTAAGTTGAAATAATATTTTTTACAAAGGTAGAATAACAGTAATACCTACATCGGTAGATACTTAATTACAAATAAGGAGATTAATTATTCTTCACTAGGCAGCAACTCTAACAGCGTAAGAAAAGATAAGAGGCATGCGATAGAAAGAGACAAACCTTCTAGGTTTATTGCAGGTACGTAATGCTGTGCGAGCTGAATTCCACCGTAGCGCGTCGTAGCAAGACTCGAATTTATTTAGATCTTCTTGCGGAGTAATTCTTCTGTACCAACGGTACTATTACTTATTCTGTGCTATCACTGTTCATGAAATACAGCCCGTTGACGGACGGAAAGACGAATAGACAGGCGGACAGCGGAGTCTTAGTACAACGGTCTCCGTCGTGCAGTGGTATAGACGCTACTGCGCCAATTGTTAAGCTACCGTTACACGTGCTCTATAATAGCATGCTTAAAAGCTTGCTATATATTATGCTCAATATGAGCATGCCTAGGAGCAGTTTACATTTGCTAGCAATAGGCATGCTAGAAGCTAGTTTTAAGTGTAAGTGTGAAATTTATGTATTTATGTAAAGCATAATGGTTTTTGTGGTGCGGTAACATATATTTTATAATGTATTTTTTTTTCATTTTGAACAATGAACTAAAAAAAAAGTATGAAAGACTGATCGACACTATCATGCCCAAAAATCGCAATCGCAGTTGAATTCATGAGCGTGCTTGAAATGAGCATGCTAATTTTGAGCAGCATTTGAAGCATGTTTTCATGCTTGAAATGAGCATGTGTAACAGTAGCTTTAGGTAGCAGCTACGTTTCCCGCACGGAACATTAAAAAAAATGGGTACCGTGTCTGGGTGTTTATCTACTTACTTATGTACCTATGTATTTATATGACAGGGTCCCCCTTAGTTCCATATCACAAGCTATGCCTACTTTGGGGCCATGTAGTTGGTGTGATTGTCTGGGGATTTTATTTATTTATTTATACATACACATATGTACACAACCTCACGCCTGTCTCCCTTTGGGGTAGGCAGAGACAAGGGAACACCTATGTCCGCGATCCCGACGAACCTCTTTCGCTTCCTCCACATTCATTAATCTTTTCATACATCATCGCCGGTTACGGGTACTTTGTACTAGGCCCTTTTTAAGAACATCGGCAATTCGATCGGCATACGTTTATATCACTTTAGGATAGATAACGAATTATGTTAACTCGAAGGCGTGTTTATTTATTTATTTAGTTAAGTATTACAGTCCCGTTTTACCATATGGATGTGGAACCCCAAACGCATTTATTTCTGTATATTCATCGGAAATTCACCTGTCAGTATTGCCACCCTCTGTATTTATGTCCGGAATAAGATTATCGGGGAATTTATTTATCCTTTTAACATTTTTTTTTGTGTTTTTTCATAACTTTATTATGTTTATTCAATCAATCCCATTTGATTGATGCGGTTCGGCTTCGGTTGATAATGGAGTTTATTTGAGTTTGTGGAATATTGCCAATCGGTCCCTGGTAAGTACTTTATACTTGTATACAGTAGTCGTGAGGGTTCGTCAGAAGCCAATTCCGGCGCCCTGAAAATTCCTAGGCTTTTTTGACAGCGATTTCGAGAGCGAGTTTGTATTGCACTGCGGCAAAACGCTCTCACGCCCGCTGGCGTCGAGAACAACCCAGATTCCCCGAGTCGCTGCCCGCGCCGCTGTCGCTCTCGCAGTCGCTGCCGTCCAGTTTGCAGCCTTACAGCCCGTTCACACAGGGTCCGTTTTACTGGATACGTTTTTTTTCATCGATGGCTCATTGAGTTGTATGAGCGACTTCACATAGTATTCAGTATACGTATTTACGATACAAAAAAGGTATCCAGTAAAACGTATCCAATAAAACGGATCATGTGTAAACGGGCTGTTACATAGCACTGGGCAAGCTTGGTGATTTACGGCCTTAACCTCCTCGTCTTCTAGGGGAGATACTAATGTCCTGGATGTTGGCTTATTAAAAAGAGTAATGATGATGATGTTTTTTGTTTGTTTGTTCGAATTAACTTGAAAACTGTAAGACCGATTTTAAAGCTACGCGGGTCTGGAGTAACATAGGCTATACAATATTGGTAGCTACGCGAGTGCAACTGCATGAAACTGCTTGTATGTCTTGTGTTAAGACACTGTGCTATTTCGTCACTGCCGTAGGTGGTTAGTAAAATTATAAATGACTCAATCTGACACATCAACGGTGCGGCCAAAAAGAAAGCTGATATCGCTTTTCAAACGACTTCCAAAAATGGAGGAGGTTCTCAATTCGTCTGTATGTTTTTTTTTTCGTGTCTTTACACGATATTTCGGACGATTATGAATCGATTTTAAAAATCCTTGTTTCATATGATAGAGGATACTTTATAATAATAATAATAATAATAATATGTTTATTTTTCAGAGTAAAATACATCCAATTTGTTAGTTAAAGCTTAAACTATGTTAGTAATTAATATCCAGATATACTTCTATTTTTGGTTGGGCAGAATTGACAATCCTACCCAGTGCTTAATGAAAGGGTTGTCAACTCTGTCCACCACCGTGCTCAGGATGCTGCCGGGACAGCGACGCACGCGGTGCAGCAGCGAGGCTGCTCGCTGACGCATGACGGCGAAGTAGTCGCGGACTCGTGCCTCAGCGAACATCCCCGAGGCGCTGCACCGCCATCGCAGTCCCAGCATCACCCTGAACGCGTTGTTATATTGGACGCGTAGGGCACTACCGGCCTTCCGTGTATGATTGGTCCACAGACCGCCGGTGTAGAAGACCTGGCAGTAAGTTTTAAAAAGAAGTATTTTTACGTCCTTACTACACCTAGCGAATCTGCGGGCCAGCATATAACTTCTAACCGACAACGCCCTACGCTCCCTTTCCATGTCAATATCATCATTGAGATCACCATCGACGTAGTGTCCCAGATACTTAAAATTAAATGTTCTCGATAATGGAACACCGGACAGTCTCACATGTGGCACAGAATCAGGAGCCCGCTTGCTAGTTTTGAACAACATGCACACACTCTTTTTACTGTTGTATACAAGACCGTGCTCCTCAGCATAGCGTTCGCAAATCAGTAAAAGTTTCCTTAGTGCATTTATTGAGGGACTCAGCAGGACCATATCGTCCGCGTAGCTTATATTATTGACAGACACACCATCGATATGACATCCATATGGCTGACTGCTGAGTTCCCCAATCAACGCATCAACATAAAAATTAAAAAGCGTTGGAGAGGACAGTCCACCCTGCCTAACGCCGCATTCCATAACATAGGGATCAGAGAATTTATTACCCCATCTCACTTGATTACTCTGATTGCTGTACCAATACCGAAGAACAGCTATGAGAGCTGGAGGAAAGTCAGTATCTGATAGTTTATCAAAAAGTTTCTCATAGCACACACCATATAAATTTTATCGAAATCTGATGAGTTCTTCATCGAGAATATCAAATAAAATTATGTATGGTTTCGGATAATGTTTACGTCGATGACATTATAAGTCGGCCAAAGTTAAAGTCGGTTTTTTTAATGCTCTGCATTCTTCGATTATGTTATTTGGCTTCAATGCTACTTACCGTCACCTGAGACAGTGGTGGCGTGCTAGAATGCTTCTTAATTGCTGTACCTGTTTATTAATATTTTGCATTCTAATTCGACATTTAGAACACCGCCTACTACGACGGTGTCTTAAAATATACTGAAACTCCGAATTAAAATATGGCTTTAAAATCCAGATAAATCAAGTATTTTTATAGATATAGCTAGTATCCAATAATCAACGAATGCAGGGAATTAAAAGAACCGACTTCACGTCAAAACTTTGGCTGAGTTGAGAATGTCATCAACGTAAACATTCTCTGAAATCATACATATTTTTTCAGAAGTTTGAAATTTTCAACTCAAAGTACTCAACTGGACTGGGAGCGAAACAAAAACATAGAATGTGCCAGCTGCTTCTCTTCCCGGGCATACTGTATAAGTGAGTTAAGGGACAGAGGTTTTATTGGCGTTTTTGCGGGCGATAGGTCACTGCAATAGTCTCTCTCCATCATTATAATACCTCGAAATTTGTCAAATGTGACATCAGATGGTTTGATGGCCTCTGGTGTTCTGCCTACCCCATAAACGATACAGGCGTGAAGTTATATATGTATGTATGTACTCAACCGATTGTTAAAGTGAAAGAAAATCATAGAATTTAACAACAATTTTTAAAATCATTTCATTATTGTCCGAAATATCGTATAACAAAGACACAAAAAAAAACATACAGACGAATTGAGAACCTCCTCCTTTTTTGGAAGTCGGTTGAAAAGACAAACCTTCCAGCTCTATTATTTTAGGATAGATTACAAATCATGTTAACTGAAGACAATAATTTATTAATGTTTACATTTGTTTGTTTCAGGTATGTCGAACTATTGTATGATCCTTGTAGTAAACCGTAAGAAACACTCCTTCGTAAGTATTTCAGGGACCAAGAAAGGTATGAAAAATTCCTTGCAAGTTTAAGAGACTAGAGAAAAAACAGCTCTAAACTTAAGTGCAACTTGAGTCATTGTACTTGATGCATTTAAGATTTAACCGTATATTTCTCTGTAAAAAATATATATCCGTTAATAAGTTGTAGAATCTATTAAAAAGTCTTCTTCTTCAACGTTCTTCAACGTTTGAAAAGTTTGGACGACGTTTCTAATGCAAAGTTTTTATGGTTTTTATATTTAATAAAATAGTTTTATTTAATCAAAGTCAAAGTTAAAAAAATCTTTATTTCGTAAGTTAAATACATTTGAAATAAGTCAAACAATTTACAAACTGAACTGAATCTACCACCACTTCGGAAAGTCGATCTGTTGAGAAGAAGTGGCAAGAAACTCAGCAATCATCTTTCATTCATTATCTTTTAAAAATACACAATAACAATTAACATCCAGGATATCCCATCTTCTTGCATCCGGATATCTTATAGTAAACCTTTTCACATAACACTTATCCTTAAATCTATCGAAGGGTTAATCTTAAATATTTTGGAATTTTATTATAAAAGCGTACACATTGACCCATGAACGAGTTGGTGATCTTCTGGAGTCTATTTCTTATACCATTCTGCAGTTAGGATTCCGTATAAAATTCGAAATGCCATGTTCGTAACAGTACTAAATATCAATGTCCCATATAATCCTAGCCGTTATATAGGTATAGTAAAGTAATGGCATGCATTCCAAGCATTTAGCTCAACTCCGCGCCCCGTACCCCCGGCCGCGAATATACAAAGGCTTGAGTCACGAGTCAGACTCTAATCGAGGAGCTTTTGTTTATGCATATTACACGACAATACCTAATCTAACTCAGTAAAAAAATTGACTGAAATGGATTAGCTTTTGCTCTTGTAATTTTCAAAGAAATGCAAAGACAAAACCTAGTACTTTATAATACATATTCACTCAAATAGATAAGCTTTTGTCAAGATAAAAAGTAGGTATATCTTTGTTTGATATTGCGATGAAAGAGATAAGCTACGAGAAGGGCTCCCGCACCGGAAGGCGTAGTTGGTACGGTTAGGTGCGACGACGAGCGCAGCGAGGAGGAGCATGTTAGGTTGCCTATAGTTATTCACGTGCGCGAGCCGAGCGAGCGAAGCGAGCGGTGCCGTGGCAGCGGCCGGCGAAGCGCCATAAACCTGGTCAGCTATTATAGTGATCCCTGGACAATCCCGACATGGTCATAAGTCAAACGTTAAGTCATCAAAGTAACGATGGTCATAATGCATGCACATTTTATTTCTATCTTTGAAAATCAGAACAATTGCCATTTACTTAAGTATCAAATTGAAGCTAACGATCGGTAAATATCGATATCAAATGGGATAGCTTTTGTTGCTGCAATGTTACATTGAATTTATCTCACAAAGTCTACGCGACTTCGGTCAATTTCTGTACTAGAATAGATTATGGTTTCGGCAAGTTTTTGTCATACAAAAGCTAAGCCAGTTCAGTTTGCACTTTCACTCTAATGGTATAGCCTTTGTAAATACGCACCCCGCCGTCGTAGCTACAGTGAATAAGCAAGTTAATTAAAGTTAAATTGACGTTAGGTACAGTAAACCGCTTGATTGAGTTAAGTAAAGCCTTTTTTGTCAGCGACTAAACCGATTTTGATTTGCAATCTCACCTGATGGTAAGTGAAGGCGACAACATTCTGGTTTAGGAAAGAACTGGATTTTCATAAAGCAATTGTGGTCACTAGTAAAGCAAACCCTGATAGGGTCCTTCCTCCAAGCGGCGGTCTCTCGGATTTCTCATAATTATCATTTTAACATTATATTGTACAGTTTAGCACCCTGTTCACATATGATCCGTTTTACTGGATACCTTTTTTGTATGTGAAATACGTATACTGAATACGGATTGAAAGAGGATGTAGTGGCTAAGATTGAAAAGGGTATGCTACGGTGGTTTGGACATTTGGAAAGGATGAGTGAAAGTAGATTTACGAAAGAGGTGTACAGAACAAGAATGGATGGTGTTGTTGGAAGGGGCCGGCATAGGCGAACGTATGCCGATCAAATTGACGACATTTTGAAAAAGGGCCTAGTCAAAAGTACCCGCAACCGGCGATCATGTATGAAAAGATTGATGAACGTGGAAGAAGCGAAAGAGGTATGTTTGGATCGCAGCAATTGGTGTTCGCTTGTCTCTGCCTACCCCAAGGGGAGACAGGCGTTAGGTTACGTATGTATGAATACTGTGCTATATGTGAAGTCGCTGATACAACTCGATGCGCCATCGATGAAAAAAAAGATTGATCCAGTTTTTTTATGTGTTTGGTTATGGTATTAACGTCAATGTGGATTGAGCTGATAGTACTGGCTTGCGATGTAATGCCCGTATAACCTGAGTAACTGGCAGTGTCATCATCATGAGATAAAAAAGTGGAATAGAAGTACTTAGAGAAGGTTTCACAGATTGCCTCACCAGATATTGCTACCGATATTCTAGGAAGCTAGGGATGCAATTCACTTTTTGGCGGGATTCCACAAAAGAACAGAACTGCTTAGGAATTTTCTCAATAGAATTTTAGATATTGGCTAAGTAGTTCTGGTAGCCTTCATTTTCGATGGAATTCAAAATCTGCCTTGTTACCGTAGGTAGTTATAAATTTTAAATTTAATTTTTTTATAGTATTTAGATTTTTCTCTTCTTTTTCATCATATAAATTAGTGCAATTTTGAGGAAAGTTTTTGACGATGTTTTAAAAACCCGAAATTTGCTTACCTCTGCTACCCGTGAAAGCAAAACAAACGTAAATCTACTACGTGTAAATAGAAACTTCGCGATAGTAGCAACCACGCAACCGTACGCCCAGTTGCCTGCTTACAAACAACCATACAAACAAACATTCGCGTGTGACATGTGATGGCGTGTGTGATGTGATATTACCATATTTAGTATTTTTGCCTTGGTGTCTCCTCATACTGCACGGATTTCTTTTCGGCTTTGATTTTATTTTATTTATTTCAAATTCAATATTTCATTTATATTTTGTCCTAAAAGCTGTTGATCGTGACTTATTTATTATAATTTTTTTGTTTTATTTACACTTCAGTTTATAAAGGTACAGTAAAAGAAAAAAGAACACTTACATTAAACATAAAAATTTGGCGGTCTTATCGCTGAGTAGCGATTTCTACCAGACAACCAGACACTTAGCCCTCTTGGTGTCGATAAATGTTCATAATTCGCTTCCAAAACAAATAACTTTGTTTTTTTTTTCTGTTAAATATACTTATTTCGAGTTATCTACAGTACGCGTACAGATGGAATTAAGTTACAAGTTTTGTACAAATATAGCTGGCTTATGTAGCTTTTTAATAGAGAATTTTTGATATCGGTTCAAGAGTTTTTCAGGAAATTCATGATTGCAAACAGCATGAGTATTTCGGAGTTTCCAAAAGTCAATTAACATCTTCATTACATAAGAAGTATCTTATCTATTTACACAATATACTGTCAAATTGAATATACAAGTGTACCTAAAGTTGTTTTATTGAGACTACGCAGCAAAACAATTGGGTTATATTGTAATATACACCTAGAACCGATTACTTAGAACTTAGAATGAAGTACTACTATCTTAATAAGGTCGAATGCAAGCAATAACACGATAAAAGCTAGTTAGTTAACTTCTATTTATAGCAAATTCTTTTCAAATAAATTTCATACAAATATTCCTCAAAATAGTTTCCAATAAGCAACCAAAAAGCTGCAAAATCAGAACTCAAACCAGTTGCTAAACCAATCGCTCAACCAGTACTAACATTTGACCTCTCAAACTCTCCTTCAATATTGAACCTTATCCCTTCACAATAAAGGCCATGCTTTGAAGTCGCGATGTGTAGCAACAATCAAGGATGCGGGAACTGGGGTGTGATGGTACGCGTCAGTTGATGCTGGGGTGTGTGTCGGAGGTTCCGGTTTGTGGCGGATTTTTTCCGTTTTCTATTTGGGGATTGGGAAAGTCGAGGTTTTATTTTGAGGTAGTTTTGTGAGTAGCTGGTTTTTGTTTTTCTTTTTTTTAATCAAAGTCAAAGTAAAAAAATCTTAATTTCGTAAGTATTTACATACATTTGAAATAAGTCACACAATTTACAAATTGAACAGAATCTACCACCACTTCGGAAAGTCGATCTGTTGAGAAGAAGTGGCAAGAAACTCAACAGCAATCATCTTTTAAAAATACACAATAACAATTAACAATCTTCTTGCATCCGGATAACTTATAGTAAAACTTTATATATCACTTATCCTAATTCTATCGAAGGGTTAATCTTGAATATTTTGGAATTACATTATAAAAGCGTACACATTGACCCATGAACGAGTTGGTGATCTTCTGGAGTCTATATTATATTTATATAAAATTAAATTATAATAAAGACTAAGCCCGCTTTTGACCTCAATCTCACCTGATAGTAAGGGAAGATGAGGTCGAAGATGAAAGCACACGGAAAAGGAAAGAACTGGCTCTTCATTAAATATTTCCGGAACACATCATCGCCGGGGCGGTAATATTTGGCGGCAGATTTTATATGAAGGGTGGTCGCTAGCCAGTCGAACCCTGACGGGATCCTACCACCAAGCGGGGAACGCTCGGATTATTCGCCTTTTACGACACGCTTATCCAGGTGTCGTAGGGCTATTCTAAACCGGCCCTACAAGGACAAAAAATATTTTTTGACGAGGGTCGTCTTTATTTTTTGATAAGGAATTTAATTTGAGGCCAGCTAATAATAAATTTTGAATTTCTAAGAATCTTAAGTGAAATACTATTTTAAAGTGTTATTTCGCATAATTATATGAAACAAATTTAGCTCGACGTCTCGTTCGCTTCGTAGAGCCACTTCCATATTATACGATAACAAATTATTAGGGCGACTAACGAGCTTTTTGCCAGCAACTTCGTACGCGCTGAACTACCCTTCTGTGGGCATTTCAGTAACTCCTTCCATACTACAATATTTACAAGTTCTTATTTAAGTTTTTCACTTGTTTCTGTTAATTTGAAGAGGTCACTATGTGATATTTAAATCTATTATCCAGCAATTTCGACTCCCGTTTTATTGACGTTTTTGTGGGCAATAAGCTGACCCCCTATCACTGCAAGTCTCCCTCCATCATTATAATACCCCCAAATTTGTCATACGTGACATCAGATGGTTTTATAGCCTCCGTTGTTCTGCCTACCCCATTAGGGATACAGGCGTGACGTTATGTAGGTATGTATGTATTCGACTCCCGTTGGAATATCTGACTATAACCTTCCTTAAGTAACTCTTACGTTAATGAACATATATTTATGAAAATCAGTGATAGTTTCAGAGACCTTGCTTGGTGGAAGGACCACTTTAGCGACCACCTTTGACGGGACTATTTTACGAAGATTTTATAGAGGTGGCATGGAAGACAAACGTCCTATCCTTATAATATAAAAAAAAAAGATTTTTCCTAATAAAGTATGCGTTCGTCTTGGACCTCATCTTCACTTACCTTCAGGTGAGATTGAGGTCACACGCGGGCTTAGTAACTAATAAAAAGAAGACCAAACAAACCGGCTCTTCATCTTTATGATGTTAGCATAGATAGGTGAGGACATGCTTGGTAATTCACTGACTTAAATACTTGTAAATTTACAATTTTCTCGTCTTGTTATTTTCTCGTTTTGCGTATAATTTTCTAGTTTCATGCTCCGCGGCTGTGAAACAAATGTCTTTTCCTTTCTATCTTTATTTTCATAAAGAAATGCAAGTTTGCTCGCAAATAAATAAAAGTACTTACTTGCTTGTATTTTTCTTTGAATCTAGTTAAGGAACTTGTCTTACAGTGCATTTGAGAAGCAATTCTGTCAGTAATTTATTTATTTATTTATTCATAATAGGAACAAACAGTTTCTTATAAATTATTAAAATCATCAATGTTTCTCTTCCCGGGCATACTGTAAAAGTCAGTTAGGGGACAGAGGTTTTAAAGGCGCTTTTGTGGGCCCCTGTCACTACAATAGTCTGTCTCCATCTTTATAATACCTCTAAACAATTACTTCGTACAATTTTGTAATTTACCTATGATGCGTTTAACAGACTTTTTTTCTTTCTTTTATAGTAATGAGACTGTGATAAAATGAAAATTAATAGTTGGTCAATACGATCTATTCTCTACGTTAGTTTATTTTCATGACAGCCGAGATATGCTTATTTTGGTTGTTAGGCTGCAAACTGGCAGCGAGAGCAACAGCGACGCGGGGAATCTGGGCCGTTCTCGACGCCAGCGGGCGTGAGAGCGATTTGTCGCGGTTTCATACAAACTTAATACTTTCTATCGTGTCGCGGAACTCGCAGCCCGCGCCGCTGATGCTCTCGCTGTCGTTGTCGCTGCCATCCAGCTTGCAGCCTTAGTTTGAAACTGTCTGAAAGTTAAAACATCATGTATTTTCACGGTAACCAAAGTTTCTTATTCCTTAAGTTTTTAGAAAATTAACTTTCTTTTACACCAATGAATACTGAAAGAATATTTTTATTAGAATCGGAATCAACTTGCTTGAATACTCTTTTCGCTAAGTTTTATCGTGCTGCTAGTTCGCTAGCTTGTCCAAGTGTAATAAAAACTTAGTGAAGCAAAAACTTAGCTTCTGTTTCATGTCGATTTTACAGTCGAACTACTCTCGCTTTGCTTGTTCGGAACTTGAATATGGGGTTTTTTTGTGAAACTGAGGTACTTTACTTTAATTCGCGTAAACTATCGTCATAGTTCGGTTATCGTTCTTTAAGGCGACACGGTTTTAGTAGGTTTGTTTAAAAAAAAACCTTTTTTATAACGCTACATGATCTAAGTGTTGCATGTAAACTAAAAATGGTCAGTAAACAAATGAATGCAATACAAAGTAATACAAACAAATTACAAAGGATTCGAAATTGCGCGTGTAAAACTGCAAGTTGCTAGTTCATTTATAAAAACTATTAATTGACACCAAATTAATATAACTACCTATCATTTTCGCATAAATAGCCACGTACAACCAAAAACAAATTAACGTCATTACAATCCAGAATTGATCCATTTTACGGGCAACCATTCTAATCTAATATGGTAGAGCTAATTAACTCAACTAATTATGTCCGCTCACTATCGAGCTAGTTATATATCCACTAATTGTTGTGTCGAATCAGGTACCCAGGTTAATTGGAGGGAGGGGTCAGCTATCCAGGTCAGGAGGCTGGATGCCGAAGGCTGTTCCAGGGAGATTTTTTTGTTCAGAGGTTTCTTGAAAGATTGCCGGTGAAAACAAATAGTAAGAAATTAAGTATTCTATTGACACGACTGTACAAGAACACTTATGAAATTGTACTAGTTGCGTTCCGCGTTCGAACGCGCGTACCGTACGTCCGTATCACACGTTGGCACTTATAATGTAGTGCCTAGCGTAAATTGTATGTAGCCAACATATGGCAGTTTTACCCTTGTAGCTTGTTATCCAATAAGTTAGTCTAACGTATGCGAAATGTTATTAGCAATGCAACTGGTTGAGTCGGAGATTAGAAAAACGAACAAAACAAAAATCAACAAAGAAATAAATACAATATGAAAAATGCCGAAATGGTCGCAGCTCAACAAAGTGCCATCAGCCTTGACTGTGGCGTTGATTTTCAGCCGCAACCTTTGGGAGTGAGGAGTACAGAATACATTAAGATATAATACTAAATCCCAAACAAATTGAACTTAAAAACTAAACACTTAACATATTAATTTCACCCTTCAAATGGCTCTCTTATTTTATTCTCTTATTTTATTTTTAAACATAGGTACAGAATAGGTATCTTTCCTTGTTCATACTAACACGAAAACAAAAGAAAAGCTATGCTTGGTCGCATTCTCCAAACTCATGCGACAGATATTCTAAGCCACAATAAACTAAACCTACTTTATAACTTTCCTTCACAGAAAAACTGAACCGTACAGGAAATAAAACGCACGAGTGCTTTTGAATTCATTTGCCCTTTACTCCGGCTTTCTGGAAAGCCTTTGAAATGTCAAGAAATAGTTGACATTGTTTTAATATTCAGCGCGATATGTGTCGCGAGCATTTCCGAATTGTAGACTTTATAAGTATTCATGGCATATCGAGGTCATATTGGGATTTAGAGCAATAGCTGTTGTTTGGTTGTATTGTAGAGCTGTTTATATTTAGACGTATTCCTAATAATACTCAATAAAAAAAAACTTCAGACAATCACACCAACTAAATGGCCTCAAAGATACAAATACAGATAAATAGATAAACGCCCAGATCCGGGTTTTTTTTTTCTTTTTCCGTGCCGGAATCAAACCCGCGACCTCTTGATTGGCGTAGTAGCGTGTAGACCGACGTAGCGTAGAGACCGTTAATTATATTATTACATACATATACATTACTTCCATGCTTGACTGGGAGCGAAACTCTGCTTCTTTTCCCGGGCATACTGTAAAAGTCGGTTAAGGGACAGTGGTTTTAAAGGCGTTTTTGTGGGCGATAGGCTGACCCCCTGTCACTACAATAGTCTCTCTCCATCTTTATAATACCTCCAAATTTGTCAAACGTGACATCAGATGGTCTTGTAACCTCTGGTATTCTGCCTAACCCATAAGGGATACAGGCGTGACGTTATGTATGTATGTATACATATACATGTCTGTATAATTATATCGTCTACATGTCCATGTTAGCCCACTGTACTAAATTCACAGTTTGTACGCACAAGGGACTATTAAACGCTTTCGTGTCATGATTAGTTCATAATTGATTACTCCTAAGGCGGTTCAATTAGGCGCACAATACATTACGCGTGTCCTACTAGCCTGGAGTCTCTTGGTGATAATCTTGTGGTAAGATAAACAAGGGAGGCGAACGTTGAATTAATAATATTAACCGACTGGTCCGATTGTCGGGTCTTTTCCGCCGAAAGGCGTGTAGTTGTAAGTTGCATAATAATAATAATAAATTTCTTTATTGTGGCAACTTGGCCCACTCCATGCTGGACTGGGAGTGATAGAAAAACATAGAATGTGCCAGCTGCTTCACTTCCCGGGCATGCCGTAAAAGTCAGTTAAGGGCAAGAGGTTTTATTGACAGTTTTGCGGGCGATAGGCTGACCCCCTGACACTGCAATAGTCTCTCTCCGTCATTATAATACCTCTAAATTTGTCAAACGAGACCTCAGATGGTTTCATAGCCACTGGTGTTCTGCCTACCCCGTAAGGGATACAGGCGTGAAGTTATGTATGTATGCTTGGCCCACTGATTAATTTTACAGCTTTAAAACTATATTAGTAGAACACAAATTAATAAATTATAAATACCATTTAAACACATACACTGACTACTAGGTACCTCTATTTCACCAGATAAAATAAAATATAGCCCCGTTTTGTGATAAAGTAGTTGCTAGGTATTAATTAAATCAAATAAATAATTGATGATCTTTGAAAGATTATGAAATAAATTATACAAATGAATTACAATAAAAATAAAAATAATTAATTTTTAAACATATCAAATATTAATTTTCTTGATTGCAAAATCTGATGATCAAGCCGCGCCCGCGCATGCGCCTCATGAACGTGCTTATTCCAGCCAATAACCTGCTTCTTATTGCGAGTTACCTCCACACCCGACCCAGTCGTCGCATCCGAGAGTATACCCACAATACGCGCGTATAAAGAATCTAATAACTGCTTATGAGATTCTAGAATTAAATGAAGATCTATCTTAAAAAAAATATTGATCAGATATGTATTATAATTTTAATTTTTGCTTAGTTTCAGTGCGTTTACGGACCCTAGGGTCATATTGTTAGGACAGGTTGATAGTTGCTAAAGTTATAATCAACGAATGCAGAGCATTAAAAAAAATTTAAAAAAAACAAACAAACAAAAAGGCGAACTCTTCAGCTTTATGTATTAAGTATAGATAATATCGAAATAAAAAGGCCCGATTTTTCCGATTTGACCGTTGTGGATGGTCGCATGCTAGCACCGCTGCTGCTCGGCGAGTAGTAATAGCAACTGAGACTGAGAGACAAAAGCAATAGGAGTGGTGTGAGTGACTTTACCGTGTGAGTGATATTATCTCCGACACACGGTTTCATAAGGTATACAGCAAGTTCGGATACGCTCGGGAATCTTCGTGTTTCCCTGCCTCCGGTCACGTAGGCCATGCAACAGATGAAAGCTCATTTTTCTTTCACTTTTCGATCCGTCGTAGCCACCGCGCGCGGTTTTACTTTTGATCCCGTGGGAATTTCGGGATAAAATATAGCCTAAAACCTTCCTCAAGAGTTGAGCTATCAAATGCATTAAGAATTTTTCAAATCCCACTTGTAGTTTCTGAGATTAGCGCGTTCAAACAATAAACAAACAAAACAACAAACTCTTCAGCTTTTTATATTAGTATAGATTTTACTTTATTTTTACGTAAAATGTTTTTACTAGAATAAGTTATTTCTTTCGCCTTTATTTAAAGTGTTTTGCATGTTATTTCGTTTAATGTAAATACTCATGTGTGCATTGTAAATATATTCCACGTTTTACTTGACAAGAAATTTGCTTTTGTTTCTTTTCTTCACATATCTTATGAGACTACAGGAGTTTTAACACTTGATTTGGTTCATAAAACGCTCCAATAAATTACTTGAGTCGTAAATAAGACAATTTGAGGCGTTTTGTCAATATCCCCACTTATAACATTATTTAAATGAACTTTCCATATAGAATTGAAACCTGATATACTATCAAAGAATGGATTTTTCGACAGTTCTCTCCGGAATTTAGACAGTGAATCTATTCTAAGTTATTGCTCAAATCTCTTATCTTAATTGCCCAAAGTAACACAGATTTTACCACTTAACCTTTGCTAGGGCAAAGCAATTGATTGGTTTTGACCCAATTTCAAACACTTAAGGTTCAATTTTGGCGGGGTTTTGGGATCACAAACCGTGTTTGTAATTTTTTTCAGTAAAAGCATTCTGAGTGCCAAAAGGGGAATGCCATCTCGAATTTACGCCCCGAAACATTCCTTTTTCGGGTGTGTGTCCTAATGTATCATACATTAGACTAAAATACTGGCGATGTGTGAGTCAGAATACAGTATTCAGAGTTCCGCGCCAAGAAATAAAAGGATTTTGGTTCTAAGTAATGTGTCGACACGTATACGTCTTTAAATATTCTATTTTACATACGTAGTAAATGGCCTAAAGTAAACCTTATTACTTGATATATAGAACACAGTATCGTTGCTACCATTTAATTAATAACTTGCCGTTTCATGCGGTTTTACTCCTTTATCTCGAATATCGAGATAAAAAGCCTATGTGCTATTCTAGACTTTCCACTATCACAATTTCATCTAAATCCGTAGAGCCGTTATGCCGTGATTTAGGAACAAACATCCATAAATCCATACAAAATTTCACATGTATAATATTTGTAAGAGTAAGACGCAGGGTCATAAGTAGGTTTTTAGCTGTTAATTAAGATAAAATACGATAAGATATTTATTTCTGATAAAAACTTA
The DNA here is from genome assembly GCA_944452665.1 of Stenoptilia bipunctidactyla. Classification (NCBI taxonomy): domain Eukaryota; kingdom Metazoa; phylum Arthropoda; class Insecta; order Lepidoptera; family Pterophoridae; genus Stenoptilia; species Stenoptilia bipunctidactyla. Next base: position 18,935,650 of record OX101745.1, read on the forward strand.
TATCTAAGAATAACGTTAATTTAGAAATTTATACTAGGTTAAACAACATAATCCATCGTATATAATAATATTGCTAAATTTTAAAATAGATGCTATACAATTTACCAGCTTTACAAATGACTAGTGCTGTTTGGTGGGTGTCAGAATATTCAGAGCAACATAAACGGCGATCGGTAGGTATTAAAAGAAAAATCTTGGTATTAGTTTTTCCTATAAATAGCAATAAAGCATAAATAAATATATATTACTCGAAAAGTTTAATGTCATTTCGTAAAATTTAAAATGTAAATATACGCGATAAATCCGGTTAAAAAGTGTTTTATTTAATAGTATGAATCGCGAAAACTTAAGACAATATTAGGTTCTCAATTCGTTTGTATGTTTTTTTTGTCTTTGTTACTCGATATTTCGGACAATTATGAATTGATTTTGAAAACTGTTGTTTCATATGATAGAGGATACTTCATAGTTTGAAAAAATATGTATGATTCCGGAGAATGTTTATGTTGATGACACTCTCAACTCAGCCAAAGTTTTGACGTGGAGTCGGTTTTTTTTAATGCTCCGCATTCGTTTCTCTTCACCCAGGGGAGAGACTCATGCCCTGCAGTGGGTTCACTACAAAGAGTTGTGATGATGATGATGATGATTCGTTGATTATCTATACACTAAACTTATTTGACGGAATGATCGTACTACATGGGTAGCGGTTGTAGAATGGTTTTCAGCAACTATTTACGCACGGATCCCTAAAAACCCCCTCATCTCAGATTGTCTAATGATTGATTGCATTAAATCCAATGTACGATAGAGAAAAAAGATCCTATGTTCAAACAGTCGTTGCTACCATTTGTTTGTTTATGTTTCGTCGTAGTCTCCTAATGCATTGTTTATTCGAAGAGTTTGATTGATTGTGTTATAAATTATTTGTTAATTCATAGATTAGTCATAACTTACGTGCTATTGAGGTTGAACAATCGTAAGAGGTTCCTGGCTCGATGGTTTTATGAACAAACGTTGTTGTTAGGAACTGAAGATGTTTAGGTGATATCTGGGGGAAGATTTTTAAAGAAGGATGACCGCAAGATGAACGCTTCTATGCGATCATCGCGCGAGCAAGCGAACAGCGCGAACAGATCGTGCGAATACCAATTAGGACACATTTATTATGTCTTTGTTTGAACGCGAATTCGTGCGACTGAAAATTGGTTGAACTTGCCATGTTCGCGTAGCCGCATTTACTTAATGAAAAATGAAAATGAAAAATGTTTTATTTACTTTTTACAAAAATCCTTATAATATAAGTTATGTGACCCCTTTAAACATTGAAAGATCGTTTTGGGAGAAAATTTTATAGAACAATGCCCTAGCTAGGATGATCCTAGATGACTCCCACAAACAAGTCGGGAAAACTATGAACAGTATTTTCTACCACAGTTTTATAGGCTAGAAGGGTTATTGTAAGGCTGAAAACTGGACGGCAGCGACAGCGAGAGCGAGAATCTGGGCCGTTCTCAACGCCACCGGGCGCTCGAGCGATTTGTCTCATACAAACTCAATACTTTCTATCGTATCGCTGTCGCTGCCGTCCAGTTTGCAGCTTAACAGCGGTTTCGCAATACATCAGATCCGAATCAGAGAGTAGCCGGTCCGTAGTAGCCGCAGAACTATTCCTATATATATGTATATATGGTATTTATGTTCATTATGTATTTATGTAATTATTAGTATTTAGTTTATTTATTTATTTTTACAAGCCGTGCACCCATCCACCTCAATTTCCTTTAATTCCTAGGTTACCTGGCAGAAATCGCTCTGGAACGATAAGGTCGCCTTTGTGCATGTATTTTAATGTCATCATTTAATGTAATTTTCCCTCTGTAACCATGTTGGTGTACAATAAAGAGTTAAGTATTATTATTATGCATATTTACTACTACTCGCTTTCGGCGGAACAATCGGACCAGTCGGACGGGTATCAGGGCAAGAAAGAAAGAAACCGGCGATCGAATCGGGCTCATTATTATTATTATTATTTCTACGGTAGCTTACGTACTAGATCCGACTTCGGTCATCCGTCATTTCAATCAAGATTTCTAGATCTCTATTTTCACGGATTCCGATCGGGTGTAATAACCACTCTCACAATTGAACAAAATCCAATTCGATTCCAACCCTTTACAATATCCATGTATGACATTATGGAAATTAAGTTGACAAGGAATGATATCTTAATAAAAGCGACGGATAAGCCTCCTTCCATTGAACTGTCAAATCGCCGTGTCCGGCGCCCGGCAATAATGAGGGATATCGAAACTCGGGATCAGAAGCCACCTGTGCTCATGACACTGACACGGGGGCCATATTGGATGTATCCATGTCAATGTCATGAGGATATTGTGTTGTTGTATGTGATGTGTTGACAGGTATAGCTCGTTGAGCAGGAATATTTTTATGGACTTATATGTCGTGGCCAAATTGGACACTTTGTATTTATTTTCTAACTTTTCAACTGACTTCAAAAAAAGGAGGGGGTTCTTGTGTGTATGTTTTTTTCGTGTCTGTGTTACACGTTATTTTGGACAATTATGAATCGATTTTGAAAATTCTTGTTTCATATGATAGAATTCAGAGTTGGTCCCATATAAATTTCATCGATAATTTCAAATTTCTGAAAAGATATGTATGAATTCGGAGAATGGTTACATAGACATTATAATTATACCAAAGTTTTGACGTGAAGTCGGTTTTTTTAATGCTCTGCCATAGTTGATTATTGGTTTATGTTTTTCTACCAAACGAATGATTCTGAAGTATGGTGTTTCTTGAAACTCGCGAAGATAAAAGTTGTGACGATATGTCTAGTGGTGGTCGTGCATTTCATGTTATGACCAAAACTACGATCCACCGACGAATTCTATATCATTGAGTTGCGACAAAATTGGCGTTGAAATATGAATTTTCCAAAGATTACAATTCCTTAGTACATAGTGTACTAATGGCATTATGCTGACATAGTGAGCATAGTAAAGCTATGGTGATCCTAAGTTTATACCTATAGAAAAATGAATGGGCAACCTTAACAATTTAAAATTAATTGTTTTTTAGATTTGTATAATCATCATCATCACAACTCTTTGTAATGAGCCTGCAGGCATGAGTCTCTCCCCTGGGTGAAGAGGAGATATAGGCCATAATCCACCAAGCTGGCCCAGTGCTGGGTGGTGGATGCCAGAATTTTCAGGGCGCCAAAATGGCTTCTGATAAACCCCAACGACTACTGTATACAAGTATAGGTACAGCACCCGGGACCGACTGCTTAACGTGCCCTCCGAAGCACGGAAGTCGCCGAGAGAAATTAATGGTCGGCGGTCACCCATCCAAGTACCGACCCCGCCGAACGTTGCTGAACCTGTGATATCCTATGATACACACAGTAACCACGGCGGCACCACGACGACTTCAGATCGATCAGATTTTTTATATTCCTCAGCAAATAACATAAATGTATGGTAACTTCCCAAAACCGTTCAAATAAGGTGAGAAACCTTTTAAGGTAAAAATCAATCCCTGTCTATAAATATAATAAAAGTGAATCTTTCATTCGCGTCGTCTTCCCTTCATCGAACCAACTCCCAAGCGACCGAACTTACAATTTCCACAAGTTGGTGGTATCTTTAAGTAGCTGTCAATAAATCCATATTATCCATTTTATGTTACGTCTACCAACTATTCGCAGTTGTAGGATGTCCGTACAAGTCCTTAGGGAGGGGAGGTTTTGGAAAAAAGGTATACCTTTGCCTTATATAAGTCGGTATGTGGTTGCTATAGGGTGAAGGGTTTTGGGATTTAAGGATTTTCTTATTAATGCGCCTTGGTTTTCAATTAATAGTCTTATAATTAGTAGTGTGTGTTATACATACATACATAACTTCACGCCTGTATCCCGTATGGGGTAGGCAGAACACCACCATCTGATGTCACGTTTGACAAATTTGGAGGCATTATAATAGTGGAGAGAGACTATTGCAGTGACAGGGGGTCAGCCTATCGCCCACAAAAAAGCCTCCCATAACACCTCGGTCCCTTAACTGACTTTTACAGTATGCCCGGGAAGAGAAGCAGCTGGCACATTCTTTGTTTTTCTTTGGCTCCCAGTCATAGAAGCATGTGTGTTATACTTATTCAAATAATAGTGATAGAAGGCCAAGTTTAGAATTGGTTGTTATGTTCGGCTCACATATCTTTCCGTACCTACAAACTGCAATTTAGGTGCCAATGCAGAATTGATTAAAATACTTCTGTGGTGACCACGGCTGCAAATAGAATTTCTGTATTTTCGCATCTTTCTTTCTTTTTTGTAGATACGATCGCGGCTTCCCTTTATGCGCCGAGGCCGGGAAGCGAATATACAAAGGCACGACTCAGACTCAGACTCTTATAGTCTCTTATCTTATAGAGGAGCTTTTGTTCATGCATATTACTTTACAATACCTAATCGAACTCAGTAAAAAAATTGACTGAAATGGATTAGCTTTTGCTCTAGTAATTTTCACATTTTATTTCTATCTTTGAAAATCAGAACAATTGCCATTTAAGTATCAAATTGAAGCCAACGATCGGTAAATATCGATATCAAATGGGATAGCTTTTGTTGCTGCAATGTTCAATTGAAGTTATCTCACAAAGTCTACACGACTTCGGTCAATTTCTGTACTAGAATGGATTAGGGTTTGGGCAAGTTTTTGTCATACAAAAGCTAAGCCAGTTCAGTTTGCACTTTCACTCTAATGGTATAGCTTTTGTAAATACGCGGCCGGGAAGTCGCCAGATATCAAGATTAACGCCACTACGAGAGAGGTGATTACTTTTGGCTTATTGGTATAGAGGTTTTAATTTGCACTGCCTCATCGTTGAAACTGAGTAGGGCTTGAGGCTGTACTATTATGGTGTTCATATTCATATTTACTATACTATGTCTTTGATATATTTTGAGTGCGTCGTGAGCATGATGGTTATAACAAAGCCGAAGTACCTACTTATCGAGATTTCATAATCAACGAATGCAGAGCAAGTCAAAACTTTGGCTGAGTTGAGAATGTAATCAACGTAAACATTCTCCGAAATCAAACATATTTTTTCAAAAGTTTGAAATTTTCAATGAAGTACTCAATCGATTTCGGTGAAATTTAAATGGGACCAACTTTGAAGTATCCTCTATCATATGAAACAACAATTTTCAAAATCAATTAATAATTGTTCGAAATATCGTGTAACAAAGACACAAAAAAACATACAGATGAATTGAGAACCTCCTCCTATTTAGGAAGTCGGTTGAAAAATTAATCAAAAATATGGCATCTCGTTGCTTAAGTTAATATAACCAAGTGGAGTGAGGTGAGTCTGAAAAAAATCTGTAAGTCAATTTGTTTTGCTGTTAATTATAAATATTGTATCAGAACTATTTGCATTCTTAATGTCGAACATAGTACAATACTTGGATACCTAGAACTGTAATTACAAGCTGTTTTTTTAACCTGCTTGTCATCTGACACCTATCAGAGGACATAGAAATCTGCATAGTTTGGGTGAACTATAAAAATTATTGAGATCTCTCTATTTATAAACATTGTCTTAACAATACCTTCAATGATATGAAGGCTGTACCCCACGGGGAACAATAAAGGTTAAGGTTGAAAGTAAGTCGTGTTTGCTTGATGGAGTCACTGATTTATCTGCTGGATAATTGTGGTCTGTGCCGATTGATGATTGGATTTAGTTTTGTTGCGGTAAAAATATGGATTTAGGTTGTTTGGAATTGGTATTTAAGTTTACAAGACTCGTAATTACTTTAAATATTAATCTAATCTTTCTTGAGATAATCAAAAAACCGAATTCACGTCAAAACTTTGGCTGAAGTATAAGGTCGTTTATGGAACACATTCCCTGTATTTATACTTATATTTTCAAAGCTTTAAAAGTTTTCATGAAAGGCTCTATAATATGAAAAAAGACTATTCAAAATCGATCTAACAAAGACACAGTAAACATACACGAATACGAATTGAGAACCTCTTCCTTTTGGAAGTCGGTTGAAAATGCACTTACAGTATAATCTAGGAAAGGTATTTTACATATATACATACATAATAACACGCCTGTATCCCTAATGGGGAAGGCAGAACACCAGACGCTTTAAAACCAACTGATGTTACGTTTGACAAATTTGGAGGTATTGTGATGATGGAGAGAGACTTGCAGTGATAGGGGGTCAGCTTATTGCCCACGAAAACGTCAATAAAACCTCCTTCCCTTAACTGACTTTTACAGTTTGTCCGGGAATAGAAGCAGCTGGCGCATTCTATGTTTTTCTTTTTCTCCCAGTCCAGCATGGAAGGTTTCGATAATACTATAGATGAATATACTCCTAATAATAGTAGGTAAATAGTTCTTCAGCGAAGTGAATTGCATCGTAGCAAGGGTTGCAATTTATTTAATTCATTGTAGTAAATCTTCTGTGCCATTCTGTAACAAGTTATAAATTTTTATGTTTCCAAACATTGTAAATAAGGCTTGTTTTTTAACCTCACTTGATTGAAGCAACTTTCCATTCATTAGATATCATTTGTCATACCTTCAGTTCGTTGTTTTTTAGTCGATTCTTACGACACCCATGGGAAAATATTGGGTAGTGGCTTTCGAAGGGCGGTCCCTGATTAACCACCCAAGGGCATAACTTTGTTTGGAATGCACAACTCTATAAGGCCCGAAAATGTATTAGTGAGTGGCTTGACCCTTTGCGAATTGACCATCCCACATAGGGGGCTTTACTTTGGTAGGAGTGATTTCTATTCCATTTCTTAATATATTTGAGAAAATAAATTAAACTTGATCACATAGAAGGTACAGCTGACATACGTTTTGAAAGTCAATCAGATTTAATAGAGCGAGAATCACAGTGTTTTCAATGCATTAAGTTTTTAAGAGATTACGTGGATAGGTAGGTAAATAGTATAGTCTATACTTTTGGGAGTAGTGAGCGAAAAAGGAAAACGTAGAATGTTCCAGCTACTTTTCTTCCCGGGCATACTCTAAAAGTCAGTTAAAGGACAGGTTTTGTGGGCGTTTTTGTGGGCGATAGGCTGAGTCACTGTCCCCCTGACACTGTAATACTCTCTCTCCATCTTTATAATTCCTCCAACCACGTCAAACGTGACAACAGCTGACTTACCTCATAATGGATACAGGCGTGAAATTATGTATGTATAAACTTTTGGTTATACACTCATAGTGATTCCAAGAACTCTTTGTTTTGCAACATATATTGCTGTTTACATATTTGCTTCAGGTGTATCGTCATGAAAACAATCCCACTCAAGTCTCGCTTCAGATCTCGTATCTCTAGAATTCTTATTTCCAATAAACAAACAACAGCACCTGAGCTTTTATCAGTCACGCACTTGAGACGTAACCTACGAGTAACACACTTCGTTTAAGCATTATGTCAGACGAGTTTTTTCCCGTAACTTCGTACGCGCATAAACATAAAAGTCTGATTTTTCCCGACTTCGTGGGAATTTCGGGAATTCCTCATAATACAATCAGACACCTATTGAAGAACATTTATACCAAGTAACACATCCGTGCACTTAAGGAAAAAGATTTTTTCATACAAACTAAAAAATCATATATTTCTCGTTCCCGTGGCAATTTTGGGAATTCCTTAAACAAAACAGCCAGGATCCTCTTTAAGGAACCTTTATGTTAAGTATCATATCCGTGCAGTCAAGGAATAAGATTTTTCATACTAACTAAAAAGTTCAATAATTCCCATTCCCGTGGGAATTTCGGGAATTACTTCCTTAGTGCTCCCCCACAACCTCTAAGGATTGTATGTTACAAAATATAGCTCTCTACGACCAGTAGTTATGGCTGTGCGTTGTCTGTCAGTCACTCAGTAACGGAAGAGTTTTATATATTAAGATTTGTATTACATAAATAATGCTTAGATGTTTTTTGAATTTATTTTTAGCTGGCTTCAAACGAAGTTATTGATGATTGGGTTGAAAATGAAAGCTCACTCTGAGCACAGTCCTGACATAAATAACCAAAGCACAGCATTTCCTGATGCCCGTTGCGACCGGGGCGCGAAAGATTGCTTTCTTACCGGACACTTACTCGCACGCGGATCTATTCAGCGATCGGGACGTATTTATAGTCCTTTTTTAAACTGGGTGAAATGGAAATCAAAGCCTGAGGCTATTGAAAGTACCTACGTGGTGTTGTGACGGCAAAGTGAGTGGTTCTCGATTTGATTCTCAGCTGGGCCTATTCGAATTTAGGATCGCTTTTTAAGTAGCTCTTGTATGTCTTATTCTAAACCAAAAACTGCATACCGCCATACCGTAAAATTAGGTGTATTTAAAAATAACAGTACAGGAATTCATACTGAAATAATTCGTGTACCTTTTTTATTATTGTAGCATAACAGATTTTTTTTTCATCTAACTGAAATTTTCCGGTATTAATATTAATATTGATGTTAAAATTTTATTTTTAAATAACTTTAGAATGTTCGATAGTTTAGTTGAAGTCTATGAAGCGTAGGGACATATGCTGACCTTTACATTTCGGTACAGAAATTAAACCGGTATACATTATTTGGGTATTGATATAATTAAGTTAGATTTTTATAACTTGTACAGGTGTTGTGTTTGATGAAGCAGTACACTAATAAGGGTACTGAAACTCTACGTACTATAGTACTATTTAAAAATTTTATACTAATATGCAGTCCCTGTTTTAAACCACTATATCAATAAGCTTTTTACTTAAGAGTTCTCATTTTTGGATAATAATAGGCTTTGACAATATGACAAACATATGAACACCATTCCCAAAAGCATTTTGTGTTTCGATTTATGTCAGAATATATCGTGCGTCTCACCAAACATTTCAACCTCCGTGTGAAGCTGAGTGAAAAAGCAAGATGGTTTTGCCAATCCCAACAACGAGTTTGGTTTAGGGAGCGGCGGGCTCTTAAGTTAATGTTTCAGTTTTAATTGTACTATACGGCCTCTTCAACAATATTGCGCTAAACTTAGTTTTTCAATAAGCGTGTGTTGCGGAAATTACAAAGCGGAATTACATCCTAATACACTGTCAGATTCCAGACAATTTATTTAGACAGACAGAGGTTTTATTGGCGTTTTTGTGGGCGATAGGCTGACTCCCTGTCACTACAATAGTCTCTATCCATCATTATATACCTCCAAAGTCAAACGTGACATCAGATGGTCTTATAACCTCTGGTGTTCTGCCTACCTCATAAGGGACACACGCGTGAAGTTATGTATGTATGTATCCCAGACAATTTAGAAAGTTGTGTGTCTTAACTGGCCTGGCTGGTCGAATACCAGAACCTCTCATTAACACTCAACCGATGATTTAACCGCGTACTTAAACAATAACAAAGCTAAGCCTACAAACCGCATCCACATTCACAGAATTCAACTACAAACTCGAACCAAAACATAACTTACAACACTATTTCGTCGAAAATAAGGTTGTTGTCGTAACTATTGCGACTGACCTACACATACGGCCCGCCCCGAACCCCGCATGCATAATGCAGGCTCGCGTCAAATGCAGCGCGCAGTGGAAATGTGCTCGAATGGTAGCGACCCTCGAACTTCGATTCAGAAAGGGATTTCAGGCTGCGTGCTGCCTTATATTACTAAAGCGGTTGAGTGTGGGGTATTGAAATTTTAGATATGTAAAACTGCCTTTGTGCTGTGTTGTGGGAACAAGCTTTTATCTGTATTAATAGTCTACATGTTTGTGTTGAAGGATGTTTTTCAAAGCACCGAAAATTACGAATTTTGAACATAATTTTAACTAGGATCTTAACTTAAAGCTACAGTCAGTCTGACAGAGATAAAAAGTCATTCATTTCACAGCTTCATATCTTAAAAGCACTAAAGTTATATAACAAACAAGAGAACAAAACCTGAAGATAAGATATTATTACTTCTACGAATGAACGTTGAAGTATGTCTCTGCATGAAATGAACTAACTCAGAAAACGCTGTACATAAATAAAAAATAATAAAATCCCCAGACAATCACACCAACAACATGGCCCCAAAGTAAGCATAGCTTGTGTAATGAGCATTTGCGCACATAGCTGATTAAACACCCAGACACGGAACATTTTTTTTTCTCGTTCCGTGCGGGAATCGAACCCGCAACCACTGGGTGTCTGAGGTTTACCGCATCGCCAAAGTGGTCGTCAAAATATCTGTATGTATATGTAGTTGTTCCAGTTTTGTTTATTTATTTATACTTTATTGTACACAACAGACAAAAAATAACACAGAAAAAAAAAATTGTACAAAGGCTGGTCTTATCACTAAAAAGCAATTTCTTCTAAGCAAAGTTTTTCGCTGTATATTAAATTTACACGCTAAATAAGCAATTAATTTACCGACACTGAGTAAATTTTTGTATCAATTTTGTATCACGTTTGATACTGATCGATTGATGGCAGAGGGATCCTGCTCTGAATATTTTAAACCTATTTACATCAAATAAAAACCTTTTTAAGGTATTTTTTGCCAAAGTCGAACTTAAATGTAATTCGTATGGTACTTAATAAAATCCGGTTTCAATCATAAGGCATGAAACCTAAGACTTTGTGCACTTTTTTAAATCTTCTTACTTGGCCAACTTTAATTAATTCTTAATTTAATTTTTCTCACTATGCGAACTTAAAATCCAGGAGACAATGACTACACATGATAATCACCCTTATAGAAATAGCCTGTAAAACTAATATCATACTTCAATAATAAATTGATATTTTTTGTTTCTAATGTAAGATTATTATGTTATATTTATATTTTTTTCCGATCATCAACGCAGCGACCTTTGCTACGTATAAATCCATTATGATATTTGCAGCATTGCTAACATAAGGAAAAAGTGTTAACTTATTGTGAATTAAGATTTAAAAAAAAACACGTCTAAGTTCTGGTCCTAATAAAATGTTATCTATAAGAGCCACTATGCCTTTCTTTTATCAGCGTTAGACAGAGACAGAGAAATTTTTTAACACGTTCACGGATTTCCCTATTGTCGCAACAGGTCTGTAGTTGGCCCTCTTTTGGCAAGCTGTACAGCGCTAACCGAGATTTTGGCACAGCTCCAGTCTCAAAGGCGATCTGATACGGACGTGTGAAGCATACGGAACCAACTGAGATGCATCCCGCCTTAGAATTAGGGTTCTCTAGTAAGGGATGATATGAGAGATGTTGCGGGTTTGGTATGACCTCGGTGACATATGTTTGTGAGATATTCATATCTTGCACAAGGTTGTTTTTGTAAGTTCTATGAGTGAACAGAAAAGTTTTTTGTTTCATATTATCATCACAACTCCGTATAATGAGCCCACTGCAGGTCTGTGAGTCTCTCCCCTGGGTGACGAGGAGGTTTAGACCGTAATCCTCCAAGCTGGCCCGGTTCTGGTTGGTGGATATCAGACTTTTCAAGGTGCCGAAATGGCTTCTGACAAACCTTAACGACTACCGTATACAAGTTTACAGCACCCGGGACCGACTGCTTAACGTACTCTCCGAAGCACGGAAGTCGTCGTGAGAAATAAATGGTCGGTGGTCACCCATCCTAATACCGGCCGAGCGCGCTTAACCTGCGATATCGTTTGATATCACAGTAACCACGGTGCCACGACGACTTCTATTTTCATATACATCAATATAATAAGTCCACTGCAGGGCCATGAGTTACCAGTTAGCTAAGACTGTAACACAACAAGCTGGCCTAGTGCTGCCAGATTTGTGTGTGCGCCGGAATGGCTAGTGCCAATTTTAACCCTTTCCTTGTTCTACGACCGGGCCTAACTTTGTTCAGCCTACTAAATAGAATTATATGCTTAAAAAGTTACATGATTATTAATGAAATTTCCTTTCTCTTCGTTTCAGGTAAGTTACGCGAACACCGCATTGAAACTCTAACTGTATATGAAAGAAGGTTGAGTTTACCGAAGTGAGTTTTTATTCGAGCTTTCTTTCTGTTATTACCTTTTATATCTTCGTTATCCATCTTTGTCCTGACTACTACCTAAAATCTACTTTTTTAAAGCTAACTTAGAGAAATACAGGCCCAGTTATTGTGACTTTAAAAGGACATAGTCCGACACAAATACCTACTTAATAAGTACCTCATCTTTAGCGATATTAAAGAGCATTTCACTGCCTCATCCAAGTCGATATTGTGTCATTTGCCGGCAGGCTTAATTTTACATACACATACATACATAACTTCACGCCTGTATCCCGTATGGGGTAGGCAGAACACCAGAGGTAATGAAACCATCTGATGTCACGTTTGACAAATTTGGAGGCATTATAATAGTGGAGAGAGACTATTGCAGTGACAGGGGGTAAGCCTATCGCCCACAAAAAAGCCTCCCATAACACCTCGGTCCCTTAATTTTATTATATTATATATTATTTGGGTGGTCAACAGCTTTTACTTAAAAACTAGGTTTAACATATAATGTCGAGTAAGCCATTAACAAGCCTCCGCAGATACATTTGGAGATAGAAAAAAGATGGCTACATACATGAAAAAAAAAAGAAAATAACAATAATAACAGCAGTATCTAAGCTATGACAATTTGCTTCTTATATAAAAATACCTTATGCCACACGAGACCAAACTTAAATAAACAACTACTTAGACAAAATATTTTTGGTTAAGGTGTGGTGTTAAAAAGATCGATTTCGGAGTCATGGTATTTGTTGAATGTAGCAACTGATCTTATCAGAAATGAGTTTTTGCGATAGTTCGTACGGGCAAACGGAGCATAGAGCAGGTTCCTTAGCCGAGAATGCCTATTGGGTACATTAATAAACAAATATGAAAGATGTATGAAAGATGTTCCCTATCCAGTCAAACTGTGTGGTCCATCTTCCGCCTGACTACGTACTTTCACAACACGTTTATTCCGGGTTGGTAGGGCTGTATATTTTATCATTTATTTCTATACTGTTATTTAAGATGAATCGCTGCAGTTCATGAGTTGCAGCATCCCACAATGCTGCAACACGCTTAAAGAAAAGCAGAAGTTGCAAGTTCGCCTCGACTTCAGAATCGCGAATGTGCTATAATTAGATTGTATTATTTAATACTGCTTGTTTGTTTGTGTGTTTGTCTGAGAAGGAATTATGGATCTAAAGGAATGGGGTAAGAATATTTCCATGGTAAACATAATGAATGGGTACGTACGTTACTTCACGCCTTCATCCCTTGTGGGGTACGCAGAACAACAGAGGCTTTAAAACCATCTGGTGTTTTGACAAAGGGCTATGAGTAATCCTAGTATGAAGGTTGGCGTCTTTTTTTTTTCTGGCAGCCAGAGATGAAATGTGGTTAGGATTTTAGGCTTATTCCTAACATAAATCAAAATGCAAAAATTATCGCCCTGCGGATCAACGTTACGGAGATATTGTATTTTAAATGAGTAATCCTAGTATGAAGGATGGCGTCTTTTTTTTTCTGGCAGCCAGTGATGAAATATGGTTAGTATTTTAGGCCTACTCCTAACATAAATCAAAATGCAAAAATTATCGCCCTGCGGATCAACGTTACGGAGATATTGAATTTTAAAGTTTGGAAAAATTGATTTATTTTTCCTTTGCTATTGCGTCTTTTTTTTTCTGCTAGCCAGAGATGAAATGTGGTTAGTATTTTAGGCTTATTCCTAACATAAATCAAAATGCAAAAATTATCGCCCTGCGGATCAACGTTACGGAGATATTGTATTTTAAGGTTTGGAAAAATTTATTTATTTTTCCTTTGCTATTGGCGTCTTTTTTTTCTGGCAGCCAGAGATAAAATGTGGTTAGTATTTTAGGCCTATTCTTAACATAAATCAAAATGCAAAAATTATCACCCTGCGGATCAACGTTACGGAGATATTGTATTTTAAAGTTTGGAAAAAACAGGATTTACAAGTCTAGTATGGGGACATGTAGTCGGTGTGATCGTCTAGGGATTTTATTATTTTATTTTTATTATTTATTTGTACTTTCTAGAAACAAATACAAGATTTTGTGGCTTCATTCACATAAAAGTGTGAGTCTATAGTAATATTCATGTGTATTTGAGCTTTTTAATTACTTGTAGATAACTAATGCTAGTAAATAATAATAATATATAAATATTTCTGACACTCACACAACATTATCAAGCCCAAATTAAGTTTGATATTTATGGTCTTTACGAAGCAACGAAATCGGACGCGTCTATCTTGCACTCAATACTGAATGATCCTTTCGATCCCTTAAATTATTATTTTGAAGAGGGTGACATGTTTATTCTCGATAGAGGATTTCGAGACGTAATTGATGAGTTGAAATCGTTTGGCTACAATCCTTTCATGCCATTAAGTAAAAATGAAAATGAAACACAATTAAGTCAAGAAAAGTGACGATGTGCAGATGGTTTGTCGAAACCGTCAATGGGCGTATAAAAAACCAATTCCGCCAGTTGCGCCATCAGTACTTCAATAAAGCAGCAAACCACTTAATTGAAGATGTAAAAATAGTAGGAGCTCTATTGAATGCATTCGGAAAACCTTTACAGGACCATAGACTGGCCCAAGAAATAATTGAAGAAGTTCACTGGAGAGAAAACGAAGAAAACGTATTAGGTAATTAAGTAACTGTCAACAACTTAAACCGACATAGAGTTGAGTTTCAGTCCATAGACGCTAACGTACCTGGCCTAGATGAATTCCCCACATTGACACAAGGTGATCTCATTCTTTTTTCCCTTGAAACTTACCAATTAAAGCAAGCCAGGAGTTATTACGGGGAGCATGTCAAAAATGGTTCATATATCATAGAAGTGTGTAAAGAAATGAACCTCTTAAATGTGCATGAGAGCAACATGTTTTATAATAATCCTTGGCTTTTACGAGGAAGAATACAATCAAGGCACACAAATAGACGTATTTATTACGTATATATTTTGATAGAAGGAGATGTTGTTGGAAGGGATGCAATAGTGGGCTACTTCTGCAGGTGTGTCATAGGAATGAGGACATTGGGTTGTTGTTCTCACACCATGTCAATAATTTGGTTTTTGGGATGGGCCAGGTACCAAGAAAACTTGACGCCTCCAGCAATGTTTTTAGATTCTACTATTTTGCGTCATGATATAGAAAATGAGGAATATGAGGAAACATAGCTATAAATTCCAATAAAAAAGCAATCAAACAATGTTATCATTTATGTTCGTGTTACAAACTAAAAGATTATTTTATTCTGTATTTTTTTATACAAAATAAACGTCTACGTCATTGAAAATAAATATTTATTTATCGTACACCCTGTATATTATTAAAACTAAAGATAAAAATAAAATATATACTAAATAACGTTACTTCGTAAAACAATTCGATTTCTACTGCACTCAAAAAGCTAAAATGAAAAAGAAGAAATATTGAAAATTTTTCGAACTTTAAAATTCAATATCTCCGTAACGTTGGTCCGTAGGATAATATTTTTTGCAGTTTAATGTAAGGTAGTAGTAGGCCTACAATACCCATCACATTTCATCACTGGCCGCGAGAAAAAAAAAAGACGCCAAAATTACTCATACCCCTTTGGAGATATAATAATGATGGAGAGAGACTATTGCAAAGACAAAAACGCCCAAAAAACCTCTGTCCCTTAATTAATATTAAATTGATGCCCGGGAAGAGAAGCTTGGTTTTCTTTTGCTCCCAGTCCAGCATGGAAGCATTAATTGGTGTTAACAGTGAATGTCTCCTTTATATCATAGTGTGTTGCTTCAAGTATACCTAGTGGCAAACTCCTATGTACCGGTACATATTTATATACATGTTTTTTTTATATAAGTACATAAATACCTTATTTAAATTACACCATGTCTAGTGCAGTCAAACTGTTTTGCAAGGATTTATATTTGCAAACAACTTATAACCCACTATGTATTTTAATGAAAAATCTTGATAAAGATCGCTGGATACACTTGACACATGATAATAACTGGAGCAAAAGTACGGAAATAACTAGTTATGAAACGGGAATATAGTAAAGAAAGTTCTCGTAATACAAATTAATTAAATGTTTTATCGGACGGGAACTCCTTAACTTATGCGATAACCGTATGGAATCAGTGAAGGAGAAAATTTCAATTACACAACTATGCTATTAAGTGGAAGTTTTGCTGTGCAGTGCCTCTTGGCTGACTGTACCGTGTGTACCGATGGCTTGTGCGGTCGTGTGTACTTTATCACGCAAATGAGACTTTAAAAAAAACTTTCTTCCATGCTGTACTGAGAGGAAAGGAAAAGCATAGAATGTGCCTGCTGCTTCTCTTAACGGGCATACTGTAAAAGTCAGTTAAGGGACAGAGGCTTTATTGGAGGTTTCTTGTGGGCGATTGGCTGATCTCCTGTCACTGCAATAGTCTCTATGTGGAGAGATGGTAATGGTGGCATTATAATGCTTCCAAATTTGTCAAACGTGACCTCAGATGGTTTTATAGCCTCTGGTGTTTTGCCTACCCCATAAGGGATACAGGCGTGAAGCTATGTATGTTTGTATGTATTTTAAGGAATATTCCGGTGTTTGACCTCTATCTAACCAGATGGGAAATAAAGGATCGAAGAAATAAACACGGGGTTTGAAGGGAACTGGCTTTTTATAAAATATTGACGGAACATATCACCGCCGGGGCTGTGGTATTTGCCGGCCGATTTTGTTTAAAAGGTGGGAGGTACGCTGGCCCCAGCCTTAGCCCCAATTTCACCGTGTAATGAAACGCGATTACTTCGAGCTAAACTCGGCTAAAGCGTTAAAACGTCAATGTTTCTTCAGAGATTTGTTAATCTAGGCTCAGAAGAAAATAGGTGAAATCGGGGCTTAAAAGGCGACTTTCCGACACGCTAATCCAAGGGTGGTAGGGTTATTCTAAACCGACCCTACACGGCTCTTTTGGCTGACTGTCCCACGTGTGCAGATGGTTTACGTGGTCGTGTGTACTTCATCACGTAATTGATGCTGTAACATCGCTTTGAATATTTAAGCTTTTAAAAATCTCTTTGACTCTGACGAAAACTTACTTTTTATTTGAGATAAAGTGTAAGATTTCGTTGAGAATTTTAGAGAGAGCCTATTTGACTCAAAATCAGAAAGTGAGTGATATATGGAATTTAAAGAACACATAAAATATTTAAATTTGTTTTTGGTCCGCGGGAACTACTTTTCACTGATTACTGTAAAGGTACACCTCATAATATGTAGTCCATTATAAATATTTACCGCTACTTTACAGAAAAGCACAGTTTTAGAAGAAAATCAAAACAAGGTATAAAGTTAACAACATCTAGCAACAGGTGGCGCTGACAGTCGCCTGAAACAAATTAAAGTTGCGGAAAACTAACTCCTATGAAGGTAGTTTGATATTTGCAGCGTTTTATAGCGTATACACTTTCTAGATAGGTTTTATAGTTTATGGATTTTTATAGTGCGTGATGCAGTTGTGGGATAAGTACTAGGTATCTTGTTTCACAAGAAAACGCTGATAAATAAGAAAAAGCTGAGAAAAGGAAAAGCTCTAAGGGCGCTTGATATTCTTCTAAATTTTGACAAGTTAATATTGTCTTAAGTTTTCACGATTCATAATTTAAATAAAACTACTTTTAACCGGATTAATCGCGTGTAATTTATATTTTACATTTTAACTCCACGTTAAAAATTTAAGATTAATCCGGTTAAAAAGTAGTTTTATTTAAATTTCTACAAGTTGTTAACATACCATGCAAGATTTACTCTTTATTATATTAAAGATAAATGAAATATGGTATTATTTTAATATATTAAAAACACAAGAGTGACAAAATCAAATGATCACTTATCAGCAGGTGTCATGGAAAACAATTAGTACCCCAAGGATATGGCCTAGAATATTGATTTTTATAATTATTTTGCCAGACCTAACAAAACTTACCCTTTAATATCTTGATTTGTACTTCCAAGACACCTTCTATTCCAACAAAAATCTTTGTTTTCGAAACTGTCAAGTAAGCTCAACCCAGTTGAAAATTCTTCCTTTGTTAATATTGTATTCGTTTTTCAGACTAAGTACAGCCATAAAAACTTCAACCGACAGTCGCCTGCGGAGTTTTCTAAGCAATTGTTTTTTCCGCTTAATTCAATCCGCAAGTTAATCGAAAGTTAAGAAGCTTGCGCCCAAACTTGAGATGTTGAGATGTTAAGGGCGTTTCGTTTGTGAAGGGTGATTGTTTTGCAGGTTATAGGGTATAGATGTGCAGTTGATTTAAGTTTGGAATTATTATTATTAGACGAATTAAATAAATATATTTAAAAAAATCCGACTTCAAAATTGTTCGTAATAAATTTACCTATGTACAAATGTTAATAGAAACTATGTAATGTAACAGAACTAAAATTAAAAACAATACCTTCAGTCGTAAATAAACTCACTCGACTCAAACCAACCAAAAATTATTACTTAAAACGGACTTGTAGTTTCGGAGATATGCGAACACAAACAGAAAAACTTACATACTTACATACACTTTTTAAATTTGGCGCATTTGCTGATACAGACTAAAATATAAAAAAAACTGGGCAGTTCTGGAAATATTACATAAGTACATACGGGGCGAATTGATAACCTCCTTTTTTTGAAGTCGATAAAAAAATGTGAATATTGTGTTTGCATTCCATCTCATCTTCTGGTAAGATGAGGCTGATGATTATAGTAGAAGGGTTAAGGAAGGAACTAACTCTACCTAACACATTACTGGAACGCATCACCGCCAGAGCGAAGATATTTGGCGGCAGGATCGCTAGAAAAAGTCGCCTTTTACATTTATCCATGACATTTGAAGACATTAAGCGACTGACAATTGGTATTAAACTTGGAATTAAAATCCAGCCCCTTTCTATACCCGTCTTCTTTCTGTGTTGACCCCATTTTCAAAGGTCAAAGGCGTATTTAGTTACAAATAGAACTAGTACAAATTTAAATTTGTTTTAATATTTAAGTGTCAGAATAGTCCTTTGCAAATAAATAAAATAATTTCCCCAGACAATCACACTAACTACGTGGCCTCAAAGTAAGCTGAGCTTGTGTTATGAGATACCATGTAGTGAACTAGGGGGAACCTAGAATATAAATAGATAAACACCCAGACACGAAACCTTTTTTTTTTCTTGTTTCGTGCGGGAATCGAACCCGCAATCACTGGCGTCTGAGGCGTCAAATCAAAGTGGTTGTCAAATCAATATTTCTTTAACAACTTTAAATCCAATTAAGGACTCGCTATTGCCATTTTGCCTTATTTTCTTGTCACTCATTAGACACAACACCGGGTTTTCTACACTGTGTCAGAAGTCCTTAGGCGATTTAAAATGGTCGTCAGTTTAACGGGACGTTCAAGCGTGCACAAGTCACGAGTCAAGGGTGAGAAGACTTGGTAGGGGGTATTATTGAGAGAATTACATTGACGCGAGTTTTAAAACATCGGGTTACGATGAAAAATTGAAAGTAAATTGTTTTTTACAAGATCTTTTAACACCATTTTATATTTTAGTTGTCTTGGCTTAGTGTGTCATTCGATATGCATCGTTTCTGCGTAACAAATCGTCGAGCGGATTGTTAAGCAGTCGGTCCCGGGTGCTGTAGGCATAGTTGTGTACAGTTTTTCGTCACAGTTTGTCAAAAGCCATTTTTTGGCTCTGAAACTTCGCGCATCCATTAACCATCACTAGAAGAAATAGAAACATAATGAAATGAACAGAAAACGTTAAGAGCACTTTAAATATACGTTATTATAGTGATAGTAACTTATGGCACTCAATAGGATACTTAAAAAAATATTTATTTAATTGTTTACGTACACACAATTTATAATCAACGAATGCAGAGCATTAAAAAAACCGACTTCACGTCAACACTTTGGCCGACTAATAATGTCATCCACGTAAACATTCTCCGGAATCATACATATTGTTTCAAAAATTTTAATTTTTTACGAAGTACCCAATCGAACGAAATTTATATGGGACCAACTATGAAATATCCTCTATAATATGAATTTAAAGAAATTAAAATCGATTCATAATGGTCTGAAATATCGTGTAACAAAGACATTAAAAAAAATACAGACGAATTGAGAACCTCCTCCTTTTTTGAAAGTTGGTTGAAAAGGAGGTAAATTTTTCACCAGAATTCCGTATATTCCAGAATTCCAGAAGTCCCTATTGAATGCCTCTGGTCGAACTTAATGCTACATTGACATGCTGGTAGAAGAGAAATTTGTACCTGTGACTGAAAAGGTGCTCCGAAACAAAATCAGTGCGTGAAAATACAGCAAAATAGTTGCATGCATGCATAATTTACCAACATTAGCGAAAATTTGTCTTCGTGAGCTAAGTAAGCCCCTACTAAAGTATTAAAACTTTCATAAACTTCGCATACATTATCGAACTCTTTGGAAAGTTAATTTACCGGAAGAGATATGAAATTGAAGTAGAAATCAATAAGTTGCTTCTCAAGAGTAGATATTTTGCGAAAGATCTCGTGGGTTGAATGAAAATGTTTCTTCTGAAAGCACGTTTGAAATGAGTGGATTTCCTATTTTTTTCTTACGAAGCATCACGTGGGTTGATAATAACGTTTTTCTGAAAATATACTCTTAAAATGTGTTGATTTCCGTATCCTATTTATAAACGGCGTTTCTTATAAGGGAATATAACTCTTGTTATTGATAACAAAATTATTTCATGCTAGCAGCGATTTGGGCGGTGTTTTGAACCTGTAAGATTTACGTAATCTATTTCAAGAATTGGGCTGTAGAATTAAGAAAAAATATATCTGACTGGTAGTTTCATAAATTAGCCCATGCAAATAAGCTTACAAGTTAGTGTATTGTTTTGATCAAAATAATAGTAAGTTCAGAAAGTCGAGACGATGCTGGTTGGAGCGTTGAAAATATTGAAACAATAAAACGTTATTCTTATGTAAAAAAGAGACAAAAATCTATGCCAGTGATTTAGTTTTAAACGACAATGGCGTATTATTGGCAAGATTAATCTTGTTTTGGACCACAAAAAAATATTTGGCTGTGATTGTCGTTACAAAATGTCCTATTTGGCACTGTTTCTTTGATGACATCCGAAATTATTTTTATGAATTGCATAACTTTGAGTACAAAAATTTTATTACTTTTTTGGCATCATTTCTCATTGGCTTTAAGCCTTTTTTGTCTTTGATGGAGCGCTCGCATAATAAGTACGCCTTGAATTCCCAACAATGTTTCTAGGATGTTTGTAAGCCAATTTGATTCATACCATACTATACGAGCATTCGTAAACTTACGATCGACAAAAGATCCGTGCTTGCACTGCTGTCCCGTTTCGCAGATTACGTGACACCCACACAAAACAGAACCTCATAAAACCCAGCTCATCAACTCATCTTTCAAGTACCTACAGCAGCACAATAGTCGCCACGGAGCTGTGCTCGGGACTTATCTACTTCCGTCCATTACGCCGATTGAGCAAGCGTTTTTGTTTACCACACACTGCACCGCGTCGGTATTGTTGCGAGGCATGCGGTGCAAGTTGCTGGAATTTGCGGAAGCGTTTGATAGTTTTAAATGCTTTCTTTTGTTATACACGCTAAGATTCTGATGTCTTCATCATCTTCCAAATACCACTGTAAGTTTGATTGATTTTGTTCTGTTTTTTTTTACAACTTATAAAGATTACCTACGCCGATTGTGCGAATATTTTGTTTACCACACACTGCACCGCGTTGGTATTGTTGCGAGGCGGACGGCGTAAGTTGATGGATTTTGCGGAAACATTTGATAGACCACACGTTTGTAGTCGTCGTTTCAAATGAAGTCTTATGTTGTGCACGCTAAAAATGCTGATTCATTCAAATATTTTACCATTAATATTGTTTGATTCTGTAACTCAAAATAGGTTATAGATCCCGTCTATGTCTTGCACCAGCTCGCCGACACCACACCCGTGGAATTAAAACACGAGGATCGGATTAATGCCGTCCGCTCACACCCGATCGCCCCGTCGGGATGGATCGACGCAATTCCAGTAATAGCCAGTCGTTTAGTTGTGGCTTCCGAAGTAGCTGGACATGACCGAGTTGGACTGGCACGTGGCTGAGAAAGAATGTATTTATTCTTGGAGTATGGTTGTCACTTTGTCTTAAGAATATCATAGTCTTCTCATCGTATCGATAGTGTTATGCGTAGCCAGTGCGAGGTCTTCAATAGTGCAACTTTCCAGGCACATAGAACGAGACAATAAAAGTGTAACATTGTTTGAGAAGTAGCGTCACGCTGACTGTGGTCATGAAAGGAGCCTGCCTTGAAATTAGATATACCCGGTTACGCGGGTTCTTGGATGTTCAATCCTCGATGAATCACCATTGCCTATTATTACAGTGGAATTTGGAATTGAAAGTGGAATTTGGTGGAAATCTAGAACTGTTATAACTAAGTTTCCTTGCTAATTTTGTGACCCTAAAGCACTCGTGATGGCGTTTTCGTGCGTTGTTGCACCGCCCTCCACCATAATAAAACGCATGGAAACAATCGGAAACAGACGCGGGCGTTTTGTTCCATACCTTGACTAACCGTATCGAAAAGGAACTGTGGTAGCATTTGGGTAAACTTTTGGTATATTATCTATTTGTATAGGGATGGAAGTTTTGTCTGCATCTGGAAGGCTGGTAAAAAGGAATAGGTTCAGTTCGATCAAAGACAGTGCGTCATTTCCAGCCTGGCAAAGTGTCGAGTGAGTAGGTTTCTTGTGTAGCACCTTTGTCTTTATGTTAACTTTCCACCAGGTGACATGGAAGATAAACGCCTCGTTATTTATGTCATCTAGCAACTACAACACATGCTAGGCGTATAGGGCGGGCTGACGCTGTAATAAATGTCTAATAAATGTCTTATTATTTATTCAGTACGTATTGTGTGACCGTACATCGATAGTCGATTGATACGATTATATTTTCCACTATCTAATTATGACGCACTTGTTGTTGATAGTCCTGCGGATATTGATTTGAATGCGCTCTTTTTATAGCTACAATTTTCTGACTGACTGACTTTAGAATTATCTTTTGAAATTAGTTACTCAATTCGTGTTTTGGCTCCACTTCACGTGATGGTAACACATGTCACCTTGAAAAGCGTAAAAGCAAAATAAAAAAAGAAATAAGAATAAAACAACTTTTTAACCGGACACATCGCCTGTAATTTATATTGCCGGTTAAAAATTTGGGGGGGTTAATCCGGTTAAAAATTTGTTTTATTTAAATTATGAATCATGAAAACTAAAGACAATGTTCAGAAATAAGAGCTCTTTACAATGGGATTCTTAAATCTCTGTTCTAAATCTTCTTTCATATTCATCACGCTAAACTTAGATGAAATGAGCTTTTAATCCGTTCACAAGTTATTTTGCATGAAACGCTAATTTAAGGATTAACAGTGACATTGGCAAAAATAATCTCTAATCCTACAGAATAAAGCTGACGCAACGAATTACATCTAGTTTATGATAACATTATTTTTCTACTTACTTAACATTTTTTATCTATGCCCTGGGTGATATTTTAATGATATGAAACAAAATTGTTGTCCGAATTATTCCGCTATGTAACGCCCTAAATTATTTTTGTTTTGATATACGAGGGTGGGTCAAAAAGTTCGCGGAATGGAGGGGAAAAATTAAGAAATTAAACACAAAATTATTTTTCCTTTTCAATATATTCTCCCTTAACTCTAATACATTTATCAGATCGGTGAATTAATTTATTAATACCCTCGAAAAAAAATGTTTTATCTTTGTCGTCAAAATAGGCCGAAATTGCGCTTTTCACCTCTTCATCGCTGGAAAATTTCTTCCCTCGAAGCTCTTTTTTCAATTTTGGAAACAGATAATAATCGCACGGGGCTAAATCTGGGCTATAGGGAGGATGTTGCAAGATTTCAAAGCCCACTCTTTGTACAGCAGCCACCGCAACTTGTGCCTTGTGTACGGGTGCATTGTCGTGCAAAAGGAGCACCCCTTTGGACAATTTTCCCCGCCTTTTCTCCCTCACAGCATCTCGCAGTCGTTCCAGCAGTGTAGCGTAGTAAGTTCCAGTTATGTTGACACCCTTTTCCTTATAGTCAATAAGAAGGATTCCCTCTGTATCCCAGAAAACAGTGGCCATGAGTTTTCCGGCCGACGAAGACACTTTGAATTTCTTCGGGGGTGGTGTGCCCTTTTTGTGCCACTGCATCGAGTCGTGTTTGGACTCAGGCTCATAATGATAAACCCAAGTTTCATCTTCAGTCACAATCCGGTCTAAAACTTCGTCCTTGTTTTCACCACCGAGAGCCAAAAACTCGCGACAACACTCAACTCGCCGCTGCTTTTGGTGTGGCGTGAGCATTCTCGGCACCCATCTTGCGCACACCTTTGACATGCCAAGATGATCGTGAAGGATGTTCAAAATGGTTGTAGCTGATACTCCAATCATTTTTGCAAGCTGCTTCTTCTTCAAACAGGCATCTTCCAATATAATTTTTTCTAGTTTTTCGACGTTTTCCACCGTGGTCGCCTCGACAGGGCGTCCAGGCCTGGGATCGTCTTCAATCGAATCCCTGCCTTGCTTGAAGAGGTTGTGCCACTTGTAAATCATGGTTTTACCAGGACAAGCATCCCCATAAACAGAAAACATCTCATTCCAAATGGTTTGAGGAGGTTTTCCTTGCTTGGTAAGGAACTTTATGACTGCACGAAATTCAATTTTTTCCATATTTTAAATTTTCTTCCGGATTGACTTGTTGATTGACGTGTATCTCAGTGAATAATGACATGTTTTTAATAAAAAAATATATTTATACCCTTAATGAGTGGCACAACTAGTGCAGGTAAAAAAAAGTGACCTTTTCCCCCTCCATACTCCCCATTCCGCGAACTTTTTGACCCACCTACGTACTATCATATCTATTTAAGTAGGTTTATAAAATTGCACATTGGTATTATAAATATAAAATAAGTTACGTGAACGTGATAAGATAACGTATTTATTTACTTGCCCAGTTATCTCATCGTTTGTTTCAGTGAAGACTAGTGTCTTGCGATTGTCGCACGTTATGGATTTTTCTGATAAAGTGGTCGTCATTACCGGGGGCAGTTCTGGCATAGGTGCAGCCAGTGCCCTTCTGTTTGCCAAACATGGAGCTTACATCACCATAGTAGGCAGAAACGAAAAACGGTTGCAGACGGTATCAGCTAAATGTGAGGCGGAAAAAGGGAATACTCCTCTATCTTTGAAGATTGATCTGACAGAACCTAATGGCTGTGAGCAGGTTATATCCAACACGATTGCGAAATTCGGAAAGATCAACGTCCTGGTCAACTGCGCTGGTAAAATTATTTTAACTTCTTTGTTTGATGAAAACGCAGACGCTTTTGACGATGTTCTAAATGTGAATCTCCTGGTACCTTGTAAACTCAGCCGCCTAGCTTTACCTTATTTGATAAAAACGAAAGGAAATATTGTGAATATTGTGGGAGCTAAGTACAGAAAAGTA
This sequence comes from Stenoptilia bipunctidactyla, assembly GCA_944452665.1. Lineage (NCBI taxonomy): Eukaryota > Metazoa > Arthropoda > Insecta > Lepidoptera > Pterophoridae > Stenoptilia > Stenoptilia bipunctidactyla. Next base: position 18,961,355 of record OX101745.1, read on the forward strand.
AGACATGGTTTCTTAGCGTATTCCATAGCAAAGGCTGGACTGGTGAGGTTCACTAATTCAGCAGCGGCTGAAGTAGCGGGAGAAGGAGTGAGGGTGAATACAGTGCAGCCGGGAATGACAAGGACGAATATACTATCCAACTTTATAGATGAAGAGAGTATTCCGAAGACATACGAGATGTTAGCACAGGAGTTTCAGTTGGTTGAACCGGAAGAAGTGGCGAGGATGGTCGTGTTTGTAGCCAGTGATGTTTGTCCTAATACGAATGGTGCTAGTTTTGTTGTCAATGCAGGCACTTCATTGACGTAGCGGTGAAAAAATTTTAACAGTGTTAGTGTTAAAGTTTAAGGACCTTATTATGAAAATTTGGTGAGCTTAGATTCGCTGTTAATTGTAAAAAACGTGTACTTATTGATAGAGTATAAAATTCTTTCATAATATGAGTTCTTAGCGTTGGATTGGAATCCTTTCTGTTACTATGCAAGACTTAATAGTTACTGATTAGAAACTTTTTTTGTGTGTGTTCTAATTGTTGATTTTTAAACACCCACCTTTTTAAAATATTGCTTAACTGTACAATGTTGTTTGGGCCAGTTTCCAGTTGTTCAACTGCTTAGTTCAACTAGGTGAACAGTACACATTTGAAGTCCCAGTAGTTAAATTTTGTACAACCCTCCCGAAAGGTGAACTACTGGGACCTAAAAGTTGTACTGTTTATATAATTTTTATTTTAGTATGTTTTGAAAGAGAAGTGGATCCCAAGACTAGTAGTTAATTGTTATTTATCTGTTTAATAGAAACTGATTACACATTTTCAAGTGTTAATCAGATACCTACTTATAGTGGACTTTCAAAATCCTTGTTTTTAAAGTCTTAAATGTCTGAGCGTTGCCATGACAACCAAAATCCAGATTTAATTCAGGTATTTCTTTGAAAAAAAATAAAAGTTGTTTTTTTTATGATTCTCGCTTTTTCTGTAAAGAAAGTACAAAGTGGATCACAAGACATATATTGGATATTGGAAAGTAAACTTTCTATATCGAGTCTTAATTCAAATCCAAGATTTTTCATACCAAAACTAACCTGGATTTCGATTGTCATGGCATCACTCATACATTTATGTGTTTACAAACAAGGATTTTGGATTGCAATTCAATATAGAAATATACTATAAGTAGGTATTTTATCAACTCTTGAAAAATATGTATTCATTGTCTATTAAAGACTCAAAAAGTTGAACTACTGGGAACTACCCTTTGTTTGCCAAAAATTGACGCTCAGTTTTAATATTAGATTTATCTTTATTTTACTCACTGTACTACAGGGTTAATTTTAATTAGCACAACCTCTTTCAGGCAGCCTCTCAACATCAATTTCAAAATCATTTGTTCTACGACTTTTTACAAATCTTTATATAAAAAAAGAGCGTTTTCTCCTAACTCTACATTTTGTAAGAAGCGTCTATTATTACTTTGAAGCGTTATTTTACTGCGCAAGGTGCGTGACATACCTACGCTCAGAGTAAATAGTGCTATGCCGCTAAACCGAGACTATAATTTTTTTTTGTATGGGAAAACATTTTTTTACACATATACATACATAGCTTAACGCCTGTATCCCTTATGGGGTAGGCAGAACACCAGAGGCTATAAAAACCATCTGATCATATTTGACAAATTTAGAGGTATTATAATGATGGAGAGAGACTATTGCAGTAACAGGTGGTCAGCCTATCGCCTGCAAAAACGCCAATAAAGCCTCTGTCCCTTTTTATATTAATTTTAAAAAGTTGTAGAACAAATGTTGTTGGGATTGATGTGAAGAAGTAGCCTACAAGAGGCGATGAGCATATTAAAATTAACCCTGTATATGGGTGTAAGTTTGTTACTAATGTCTTATATTATTTATTTATTTTATTTTATTTATTATATGTAGAAATAGCATAGTGATAAGTAGATATCGTAATGAGAATATTGAAACGGACTGAAACACAATAACTGCCGAAAGATTTACGTTTAAATCATTGATATGATTATTTTACCTTTGATTAGAGTGTTTATTCGTATATGATGATACGTTTATTAATGCAAGGAATTAAGTATGGTAATAAAATAAAAATAGCTTTATTTTTTTTCCATTTTTAGGGTCAGTAATGATATATTTTTGTTAGTAAAGTTATTGTATAACAATGAACCCTGTTTGGGTAAAAGTCCACATTTCTTCATCCAGTTTCTGCCCCCAACCGATACAACATCATCAGACCATCTTTTTCTTGGCCTTCCAACGTTTCTTTGCCCCTCCGGTTACTTCCATAAGAAAAAAAAGAAAAAGAAAAAAACCCCAGACAATTACACCGACTACATGGCCCCAAAGTAAGCATAGCTTGTGTTATGGGTTACCATGTAGCGAACTAGGGGGGACCTATAATATAAATACATAAATAAATAAACACCTAGCCACGGAATATTTTTTTTCTTGTTCCGTGCGGGAATCGAACCCGCGTCTGAGGCGGACAGGTTTACCCCATCGCCAAAGTGGTCGTCAAATAAGGTCCATCTGTTGTCATTGTATCTGGTGAGGTGGCCTGCCCATTGTCATTTTAGCTTCAGAACATGTTCTAAAGCATCTATTAGGTTGTATTTTCTTCTTATTCTCATTTTTATCCACTTTCTTAAGTTTCAAGATGCTCCTTTCCATTGCTCGTTGGCATGTTGTGATTTAAGATTTAATTTTATTTGTATATATCCAAGTTTGTAATCCATACAATAGGCTCGGTAATCGACATGTGTCTATTATAGTTTTTTTTAAGATATGTTGCCTTTAAGATTTCTTACATTAAGTATGTTAAAAAAATATAATTAAAAGATTATAATACTTTATTAAACTAAACAAAATATAAAAAATAAACACAATGTCTTACGTGCTTACCTCTATGTTTATATTCTCTTAAAGGATTTTTTATTAATATTTGATATACCTATATCTTTCTCTATGTTTATATTTGACGACCGGCTGGAGTAGTGGTAACATACATTGCCTTCTATGCCAGAGGTCCTGGGTTCGAAACACAGACATTAGTCGTCAAGTCATGGATGTTTATATGTTTATTTAAGTTTATTCTAATAAAAATATGTATTTATTCAATATGTATATTTATATATTTCTTAAGTATGTCAGTTATCTAGTATCCATAACACAAGTTCTTTAAGAAACTTAATTTGAGCTAGATAATGTTGTGTGAGTGTCAGAAATATTTATTTACTGTTTTGGTTTAATAATACCCAATCTAGGTTTTGTGACAGTTGTTTAAAATAAATATTTTTTGAAGCGATTATATTGTGTATAAAAGAAATATATTTATAAATATGCCAGTCCCATAGAAATGTAAAACAGAAGCAAATCGAATCGAAAATCAAGTGTGCGAGCGCAATTTTTTTTTTCAATTTAAATAATAAATATCTGTTTATTTGTTAGTTTGTATTTTCTGTGTTTTTCGATGTTCCGAGTATTAGGTACTTATTAGGTAATAAACAAAAGCTGGAGTTCTAAGTATATTTTCATAGTTTTATTTAAATTTAAAACACTTAATAAATATTGGTGAAGTTAGAAGATTTTTTGATTCCTTCCTCGTGATTCCCCTCATAATTTTCAGAAGCTCCGAAAATAACCCGAACATACAGACAAATTAAATAATATATTAATGTTTTCTATTTATTTAGTTCCCTTGGCATAAACGAGTTCATGAGCTCGATTACTCTGTGTAAATTACATAAAGATCGGGATTCAATTATTTTCACACCTTTATTTTCTTGTATTTCGAAAAAAAAGTCAATGAAGTGACAAGAAGTTTATTAAGTTTGCTACTAGCAGTGGGATTTGAACGTAATTTTTTACTCTTGATTTGAAGCTATTTTCATCAAAACAATCCTACTTAAAATATACGCTTTCCAAGCCAAGCTAAACTGCTATCCTCTAAATGCTTATTTATAGATAAAGGCAATATCTATTATCAATCGTTGTGAGATTACGTAAATTGCCATTCTACCGATGAGCGTACAGGCGATGGGTAGAAATAGCTTCAATCAATATCATTGTTTGGCTCAGTTGTCGTTTTAGATTGAGTATTACGCAGACGCTTTTTGAATAGTTAATTACATGGACTATCATAGTTACTAGGTAACTTTAAGTGAACTTATAACTAACTTATGTTCGAATATTATACGAACGCATTTTGAATAATGAGGTAATTACCTAGATCTAATTACTATACAATTAATTACCATACAAACTTTTAAGTAAACTTGACAGTATTTTATCGGCTACATTTTGGTGAGTGTGCGAGTGCTCTTTTTGACCAAATTGAACCCACCCCTTTTTACCACCGGACTACCAGACGCAGACAGAACTTCCATCCCTATATAGCGGATTTACCAAGAAGTCGAACAAAACGCTTCGATAGTTCCTTTTTGGTACGGATAGCCAAGGTGTGGAACAATCTGCCTGCGTCTGTTTTTCCTGACCACTCCAGTCCTGGAACTTTTAAGTGTCGAGTGAATAGGTTTCTCGTGGATGGACGTGTAACACCATAGTCTTCATGCGCACTTTCCATCAGGTGGCATGGAAGACAAACGTCCTATCCTTATAATATAAAAAAAATAAAAATTATTTACCTTTTATAGCTAAGTTAAGGAGATTACAAAACAGGTGTACCTCATCCGCCATAAGTGGAGCTCACGGTACCGCCATTGGCATTACCCGTGAGCCCCGGCGGGTTGCACTCAGCCTCAGCCGAGCGCCCTCCGACGACGGAAATGGTCCAGTACACAAGACCATTTCGCCACCATAGCCCTAGTAGCCGCATCAGGTCCCCTCACCCGCTACGGCTGGCTATCGGGAGGGAGAAGGTGAGCGTATCTCCTTCTCCGTCCCCCCCTCCGCCTACAGCGGATCGGTGCCGAGCAGGCGTCATCCTCCCGGCATCGCTCCGCTGCCTCCTTCTGCGACATTACGTCCTCGCAGAAGGAGGTCATGGCCACCCAAGCCTCTCGACTCCCCAACATGGCCTTTACCAGGCTGGGAAGCGAGAGGTCCCCTCCAACGACAGACGTCAAATCGTGCCGCCGCCAACCCCACGCTGGACACACCGCCAAAGTGTGCTCCGCCGTGTCGTCGGCCGCCCCACAATGGTGACAAGGTATTTTAAGACAAAAGTCAGCTGTCGCATCTGTCTGAAAGCAGCGTACGGATTTCAAAAATGAATTGACCTACTCGTATTCAAAGCAAGAACTGACTGCATACCGGTATGAATTTCTGTACATTTTTTTCTGTATGACGTCATACCGTTAAATTAGGTGTATTTAAAAACAACAGTACAGGAATTCATACTGAAATAATTCGTGTACCTTTTTTATTATTGTAGCATAATTGATTTTTTTTCAGTTAACTGAAATATTCCGGTATTAATATCAATATTGATATTAAAATTTTATTTTTAAATAGCTGTAGAATGTTTAGTTGCAAGCCAATGAAGCGTAGGGACATATTATGCTAACCTACACATTTCGGTACTGAAATTAAATAGCTTAAAATATTTCTGTACTAAAAACATGTACAGAAATGAATCCGGTATACATTATTTGGGTACTGATATAATTAAGTTAGATTTTAATAACTTGTACAGGTATTGTGTTTGATGAATACACTATTAAGGGTACTGAAATTTTACTAGTACTATTTTAAAAAAATATACCGATATGCAGTCCCTGATTCAAAGAGAAGGGTTTAGAGTGTAGAGTTCATTATGCTTTTGTGTTGAGGCCGAAATATGACGAACACTGTTGAAGATTTTGATATAGAGGTATTATGCGAATCAGCTGGGAACTTTTCTCCTAAAGAATAAATAGATCTAATACTAATGCTGCAGTTGTTTAATCTATAGTTACTTAAACGAACGTGCTGTTTACACATCTGTTTAGGCACGTCCCTTAACAAATATATTCGTCTCGTAAGGAAGTTATCAAAGAACTCCTAATTAATCCTAAGCTCCTAAGAAAATACAAATAATAATGGGTCTCTTTCGGTCGAGACACAAATGGTTACCCCGCCCCGGGACCGCCTCGACCGCGCAGTGGTTAAACAGCCAGGGGAAAGGGTTTATTTCTTGATCAATGGTACGGTTGGTTAAGGTGGGTATTTACTAAATGACGTTTTTATTAAAGGCTCTTAATTTAAAGGCTAACCTTTGTGGATTAATTTCAGATTTTCATATTTTGGTGGACTTTAAAATCGAACGAAGTGACCACGATGACCAAAATGATTGATGATTGACTACACCAGTCAATCGACGGTCGAGCAATTGGTGTGGTAGTATTCTAAATTTCCTTTCACGGCAGTGATAAATTTACGAGAAACCTACTATATCGAATGGTATCGAAGTAATATCTAATGACACTAAATATACTGAATCAAAATCACTGTAGCGTGAAGGGGTACTTTTAGCTTTATGTCATCGCTAACACTGACTTTCAAAAGACCCATAATAGTATTTATTTATATAAATAAAATTAATAAATATTTCTGACTCTCACACAACATTATCTAGCCCAAATTAAGTTTCTTAAAGAACTTGTGCTATGGATACTAGATAACTGATATACTTAAGAAATATATAAACATACATATTGAATAAATACATATTTTTTTTAGAATAAACTTAAATAAACATATAAACAACCATGACTTGACGGCTAATATCTGTGTTCATCACACCGATATCCGCCGCCACCGGGATTCGAACCCAGGACCTCTGGCATAGAAAGCAATGTTACCACTACACCAGCCGGTCGTCAATTTAATTTTCAAAGGACAATGGACAGTAGACGGATAGTTACATACATACTCCGATCCAGCCAGAAATACCTCTTTCGCTTCCTCCACGCTCTTTAATCTTTTCATACATGATCGTCGGTTACGGGTGCTTTTAACTAGATCCTGTTTTAAGTATGTCGCCAATTTGGTCGGCATGCGTTCGCCTATGGCGACCCCTTCCAAGACCACCAGATTTACACATATTTTTACAAATTATGCAAAACAATTTCAATGTTGTCGCAAATTACATAGAAATCGTTTGGAGGATAATGTAAGGATATGGTAAAAAAAATCAATACATCCCATCAAATAAGTCCTTACCTCAACACTCGCAACGTAATCGTATCTCCAGTGAGCTTACTATTTAATTGGGCCAGAAGTACAAGGTTTATTTATCTTCGACCCTTCCTCGTGACCCTTAGAAAATTGACCATTGACCGCCCGAAGGACATTTACAGTTGTTACTCACTACATTCGATCCGAATCCGAGGAAAAACGGTCCGAAGTAATCGTAGAACTATAATTACTTTGGTGGTTTTCGCACTAGATATAGTTTCCTTCATCCGATTTTTCTCCGTCATCCTTGAATATCCATCCCGGAGGTTAATGACGGACAGAAGTAGCCATTTTACTAATTATTAATATTATCAATGCGAAAGTTTGGGTGCATGTATGGTTGTTTCTTCCTTTATCTCTCTAGAATGGCACAATGGATTTGGATGAAATTTAGTATAGTAATAGTGTACAGTCCGGAATATGCATAAGTTACTTCTTATACCGATATTCTGGGGATACTATAAATTGCGCATATTAAACCGCGTGAAACAGCTAGTAGTATTGTATGCATGAATGGTCGCGCACTACATCCAAACTGTATTCGAGCAAGCAAAGAGATAGCATTTAGGTAACAAGACCTAAATTGCTTGGACCAGAGATCGGACTTGTGAGTAAGCAATATCCGGATTCGGTCCGCGATTTCTAGGTTTGTATTTTCTTTCACGGATTCGTATCAGATTCGGATTGAACGTAGTGCGCAACCACATTTAGAAACTACCCGCAATGTGCCAGAGATTTTCATTCGGCCGGTTTTAAGTGCTAGCGGTTGCCTTGAGAGGGTGGTCGTAGAAATCTTTGAGAGGACTATAAAGCGTATTCTTTACGTGTTATGAGCACCTTTAGTTGTTGATTTTGATTGCAGGGCGAGATTTTTGTCGGTTTTGGATTTGTTTTTGCTTTGGAATGAACATGAAAAGTTTGTTAGTTTGAACGCGTTAATTAGAAACTCTTTGCCCAGACTGCCCCGGCTAAGACTTGAACCTAGAACTTCTTACACCACAGACAAACAACCGCCAACGGTGATCATAAAAATAACTATTTAATTTTACTCGACATATGGGCATTGTTTTAAAATTTATGTCGTTAGACTTGAATTTTTTCACAAAATTTTAATCTGTACTTACGAGGCATCGCTTACCTATATATTTTACTGTTTTGAATCTCAGATTAAGCATTACAATTCGCTATTGAACTACACTCTTACGATCTTTCTATCAGTCTACCAGTGGTGAAATTCACTCGCTACCAAGCTTCGAGAAGAACTTTCTGTAAATATCCGGAAACTCCTTTAGTTAAGTGTACTTTCAGGATGAAGTGTAGATACGTTATATTTATTTTAATAAAAAACATTCGTATGTCAAAGTCAACTGCCAAACAATCCAATCCCGCCACAAGCCAGTCGTTTTTAATAGATTTATCGAGGCAACACCGTTTTAATATCGCCGTTTCTAATATCGCTGACCCATCAAACTACAATAACTCCCCGTTCCGGGACGGTGATTGATTTACAACTCTATAACACATGTTATACGCTTCAGATTTGAATAACAATGTAGGATGCATGTCCGCGTGTTTGGGTGCTTGCCAGGAAGCATCAAACCCTACCGTTCAACCAAGACACGTGCTTGCCTGAGACTATCAAAGTGGCATGGATCAAGAGGATTTGGTTGGTGGTTTAAAATTGCTCGTAGTAAACAAATTAAATCCCAGAGTTTATTGACATGTGTGCAATCGTGTTTTGTTTTTTTTTCTTAGTTAACTGAAAGTGCGTTTGTAATGATGTTTTTTTAAAGTCAGTATACCGGGAGGGCGACGGTTTCGGATGTATTTTTGAAGATGGATAGTTATGTTTATGGCGTTTGTAGAGACTGTGGTTAGGGGATTTCTGAAGGACAGTGAGGTAAATAGGTTTGTGGTTGCTACAGTAGGACAAAGAGAAGTGAACAGAGTCCTATAAGTCCTATCTTAACTATGTAACTTATGTAAGTGGTTTTACCGTTTAAGTTAATAAATTAAATAAATAAGACTTAAACTCTTATAAGACTTATTTTGTGTTATAGGGATTAAATAAGCATTCACGGATTCTAATCTAAGGAGTCGCCGAGGGTATGAAGAAGATGTATTGCCGACTCCTTGATATTAGATATTAAGTCTAATATCTTAAGTCTTCTGCTCTTTTATCCAGAAACGAGCAAAATTTTGCGAAGATCGATAACGGAGACGGGAAAGCTTCTCTTTCCAAAAAAAAGTGTCACCTTACCAAACTTTTTCTTAATTCTCAGAAAAGGTACACATCAAACGAGCACATAATTGCTCGTTTAATGTGAATATCTATTTTAAATTGCGAAAACACTAATTCAAACTTATTTATAGAAAAACTAATTTGACATATCCTCAAACAGTACCAACCAGGTGAACAATAAACAAGTTTATAAACGAATGACAGCCCTTTATAAATAAAAGTATCCTATACGTCACGACCTCTGAACTTTTCTGCTTTCAAAAGCGGAAAATATGAAATAGGAATAGCGAAAACACTCTTTCCTGTCTGGGAAACTAAAATTGGACGTCTCACAAACGTCATTTCACTAAGTTGCTCCCGATGCGGGTAGTTGCAAAAAAGTTTAAATTTCCGATTGGCGGAGGTGGCGCGCTTGCGTCAACGCGGTGATAAGCATCGCGAGTGGACGATTTTATGCGCCCGGATATTAATAACAGTTCACATCGCATGCCTGCTTTTTCGCTGTATTATACGAATTGTATATTGGATTTTTTGTACTGTATCGTCCACCAAAATAAATAGAAACAAGTTTTTTGTTATGAAATTAAATTCGTTGTTTTTGTATTGGTGGCTAACATTTTTGACTTCTATCCTAACTGATGGTTAATGCAGATAAGATCCAAAATTATAGCACACGGTCTTAGGAAAGAAGTCTCTCTTCATAAAACATTGTTGGCCGGAGTGGCGGTAATATTTGGCGGCAGATTTGAAATTAAGTATGGTCTGTTGCCAGGCGAACCTTGAACCACACAGCGGGATTCAGTCGTATTAGTCGTCTTTCACAATTATCTACGAACAAGCCAATTCTACTTTCATACATAGCTTCACGCCTGTATCCCTTATGGGGGTAGGCAGAACACCAGAGGCTATGAAACCATCTGATGTCACGTTGGAGGTATTTTAATGATGGAGAGAGATCATTGCAGTGACAGGAAGTCAGCCTATCGTACAGCCTATTTTACAGTATGCCCGGGTAGAGAAGCAACTGGCACATTCTATGTTTTTCTTTAGCTCCCAGTCCAGCATTATCCTACTCTGAAAAAAACACAGTTAACCAGGAATAAATAAATAGAGACAATTCAGTTAGCACATATCGGTCTATTCGTAGTCTACTCATAAAACTTTTAACAGAAAATAAATAATGACATGCAATTATGCATATCAACAAAGGTTTTTCTAATTTATTATATAAGCATTGCTTTTATTATCACTTCGTAAGACTTCTGCGAAACATCCAATAAGATGTTTTTTTTTAACTATAAATGAATAGAAATAGCGGTTGTACTAACACGTGTTTCTAGAGAATCGGCATTTATCGTCGATTCAAACATGTAAATTGTTTATATCGCCGGCAGTCTCATTACGGTATCCCGTGTGGAGTAATTTATTTTATTACACGGGTTAAATGCGATTTATTTGTGATAAGATTGTGTAATGGCCATTATTGTAAGCTATCGCAGCGTGTCAGATATAATTGTTGCCATGTGCTTGGTTTGATGTTGAATTGGAGCGTTAGTATTTTTTGGGTCTAACTGAAGTCGAATTCAGAATAAATTGCGTGTAGTCACGGGGTCTGCAAAGATAGCAGAACTGCGCTTTGACAGTTCCTTTTTAATACGGGTCGCCAAGGTTCGGAATGAACTGCCTGCGTCTATTTTCCCTGACCAGTACCTATAGTCCTAGTACTTTTAAGCGTCGAGTGAATAGGTTTCTCGTAGATGGACGTGTACAACCTTAGTCTTCATGTTCACTTAACATCAGGTGTAATGGAAGACAAACGTCCCATACATACTTAATAAAAAAAAAAGAACGAGTTAGTCAATAGGATATTAAATGTAAACTTGTAACAATATCAGGTATGCGTTTAGAAGATATGATAAGGTGTCAGCGCTAGCGATAGGTAAGCGATATTAATGCTCGTATGACTTGATGGTAGTGGAAGTTACAATGTTATTGATGGCGCTGAATGTTCAATTGGTATTCGATCCTTGCGCTGCCGCTGGTATATTGAGAAGGGTTGATGGCAAGGCACAGATACTCATTTAGGAAGGCTAGGGGCGCGGACGCATCCGAAAGTGATGGTTAATATTAGGTCCCCCTCTCACTGCAATAGTCTCTATGCATCATTATAATACCTCGAAAGTCAAACGTGACATCAAAGTAAACAAAGCTTGTTTTATGGAATACCATGTAGCGACCTAGGGGGGAACCTAGAATATAAAATACATATAAAACGCCCAGACCCAAACATTTTTTTTTTTGTACCGTGCGGGAATCAAACCCGCAACCACTAGCGTCTGAGGCAGACAGGTTTACCCTATCGCCAAAACGAATAAGGCGGGATTATAACCAAACCCACACTTTAGTAGTGATTAATCCATCGTGTTTCCAAACCTCATTGTTTCCGGTTAGTTTAAATTAGGACGTAAAGTAAAAGAACATGACGAAAAATAGACACAATTTGGCGTTGAAATACCCTTAATTGACGCGGCATGCTACACCCATAGAGCGTTGAGTGGTTGTACAAAATCTTTCTCAAACAAAAGAGGTTTTGTCTCTAAACTCAAAAACAGAATTTCTTCCTTGAAAATCGCGTCCAAACAAAACATATTACTCCAAAGCTCTCTACAAAAATCCATTCAGAAACTTTCCCAGCATAAGTCACAAATTTCAAAGAGACAATGAATTACAAAAGCGGATTCTGTATGCAAGAAGTTTACAAATCTCATACAGATAGGGTATCTGTCGTCGTCTCGTGTGTACTCTATTCGAGACTGTGGCACTTCTAGATGTATTTATATCTATGGGTAAATCGCCGATTGTAGGGTTACCAATTTTTAGAAAAGACTGGATTGTATAATTTTTTACCACTGTTTCGTTGCTACTGACTTTGTCAGTAAAATCGTTGAGCAATTAACTGAAAATTTAATTTTTTTTTAAAAATATGTATGGTTTCGGAGAACGTTTACGTGGATGACATAATAACGCTCTCAATAGTCTCTCTCCATCATTATAGTACCTCCGAATTTGTCAAACGTGACTTCAGATGCTTTTATAGCCTCTGGTTTTCTGCCTACAAATACGGGAAACGGGCGTGAAGTGTATGTGTATGTATGGAGGCATACTTAAGGGTTAAGTGCAGTCGCGGCTGCGCTGCTCCTTCCTGGTACTCAACACAAATATGTACATATCGATCAAACAGGATTGAAGACTGTTAGTACTACATGCTCAGTCCTTTCTAGGTTTATTGTGGAGATCTTATTGGTAATATAAGCTATTTATAAATTGTAAGAGATGGACAGATTTAGTTTACCATTCAAGTAATCATAGTTTCGTAGTATTACAGAGAATTTCCATAGCTTAAATAACTTCGGATTCTCTTTGTAAGTTTAGAAACATGTTGTTCAAACGTAAGATTGCCCCATTATGGTTGCTCAATATTTCAGCTCTAACTCTCTGAATTTATACGTTGTAGTTGCCGGAACTGTTCAGGTAACGTGGATGAATAGTTAATCATTTGAGAGATGGCCAGTCGGTAACGAGGTTTTGCAGAGCATCTTAAATTTACTGAAAACCTGGTAAATGAAACAATTTGGAGTAGTTAGTTATGGAAATACGGAGAAGGCAGCGATTTCCGCGACACGATAGAAAGTATTGAGTTTGTATTGCACCGCGAAAAATCGCACTTACGCCCGCTGGCGTCGAGAACGGCCCAGATTCCCCGCGTCGCTGTCGTTGCCATCCAGTTTGCAGCCTAACGGTGACTACTTTGGCGTTTGAACTCAATTTCGCCTTGTGGTAAGTGGCGATATGAAGTCGAAGGGCACACGAGCCTAGGAAGGGACTGGTCTTGCTCAGTCACTCGGAATAGGCCCTTTTTATAACATGCTTGAACATGATCATACTTTGATCATGAGTATGGTGAGAATATGACTATTTTAAGCCGTCTTTACGCTAAAGGTCCTAACAGGCAGGGTCACTGTTTAAGAACATGGTATATTACTTTTGTTTGTACATACTTAAATTGTATTTAAATCAAACTCTCCATTTGTCAGGTCTGCTGGAAGAAATTTCTATTGAAATAAGCTTAAACTTTGTACTTATCTATTTTAGCAACCTTTACATTGTATGAATTTGTATCTAGTATGTACATAAATTGTTAAATAAATACCCAGAGGTAATGAGGGTAATATTATTATAGATGATAAACACCTCATATGCTGAACTTATTACATTATTACGTATGCAGTGGTCGTTAGGGTTTGTCAGAAGCCATTTCGGCGCCCTAAAATTTCTGACATCCATCTACCACACTGCGCCAGCTTGGTGGATTATGGCCTATACCTCCTCGTCACCCAGGGGAGAGACTCATGCCCTGCAGTGGGCTCATTACAAAGAATTATGATGATGATGATATGCTCAACTTAGATATTTACTTTTATTATTTTGCCACAGTGTTCCTTAATACTCTCTATCAATATATTGTTTATTAAATATCATTTTTACTCGACTTTACAGACAACCTGATAAATTACCTGACTATCGCATGAAGAGGGTTGTTTTTTCGGGCCTATGTTTATCTATTTTTGAAGCTCACTTTGGTCAGACACTAAAGTACTTGATGGATTTTAACTTTGAGGTGTCAAGATCACAGACAAAAACACATGCTTTTTCTTTTTTTGTCTTTGTCTCACAAACATTAAATCGGTAGCCCTGTAATACGGGATCGTCGCGGAGTTTTACTATAAAAGTTTAGTCGTGGAAACAACTCGGAAAACGACGGCTGGCTTATCTCTTGACTGGGATTGTGGACAGTGAATGAGCTGGCATTTGGGTTTGAGCTATGAGCGCAGATCAACGAACCCAGAATTGCTGTTGACTGTCTAAAGTTTAAAGGGTTACGGGATTCAATGATGTGTAAAGTTTGTACGGTGGTCTATTGTGATTTAATACCTAAGGTTTTAATTGCAATAATAACAAATAATATAAAGCCCAAGAGTTTGTTTGTTTGTATGTTTGTTTGTTTGGTTGAACGTGCTAATCTCAGAAAGTACTGGTTCGATTGGAAAATTGTTTTTGCGTTAAATAGTCCATGTATCGAGGAAGGCTATATTTATTATATACATCGTTTAGTAATCTATGTATTATTTTTATTATATTACTATGTATGTATTATAATTTTATATATTTACGTTTTATGTTTAATTAGGTATAATGCAATAATTTCTTTTCGTTTTGCTCGTTAAGTTTTTTTTAAATGTTTTTTTTCCACAAACATGGTTGTCTCCTTAACTGTCTGTACTGTATACTGAAGTGTAAATAAATAAAAATGAAATAAAAAATATATTTTATCCAGAGAAACGGGTGTAGGTAATGCAAGCAAACTTCGGGGACTGGCTAGCATTTTATATAATTCCATTCTTTATTTTTATTTATTCAGTTCAACTACGTTTTACACATGATTAAACATAGATGCAAGCAATTTAAACCGTATCCAATACAAAACAAGTAGAAAGGTTTTTAGTTAATAAATATAATTTATCATGAAAATATATTATAATATAATACAATATAATTCTGTCATCGACTGGTCCCTTAGGTACCGCAAGAACCTCCGCAATCACAGTGGGTCCAAAAAGGGTTGAGACGGGACTGTTGTAAGCAGTAATGAAATCTAATCTGAGTGAAAAAAAGAGCATTTTAATATAGAGTAATAATGGTGTTGTGTTGACCCTTTTTAGTCTTGCGAACAAGCCCAATTACACAAAGATCATTCGGGCAATCGATAAGCTTATTCAGAGGATAATCGATATGAAGATATCGTACGTATGTTTGCCATGAAGAAAATATTGTACTTATTACACAATAATCGATATTTAATAGTTGTTGAACAGATTGATCTGTGTGCCTATGGCAAGTTTTGTAACTACACCATCGCGTTAACTTTGTTGACTGCTGTCACCTTACCGAAGGCATCAGGATTTCCGTACCACGACAACCAGTAACCCCATGGTACGTTTTACTGAATACGTTTTACCGGATACGTTTTTTTTTCATCGTTGGCGTATGGAGTTGTATGGGCGACTTCACATATGGCACAGTATTCAGTATACGTATTTTCGATACAAAAAAGGTATCCAGTAAAACGTATCATGTGTGAACGGGCTGTTACGAAGCTGTTTCACATTCTCTTTTGCAAGACAAATTTGCTTGCCCACTCTCCCCTTCCCAGAATGCTAAATATAACTTGATGACATCTAAAATACCTGACTTAGACATATTTCATGACTCTTTCTCTGTCTATCAGCGGAAGATACTAACTTGTCTCTCACATGATCGGGACATTACTAAATAAGCCAAATAGGTCAAATTGTATAATTTTTTTAATATTATCCAAAAATTTGTTTTTATTATTATTTTTTTATTAAGTTTTTATTTGTTTTTTTACTTAGTTTTAAAATAATTGATATTTTTGTTTTTAATCAAGTACAACAAACTGAATTATTTTTTTTTCAATTATTTTTATTATGATGACTTTATCTAATTTAATCTTATTTAATTTTAATATTATTTGCATATTCTGTTTAGTTTTTGACATATTTTTGAATTTTGCTTAACTTTACACTCATCAAGCTGCTTTTGTATACCTAACTTATTTTATTTTTACTGACTCAGTTTGTCAACGTTGTACATGCC
The DNA here is from genome assembly GCA_944452665.1 of Stenoptilia bipunctidactyla. Lineage (NCBI taxonomy): Eukaryota > Metazoa > Arthropoda > Insecta > Lepidoptera > Pterophoridae > Stenoptilia > Stenoptilia bipunctidactyla. The sequence goes on from OX101745.1 coordinate 18,977,535, forward strand.
TGTTATTGACATATGTAGCACTTTTTATCTTTTTACTATATAACTTTGAAATTCTTTGTATATATGTTATTGGTGTGGCTTTTCAAATAAATAAACTTTAAAATCGTTATGTATCTACGTGCAAAATTTCAACAATATTTGTCAAGCTCTTCAATGCGTGAAAGGTTAACAAACATCCACACGTCACGTTGACAATATTAATAGGACATCTTCATAAAACACGAAGCGAACATTTATTCGTTTCACGCACATAATAAACACATAGATCAGTGTAAACTGAGCGAAAGGAATCCATTCTGCATGACGTTAATTACACCTAACTGCGTCTATAAAGGCTATTAATGTACGGAACCCTGTGAATTGCAGTTAAGTCTCGATATGTGTCGACGGAGGTCGCAAGTTGGGATCTGGCAGCGGACGAAAGAATGTTTGTCGTTAAGTTAAAGGCGCACGGTTCGTTCATTTTCCCATACTCACTTAATATACGGCATACACGAAATTTCGAAGCAACGTAATAAACAATCATTAAAATGTTATACCAGTAATAGTTCATATACTTTGTTTTTATTACGTATATTAATGAAGTAGGAATTTTACATATACAAACCTTTTAAAACCTTTTTTTTTTCCCGAAACACACGATAATATATCTATATGGGATCACCTCTGAAGTATCTTCTATCAAATGAAACACTTATCATCTAAATCGATTCACTACTGACATAATCAATGAATGCAGAGCATTAAAAAAACCGACTTCACGTCAAAACTTCGGCCGCGACGTACAGCCCGTTCACACATGATACGTTTTACTGGATACCTTTTTTGTATCGAAAATACGTATACTGAATACTGTGCCATATGTGAAGTCGCCCATATAGCTCCATGCGCCATCGATGATGAAAAAAAAACGTATCCGGTAAAACGTATCCAGTAAAACGTACCATGTATGAACGGGGGGTCAGAGTGTCATCCACGTAAACATTCTCCGAAATCATACATATTGTTTCAAAAATTTGAAATTTTCAATGAAGTACCCAACCGATTTCAATCAAATTTATATGGGACCAACTATGAAGTATCCCCTATTACATGAAATAAGAATTTTCAAAATCGATTTATAATTGTCTGAAATGTAGTGTAACAAAGACAAAAAAAAACATACAGACGAATTGAGAACCTCCTTATTTTTTGGAAGTCGGTTGAAAATAATTGCGTAACAAACACAAAAACAAATATTCACACGAATTGAGAACCTCCTCCTTTTCAAAGTCGGATGAAAATATGAATAACTGAACAAGGTAGAGTACAATGGGTGGCCTTATTGCTAAAAGCGATCTTTTCCAGGCAAGTGAGTAATCCAGCACCGGTTTACTCCAAGCTTTAGAGCATCACATTCTCAGATACATTCATTGTTTATAAAATATGTGTATCAGTAAGTCCAGTGACAACTTGGTATCTATGAATGGAATTATTTTGTACGCGCACCCATTCAGCTGATAGTAACTGATAGCTGTGTTTTTAATAGCCTAATATTGAAAAATATGGTGCAACAAATGCGGAACATTGCCAAGGTGTGCCACGCTCAAAAATCAATATAGTAGTTATCCAATTAACTATCCACACTTCCATGTTGGACTGGAAGCGAAAGAAAAACACAGAATGTACCAGCTGCTTCTCTTCCCGGGCATACTGTAAAAGTCAGTTACGGGACAGAGGTTTTATTGGTGTTTTTGTGGGCGATAGGCTGACCCCCTGTCACTGCAATACCTCCAAAGTCAAACATGACATCAGATGGTCTTACAACCTCTGGTGGTCTGCCTACCCCATAAGGGATACAGGCGTTATCTTTGTATGTACAATTTACTGTATAATTTGCAGCTCAAAATGAAAATGTAAACAATATCCAACCAACATACCTTTTTGTGAACTTTTCCGACCAGTGCAACAATAAATAAAATCCACAGACAATCACACCAACTTCATGGCCTCAAAGTAAGCAAAGCTTGTGTTATAAGATACCATGTGGCGAACAGTAATGCCAATGGCGGTACCGTGAGCCCCATCTATGGCGGATGAGGTGCACCTGGAGGTTTTTAGTGGGTCAGTTCGGCCTTCTGCCGGATCATCCCCACATTAGGCGGTCGGGGACGCGATAGCACATTTTAGTCCAGTCAAAAAAGGGGGAAACCTAAAATATAAATACATATAAAGATAAACGCCCAGACCCGGAACATATTTTTTTCTCGTTCCGTGCGGGAATCGAACCCGCTACGTCACGATTTGCGTAGTAACGTCTAGACCACTGCAACACGGAGATGGACCCTAAATTTTAAGTTGTATATTCCTAAGTAATACCTTTGTTGATTATTTTAATGTTATTCACTATCTATTGTACAGATCTCAATTACAGAATATGTCTTGGAATCTAATAAAAGAAAGGAATCTAATTTTCCTATTTAAGATTACCTATATTCGTGCAACTAAACAATTTAAATTTGTATTATACAGTTCTGTTGAGCTACATTTAGTCACTGCTATACGGAACTCTCTCTTAAAATTCGGTGTATTTATGTTAAGTTACTTATTTTGAGATGTAATTTGGATTTCTTAAGGCCAATTAGCGTATTTACTAAGGGCGTGGACCCATCTCTACTTGTCCCCCGCGCCGTGCCACGGCGTTGTGCGCGGCGCACCGCTCAGCGATTCATATTTCCTCTTAAATTTTTTTCCATCATGGTTCATACTAGAAACAGCCCCTTTCCGGCCTACTTAGGCCGTTTTGCACTAAAGCCACTAAATATAATAAGCATTCAACATGTTTCAATTGTCAGGGCATTACCGTCATTTGTTAGAAGTTGAAAGGAATAGAACGAAGTTTTGAATGGTTTCGAAAATGTTTCCGTGCAAGACGGCCCGAGTAATTTAGTAAGTAGAATAGGGAAAAGTTACTGAATTGACTACCTCTTGTATTTTCGACTTCATTAGCCTTTGCTTTATTGATATACAAGAGTTAATTAAGCCGATGCAAGTCGTCAACGCTGCGAAGACGAGCTCGAGAAACGTTTGGACGTTATTAAACGTTATTAATTGGTCGCTACACGCCCGGCTGTATGATTTACACCCATCGTGTCTATGTCTGCTATTCTTATTGTCTCCTGGTGTAAGTGCATTGTATTGGTTTTGTTATCAGCGTGCTTGCCAAGTCTTTTGATAGGAAGCGCTTGCGATAAATTAGCGACGGGTCGGTTGGTGTATTTTGATAGAGACTATTTTAGGGTTTAAGCGCAGTCATTTGTTTGGAATGTTGGAGTTTTTTTTTATTAGCTAGTGAAAGAGGTAGTCAGTAATGGAACGAACTTCAACTTTGCTTTACGTACATTTTTTTTTCAGAAATCAATATGCTATGTCGAATTTAATAACGACGACGGTCGTTTTCAGTGATACTCTTAATCCTTAAATAATCTCAACTTTGAGGCCTAAAGTCTGACTTTTTAGCAGAATTACCTAAAAAAAAAACATGTTGTAAAATTTCCCATGCTTCACGGGTGGATTCGTTTTCTTTGCATGTGATTGTTCATGGTCAGGCTGTGATTTTGGTGTTGCCTAACGAAATAGTCTGCATGTAAGCTACATGATTTTTTTGACTGTGTCGACGGGCGGAGCTAGAAACCATGCTGTGTCAGCGACCACGATACTTTAAGCAAAAGCTATTCTATACTTAAATAAATATAAAAACAGAACAAAACTAAATAGTTGAATATGTTACTCTACTTTGGAACCAATTATTTAGGTGCTTCAGTAGTTTTTTCTTATTGCTGACATAATAGTCTTATTATATCCAAAGTACTTATTTATAAGCTTTATCTGATATTGCGTGAACCTTGATTTCCCATAACTCTAGGATATTAATGGGACCATGGAATAGAATCAAATAACATGTGAATAATTTTTCAATTTCTTTTTTGTTTTTGTATTCATATAAAATAATTGAATTGAGTCAAAACATCTTGTGTAAAACACCTTCATGAGTATGACAACGTAGCATTTTCAATCCCTTTTTTATCGCTATGCACAGGTAGGTACAGTTCGCAACGTTTTGCGTTGTACATTGTATGCAACGTTCCTCAACATTTAAAATGTTTTTGTTGTTTATTGCAGTCGTTGTTTAGTGTCTCAAAGTTATGGGATATCAAAAATAACACCTTGTATAAATTAATCATTATAAGAACTCAATATAGATAGACAATTTAATAATGAATAATAATCAACGAATGCAGAGCATTAAAAAAACGGACTTCAAGTCAAAACTTTGGCTGAGTTGAGAATGTCATCAACACATTCTCTGAAATCATACATATGACCAACTATGAAGAAACAATTTTCAAAATCAATTAATAACTGTCCGAAATATCGTGTAACACAAACACAAAAAAAACGTACTGACGAATTGAGAACCTCATTTTTTGGAAGTCGCTTAAAAAGCAATTTTATATCTATGTTTTAGGAAATTAATAAATACATTATTTCCCCAGACAATCACACCAACTACATGGCTGCAAAGTAAAGCTTGTGTTATGAGATACCATGTAGGTGATTAGGGGAATCTAGAATATAAATACATAAATAGGTAAACGTTCAGACACGGAACATTTTTTTTTCATGTTCCGTGCAGGACTCGAACCCGCGCCCTCTCGATTGGCGTTTAGCATCTAGACCACGGAGACTGTCAATGATTTTCCCTGATTAGTTATCATTCAAAGTTACGATTTGTAATATTAATTTTGTAAAATAGTTATAACTAACTATACATTTTTGTTTTATTTATTCCAACTTCGATATCTGCAAAATCCGCCCTACGGAAGCTATCCATCTCATTTTAAAGGTCTCCCGAAAGTGTCGTTGCATAGTCTCTGTCATTACATCCCATATTTTGCAGCTGAACGTCACATTTTTAGTCACCAGCGATATTTCACACAGGGCTCGTTTATTGCGCAGCTGGCTCAAGCAGGAATGCTTTGTAGCGTTATATGTGGTCGTGTCGTGTCGTGCCCTCGTTTGCTTGAAATTGCGCATGCGGTGACCATTTGTGGGTGGGATAAAGTAGAGATATGAAGGCTGTAGCGATTCGGGAGTTTTGGCTAGCAGATATTTTTACGTCTTGATTGCTCGTTTTAGACATTTAACAGTTCGCAAAAGGTATCTCTGACATTGGTTTTTGTGTATTTTATGTTAATCAGCGCATTGAGAGCACTGAGTGCATTGAGCTCTAATTAAATAATAATGAGTAAATAAAATGCCCAGACTAACTAGGTATATGGGCTAAGGCTTATTAAATCTTGTGATATGGGATACCTACTGTACACGACTGAAGATAGTTTTAATTTGAAATTCGTATAATACTTAATATTATGTAAATAAAGATAACTTTGAATTGATTTTATAGCTTATAAGAAATGTATAGTTGTTGTTATAATAGTTTATGTTCGTATCTTATAAGAATTTAATTAAAAATACAGTCCACTTAGTTTGTATAGGATAAGTTTATTTTGAATTTTAATAAAGAAAGAGACAGTACGCAGACGGAGTAAAGAGTACCATACTTTAAGCGTGATAGGTAGAAACACGCATAGTTCCTCGCCCGCAAGCCTACACTAGTTGCGGGCCGCCCAAATTAAATATATAGTCTGCGAAACCGCAGTATGGCACTCCGACCTCCCGAAGCAACAAGTGTCCTGAAAATAGAAGAAAGTGTTTTTAATCAAGATTCCTGAACAAATCCCTGCAGTAATTCCTGGCGAAAATTCCTGGCGAAAATTCCTGGCGAAAATCCTGACGAAAATTCCTGACGAAAATCCTGTACAAAAACCGAACTGTATAGAAGCGAATAAAACCCTGCCGTGAACCTAGTGGCTATTTAATAGTATAGTTTGTTCAAGCCGTTAGTCGTTCACATTTATGGTCCTGTCGAGGCGCGGATATTGTTCCACACAAACAGTTCGGTTTATTGAAGAAAGAAAATGCCTGTAACAAGATCACAGCAGTCGGAGAATGCAGTCGAAAACGCAGTCGAAGCCGCAGTCGAACACGGAGTCGAACACGGAGTCGAAAACGCTGTCGAAAACGCAGTCGAAAACGCAGTCGAACACGCAGTCGAACACGCAGTCGAAAATCCAGTCGAAATCGCCGCCACCACGACCGCTACTTCCACCAGCGCCACCGACACTACCACCTCCACCTCGTCGTCCGCAACCGCGTCTACTGAAACTACCACGCAGTCTGAAGAATCTTCAATAGTAAAGAAAAAGAAGAATAGAAGCCGACCACCCAGCGTCGCGAGCACTGCCAAAACACGTTCACGCCGCGTTGAAATAGCGAAGGCGCGAGAGGAGCTACTACAAAAAGAAATTCAACTTTCGAAACACAGAATAACCATGCTGGAATTAGAAGAGGAAATATCAGATCATGATTCTCAAGAAACGCTTCGGGAGGAACGGACGTCGGACTGGGTGATCCAGAACACCAAATCGAACAAGAAAACCACGAGGGAAGCTCAACCCATAGAAAATAGTCAACTTCCTCCGTGCGTCGACGAGTTAAAAGAAACACAGCCTTGCCAATCGACCGCGCCGGGTATCGAACCTACCGACGCGAGGGATTCGTGTTTCGACTACAACAAGTTAGCCGCTGTCATAAATACAGCGGCACGTGTGAATCAACCTACCATACTTCACACGCAGCGAGTTATGGAGCTACCAAGTTTCAACGGCTCATCGGGAGAGTGGCTTCCTTTCAAAGCCGCATATGAAGAATCCGCAAGCTACTTAACAGAACAAGAGAACTTATCGAGGTTAAGAAGATGCCTTCGCGGAATAGCAAAAGACGCCGTTCAATGTTTATTCATCGGCGCTACAACTACGAAAGAAGTCATGAAGTTACTAGCAGCACGGTTCGGCCGCCCAGACGCACTCGTCGCCGCCGAACTCGAGAAATTGAGAAGCCTGCCGCGACTTCAAGAGAATCCGAGAGATATTTGCAACTTCGCTTCGAGAATAAACAACGTCACAGCGACAGTGCGAGCGTTACAGAAGCCGCACTACTTATATAACGCAGAAATAGTACGCGTCATTATAGAGAAGCTTTCAGCTGCGCTACGACTCTCTTACTTCAACTTCGTAGCAGAGCAGCGTGAAGATCAACCAGATCTCATCATCATGGCAAAGTTCTTCGATAGACTAGCAGACAGATGCGGGAAGTTCGCGCCAGCTGAGGGGACACCGACTGAAGACCGGCGGGAGAAGCGTCAAGCTCGAAACTATCACATAGAAAGCACACAACAGTCGAAAACACCTTCAACAAACACCTGCGTCGTCTGCAAGAAAGAAAACCATCAACCATCAGACTGCTCCATGATGAAGAAAGCTGAAGTTTCAAACAGATGGGAACTAGCTAAACAACACAGGCTATGTTTTCGATGTTTACGACGCCGACTTTACCGCCACCTTTGCAAGACGAAGAAATGTGATATTGACGGGTGCGACTACTCTCATCATCCACTCCTTCATCACATCACAAAAGAAAACGAGAAAAGCGAAGACTGCGCCATAGTAACGTCGGCCAAAGAACGAGTACATTCAACAGCATTATTGAAGATACTTCCAGTTCAAGTTTCGGGACCTAAGGGCACGATAGATACCTACGCCCTGCTGGACGACGGCTCGACCTGCACCCTCATAGAAGCAGATGTAGCGGCGAAGATTGGAGTATCAGGGCCACCATCCCCTTTCTATATTGAGGGGGTGGCTGGTGCCCGCGTAGACGCCAAGAAATCCAGGCGCGTCTTCTTCGAAATCCAAGGCCGCGACACTGAACGCCATCGAATATCAGCACGCACGATGGAAGACCTGCAACTATCGCCTCAATCCATCTCATGGCAGAAAATAGAAACCAGCTCACACTTACAAGACATAGAAAAGTTCATTGTAAATGAAACACAGAAGCCTACAGTGCTCATAGGTCAAGATAATTGGAGCTTGTTAGTCACACATGAAATGAGAAGAGGAAAGCAGCATGAACCAGTCGCGTCCTACACAGAGCTTGGCTGGGTCCTACACGGCTCAAACGGGGCGAAGAAAGAAGCTATCCATAGAACTACGCACATTCACAACTTCGAAGAACAAGAGTCTATGGAACGTATGATGAATGAACACTTCGCGCTCGAGTCAATAGAAATAGAAAAGAAACGCTCATACAGCAGAGAAGAGCAATGTACGCTTGAAATACTTCAAAATAAAACTAAGCGCATACCGGCGGGAGGTTTCAAGACAGGACTTCTGGGAATAATAGGCGGCCGCGTACAACATAATAGTTACGAAAGGCCAACAGAAGAACTGTCAGAAAACATAGATAGTATAGAAAAACCGTCCCCGTCGGTAAACGACATCGATTATAGTGAAGAAAGAGTGTGTGTTAACACAAACAAACACACACTCACACAAGCCTTACCGGATATTTCAAGATTTTCAAGCTGGATCAGACTTCAGAGGGCGACCGCACGGGCCCTACAGTTCATAGAAATCATTCGTAATAAAGAAAAGTGTTCAAATACACGAAAACGAACTAAGAAAATAGAAAATATAGATCCAGATTGGAAAATAATACAAAATTCCAATAAGAAAACGCAAGCTTTCAAGACTAAAATAGAAAAAACTCTCAACTTCAAGCCCTTAGAAGCTCACTTATTGTTACAAGCTGAGATGTTGTGGGTGAAAGCCCAGCAGCAAGAAACCTTCGCGGACGAGCTGGAAGCCTTACGTAAAGGAAACGACGTAAACACAAATAGCAGATTACTTCAACTGTCGACTTACCTAGACGCTGAAGGGATCATCCGCCTTCGTTCAAGAGTAGCTGCCGCCGCCGACATCACAGACTGCCAGAAGACGCCCATCATAATCGACGGAAGTCATCGCTGGACTCGATTATACATAAAACGAGTCCATGAACAGCTTCATCATGGTGGATTCGAAACAACGGCGAATGAAGTACGTCAACGCTACTGGGTGCTACGCCTACGCTACGCAGTTAGAAACGTAGTAAAAACCTGTCAAGCGTGCCGCATAAGAAAGGCGAAACCAGCGTGGCCAGCTACGGGAGACCATCCTCGAAGTCGTCTCGCCCATCACAAGCGACCGTTCACCTTCACCGGTCTGGATTACTTCGGCCCGCTAACAGTCACAGTCGGTCGTACGCATCAAAAACGCTACGGAGCGCTCTTCACATGCCTGACTACGAGAGCGATACACTTGGAGCTAGCCGGCAGCCTCAGCACGGACTCGGCTATCATGGCCCTGCGCCGCTTTATAAATAGAAGAGGATGCCCTACAGAACTCTGGTCAGACCACGGAACTAACTTCCGCGGCGCCGACATAGAACTGAAGAAAGCAGCGCACGAAGCCTTAAGAGACGAAGCCTCGACGCAATCGATACAGTGGCGTTTCATCCCTCCTAGCGCGCCGTTTATGGGCGGCGCGTGGGAACGGCTGGTTAAAAGTGTGAAAACTGCTTTGAATGTCACTCTACATGAACGAGCCCCCAAAGAAGAGATCCTGCAGACGCTGTTGGTTGAAATAGAGAACACAGTCAACAGCAGACCTCTCACACACGTCTCGACGGAAGCTGAAGACCCAGAGGCGATCACTCCAAACCACTTCCTACTGGGTGGTGCCTCGCGAGTACCCATACCTGGCACCTTCACCGAGGAAGACAGCTGCGGACGTCGGGATTGGAGGAAGAGTCAGCGCCTGGCCGACATGTTCTGGGCACGTTGGGTGCGCGAGTACCTTCCAGAACTCCAAAGAAGACGCGAACCTACGTCCAAGGGTACCATCAAACTCAACGACCTGGTACTCATAGCTGATGGAACTCTCCCTCGAAACGCCTGGCCCCGAGGCATCGTCATAAATATCTACCCCGGACCAGACGGTGAAATTCGAGTCGTCGACGTGCAGACAAACAAAGGGACCCTGCGAAGACCTACAAAGAAGCTGGTGATCCTGCCCTGCAGCAGCCACTCCGAGGATGATGTCTCCTGAACGTGTACCCCCTGATGGTTCCAGTCAAGACTGCGGCGGGAGATTATGTACACGACTGAAGATAGTTTTAATTTGAAATTCGTATAATACTTAATATTATGTAAATAAAGATAACTTTGAATTGATTTTATAGCTTATAAGAAATGTATAGTTGTTGTTATAATAGTTTATGTTCGTATCTTATAAGAATTTAATTAAAAATACAGTCCACTTAGTTTGTATAGGATAAGTTTATTTTGAATTTTAATAAAGAAAGAGACAGTACGCAGACGGAGTAAAGAGTACCATACTTTAAGCGTGATAGGTAGAAACACGCATAGTTCCTCGCCCGCAAGCCTACACTAGTTGCGGGCCGCCCAAATTAAATATATAGTCTGCGAAACCGCAGTATGGCACTCCGACCTCCCGAAGCAACAAGTGTCCTGAAAATAGAAGAAAGTGTTTTTAATCAAGATTCCTGAACAAATCCCTGCAGTAATTCCTGGCGAAAATTCCTGGCGAAAATTCCTGGCGAAAATCCTGACGAAAATTCCTGACGAAAATCCTGTACAAAAACCGAACTGTATAGAAGCGAATAAAACCCTGCCGTGAACCTAGTGGCTATTTAATAGTATAGTTTGTTCAAGCCGTTAGTCGTTCACACCTACCATACATACATACATAACTTCACGCCTGTGTCCCTTATGGGGTAGGCAGAACACTAGAGGCTGTAAAACCATCTGATGTCACGTTTGACAAATTCAGAGGCATTGTAATGATGGAGAGAGACTATTGCAGTGACAGGGGGTCACAGCCCACAAAAATGTCAATAAAACCTCCGTCCCTCAACTGACTTTTACAGTATGCCCGGGAAGAGAAGCAGCTGGCACATGGGATACCTACCATTTAACGAATAAGGGGAGAACCTAGGACATAAATGCATATACTCAGAAAATGTTTCTTCTTCTCTGTACAGGAATCGAAACCGCGATCTCACGAATCACATAGTTGCGTCTGCGTCATCTTGCTCTTGGTGTTGTGTGCTGTATACCTTTGGTCGTTACTGTTTTTGAGACGCCATTTCTCGATCTGAAAATTTCACTGTGCATTTAAAACGCAGGGCCAGATTGGTGACTTATGAATTGAATTTTCTCTCTCACTACCCAAGTGAAAGATCCGATTCTGCCATCAAAATATCTTGTAATGAGAAATCTTTTCTCACAATACTAATCACGTCGCATGAAAACAACAAATTAGTCGAGGATGTTGGTTTAAAATATACTTTCAGATGCCTCTTAAATAAATCTCTCATAACAAATTGCTTTTGTGATGCGACCTGCTAACATGCTTTATAGCTTGAACTAAACTAAACTGAACAGTAACTGAATATACAAATTTATTGGCGCGATTGATAACGCCACCGGTGACATCTCGCGGTGACGTTTACAAATTTATTACGTCCGTCTTGCAACATTAACCGTCGCCTCTATTGTGAGGTGCTAATGTACTGTGATATATCTAATTAACTATTAATTCAGTTATTTAGTTATGTATTCTGGGAGGCTGTGGAGTTATATTTAGCTGGGAGGTATTTCATCTACTATGGAATTGGTAGCGTGTTGTTCAAGTGTGCAACGATGGTAACCTGCAGTACCGGCCCATCCTCACTGTATAAAAAAATATGCACAGTAACCATGGAGCCACAACGTCTTCAATTATGATTGTTAAATTGAAAATCAAGAGAATTCGAACGTGTGCTAAAGAAACTTTTAATGATTTTGAAAAGTTTATACACTGATCCAGTCATAAATTCAACAGAAATCTATGTATTTGTATTACTAACTTCTGCTTGGTTTTATACTATGGTTCATCATCATCATCATCACAACTCTTTGTAATGAGCCCACTGCAAGGCTATGAGTCTCTCCTCTGGGTGACGAGGAGGTATATGCCATAATCCACCAAGCTGGCCCAGCGCTGGGTGGTGGATGTCAGAATTTTCAGGGCCTCAAAGTGGCTTCTGACAAGCCCTAACGACTACTGTATACAAGTATACAGCACCCGAGACCGAATGCTTAACGTGCCCTCCGAAGCACGGAAGTCGTCATGAGAAATGAATGATCGGCGGTCACCCATCCAAGCACCGACCGCACCAAACGTTGCTTAATCTGTGATATCGTATGATACACACATTAACCACGGCGCCACGACGACTTCTTATTAATTCAGTTATTTAGCTTTATACTATGGTTGGTACAATGTATTTGTATTTGTAGTACGGTTTAGATTTAAATCGATTTCAATTTTCTAGAACGAAATTTGAGAAGTTAATCGAGGAAGCTTTTACCCAGTTTCAGAAGTTGTAGGTATGACGGGATGTTTCTACTGATTGACATTTCCATAAATATTTACATTGTCTCACCATAGATTGTACCCTATATTTTTTTACATACTAAATTCTTAAAATAACACACTGTTTACTGTAATCGTCTCGTATATACCGATATTTTTAACCAACTTCAAAAAAATTAAGGAGGTACTCAATTCGTATCTATGTTTTTTTTATTATGTTCGTTACCTCATAACTTTTGACTGGGTGACCCGATTTTGTTTCACCATTTTGTTTCATATGATAGAGACTTCCCATTTGGCCCCATATAAATTTCATTATCAAATATGTATGAATTTGGAGATCGTTTACCTTACCGACCAAAGTTTTGACGTGAAGTCGGTTTTTTAATGCTCTGTATTCGTTGATCGACGTTTCGGTCTTCTTGAAGACCCAGTCACGAACGATTGAAGTCAGGCCTACGATTGATTGTCGAAAAGTTATGCATCACCTCCAGCTGTTTTAAAATCCGGTTAGAAAGTGTCTTATTTTACACTAGCCACCGCGCGCGGTTTTACCCGCGTAACTTTTGATCCTGCAGGAATTTCGGGATAAATATAGCCTATAACCTTCCTCAAGAGTTGGGCTATCAAATGCAAAAATATTTTTTCAAATCCCACTTGTAGTTTCTGAGATTAGCGTGTTCAAACAAACAAAAAAACAAACTCTTCAGCTTTATATATTAGTACAGATTTAGACAGAACAGTGGCAGCGGGCCATACCTGATTTTAGAAACAAAAACATATTAGACTTTTTGGAATTCATTCCTGAGTAACTCAGCGCAAAAAATACTCGTAAAAATACGAACGTTACACGAAAAGATACTGCATTATGAATATTATATGTTTTGTATTGTATTGCTTCCATGCTGGACTGGGAGCGAAAGAAAAACGTAGAATGTGCCAGCTGCTTTTCTTCCCGAGCATACTGTAAAAGTCAGTTAAGGGACAGAGGTTTTAAAGGCGTTTTTGTAGGCGATAGGCTGACCCCCTGTCACTAAAATAGTCTCTTTCCATCTTTATAGTACCTCCAAATTTGACAAACGTGACAACAGATGGTCTTGTAACCTTTGGTGTTTTGCCTACCCCATAAGAGATACAGGCGTGACGTTATGTATGTATGTTTTGTATGTCTTTAGCACGTACAATTCAATTTTTGGTCGAATTTTATTTATTTTAAAAACGCTGCACACTTTAAACCAAATTGTTAAGAGTTCGTAGAAGAATAACTTAAGATAAGTGATTATTAGATTTCTAAGCGCTCATTATTTCACGTAACTTAGGATCCGCCTTTGTTTGTTCTTTAAGAACATATTAACAAATGTATTTTTTTCCTTTTTTTCACGGCGAAATATTTCCGTATGTAAACCCACTTTTTAACCGTGTTAATTTGCCTAATTCTATTTATTAGGTTAATTGCAATATCCATTTCTGTGATGGTGTTTATTTAACAATCTGAGAAAGTGAAATTACACTGTTTTGATGCTATTTTTTATGCCATTCGTTTTAGGTATAAGAAAGGAATCGTTTCGACTACAGGAGTTTTCATTTTAAAACGTTCGTTATTCAAAAAGCAAGAAAGCGTCTGTGAATAGTTAAAAGGTTTTCTTATCATAAGGCATTCTATGTGCTATAATCTATACGGTATCTTATAACACATAGAACAGACGCGAAACTAACCACATAATTCCCAGTAGTGGTTATCTGAATTAGTAATAATGCACCCGCGTTTTCTTATTATAGGGTCATCACTCAGAAGGCTTTCATTTGGATTTTTCGAGAAATGATGAGATTTTTTTGGAAATATAAAACAGTATTTTCTTTTTTAAAATATGTTCATTGCAGATCTAAACAAGTACTACGGATATTTTTCCATTTTATACTGACTTTTTAATATGATCATGATAAATCATGCTCGTTTCGTCCAATTTTTTAAAGCATAAATAATGATAATATAAAAAAAAATGTGTCCAAAAAAAATGTGTTTCAATTTTCTTTATTTTCGAAATATGTGCATAGGTTTTGGTGCTCAGTGACAAAAACCAACGGTAATATTAACATACCAGACTAAGTTTGTAAATGCGAAGTAAGAAATCATTTGGGGGTTTAGTTTTAACAAAGTAGCTAGAAACTTGGCTAGCTTAAAAATGCAATTTCCGGCGTTAATTTTAAAAAGTGGTTACTAAATTTTACCTAGTGGCAACCCTAACTAAGAAAGCATCCCCTTGTATTTGTAAACATTTGTAGTTTCCGTATGCATAATGTGTATGTTTTTAAATATTAATTAGCCCTGGGAATGGAAGACTCCAGAATTGAATATTTGCATTTTTCCCCATTTTAACCCCTTTTCTTTGGATTTAAGTTGAGAAATATTATTTGCTTGTTTTCCTTTCATTTAAAACGTTTACATTATTCTATTAAAAACCGGAAAAGCACTTTTGCATGTAAGGAGGTAGTTTTACTGGCTATGCAGTTTTAACTGAATATTGTAACTTGATTGTTTTGTTTCAGTTTATTCGTTTTTTAAAGGTTTAATACCTTTTTTAGTGATAATGGAAAAATTTAAAAGTCTATCATAGTGAAGAAAAGGTAGAACAAAGAGAGCATAGAACGACGTATTTAACTTAGATTTTAAGAATTTATATTTTACTTGCTGTTTCTAAATTGTTGTCTTTGGTTAGGCTGCAAACTGGACGGCAGCGAGAGCGACACCGGCGCGGGAAGCGATTTCCGCGACACGATAGAAAGTATTGAGCTAGGTGGTTTACAGCCTTTACTTTCTCATCCCCAGGGGAGAGACGCGTAACCCTGTAGTGGGCTCATGTGCGACGTGTGTATTTCCTAGCGATAAATATCAGTTGTGACGTCACAAACGTTTGACGTCACGACCATTTTGGCGATGGGGTAAACCTGTCTGCCTCAGACGCCAGTGGTTGCGGGTTCGATTCCCGCAAGGAACAAGAAAAAAAAATGTTCCGTGTCTGGGTGTTTATCTATTTATGTATTTAATTTCAATTTCCCCCCCTAGTTCGCTGCATGGTATCCCATAACACAAGCTATGCTTACTTTGGGGCCATGTAGTTGGTGTGATTGTCTGGGGATTTTCATTTTCATTATTTATTACTAGCTGAGCCCGCGGCTCCGCTCGCGATAATTTCGGGATAAAAAGTATCGTTACTTCTAGTACCTCTCATGATTCGTCGAGTAGTTTTTGCGTGAAAGCTGAACAAATATCCACGCTTTCATATTTATAATATTAGTAAGGATAAGGATTGACATTTTATAATATTTGACATTTAATTGTTTAGATCACTTTCACATGAGGCTTAAGTATCTATGGAACAAAAATACTTCAGCGCAAAGCTTCCGAGTAAACTATATTGAAAGTTGAACCGTCCGGCACGTGAACATGAAGATTTCTAGAACTGCTAACCCGGGAAAGAGCGACGTATGTACTGACCATGCGAGAAACAACTGACACCGAGATCTACTCCAGCAACACGAAAAGTCTGCCCTTGAGCCTTATTAATTGTCATTGCATAACACACCGATACTGGGAATTGCGTTATTTTAAATTGGAATGGAAAATTATTTGGTATTATGGGAATTCTGGGTATAAAGACGGTTTCTCCTGCACCGCAACCTGTAAAATTTGAGATATCCAAATAGAATTATACCCAGAAATATATACAACTTACAACAGAAAAAGAAATAAAAATAAAGCTGAAACGCCTGTGCAATGCTATCTACCTATACTTACTTCACTTAAAAATAAATACCTATAACTACAATGATTAATAAAAGTACCTACGCTTTTACCAAAAAAATACAAAAAAAAACTGAACATAAATTAGCCAAAATTTGGAATTTGACCGAATATTTAAACACTACCAAAACAACTACATAACTTCACGCCTGTATCCCATATGGGGTAGGCAGAACACCAGTGGTAATAAGACCATCTGATGTCACGTTTGACAAATGAGGTATAATAATGATGAAGAGAGGCTAGGTATTGCAGTGACAGGGGTTCAGCCTATCGCCCACAAAAATGCCAATAAAACCATATCCCTTAACTGACTTTTACAGTATGCCCTGGTACATTCTATGTCTTTCGTTCGCTCCCAGTCCAGCATGGAAGCAACTAATACCTATTTTATAAAATAACAACGAAAGAAATTCAAATAAACTTTAAAG
Organism: Stenoptilia bipunctidactyla; assembly: GCA_944452665.1. Classification (NCBI taxonomy): domain Eukaryota; kingdom Metazoa; phylum Arthropoda; class Insecta; order Lepidoptera; family Pterophoridae; genus Stenoptilia; species Stenoptilia bipunctidactyla. Next base: position 18,994,190 of record OX101745.1, read on the forward strand.
TCGCGCTGATAAGCACGGCTTATATTATCAATTATTGTCTGTCAATAAAGTCGAACGCTCTGAACGCATCAACAGTCAAATATTGAATGAATTATAAAGCTTGCACTCGCCTCCCGCCTTTTTATACCCTGCCGCGAGCCGCGTCGAGCGCGGCAACCGTTACGCAAAAATAATCCTTATATCATTCAGTATTCACGCGCGATGGGTTATTAGCGTATTTCATGTATAAGTTTGGTGTTTCTATACCGATTTCTATGATTCTTTTTTTATTGAATAGGTAATAATGTTATTTTTTTTAATTAGGGATGAGTGAGAGTATTATAAACGTAAGAGTAAACAAATATAATCAGAAAGCTCCGAACTGCTAAGCTATCGGGATTTACACGTGTTATTGTGAGTCAACCATAAAATATAGACATATACTGTTGTGGGATATTTTTTATATAATTTTATGAAGAATATTTCTGTCATACATGATTTCTATGTAGCTTTAACCATTAAGGCTGCACACGCGACGGAAGCTTAAAAAATGAAGTAATATCTCCCGTTTTCCCAACATTTCCCTTCACTGCTCTGCTCCTATTGATTTTAGCGTAATAATAAGTATACTATAACCTGCCCAGGAGTACGAAGAATAATTTTACCAAGTTTCGTTAAAATCCGTCTAGTAGTTTTTATTTCTATAAGGAACATACAGACAGACAGACAGACAAAAATTTTACTGATTGCATTTTTGGCATCAGTATCGATCACTCATCACCCCCTGATAGTTATTTTGAAAATATATTTCATGTACAGAATTGACCTCCCTACAGATTTATTATAAGTATATAGATTACAAACGTTGTCTATTTAGATGTTCGTCTATGGTTGTGGTGATGTGAATTCCTCATATTTTTTAAGAGAAGCGATATGCTTTAATGTATCACAATTTTTTCTAATACATTTTCCTTTCTTTCTATATTTAAAGGCTTCGTTTAAATTTTATTAAGTTATGTTATTTTCCGCTCTCTATTCAATAGCTATATGGAAAATGTCCGTGATAATTATATATAGAACTGATGATTATTGATTCATAGGAATGCTGATTAATTAGCCTATTCGAGCTCTATATATTTTATGAACATTAAATTTACATTTATTCAACCATAATTTCGAATTACCTACGCAAGTAGAATGAGGCGTAATTTTGTATTCAACTTTAAAATGATTTGAATATTGGTATTATCAGAGTATCAGGGATTTGTTTGAAGGAAAACTTTTATAAATATATTAAATTGGGAATGAAAACATTTGTTAATTTCCTCCTTTGATTCTGAGGGACATTTTCCATTTACATTCTGGTTGAACTTAAGTCCGCGTTTGAACTCAATCACACCTGAAGGTGAAAGTATACGGATTCAGGAAAGAACTGGCTCTTTATTAAATATTGCCGGAACGCATATCCGGTAATTTCTGACGGAAGAATTTATATGAAGAATGGTCGCTATCCAGTCGGACCCTGACGGGATACCACCAAGCGGGAGTCACGACCGCCTGGTGTAGGGGTAACGTACATTGCCTTCTATGCCAGAGGTCCTGGGTTCGAATCCCGGCGGCGGCGGATATTTGTGTGATGTACATAGATATTAGCCGTCAAGTCATAGATGTTTATTTAAGTTTATTCTAATAAAAAATATGTATTTATTCAATATGTATGTTTATACATATATTTCTTAAGTATATCAGTTATCTAGTATCCATTACGCAAGTTCTTTAAGAAACTTAATTTATTTATTTACTCTGATTAGTCGCCTTTTACAAAACGCTTATCCAGCTTGGAATAACCCTACGGTAAATAAAGAAGTATGTTATTTGGAACAGTTTCACATAGCAGGGCTGGCTACGGCAAAACGGCCATAACCACAGTACTGAGCCAACTCCAAGTCTCGGCCATGATTGATCTGACGGACGTTTCGTGTCATCGTTATATAAATGAGGGTGTTTCATGTTTAACCGACCGCGGACGCTGTAGCCAATTAAATGGCGCGGAAATATGGCTGAGAGATCCGCTACTCGCATGGCGACTAATTGGGTATTTAGATGGTTTGAATGTCTGTAGGAGTGTGTATGTTTGAGATTGAATTGGGGTCTACGTTTGGATGGCTACTGAATTTAACAACCTGAGTTGTTATGGGGGGCGATTCAGAGACGAATATGTGATGATGAGGCGATTTCTAATAATAATTGCCACATTGTTCATTTCTAGACTATTTTCATAGTTAATAGCAACCTGGTTTAGTGTAATTTTTATTGTATTTGACTCACTGTGGATTTCAGAATTAAATATCAATCTTTGATTTAGCAAACTACAAAGTATGAGCGATCCCATGACGACAAAAATACGTACATAACTTCACGCCTGAATCCCGTATTTGGTAGGCAGAACTCGAGACGCTATAAAACCATCTGATGTCACGTTTGACAAATTTGGAGGTATTATGATGATGGAGGAGAGAAAAGTCTAGATAATAAAAAAATAAAAAATATATTATTTATTATTAATTTTATCTACTATAGATATCTACTATAGTTAGGTATATGAAAGTCTCTAAAATATAGATTCAATAAGAAATCCACTAGGTACTTTACTTAGGTGGCCAGGCACCTACTTAAAAGTATTATAGAATTGAGAGCTTTTCAATCAGTTTTCATGCGATTTTCGTAACTTCCTCTATTGACTCATTATTTACATGATCGTCTTGCAATTCATCTGATTTAACAATAATTGTGGTACGTACATATTTCTTTAAAACTGCCTGCCAAGCCAAACTCGACCATTTTAGAATTACTTAAGCATTACCATTTATTTCCTGAACCAGTGAATTTTTTCCTCCTCGTCAACAGTTTCCAATAGGTCAGATCCTGATAAAAGCGTTATTTCAATAAATAAGAGGAAATCATTTATTTATATACTAAAAAACTAGAAAGAAAAGAAAAATTAATGTTGAAGCAAGCAGGATTTATATCAAAATTAAAATTCACATTCGAAAAATTCAAGCACAATAAATACTGTACCGATTTCCAAGAAATTCGACCATTAGAAAGCATTTTTTCTTGGAATAACAAAAGCGTAGTTTTATCAAGAAAATCAATTTAAATTAAGAGTTACGTGGAAAAAACCGCCTTCTTTTCATAAAAACCAATACAAAATAAATACATTATGAGTACTGAAAAGCTGAATATTCGCAACTATGTTGCAGACTTATCATCGCTTAGTGCCAATTTGTTCCGGAGTTACGGCGTTTAGTCGTACTAATACCTGTCAAATTTATCCAGTTCACGACCGCAGTACCAGGGTTGCATGATAGTTTAGTAGCTTTCCGTTCAATTACTTAAAAGTTATGTTGCAATAAACATGTTTGCTTATTGTTTTCTATTAGTGTCGTGTTGAGGTCGATTCGGTTTTAGAAATTTCAAGGTTGATTTGATGTGATTATTGGGGAAGTCTTTGGTGTTTTTTTTTTGGTTGTGTATGGTTGTTAAATAGGTTTTTTGATGTTAGGCGTTTATTACTCAAGTACTTTAAATAAACGACTTTAAGTTAACCGGACCAGTGTATTTTTTTAATTTACTTGCGCTGTATTTTATAAGGAGTACTCATAAGTATACTTTACCTAAAAAAATTAAAAAGAGTAAAAATAGGTTTATTGTGACAGCAGTATTTACACATATAAAAGTAACAAAATAAAAAAGAACATATAGTAAAAAACAATAAAAAAAAATACATATATCAAAAAAACCTAAAATAAAAAAGAGCTTAAACCTTGTCAAATAAGAAATTTTATATAAAATACTGCTGAAACAAAGGCACACACACAACTCAGCATGTGCTTTCTTGCGCATGGCAAAAAAGCGCTGATTTTCAGTTCTGTCCTAATATTTGGTGACTGTCCTCAGATAAATTAAATAATAAGTATAAAAATTAATAAAGTATTAATTTAAGATAAATCCTAACATATAAAGACAAATTTATACATGTATAATTCCCATACATGTATAAATTTATACATGTTTAAAACCTCCCAATCACACAGCCGCTACAATAAAAACCTGTGACTTTCATAAAGTTCATATTACAGAGAAGCTGTGCACCTACCACTTTCAAGGAGCTTCGTTTGAAGTGCGACCTCAACACGACTACTGTATTTGAGCCATGGCAAACGGACTCATAAATCATTATCTTCCATCCTTTTCTGGAGTCCTAAGAAACAGGGTATCCTAGGCTAGGCTCCAGCCTCTGCAAAATTAAATACTGTGTTTGTATATTACCCATATTGCACCATTTCATGTTATTATATTACTGTATGCTTTTAAATATTTCACCATTCTATGCAAATGACAATAAAGTGTTTGAATTGAATTACTGTAAGGTTGTTTGACAGTACTTATCGCCTACATTTTGGAGAGTGTGTGCGAGTGCGCTTTGTGATCAAATTGAACCCACTCCTTTTTACCACCGGATTACCAGACGCAGACAGAACTTCCATCCGTATATAGTGTATTCGCCAAGAAGTCGAACAAAACACATCGATTGTTCCTTTTTGGTACGGATTGCCAAGGTGTGGAACAATCTGCCTGCGTCTGTTTTCCCTGACCACTACAGTCCTGGAACTTTTAAGTGTCGAGTGAAAAGGTTTCTCGTGGATTGACGTGTAACACCATAGTCTTCATGCGCACTTTCTATCAGGTGGTATGGAATGGAAGACAAACGTCCTACCCTTATAATATAAAAAAACAGATATCTTTTATTATTTATTTCTTTTCTACTATTACACACCACACAACGGCCTTTCATTGCATACCTACATGAAGAATTATTCACGTATGATATCAACACAAAGAAACAAGCACACATCTTAAAACTTGAATTTTCGTGCGAGAGTTGAACAGGTAAACCTATTGTACTAAAAAAGGGTGTTATTATGACAGCTTCATGTTACGGTTCAAGAGACGCAGCCCTTCGAAGGGACGGACAAAAGGACAGACAAAGATGATGATGGCTTAATTAGAGGGTTCCAGAAGGATCCTTCCGGTAGGGAGCACTCAAAACTCATGTTTACATTTTTGACACCATATTTATTTGAATTCATTTACTTTTTTTTTACATCTCTCATGTTTGTTAAGTAGGTTCTTATTACCTCTAAATGGAGCTTTTAGGTGACTAATTAGCGCTCTAGGGTAATAATCTAGCTAGAAAAGCCCTAGGTAAGTAAGTTATTAAAAAAAACACTTCTTTCTTTCAAAAAGTTCGCGCACATCTAACCATCATACTGGCAATAGACATCATGCATTCAGCCCAATGACCAAAGAGGTCGCTTCGCTATTCAGCCTTGTCTTCGTGAGAGTATAACAGTCATCAATTTCAAATATCGAACGGTTATCTTGAAAAAAAAAGTTCTTTACTTGATTCTTTTTAATGAAAAAAGGCGGGAATAGAAAACTTAACTTTAAAAAACACCTGTCCGTAAAATTTGAAAATTGTTCTCATTTTACTATAAATTTCAACAAATAAAATGTTTTATTCTTGTAATGCCGGTTTTTTCTACTTACCTCACAATCGAGATGTAAAACTGAATAGTTAGCTCGGGTGTAAGCATCAATTGCACCCTCGAACTATAGGGGTACGAGCGCAGCGCTCGAGCGCAGCGCTGCGCTCGTGCGCCTAAATATCTCGGGCTGTAATTTATGCCTTACAGCCCTTGCTACTAATCTACTATTACTTGTTGAAGTTGGAACTTTAAAAAAATTTCTGACACTCACACAACATTATCTAGCCCAAATTAAGTTTCTTAAAGAACTTGTGCTATGGATAACTGATACATGTATGGATACTGATGACTTAAGAAATATATAAACATATTGAATAAATACATATTTTTTATTAGAATAAACTAAAATAAACATATAAACATCCATGACTTGACGATTAATATCTGTGTGTTCATCACACAAATATCTGCCGCCGCTGGGATTCGAACCCAGGACCTCTGGCATAGAAGGCAACATACATACCACTACACCAGCCGGTCGTAATAGCCTAATAATAAGCATTTTTGTCAGCGTAGGGTTGACTCAGAATAGTCCTACCACCTGGATAAGCGTCTCGTAAAAGGCGACTAATCCGAGTGACGGCCCCGCTTGGTGGTCGGATCCCGTCAGGGCGACCACCCTTCATATAAAATCTGCCGCCAAATATTCCCGCTAATATTTTATGAAGAGCGAGTTCTTTCTTTCCTTTAAGACTTTCCAATCTGTATTTCTTAGCTACTGTTGACTTTGAGGTCCCCAAACTCGAAATCAGAAAAATGGACCTTAAGTACTCCCTTTCATAATTGAATGCTAAAATGCGAAAAAGAAAAACAATATTTGAGGCAATAATCAGTTGTTTAATCAAACATTAATCTCTCATTATTACTTTAGCTACATACACGGTTGCATTATATCTAATCTGCGATGCGAGCACAGAACTTTATCGAATCGTATGTTTACGAATGTTCGTATAGTGCAAGTTTTTAGTAACATTGTAATTTTTTATTTAACAGTTACTTATTTAAGAGTTCAACATGTTTATAAACATTCAAAATTAACAAGGCACACATTTATTTAAGCTGGCCGTGCGGCAATGGATAGATTTCAATTATTACTAACAAACCGTCTCCATACTAAACGAACATTCGTTACAATACGAGTCGATAAAGTTCTGTGCTCGCACTGCTGTTTATAAATGATAATAAAAAACAGTCTTATCTATATAACTACTTATCAAGGAAGTATTTTTCCTCATGGCAATTGTTGAATGGATTCTCTAGACCTGCCCAGTCTTTGTATGATTATATGTTTGTAGAGTGTTTGTATGTAGGTGGGATTAGAGAATGACTGAGCCGATTATCATGTTGTTTCATTTCTGATAGATATCGATGGATATAAGTCTTAAAATAGCATGATGTCAGCCGCACATGATAACGACCATTGCTTTAATAATCACTTTTATCTCTTATATTGTATTAAGTTTCCTCGATTCATAACATTAAAAAAAAAAAAACACTTTTTAACCGGGTTTTCTTACGATTATATTTTAAATTTAAATTTCATGTTTCGGGCGCGAGAGACGGTTAAAAAAGCCTTTGATTTTCTATATTTTACTGCACATTTTGAACATTATATAAATCAAAAGTTACATCTCTTTATACAATTTCATGTTGTTGTCTTTTATTAATAGAACTTAATCTGCATTTTAATTCGTTTATAAGGTATGTTGTCATAATTACTCAGTCAGTCTATGTATCGCTTTGAAACTTTATTTCGTCAAGTTCTCTTTTTAACTCTAATCTCACTGATAAATTATTTATTTACTAATATATAAATAGGTAACCCTTGTATAAACACAAATCATAAATTTTGTCATTCACACTTATAACATGAATAAATAGGTAATAAAAATATCAAAAACTTGTAAACTTCGATCCAGAAACATCCAAATGATGAAAATACAGAAAAATTTAATACATATATGCAAATATCTTTGCTAACACATTCACACATGTGCACCTCCGCTGTCAATGACAAAATTCGATCCATTTACATTAGGCAGCTCATCGTTGCACGTCCAGCAGATTAAAGATGCTATCTCAGCAGGGTCTAGCAAGGCCTTTGTTGGGCTAATCTCTTTAAAATGGCTGAAGGTGGCTGATTCAAGAGGCTCCGTCATGTTCAAACTCCTTAACAAATTGGTCCTTGCCACTCCTGGACTGACAACGTTAATTCTCACTCCTTTTCTTTGTAATTCAGAAGCGGCTAAAGATGTAAAGGTTTTGACTGCAGATTTAGCCAAAAGAAAGGGTAGTATGTGCCGACTGTGTGACCGCATCATTGATGATCCTAAGTTTACTACGCAACCTTTCGTTTCCATTAAATGAGGAATTGCTAGTTTTGTTAATAAATACGGCACTCTTAAGTTTATGAGAATCATTTCGTCAAACGCTTCTATGTCTGTGTCGAGTAGTGACGATGTTTTTAAAGTACCAGCACAATTGATTAGTATGTCAATTTTCCCGTAATGTTCTTTAGTTTGGCTTATAACAGTAGCACAGGATCCTTCATGCGTCAAGTCTAGGAGAAAACAGAGTTGTTCTTGCTGGTTTCTCTTCTTGCATTCCTTAGCTACAGCTGTAAGTCTGGCTTCGTCTCTTCCGACAAGAGATAGACTTGCTCCGTAGCTTGCGAAGGCTTTTGCAGTTGCTGCACCGATTCCTGAACTCGCTCCGGTCACTATCACTACTTTGTTTTGAAAGTCCAACTCCATCATTCCTTATGTTTCTGTTATCCTGGTAGCACAAACTTGTTACTTTCACTGTTTTTTCTTTTGATTTCACTTCGAAATGTTGATTTTTTGTTTTAACATTTCCGAATATGAGAAATGTTCTATTTGCGAAATAGGCACGTCTTATTGGTATTACCGTTTATGTATGTCTGATATCATATACTGAAGTAAATATTTTATCGTGTGGAGATAAGTGAGTGAATATTATTTGTTTAGCTACAGAATGTATTTAGTTGATAGGAGGAGGATTGATAGTCGCATGTAAAAATATCTTGTAGGTATTAACGTTACATTCAATTTGCGTAATTATATCTTCGTTTCTTTCAAGGGCTAAGATGTTGTTATTTTAGTAAGAGTTAGTCTGTTTTTATCTTTACTTACAATAGTGTAAAGATAAATTAAGCAGTAAGAAAGAGTTAGCATCAAAGTTAGCGTAAAAGGTGTGTCTGGATCGTAGCAATTGGTCCTGTAGCCTTGTCTCGTCTGCCTCAAAGGGAGACAGGCGTGCTGTCATGTATGTATGTATTTAGCATGACATGCGATCTTGGTCTTAAGTTATTTATTTTAATAAAATTTTAGTGTCAAAAGCATTAATCATAGACCTAGAAGTCTACTTTTAAGACGACACATCGAAATGTTTTTCCTTGAAATCTGAGAACCTTAACACGCCGATATAAGGTCGCGTATTGTATAGAAATCGCTATCATCGACACCGCTCAGACACTGAAATCGTTTCAAAAATCGATAAAAAATAACTGTAAATGCTATGTAAGTTTTGAGCAACCAAAGTCCGAACAATAATGTAAAGATTGAATTTAAGTAAATTCTAAGCATATAGATTTCATGACTACGTGGCAATTTAAAAAAAAGGATGTTTTTAGATGTGTTTTCGAAAAATAAAACTATCGAGTCAAAATCATCAAATCATGTTTTTGAGCAATCAAAGTATAGATAAAGATATGAATTTACACATATCAAAATGTCAGATCCACTCGTCTTGTAATATTCTCATAGTTTGCGATGAAAGTCAATGCATTTTTTCAATATGTCCTTGGCCCTGTTATCACATTGCTGTAGATAATCTATCAGGTAATCTCAACCATGATTACTAATATTATAATGAGTTTTGAGTTAACACAAAATCAAAGAGTTTTCCTTCCAGTTTTTCCTCCTTTTATAAATCTCAAAATACAGAACCTCTAAAAATAGTTTTTTTTAGACGCCTGAGTAAGCAACGCCCTCGAAAACTTGAAATAGCACACTCGTGACCATATTAATCTTTGGAGTTTGATGTTTCGAGTTCTGTTGCTAAGGAAAAAATTAAAGAATTAGATCTGACTAAAGTAACTTACATCCAATTGCGTTATAAGCGGATAGTCGTTATATTTTAAATTCATTTGACTAGTTCACAGAACTGAAATATTTCTTCTGTATGTCCCAATAACTAGTATTACGAGCCGTGGTTAATTGTTTGTGTTTCAATCTCCAAAGTTCAAAATTCATTGTATGAATGAGACGGGAACCTAGAATATCTTATCTTACTCTTACTTACTTGAAAGTTTGGATATATGAATGTATGGATGTTTGTTCCTCAATCACATGAAAAGGAAAAATTGAATAAAAATTAGATGTTCATTATTTACTGGTTAAACTTGACCGAAAGTTAGAGAATTCATTACGCAACGCATGGTTACATAAACGAAATTCAATAGATACGTAGAGGGTGGTGGTGTGCGTGTGGCGGGAACACTGCTGTGTGCGTGTTGACGGGAAATGTGTAGTAAGGTCTCTTTATTTATTCATAAGGATTTCTGGTGTAAAATTAAATACCTACTTTTATTACATAATTATGATCAGAATCGAGTTCAGTATTTTAAATTTGTCACCAGTCACCCTGTATAGATAAACGCCCATACCCGGAACATTTTTTTTCTTTGTCCGTGTGGAAATCCAACCCGCGATCTCAGGATTAGCGCTGTAGCGTCTACACCACTGCACCGCGGAAACCGATAAAAGTTTACTCGGTTTGGGACCAGGTGGTTGGTGTGATTGTCTGGGGATTTATTTTATATTTTCATTTCATTGTCTCATAGTAAATCTTGTCTACGTCATTTGCAATGTCATTGTCATTATGCTTTATACGTCATTGTATACAATGAGCTAACTGCCGCGTAATAATAACCAATGCGATTTGCGCGCGCGCAGTAAGCAGGAAAACGCAGCGAAATTAATAAACAAATATGTCTAACGTTCCCACCACAGTATATAGCCCGATTTAAGAAGATTTTGTTGCATGAATGTTTTAATACATACATAAGTACATAACTTCACGCCTGTATCCCTTATGGGTTAGCCAGAACACCAGAGGCCATCAAACCATTTGATGTCACGTTTGACAAATTTCTAGGTATTATAATGATGGAGAGAGACTATTGCAGCGACAGGGAGTCAGCCTATCACCCGCAAAAAACGCCGATAAAACCTCTGTCCCTTAACTGACTTTTACAGTATGCCCGGGAAGAGAAGCAGCTGGCACATTCTATGTTTTTCTTTCGCTCCCAGTCCAGCATGGAATATTTGAATATTTTAATCTGTCTTGAAAATGTATGTCAAAGATCGTAGTAGTGTATTTGACGTCAAAAGCCTAGTACAGGAGCATCATATCGGGGAGTAATGAAGATTGCAAAATGTCCTTACTGCTAATATGCCCATCGTTGAGTAACGCTGTCTTAATATCCCTTTTTTTTATTTTGTAAGGATAGGACGTTTGTCTTCCATGCCACCTGATGGAAAGTGCGCATGAAGACTATGGTGTTACACGTCCATCCACGAGAAACCTATTCACTCGACACTTAAAAGTTCCAGGACTGTAGTGGTCAGGAAAAACAGACGCAGGCAGATTGTTCCACACATTGGCAATCCGTACCAAAAAGGAACTATCGAAGCGTTTTGTTCGACTTCTTGGTAAATCCACTATATAGGGATGGAAGTTCTGTCTGCGTCTGGTAGTCCGATGGTAAAAAGGAGTGGGTTCAATTTGATCAAAAAGAGCACTCGCACACTCACCAAAATGTAGCCGATAAAATACTGTCAAACAAGCAACCTTACGACGATGCTCCAGCATCTGCAATTTTTTATTTGTAAGGTTGTTGTTATTTATGAGTTTACGGGCTCTTCGGTCAACAGAGTCTAGTTATGATGCTATAACTAAAGTTACATGCATTTCTAACCTACCTTAGTATGCTATAGTGAAGCGTGGCCTCAATAAAAGCGAAGGTACACAAGGGAGCACATCAAGCGTTACAATTCTGTCAAAAAAAATACTCGAATCTGGACTCTATGCCCTCGACATTAAGTTAAAATTGGTTGGGGAACTTTGACAGGTAATGTAATCCTTCTGTACAACGAGTGACTTACTTAGTTAAGTGGCGTCTTAGACCACTGCATCATGTTAAGTGGGGGGCCATATTTAATATATTTGATGGTGAAAACTAACGAGAATATTAAATAAAAAACACTGTTGAAAAAAATATAAAAATTATAATAAAATAGCATCCATGCTGGACTGGGAGCGAAAGAAAACATAGAATGTGTTTCTTTTCCCGGGCTGTAATAGTCAATTAAGGGGACAGAGAATTTATTGGTGTTTTTGTGGGCGATAGGCTGACCCCCTGTCACTGCAATAGTATCTATCCATCATTATATTACCTCCTAAGTCAAACGTGATATAAGATGGTCTTATAACCTCTGGTGTTCTGCCTACCCCATAAGGGATACAGACGTGAAGTTATGTTTTTTTTTTTTTTATAATATATGGATGGGACGTTTGTCTTTCATGACACCTGATGTTAAGTGAACATGAAGACTACACGTCCATCCATGTATCTATGTATCTAAATACTGTTTTTGGTATCCTCGAGATAAACCCGATTGTTTTGAATTTTTTAAAACTAACGATGACTACTTAAATTTAAGTAAGCAAACAAACGCTTAGCACCTACAAAAATGCGGGAATAGAATTGCAGTCTTACCATGACTGTTAACTTTTCTAACAAAATGATACGTCACGATGAATGAACATAAGTTCTTTACGAATATTTCTATAAATAGCCGCGTTACAAATCTGGTTGTAGGAAGAAATGATAAACAACAGGTTAAGCATGAGTCGGAATTGCGCTCAGGGTTCCGTCCTTCGCTTCCACTAAGAGACTACGAATATTGACTGCTTGAGGAATCGACATAATTTATATTAAAAGACACTCTTCAGTGCTGGACTGGGAGCAATGGAACATCATAGAATGTGCCAGGAGCTTCTCTTCCTGGACATACTGTTAAAGTCAGTTAAGGGACAAAGGTTTTACTGGAGGTTTTTTGTGGGCGATAGTCTCTCTCCACCATTATAATGCCTCCAAATTTGTCAAACGTGATATCAGATTGTTTTATAACCTCTGGTGTTGTCTGCCTATCCCATTAGGGATACAGGCGTGAAGTTATTTTATGATACAGTAATTAAATAAAAACTTGCGCAATATTGTAAGCAAACTGCTCTATCTATTTAGTATTTAGTATTTTATTAGTGCTGTAAGGTATGGTAGCCCTCTTACATATTTAGTGTGTTTTGTTTTTTTATTGGGTATTTGTTGTTTAAGTGGAAACATGAACTGAAAATTTCAACTGTCTTATATCTAGAAGAACAATGTGCTTGTGGTAACAAAAAATAAATGAATTACCATCTAACTATCACGGTACATGAGATACAGCCTGTTAGAGGAGTTTTATTGATAGGATCCCGTTTTATTATTTGGGTACGGAACTCCTAAAAATGTAAATCGACGCGAGCGCCGCCGTCGAGCTGCGCTGACGCGTCTAACAGGAAAACGACGACTTTTGTTGATTTTTTTGATTTTCCTTGTTTTATCTAGTTGATTGATTTGTTATTTTTTTCTGGTATGATGTTAGATTTAGTGTGATAATTGTATTTATGAGTGGAAATGTGACATTTGTATTTGTAGTTAGACACAAAGTTTAGTTTAAACTAGTAGTTGATATGGGCTTAATCAGTTTGCAGCACCAGCCCAAAATGTCTAGTAAAAAATAAAGGTCCAACTCTATGATCTTGATTAGTTTCAACAGAAATCTACTTAGACTTTACTAGATTTGTAGTCTAATAAGAATTATCCAACACAGCAATAAAACCCCAAAACTGTAAACCGTGTGAGTACTATGGGTCTTTAGGTCATTACTCTACACTCTGCTACGATGCACTCGGACAGGTTAATGGAAACAGGTTTCGAATGGCCATGATTTAACCAGCCGGTGGATTATGTAACGCCAGTTACCTTCGCGACGTACGCAGTGATGGCGGCGTCGCGCGTTCTCGGCGCGCTTGACTTCTCCGGCAAGGTCGTGATCGTCACAGGCTCGAGCTCAGGCATAGGAGCAGCAGCAGCCAAAGCTTTCGTCGCTCATGGAGCCAAAGTCACACTCATCGGAAGAAACGAGAAGAGATTAATGGACGTCGCGAAACAATGCGAAACTTTAGGACAAAAACCTTTATGTCTACTCTTGGATTTAACCATCGATAAGAATTGTGAGGAAGTCGCCAGAAAAACGGCTGAAACTTTTGGAAAGATTGATGTCCTGATCAACTGTGCAGGAAAAGGCGCTGTAACATCCCTTTTTGATAGGAGTATGGAGGTTTTCGATGAACTTGTCGCACTTAACCTACGAGTTCCCTATAAAATGACACAAGTTTGTGTTCCATACTTGAAACAGACTAAAGGTTCTATCGTGAACGTTTTCGGAGCTCCATTACGAACTAGACCTGGATTCTTACCGTTCTCCATGATAAGAGACGCTTTGGAACGGTTCACCAAGTTTGGAGGTCTGGAGCTGGCGTCTGTTGGGATTCGAATGAATGGAGTACGTCCTGGATTGACCAGGACCAATTTCCTGTTGAATCTGAACGTATCTGAAGAGCATATCGATGCAGCTTACGACGCGATTTCCGAGGATCTGCCAAGCGCGACCATTCTGGATCCTACGGAGATAGCGAAGATGATTCTTTTCGTGGCGAGTGATACCTGCCCGAATCTCAACGGCTCTAATGTAGTAGTGGATGCAGGGTGTTCCGTGTAATCGATTGTGACAGTGAATAGATTTTAATCGTACTTTTGAAATAGTAATCGTGCCGAATGCGAGTGATCGTAACAAAGGAATGACGTTTTGCGTGAGTTTAATGTTTTAATTGCAATGCTTATTAAAGAATGTTGATTTTTCTATGTTGTTTGTTTTATTAATTTAAATGGTTAATTTCCATATCGTTTAGAGTAAGACTGTGTGTGTAGAGTATTTACTAGGTTTTAATTGATAATTAATGTAGTATTTGAAGTTAGGTTTCTTTGACTACTTATGCATCGAATCAAACGTTTAAGAAAATTTAATTGACGGTTAATATTTCGTTATTTAGTCATAAATAAATAAAATCCCCAGACAATCACACCAACTACATGGCCCCAAAGTAAGCATAGCTTGTGTTATGGGTTACCATGTAGTGAACTAGGGGGGAACCTAGAATATAAATACATAAATAGATAAACACCCAGACACGGAATATTTTTTTTCTTGTTCCATGCGGGGGTCGAACCCACAACCACTGGCGTCTGAGGCAGACAGGTTTACCCCATCGCCAAAGTGGTCGTCAAATAAATAAATGGCGATAAGTTAAAATAATATTCAGCATTGTTTATACATATATTGATCAGTTTTAAAACCTGGATAGCATTTATACAAATAAACTTAATACCAATTACTTAATATTATGTGCAATCCGGTTTTCTTTTGTTTACATTTAGAAGTTTATTATTTCTTGCATAAGTTGTAATATTACTGTATTATAATAAGTTCCTAATTAGTCAAGAAACAGAATAATAGAAGAAGCTTTTTGTTTCTTTAATAGGTAACACTTAAAAATATATATTTCACTTACAACTAAATACTAAAATTTGTTAAGTACATGCTATTGATTGAAAAAATGTCTTTGTCAACATAAAACCGGGATTTTTCTCAATACAACTCAAAATTAAGTACATTGAACCTGTTTCTATAGCGACTTCATATTTTTTATTTGATACAACTTATCTGGAACGTCTCTATAAATAGGTACTTTATTTTATAGTTATGTGATGGTCTATGGAGGCCCATTCTCGAGTATGCGACATTCTGTCGAAATGATTTTGATTGGTAGACATCATTCGAAAAATAAAAGATAAAATAATAATAACAAAAAATATTTTTTTCAACTGTTATATCTATTATAAGATAATAATACCGAAGTGTTTTTATGTATGTTTAATTTTTTTAGAAAGGCTTTATTTTATTTTTATTATGCTTAACTTAACCGTTATATGTGCAATCCGCGCGAATATGTTTGTAATTTTTTTATATTATATCAATTTTTTTATATCAATCTCATCATTATACATTCAAAATTTATGGAACTAAAAAAGTATGAAACAATTTTATCAAACACAATTACGCCGCGGGAGCGTTTTTACAATACATTGCTACTTTGAGGATATTGCGGCCGTTCGAAGCAGCACTAAAAAGTTTGACTTCTTTGTCAGTGTTCCTGGGTGTGAATTCTGCGGGGCTTAGCATGCGACTGTCGACGTCGTATATCGATATTTTCATAGAATATGGCAATTACAGTATGTATTTTTTTAGAAATATAGCATGTTTGGTTCTGTGGGCTTAATTATGGTATCAAATCGAGTTATGTTATTTATTATGCTACATGTTAACTAACATGCTTTGTTGTTGTTTGAGTGGACTATAGTGTGATGAACACAAATATTATTTGAGAATTCATGGATGTTTGTACCTTAAATTCATGTTTATTTATTACTAGACACCGCGCGCGGTTTTACCCGCGTAACTTTTGATCCCGTGGGAATTTCGAGATAAAATATAGCCTATATAACCTTCCTCAAGAGTTGGGCTATCAAATTCAAATCCCACTTGTAGTTTCTGAGATTAGCGCGTTCAAACAAACAAACTCTTCAGCTTTATATATTAGTATAGATTTTAGTTTAGCTATTTCTATACGTTATCTAGTCCATAAAACAAGTTAGGTATTTAAGAAACTTAATGTGTAACTAATGATAGGTGAATATTGCAAACATTTTTGTATTTCTATAACATACATTAGCAAGGCAATTTAATAACTAGTAAGTAATACTATTACTAAATTACCTTGCTTATTCAGCGACTCTATAGCACTAGTGATGCAAGATCCTGATGGATACCCAACATGTACCTACTAATATAGGTACTTCATTGGGCAACAGCTAGTTAGTGACGGATTTCCGAAAACAAACAACTGATTTGTATCTTGTATTTCTGTGATTTATATCTTCCATGCTGGACGGGGAGCGAAATAAAAACATAGAATGTGCCAGCTGCTTCTCTTCCCGGGCATACTGTAAAAGATAGTTAAGGGACAGAGGTTTTAAAGGCGTTTTTGTGAGCGATAGGCTGACCCCATGTCACTACAATAGTCTCTCTACATCTTTATAATACCTCCAAATTTGTCAAACGTGACATCAGATGGTCTTGTAGCCTCTGGTGTTCTGCCTACCCCATAAGGGATACAAGCGTGACGTTATGTATGTATGTATTTCTGTTGATACTCATAATGATAATTATTTGATAATTTAGTTATTTAACTCTACTAACTCTTGTTGTTTAAGTTATTATTAGTTATTAATATTTTACTAACAGATTATTGTTATTTTATTACAAAATTGATGAATTTATATTATTATTACTAATTTATGGAGGAGCGGGGTCTCCTGGCACAGGCAATATGCTTAAAAGGACATTCCCAATCTACTTGTGTTTATTTTTTTTTTCAAATTCATTTAAATAATATAGCTACTGATAAGTAAGTAATAGAATATTTATATCTAAAGTTTGAGAATAAGCCGGTCATGGAACAGTATCGTCATGTAATTTTTGGAGGCCATTGGCCGCGATAATGACTGCCCGCCTGCATGGCCCTTTCATACAATTTTGGATGCATCAGGTTCCGGGTTAAATGTATTTTTATAACGTAAGTAATGGGAAGGTTGTGAGATTTTGGGTATGCACAGCTGACGTTAATGAGTTATGTAATTATGTTGTTGAACCATAGATATTTTTTTTAATCGAAAGCAGGAAATCAGGAATTAATATATAGGTAATTTTAACCGGATACACTCTTTTTTGAAATTATTCTACATTTAAATTTGACGTTTTGGTGTCTTATCATTCACCGGGGTCAACAATACTATTATCTCGTTGAAGGTTTTTTTTTGATTTGAAACTTTAAATCCATCTCCAAAATGTATGCTATAGTAATATCCCTATAGGTAGGTACCTATACTTAAAATAATATAGTAAATAATCATCTTCACTTTTGTACTTAATTAGGCGAGATTATAGGCGTAATATGATCCATTACAAAGTCAAGTTTATGTCAAAATGCGTTTAGCAGGTAGGTACTTTTCATAGGAGCCATTAAAAACACACACAAACAACCCTAAACTCCCATATTTGCGTTAAAACATACATACACTGGAAAGAATAGAGAAAGAATAGTTTTAATGCAACATAACGCATCCGTTTTTAATACAAGAGTCTGGTGATGCAGTAAAATTAAAAACTCTACGTTTTATCGAAATGACTGTGTCGGTCGCGAGGGAATAGGTTTGCGCGCCGTGTCGGATAGGGATGATTTTTAAATATTTTTTTTTCATAAACTTGTACTTACTACATACATAACTTCACGCCTGTATCCCTTATAGGGTAGGCAGAACATCAGAGGTTATAAGACCATCTGATGTCACGTTTGACTAATGAGGTATTATCATTGGCGAGAGGCTATTGCAGTGACAGGGGGTCAGACTATCGCCCACAAAAATGCCAATAAAACCTCTGCCCCTAACCGACTTTACAGTATGCCCGGAAAAAGAAGCAGTTGGCACATTCTATGTTTTTCTTTCGTTCCCAGTCCAGCATGGAAGTAGTCCATGCTGGACTGGAAGTTTCATAAAGTTGTGTTTTTAGATAATTGAGATTTGTTTTAAATGTGCTTGATTATGTCTTTTAGAAGTTCAATCAGGAAAATAATATTGAACTACATACCGTATTGAATATTTAATAACTTTTCACTTATAGGAATATCTGTTTAGAAATGGGGTTTTGTGCATTGTGATTTAACTCTTAGATGCATGCCTATTATGCTAGTACAATCGTGGAATAAACACTATTTGTCCCAGCTTGATATTCAATTTAGACGTATGCTAAATGCCATATGCAACAGAACGCTTACTGTACTAATTGTGTATTCTAGTCACTAAACGTAGCACTTTGGCGACCGGCTGATGTAGTTGTAACGTACATTGCCTTCTATGCCAGAAGTCCTGGGTTCAAATCCCGGCGGCGGCGGATATCGGTGTGATGAACGCAGATATTAGCCGACAAGTCATATTTACTTAAGTTTATTCTGATAAAAATATGTATGTGTATATATTTCTTAAGTATATCAGTTATATATATCCATAGCACAAGTTCTTTAAGAAGCTTAATTTGGGCTAGATAATGTTGTGTGTGTGTCAGAAAATTAATTAATTATTAATTACTTACTAGAAGATATTAAAAAATCTCTACAAACGTATTATTGCAATAATAGTAAGACTCGTATAAAAAAGTACGCGTTTGATATTGTTACCACGGCTGCGTAAAATTTTCCAAAACGTCAGATTAATTTAAAAAAAAAAACACGATGTAGCAGTAAAACTCCATAACGAAACGTGAAAACATGAAATGATTCATAAATCGAAGAAGGTAGATAAACAGGTTTCCAAAAAACAATGAAATTAATAAATAAGTAAAAATTATATTCTTCTGTGCTGGAAAGAAAAACATAGAATGAGCCAGCTGCTCTCTTCCCGGGCAAACTGTAAAAGTCAGTTAAGGGACAGAGGTTTTGTTAGCGTTTTTACGGGCGATAGGCTGACCCCCTGTCACTGTAATAGTCTCTATCCATCATTATAAACCCTCCAAATTTGTCTAACGTGACATCAGACCTCTGATTTGCCTACCCCATAAGGGATACAGGCGTGAAGCTATGTATGTATGTTAAAATTATATACAAGTAACAATTATATAGGTACCCAAATGCTAGCTGTTTCGCGCGGTTTTTCCCGAGTGATTTCGAATCCCGCGGGAAAATCGGGATAAAAAACAGCCCAAGTGCTATTCCAGACGGTACACTATAATTATGATAAATTTCATTCGTTGATAAAACCGCGCGCGATGGCTAGTTAGTATTAAAATTAGTAAGATACAGGGTGAAACGGAAATTGTAATAATAGATATGTTTTTAATTTTTTATGGTTTTGCATTGAATAATTCTCAATTATTATTCTTAAAAAGCAGAATTGAATGAATGAATAGAATTGATGAATTAGCCTTTATATACCAAAGAACCAAAAAAATATGTTTATTTCTTATGTTTCACCGCGTATATCTTTCAACTAAGTAAACGAGTAGTTTTAACTAGGCCCGACATTCTTAAAAATGGTCTAGTTAGAAGTATCCGTAACCAACCGGCGATGTATGAAAAGATTAACGAACGAAGAGCAAGCAAAAGAGGTAGGTATGTCTGGATCGTTACATTTGGCGTTATCTTGTAAATAAAATTGAAAAGACTTTTCACCCAGTATACCATCTAAATAAAATAAAAACAATTTGTACAAACTAAACGTCGGATATCCGAGTGCTAGTTACGCTTCGTCGTCATCCCTATCTAGCATGTTATGCCACGGCATTGTTATCCGCGACGGGCGCACCGCGCTTCCGTTGTTTTCGCATGTCTACGCATGTCGGCTAAAGTAGCGTGGGATGTTTGGTTGAAAACCGTCCATCGTAGTCGGTTGTTACTTTAAATATAGAACCTATATGAATTCAAAGTAGATTCTATAAAGATTGCGATTTTAAACTGTCGTTTCGTTTAAATCTCGTGAATAAGGGGTTGCGAGCGTGCGAATGGTCTTTGTGATTAAATTATACCCACACCTATACACTTTTACCATTAGTCTTGTGTGCAGAGAGAAATTCTGATAGTTCTCTTTGGTACGGGTTGCCAGAGTGTCGAACAAACGGAAATTCAAGTACTTATCGCCAGGATAGATTTTTGGGGGATGGTCATGTAGGTACTACCTAGTCTGCATGATCATACATATAAACATAACTTCACGCCTGTATCCCTTTTGGGGTAGGCAGAACAAAAGACATTATAAAACCTTCTGACGTCACGTGTGGCAAATTCGGAGGTATTATAATGATGGAAAGATACTCTTGCAGTGACAGGGGGCCAGCCTATCGCCCACATACAAATCTCCAATATAACCGCTGTTCCTTAGCTGACTTTTACAGTATGCAGCTGGCACATTCTAAGTTTTTCTTTCGCTCCCAGTCCAGCATTGATGAAATGGTGACCACAAATGGTGAGATTAATGATGCGTTGAACCTCAAACCTTTGTTCCCGTAATCTTACTGGCTGTTCCTTTCCTTTAACCGGCACGCTTTTACGTAGTTACTATGCCGGGTAATATAGGAAGGGCTGTAATACCGCCCCAAACGTGTCTTTGTGCCTACGGCGGATCGGTGCCGAAGAGGCGTCATCCTCCGGCACCGCTCCGCCGCCTCCTTCTGTGACATTACGTCCTCGCAATTCTGTCAATAAACCTGCTTTAGACTTTTATACACGATGATAGGCGCAGGTGAGGTTGAAGTAAGTAATTCACATCTCTAATATGATAGTGACATTTTGCGAAAGAGACATTCAGCGAAAAGGTCATTCTTAGAACTGTTTCTAAGATTACTGTCACTAATCAAAACGATTCCGTGTAATCTACACTATTCATCGCTAGCAAAACCCAGGCTAGATCGAATTTTACTCGAATTTCAAAACACTCGTACGTTTTTTGAATTAAATATCTGAAACTAAACATTTTAAGCGGCATAACCGGAAACAAACTGGTTTTATCTGGATTTTTTGCACAATCAAAATCAAAGAAGCTGACCATGTGACCCACACGTGACAATTAAATGACTGCGAAGCAAATATTTATACGAATACATTAAAAAATGTTAAGTGAGTCATAAATGTGGTTTGTTAAGTAACTTTTGCTTATATTTAGTACTGGATATGTGCGTTTGCGATGATCTAAGTATGGCTCTCAATCTAAGGATTTGGCCACAACATATATCTACATATACATACATAACTTAACGCCTGTATCCCTTATGGGGTAGGCAGAACACCAGAGGTTATAAGACCATCTGACGTCACGTTTTACTTTGGAGGTATTATAATGATGGATAGAGACTATTGCAGTGGCAGAGGGTCAGCCAATCGCCCACAAAAATGCCAATAAAACCCCTGTCCCTTAACGTACTCTTACAGTATGCCCGGGAAGAGAAGCAGCTGGTACATTCTACGTTTTTCTTTCGCTCCTAGTCCAGCATGGAAGCAATACTTATCTATAATATATCTATCTACATATCAATTAAAAACAAAAATTGTATAAAATTCTTTATGTTAGAATATATTAGGTTCTCTAGTTTTAATAATAAAATGTAAATCCGTCATTAGACGTAAGCTTCTTACCTCTTATGTGAACTATCTAACTATACTTAAGGTCTGTGGATTTTGTTATTGATAATAAATAAATAAACGTATATTTTTAAATTTCATCTGTACTCAAGTAGTTTTTAATAAAGGTTTTCCTTTTCTTTCAGGTAAGTGCTGAAGAATTAATACCATACTTCGTGCAGCCTCCACTCAATGTGAGTCAATTTGTCATCTGACCACGTGTTCTTTAATAAAGATGACCTCGACCTTTTTTTACATTATAAGGATGGTACGGATTTTGCAAAAAGAAAACTTTTTTGTTGGTGCCTGCATTTTGACGTTATGTCGCCTGATGTTGAGCAGCGTTGAGGTCAAAATGGAGCACATTCTGACACAGAAAAGTTTTACGACCACATGAGGGCGATCAAAAAAAGAACTTACAGTGAATCTCTAACATTAGAGTTACTGTTATTCAATGTACAGGGTGACTGGTGACAAATTTTAGATATTGAAGGAGAGTAGGTACTCTGTACTCGATTCTGATCATAATTATGTAATAAAAGTTGGTACTTAATTTTTCAGCAGAATTCTATATAAATAAATAATTAGACATTATAACACTTTTACCGACGCGCCGCCTCAGTCAACACGCACACAGCTGTGTTCCACCTCCACCCGCTAAATATCTATTGTATTACGCTTATTAAATGTAACCATGCGTTGCGTTATGAATTCTTTTACGTTTGGTTAAGTTTACTCAGTAAATATTATTTTTTATTTTCTGTTTTCTCTTCATGTATGATGTTAGCTATCTCGTCCTGGAATTTCGAAAGTGACCCACCAGTCACCCTGTATAGGTGTCGCCATGACAACGTTATCCAGATTTCTGTTAACATGAGAAAATCCTGAATCGATAACTATGATTCAATGGACAAAACCACCATTGAATTATCTACAATAAAGCATTTTCAAGTAGGTTTAGTAATGTTTCATCAGAGAGGCTTTTTATTATTCTGCTAAACAACTTGGAAAAATATAATGCTAAGTAGGCTAACTTAATGGCACTTAAAATTCATAAGAATATGTAAAAAGGGCCTTTATATTCCAGTAAGGGTAGTTTATGAGCCGTTTTAAACTTGACTTATCAACGATTTTACCTAAAAGTGTGTACTTTGTGACATTTTGCCAAAAATCACGTTTGAAAACCATTGGCTTGCGAGCTTGCTTGCCTAACGGAGAATATAGTGTTACAATACAGGATGTTCCAAAATGGACACTTCACAGTGACACTAGAAGTAGGTCAGCGCAAGGCTAACAGTAAAAGTGGCACAGATTTTGAGTTATTGTCAAATACAAGATTTCGGGATCATTTTTAAAAATTTTTGTTCACCATACAGTAAGAAAGCTTTGTGTGAATTTCTTAAAATATAGCTTATACCTATATGTATATAGCCTTTCTGAGGCGCTAGGCTTTCAAATGCATATTTTTTTCAAATCTAATACTTTTTGAGATTATTACGTTCAAAGTTCAAACAAACAGATGTATTATAGTTACATACAAATCCGTCCAAAAAATTTACTTGAATATGAACTCTATACCCTCGACATTAAGTTAAAATTGGTTGAGGAAATTTGACAAGTAAGTAACGCTTGATCTGCTGCCTTCTGTACAAAAACTTATGATTATTGTTGGAGTTGGTAACACTAAGTTTAGATTATCTTTGGTTTTGGTATCTCGTTGTGTGAAAGCGGCTAAATAAAAGCTATAAGAAGATTTAGTGTTTTACTTAAATAAATAACATATAAAACATAGCGCAGTGAAAGAAAGCAGAGAATTCGGTTAAAGAAGAATTAATTTCCGATAAATCAGCAGTTTAATTTACGTCAGTCGGTCACTGGTGCGTGGGTTGCTTCGGTGCAACTTGGTCAACATGGCGGCGGCGTCAGCTAATAGCTTTGTCAAACTCCCACCGAATTTCGACATACAAAATACCAATGCGGCACAAGAATGGCTATTTTGGAAAACTATGTTTCAAGATTATTTAACTGCCACTGGGCAAAAAGATGCAGAAAACGAAGTCAAAATTGCACTTCTTAGAAACTTGTTGGGCCCGGAAACTACTAAAATTTTATTTACTTTACCTGGAGCAGATAGTAAATCGTATGAAGGAGTTATAAACAGCATTGATGTTTACGTCAAGCCCAGGTCAAACCAAGTTTTCGATCGTTTCTTATTTAATAAAAGAAAGCAAGAGGACGGGGAGACTTTTGATCAGTATCTTACAGTATGTAGGCAGCTTATAGAGCCGTGCGGATATGAAAATACAAAGAATATAAAAGAGGAGCTATTAAGGGATAAAATTGTTCACGGGATAACAGACAAATCTACACAGGAAGCTTTATTACGAATTCAAGAATTAACTTTGCAGAGAGCAGCTGAAATTTGTAGGGCAAGCGAAGAAAGTAAAAAACAGGTAGCCAGTATGGATCAATCAAATGCTCACATAAACAAAGTCAAATACAGAGGAAACCATTTAAGACAGCATGTAGTGTCCAGAAACTCACAGGTACAGCAACAATTGGAATTTAACAACAGAAATAATCGAAATCAGTCAGCACCTAATGTGTCAGTCAGAGAGTCCGCTTATAAGTATCATCAGCAAAATAAAATTTTATGCAAATTCTGTAATTTACATCACAGACCGAGACAATGTCCAGCTTATGGCAAGATATGTAATGGTTGCGGGCAAGCAAATCATTTTGTTGTAGTTTGTCCAAAAAGAATAAATTTTGTAGAGAATGTCACAGCAGCAGAAGATTCAGAAAGTGAGGAAAATTTATATTTTTGTAATATGGCTTCGTTACAACAGAAAAGCAGTGAATGGATAGAAAATATAAGTATAGAAGGAAAAATAGTACAGTGCAGATTGGACACAGGTGCAGATGTCAGCATAATACCAGAGTCAGTTTTTCAGAATTTTAAAAATTCAGCATTAATAAGAAAGGTTCCCGCAGTTAAATTAGAAGGGTTTGAAGGGACTCGAATTGCACCAATTGGATGTGTAAATCTATTGTGTAAATATAAAAATAATGAAGCATATTTGGACTTTATGATTGTGAACTGTAAAACAGTGCTACTTGGAAATGAAGGTTGTACTAAACTAAATTTGGTGAAAAGACTATATAGTGTGAAACATAATGTTGAAGATGTGCAGAAATTCATTAATGTAAACAAGGATGTATTTTCTGGTATTGGTAGATTTGCAAATGTGACCTGTCAAATTCCAACTAAGGACATTGATATTGACATATGTCATCCATCTCAGAAAATTCCTTATTGTTTAAACAACTCTTTAAAAGCAGAATTAAATAGGCTAGAGCAAAATAATGCTATTATTAAAGTGTCGGAAATTGATAAAGTATCTTGTGTCTGTATAAATAAGTTAGTGATTGTGGAAAAACCAAATGGAAAACTCAGATTATGTCTTGACCCATATGATCTAAATAAATATGTAATTAGAAAACCTCAGCAGATGTTAACATTAGAGGACATAGCTACTAAAGTGAGTGGTAAAAGTATATTTACAGTAATAGATTTAAAAGAAGGATTTCATCACTGTAAACTATCAGAGGAGGCTTCATGGAAATGTTGTTTTGCAACGCCTTATGGAATCTACAGGTATTTAGTTTTGCCTTATGGTTTGAAAACTGCTCCTGAATTATTTCAAGAACAGGTTCAGAATTTATTCGGAGATATTGAAAATATAATAATATGGTTTGATGACTTGTTAGTTATGGGAAAAGATGAAAAAGAACATGAAAGTGTGTTGAAAAAAGTAATGGAGAGGGCACGAGAAGTTCATGCAGTTTTTAATAAGGAAAAAATTCAATATAAAAAGAAAACAGTTAAATATGTTGGTCAGATTATTTCTTCAGAAGGTATGAAATTAGACCCTGATAGGGTAGAAGCTCTTCTTAAATTAAAAAGACCTAAAAATAGTGAGGAATTACAAAGAATACTTGGATCATTTAATTATGTTAGGCGGTATGTCCCCAGAATGGCTGATTTAATGGCACCTCTATTTGGTTTATTAAAAAAAAATGTCAATTTTCAATGGTTAGATTCACATGAGAAAGCTTTTAATAAATTAAAAGAGGAAGTTAGTGGGTCTCCATCACTGGTTTGTTTCGATCCAAATAAACCTATTCTTCTTCAGTGTGATGCATCAAAATCAGGTCTAGGATGTTGTCTTTTTCAGGAAGGGAAATTAGTTGCTTGTGTATCTCGAACAATGAATAACTCAGAAATAAATTATAGTCAGACTGAAAAGGAACTACTTGCAGTGTATTTTGGTACAAAAAAAATTCATTGCTATATATATGGTAAAAGCATTGAGATTCACACTGATCACAAACCCCTAATTTCAAATGAATAAACATATAAATAAAATTGGTTCTGTTAGATTGCAAAGAATAAGGTTGAAATTACTTAGATATAATATTAAATTAGTGTATGTGCCAGGGAAAAAATTAATATTTGCTGATATGTTATCAAGAAACTATTTAAATGTTACTGAGAAAGACCCTGATATGTTTGAAATGGTTCATATGGTCTCTAAATACTTACCCATGAGTGTGGAAAGAAAA
The DNA here is from genome assembly GCA_944452665.1 of Stenoptilia bipunctidactyla. Classification (NCBI taxonomy): domain Eukaryota; kingdom Metazoa; phylum Arthropoda; class Insecta; order Lepidoptera; family Pterophoridae; genus Stenoptilia; species Stenoptilia bipunctidactyla. The sequence goes on from OX101745.1 coordinate 19,020,880, forward strand.
AATAATTTTCGTGTGGAAACAGCTAATGATAAATTGTTTTCTCAACTTATTAATTATATATATCAAGGTTGGCCGGATGAGAGTAAAGTTCCTAAAGATTGTAAAAATTTCTTTGGTTTAAGAGACAGATTGTATGTGGAGGCAGGGATTTTATTCCTAGACAATAAAATTGTTGTTCCCAATAGATTGAAAATGTATGTTTTAGAGTTGGTTCACCGAGGGCATGTAGGTACTTCTAAGTGTATTAGTAAAGCCAGAATGCTATTTTATTGGCCCAATATGACAACCGACATTGTTAATTATGTTAAAACGTGTGGTATCTGTGAAAAGTATCAGCCTAATAATTACAAAGAGAGAATGTTACCTCACAAAGTTCCTAGACAAAGATTTGAGAAAATTGGTATGGATATTTTAGATTTCGGAGGCAAATATTTCTTGGTAATTGTGGACTACTTTTCTCACTGGTTAGAGATTTTACCAATTACTGACAAAAGCTCTAAATCTATTATTAATGCTATGCAGGAAGTGTTTACTAGATTTGGATTTCCTTATCAAGTTATGGCTGACAATGTACCATTTCCATCTTTGGAATGTAAAAAATATTTCAACTCTAAAGATATTCAGTTGACCACTAGTTCGCCTCACCATCACAGAAGTAATGGCATGGCAGAAAAAGCAGTAGGGATCAGCAGAAAGATATTAAAAAAGGCTTTTGACTGTAATTCAGATTACAGAGATTATTTGTTCCATTACAATAATTCTCCACTAACCATGTATAATGTATCTCCAGCTCAAATATTGCATAGTAGAGTACTAAGATCAGAAATTCCAACTAATTCTGAAATGTTGAAACCTAAAATACAAAATGACATTTATGCTAAGTTATGTTTACACCAATCTTTTGTTAAAAATCAGTATGATAAATATTCTAGGAGGAAGGAGACTAATTTTAAAAAGGGGGATAATATTGTTATTAAAACTGATAATGATAAGTTCTGGCAAAAAGCTATTGTTATTGATAAAAGTAAGGAACCAAGATCTTATTTAGTTAAGCCTATGACTAATAATAATTCTCTGCGTAGAACCTCAGCTCATATGAGAAAATCTTATTCACCTAATAACTGTAATTGGGAATCACCTTCGGGCTGGTTATATTATGATCAAAACATTTGTTGTAGTAATGACAAAAATGTTCAGCCCATGAATAATTCATTCAATGTAAAAGATCCTGTAACAACTAGAAGTGGCAGAGTAATAAGGAGGCCTAACAGATACTTGTTTAATGTAACTCTATCTTAAGGAGGGAGGTGTTGGAGTTGGTAACACTAAGTTTAGATTATCTTTGGTTTTGGTATCTCGTTGTGTGAAAGCGGCTAAATAAAAGCTATAAGAAGATTTAGTGTTTTACTTAAATAAATAACATATAAAACAATTATTATACTCGTTCTTAATAATAACATTTAACAACCGTTAAGAGAGTAATTTTTTGTTGATTCAAAACCTTATCATTTGGGTAAAAACCAAAAAGAAGTAGCTTAAGTGAAGGCAGGAGAATAAATAATATCTTAATCGAAAAATCAACCACAATGAAGTTATAAAAACCACATCATCCTAGCAGAATTAATGGAAGCCATCCTGGAACATAATAAATAAGCAATGACGTTGTAATGTGTCGTTGCTATAATGAAGAGCGTGTGTTTGTTCTGATATTGCGGAGACGAAATAAATCTTGGAGAAAGCTTTATGAGCGAAGGAAGTTAGCTTAGGATTCGGATTTAGTTATGAGAGATTGCTGGTATTGAAGCTTTGCTAGTACAAGGTCATATAATCATATGGCCTGCGTTTGTCAATAATCATAATACAGGATGTCTCCAAAGAGAGTTAAAATTTTGAGAGTCGATAAAAAAAAGTAAGATATCTATAGGCAAAATGTTTGAAAACTATTTACGTACAATATTTTGAGAATTTATTTTTTTAAGAATTAAATCGTCTCATTGCAAAATTTCACGTGCATGGCATTAAATTAGGTGAATGGCAAAATTTCTAATTTCGCCTCGGAAAGTTGATTCCGTGATGGTTGTGCGATTCCGTAAAATATTTTCTTTTAAATGTTTCAATGAGTTCGGTTTGTTGTTGTAAACTTTAGATTTAAGATAAACACAAAATAAGGTCTTGATAAAAGTGGAGTTAATTTTTGCACCAACTGAAATACCTTTGTATGGATGCGGTTTTAGATCTTTATGCATAACATACTGCAAGAAATATAGGTAAACGGGAACTAAAAAATCTCTTTAACAAATCGAAAAATCAACCATAAAATAAAGTCAAAAAATTAATGGGAGCCATCCTGCAACATAATGATTAAGCAATGGTGGTGTAATGTGACGTCGTTGCAATAGTGAGGAGCGCGCGTGTTTGTTTTGATATTGCGGAGAGGAAATAAACCTAGGAGAAAGCTTTGTGAGTCTTCGGAAGTTAGCTTAGAACGTGGTGCAAGTTATGAGAGAATGCGTTAATGGCAGCTTTGCCGTTTTTGAAATATTACAGGAAAACTATTTGTTACTGGACTGGGTGCGAGAGAAAAACATTGATGATCCAGCTTCTTCCCATCCCGGGCAAACTGTAAAAGTCATCTAAGCGACAGAGGTTTTATTGGCGCATTTACGGGTGACAGGCTGATTCCCTATCACTGTAATAGTCTCTCTCTATTATAATAATACCTACAAATTTTTCAAAAGTATTCTGCCTATCACATAAGGAATTCAGGCGTGAAGTTATGTATGTGTGTTCTTATATTTCACCCTGTCCTAGGATCTGCAACGCCCTGAAGGTAGTTCATGGTTAGTAACATCAGGAAATCCTTATGCTCATCAGTTCTTTTTATTGTATCCCAAAAATAATATTACATTTTCTTTAATATTTTCGTAGGCTCGAATATGCATTATATGACGACCGGCTGGTGTAGCGGTAACATACATTGCCTTCCATGCCAGAGGTCCTGGGTTCGAATCCCGGCGGCGGCGGATATTTGTGTGATGAACACAGATATAAGCCGTCAAGTCATGGATGTTTATATGTTTATTTAAGTTTATTCTAATAAAAAATATATATTTTTTCAATATGTATGTGTATATATTTCTTAAGTACCTATATCAGTTATCTAGTATCCGTAACACAAGTTCTTTAAGAAACTTAATTTGGGCTAGATAATGTTGTGTGACAGTCAGAAATATTTATTTTATTTATTTATATGTATAAAATATTTTTTAAGCCGGATTTTTCACGTTTAATATATATTTAACGATTCATTTTGTCCATAAATATAAGTTAAATGTACTATAAAATTATCGAGATTTAATCTGGTCTATTTATATTTTGTTTTGTAGTCGCGCCGATCATCACTAACCTCTGACCCGTACACGCATTAGTGTGAAAACAGTCGATTTGTTTCCCGACCAATAATGTTCGGTGGATATTAGTAGCTGTAATAATGCATTATTGATGTACTTTACAGATTATATGGCCTTTGTGTGAGCTAATAGCTCGTGTCATGAAGGCCACGCTGGGTGGACTAGAAAACATTTGAATTGGTGTATAGAAATGACGTGGCATTGGAAATTTTTATACATCTACTGTTTCAGCCAACCTTACAACAGTAACAGCATAATTTCACGCCTGTATTTTCCGTATGTGGTAGGCAGAACACCAGAGGTAATAAAACCATCTGATTTCACGTTTGACAAATTTGGAGGCATTGTAATAGTGGAGGGAGACTATTGCAGTGACAGGGGGTCAGCCTATCGCCCACAAGAAAGCCTCCCATAACACCTCGGTCCCTTAACTGACTTTTACAGTATGCCCGGGAAGAGAAGCAGCTGGCACATTCTATGTTTTTCTTTCGCTCCCAGTCCAGCATTGTGAAATGGTGACCACAAATGGTGAGATTAATGATGCGTTGAACCTCAAACCTTTGTTCCCGTAATCTTACTGGCTGTTCCTTTCCTTTAACCGGCACGCTTTTACGTAGTTACTATGCCCAGTCCAGCATAGGAGCTGACACCGTACTTATACGACATGTCTGACAGATTACCTGCCGCGTAGAATTAGTGATGGTTAAAAACTCAAGGTTTACGACAAAATTTTTCATTTAATATTGTCTCATAATCATTTATATCTTTTAATATTTTATAAAATACTTTTTAACCGGACTTATCGGTATTTATTTAGCATTTTTTTTTTTTTTTTTTTATAAGTGGCTAAACCCGCGTTTGACCTCAATCTCACCTGATGGTAAGTGACGATGAGGTCGAAGATGAAAGCACACGGGTTTAGGAAGGAACTGGCTCTTTATACAATATTGCCGGAACACATTACCGCCGGAGCGGTAACATTTGGCGGCAGACTTTATATAAAGGGTGGTCGCTAGCCAGGCGGACCCAGAAGGGATCCTACCACCAAGCGAAACAAGCATGACCACTAAATGTAAAATATAACTATCCTCAATCAATCCGGGTAAAATTGCTTATGTAGTAACTAAGAACGTAGGCAGATTCCACTCAGATGTCTCTTATCCATTGATGAAACGACTTGTTTTCTATAAATAAAATCCACAGACAATCACACCAACTACATGGCCCGAAACTAAGCAGAGCTTGTGATATGGGATACCATGTAGCGAACTAGGGGGAACCTAGAATATAAATACACTAGCTTTATCCCGCAACTTCGTATGCGCTTAACTACCCTTCTCGTGGAAATTTCAGAAACTATACAACCAGACACCCACTGAAAGAACCTTTATTACTTTATTATTTTTATTATTTTTTATATTTTATTACTTATTCATGCACTCAAGGAATAAGTTTTTTTCATACAAACTAAAAATCATATATTTTCCGTGCCCGTGGGAATTTTGGGATTTTTTTTTGTAGCACAACCAGTCCCTCTTTAAAGAACCTTCATGCCAAGTATCACATCCGTACACTCAAGGAATAAGATTTTTCAAACAAACTAAAAAGTCCAACCCCTTCCCGTGGGAATTTCGGGAACTCCTTCCATAATACAAACAGACACTTATTGAGGAACCTTTATATCAAGTATCACATCCGTGCACTCAAGGAATGGGATTTTTTCATACAAACTAAAACATCATATATTTCCCGTTCCCGTGGGAATTACGGGAATTCCTTTCATAACACAACCAGACACATATTGAAAAACCTATACACCAAGTTTCACATCGGTGCACTCAAGGAATAAGATTTTTCATACAAACTAAAAAGTCCTATATTTCCCGTTCCCGTGGGAATTTCAGGAATTCTTTCCTTAGTGCACCCCTCCATCCCCTAAAGAATGTATGTTCCAAATTTCATCTCTCTACGTCCAGTAGTTACGGCTGTACGTTGTCTGTCAGTCACTCAGTCACTCAGTACCTCAGTCACTCAGTCAGTAACGGAACAGTTTTATATATATTGATAAATAGATGCCAGCTCCTCCTATTCCCGGGCAAACTGTAAAAGTCAGTGTAATGAGCCCATTGCAGGGCTATGAGTCTCTTCTCTGGGTGACGAGGAGGTTTAGGCCGTAATCCACCAAGCTGGCCCAGTGCTGGTCGGTGGATGTCAGATATTTCAGGGTGCCGAAATGGCTTCTGACAAACCCTAACGACTACTGTATACAAGTATACAGCACCCGGGACCGACTGCTTAACGTTCCCTCCGGAGCACGGAAGTCGTCGTGAGAAATGAATGTTCGGCGGTCACCAATCCTAATACCGGCCGCACCGAGCGCGCTAATCCTGCGATATCGTTTGATATGCACAGTATGGGGGTAGACTATTGCAGTGACGGGCAGGGTGATAGCCTATCGCCCACAAAAACCTCCAATAAAACCTCTGTCTCTTAACTAACTTAAACTATGTATTTCCTTTGCTCTTCGTCCAGCAAGGAAGAATTATACTATCCTCAACATACTTATAAATAGGTCGAATCAGTTTTCCATCTCGTTAAATTACAGATGTTCACGCCTACCTTGCAAACTTGCCTCTCGCCTCTTAATCACCCACGTTTAAACCACCCACGTGATGAGTTCTCATCAAATTACCGTATATCAACTGATCGCTCGAAATAGATAATTTTAATTATATATAATAAAAATTACTATTAATTTATTAATAGTAATTTTTAATACAATTAGAAATTACTAAAGCTATAGATAAAATTAAGAAAGACATAATGAAGGAAACCGCTACCTTAATTAAAGAAAATTATAATAGAAAAGAAGAGATTAATCAAATTAATAATAAAATAGAAAAACTTACATATGAAAATAAAAATTAATTAAGGAATTACAGGAAATTAAAGACAAGTCAAATCATAACTCTTCTATAATATCATCAAAATCAACAACTACAGTAGAAAGTAACTGCAGAAAATTTGTACTTTACGGATTACCTGATATTTTTAGAGAAAACGAAAACGAACTATCTTATAGGGTAACGGAAACAATTGGAAATATTTTACAAATAGACCTAACAGGCTACATCGAGGACATATATAGGATTGGAAAATTTAAAAATACCTACAATCGACCTATTGTGATAGAATTGCTAAGCAAAAGAATAACCAAATACATATTAAATAATTCTTCTTACTTTCAAGGCACCAAGTTATCTATAACAGAGTTTTTGGATAGAGACGCTCAACTACAACGGCAAAAAATGCGTGAAGAGATGATCAAAGCTCGCAAGCAAGGACTTCACGCAGTCATTCACAATAACCAACTGTTCATAGAAGGAAAACCAAATAGATTGAGAAAAGAACCACAAAGAAACACTACAACTGCTGTGAAAGATCAAACCAACGACCACCCTACCAGCAATATAAATATAAATAACCAATCATACTATCAACCTAGCCAACACAGAAACCAAACAAAAAATTCCTTTCGAAAAAACACTCTTTAAAGTTGTCTATCAAAATTTTCAAAGCATCTTTAATAAACAGCATTTAATAGAAAGTTTCTTAACAGAAACCCCAACTTGTCAAGCTCTATGTGTAACTGAATCTTGGCTGACTAAAACTAAACTAGATTTAATAAAATTTGACGGTTATAAAACTGCAGCATCCTATTGCCGAGAAACGAGGCCTGGCGGAGGTGTTTGTATTTTCCTGCGTGAAGATATAGAAAGTAAAGAAATTCACGAAATAGCTGATTTGTCAATTGAATATGTTCTAGAAGCGTGTGCTACTTACTTGATTAAAGAAAATATTTTGTTAGTATCATTATATTGGAATGCACGGGAGGAAAATTCTTTCTATGACTGCTTAACATTAATACTAAAATATATATATAAAAAATACTCTAAGTCAAAGGTAATCATTGGAGGTGATTTTAACACCAATATTTTAAAAAATAATCAAAAATCAATTAAACTTTTAGAACTTATGTGTGAACATAAATTTGTACAACACATTAAACAACCAACTCATATAACCGAAACTTCCTCAACATGTCTCGACTTAATTTTTTCAAATTTTACAGATAACATCCACACAGTAGTTGAAGATTTAGGATTCACAAACCATTTAGCACCAATTTTAATATTAAAATTACTACATTGTAATAAAAAAATTAAATGGCACACTATCAAAAGACTTTACAATCAAACCAATATTGAACTTTTTAAATCAGAAATTAGTCAGATAGATTGGAAAAATATATTAACAGAGGATAAAAATACAAACGAAAATTATAACACATTTCATGAAATAATATTAAGTACATTAAACAAACATATACCGAAACAAAACATAAATTTAAAATCAAATTTTAAAAAATATTGGTTGTCAGCCGGCATAAAAACATCGTGTAAAAATAAACGATTATTGAAAACATTTATATTAAATAATAACAATAAAATACTTTACCAACATTATAAAAAATATACTAAATTACTGAAACAAGTAGTTCTTGCATCAAAAAGAAAAAATTATGAAAATAGAATAAAAAATTCTAGCAATGTAATAAAAACAATGTGGAAAATAATAAATGAACGTACAAACAAAACAAATTTAAAAGAAAAAGATAATATTAAAATCAAAATAAACAACACTTTATTAACGGAACCTAAACGCATAGCAAATGTATTCAACAATTTTTTCGCGTCTATAGGCGAGGAGTGCTCCCCCGCACATGCAGCGCCCCCGCGCGGCCGACAAGTGCTGATCCCCACGGAGAACTCCCTTTACTTAGGCCCTGTTCAGTACGCGGAAGTTTATAAAATACTGAAAAATTTGAAAAATAAGAAAAGTCACGGTGTTGATGAAATACCACCCTTTTTGGTTAAACAATGTGCAGAACAACTTACATTGCCATATTGCCTCTTAATAAATCAATCGTTTAGTGAAGGTATTTTTCCTGACAAACTAAAAATAGCCCTTATAAAACCAATACATAAGAAAAATAAAAAAACGGACCCAAATAACTTTCGCCCTATTGCTCTTCTGCCCACTGATGCTAAAATATTTGAAAAAGCTATGTATGCCCGTGTCTACAGCTTCTGCGAAAAATATAAGATCTTTGACGATTCCCAAAACGGTTTTAGGAAACAACATTCAACTAGTTTGGCAGTCTATAAATATATTCAAGAAGCTTTAAACATAATAAATAACAAAGACTATGCAATAGGTATCCTACTTGATATGACAAAAGCGTATGACAAAGTTCAATATAATATACTGCTTAATAAATTGTATAGCATAGGCGTTCGAGGCACCGCTCACCAGTGGTTTAAATCGTACCTGACAAATAGACAACAATATACAGAAATAGAACATTTTAATTATTTGACCGGTGAAATTCAAAATGTTAGATCTAACAGTAAAATGATAAACGCGTCTATTCCCCAAGGTAGCGTACTGGGTTGCTTACTTTTTCTTATTTATATAAATGACCTTCCAAAAATCGTTAATACCCCATGCATTTTATTCGCGGATGACATATCTTTGCTTGTTCCATGTAAAACTTTATTAGACGTAACGGACATACTAAATACTACTTTTGACAAAATAGATACATGGCTTCTTGACCACAACTTAAATATAAATTTTAATAAAACTAATATAATGACATTCCACCCTTATCAAAAAAAACATATTGACATTGATTTTAAATATAATAATATAAAAATTAACCAAGTAAATGAGTTTAACCTTTTAGGAATTGACATCGATTCTCACGTTAATTGGAAATATCATGTAAATAAAACAAGATTAAAATTAGCGAAATTCGCATATGCACTCAGAGAAATTAAAAAAACAACTAATTTTAAAACGGCTCTTACCACTTACTACGCTTATGCACATTCCTGGCTAAACTACGGAATTGTCTTATGGGGAAATTCTGTCGAAGTCTCTTGCGTTTTTATAGCACAAAAAAGACTTGTAAGAATTTTGGCTAATATTCAGAATGATGAAACCTGTAAACCTTTCTTCAAAAATTACAAAATTCTCAGCCTACCATGCATTTACATACTTGAAGCATGCAAATTCGTCCGAAAACATCCCGAACTGTATAAAAAGCGCGACGAAGCGGAAAGTAAATACACCCTTAGACCCTCCCGGAAAAATAAATTATTACAACCAATGTCCCATTTAAAAATACATTCATCTGGTCCTCTATCTATGACTATAAAACTATTTAATCATTTACCGGAATATATCAAACATGAAACCAATGACAAAAGATTCACGCTCTTACTAAAACAACTCCTAATAAAAAAATGTTATTACACGACCAATGAATACCTAAATGACAAATTTAAATGAATTAGACACAAATGTATAAGTTAATTGACGAATAAATTTTATATCTAAACAATATATCTAATTTAAAATGACTACAAATGTCCTCTCCCGCATTGCAATACCTAAATTAGGTGCATAATTTTACTTATTATTATTGTAAATCAAATATTATTATAAACTGCCACCTGTAAAATTATGTTTGCAATAAAGTATTGAGTATTGAGTATTGAGTATAGATCAGGGTTGAATGTTCGCAGAAACTCGAAACTTGATATTTACTAAACATTAATAGTTTTGGACCTGTGAAGGCTTGACGCGTGACGTAATTCGTTGAGTTTTCACCAACAGCGTGAGAATTCCCGGGTTCGAGTCGTATCCAGCTAAGGAAACCAACTTTTTTTAACTGGTTTGGGTGTATACTAAAGTTTCTGGACCGTTTTGAGGTCTCTATACGATATCTACAGTAATTCAACTTGGTCGCATCTTTGAAATAAATGCCTACAGCTCCGCAGTCCGTTCACATGTGATAGGATGCCCGCCATCAGCGTTTAAATTACATTTGCCTACTTTGTATTAACTTCCATTTTGTTTTGTGATTGCAAATAACCTTTTTTTATAAAAACAAATAAAATACTTTGTAAATTGAATAGGAAGTATTCAAGAAAATGTTTATCAAACTGGTCTTATAAATTAGCGTCCGAAAAATACTTGCGCCTCGACTGAGAGGTACGAAAAGATGTATTATTAAATTTTAAAGTATAACAGCCGTAAAGCTTAATTAATAATTGTTTCGGCATGCAGACATTCAAGACTCGCGCATGCCGAGATCGAGTCGCGTAGGTATAGCTCGTATTTCGTCCGTTTGTATGTCGTTGAATTACTGAAGATGTCTGTACCGTGCCATAGGGTGGTCGTTGCATAATATTTATTCTCACGTAGGTCCAAATTTAAAAAAAATATTCAAGCAAGGTTTTTTAGTCATACAGACGTGTTCTACAGATACGTTTATACAAGAAAGAATAACAGCTAAGATACAAAAAGTATTTGCAATGGTCGTGAAAGTATTTCACCCTTATGGTTGAAACGAAACATGTTAAAAATCATAATCTAAATATAATATTTTTGACAGAGCCTTAAATTGAAGCCTCCCTTATCTACTCCTCCCAGTCCCGCCTCAGCCGACGTCTCTCTGTCTGAAACCGGATGCACACGGTGGGATTTATGCGTCCGTCTCGACACGAGCTTCCCACCCGTGACGGATAGATGTCGCCACTGCCTGTCAGTTCTGACAGCTCCGGGATTTATAGTCTGTCGGTGCGTTTGCGAGATTATGGCGGGAATTTTTGATTGTGCTTATGTTTGTAGTTCGATTTGAATTGATTGTACGCATCAGCAATCGGTACCTACCTAGTAATATTATGAGGATAGGACGTTTGTCTTCCATGCCACCTGATGGAAAGTGCGCATGAATACTATGGTGGTACACGTCCATCCACGAGAAACCTATTCACTAGACACTTAAAAGTAACAGGACTGTAGTCAGGAAAACCAGACGCAGGCACCACCTTGGCAATCCCGTACCAAAAAGAAACTATCGAAGCATTTTTGTTTCATTAATAGTAAACACCCAAACCTGATCTAGGCTAGTAAACTGGCCTGGCTGGGAATCGAAATCATGACCCCTCAAGCCACAGCCTTACTTTCGTCCAATACACCACGGAGGCCATCTAACCTATAGAATACGACTGAAAAGTCAATTATACAGGGTGATTGGTGGGTCACTTTTGAAATTCAAGGACTTGATAGTTTGAGATCATACATGAAGTGAAAAATTAAGTAGGTATCTACTTTTAAGCTATTGCATAGCTTCTATCGCGGGCCTTGAGCGTGGGGACCGAATCCAGAAATTCCGTAACGAAAAAAACCTAACACCACCCACTCCGACCGGCACAGCGGTGATACTTTGATTTCATAACTTTACATGCGGGGTTTAATAAAATATTAAGCGCCATCTACTAGGAACTTGTGAAACTTCATATTAGATCAAACATTACTGCATTAATAAAATAAATAAATAATTATAATTGCATAAGTTGATAAAAATGCTATGCAATGCTATTTGGCAGTCTCCGAGTGCCACACGTCTTTTTTTACATAATAATGATCAGAATCGATTATAGAGTGCTCTCCTTCAGTTTCTAAAATTTGTCACCAGGCACCCTGAAGTTACTTTTCTACGCTTTTTTACGAAATAGAGCCAAATAAAAACATACGAATTTCTTCCTCTCCGAGACGCATAAATTAACATAGACCAACTAGCTCCATAAGACCCTCTCATACATTTCTCTTAACCACCCGTTAACCGAGGATTTAAAAGTTAATCTCTATTTAAACACCGTCGATCACTGTCGGGCGCGGCTTGCTTTGCTGAAAAATGTACTTGGAATTTTATTATTCGCCTCTTTCGTGGATTTATTTTGCTACGGCGGTGCAGCTTTGTGGTACCTATCGAGTTTTTTTGTTTGAAAAATTTGGTGTAGTTTTCTGTGTTTTTAAATTTTGTTGGATTTGAGGAAGAAAGGAGGGTTTTTGGTTTGCAAGTGCAATAGGAAATACATTTAAGTAACGTATTCTTTTTTAACGATAACCAAACTCTAGTTTCGCTTCAGTCTTACTTGTTGGTCGATTGAGATGAGGTTAAAGATGTCAGCACACGTGTTGCACGAATGCAGAGCATTAAAAAACCGACTTCACGTCAAAACTTTGGCTGAGTTGAGAGTGTCATCAACGTAAACATTCTCCAAAATCATACATCTTTTTTCTAAAGTTTAAAATTTACAATGAAGTACTAAACCGATTTCGATGACATTTAAATGGGACCAATTATGAGGTATCCTCTATCATATGAAACAACAATTTTCAAAATCAATTCATAATTGTCCGAAATATCGTGTAACAAAGACACAAAAAAAAACATACAGACGAATTGAGAACCTCCTCCTTTTTTGGAAGTCGGTTGAAAAAGGGACTGGCTCTGAAAAAAACATTGTCAGATATTTGTGATAATGTGTGGTGATATTTCGCGATAGAGTTTGAATAAATAGAATTGTAAAAAGATATCAGCTACCTTATTCCGAAGAGTAGGTCTCTCTTTCAATTATTACGACTAACCAAATCACCTACCTAGGGTTCTACTTTCATATCGTTTTTTTAAAGCCGAAGAAGTAGTAGTAGATAATACTAAGACATTGGTGGACACTGGCCGATCATTATCTTCATGAGCCGAGAGACGCACACTTCTGGACGGAGGCCTCCCCCAGGATTCTTCATGTCGCCCGGACCTGTGTCGCCCTCATCCAGCGTTCGACGTTCACAAAGTGTATAAGCATACCTACTGTGAATAAATTGTATTTATTTTCATTTTCCTATTACTAAGATATTAAAAGCTATGTAATTTTTTTATGTGAATACTATGCATTCACATAAAAAATTTAGTAGCATTTTTATAAAAGAATGCAAACATATTTCCATGCAAGGGTTCTACCAGCGACGGTAGCTATAGAAAACTTTCTACGACTAGATTATTTCACCAACATTTACCTTTCAAATGTATTGTTTTTGTCACACGGGTCATGAGTTCAATAAGTTATTCATGTGAACCCGCCCTAACCGGGACGAACTGTGTCGTCGCGTGTGGAACAGGCCTATGGAGTTTTGTTTGTTATGTCGAGTTTTTGTGATAGTTGTTTTCATTTTGTAGTTTAAAATAACTCTAGCTTGTTGATGCTTTCATTTATAGTCTAGAAAAGTTTAACAGAACTATTATGTCTGCTCATTTTCAATTACACAAACAAAAAAATGCTCATTAGGCTGCAAACTGGACGGCAGCGACAGCGGCGCGGGCAGAGGCGCGGGGAATCTGGGCCGTTCTCTACGCCAGCGGGCGCTCGAGCGATTTGTCGCGGTTTCATATAATCTCAATACTTTTTATCGTGTCGCGAAAATCGCTGCACGCGCCGCTTTAAGCATTGAAGATTATGAATGTTGCTAACTTTACCCACTAATAATAGATGCTAGTGAAAAAGAAAAGTTTAACACGTTAACTGAACCTTTCATAAATTTTGCAAATCGCCCTGTGCTTAATAAAAACCGTTTTCATGCTTTACTTGATTTACACTTCCTCCCTTTTTTAAAAACAGGTTCGCTAGGTCTTAAATATTACGTTCTTACTCACTTAAACTGGCGTGAACCGTAAAAGAAATACCGGTTTTCCAACGCTATCATTACCGGTTTTCTCCAGGTTACCTACGTTTGATTAATGACCTGCTGAATGGCGCTCGGTGTATCTTATACGAATTTATTGGGTCTTAGTCACCCGCGGGCGTTGAGGGGTTAAGAATTCATAACAAGGAAAACTTGTTATTATTGTGTTAGCGTAATAGGGTGTGTGTTTGTGTGTGTTTGGGTGTTGCAATGAAAGCAGTAAAATCAGCGACTTCTTCTCATTACCTTGCATAGCGGGAAATCGAATTTTGCCGAATCTTATTTTAAAAAACCTCAACAGATATAACAAATACAAACAAAAAAAACAAATGGGGACTGGGGACAAATTTTAGATATTGAAGGAGAGCACTCTGAACTCGATACTGATCATAAGTTATGTAATAAAAGTGGGAACTTAAGTTTTCGCCAGAATTCCCTATAAATAAATAAAGAGACATACTACACTTTTCCCGACCCGCCGCCTCAGTCAACACGCACACAGCAGTACATAAGCGTAATACAATGTATCTATTGTATTACGCTTATGTAACCACGCGTTGCGTTATGAATTCATTAACGGTTAAGTTTACTCAGTAAATCATTTTTTTTTCTCTTCGTTTATGATCTCAACTATCACGTCCTCGAATTTCTAAAGTCACTCACCAGTCTCTTTAAATTTATATTGTAATAAAAAATACGTATTTATTTAATATCTTAAGTGTATCAGTAATCTAGTACCTATCTATAACACAAGTTCTTTATGAAACTTAATTTGGGCTAGATAATGTTATGGAGTGTCAGAAATATTTATTTATTATTATCGTGTTCAACCGAACAAAAAATATCCTTCAGCTTTCTTATATGAATAGAAAATACCTTTTAACCCCTCGTGACCTTTTAACCCCTCGTATAACCCCTCGTGTGGTCTGTAAAGTCACCGAATCTTCGAGTTTTAAACAAATGCATTCTAGCCAGTCGCTTTAATATCCTACGAGAAGTAAATTAGAGAAAGTTTGTGAGAATGTATAGATTGATGGATAGATGTTTGTTTGTTACTGTTTCGCAGTGTAACTGCTTCACAAACTGGGTTGAAATTTCGCGCACAGTTCGTGAAAGTTTGAGCAAGGAATTGCTGTATTTTTGTTATTCTGTTACACCAAAATGGCAGGGATGACTTGTGGAATTCCTAGAATTCCACCAATTATGAAAATTGTAAGGAACTGATTTGAATTTGATTGTGACCACCGTTCATGTAAAACTGTTATATGTTTGATAAAGTGCTAGTTCCTTGTTTATACCGTATGCTGGTCATCTCTGCACTCATCTTTACTTGCTATCAGGCAGACTGAAATTTTGTGCATCACAGTGAGATTTAGGCGGAGACACCAAAAAAATTATGTGGAGTAAATGGTACGTTTATGCACAATATACAAATTTATGGCAATTTTTCTCTTTGTAATCATATTAACGTCGCATATCCATTAAAGGGTTATGGAATCTGAGTTTATTTTTTTCTTGTACTCTAGCGTATTTCTGGGATTTTTGAGTGATGAAATCAATCTCAACTTGATGGGGAATCATGTCCTCTGTGACCCCTGCCTGGGACTTGCCATTAGATGAGATTGAGGTCAAATGAGAGTTTGGTAGCCGATTAAAATATAATCGTACTTTGAAATAAAAAATCGCAGGATATCTACAGTTTTCGCATATAAATTCCCGTGGGTCAATTTCGGATTACACAGGGCAAAGCCGCGTGTTGTGGCTAGTCGGCCACAAAACCTATAAGTATGTTATCAGTAGAAATTCATTAACCTAATATCAACACTGAAACTCAATATAATGCTATCGCGGCAAGTAAATTACCAATTATTACATAAAAGCAATTTATGGGCCATTATTATTTTTACTGCCCGTTCGGTTTATTTGAATTAGGTGGTGTTTTATGGAAATGTGAATTAAATGTTGCAATAATAATATATTCGGTATTTTTTTGGTTAGGCTAAGCCCGAATCGATATTTATTTATTTATTGGAGAAAAAACAGATATTTACAATATGGTTAGTAAAATAAAAATGAAATTTAAATCTAGTGTTAGTGAATTGTAAAATCCTTAATATTCTCACTAGGTAAACATAGAATCAATACATAATGAGGACTAAACTTTTGGATAAAAAATATATAAAAATTACAAAATTAAAGAAACAAAAAAAAATTAAATATCAATTACAAAATCAAATAATAATTAATAAATTACTAAACATTAAAAAAATAAATATTAAATCAGATGAAATAAATTATAAAAAATATATATGTGTTTAGGTAGGTAATAAGAACCGACTTCAAGATTATGTATGTAATTGTGTTATTGAAAGACCGAATGAATACCGCTCGGGGTCAAAAAGTCGCGTTAGAATGTAAAATATACAATTATACTAGGTGTTCTTTTTGATTGCTTCCATGCTGGACTGGGACAAAAAAAAACAAAGAATGTGCCAGCTGATATTGTCTTAAGTTTTCGCGATTCATACTATTAAATAAAAAGTGTTTTATTTAATGTGCCAGCTGCTCCTCTTCCCTGGCATACTGTAAAAGTCAGTTAAGGGTTTAAAGGCGTTTTTGTGGGCGATAGGCTGACCCCCTGTCATAACAATAGTCTCTCTCCATCTTTATAATACCTCCAAATTTGTCAAACGTGACACCAGATGGTTTTTTTTTTTTTTTCATAAGTGACTAAACCCGCGTTTGACCTCAATCTCACCAGATGGTAAGTGACGATGAGGTCGAAGATGAAGGCACACGGGTTTAGGAAGGAACTGGCTCTTTATAAAATATTGCCGGAACACATTACCGCCGGAGCGGTAACATTTGGCGGCAGACTTTATATAAAGGGTGGTCGCTAGCCAGGCGGACCCAGAAGGGATCCTACCACCAAGAATTATTTTGTATGAAAACAAAAAAGAAATGAAAAATTATTTATATGTTATTTGATTCCATTACATGATTAATAACCTAGAGTTATGGGATGTCAAAAGGAACACCTTGTATAATTATTCGCGAAAAAAAAGATTGTTTGTTATTTGTTACCTATGTCATTGATATGATTGTTTTTGACGCTTAATGGACGCTACCTGGTACCATTGCGAAATTCCTAATCAATATCAATAAAATTGACGACCACTTTGGCGATGAGGTAAAGCTATCTGCCTCAGACGCTAGTGGTTGCGGGTTCGATTCCCGCACGGAACAAGAAAAAAAAAATGTTCCGTGTCTGGGTGTTTATCTATTTATGTATTTATATTCTAGGTTCTCCCCTAGTTCACTACATGGTATCCCATTACACAAGCTATGCTTACTTTGGGGCCATGTAGTTGGTGTGATTGTCTGGGGATTTTATTTATTTATTATTATTTATTAAATAATAATTCTGAATTTTCCGACATACAATAAGCTTTATTGATAGTTACACAAAATTTCTCTTAGCTTTAATCTCCCTATGTCCATAAACTACAGCTGACGCGCCTCCGATGAAACGCTAAGTATACATACTGAAGTGGGTAAGGACTCTCATAAACGTCTACTTAAATCTATTAAGATGTTTTATGCTACCGCAGAATCGAGTAACCTCGAGATTGTTTAGTTTACGCAGGCGCCTAATTTATACAGGGTGACTGGTGACAAACTTTAGATACTGTAGGAGAGCACTCAGTACTCGATTCTGGTCATAATTTTAATATATAAAACTGTTCCGTTACTGTTAAATAAAACACTTTTTAACCGGATATATCGCGTATATTTACATTGTAAATTTTGACTCGACGTTTCGGTGTCTTTGCAGACCCCGTGGTCACGAGCGAATGAGGTGTCAAGCGTCGGATTGATAGATGGAAAAAGTTATCATCATCTCCATCTGTTTCTCAGTCTCCGAGCGTAGCGTAATTCAAGTAATATTGTCTCAATTCAGAATTGAGACAATATTACTTGACTTAAGACAATATTATGTTCCGTTACTGACTGAATGACTGACAGACAACGTACAGCCAAAGAAATTTGGTACATACATTCCTTAGGGGGTGAAAACGTCCACTAAGGAAGGAATTCTCGAAATTCCTACGGGAACGGAAAATATAGGACTTTTTAGTTTGTATGAAAAATCTTATTCCTTGAGTTCATCGATGTGAAACTTGGCAAAAAGGTTCTGCAATGGGTGTTTGGTTGAAATATGGAAGGAATTGCCGATATACTGATGGCAACTGGAAATATAGTCCTATTTAGTTTATGTGCGTACGAAGTCGCGGGAATGTGCTCGTTATGTAAAAAGAAGGCAAAAGTAGGTTTTTCACTAAAATTTTCTATAAATAAATACAGTTTTGTTACTATGTACTTTACTTACGTCTGAGTCAATCGCGGCACGTGACCTGGCACGCGGATCGCTGCCAATGCTAGTTAAACCATGTGTTGCGTAATCAATTGTTTAAGTTTCGGTTAAGTTTACTCAGTAAATAACAAATATTTATTTTATTTTTTCTTTTCATGTATGATCTCAAACTATCACTTCTTTGAATTTCAAAAGTGACCCACCAGTCACCCTGTATATAAATTGCAAGGTTTCGCCTGTTTCTATTTGATTAATTGCAAAGTGCTACGAGGATAACTTAGAGCCCATATTTTTTGATAAATACTACCTTATTATTATTTTATTATTGTTATTTATTTCTTAAGAGTTTGGTATAATATGCAATTATTTAATTTTTAAATCGGACTGGTAGTTTCTGAAATAAATGAATATAAACAAACAAACGAAGAAATCTTTCCTCTTTATTATTTAGTTTTAATACCATGAAATACTAATGCTTGAACACCTTTACATGGAAATTACGTGTAATATTGGGCCTAATACGATGTTTTTAGCTGCGTAGCGTCACCTTAGACCCTGCCGTATAAGAGCGTGCCGTTATACGACATACTTTTCTATAATGAACCATGATGGAGATAATTTTAAGAGCTAATATGAAGTGCTGAGCGGTGCGCCGTGCACGACGCTGTGGAACGGTGCGACGTCGCGCCACACGCCGTGCCATGGCATGGCGCCGTTGCCGTGGCACGGCGCGGCGCCGTAGAGATGGATCCACGCCCTAAGTGTATCGTAAAAGGCGACTCATCAAAGTGACGTCCGCTGTATGGACGTACCCATTCAGGCTTCATTTACAAGTGAACAGCCTTCATGAAAAATGTGCCGCCAAATATTACATCAACCGTCATGACAGTGATGAGTTTTTTAAATACTAAATCGATAAATAAAAGCATGAAGACCATACAAAAAGAGCACGAAATTTCTACAAGGTTACCAGCGAATCGGAAAAACCGCACGATTTTAGTAGTGTTATACAAAATCAATATAATTTTGTTGTTTAATTACCGAGGGTACACCGACCGTCTCGGAATGCGGGTAGTTGTGATTTACTTGCGGCACAATCAGTGGTTGTGGGCCACCGCAGTTCAAGCTGTTGATGGATTTATTACTAGGACTAGACTGATAAATAGTATTTCGATGGTGTAATACAAAAATTGGATTATGGGTATTGTAAGTAATACTACCCATATTAAATTTAAATCAAAATTACCCCTTAGGGTGAAAACCCGATATACAGGGTGAATTTAAATAAGCGTATCACTTCTTGTCGTAAATCAGATGATGTTGGGATCGATGTAGAGAGGTTGCCTGCAAGAGTTGATGGGTTAATTCAAATCAATCCTGTATAATTTTAGTTGACCAGTTCATTAAATATTCACCGACCAGCACTGGGCCAGGTTGGTGGCTTACGGTCTAAACCTCGTCGTTATCCAGAGGACTGATAGCCTTGCAGTGGGCTTATTATAAAAAGTTGTGAAACAACTTTCGGTTTTTGTGAAGCATTTGTTAATTATTCAGTATTTCATTTTCGTCAATGGAAACCTTCAAAATGATCAAGAAGTTGTAAGTATATGGTGAAACTTTTACCGAAATTTTTCGCTCGATTTTTTGCTGTCTTACTTACTTAATTATTCACGTTGAAATTAACTTTCTGATAAAGTTAAGCTTTCCTTTATCAACAGAGACAAAGTTTACAGATTATGCAAAATTTCATCCTTCGCCCTTTGAAGGACAAATGTTTGTACTTATTATTATCCCCATTACAGATGCAAAGGGCGTGCAAGTCTTAAGTCACAGTGTAGTATTTAGGGCTTATGATATTCAAATAAAATGACTTTTAGGGACGTATGGAATGTTTAAATGGGACCCTTAGCTTATAATACATTAATACAAAATAATTAAAGCCAATTCTTATGCTGAAATCAATAATTTTTGTGATCGGATAAAATCGTGTTCAGTCATACATTTTTTTCATACAGACCCCGTGGTCTCATTGTGGTTTTGCATTGCAATGCCTCAAAAAATTCTTATGAGATCAAAGTTATAAGGGTAAAACCGCGAAACGCTGCTAGCTATTTTAGAACCTTACCTCACGCTTGTGAGAGAAATAGATAGTACATATAATTAAGCTATCGAATTTACTTAAGTTTTATGTTCACGGCCGTTACCATTGGCCCTGCGGTCATGATACAACTGGAAACCATAGTATACACTACGTCGCGATGAAGGTGCGCAGAGTTGTTACAACGTCCATTGTATTCTGTAGAGTTCAACATCCTTGGAGTTGTTACAACGAGTAAGGCTGCAAACTGGACGGTGCAGCGACAGTAGCGCGGGTTCGGCGATTTCCGCAACACGCAACACGATAGAACACGATAGAAAGTATTGAGTTTGTATGAAACCGCGACAAATCGCTCTCTCGTCAGCTGGCGTCGAGAACGTCCCAGATTCCCCGCGTCGCTGCCCGCGCAGCTGTCACTCTCGCTGTCGCTGCCGTCCAGTTTGCAGCCTAAGAAACGCGACGAGAATTTCGTGATGGAGCCCTTGGGTTTAAGCTCTTCAGAGCTCTTAGCTCATCGTTATTTATCAGTATTCGAGATGAGCCTGGCTTACGGACACATCAGCTTTTTTTTTGTTATAGTAAAATAGTAATCGTTAAAAGGTAGTTGCATGAGCTATTTTGGGGATTTTGATTCGTAGTTTTGACTTCGTACTTATCGATACTAAAATAATAAAGAATTTTGTTTGTTTAATTGAACACGCTAATCTCGAAACTCAGTGTCAACAGGCTTTAGGAGTTTTGTTGAAACTTCGCACATTCATACAGTCACGTCTAATAAGATGTTCACATTTTCATTAGAATTCGAACCTTGTTACAAGCGAATAAGTTGCGAAGTGTGTACATCTTAATACACGTGACTGTACACCTGACATAAAGTTACTACATTATTCCACCATATTCCAACGGAATCTGAATTTACACGATTGTAAACAGAAAATTCATCGTGGCAACGTGGTTACTGTGTGTATCATACGATATCACAGGTTAAGCAACGTTCGGCGCGAAAAAATGAAATATATTCGTTTTTTTTTTTAATTATTTTTTAAAAACTACTGTCCCGATTTAAAACATCTCTTACATGGTTAATAATCAACGAATGCAGAGCATTAAAAAAACCGACTTCACGCCAAAACTTTGGCTGAGTTGAGAATGTCATCAACGTAAACATTCTCCGAAATCATACATATTTTTTCAAAAATTTGAAATTTTCAAGGACGTAGCTAACCGATTTCGACGAAATTTATATGGGACTATGAAGTATCCTCTATGATATGAAACAACAATTTTCAAAATCAATTCATAATTATCGGAAATATCGTGTAACAAAGACACAAAAAAAACATACAGACGAATTGAGAACCTCCTCCTTTTTTGGAAGACGGTTGAAAAGAGAAGTACATAACAGAGACTTTATTGCATAAAAAAATCCTACAGTTATCATTATTTTAAGCGAGTAAACCCACGGGATACATCTAAGCCTAAATTAACCTAGTAATATCGCATTGTCCGCTTAGCTATATTTAGTCGCTGAATAATGCATGCGCTTAGAGCTTCTACGCTATCGATTTACCTAAATAAATAATGTTTTAGCTTCAAATGGCTTTTGTGAGTTGATCTGGAACTGTCAAATATGACAGTTGTTGACGTGCGGTTTTGGGTTACTTGGAGCAGCTTTTTGTTAATGGCCAGTATTGATGTGGTAAGGAAATGGAAGGATATGTATTATTAGGATACAACTTAGTTTAGCTGTGTGGTCTTGCTTTGGGTCGTAGTGTAGGTAATATTTTGGGTGATTTATATATTTCATTTATACATACATACATAACTTCACGCCTGTGTCTCGTATGGGGAGGCAGAACTCTAGCGGTTATAAATAATAATAATGTTTTTATTTCGGACATACATCCAAATTGTGTTAGGAGACAAAAAATTCTTAATAGCTAGGTTAGTGAGACATAAAAAAATTGCAAATGAATTAAAAACAAACAATACAACAGCACGAGAGTTAGATCAGCGCGAGGCTGTCACACTGCAGTGCACGCGCCTGTCTCCTATGGCACTAATTAAGGTTTAAGAGCTACCACGCACGCGATCGTCTAATAAAACCATCTGATGTCATATTTGACAAAGTTGGAGGTATAATAATGATGGATAAAGACTATTGCAGTGACAGGGGGTCAGCCTATCGCCCTCAAAACGCCAATCAAACCTCTTTTCCTTAATTGACTTTTACAGTATGCCCGGGAAGAGAAACAGTTTGCACATTCTATGTTTTTCTTTCGCTCCCAGTCCAGCATGGAAGATACTATAATAAAATAAAATAAAAACAATTTTTGATGATCTGCTACGATCAGTTCAGAAGTCACAAATAAGATTAAGAATTTGTAGGTTTTTCTAGTTGCGTATATTATGAGGTGTTGTGGTATAGTGGCCTAAAGTCTGAGTAATTAAGACGTTAAGAGTGCCTGCTAGAATCACCAAGAAGGTGAAGAATTTTTGTCTTTTCTGGTGTCTTTTCTTTTGTCTGAACGCGCTATATGACTGTCTGGTACAAATCGCTGCCCAGCGATAAGACCCCCAAATGCTTATCTAAGTCATTTTTATATGAACTTCGAATTATTTATCCTGTAACTTATACAATTTAGATATAGTATAAATAAATAAAATAGTAACAAAATGTGTTGGCAAAAATCTATTTGTAAAAATAGTTTTCAACCGACTGCCAAAAAAGGAGGAGGTTGTCAATTCGTCTGTATGTTTTTTTTTTGTGTCTTTGTTACACGACTTTTCGGACAATTATGAAACGATTTTGAAAATTCTTATTTCACATGATAGAGGATACTTCATAGTTGGTCCCATATAAATTTCATCGAAATCGGTTGAGCACTTCATTGAAAATGTTTTGAAACAATATGTATGATTTTGGAGAATTTTTACGTGGATGACACTATAAGTCGGCCAAAGTATTGACGTGAAGTCGGTTTTTTTAATGCTCTGCATTCTTTGATTATGTCTTTGTTAGATCAGTTTCTCTAAGAAAGACAAAACATGGTTATGTTCTGAAAAAGAAATTCCTTCAGTAGCGCACCTGCGGAGAAGCTACAAAACTGCATCTAAATAAACATTTACATCCTTAATAAGCCTGTGGGCAATACAGGGCTGAGAATATAAAATGATTTATTCCCGGACTTTCCCTTTGATATTTTTTCCGTCTTATTTTGCGATATTTTTATATTTTACCTTCAATATTGGCAAAGAAAGTTTCCTGCTTGGTATATTTTAGTGACAGGTTTTGCGATTAAACAGCTTTAGCATGGATGCAGCTTGCTTAAATGTTGAGAGGTCGAATTTTATTAAGTTATTGGTTCTTTCGCGCGGTTTTACTCGCGCGCTTTCAAATCCCGCGGGAATATCGATATAAAAAGTAGCCTATTTGCTATTTCAGACTGTAAACTATCGCTATGCCAAATTTCATCCAAATCCATTAAGCCGTTTTGCCGTGATACAGTAACAAACATCCAGACATGCATACATCCATTCATCCAAACTTTCACATTATAATATACAAAATTTTAGTTTGCTTTTATTCGATAGATGTCGCTGTACGTCGATTAAATCGCGCAAGAAGAGTTATAAATGACTTAGCCATATTTACATAAATTCAAATTCCTGACTTTCACAATTATAATATTAGTAGGATTGGGCTAAAAGTGAGTGAAAGTAGATTTACGAAAGAGGAGTACCTACCTACCTACAGAGCAAGAATGGATGGTCTTGTCGAATGGGGCCGCCCTAGGCGAACGTATGCCGATCAAATTGGCGACATTCTTAAAAAGGGCCTAGTTACAAGTTCTCGTAACCGGCGGTCATGTATGAAAAGATTAATGAACGTGGAGGAAGCGAAAGAGGTATGCCTGGATGGCGGCAACTGGTGTTCCGTGAGACGGTTGTGAAGTAATCTGTACGTATTGCGCTAAAAATATTAATTGAAATATTCAAACTGTAGTTTTACTTAATTATGAATAAATGTTATGTAAATATAAATATATAAATCTCCGGATAATTACTGCATTCACATGGCCCGGAACTATTCTATATCAAGATAACTATATTTAGTTAATTTAAAACCGAAAAACAATAAACGATTTTACACTTCATTTTAATAAAAATGTGGCTTCATTTAGAAAAAAGAAATGTATACAAAATCTGTAAAGCAATATTTGCTAGCATTACAGTGCTAGATTTATAAATCAGGTGTCAACATTTCAAGCACTAATTGTGAATTTCACAATTATTGATAACGCAAAGGTATTATAATATTCTAACTCCTATTCCAAACGATATGTTTCGAATTTTAGTAATTAGTTTTAAAAATATGTATCCTTACGAAAAATATGTATAGCTTTTAGAAATTCGTAAACATGGTCGCCGTTTTGCTTAATTTCCTTATTTTTTGAAGAATTTTGCACTATATCGGCCACGACTTACATGCCACAAATACGTTTTAAAGGAATTATAGATCTTATGTAGAGACGATGGTACAATATGAATATATTTTTTCATCATTAATTTCCGAATCCGTGTGCTTTTCATCGTTTAATTCATCTTTACTGACCATCGGGCGAGTTTCATCGAAATCGGTTGAGTACTTTTGAAAACGTCAATTTAAAAAAAAATATGTATGATATCGGAGAATGTTTACGTTGATGACAGTATAACAGCCCGTTCACACATGATCCGTTTTACTGGATACGTTTTACTGGATAGGTTTTTGTACTGTAAATGCGTCTACTGAATACTGTGCCATATGTGAAGACGCTCATACAACTCCATGCGCCATCGATGAAAAAATAACGTATCCGGTAAAACGTATCCAGTAAAGCGGACCATGTGTGAACGGGCTGTAAACTTAGCCAAAGTTTTGACGTGAAGTCGGTTTTTTTAATGCTCTGCATTCGTTGATTATATCATTGTTGACGCATGCATTTGCATGGACGCGGCCACTGTTTTATTAATAACGTCGCGGCACAATTAATTAATATGAAAATTTCAATTTCGCCATATTGACGTGCGTGTCGTGTTTTCGTTAATGTGTTCTGTTAATTACGATATAAAATGAGAGCTTTTTGATCAAAACGCCACGGTTATTTATAAAATCACGGATTTAATTATCTGTTTTAAGTCATTAGTTTTAATATTAATGACGTCAATTTAATAACCGTCAAAGGTTATTTTTCAGCTTATTGAGCTTATTGAATAAGAGATGTTTTTAACTGAATATAATTGCGTTAGGTATATTTAAATTTAGAATTTCAGTGTTTTTTAGATATCTTCCGTGGTCACGTACGAGTGATAAATTGTTTTCAAAGTTTAATCAAATAAAACACTTTTTAACCGTGATATTGATAAAATTTGTATTAATAAGTGGTTTTAACGATTCATAACATAAAATACCAAGTTAAAGAAATAAACAATCTATACATATAATAAAATGGTAGGAAAGTCAAAACTGTACATTGAATATTTTTTTAAAAGAATACTTGGGGTATGATCTACAATCGAAACAGAAACAAAAAATATAGTTTTTAGAATTTTTGTCTGTTTGTCTGTTTGTCTTTCCGGGATAAACTCAAAAAGTACTGCATGGATTTACTTCAAATTTGGCATGAAGATAGTTAAGAAGTCGGGTCAACATATAGGCTACATATTATCACGCTAGCAGTGTTATAATCGTAGGTGCGTTTGGTGCTGCATAGCGTTCACGCAGACGACGTCGCGGGCAGCAGCTAGTAAAATAATAATATTGTCTTAAGTTTTCGCGATTCATACTATTAAATAAAACACTGGACCAGGTGGTCAGTCGCTCGTGACCACGGGGTCTGCAAAGACACCGAAACGTCGAGTTAAAATATTTCGATTTCTATAATATACGCGCTAAATCCGGATAAAGAGTGTTTTATTTACTTAATAAAATTCCCTGACAATCACTCTAAATATGGCCCCAAACTAAGCAAAGCCATACGTGGGATACCACGTAACGAACAAGGGGGAAACTTCAATATTTTTCCTTGTTCCACGCGGGAATCAAAGCCGCGACCTCACGATATGCGTAGAAGAGTCTTAGACCACTGTACCACGAAGGCCTTCAAAATGGCTGATTGAGTTTTTAGTTTAATCGTTCAAATTTAAAACAGTTTTCGTCTTAAGTTTTTGCAATTCATATTCTTAAAGAAAATATTTTTTTTAAGTAATAATATGTGATAGGACTGTTTTCTTTTGCACAAAAATGCATAGAAGCGTTCCACTGGCATACAATCCGTGATCCGCTAGACTCTATCCCAACAGTTGTTTACCATAAAATATCCGGGAGATGAGATGCACGGAGCGCACATGTGATGTAGCGGACTGTTCCTGTATCGGGCAGTTTCGTATGACCGGTAAAAACGGTCGAAAACTATACCTACTAGACTAGACTAAACTAACTGTCTGTCTGTGCCTTTGTCTGTGCACAACTTATGACCGGTTTTGAAAACTATACCTACTAGACTAAACTATCTGGTTATGTATGCTAAGACACTGATCGCAGCCCCATTCCAGTCCTTTAGAAATGCGTTTTTTAGTCCATTTTTGGTGAATGCATGTAGGGTACTGTTGTGTTAAAAACAGGGGTGTTTTAAAAAAAACGCTTTCCTCCGAAACCATATAACAGTACCTATGCATTTATTACATCTACAGTAATCAAGGCCTGGGCTTTATGGAGTTATGTTTCATGTTGCAAGAAGTGCACATTTAGGTGGAATTATAGGAAATATAGAGTCGAGGGTAATTCACAAAGATAAGTAGAAATTAGCGCTACACATACTAATAAATGAATTTTTGGGTAAACGTTAACTGATAGAAAACATTTTATCAAAATTGATTCATGCGTTAAAAAATTGCGAATAAATTATAGGCAGATGAGGTTTTGGTGGTCCTCTACAGCAATTGACTTGATGAGGACTTCAAAATATGGGTGAATTCGGCTTAGCATTTGTTTAATATTCGTCTTCTTATGCCTTTTGGCAAATAACCTACAGAGGCGTAGGGTTAATTTATTCGAGTGCTCTCATTTGATACAATGTACAATCTAATATTGTGACCAGCACGTTCAATTTTCTATCTTGTGCTACAAATTTTGAACTTATCTAGACCTACGATCAAATGGAATTGAGTTCAAAAGCGGGTGAAGTAAATAAAGTAACTATGTTACGGTGTCTATTTTGAACAATATTTGAACTACCAATCAATATGTAGCAGAATACATGCTGTGATATCTTTTTTTAAATACGTTACAACAACGGTTTAAAACGGATTCTATTTCTCTTTTTTGTTTGAATGCTTTACAAGGCTTTCTACTAAAAAACCTGTTTTCAGTTCGCAAAAAACCCCTCTATTTGAGACTCAAAGTTGTCATTTGTTTTTACTATTGCAAACACATAGTATTTTTTTGTCATGTTTACGTTTCTATAGCTACAAAGAATCCAGGAGATTCGAATCCCAGCTTGGTGATTTTAAGAAACGAATTTTTCTAACCTAAATTAAAACATTTTCAACCGTATTAATCGCGTATGCATTAATACATTGACAGACCTCGTTAACGAGCGACTGAGGTGTCACGTGTTTGATAAAATTTTCTAAACTGGTTTGGGGATAGCCCCTAGTTCTGCTCTGTGGTCTTATTTTGAGACCACAAAATCAGTGTTTCAGTCAGGAAATCAATTTATTTTTTATACTGCATTTACTGAGCTGCATTTCTAGATACAGTTGACCAGACGGTAACGCCCCGTGTCTCGGGCGGGGCGTTACTTTCAAGTAATATTTCAAACGTTGGTAACAACCCGAGCGTGCCGACAGGTTCTCTCATGCAAAGCTAGACGAATTGTTGCTTCCCAAGTTTTATTTCCGTGGTGCCATTGTCTGGGTTGTTCTGTGACTGGGCCGGAAAAGTTCTGATATTTTTGGGTCAGGAACAAGTCTTTGTTTTGAGTTTTGAGGCTGTCTTGGCTCGTGTTGAAAGATTAAATGATACTGTGCATGTGTAGCCTGTATCTAAAATGTTAACAGGGATAAAGCATAACTAGGCTTTTTCGGTAGACTCGATCGTGAGTATATACAAATCAAAAGTGGAGCGTAGTTCTGTAACTATTTAATTACCTTGAACTGAATGATGTAGTTTGGATTGAAATTGCGTTTTTATCTGTACTTATTCAATGTCTGCTACTATTATTTTTGATTCTGTAGTGTTATTGTATTGTAGGTATTGAAAATCACATTCGAAGAGGCAAAACAAAAAAGAAAGTTTTATGTAAGACCGTAAAAGCTTCAAATATAACATGCAATCGGCATTGTAGAAAAAAATTAAGTATTTTTTCTATGATATACACACAAAAGGTATTCTTATATTCATAAAATATTTAGTCGTCAAGGGAATCACATTCATGACAAAAGTCGTCGAATCTCATTTTATTGTGTATTTTTGAGTCTATTTTACACAAATAATGAACAGTATACATAAGTAATAATTCGAATGAAAGCCAAACCAGTGCAGTAATTTCAATAAATTATTACTCTTTATTCTACAAATGCGTTTATCTCAGTGGAATAACATTCAAAGTAACTAAATAAACTGCATAAAAAACCCATTAATAACCATTCGCGGTATCTTGGACAGTTTGATTTGTGGGTCCCGCGTCGAGTGCCAATAACTCATTCCCACGATATATCGTAATTAAATGTCACCCCACCACGCACTGCTGGGCTAATTGTTTCCAGCGTAGTTTTCAGTTATATTCCGATGAGCAAAGTCAGCTTTTAATGTCAACATTTTGCTATCCGGCCAGTCCCTGTTCGGGCGCCAATTCGGGCGTGGCGAAATTTACGGCGCTTAGCGCGGTATCAAGTTGATTGAAAATTTAATGATACTAATTCTGAACTATAAATTTTGGGAGTTTAATTATGTCTCTCTAAAGCTGTTTATTCTGAATCATTTGTAATGCTGTCTTTTGTTTTGATTAAAGACTTTACCCTTAAAATTTTAATATGCAGTAAACATAGAACCGGAATATTTTATTTTTGTAAAATAATTAAAATTTATAAAAGGCAAGCTTGCAGTCAGAGTGGAGATTAACCTGTTCCTGAAGAAACATACTGTGACAAGCTAAAGCTCTGGCTCTTGCTCATTTAAATTTTAAACGCACTTACAAACAAAAGGAAGGTTTTTGGAGAATGCAAGCCGAGGCAAGACGTCGTCGTAATAGGATTTATCCTCGTCGCACTTGAGAAGAAAGCTTGCTGGTTTGAGAAAAGGGGATTCGTTTCGGGTTTCCGGTTTGGCTCAGTCGAGAAACTGTGCTACAAATTGGCGTAGTTAAAGTTTTTTTTCGAAACAAGTCTGCTTGTAGAAGCTGACTTTGTAAGAATCGAAAAGAAGCCTAAGTAGAAAACAATTGAATTCAGCTCGTTTCTATAAAACCTTTCTGTGTTGTTGTTTCTATAGCGTCAGGATTTATTACGAAATAGCTGTTTTACCCGCGGGAATATCGGGATAATAAGTAGCCTATTTGCTATTCCAGACTGTACACTATCACTATGCTAAATTTCATTTAAATGCGTTGCGCAGAACAGTTCTGCCATGATTGAGGAACAAACAGCCATACATCCAGGATGTATTCACATTTATAATATTTGTAAGATTAAATTTCGGGATAATTCTTTCTTATAGAGCTTTGTTTCGTCCGGTATAAACCGAAAGTTATTCATTATTGAGATACTCCTGAATAAAATATTTTTTAATGGGCAGTTTTTGGATTGATTCACAAACAACATTTTGCATTATCCGCGAGTCCACTACAAAAATAAGAAAGATAAGTAAGGGGCAAAGACTATAATATTAAAAGTATTTATTCATACATACATACATACATAACTTCACGCCTCTATCCCTTATGGGGTAGGCAGAACATCAGAGGCTACAAAACCATCTAATATCACGTTTGACAACTTTGGAGGTATTATAATGAATGATGGAGATAGACTATTACTGTGGCAGGGGGTCAGCCTATCGCCCGCTAAACTGCCAATAAAACCTTTGTCCCTTAACTTACTTTTACAGTATGCCCGGGAAGCATAGCAGCTGGCACATTCTATGTTTTTCTTTCGCTCCCAGTCCAGCATGGAAGAAGCTCCTAGTCCAGCATTTATTCATATACATATAAATAAAAATAATGTAAATAATGAAGCTCGGATGATTCACTTGCTATCGTGAAAATGTGAGCTACTGACTACTGTTTAATATCGTAGGAACGGTATATAGTGGTGACAAGACATTGTATTGCTTAATTCATTTACGCCCACTTTGCTCTTTTTATTCAAAGTTACGATGTTAAGATTTGTCGGCCTTGTCGGTTAACTAAGTCGTTGCCGCAAGAGCCTCTCAGAGTTCTACTTGAGTACCCGGTCGGCGTCACAATGCTGCTTAAGAGATAGTCCTTCGCTGAAGAATATTGCAATTGAAAAGGATAACTTTAAGGACGTTCCTTTTTTGGAACAATCATCATCATCATCATCACAACTCCGTGTAATGGGCCCACTGCAGGGCATGAGTCTCTCCTCTGGGTGACGAGGAGGTTTAGGCCATAATCCACCGAGCTGGCCCAGTGCTGGGTGGTGGATGTCAGAATTTTCAGGGTGCCGATATGGCTTCTGACAAACCCTAACGACTGCTGTATACAAGTATACAGCACCCGGGACCGACAGCATAACGTGCCCTCCGAAGCACGGAACAACAACGATGTTAATAATAAACCACAATCATACTGGTAGAAGTGGCCTCATGATTTTCCACGCCGTTATAAAACGATTTGGAACCAGAGCAAATTCATTAACAAGGTTTATATGCGTTTAATTTTTTTAAAGTAAGCTTTCTGGTACTATCTTTGGTGTACCAGGGACTCGAATAAAATATTTCGATAGTTCTTTTTTGAAAAGTATTTACAAAGTAATCTTTTTAAAGACAACTTTGGAGGTATTATAATGATGGAGAGAGACTATTACAGTGACAGGGGGTTAGCCTATCGTCCACAAAAAATCTCCAATCAAACCTCTGTCCCTTAACTGACTTTTACAGTATTCCCGGGAAGAGAAGCAGCTGGCACATTCTATGCTTTTCCTTTGCTCCCAGCCCAGCATGGAAGAAGGTTTCGACCACTATACTTATATGGTTTATGTTCTTTTGAGAAAGGCGTGTCTTATTAACAGATGTTTTACATACGTACCAGTTTTAACTATCACATAAAAAAATGAATACTAGCAGCTTCTTACGATTTTACCTGCGTGACTTTATATTCCGTAGGGATTACTTGATAAAATACATCCCAAAACAAGCTAAATGTTTTCCCTCAGGTAATAAGTATGTTTAAATACACTAACATGATTTTGTAACTGACTGAAAATAAATACATTTCGACAACTACGGAAACGTGTGACAGTTAGGAGATGAAAGTACCTTCATGTGATGGGTTTCTAAGTACCTACGTTTGGATTTTGTCGCGTTTTAAGACACGCTTATCCTAGTAATATTAACCAGGATGCAAAAATAAATTATTAGATATTCAAACGAGTCTGTATGGGTACAATACATGGGTCAGTGTATGCGCTTTTATTAGTTGAGTTCTGAAAAATATTCAAGATTTATCCGTAGATAAATTTTAATATAGCTACTGCAAAATAAAACCTATGTAAAAAGGGGTTATTATAAAATATCTGAATACATGGGCGACGTAATTTTTTTGGCTCTACATTGTTATTAAAAAATATATAATTTCTGTTTCATTGCTTGCCACTTCTTTTCATAAAATCGAATTTGCGAAAAAATTCAATTCGTAAACAGTTTAGTTCAATAGTTTGACTCTGACTTTGAGTATTTCCTTTAAATAAAATAGGTCATAAAAAATATTGTCAAGGAAATGAAGATTGATTTGACTTAGATTTTAGTTTCGAATTCCCGATAGTTCCCAGCGCAAACAACAAGAAACCTACATTTTTAATTACAGTAAAAGCCCGTAACTCCGTAACTTTCCACTGCAGCCAGGTTGACGTCGTACGGTAAAGCCACGGCCAGACTGTCTAAAATAAGGCTTCAACGTGACTTTGATTTACCATTATCCAAACGATTGTAGCTTCCAACCAAGTGCGCCAACCAAGGTCGCGCTAAACCAAGTCTAACTTATTGTCAAGCGAAATTTGGTTGCAAACAACCCTCTCATCATCATCATCATCATAACAACTCTTTGTAATGAGCTCACTGCAGGGTATGAGTCTCTCCCCTGGGTGAATACCTCCTATAGGCCATAATCCACCAAGCTGGCCCAATGCTCGGTGGTGGTTTCCAGAATTTTCTGACAAACCCTAACGACTACTGTATACAATTATACAGCACCCGGGACCGACTGCTTAACGTGCCCTCTGAAGCACGGAAGTCGTCGTGAGAAATGAATGGTCGGCGGTCACCCATCCAAGTACCGACCCCGCCGAACGTTGCTTAACCTGTGATATCGTATGGTACACACAGTAACCAGGGCGCCACGACGACTTCCCCCTCTACACGGTTGTAAACAAGTATTCACCTTGCTTGCTGTGCAGCCTCTATCTACCGGTTGCCTGGTTGGTTGGCCAAGACGATTGCTGGCCCCTAAAAACCCTTGATCAGCGAAATGGTATGTTTAGTGGGTATACTCCGGTTGCTGAGGAGTCTAATGACTGCCGTAAAACACAGTCTCCACACTGTCAAGGTACAGCTTTGGCTGCACAGTTCTATGGCTACTAACCTTCGGGCTAACAGACCTACAGCAGGGTACAGATATCTACAGTAATTCAACTTCATACAAACGGACGAAACGCGAGCTATACCTACGCAGCTCGATCTCGGCATGTGGCCAGTCGCGAGTGTCTGCATGCCGAAGCAATTGTTGATTGAGCTTTACGTTAATATGCGGATTGGTTATACTTTAAAATTTAATAAAACATCTTTTCGTACGTCTCAGTCGAAACGCGGGTATTTTTCGGTCGCTAATTTATAAGACCGACTTGTTATTCAAACGTAAACATGGTTTTTTGACATAAAATGTATTTTTGTTGAACACTTCCCATTCAAATCATAAATTACATACATACATAACTTCACGCCTGTATCCCTTATGGGGTAGCAGAACACCAGTGGTTATAAGAGCATCTGATGTCACGTTTGACAAATGAGGTATTATAATGATGGAGAGAGGCTATTGCAGTGACAGGGGTCAGCCTATCGCTCACAAAAATGCCAATAAAACCTCTGTCCCTTAACTGACTTTTACGGTATGCCCGGGAAAGGAAGCAGCTGGTACATTCTATGTTTTTCGTTCGCTCCCAGTCCAGCATGGAATCATAAATTATTTTATTTGTATTTTATTTTGTATATAAAAAAGTATATTTGCAGTCACAAAACTAAATAGAAGTAAACACAAAGTAGGCAAATGTAATGTAAATGCTGAAGGCGAGCAGCCTTGTCACATGTCAACAGACCGCGGCGCTGCAGTAGGCATTTACCTATATCAAAGATGCGGCGGAGTTGAATTACTGTAGATATTTGTACCGTGCCGACAGAAACCCTTTCGAGTGTAAATGCATTCATCCTCCTCCTACTAGAGCTTGCTCTAAAGATTCGTAAAAAAAGCCTTGGTTTAGACAGTGTAGCCGGTGCTTTAGAGCGATAGTTTTCTAATCCGTTGTCGAACTGGTGAGCTTCAAACTTACTTATTTGCTGTGTCTTTTTGTTTTCAGGTAAGTGGCGAGCTTTGTTGGGAAGAGCGGGCCGGAGTGAGTATTTGAGGAGTCAATATGTCGGGTCGCAGTATCACATCGCAAAATACTTGCATAGTACTGTGACGGGGCAGGCCTCAGCACAGCGCATCGCAAAATCCGCTGGGGAACATGCTGCGCGCTGCGGTCCAGTATATTGTGCGAGTTCCTTACAAAGATAAAAAACGGCAAATGCAAGGTTGCTGTTCCAGATGTATGCTTAAGGATAACCGTCCTTCTTATGAAGAATAGGCATTTAAACCCGCCTTAGAATAGCCTTAACAATTCTGCAGTGCGAGCACAGAACTTTTTCGACTCGTATCTATACGAATGTTCGTATAGTATGGAGACGGTTTGTTAGCAATAATTGAAATCTATCCATTGCTGCACGGCTAGCTTTAATAAATGTGTGCCTTGTTAATTTTGAATGTTTGTAAACATGTTGTACTCCTAAATAACTGTAAAATCAAATTTACAATGATACTAAAAACTTGTAACCGACTCCATACTATACGAACATTCGTAAACAAACGAGTCGATAAGGTTCTGTGCTCGCACCTCTGATTAAGCATGTCCCTTGGTTGGGTGTATCACCCATTAAGAAAACGCCTGGCTATTAAACACATTCATATAAAGTTTGTCGCTATAATTCACAAATTTCATTCCTAAAATATATTTTACTCTCGACAACCCTAAGTTATTAAAAAAAAGTTCAGATTAGTGATAAGTATTCAATATTTTATTATTTTACCTCGCATGTTTGGTCCACTGTTTACGGGACACCCATCTTACGGGATTTACATCAAAATCAATACGTTTATTTTCTAACTGGCTGTTGCGCGCAGTTGTACCTGCGCAATTTCGAATCCCGCGAGAATTTCGGGATACGACGTAGCCTATGTGCTATTCCAGACTGTACACTATCACTATGCGAAATTTCATCCAAATCCGTTAAGGAACAAACATCCATACATCCAGAAATCCATACATCTAAACTTACACATTTATGATATTTTCTAATACTTACTAACTCCGACTCCCCAATTTCCGATACGACTAAACAAGTCTTCGAAATCCAACGGAAAACAACATAAATTTAATATCACCGTTATATCTGTTGATCTTGTGCGAAGTTTTCAAATATTAACTTGCAACTTTCGGGAATCTAATTAAACGACGGCCCGGGCTCGCAAACATCGTTGGTTACTTAATTAAGTTTTAACTTGTCAGTTTTATACGACCTTTCGGTGTAGTAATAGCGATGGGTTTTAGTTTAGAAGTCCTGGGGTTTGGATCCTTGTTGCATTTGGGTGAATCCGGATATTTACGCTAAAGTGGATATTTATGTTGAGTCTGCAATATTAAGCCTTAAGCATACTGTTCGGTACTAAACCGATAGGAACACACCGGTATACGGGTGTTTTCTGGACCTGTCAAAAGCTTTTGACATGGTTGTATTACTGTATACATATGGAACTGGTACTGGTACTGTATACGTATAGTTATGGAACCAATTATACTCAGATACAAAATTGCCTTTAGAAGTCATAAAACTGTTTAAATATTGGTATGACAACCAAAGAAACCAAGTACGATGGGCTGGCGAGTACTCTGAAGTTTATAAAATATGCAGTCACTCATGGTCTTAAATATAATGTCACAAAAAATGAGATAGTAGTCTTTAAAAATAGTATATCTCATGTCATAGATGTTCATATAGGAACTTTTTGAAGTTAATTTAACTAGTTTTATACAAGGTTATTTTTTATTTAACCCGCATCCATTGTGGGATTGTAGAGTAGGTCAAAACAAAACATTTTCACTATAATACCACCCTTCCTAAATAATACCGTTTTTGAGTTATTTCACTTTTTAGAGTTTTGCAATAGACACCAATTTTTTATGCGTAACTAGTCGGACAACTCCGACAATAAGGTTTTAGTAAAAGCCGCATGACAAACTATAGTTAAGATTATTTTTTTTAGTCTATTCAGTAGTTCCGAAGATTATCCTTATCTTGCAGACAGACTTTTTTAAAAGATGTAAAGATAATGTAGCTTCGATGCTGGACTGGAAGCGAAAGAAAAACATAGAATGTGCCAGCTGCTTCTCTTCCCGGGCATTCTGTAAAAGTCAGTTAAGGGACCGAGGTGTTATGGGAGGCTTTTTTGTGGGCGATAGGCTGACCCCCTGTTACTGCAATAGTCTCTCTCCACTATTTTAATGCTTCGAAATTTGTCAAACCATCAGATGGTTTTATTACCTCTGGTGTTCTGCCTACCCCATACGGGATAGAGGCGTGAAGTTATGTATGTATGTATAATGTAGGTCGTTAAGTTTATTTTCAACCGACTTCCAAAAGGAGGAGGTTTTCAATTCGTGTGTATGTTTTTTTGTATCTTTGTTACACGATTTCTTGGACAATTATGAAACGATTTTGAATATTCGATTTTGATATGATAGAAGATACTCTAGAGGTGGTCCCATATAAATTACATCGAAATCGATCCGGTAGTTCTTGAAACATTTTAAATATTTGAAAGAATATGTATGAGTACATCGAATATTTACATTGACGACTTTATATTTCAGGCAATGTTTGACGTGAAATCGGTTTTGT
This sequence comes from Stenoptilia bipunctidactyla, assembly GCA_944452665.1. Lineage (NCBI taxonomy): Eukaryota > Metazoa > Arthropoda > Insecta > Lepidoptera > Pterophoridae > Stenoptilia > Stenoptilia bipunctidactyla. Next base: position 19,057,914 of record OX101745.1, read on the forward strand.
AATGCTCTGCATTCGTTGATTATATTTTTTCAGATATAATTTACTTGCCAGCAGGTGTAACAAGATTCCCTTTCAAAAACTTTGTTTAACAAAATATATCATTATAAAGTTGTCGAAAACAAAAACAAGGTTCTGGTCGAAAAGGTCTAAAGGGCTCGTTAGGGTTGATGGCTCAAATAGGCGGATGGGTTTCTCAAAACGATATTCCCTTGTAGATTAAGTTTTCTTTGATAATCATCCCCTTTCGAAGTACTTTAGTTAAGGCTTTAATCTATCTTGATCGGACGGAGTTTTTAATAATATCGGCTGTCATTTTGCGATTATTGATGATAAAGTTTTGGGATAATTTTGCGATCTATTTTTCTGTTTTTTGAGGGATGAAAATGGATTAAAGACGAAATTGTGTTGTTTCTTTTTGTTGCGTAGTTCGGATGTAAGTTGTGTTGATTAACGTAATATATTAAGGGTATTTTGAGTTTTATTAGAAAACCTGCTTGAATCGGATTTTTTGCGTATTTTTTTTAATTTAACACATTAGGAAAGGATGAGTGAAAGTAGATTTACAAAAAAAGTGTACAGAGCAACAATGGATGTTCCCCAATCACGGCAAAACGGCTCAACGGATTTGGATTAAATTTGGCATGCTGGTAGGTTACAGTCTGGAATACCACATAGTGTACTTTTTATCCCGATATTCCCTCGGGATTTAAAATTGCGAGGGTAAAACCGCGCGATACAGCTAGTGTTTCATAAATTTTCTTATACTATGTTATAAGATTGTTTGTTCGTAGCATCTTTATAAAGGTAACTACATCGTGAGTAATCCCCCAATTTTAATGCTACCTCGTAAACTAGGATCGAAGATATTAAGGTTCCTATAAAACTAGAGAATGGCTTTCTGTGTGGCGGCGTGTTAAACCTGATATTTATTAGTTATGACTTTTTCGTTAGCTTCCACGTTTTCTTGTATTTTGATGTTAGTTTTTAGTGAACTCGTACATAGAAATCTATTCTGCATCTTTAGTTTACCTGTCCTATATTCTAATTAAGAGCCACGGAGTCGCTTAAAATATATTTTTGACGCGGAGCAACCTAGATTCAATTAGAATTGAACTACTTACGCGGCGTAAAACGAGTCTCCGCGACGCATTCACAGCGCGACGACCCCCTTATGGCTTTAATAAAGACCCTCACATATTTATTTGATTCAATTTAAATATAAAACCATGGAGTGTAAATAATCATAAGCCTTTTGTTGATTTAAGTCCACGCTCTAATTAACACGGCATCTGTGAGCTTTACTTTCATTGTCTCCTACATTTCTGTATTACATCGTATTCAAAGACGGAATTATCACGCGTTTTATCCGCCGCTCCGTTCGTTAACAGCCTAACGCGTTTATTCTTCCGCACAGTGTGATGCAGGCTGTTTAATTAAATACAATTACGCAGTGTTTATGAGCGACGGCGCGTGATTCGTCTAAAAGGTTCTAGTGTGTATGCAGCGTTTCTTTGGTAATATCGTTTTGATTGTGCTCTCTTAACCCAGGTGAGATGTTTTGATGTCATTATTGTGTTGGGCCACCCTTTATATTTTGTTGGGGCTCGATGTTTTTTGATGTGGAAGTTTTCTTTGATGATTATTCTTGTATTATGTGTTCAGTATATTAAAAATGAAAGGGTAGTAGTGTATATTTTATTACATGACAGGGAACAAATGAAACAATGCATTTGTGAAATCGATACGTAGTGTATACAACGTTGATACAAGCGAGAGGCATTAAATGAAACCACATATTTTGTGTATCATCATGTATCAGGCCACACAAGAAAAATCAGATCAATGTAAGTAATAGTTTGGTCACAGGAATGTATTTTAGTTTTATTTAAACACTTCACCTTCACTTCACCTGAACGAAAGTACTGTAGGCATCGTTATCATTCACCGCAAAATGTCAAAATGTCGGTCCAAATCTTTTTAGGGATGTTTTAATTTGAACTTAGATATTAAGCTATTTAAGTTCTTTGAAAAAAGTTTTTTCGTATAGTTTTCGTAATCTTTTTCTTTAATAGTTTTGGATTAACAGTAGGCGCTTATAGTATACTAGCTGACCCGGCAAACGTTGTTTTGCCATATAAATAAAAAAAAAGATGTTGGCCGATTCTCATAGATTCTCATAGACCGGATAAGCACAAAAAATTTCATCAAAATCGGTCAAGCCGTTTCGGAGGAGTATGGCAACGAAAACTGTGACACGAGAATTTGATATATTAGATGTAGTTTCATTTAATGCCTCTCTCTTGTATCAACGTTGTATACTTCCCTACTTCCCTATGGGAAGGTCAGCAAAATTTGGCTTGGTCGGTAGCAAGATGCATGGCCACACAACAAAGATTTATCATGATGACTCTAATGCTTTGGAGGACACTGTATGTATACTTCTGTATAGTTTTGGTTTATTAGATGCCTTGAACACCTGACATTCACAAACCATTCACAAACCAGAAAGGGTAATGCCTTGAATAAGCTCTTCGTCAATCAGAAACGCTAGTAATGGTCCTAGATCTGCGGCGGGCTCCTTAAAAAGGGATCCGACGAATAATACATGAGCTATAAAGTATAAAATAACTTTGTTAGAAAGTAAAATAAACCTGAACAATATCAAAAATCAACTTTAAAAAATGAGTTTCTGGAAATTCGATGATACTTTAGCCTTAGTATAAACACGGACACTGAATACCTGTTCGACTTAAACCCTTACTAGTACACATCAAATACATGACCCCGCTCGCCATGCGAAACGAATCCTTACGTCATTGGATTTAAGGCTTACCGAATTCGCTGACTCAGCAGACAGGATCTGAAAGGAGCCCTTACACAGAACATTGGTATCCATTTTCTGCGCCAGTTGAAAGCGGACTCATCATGAGATTGCGGGATTCGGGATTTTAAAGGGCATACTAGTTTTTACACGGTCGTCAGGGAAGGATTTTCGGATGTTTAAAAATGTTGATAGAAGTGCTTTTAAATAGGGTTTAATAGCGTTTATATAGATATTAATTGGACACGGTGATGTCTTTATTGAGCCAGTGATCGTAATTGTCTAAGTAAAGTATAATTGTATGCGATAAGGTCTAATAAAAAAGTTCGGCTTCCGTCTTCTTCCGCCGGCTTCAATGCAAACTTTAGAAAAGTTTAATTAAAATTTATTTGTTGATAAAAGACTAGATTAAGAAAAGAAAATAAAAGATTGATAAAAGATACTTGAAATAATTTACATACAACTCGAAATATAATAAAATTATATTTAGCACATGGAAAATATTTTCACATCCCGTCACAAAGTCGTTCAGTCGTAACATTCTGAATATCTTAATTAGCTTTAATTATATTTCAGTATACTAATGAGGGACAATTTCGCCAAAAGGTATGCCAAAATTTTCAGGACGGGTTCGTGAAATCCGATTCATATTATTTATTTTTACTTTGTCACTACAACCCTTATACTACTTAATATAAAAATGGTTCAAGAGACAACAAAGCGGACTTATAAATAAAGATAGTATAATCGTCGAGATTCCTGCAAAGGAGCAATTCCACTAATGGCTTTTCAACTTGATGATCGTAAAAAGAAAAGAAAAGAAAAATAATAAAATTTAAAGAGAGCTATATCGCAAGGGACCTAGAAGGAAATGTCCGAATTAATATTTCAGCTATTTCCACATTTAGTCGCTCTAATAAACGATTCTGAACGGCATTGTTTGTAAAATTACCTATAGTCCGATGGAAAATTCAAGTAAATGATCCAATTTTCTTTCTTTGCACGTCCCATTGTGCATGCTTAATCATTTTCAGCTCAACAGCGAAAGAAATACGTAGACTTTTAGATTACTCCGCTTCGTAAGTGAAATACGTTCCGTTTTGATAAACGGCAGGCGTCTTTGAATTAGAAAATATTACAAATTGTCTCTTTAAATATTTGTTAAGTATAGGAGGTTTTTCTTGGAAGGAAAAATGGCGACGTTATAAATGCTCTAGCTATTTTAAAAGGAAGGCTATTGTAAAGTTTTGTTTATGGTTGTTGCTGTTTGAATTAGACGATAATGATGTGTTCTTGTTGTTGCTTTTCAAGAGAAATATTAATGAATTTATAGGACTCTGGATACGTGTGTCGTAAAGGTGACTAAATCCCAGAGACCCCGCTTGATTTTAATGATGAATGATGATTGATGAATCCTTTTTTTATTGATAACAACGCTTAGTTTTTGAACTTTCTAATTGACAGTCTTATGATATTTTTTGCAAAAACTTTAAGTTTTTCTAAGATTGTACTTTTCCAATTTTGAATGAGCAGATCAACAAATTTTTTAATGTTTTAAGACTCTTAAAATTCGAAAATAGCTCTACCAAAATGCTTGCTGTCATTACGTAAAAATTATCAATTGTTGACTTTTCATCACCGAATTCTTGCAAAAAACACTTCCCTTTATTTTAAAGCATTGTACATGCATTTCAATGTGCAATCGAAAGATATTGATAATCAAACAGCAGCACCGTTCCCCTATTTCCGAGCAGCACTCGGGCATGTTCCGTAATATCCAACACAGAAATACCTAATTCTATATTGGCGCCCGACCTGGGGCGTGACGCCGTGCACCGTGTACGTACGGTGGACAAGGGTAGTGTTTTGTATGTGGGATTTATTAATATTTCTACATTTTAAGTATACGGCAAACAGACACTGGGTCCATCGGCAAGTGATATCTATCCCGCGGATATGAATAACTAAAGTAGTTGTTTAAGTGATTTGAGAACGTTGCTGATCAAAGACAAGCTAGAAAAACTTATTTTACTTGGCAATCGTTGTTTTGACTATAACATCATCATTTTTTAGTTTTTGCACTTTCGAATTGACGTTCTATGTTTATTTTCGAGTTGACGTTCCTGAAGCTTTTCTAATTAATATTGTATTATTCCAAAATAAAATGCGCAGTCGAAAATAAAAATTTTGAAATGATTAAATATTTTTGTTGAGTTAAATTCTAAAATAGCTGGTTAGTCACAATGGTTAGCGCGAAATGTTTTTTTAAATCATGTCAATACGTAAGAGGTTGAGTTTTTCTTTTAATTTCTACTTTTCTAGGTATTCAATATGAAGTACCTATGTGGCTGAGCAGGGTCAAAATCTTAAATAGATTTAATGAAATAACGGGATTATTACCACGATTTTAGATTTTCATTTCGCGTATCTGATATTTCGATGCTGTTACTAATATAGAAGTCAGGCCACCGAGAGGGGACTATTGTTATTTATTTATTATTTATTTATTTATTTATTCATAAGGTACACCAACAGCATTACATATAATAAAATTTACAAGGAAAATTGTTCCGGTACTTTTCTTATATGTATACCTATTATAGGCGTACACAACTTTGGTAAGAAAAGGAGTAAACAATTGTAATGAGTTCCCAAATACAATGAGATTAAATTAAATAACAATCATAATTAAAAATAAGAATTAAAAATTAAACTAAGAATAAAAATTAAAAATTAAAGATTTATGAATACAACAATTTCAATAATAAGATTAAAATAAAAAATTAATAACAATAATTACAATGTGATGCAAAATAATAATAATAAATAGAAAAAGTCAAACATTTTACATTTATACTGAAAACTTATAGATTTAGGATTTAAATTGAACAAAAAGTCTATTTTTAAATTCATACAAATTATCATTAAAGATATCCAGCTCAGGTAGTTCAGCAGAAATGAAATTGTATTGAGATAGCATTCTGGAGATTGGGTGATGAAAGCCCATGTTTGAACGACACTTAGGAATGCTGAAGATTTTGGTAATACGGTGTCTCGGGTAATTATATGGTACCGATAAATTTATTTTATTGAGAATGAGAGCACAGGAAATTTTGCCATTTAGTACTTTATGCAGAAAAGTTAAGTCAGCAACAGAACGACGATTTCGCAAAGAGCACATGTTGAAGTGCTGCATTCATTGCTCATATGGACGTCGATGTGATATGTATGGAGAAAAAAACGCAAGACTTCTTGTAAAGGCCCGTTGAATGCTTTCGAGACGTTGAGAATTGGCATTGTACACAGGGTTCCATGCGACACAAGCAAATTCAAGATGTGAACGAACAAGGCTATTGTATAAAATTAGTTTACTAGAAGCTTTGAAGTTGCGAGTGTTCCTTTTAATAAAGCCTAGAATACGAGAGGCTTTACTTGTAATGTAGCTAACGTGAGAATCAAATTTAAGTTTGCTGTCGATGAGAACTCCAAGATCACGAACCTCACTAACCTTGGCTAGTAACCTACCATCCAACTGATATGATGTCTCGACGTGTTTAAGTTTTCTCGTAAATGATATATGAAAACATTTAGAATAGTTTAAGACCATTGAATTAGAAAAGCACCAGTTGCTTACTTTATTTAAATCTGATTGTAGCAAGTGCACGTCATGTGGGCTATTAATGGTTCTGTAAATCTTGAAATCATCGGCGAAAAGTGAAATTTGGCTATGTTCTACCTGTGAGACAATGTCATTTATGAACACCAAGAATAAGATAGGGCCTAAGTGGGAACCCTGTGGGACGCCGCTCTTTGCATAGTACGTAGTAGATTCACATCCATTAACTACAACAGCTTGTGGTCTATCATTAAGATACGTTCTAAACCAATTCAATAGAACGCCCCTTACACCGTATGATTTTAGTTTGGACAGTAAGATGCTATGGTTGACTTTGTCGAATGCACTTGACATATCAGTGTAGATAGCATCCACCTGGCCCCCTCTATCAAGTTCAGCAGCAATTTCAGACACAAAAGGAACAAGATTACTCTCTACAGAGCGGCCAGTTCTAAATCCATGTTGGAAGTCGCATAGTGATATATTGACATGTTGATACAAAAATGGATATACTAAGGATTCAAATAGCTTAGCTAAACAGGATAATATAGCTATAGGTCTGTAATTTTTAATGTCGGCTTGATCGCCCTTTTTGAAGACAGGTGCGATACGAGTTTTTTTCCATTCTTCTGGGAAAATGCCAGTTTTTATGGATAAGTTTAGTATTAAGCTTAAGGGCAGGGTTAAAACTGTTCCACACCGTTTAATGAAAAGAGGTGGTATGTTATCTGGACCAGCAGCTTTTTGTGTATTAAGCTTGTTAATTTTCTTTTTAATTTCTTCTTCACTAAAAACTATGTTACTGATAACTCTTGAAGAAAGATTGTGTGATTGAAAAGAAGAATTTGGAGACGTTGTTGTTGATTGAGATGAGTAAACGGAAGAAAAGTGCGTGGCAAATAAATCAGCTATCTTTGGACCGTTTGAGACAGTATTGTCGTTCAATGTCATTGAAGAAGGAAAGGAAGATGATTTCTCGCGTCGACTTTTAATATAGTGCCAGAACATTTTAGGATTTCGACTAATGTTGGATTCTATAGTTTGCTTGTGTATGGAATGGCATATGTCATAAAGCTTGTGACATCGGTCTCGTAACAATTCGAATTCATATTTATCCCTTGGGTTTCGATACTTTTGATACTGTTTACGAGCTTTAGCTTTTTCTTGGAAAAGTTTAATTAAATTTCTGCTGAACCATACCGGATATTTTTGCGACTTAATTTTTCGTTTAGGAACAAATTTCTCTATTACATCATATATCTTTGAATAAAAAATCGATAACATATTATTTACATCGTCAACACCATCGAAAAGCCTCAACCAATCAACACCTCTCAAGTACGATTTAATTGAGTCATAATCGGCCTTAAAGAAGTTAAAATCGTTGCGCTTCTTAGAAGAGTAGTATTTATCGTGATGGGATAAGCAGGGAGGCAAAGAGCAAACAATACAAGGATGATGAGGATCTAGTTTGCTTATTGGACTAGAGGCGGAAGACACTTGAACACCTTCAACGTTTGTGATTATCAGATCCAAAATCTTGTGATTGGAGTTACAAATATTGTTGATTTGGCTAAGAGCATTTAAGGATAAAAAGTCTACTAAGTTGTAGCCAACACTATTATTAAAATTGGACGCTATCATATGTGAGTTTGCGTTATTAGAATGCCAGTCGATAAAATTCAAATTAAAGTCACCTAAGATAATGACATTATTAGCCTGATTCAAGACATTATCAACATTGTTCAAGAATGTCTGTTGACTTTCAAGTTTGGCTGGCGGAGGCAGATAGACAGCACAGATTGATATTGATTTAGCTACACCTTTTATATTTATCGTTATATTGACCCATAGATCCTCACATGTCGTTTCCCACTCTTTAACGCGCGCTGAAGGTATGTCTCGAGAAACAGCTAACATCACGCCACCGCCATCCATCTTGGTGCTCCTAGAGCAAAGTCGGTCTCTACGATAAATTACGTAACGTTGGTCTATAAATTCACTGTCATAAACCCCTCCATTGAGCCAGGTTTCAGTGAACACAATTACCTTATAATTATTACATAGCACATTTCTAAGTACATCTTGTGTTTTGGTCCGAATACCACGGACATTTTGGTAATATATGAAATCGTATTGTAAAAAATATATATCAAAACATTGGATTAGATTTTAAATTCTGACTACATTATTCATTTACCTATTTAAGCAATTTTAGATTATCTAGACTCCTTATAATTAATGGTTGACTGAATTCATCTTTTCGTACAAAAATACGGCCGTTACGAATCCACGTGAATTTGTAATTCAGTTCCTTTGCCTTTAGTCGACAAGCTGCGTGCAACGCTTTGTTTTGAGGAGAAAGATGTTCAGCCACAAAAACCGGGGCACGGGGCCCACCCAGACCTAGGTGTTTCGAGCTAAGTTTGTCTTGCGGGTTGCTTCTGTTGAACTTGGAAACGGCGGCGAGAATGGCGTCGCGATGTTGCGATGATTTAAGCTTTACAATAACCGTACGAGGGCGGCTGTTCTCTTTAATCAATTTTGCGACCCGTGTTGTGTGTACGATGTCATCTTGAGCTATTGGGGAACCTATTGCTTTTATCATTTGATTAACAGTGCTTTTAATATTTTCACCGCTATGCTCAGTGATACCGTTAATTTCAATGTTGGCTTCTCTCATATTTTGTTCCACTAAGTTAAGGCGGTTGCTCAAGTCTTTCACGGATGATTTAAGATATTCGTTATCGGTTTGCAAAGCATTTATTGTAGCTTCCCTTTCCTCTACTTTGGTTTTAATCAGTTCGAACTGCGAATTAAAAAAGTCCATGGAGGCTTTAATACCACTGAATTGCTCTGTGATATGTACAAGTTCTGACGTCACGAGCTGTTTGATGGTTGAGTGCATCTCTTCCTTAATTATGTTCCGCAAGTGATTTTCGTCAATGCAGAAGCGGCTTTTAGTAGCTAGGGGTGAAATTGGTGAGTTGCGTTCAGTCACGTCTGGCTGAAAAACGGTCGATTCATCGTTTTCAGCCGTCTTGCCTCTAACTGGGGTCTCAGAGTTATTCCCTTGTCTGGGCAGTTTGACTTTACAAGACGGACAAAGCCATTCCTTAGGCAAACTAGATGAAGTTGCTAAGTTGACACAACTCTTGTGGTAGCTGGTAAAACACTTGTGGCAGCCAATGACACCCGCGGAATTAGAGGTAAACTTACCACAACCACCACACTTCATACTAGGTGCCATTTTCGTTAATATTTTTTGAAATATAAAAGATATGTATGTTTTTATCCACTCAGCACGGTTTGAACCGTTCTTTTTATATTTTTAGGCTGTAAGACATTTATTATATGATCTGAGTACACGGAGTATTGAGAGTGTGAAAAGGGCCTTATTTCTCTTGTGATGTTATAGTCTGTGTTCAATCCGTGGCTTAGTTTTGAATGCTGGCAATACCACTCAGTCAGCTCACTTGTCTTTTGTGATTGTTTGTTGTTGTTTATCTTTAGTGAGAGGTTATGACGACACAAAATAGGTGATTACTATTGGTTAAGTTTTACGAATTTGAAAGTTGTATAGCGATATAGAAACATTCACTAACCGTTTTATCAAGGCAAATTCTTGTGTTTTCTTTTTGGATCGTTGTGTTTTATCAAATATTTGTAGAAACTTGATTTCCGTGTGTTGGTGCCAAAGTTTTTTCTTCAGTTTTTGGCTTAATGATGGCGATTTTACTTCAAAATCAAATAAACTTGGAGAGAGACAATACAATACGTGTGAACTCCAGTGTGAGCGAGAGAGATGAGAGATTGTTATAAATTAAATCCTGCAGGATTTTCAATCAGTTCGGTTTATGTTCAACTTACATTTCAATATTTAATTTAAAATTCACTTACTATAAAATAAAACTATTCTCTAAAACAATGAGAATGTAAGACTTGCATGAAAATAAGGCATTGTCATTCACATTTCAAATATCAATTAACTTTTAAATCTGCCTGACAATGCTATAAAACTCTATGCTAACATTAAAAACCTTCAACAGTTACAAGCACCATTATCGCGGACTAAATCGTGTTAAGAATCCCTTAAATGCATTGAATTATAGTGAAAAAAAAAAACAGGATAATTTAAAACAGTTATCATCTTCATCACAACTCCGTGTAATGAGCTCACTGCATGGCTATGAGTCTCTCCTCTGGGTGATGAGGATGTTTAGGCCGTAATCCACCAAGCTGGCCCGGTGCTGGTTGTTGGATGTCAGATATTTCAGGGTGCCGAAATGGCTTCTGACAATCCCTAACGACTACTGTATACAACCGACTGCTTATCGTGCCCTCCGAAGCACTTCCGTGAGAAATGAATGGTCGGCGCGGTCACCCATCCTAATACAGGCCGCACCGAGCGCGCTTAACCTGCGATATCGTTTGATACGCACAGTAACCACGGCGCCACGACGACTTCAAACAGTTTTCTTAAATAAATATTTCTAGCGATATTCCAAAAAACCTCCGTTGTACTGTACAGGTTTGTTGTTCTCCGCACCTACACGTACGACCAGTGGAAAATACAGCGGTGTTACCAGGAATTGGTATCTTAATTTTATATTATTGTATTTGAGATTGTGCTGCCAGATACCGTTGTTATGGAACATTACGTGCATTCAGCCGTTTTTTTTCCATTGCCGGCAAATTGTAATGATATTTCTAAATAAGTTGTTTTTGTTGTTGATGTTTGTTCGTAAATTATAGGCGTTTAATTTCAATTTAATTGATTGCTGCAATGTGGTAGTAAAACGTTGTCATGTTACATTGTCTATAGCTAGGTTTTATAAAACAAAGTATCGTGCTATATATAGCTTTACGCGATTCCTTTTAAGAAATTCTGACTAGAGATTTATTTGACGACCACTTTGGCGATGAGGTAAACCTGTCTGCCTCAGACGCTAATGGTTGCGGATTCGATTCCCGCACGGAACAAGAAAAAAAAATGTTCCGTGTCTGGGTGTTTATCTATTTATGTATTTATATTCTAGGTTCCCCCCTAGTTCGCTACATGGTATCCCATTACACAAGCTATGCTTACTTTGGGGCCATGTAGTAAGTCTGATTGTCTGGGGATTTATTATTATTTGGTATGCTATATTATTATTTAATAATAATAATAATAATAATAAACCTTTATTTCAGATAAACATCCATATTTAATGTCTGTAGCTAGATTTTATAAAACAAAGCATCGTGCTGTATTTGTCCATCTTTCATAACGCGATGCATTCAAGAAGTACTGACTAGAGAATTATTTCATTGTTTACAATGGATAGTGATTTATTATGATAGAGGTACAGGTGTATTGTTTATTAAGATTTAGTGAAAATGGCTAAATTTGATATTGAAGATGGCGGAATAAATCATACTGAGCCTAAATATTGTACTTTTATACATTTGCGAAGCCTGGGTATTCGCTTGTATTATTTAAATATGTTTTTCTTTCGCTCCCATGCTGGACTGACAGAAAATGACAAAAAAAACATAAAATGTGCCAGCTGCTTCTCTTTCCAGGCAAACTGTAAAAGTCAGTTAAGGGACGGAGGTTTTATTGGCGTTTTTGCGGGTGATAGGCTGACCCCCTGTCACTGCAATAGTCTCTCTCCATCATTATTATACCTCCAAAGTCAAACGTGACATCAGATGCCTCATAGCCTCTGTTGCTCTACATATCCCATAAGGGATACAGGCGTGAAGTTATGTATTTATGTATGTATTTAAATAAAATTCGATTAATGATCGTGTGGCATATATGTATTAATAATGACTCACGACTAAGCGATCACCCTTTACTTAAAGTATGTTACCAAATATCATCGTTTTATCGATTTTGTGTTCAGGCAATGATTTATGATTCTATTTCTCAAACCAAGTGCTCTATCTTCGTCGTCCAGTGACATTAAGTTTAGAAATATAGGTTTTTCTAAGAAAAGGTATCGCCGTAAATCCAAATTCGTTTCACTTGTTGCGCTCGATTGCTCCTGTTCATTTGAAATCTCTGTTAGCCACCAAGGTATTGAGTAGGTTTCCATTGTAAAATAAGAGTTTAATGATCAACGAATGCAGAGAATTAAAAAACCGACTTCACGTCAAAACTTTGGCTGAATTAAAACGTCGTCAAGGTAAACATTCTCCGAATTCAGACATATTTTGAAATTTTTCTATGAAATTTATATGGGACCAACTATGAAGTATCCTCTATCATATAAAACAAGAATTTTCAAAATCTATTCATAATTGTACGAAATATCGTGTAACAAAGACACAAAAAACAATAACATACACACGAATTGAGAAGAATATAATTTACTTCCTGAAAATTTTTTTGGCTACTCATCGACACGATAAGAAGAAGAACGTTACCTTAACTCAGGGTAGTACAAATGTTCTAAGCCTATCCAACGCGGTCCAATGACAATAGGTACCCAATATGCATGAATACGATTTATTGGTGTTTTTGTGGGCGTTAGTCCTGTCACCGCAATAGTCTCTCTCATTCATTATAATACCTCCAAATTTGTCAAACGTGATATCAGATGGTTTTATAGCCTCTGGAGTTCTGCCTACCCCATAAGGCTGCAAACTGGACGACAGCGACAGCGGCAATATTAAAGTATTGAGTTTGTATGAAACCGCGACAAATAGCTCAAGTCGTCCGCTGGCCTCGAGAACGGCAAAGATTCCGCGCGTCGCTGCCCGCGCCGCTGTCGCTCTTGCTGTCGCTGCTGTCCAGTTTGCAGCCTGAGGGATACGGCGTGAAGTTATGTAATTTACATCTTGTCTTTTTACACTCTCTGATTTTATGTTTCATGATTTGGCTTAACTACTGCTGTAGAGTAATAAGAAGCCTTATGATTCTGGGTGTAACTATGTAGCTGTTACCTCCTCTTTGCATCATAAACAAGACTGTTCCATAAACCTAACAAAGCGTTTCCGAGACTTTATAAATCCGTGGTTAATTATATCGCGAAATAGCTAATAATGAACACAGTTAATAGTTTGTAGATTGGCTTGTGTGAAGTCTTTGATATCGAGCTTCGAACTATATAAGTTGAGCCTTTGTTATAATGTTTGTGTGCTAGTTAGATGGAGCTTAAGTATTGTTTATGTTGTATCGTTTGAGCACGATCAAAGCATGTGAAATAGACGGTTTTGATATGATCTGTCTGTAGTTTGTGAAGTAGTTTCAGATATAGGCTTCAACTTATACCTTAATTGTATTTGTGTGTATATTACTGTGCTGTTTAAACTTGATTTGTTGTTGTAGAGGAATGAAACACAGTTTGAGCTGTGGGCAAAGCTATTGTAAAATTGTAGCTGTTTTTAAAGTATGAAGGAAGTTTAAGGAAAAACATAGGGAGTTTCATAGCAATTTGGGTAATGCCAAATCGGCCTATTTGCTATCAATATTTATTTATTCTTCATTGTACACATGGATAAGGAATATTTTTATTATAAACTATAGATACATAGCACAATAGGCGGTATTATCATCGAAAGACGATCTCTCCCAGGCAACCAATAGGCTCTTTAGTAAATTAATACTAAGAAGGTTAAGGAAGGAAAGTTTTTAGTCAATAGAAAGTTATATTCACGTGAAATAATATATTTTATCAGCCATCGAATTCGCACGCAACTATAGCATCTCAGTAATGTATTATAAAAGATAGATCGTCCTTCGACACTGATTAAGTATAGATTATTAACAGTTCGGACCTGAAAGTGTTAATGACATATGGCGGGTTTCAATATAATGAAAACTGTTTGTTTTGCCTGCGAACAGTAGAATTCACTATCAAAATGCCTTTCTATATTCAAAATCTTGACATCTAAACCACTGATTGCGAACTGTTGATCGACCATGTGCACCCACTATTGCCTTCCATAGACTACCATACTAATTTACATACATACATACATAAGTTCACGCCTGTATCCCATATGGGATAGGCAGAACACCAGAGGTAATAAACCATCTGATGTTACGATTGACAAATTTGGAGGCATTATAATAGTGGAGAGAGACTATTGCAGTGACAGAGGGTCAGCCTATCGCCCACAAAAAAAGCCTCCCATAACACCTCGGTCCCTTAACTGGCTTTTACAGTCAGAAGCAGCTGGTACATTCTATGTTTTTCTTTCGCTCCCAGTCCAGGATTGAAGCTAATTACTAATTTATACCTAAGCAATTAGTGATTCTTAAATATGCAATCCCAGTTATTCGATTATCGAACTATAAACTTGACTTTCCGTAACTTCCACCTTAAGTACCAAAGTATACCGAAGCTAAGTAATTAGTTAACATGATAGATGATCTTCCGCAGACTCGCATCTACCCGCAACAGATAAATCTCAGTTAACTCGCTTGCGAGACATTCGCCGTGCACTGTGACAAATGACAGGCCAAGTGCGACTGTCAAATGTCACTGATGTATCCATCGAGAGTTGCACAGGTGGTTGGCATTGTTTTCTTGTTTGTGGAACCGATGGTGGACTAATTGGTTTATTTTAAGACTGAAATCTTCGTAGCAAGACTGGTCGATGTTGGAATGCTTGCCTTGTTGTGCTTGTCTTGCGTTTTCTTTTAGGAGAGTAGATAGTCAGAAAAGACGAGCAGGCGAACCAAAGTAGCCGAGATACACAGAAGGAAAGCAAAGTTGAAGTGGCAATGGGCAGGGCACAAAGTTCTCAGAACGGATGGCCGTTGGGGTAAATAAATAATAAATATAAATACAATCTCCAGACAATCACACCAACTACATGGCCCCAAAGTACGCATAGCTTGTGTTATGGGATACCATGTAGCAAACTAGGGCGGACCTAGAATATAAACACATAAATAGAAAAACAGCCAGACACGGAACATTTTTTTTTCTTGTTCCGTGCGGAAATCGAACCCGCAACCACTGGCGTCTGAGGCAGACAGGTTTACCCCATCGCCAAAGTGGTCGTCAAATGTGAAAGTAGGTGAATTCTTGAGTGGTGACCACGTACTGGGAGACGTAGGTAGAGCCCCCGCAAGGTGGACCGACGATCTGGTCAATTTCGAGCGATGTGGAGACCCTATGTCCAGCAGTGGAAGTCTCCCGGCTGAACATGAGAATCTTTACGGCAATATGTGTCTCAAAGATTTGTTTGAGTGCGATATGTATAAATTCTCCAATGATTTGTGTCTGGTGCTGGTTGGTGGATGTCAGATATTTCAGGGTGCGGAAATGGCTTCTGACATACCCTAACGACTACTGTTGTATACAGCACCCGGGACCGACTGCTTAACGTGCCCTCCGAAGCACGGAAGTCGCCGTGAGAAATGACCGGTCGGCGGTCAGCCATCCTCATACCGACCGCACCGAGCGCACTTAACTTGCGATATCGTTTGATATGCACAGTAACCACGGCGCCAAGACGACTTCATGATTTGTGTAAAATCATATAATTTATTTAATTTACTTACAGTAACAATTTCAAAAACGAAAAGCCAATATAAGATAATTATGATTATAATAATAAACATGATTTTCACTTAGTGACCGGAACTTTATTAGACACTTTATTATTAAAAACGATAACAGCCGTGACGAGACCCAAGATTTATTAAAAGAATTGAATTGTAAATATACCAAAAAAGACAGAGAAAATTTGATCCCATAAAATCTAAGACTGCCCACTCAGTTATTTTCCCGAAGATTTTCTGCTCGATCTGAAATGAAATGTCGTCACAAAAATCTCATTAAATCGCGAGAGCGTTAATTTATTCGGGAAATTAGAAAAAACATCCTTCTTTTATTGGAAATCGGGGAGGTTTTCTCATTAGTTCCTTTGTGATATTTTCTAAGCGGGAATAAAAGTGGGTTTAGCTAAGGGGATTCGGGGGGACTAGGTTGAGTTGTGTGTGAGGTGGAATAATGTGCTTAATTGAAAATTATTTTAGTTTCATTTGAAAGTGGAAATATTAGTGGAAGTATTCCGGTTATCTCGCATGCTATTATTCCATATTATTTAAAAAAAAAATGCTGGGCCGGGAGCGAAATAAAAATCAAAGCATGTACCAGCTGCTTCTCTTGCACTATAAAAATCAGTTGAGGGGCAGAGGTTTTATTGGAGTTTTTGTGGGCGCTAGGCTCCAAAGTCAAACGTGACATCCAGATGGTCTAATAACCTCTGGTGTTCTGCCTACCCCATAAGGGATACAGGTGTGAAGTTATGTATGTATGTAAGTACATATGTATCATGTGTTCCGGTAATATGTGAATGATTTATGCATTAACAAAAAAAGTATTATTTGGTATTTTTCGTTGTCTAATACTTATTTTAACACAAACTGGATGGCACTCTGTGAACAAGTATTTATAATTCGTCATAAAAAGAGTTGGTCCCAACTTGAGTAGGTACAGTCAGCATCAAAAGTTGATGTACACATTGAAATTTTCATAGTCTCTATTCATCATATTGTACCTAAAGAACGACTTATATTGACTAACTTCTATGTATAATTTTAATAATATAGCATAGGAGATAGTCAATATTAGTCGTTATTTAGGCAGAATATGGTGAATAGCGACTTTGAATAAATAATAAATAAAATCCCCAGACAATCCCACCAACTACATGGCCCCAAAGTAAGCATAGCTTGTGTTATGGGATATCATTTAGCGAACTAGGGAGGAACCTAGAATATAAATACATAAATAGATAAAAACCCTGACACGGAACATTTTGTTTCTGGTTCCGTGCGGGGATCGAACCCGCAACCACTGGCGTCTGAGGCAGATAGGTTTACCCCGACGCCAAAGTGGTCGTCAAGTAAAACAAGTAAAAATACTTTGTGAATTGAATAGGAAGTGTGCGTTTATGTTTACGTTTGAATAACAATCGGCCTTATAAAATAGGGACCGAATAATACTTGAGCCTCGACTGGGACGTACGAAATGATTTGTTATTAAGTTTTAAAGTATTAAACATCCGCATTTCAATGTAAAGCTCAATCGAAAATTGTTTCGGCATGCAGACAGTCGCGACCGACACCACGCCGAGATTGAGCCGCGGTTCGTCCGTTTGTATGAAGTTGAATTACTGTAGATAGTATTACCGAGGTCAAGTGAACCATCAATTACTTCTAAGACTAATCAGTCACGAATAAAGATGGGTTTATGCCCTGGCGTTTTTGGCGCATTGAGTAAATGCCTGATAAATGCCCGTAAATGCCGAGTAAATGTCTTTTGTCTGGGCATAAACTTAACAGTTTTTTTTTATTTATTTATTATCGTATCTTATATCTAAGTATACAAAAAAAATTATTCATTAAAAACATATTTTGTTTCAACTAATATACTGCAATAAACCTTAACATTTTACCAAAATCGATTGGTTAAAATTATAACTTGGTTTGAAAGAACAACGGGGGTAGCTGGTAGTCCATTGAAAAGTTACATTTGGGGTTGCGTTTTTCAGAGGACGCAATTTTATTTTTTCGATGTGTAGGGGGGGTCAGTGTAAAGCTCAAACCAAGTTTGTGGGGTCGCTACCCTTGTCCTACGGCCGCCATCTTGAAAATAGGGGTTGAAATAGTTTTTACGATATATCTCTTAAACTATTTATCTGATAAAAAAAATGTATTAACATTTTTTGTTGCAAATTGAATCCTCTACAACTTTAATCATGTAACTTTTTGTCGTAGAACTATAAATAAAAAAGTTATAAGCGAAAATGTTCAGAAATTCGAGAAAATAATTTATATTTTTTGATATAACTTTTTTTTATCATTTTACGAAAAAATTATATCAGAACATTTTTTTAGATCGTTTTTTGAGGAACAACTTTTATAAGCAAAAAATTTTCATTAATTCAATAGTTAAGGTTTTACAGCGCTTTACAATTTTTACGAACTGTTTCGGAAGTTACTTTACATATTGCGTGTTATTGTTATTACGTGGACAATCGAACCGATAATGTTGTTCGTCGTCGCAGCAGCAGCTCCAGTAGTTTATCGTTAGTTTCAGAAGCTCCAGAGCCAGACTTCGTTTTTGCGAACAATTGTTTCAAATTGTTTCATCTGTGCCAAAGCGGTTCAGGCTCCAAGTAATTCGCGTACAAGCCGACAAGCGCGGGTTTGTGTTGTACGTAATGGGAGTACAAAAACAAGTATTATGGACGTTGCAATGAATATTACTAATCGCATAGCTAATTTTTTAACTTTCTTCTATGCTGGACTGGGAGCGAAAGAAAAACATAGAATGTGCCAGCTGCTTCTCTTCCCGGGCAAACTGTACGAGTCAGTTAAGAGACGGAAGTTTTATTGGCGTTATTGCGGGCGATAGGCTGACCCCCTGTCACTGCACTGATCTCCATCACAATAGTACCTCCGAATTTGTCAAACGTGACATTACATGGTTTTATAGCCTCTGGTGTTCTGCCTACCCCATTAGGGATACAGGTGTGAAGTTATGTATTATGTATATGTATGTATGCATAGCTAATATTCCCAGCTTAGTGGAAGTTGGAGCAAAGTATTTTCTACCTGGACAGTATTCTCGGTAACGGCCATCAGATTACAATTATTTTAAAAATTAATAATTTTCAAATTCTGTAATGCATAGATAAAAAGTGAATAATCAAAGTCAAAAATAAAAATAAATAAAAGAGTCAATAATCAAATATTAATAATTAAAAAAATTATAATATTTGATTAAAAACAAAATAAAAACAAAAAAAAAATTACTGATGACACATTATTAGTACACACGTATAATATAAGATAGTTAAGAGTACTGAAAAATAGTACTCATTTCGCAGCTCTGTAAAACCTTAACTATTGTCTTAATGAAAAAATTTTGCTTATAAAAGTTGTTTCTCAAAAAACGATCCACAAAAATTGTCTGATATAATTTTTTCGTAAAATGATAAAAAAAAGTTATATCAAAAAATGTAAATTATTTTCTCGAATTTCTAAACATTTTCGCTTATAACTTTTTTATTTATAGTTCTACGACAAAAAGTAACTTAACTAAAGTTGTAGAGGATTTAATTTGCAACAAAATATGTTAATAATTTTTTTTATCAGATAAATAGCTTAAGATATATATCGTAAAAACCATTTCAACCCCTATTTTCAAGATGGCGGCCGTAGGACAAGGATGGCGACCCCACAAACTTGGTTTTAGATTTACATTGACCCCCCCTACACATAAAAAAAAAAATTGCGTCCTCTGAAAAACGCAAGGTTAGGCCTAAAAAATGTAACATTTCAATGGACTATAGAGTTTACTGTTGAAGCGGGAGGGGAGTAACACTGTGATTATTTAATGACTGATTATTTGATTGAAAGTTTTGATTTACAAAATACTTAAAGTTTCATTTTTATTCAAGTTCCTGCTTAATTTTTTACAAAATTAAGTTGTTTGTTTTTGTGCCTAGTGATCGGGCATTTATTTGGACGTAAACTCATTTATGCCCAATATGCCTAGTTTATGCCCATTGTGTCCATATTTGTTTATGCCCCCGACCCATCACTAGTCCACGAACCGTGGCCTCACATGAACGCGGCAGTCCTGCGACTTGATCGATAGGGGGCGGTTGATGCGATCTTTTGTCGTTAATGAGGTCGTAATGGTGTCGATGATGTAAGGATGTTTGTTAAAGTTGTTTTATTCATTTTAGTTGTAGTAGGATTAATTTCATGTACTTAGATCAAAATAATCTTTATTGCAAAAATATGGTATTGACAATTATTATTGACGACCGGCTGGTGTAGGGGTAACGTACATTGACTTCTATGCCAGAGGCCCTGGGTTCGAATCCCGGCGGCGGCGGATGTTTGTGTGACGAACACAGATATTAGTCGTCAAGTCATGGATGTTTAATAAAGTTTAATAAAGTATGTTTCTATTTTCTAAAGTACTCGTATATCAATTATCTAGTATCCATAACACAAGTTCTTTAAGAAACTTAATTTGGGCTAGATAACGTTGTGTGAGTGTCAGAAATATTTATTTATTTATTTATTATTATTTTTATGAACATTGTCAAACTATTCCTATAACATACGTCAGATTTTATTTCGGGTAAACAATTTTTGTCAGGAATCATTGTATTAAAATTACAAATTTGTTTTTTCTTTACCAATCTGCTTCATTTTGATTGTTTTTTTACAAAAATGCAACATTCTAGAATATATATATATACTAGGAAAAGTTAGAAGATTCATTGATTTAAATAATGGCTTGCAGGTGAAGGTCGAATCTACATCAGCAATACCACGCACGCACTGTTTTTGTGCAATAAAAGCTTTATCAGAGGTAACAGAACTACCTCAAATCAAGACGCCATATCTTAAAACAGAAACAACTTATCCAAAATATTCCTTAAGAGCTGTTTCCTTACTGGATATTTTAGCCAGTTTCCAAAGCGCATAAGCAAACCTATTTATTTTCGAACATACCAATCTGCCTGCGTCTGTTTTTCCTGACCACTACAGTTCTGGAACTTATAAGTGTCGAGTGAATAGGTTTCTCGTGGATGGACGTGTAACACCATAGTCTTCATGCGCACTTTCCATCAGGTGGCATGGAAGCCTAACGTCCTATCCTTCAATATAAAAAAAAAACCTTTTCGATATGTGATTTCCATGTCGGAAATTGATCAAATTCAATTCCAAGAAATGTTGTAATGTATGTGTTACTTAAGTATATAACTTAGTAAAAACTGACTTACGTAAGAGCTAACTCTTTCAGAAACTAGGTTGAAACATCAAGATACATGCTAAACCAACATCATCCATTATGTATAATGCTTGGCTTACACGGTTCTTAAAAATGATTTGACGAACTAATTTAAAATAAATAATAATGACTATGCTGTCCCGGGTTCGCTCAGGTTATAGAGCCCTAAAGTAAATTCAGCATTTATACAAATCTTTTTTGCTAAGTTTATTTAATGTAAATTTTCATAACCCACATAAATTGTGAAATAAATAAAACAAATAAATGTTTTTTTCTGACATCTTCAGAAATGCGTCATGTTTATGTCAAACCTTTCGCGAAGTATCGTTCATAGCTTAAACAGCCAAATCTTTCTTATTTATATTACACAAGCCACCGCGAGCGGTTTTATCCGCGCAACTTGTGATTCCGTGGAAATTTCGGGATAAAATATTATTTTCGGGATAAAATACTAATATATTATATTATATGAGAAGAACCGGGGTTATTATTTAGTTCAAAACAGATACTATTTCTGATACCATGCAGTTTCATTAAAACTAAGTATGTATACCAAACTGTTTGGTTTCGGCCAGTTTCGGTTCAGTGTTATGGTCTCAGTAATATAGTTTATTCGATGTTCATTTGAAAATCACATGCAATATGAAATACCGGTGGCGTTGAAAATAATTTATGTAGTTTGTCTTACTGTTTACTGAAAATTCAATAAATGTTACCTATATAAGTAATAATCAACGGATGCAGAGCATTAAAAAAACCGACTTCACGTCAAAACTTTGGCTGAGTTATAATGTCATCCACGTAAACATTCTCCGAACTCATACATATTTTGCTGGACTGGGGGCGAAAGAAAATCATAGAATGTGCCAGCTGCTTCTCTTCCCGGGCATACTATAAAAGTCTGTTAAGGGACAGAGGTTTTGTTAGCGCTTTTACGGGGGATAGGCTGACCCCCTGTCATTGTAATGGTCTCTATCCATCATTATAATACCTCCAAATTCGTCAAACGTGACATCAGATGGTTTGATAGCCTCCGGTGTTCTGCCTACCCCATAAGGGATACAGGCGTGAAGTTATGTATGTATAAAAAAACATACAGACGAATTGAGAACCTCCTGCGTTTTAGGAACTCGGTTGAAAAGGCTTACTTAGATGAATTTGTTCACCTCACGAAATAATTTTCATTTTTTTCTGTTAACTTATTTATTTAAACTAACCACAGATTCTTAATTTTTGTCTCAACCAAGCGTAAACTAAGCTTAAAGCTGTCGATAACTAGTTTAAGGTTCGGAAAGGCAAGTTTTTGCGAAAGCTTTTTTGTATTTTTCTCAATTAGGCGGCGCCGTCGTGTTAGAAGTAAGTTAACAAGCTAATGGACTTGTCTGCTGATAGTTAATCAGTCAACTTAGACTCGCTAGGTTGGGTTAAGTTGGGCTAATGACTATTTTCGATTGGTTTACTTTCGCTTAAGTACCTATGCATTAGTGAAGAAACTTGATGTTTGGAACAAAAACTTACAAAAATTTTGGTGAATAGTATCTCACGACGTAAATAAAACACTTTTTAAATCGATAGATCGCGTATATTTTAACGATTTCTGTATAGACTCCGTGGTATTTGCGGACCACGTACTTATTGCTAAAAACTACTATCGAACCAACTAAATCATGACCCATTTTGCTGATAATTCGTTTGAAACTGTCAAACTTGTAAGGTCTATCGCGTATAATGCACTCAGGACATTTTTAGATACTGTACGAATTCTGTACTCAGTGAATGTCAGTGTCGAATGAAATGATAACAAGTTCGTCACCAAGGTAACCTATCTTCAAGCGAATTTCGACCTACTAGCATTTAGACGATTTGCCAAAATGAGCTCATGACTCGATCGGTTTGATAGTACCTACATATGAATCGTGATAACTCGGGTTTAATAGTTTTTTTTATTAAATATAGTGAAACATGATAACTAGAGACAATATCAATTGAATAGATTATCATATGGTTTTTACGGATCGACGAACTAATTCAAGAGATAATAATTTATTAAGGTTTCGTGTGAAGGTTTTTGTTTTTTTTTTAAATATAAGGATAGGATGTTTGTATTCCATGCCACCTGATGGAAAGTGCGCATGAAGACTATGGTGGTACACGTCCATCCACGAGAAACCTAGTCACTCGACGCTTAAAAGTACCAGGACCGTAGTGGTAAGGAAAAACAGACGCAGGCAGATTGTTCCAACCTTGCCAATCCGTACCAAAAAGGAAGTATCGAAGTGTTTTGTTCGACTTCTTGGTAAAGCCACTAGGTAGGGATGGCAGTTCTGTCTGCGTCTGGTAGTCCGGTGGTAAAAAGGGGTGGGTTCGATTTGGCCAAAAAGAGCACTCGCACACTCAGCAAAATGTAGCCGATAAAATACTATCAAACAAGCAACCTTACGACGATGCTCTAGCGTCTGCAATTGTTTATTTGTAAGGTTGTCATTATTAATGTACGGGTTACCTAAATTACCGTACATTAACCTTAGGACTATGAACTGACCTACTAACATGTCAGCAATTTTATTTAATAAAGACTGATTTATTTAATATACTTTAAGAAGTATATTAAATAAATCAGTCATTATTTTGTACTCAACTTGGTTGGTTTTATTTCTTTATACCACCAACCTACAGCTTCTAAATACCACTTATTTTATTGTGAGCCTATAACTCTCACATTTAGATCCGGCTCGAAGGACTTATTTATTTAATTGGAAGGATTTATACTGTAAGTATACAGCACCCGTATATACTTGTATACAGTAGTCGTTTCGGTTTGTCAGAAGCGATTTCGGCTCCCTGAAAATTCTGACATCCACCAACCAGCACTGGGCCAGCTCGGTGGATTAAGGCCTAAAACTCCTCGTCACCTAGAGGAGAGACTCATGGCCCTCTAGTGGGCTCTAAACACGGAGTTGTGAGTGATGAGAATGATGTAAATGATAACCAAAACTAGGTCAGTACACATTCAAAGCGAAGCTTGGAGCAAAAACTTTGATTTTCTGCAACTGTCAATCAATCGGGAACTCGGTTCGCCCGAACCTTGTTTACGTCATAAATGTCAATCAGTCAACCTGTGTTTGACAGCTGAACAATTAAGCGGAACCGTGGCGAAATTTGGTTACGGCTGTAATTAAACTCTTGTTACGGCGGCGTACGAATCAATGTTTGGTTGAAAACTGTTACAGATTGGAGGTGGTGTGGCATTGCTTTCTTTATGTGGTTTGATTGAACGTAATTTATAACTTAGATTGTTTTACAGTATTTTGAAAACAGCTGTTTTACGTAGATCATCTAGAGGAAATATATTTAAAATGTTTCTAATATAGGAATGGGGCGATCGAATGCAAAAAAAGCTTTCCAAATCTGATTAGCAGTTTCAGATATTACTTTAATGGTGTTCTTGTATGCTACCCTATATATTTTAGAGCATTTAAATCAAATCCATTGTTTGTCTAACTCTACTTTGCCAACTTTTTTATATTTTTATAGTAAAATTAAATAAATTTAACCGTTTCAATTTAAAAAAAGAGACCAAAAGTAAGGTTGGCATAATATTGTCTTAAGTTTTCACGATTCATAATTTAAATAAAACTTCTTTTTAACCAGATTAATCGCTTATAATTTACATTTGACGTTTCGGTGTCTGCAGACCCGAAGGTTTGCATCCTGATTAAATAAAAACTGTTTTATTGTTAATAAGTTTATTGCACCTACTAACTAAACCTACGCATAAGGTTGCTTATAACTAAATATACCTATACTACATAGCAAATCCGTATCTTTTCACAAACGAAAACCAGCCTTCAATTCAACACATAAAAAATGCACGATCCAAACCTCGTATCAAACGCTCCCGGTTTTTTCGCCAAAGTACATTACTTTCCACTTATCTCGCTATTTCCGCATCATTCGCTATTGTCTAACAGCACAATACGTTTTCGCGTAGTCGGCTAAACGGAATGCAAAGTGTTAAAATCCCATTCCGGAGCGCGTGCCGTCTTGAGACGCAATAACCGCGGGTGGAAGAGCCTTTGTGGTGTGGTCTAAGTTTGGGAATACTGGATCGTAGTATACATTCAGTTTAAAATGGTTGGTGAGTTTAAATTAAAAAATGTTCAGACTATTTTGGGCTCTTATCTGCGTCACGCGTGTCTACGCGTCAACTATACGTCTTTATCGTACGCGCGCACGGCACAATGGAATACCTTTTTTTATATAAAATATGGATGGGACGTTTGTCTTCCATGACACCTAATGTTAAGTGAACATGAAGACTAAGGTGGTACACGTCCATCCACGAGAAACCTATTCACTCGACGCTTAAAAGTACTAGGACTATACTGGTCAGGGAAAATAGACGCAGGCAGTTCATTCCAAACCTTGGCGACCCGTATCAAAAAGGAACTGTCAAAGCGCTTAGTTCGACTTTTCGGAATATCAACGACATACGGATGGAAGTTCTGTCTGCGTCTAGTAGTCCGATGGTAAAAGGGTGAGGGTTCAATTTGCTCAAACAGAGCACTCGCGCACTCACCAAATTGTATCCTGTAGTACACGGTTAAACAAGCAACCTTACGACGATGCTCTAGGGTCTGCAGTTTTTTGGTCGTAAGGTCGACGTTGTTAATTAGATTACGGGCTCTTCGGTCAACGGAGTCCAGCGCTTCTAGTTTATATTTCGCTGAACCATCCCAAAGATGACTGCAGTACTCCATGCTAATTGGATTAAAATTAAAAAACGATGTACAAGAGTGTAGTACACACGAGAGTTAGCCACGTCCCTGGCGCACGTGGCGCATGCCGTACGACCGTGTCATACGTATGAGTACGGCACGAACGTAGTTTTTTTGTATGAACACGTTAGCCCTTATCCATGGGCAGTAAGGCTATTTTACGCCGACCTATATAGCCGAAAACTCCGTGTCATCTCGTGTCTCGCACCACACTCAGCTTCCCGAGAAGCAACTACTCCCGGGAGCTTAAAGCGGCGCCGCGCGCGCGCCGGCGCTCGACCGGGCAATTTGTGTGTGATACAAAACTTACAGCAGACACCGCCGCTGAGCCTTTCAAATATCTAGAATTTTGGGCTTGTACGTCATAGTTTCGTCTCCTTTTAACGTTAGCTTATAGTGTGGTTTGCCTCGTGGTAATCTTTTGTGTATGGCTTCCGAGACGAGCCTAAATTTACGTCCCGAAAATTAGGTTAAAATGAATCTTTATAGATTTTTTAAAACAAAAGTGTATTTTTTGGTAAAAACGTTTATGTCTAAGGTAAACGACGACGTCGGTTGAAGTGGAAATTTCTTTTATGATCACAGATTGTAGACTTTAAGCTATGGGTCTTTATAATATGTATTAAATGAATTGGGACGTTTGTTTCATGTCACTTAATGGAAAGTCATCACATATACTGAGGTGTTGCACTATCCACTAGAAACTTGTTCACTCCAGCAAAGTCTTAATCTAAGGTGGAACTTTTTATTGTAGTTTTTAATGTCTTCATGGTGCAGTGGCTTAGACGCTACTGCACCAATCGTGAGGCAGAGGGTAGGCAGAGGGAACCTAGATTATAAGCCCGGAACTTGAAAAAAATGTTCCGGGCTTATATTCTAGGTTCCCCCTATTTCGTTACAGCTTTGCTTGGTTTCGAGCCATGTTGGTGTGATTGTGATGTTAATAGGGATATGTTTTGTTCATTGGTTTCTGAACCTGCGTTTGACTTCAATCATGCCTAATCAACCGACTTCCAAAAGGAGGGTATCAATTCAAATTGTGTTTTTTTATTATTATTTTTTGTATCTTTGTTACACGATTTTTTGGACAGTTATGGATCGATTTTGAATATTTTTGTTTCATAATATGTATGATAGAGGATACTTCAGATGTGGTCCCATATAGGTAAATTTCATCGTTATTGATTAAAAACTATCTTAAAAAAACAAAACAAAACAATTCTTCAGGAATATAATTCAGTAAAAATTACACAAAAATACCTAAATTTTATGAAATGGCAGCTAAATGAATGACAGAATTCGGGTTTATGAAAAAGTATGAAAGTCTCCGCCAATTTTATATGGCTAAGTATCCCGCCAAAAAGATACGTTTTTGTTAGTCTTACACCCGGACCAACTCCAAATAACGGGTTATCCATTCATTACGACAGATCCTGTATACGTGGTGACCTTAAACTTCAGTCAAAGTTTTGACAAGCATTTGAATATATTAGTGTAGTCCTTTTTTGTTTGGTGTTCATTGATAATGATGATGTGATGATCGATGACAGCAAACAGGTTTGTGCATAATTGTGTAAAATCTTACGGCTATTATCTCGTTTGTATCCTAACAACATTAGTGTATCTCCCTCACTTTTGCCTCCTAAATCATTGTATTTTTTCATCCGAATGCTCTTAAGTCGAGTTGTCAAAACATGTGTTGCCACTTTAAAAAAAACAAAACACGTTTAATCTATTACCGAAATGCCGACGATTTGTAAACTCCTGCGCCTCTTATCAAAACAAAGCGAGCGAGGTGATTTATCTGGTAGACGTAAGAACTAGTCTATTATACTGGATTTGTGTTTTTTTTTGTCTCAAAGTGATTTGTTAAACTTTGTGGTGAATGGTAACATTTGTTTTTGGTTGTTCGGTGACAGGTCGTCGTTTGTTATTTTTTTTGTTAACAGATGTTTCTTTTTTTGTAACTGGCAATGCGATTTTGGATTGGGTAAATTAATATGATATTATTTTTTTTATTATTTCAGGTTACTTTGCTTAAAAAAAATGACTTGTTTTGTATGTGTATTTTTTAACTATTAGGTTATTTCCGTAAGAGTTCCAAAAGTCAATAAAGTGATGAATCAGAGTTCGATTATGAATTTAAAATAAAAGATTTAGATACAGCGCATTATTTATTTCTTAAATTTTAACATGACATCGGTGTCTTTGCAGTCGTCGTATAATACCTATACGGGTCACTTTTAAAGTCTTACCTACTAAACATAGATATGAACCGTCAACCTTTAGTATAGTACTTATACATAATCCAAGTTAAATAAATGAAAAAATGTGTTAAATAAAAATCATTTTAAAAATGTATTTTATTTAACCCAACCAGGACTCGAACCTGGGACCTCTCGTTTGCCGGACGAGTGCTCTTCGCACTGAGCTACCGAGGCCTGGTGGTACGCCTCGAAATTACTTAACACATTTTTGTTTTTACGTTATATTGCTAACGTAGCTCCATCTAATGGTATAGCTTTGCAGCTAAGACCACCCGAGACCAATTTTATTACAGTAATTATCAGGGGGAAGAGCACTCGTCCAGCAAACGAGAGGTCCCAGGTTCGAGTCCTGGTTGGGTGATTTTTATTTAACACATTTTTTCATTTACTTAAGAGTAATTAAGCATTTTAAATGCAAAGACTTTAAAATATTATAATCCAAGTTATTAAAAAACCTAATTTGTTCTAGAAAATGTGATATCAATGTTGTTATTATTTATGCCATGCCCGGTGATAACGAAAGACTGTCATACAATTCCGATAATAAATGTCTAAGAATGAGGCTACTTTTTATTCAAACAACAGTATACCCTGAGCCGTCGTCGCTTCGATTCGATAAGACAATATGCAAATAAGTCTCAGCGGTCTCCGATAGGTATAACGAATTTTTCAAAGTGGCAGTTAGTGGGCTGTCTGTAGTACGTCAGGCAGGCGGTACAGCGACTAAATAGTTGCTGCATAGTTACAACCACAGATTAGAAAGTATTATTTTCAAGTACAGATAGGACATATCAATATTAAACATAGGAAGTTTGGAATGCAAGCTTTTTTGCCGCTTGGCGGCGCTTATGTGCTTGAGGTTTTTTTGGGTGGACTATGCACTATAGTGGTTTTTTAAGCTATTGCGGGCCTTGAGCGTGGGGACCGAATCCAGAAATTCCGTAACGAAAAAAACCTAACACCTCCCACTCCAACCGGCACAGCAGTGATACTTTGATTTCATTACTTTATATGCGGGCTTTAATAAACAATCAGCGTCATCTACTAGGAACTTGTGGAACTTCATATTAGATCAAACATTACTGCATTAATAAAATAAATAAATAATTATAATTGCATAAGTTGATAAAAAATGCTATGCAATAGCTTTACCGCGGCAGTCTCCGAGTGCCACACGTCTTTTTATTATTATTGTTTTGATAAATATTGTTTTTCAGATGAAAAAAAGGGTGCTAATTTTACATTACAGTGTTAACGAACCAATAAATAAAATAATCAAAAACCAAACACTTTCTAGCATGTTTGATAATAATAAAGTTATTCGTCGTAATATGTGAATAATGAAGCAAGTTATGTGTGTCAGCCGGTGTAGAGAGTTTTAAAAAAGACAAGTAAGTTAAGTTATTACTAGGTATATTTCTGATTCTACAAAATAAAACTTAGCCTAATTAAACCTAAAGCTCTGGGTCCACGATTGACCTCACGCAGAGCTGTCTTATTAACTAATGAATTTAAATTACAAATTATATTTCACTCGCGGTAACATGGTTGCGACACTTCCAATGAAAAGGTTAATTCAGCAAATCAATCGATGAATCAATAATTAATATTCTCACGGGAACTGAAATACCGAAGGATGAGTCACTGAGGTTGACAAGCTGAAGGGCCTTTAGGGTCCGTAACACCTCCCCTCCTAGATGAGCAACTATTTTCGAACATTGAGAGAAAATGTTGCGGCTCTTCGGTCTTCTATCGTTGAAGCTGGAGCTGCAGTAGAAATGGTCGCTGATGCTGCGTTTGATGCCCGCCGTTTGAAGTAGGTAAAGGCAATGATTGCGGCAATAATCATCAGTATCAAAAAGGTAGGTATCGTTGTATGATAAATGCTTGTGAAGTCGTATGTTTCATAAGTTTCAGGAACGCTCATTGTTACTTGATTTTGAATTGTATGCAATTTATTCAAATCAATTGTTGTTAAATTATAATTGAATTTCTGCGATGTGGGTGGTTTCGATGCTGGGAACGACATTATTTCAATGGCATGACCGTGAACTTTGTCATCAAGGTTGATAATGCTGAATTCAGGCGTTTTGATCTTGCAATTATGTGGAACTGTTGCTAAAAATGATCCTTGAATAATCTTATGTTCTACGTCGTTGCAGGATAACTCTATCTTCGTAGGTTTCGGGAATGATAGTATATAGTGTCGGCTATCTAGTTCTATTAGAGCTTCTTTTTCCAGGATTACAGATGTACTGATACATGACTTGCTAATGTCTTGATTTTTAATTAATTTGTAGATGCAATCTTCACCTTTTCTAGTTTGGTGATTTATCTTCTGATGGCAGATGAACCAGCTGCTGACCTTCGGACATTCTGCCTCTATGTACGCGTATTCAAAAGAATTGGTTGCAATGAAAGGATATGTGGGAATAATTACTAAGGAATTTTTATTGGGAATGGGACTAAGCCTATACAAATTATAAGTTGAGGATGTAACTATAGGGAACTTCATAACTAAAATAATTTTTTCATCTATATAATAATATCCTAAGCTAATTAAATCATAGTAGTATCTAATATCTATATCTAAAACTTTATCATATCCATATAAGGATTTTAGTTCTTCTAACATATTACTTAAATCTTTCATAGTAAATAATGAACGGTGCATTGAATTAGTGTGGCTAAAAGCTAATAAGTTTTCAATTTTCCTTACTTCTAAACTTAAATCATTAACATTTTCTGAAATAATACTTAATATTTGCATAAATTGCAATTTCTTATAAAAATTTTCAGATTGATTATCGTTACTTCTAATTATTTGTTGAACTACTTTATTTAACTTAATTTGATTAATATTTAAATTATCTAAAATATGATTTTGCTGATTTACGATTTCTTTGTATAAACTAATATGTTTGTTAAAGTTAATATTCATTTCTTTATCATTTTGATGTAGAATCTTAATGGCGTTTTGAAAATTAATAGCATCGTTGCTGTCTAGGTTACCAGAAATGCTTTTGATGAAGGTTCCAAGTGGATTGAAAATGCCACGTTTTGTGCGTTTTGGCTCGAAAGTGTTAAATTGTATAGATAATTCGTCAATTTTATGAAATAAGTGCATTAAAATAGTTTTTAATAATGAGAAATCCGTATTATTTATCTTATTTGAAATATTACCTAGCTGAGTTTTTGTTAAACCTATTTGAGTTTGAATTTTGTTAATATCAATTTCTTGTAAAAATATGTGTTCATGGGAGGTCATTTTTGTTGGGCCTAGGTTAAAGGGTAGGATTCCAGGTCCATCAGTCAAATCGTCAAGTTTTATTGTCATGTCTGCTAGTACTTGGGCCAGGGTCGTTATGAGGACGGTCCTGTAACAATAGTGATTTATTTAATTTAGTTTTAGTTCGTTTAATACGATGTTTAGCTATTGGGCCACGTTTTCGAGAAGTGTATATGTGAATGGGAAAATTAGTGGTAACTTTATCTCGTGTGTATCGGGGTGCAATTTTCTTCCTAGATGCCAAAGGATTTTTTATAAATACTTCCTGTCCTTCCGTATAATCTAATTGAGGCTCGCGATCAAGGTTACGTCGAGTCATTATTGCATTTCGTTCTAAAAGTGCTGATTCGTGAATTATATTATAAACTGTCTCCATTGATTTACGGTGCTCCTGAATGTAATTTTGTAATAGTCTATGTGTCAAATCTAAGTCTGTTGGGTCTCTTGGGTCAAAGTGTCCAGTCAATAAGTCGTATGGTCTACATTTAGTTAAACTATGTATTGAGCTGTTATAAGCTATAAGTGCGTACGGTATCAAATTACTTATTAATTCGTTTTTTCGTTGTAACTTTAAAAGTCGTAAGTGTTCTAAGAGAGTGCTATGGAAACGTTCTATTAAACCATTTTCATTGGGTGAGTGTGCTGCAGTTAAGCGATGCTGAACTTTATGTAGTCGTAAAAATTCAGAGACAACTTGATTTTTGAACTCTGTGCCTTGGTCTGTTGTAAGAACTAATGGGAAACCGTGATGAGTGCAAAACGTTAATAAGGATTTAACTATGTTTGGGGCAGTGCAAGAAGGTAAGCGATAAATTTGTGCATATTTAGTGAATGAATCAATTATAGTTAGGTATTTCTCTTGCTCAATAGTCAAAACATCTGCATGTGCTATTTCAAACGGTTTCGAAGGTGGAGGAACTATTTGGTATTCAGGTCGTAATGGCGATCTATCATACTTTGCTTGGTTACAGGTTGGGCATTCGTTAATGAATTTAGTAATAGACTCTTTTTGTTTTGGCCAAAAATATCTTTTAGATAAGGAGAGATAAGTTTCATTAATTCCTCTATGATTTGTTTTTCCTTCGTGATATTTATTGAGTATGTCTTGCTGATCTAAGAAATCTGAAATATTTTGTATTTCAGACTTAACAAAAACTAGGTTTATGTAAGAACTTTCAAATGTTTTTTGAAGAATTGGTGCTAATGAGTACATTTTAATAAGTGGTTCTACTAATATGATTTTGTTATTGATTGGTTAGCGCCTGTATCTATCAGTAATTTGATTGGAGGGTTCTTTATCTGTATGTACGGAAGTTGTCTTTTAGTTTGTATGTTAAGTTCTATACTTGGAATTTCGCAAAGCGAGTTTCTTGAACTACGAACGGCACTATATTGCGATTCAATTTTTGATAAATTTGACTGATTGAAATTTTCAAATTGATTATTGTGATTCAAGGGATAAGGATCGTAAGGTTGATTAGTTTCATTATATTTTTCATAGTCATAGGTGTCATCAATTGTCTGGTTAAAGTTAACTTGTTGGTGTGCATTATTAGAAAAAGGTAATTGATGGGTACTAAAATTACTCACTCCGCTCATGGGTTGTGCTTTAGCCTGAGGCTGATATCTAGGTGGTATTTTGAATCCTGTACTCATATCAGAGCGAGGCAAAGCCTTCATCATCTGCTGGGTACGAGAAACATTTTGAAAAGGATCGTGTTTAATTTGTTGATTTGGTTGCCGTTGATATCCTTTATAATTATTTGAATTAAAATTATTTGGGTAAAAATTATTTGGGTAAAAATTATTTGGGTTAAAATTATTTGGGTTACAATTATTTGGGTTCAAACTATTCGAGTTAAAGTTATTCGGGTTAAAACTATTCGGGTTAAAATTATGTCTTAAATTATTTCTATTGAAACTTATCGGTTTTTGTGCACTAAAATTTATCATGTTGGTTTTCTTTTGTAAGTATAAAACGTTTAGTTCATCTTGCGCAAATTCTAATGCTTGTTCTAATGATACCGGTTTCATGCATCTGAGGCGAGACCCAAGTGGTTCATGTATACCTCGCAAAAATGACTGCAGAGCTAACTTCCTATATAACTCTCTTTTAGAGTCAATAGTTGTCTGTACCTGTTCGTGTAATTGTACATGAGTCATAATAACAGATAAAAGATTTTGCACTTTTTCATAAAATAATTGAATTGTGTCCGCGCCTTGTGTTAGCATTGATAAGTCTGTATATAGGGCGGATTCATCTCTATGATCTGAAAATGAATTTATAAGAGCATTTCTGATACCGTTCCAGTCTCTGGGAATACCATTATTTGCTAAGGTCCGTGCTGCGGGACCGGTAATTTTATTTAAAATTCCGTTTAATACGGCTGCATTATTTAATTCATTGCCAGGGGCAGGGTTCACGAAAGTTAAAACAATTTGATCACAAATGTCTAAAAATCTAACGAGAACATTGGAATTACCATTAAAATCTGGAACTAATCGTAAAGCTTTCCAAATTTTATCAGTATCATCCAAATTAATAGGTTGTGGTTGGGTTTGTTCCATCTTTATTAAATTATCTACTAACTTTTGGTGAAATCTACCTTTTTTATCTTCTCGATTAGTACGGTTAGCCTTTGGGTGAAAAATTTTGACTAATTATTATTTCACTATAAAATAAAATAAAATAAAATTTTAATATAGAAATGTTCAATAAATGTAAAAATATTTAAAAGTAAATTCAATTCTTAAATTTTATTCATTCTCAAGGTAAAACGTACTATTCAAATATAAAAGGTTTATTCCGCTTGCAACCTAACGAGATAAAATGAAAGTCTGATAAAAAATAATTAAGTAAACTACCCAAGTATATTATAAAAGTTTTTTAAAATGTATATCCTAAAAATGTATTTTAAATAAAGTTAAATTGAAATTTTTATCTTACTCACTTACCTAATTAGTTTATTTTAAAAGAAAATACTTAAATTCGTTTATTAAAAATAAAAATGTTAACGAGAATAAAATCCTTTCTAAAATCTTAATTCATTAATTTTCATGTAAGTACTTTAATAAACTTCAACTAATAATCAATTAAGTTCACATAAAACTTATAAATCTTTAATTATTTACTTATCTAAACTAACTAATCTAACCGAGAACTACAGGATCGAGTTCAGGGAATGGAGGAGGATTTCCTATTCATGGAAACAACCAAAACCTCGAATTTACGTAATAAAACTTTACTTACAGTCTGGTACACCTCATCTTTGCCTTTTCCAATACCAAGATTTATGATCGATTTTCGGATCTCCTGGGTTCTGGGGCTGCGATGTTTCTTCTTCACCGGGCGACAGGTTCTTTTGTAGCCGAAGGAGTCAACTCATTGACTCACGATCAGTCACGAAACGCGCGATCTACTAATTTCGACTACTTCCGACTGCGCCAGTTATGTGTGTCAGCCGGTGTAGAGAGTTTTAAAAAAGACAAGTAAGTTAAGTTATTACTAGGTATATTTCTGATTCTACAAAATAAAACTTAACCTAATTAAACCTAAAGCTCTGGGTCCACGATTGACCTCACGCAGAGCTGTCTTATTAACTAATGAATTTAAATTACAAATTATATTTCACTCGCGGTAACATGGTTGCGACACTTCCAATGAAAAGGTTAATTCAGCAAATCAATCGATGAATCAATAATTAATATTCTCACGGGAACTGAAATACCGAAGGATGAGTCACTGAGGTTGACAAGCTGAAGGGCCTTTAGGGTCCGTAACAAGCATCACAACAATTGAGTTACTTAGATGATAAACTAAAGCTCACTTGAAGCTACTTCTGAGTTTGCAGGAAATAATATAAATAAAATAATGTGCAGTTTACTCATGTTTACTTCAGCAGTTGATTTCAGAAGCCGGCAGCGTTTTGTGATCAAACGGCGAATGATTGTCTATCACTCACTCAATTTACTCATATCAAGTTGTTATTGCCAGAGTGGCGCCACCAAACGTTAAAATAGTGCTCTGGCCAAACTCTTGAAATGGAATAAAATGCTTTGATTGTTAATGCCGTGGTTGCAACTATCTGTGTAGTAAGTTTCTCAGTGTTATTCGCAATGGGGTCGGAAGATACCTATGTTTGCCTTCGGCTACCACGGATGATTACATATTCTGTCTTCTTTCTATAAAGATACGATAATAGTAAAGCCTATTTAAGAACACAACACGTCTAGTCGTC
The DNA here is from genome assembly GCA_944452665.1 of Stenoptilia bipunctidactyla. Taxonomy (NCBI): domain Eukaryota; kingdom Metazoa; phylum Arthropoda; class Insecta; order Lepidoptera; family Pterophoridae; genus Stenoptilia; species Stenoptilia bipunctidactyla. The sequence goes on from OX101745.1 coordinate 19,093,691, forward strand.
GTGGCGCCGCCGTGGTTACTGTGTGTATCATACGATATCGCAGGTTAAGCAACGTTCGCCGCGGTCGGTACTTGGATGGGTGACCACCGACCATTATATCTCACGGCGACTTCCGTGCTTCGGAGGGCACGTAAAGTAGTCGGTCCCGGGTGCGGTATGCTTGTATACAGTAGTCGTTAGGGTTTGTCGGAAGCCCAGCACTGAGCCAGTTTGGTGGATAGGTAATGACCTATACCTCCTCGTCACCTAGGGGAGAGACTCATAGCCCTGCAGTGAGCTCATTTCAAAGAGTTGTGATGATGTGACTTGAGATGTTCTGATATAAAAGCATTGATTGATATACAGAAAAGTATGTAAAAAGTCAATGTTTGTGAAAATTTCGAGGTCTATTAAATGGCGTGTTCACTACACTGAGTTTCATAGAGATCTAAAAAGAATGTGATATATCATATATGAAATGAAAATTGCTATCATGGATACCTACTGACACTTGGGCGATGGGGTAGCACTGTCTGCCTCAGACGCCAGTGGTCGCGGGTTCGATTCCCGCACGGAACAAGGAAATAAAAATTGTTCCGTGTCAGGGCGATTATCTATATATATGTATTTTATCACAAGCTCTGCTTAGTTTGGAACCATGTAGTTGGTGTGATTGTCTGGGGATTTTTATTATTTTAATTTCCAATCGTACATTTTTGATATCCAGTCATGCTACGCAGTAGGTAGGTAAATTTAATCTAAACGCAATTAAGGTTTCTATCAAAATATGTGCATTTTCTTTACTCTTCCATTTAAGGCGATACTACTGTGAAAGGAAATTTGGTTTATAAAAGTAAAATATAGCTAAAAATTTAGTATGGACGCTGTAATTATTGAATCTACCGTACACATTTTTATTAAAAGTAGGAAGCGGCTAAAATTTAATAAATGCATAAGCAAATCTCCACTACTATCAAGTCTTATAAAACTTCTAATCAACAAACAAAAACAAAAGTACTACCGATCAAAACCTCATTAACACTGAATAATTGATAGTTCCTATAACTCATCAAGACGTATACACAATGCGGAGACAAGCTCCATTCACTCGTTCGTTCGTTCGTTCCTCTCGGGAATAGCGATCTGTCACTGTCATCCGGAGAATTGTCAAGGATTGATTCCGCTCTCGTAGGAGTCAATTGAGTTTTTATAGTTAGGGGTGGTTTAGGGAAAGATGACTACTGCATGTATGTAGCTTTGTTGTAATTTAACTTTTTAAAGTTAATTATAGTGCTAATTATTAAATTACCCAAACTTAATTACCATTTAGGTGGCCTTAAAGTAAGCTCTTGAATTACAACCATGTGTTTTGCTTTCTTTAAGTTCTCGAAGTTTCGGCAATATCATTGTCATTGACGTTTAACTTGCCATTGCCATTGGACGGCTATACTGGTTGGGTGAGGCCTATTTTAATTTAAATTTGCCTGGTTTAATCTTATGTAATTTAATTTAATTTGTTTTAGTGTAATTTGATTTAGTTTAATTTGATTTTATTTAACTTCATTTAATTTAATTTGATTTTATTTAATTTTATTTGGCTTGATTTAATGTAATTTGATTTGATTTAATATGATTTGTTTTTTAATTTCATTATTGCATTATTTCTCATTTTATTTTTAGAGTTCAAATTGTTCTATTAGTAATATTTCTTTTGACATTCATTATTATAATTTTTTATTTTTTATTGTTTACAGTTATTTAAGTTATGCTATTTTAATTTTAGTTTTATGCCTGTGTGTGAAATTCTCTAATTCTCTAATCTATGGAACCTTTGTTTTCTGCAATAAATGAATATTATTTTTATTATTAACTAAAAAGTAACCTATCCGTAAATATACTAAATAACAGCAACAATTTTGAAAAGAACTCTGATTGCCTCATCTACGAAAATCGAAAATTTAACTGAATTTTAAGCTGCAAACTGGACGACAGCGAGAGCGCCAGCGACGCGGGCAGCGACGACGCGGGGAATCTGGGCAGCAGCGGAGCGATTTGACGCAGTTTCATGCAAACTCAATACTTTGTTTGTTTTGCAGCTGCCCGCGCTGCTGTCGGTCTCGCTGCCGTCCAGTTTGCAGCCTCACCTATCATATTAATACACAACGTCACACCTCATTTATGTTGAACTCTAGCTTGCTATGTAAATAGTATGTAGGCTTCATAGCAGAGCTAGGGGTTTTCCACTGCACCTAAGCATTAACTATAGATATTTATATGTAACTTATAGTAAAATATGATTAATTTACGTATTTAAACCCTTGGTTTTTAATTAAAATGTTTTTTTTTTAAATATTAATAATTATTTTATTTGTTTCAGGTATGTTCAGAAAATAAATTATGCGCGTTCTGGTATGTAAGCTGACGAACGGGATCCTCCTGGTGATAGACCATTCAGGACCTTATTTACAATTGTAGATGGTTGATTTAATTATATGTTCATTACCTAACCCGTTGTTTTATGTGAACGACAAAAGCGACAACGCGACGTGATGCGATATGATAATATCAAATGGTTGTTGTATACAGGGTTAATTTTGATTAACGCATCAACTCTTGCAGGCATTCTCTCCACATCAATCCCAACAACATTTGTTCTACACCTTTTTAAAATTAATAGTTTTTAAAATGTTAGTTTTCCCATACGAAAAAATATTTAGGTAGGGATAGCATCTGTTTAAAGGCGTAACTCTATGTACGTACTGTGAGCGTAGGTATGCTGCGCACCTTGCGCAGTAAAATATCGCTTCATAATAATAATAGGTACTTCTTACAAAATGTAGAGTAAGGAGCAAACATTTTTATTTTTTGTGTTATACAGGGTCCATTTATAATAGTCAATTATATTTTAATAGTATATGAGGAAGGATGAGTGGGTATGAAATTCAATAGCAAAAAAAATTAAAAATATTTTTCTTAAATTAATAGGTAGGTAGGTATTTCAAAATCCTTCATATTGAGTAAAATTTAAGTTTAACCTACATTTTATGACTACATTCAATTAGATAGATTGATTACTTGCTGTGAAGTCATAAACAAAAGATTAAACTTAAATTGTGATCACTTCGAAAAATTTTGAAATTTTAATTACCTAATGAAAAATATTATGTCAACATTTTTTTTCTTCCGTAATTTAGACCCACTCATCATTCTTAATCTGCTTTTAAAATTAAATTGATTATTATAGGAGGACCTTATATATCAAGATTTGTAAAATTGTCATAGAACTAATGTTGTTGGTATTGACGTGGAGAGGCAGGCCGACAGCCAGCAAGAGGTGATGCGATAATTAAAATTAACCCTGTAGGTATATCAGGTCTCCTGCGTTTACAGATGTCACGTGAAGTATAGGTCGCTTTTTTACCTTTATTTGCACAGGAAAACGCCAAGATAAAGTTTAAAAAACCCTACTGCTCCTATGATTTCATGGAGTTTAAGTTCATCTGCATATGCAAGGTTTAACTTAAATAAATTAACGAAAAAAACAAAATAAAAATTTTGAAAAACCCACGACGCGACGTTTAAAAAGTAATTGAAAAAGAACACAATAATTTAAGATCCCCCGACTGAAATGATTTATGTGACGAGAGATAATTAACGTGAAAAGCTTTTTTAAAAGTTCACTTGATCTCACACAGAGTCGGCCATATTATGCACAACATACTATTCGTTTTCATAGCACTTCCCTACGCTTAATTATTCGGTTCTCGAAGATGTAGATGTCACAATAACATAGCTATTCAACTCCATATAAACTTTATAAGAAGAGCAAGAAAATCCGCCTGGGGCTGCCATTGAATGAATTCGTTTTGTAATTTTATATTGAAATTTAAAATATTGATAACGTAACACGATATCATATAACATTATACCAATCAAATCCAAAGTGATAATTGAAAACGGCATCCAAATCGGACCAATGGTTTGCAAACAAATATTTACTGCAGCGCCCCCTGGTGAGTTGTTACCGTAACACCTATCTCAGAACATGCGCTAATCAAATCCAAAGCGATCACTGAAAACAGCATTTAAATCGGACCAATGGTTTTGCAGATAAACGGTAACATTGGCATTTACAAACAAATGTTTACTGCAGCGCCCCCTGGTTAGTTGCTACACCTATCTAAGAACATGCACCAATCAAATCCAAAGCGACTACTGAAAACCGCATTAAAATCGGACCAGTGGTTCTGGAGATAAATGGTAACATTGGTTTGCACCAACACCCTCTCACCCCAAACGCATATACCGTCTCCGTTCCGTCGTGGGTAAAAACCGTATCAAGTATGGTACCTATACGTTATATAATCGTATCTAACAACAAATCTATGATATCGATGTAGAGCTATTTCTTCAAGACAAGCTTACATGTTAACTTAACGTTGCGATCTTATTACCATCTTTTAAATAAAACACTTTTTAATCGGATTTATCGCGTATATTTACATTTTAAATTTTAACTCGACATTTCGGTGTCTTTGCAGACCCCGTGGTCACGAGCGACTCACAGTAAATATACGCGATAAATCCGGTTAAAAAGTGTTTTAGTATGAATCGCGAAAACTTAAGATAATATTATTACCATCTTTCTTATGTCTTATTAAATCCTCAATTACTCCAAAAGTTTCCCCTAACAAGAAGCTACCAAAGGGAAAAAAAATTCACTACATTCGTTTTTTATTAAGTAATAAACATATTAAGCTCATTTCTGCATACAATTAAAACTTTTCCCATACAACAAATGTTTAAGTTAAAAAGCTCATTTCTGGGCTTTTTTTCTCGAAGTTTCGCCACAAATAGGGCTGGATTACTCGTAACTTTCACTGGAAGCATAATTATTTCATGGTAATGTTACTTACTTAGTTGCCTCATGAATTAGTTAGATGGCGCTGTTGTTGGCATTAGCTAGGTAACTGCATAGGTCGGTGCTTTTTTGGTATGCTTCGTGAGTTTAACGAAAGTTTGAAGTTTTTTGGAGTTTCTTAATGAAATAACAGACTCTCTCAGGAGCTAGTGTATGAATTCAGAAAAAAATATAGTTAAGTATTTATTACAAGTTTTATTTTAGTTTCACCTGTCTCGAAAGTCGGTCTACAATCAAATTTTGCAAGTGAAGTTTTACCCACTTCCCGATTTGTGACTGTGCTGAAATTTTGCACGCATAAACAGGTTGACTGGTGGGTCACTTTTGAAATTCAAGGACGTGATAGTTTGAGATCACACATGAAGAGAATAAATATAATAAAAAATAAATATTAATAATTTACTGAGTAAACTTAACCGAAAGTTAAAGAATTGATTACGAAACGCATGGTTACGTTTAGCATGGTTACATGGTTAGCGTTGGCAGCGATCCGCGTCCCAGCGGGGCTAGCATGCTACCGTCGACAACGATAAATCGGGTCTTTTATCGATATTTTCTTAGAATATGGTATTTAGTGTATGTAATTTATTAAGATTATGACATATTTGGTTCTGTGGTCTTAATCATGGTATCAATCGACAAAATAGGGTAAAATAACAAAATAATATTTATCGTGTCGATTCGACTATTTATCGATGGTTGCATGCTAGCCCTGCTGGGCACGTGCCGCGATTGACTCATGCGTAAGTAAAGTAAATAGGAATATAGTAGTATTTATTTATAGGGAATTCCAGTGAAAAATTAAGTAGGTACCTACTTTTATTACATAATTATGATCAGAATCGAGTACAGAGTGCTCTCCTTCTGTATCTAAAATATGTCACCAGTCACCCTGTAGAAATCGGATGACAATGCAATATTACGAGGGTCATTTGAAAAGTTCTTAGCCTAACATTGTTAGACTCGTCGGTATATTTTATAACTACCCTCATTTTATAGCTACATTATTTAGCAACAAGTATGCACAGTTTAGTTTATTTGCAATAATTAATTGTTCGTTTACACGTGATACCGTAAGTCAAGTCAGAGCAATTTTTGAAAATGGATAAAATTGAACATCGTGCAGTGATAAAATTCTTGTATTTGAAAGGTTTAACTCCAAAAGCTATACATGAAGACATGTCTGCCACTTTAGGTGAGTCCGCTCCTTCGTATGCGACTGTTAAAAATTGGGTGGCAGAGTTTAAACGTGGTCGTGAGTCCATTCAAGATGAGCCCCGTAGTGGCCGGCCCTCGACGGCTTCCACTGATGAAAACAAAGAAAAAATCTGTGATTTAATTTTATCTGACCGAAGATTGACAGTCGAGGAAATAGCTAAGACTGTAGGCATCTCTTCTGAGCGAACACATCATATAATTACTTCTGAACTTGGATTCTCTAAGGTGTCTGCGCGGTGGGTACCGCGGCTGCTTTCAGTGGAACAAAAACGCAACCGACTCACAACTTCCCGCGACTGTTTAGAGTTATATGAAGCTGATCCACAGGAATTTATTGAAAGATTTATAACCATGGATGAAACCTGGGTTCACCACAATACACCTGAGACAAAAGAACAGTCGAAACAATGGAAAAGGGCAGGATCACCCACCCCAAAGAAGGCAAAAGTGGTTTTATCGGCTGGCAAAGTCATGGCATCAGTTTTTTGGGATGCAAAGGGTATAATTCTGGTGGATTATTTAAAAAAGGGTGAAACAATAAATTCTGATTACTACTGCAACCTGCTGCGGCTTTTGAGAGAAAAAATCAAAGAAAAACGTCCAGGTTTATTGAGGAAGAAGGTCTTGTTTCATCAGGACAATGCACGCGTTCACACTTCTGTGCAATCCATGGCAGAAATCCATCGGTGTGGCTTTGAATTGTTACCTCATCCCCCATATTCACCGGATTTAGCACCGTCAGACTTCTACCTGTTCCCAAAGCTGAAAAAATTTTTAGGTGGTAAACATTTTTTTACAAATGAAGAGGTCATAGCCGCCGTAGACGCTTATTTTGAGGAGTTAGACGAAGATTTTTTTAAAATGGGTATCGAAGCCTTACCGGGTCGATGGAAAAAGTGTATTGAGCTCGGGGGAGAGTATGTTGAAAAATAAAAATATAATCAAAATCATGTGGTTTCATTAAGTACGTTAGGCTAGGAACTTTTCAAATGACCCTCGTATTACAACATAGATCTGGTGGCCATAGGAACTCAGTAATTAAACACAACCCCAATCTATCGCGTAAAGGCTCGTTTGATTTGTCTTGACAAGTAGGTACTTTCATTTTAATTTTATTAACAATTAATTAAAGTTTGTTTTAAAATGATTTAAAATTTACTTGTTTATCTTATATTGTCGTTGAGAATTAACGATCCATTTAATTAAAAAAATATTAACCGAGAATTATTAGTCATTCAAGACTGATGTCTTAAAGCCTATTGTTTACTATATTTAATATAGTAAAATAATAAAACTCAATCCAGATAAAATGATTTTGCTTTCTACTGAACCCACGTACTACAAGTCTGTCTCCCACTGTACTGTAACTAACACCTTTAAGAATGTTATTTAATTTTTGACATGGCACGCGTAACTGGAGCCCTTCGGTTGCCCAGGGTGTTGTGTGTATGGATCTCGTCGGAATCTCTTGACATATTAAAACCTTTGTTACTTGGGGATAACTGGGAAAGACATTTTGAAATCGATAGATTGATATTTGATGCTATTCGAATTGAACAAGCGAATACCCAAAAGTATCGAATATTTAGCTTTCATTATATCAATTTCTATCTATTCAAATTTCAAATTTAAACACTTTATTGCCATTTGTATAGAATGGAACAATTATAAAAAAATACCTTATCACTTCAAAGTGATCTCTTCCAGGCAACCTTATCTGAAAAGAAATTAAAAAAAAACGTGAACATGGCATTATAATTTTATAAATAGTAATTAACATTTATAATAATATAATATAAAATACTATACAATATAAAATACATTTATAAGTATACTTGGATATAGTATAACAGTATGGATAAAAACATTAATTTTATAACTAATATATTAGTAGAAAGAACAAAGTATACTTTGTATTGACGACCGGCTGGTGTAGAGGTAACATACATTGCCTTGTATGCCAGAGGTCCTGGGTTCGAATCCCGGCGGCGGCGGATATGTGTGTGATGAACACAGATATTAGTCGTCAAGTCATGGATGTTTATATGTTTATTTAAGTTTATTCTAATAAAAAATATGTATTTATTCAATATGTATGTTTATATATTTCTTAAGTATATCAGTTATCTAGTATCCATAACACAAGTTCTTTAAGAAACTTAATTTGGGCTAGATAATGTTGTGTGAGTGTCAGAAATATTTATATTTATATTATATTTATTAACATAGATTCTATGTAGTATGAGATAAGTGTAAGAGATATCTATCTATTTCTTTATCAACAAGGAGACACCCACTGCTGGACAATGGCTTCCCCCAAGGTTCTCCACACCGGTCGGTCCACTGCCTATATCTATTTAGCTCCATACCAGATAAGCCTTTACAGGACTGTAAAAATCACAACGCTTGGTCGTCAACCAGGTCAGGAGCCAATTGGCTTTCGACTCTCCATTGTATAAAGTATGCCGCTAAATATCATCGACAACCCCTCTTATAAAGTATGCCGAAACATCGCTTCGGCTTTTATGCGTTTTTGGTACACGAATTTAGCTTTATGAACTCCCTCTGTAGTTATAAGTTCGGCCCTTTCTTAGGGACTAGTGAACTCAGTAAAGTCACCTGTAAGTGTAAATTTTTTGATTTACTTAACAGCGTTCTGTCTGTAATTTCCACCTTCACAAATTCTGTTTAATTTTTGACATGGCTTTGGTCCTTCGCTCACCTTATAGGTCAGAGCGTGTTCTGCAGGTAGGTACTAGCTATGAATAGTACGTTACAACGTATTGAATGGCTATACGAAGGGATATATTGACCACGTGGTCAGAACAAGGCAGCTGAGACATGTGACCTTTTGTATTTATGAACGAGCATCGCCTTAATAAAGTATTCATTTAGTTACCTATGTTCGAGGTGTGACGCAGCGTTAACTATGTTGAGAAGTTTTACCTTAGCTTGCATGAATGCTTCGTTTAGCTATAAATCATTTAAGATGCTTCTATGCTGGACTGGGAGCGAAATAAAAACATAGAATGTGCCAGCTGCTTCTCTTCCTGGGCATACTGTAAAAGTCAGTTAAGGGTCCGAGGTGTTATTGGAGGCTTTTTTGTGGCTGACCCCCTGTCACTGTAATAGTCTCTCTCCACTATTATAACGCCACCAAATTTGTCAAACTCTGGTGTTCTGCCTACCCCATAAGGGATACAGGCGTGAAGTTATGTATCATTAAGATATAAAAGTTGTATAATTTGCTAGTCTACAAAGTTTTGTAAGCTACCAAATGTTAAAATAGATTTTGTGAGTTGTAGATTGAAAGTCTAACATTGAAAACTAAGCAACTAAGTTTATGGGCATTTTATAGAGAAGAAGTAAATGTAGGTTTTATGAGCGTTTTTGTGGGCGATGGGCTGACTCCCTGTCACTACAATAGTCTCTCTCTATCATTATATTACCTCCGAATTTGTCAAATATGACATCAGATGGTTTAAAAGCCTCTGTTGTTCTGCCTACCCCATAAGGGATAAAGGCGTGAAGATATGTATGTATGTATGTAAGTAAATGTATTTTTTCTAGAAAAAAATATTCATATATAGGAAGATATTAGCGATATAGGACTCTTATACTTATAAATATTTTTACATCAAAAAAACTGCAATAGGTACCGTAAGGTTTGGTTGTGCCTTACATTTTTGTAAATAAAGAGTTTATAAGCGCACACCAACCTTACGGCAGATGTTAGAATTTCATTTGAAAAGATTAAAAGTAAAAATAATAAAAATGACGCGGGTTGTCCGTCAGAAAAATATTTACTCCTATGTTTGTTTTTATCTCGAAAAGTAGAAGGGTCCCGAGACCCTGATACTGCCCCGCCACATCTCTATAAATAATCATGGTTTTAATGTAAAAAGTGAACCAATTCGATTAAATAAAAAAATGATATTGGAATAACCGTTTTTTTCATTAGATAAAATCTGCTTATCAGAATTGCCGCCTAACGGTCCCCATTAGTTGGCGGAGGCAGCCGCGTATGTTGTGTAGGGCTTTCCTTTTGTTGCAGAGAATTTATCACAAAGTAAATTACCTCTCGTATTGCTGAGCGGGTCAAAATAAAAGAAGAAGAGGTAAAATATAAAAAAGGTAAATCAAAGAACGCCAGAATGGATAAATTCAGTGGCAACACCGATGTAAGTGATTTCCTAAGACAATTTAATTTGATAGCCGCTGTGAACCGCTACGATGATGAAGCGAAGAAGGTGGTGATTGCTGCTTACCTGGACGGCCCACCGCTATATTTCTACAGGGCAATCGTCGACTCGTGCCAGACGTTCGACGACATAAAAAATAAATTTATTTCAGAATTCTCACGAGACGTCGACTACGTGGCCGCTCGTTTGCTTTGTTTGTCCCCGAAAAAAAGGGGCGGCAGGTATACGTAACATTACGTATTTACAGCTAAATATATGTAAACATAACATTACGTGTTTACAGCTGAATATGTGTAGACATATATTGCATGCAACCTTAAAATTATAATACCGACACCTTTGATTATTTAAATGTCTAGATAGAACGTTTCGCTACAATCGATCAAAATCAACAGGCCAAGTATGAAATCCTTGTGCGTGTATTACGCACACAAATAAAATACACTTATACTGTAATACAAAAGCTCCGCATACACGTATGTTTTTATGTGTGAAGGTTCAGTGTTACCCGGTTTTCAAAACTCCCATGTTTACGGGAGTAAAGGGTTTAAATTGATATATTTTTAAATAATTGTAATTTTGTCAAAAGACAAGAAATGAAGATTTTAGGAAGCAAAAATGTCATCCTATTGATGAATGATTGACTGTAGGTATAACTATAAAATATTTCACAGCTCAAATTGTAGGACTTAAGGATTAAGACATAAGTCCAAACCGCGCAATAGTTTTACCCAAATACGTAGAGTTATAACTTCAGCACGTATGTACTATTTCCGTATTACTTCTTAACTTCTAACATACCTATAGCTAAAAAAGGACAAATCGTTAGAAGTGTCTTAATTGTTGGCTGTATTTAATATAACACGAAAATAAAATTTAAAGGTGCGTATAGGGTATCGAATGAAAGACATTTTTGACATTTAAGTCTATTACTAGTTATGTAGTCGGATTTTGCTTTTAATGTTATGTTATTAATAAAATCGTGTCACACACTGTTGTGACATATTGAAATGGCTAATCCTATGCAGGCGCGGTCGCAGGCTGAAATTTTGGGGGGGGTCACAACTGAATTTTGGGGGGGTCACAACGAAATTTTTAATCACAAGTATCTTTTTCTTGCTTCTTTTCTTCTAAGAGGTTCATCTTTTCATGATTTTGGGGGGGGTCATGTCCCCTGTGACCCCCCCCCTGGGACCGCGCCTGATCCTGTGACATCACTCTATTAATTGAGATGAGAGCCCATAGCTGCTGTTTTTATTGGTTTCCAGATCTTGTCTCCGCGACTTTTTCTTATATTATTTATCCATCGATTTCTCAACACAGGATAATTAGTTATTCTGTAAAAATATTTTAAATGTTTAAAGTTTTTAAATAATTTGATTACAAACGGATGCACAAGTATGAAGTTACGCATCATTTAACACTTACTTATGAAGAAAATCAGCAGCATTCGTTAAATGGCGTGTGCAAATTTCGAAAGCTTCAACAAAAAGTATAATTATGTTGAATTATAACACTTTTTAATTAATAAAACTTATTTTGCGAAAGTAAATAATTTTCAAAAACAGGCAACCCTGTAAAAAAAAAGTTTGATTGTCATACAAATTTCAATGTTTATTTAAATTTTGTTTAAATTATTTTTAGCTATTTTATAAGTATTATGATGTTACTTACCGGTGATATGTGATGTTATTAGTTGTTCTTAATCGACCTTTGTAATTTCTATACACTTTTGTGGCGCTTATCGTCATTTTTAAATTAAAACGTTCCTCACAGAGCGCGTGCGTTACTTACGATGTCCGGGTAAGCACTGAGTGAGTGAAAAGAGCTTATCGACCAACAGTTGGTGGATATTTTTTGGGCCGCTTTGGCATTTGAAGGTTCTATCTAGACAAGTTAATAATCAAAGACCGACACCCCGCGGAAAATTTTACTAGGACAGCAATGTCTCGTTGGAGTATATACATATATTACTAAAACCACACCTATTAAATCTCCATAAGAGAGAGGGTGATAGTCGATTTGACTATGCGGTTAAGGTTTATGTGTTTTTACGATAGCGTATCATTGTTGCCCAGCGGAATAATATGTTTCGATGCTTAAAACGATTCAAGGGTTGTTAACGATGGGTGACTATTACAATTTAGAATTTGAATTATGTAACATTCTATAAGAAGCAGTTACTTTTCATAAAATATCCTTGAATCTGTTTGGTGTTCTTCTTATAGGTAGGCTCGCCGCGAACTTAGTGTAGGCAGGTAAAGTTCGGTTAGGTAGGTATATTGTAAACTTTAGAAATAAGTAAAGTAAAGTTTACGAAAATAATATTATCGTTGTGGGACGTCATCCGTTTGTTTATTTTTATTATTTTGATTTATGTGGGTTTGACAAGCTCCCACGACAGATGACAACCCATAGTAAATGTATTCTTGACTTTGGCCTGGTAGAACTTGACATTCTGCCTAGGTGTTAATTTGTTGTAAATTTGAATTATGAGGGTGTAGGTTCGATCCCTAGCCTAGTTTTATTTTAGTGTTTGTCACTTTCTTTGTATTTTGGACTTTAGAGTCAACGTCAACTTAATATATAACGACGATGATAACCTAAGGACGTTCATTGACTTATAAGTCGGGATAACTGTTTGGAGTTAATAATGTGGTAATGTTTGTTTTTTTTTAGAGTTAATTAATGATTGCTTTATTAATCCACGCTTACTGTGGAGTTGAGGCTTTACCGAAGTATGCCCGAACTTATCAAATATAGCAGGGCGTTATAACGAATCTCTCGGAAGAGATTTAGTTTTAAAAAAAAAATTGTTTTGTTTGTTGTTGATCTAAGTCGAATGATATGCCACGGTTGATCGATATGGAGTCAATGATCGTATTTGAGTTTAATTAGACGAGATCTTGGCCGCTTTTAACGGTTTTTGCGAGCAAGGCTCTACTGAGAGAGTTTTTGAGTAAGCAGCAAGTATATTACGCCGCGTAATATACTGGATATTGTTTCGGGTTGTAGTCATGCGTGAAACTCTACCAGTAGGGGGTTCATCTATGAACACTCTCGTATTTTTGTAAACTTCCGCTATAGGTAGAAATCGTACTATTAAGGAACATTTATGTATCTAGGGGAAATTTATTCAACCGACTTCATCGAGTTGAATAAATTTAATATAAGGGGGCGGTCGTAAGGTTTGGTTGTGCCTTACATTTTTGTAAATAAAGAGTTTATAAGCGCACACCAACCTTACGGCAGATGTTAGAATTTCATTTGAAAAGATTAAAAGTAAAAATAATAAAAATGACGCGGGTTGTCCGTCAGAAAAATATTTACTCCTATGTTTGTTTTTATCTCGAAAAGTAGAAGGGTCCCGAGACCCTGATACTGCCCCGCCACATCTCTATAAATAATCATGGTTTTAATGTAAAAAGTGAACCAATTCGATTAAATAAAAAAATGATATTGGAATAACCGTTTTTTTCATTAGATAAAATCTGCTTATCAGAATTGCCGCCTAACGGTCCTCATTAGTGTACCTACCTAAAACCCAAGACACTGTGAGCTCGATTTGTGTTGCTCCTGAACGGTACGCTCGTAGTCTGAGAAGAAGATGAAGGTTATGGCCTCAAACCATAAACGTTCAATATAATAATAATATAAATCCCCGGATAAAAACACCAACTACATGGCCCCGAACTAAGCAAAGCTTTTGATATTGGATACCATGTAGCGAACCTAGAATATAAATACATATATGTATAGATAACCCAGACACGGAACATTTTTTTCTTGTTCAGTGCGGGAATCGATCTCGCAACCAGGGCGTCGAGGCAGATAGGTTTACCCCATCATCTCCAAGGTGGTCGCCATGTAAATAACCTTATATCTAAACAGGTAACCGCTAAGGCAATCCATCCATCACCGGCAATGATCCGAAATGAAATCCGCAAACCCGGTTTCTAACAAACTTAAACTGCCCTCGTTCTATTTTTAAATTGTCCAATAGAAACCCTTGTAATCCACCCATAAGTCCACGTTGCATTGAAGCAAACTTTTTACAGGGCAGATTAATTACCTGCTGCCCGACTGTGCACTTAATACCTGTTAGAATAGAGCTTATTCTCGAGATTAACGTCGATACGGCATTAGTAGTGAGAAGTGTTTCTGTGTGCCTAGTGCGAGTTTTTTTAACTTCACCATCTCGTTTACGTAAACTTCGTTTTGTATGGGATCGAAACAGCGCCAACTAGTGGCAAAAATGGGAAACTCAATTCCTGAGTCTGAGTTTTTTACGACGTAAACAATCGACCTCTCGCGTTCGAAAGTGAGAAAGATATTGCACGTGATTGGTGGTTTGAAGTTTATTGTGAGTGCGAGTTGCATTTTTGACATTTCGAATAGTAAAGTAAACGTAAACGCGTTCGAAAACTTCTCACTGATGTTTTCGCAGTGAGACTGTCGTGAAAACAAAAGTTAACAATATTTTTTTGTGTGTTCTTACTTATTTTAAATAAATAATAATGGCAGGACGTTTTTTCTTGGCTTGGAGTATGTTAGACGCTGCTCAGGCTCAAGATGAGCGCAATTATAATGCCAATGTTGAAAACAGAGCTCGCGCATTTTATGATCCATTGTCAGATTTAAGTGAAAACCAATTTAGGGCAAGATATCGCTTGTCCAAAAAGGTTTTTAAGCTTTTATGCAGAGAGCTCAAGCGATGGACAAATCTAAAATCGTCACAAAGGATAACCTTGGAACTAAAAGTATGTATTTATTAAATTAATTATATGGCATTTTTTGTATGAAATTTATATGGTTCTTAGATCTAATATTATTATTTGTTTTCTAGGTGCTCACTGCTCTATTATTTTATGCAACGGGATCCTATCAACGGCCTGTTGGAATAGCAAAGCATATATCACAAAAAATGTGCAGTGTGTATATAGAGCAGGTTACGGAGGCTCTGGGGCACAATGACATAATAAACAAATACATACAATTTCCTAACACTACAGCTGCCAGACAGGTAGTTGCCCAAAGGTATGTTAATTATGTCAAGATTATGTCAACCTATCTTAATTAATATTGTTTGAATGTAAAATTGATTTCTTATTTGATTCAGTAATGACATACATTCTAATAGGTTTTACAGAAAGTATGGGATACCTGGAGTAATTGGGTGTATTGATGGAAGCCATTTTAAAATAGTAGTTCCATCAAAAGAGGAGGAACATTGGTATTACAGCCGCAAACACTACCATTCTCTTAATGTTCAAGTGGTAAATATGAAGACCTACCTCTATTTATAATTAGTATTTATATGGTTAGAACATAGTTTATATCACTTTTTTATTTTAGATTTGTGATGATGAATACAGAATTTTAAATGTTAATCCTAAGTTTGGAGGCGCAAATCATGACTCATTTATTTGGGAAAATAGTGCTGTCAATGATTATGTTCAATCTTTGCACCAAAATGGAGAAATTGTTTGGCTTCTAGGTAATGTATTCGGTATTGTCTGTTTTCTTATTTTTTATAGATATGTTTGATGTGAAATATTGCATATTTATATTTTAGGAGACTCTGGATATCCCCAACGCCCATGGCTAATGACACCAATTTTGGATGCTACCTCGGGAACAGCAGAAGCCAACTATAATATAAAACACATGAGAGCTAGAGTTTTAATCGAAAACACATTTTCAAGGCTGAAAAATAGATGGCGATGCCTGCACAAGGATAGAGTCCTCCATTACAAGCCAACAAAATGTGCCAGGATTATACTAGCTTGCTCTGTGCTACATAATATTATGATAAACTTTGATTTGGAGGGCACAGAGGAACACATGGGTAGGTATTATCTTTTAAGTATACAAGGTTTTGTAACTTGTTTATATTTTAATTAAAATTATTTATTTTTAGGTATGGAAATAGAGCCAGAAACTAATGATGAAATTGTATACAGGGAGAGAGGAGAAGCTACCTCTGATTTGATCAGAGGTCGAATTTTGAGAAACCAATTGGCACAACGGTTGCAATAACACTTAATTAACACTAATTTTATATTTTGTTGTAGTAATTCAATTTTGATTGTATTTATTTTGACGTACTTAGCTAATAGAACTTTCATTTTCGTTGATATTTTTATTTTATTTGTATTATTACTGTTATTTTATTACTTAGAATCTTACTTGTGGTACAAATTAATGCTTCTCATATATACGTTGGTTTTAGTTCTCTCTTCTCTTTTTGTTCTTTTGACATTTTGTATTTCAGATCATATTTTAGGTACCTATGTTGTAAATATTTTAAAAATGTAATCTCTTTTATAACTGACATGTTGAATTAATGATATACCAGTCTGCATGGAATTAATATGTATGTAGTACCTACTAATTCCATGCCAGTCTGTTAAATCATGACACTAATGTTATAATTCTTAATTTTGTTTTTATCAATTTTGCGATTGACATTTTCTATTTTTAGTTCCAATATTTTGTAATAACTGTTATTTAATTTGATGTTATTACTCTTTAGTTATTAAATATCTAGTTTTGTTAAGAAGGGTATGCTCAGGTCATGCTGTATGTGCCTAGTATTGATATGTATATTAGAATTAGAAATTGTGCACATTAAAAAACGATCATGAAGAACTTACAATTTTTTTTATTTTATTTTACTAGTAGTCCTTGTGTAATATAAGTTAATGACGGTCTCCATAGGACAGTGGTACCTAGACGCTACTGCGCCAATCATGAGGTCGCGGGTTCGCTTCCCTTTCAAAACAAAGTATGATGTTTCAGTACCTGGATATTTAAATATATGTATACATTTTATGTTCTATGTTCCCCCCTAATCCGCTACATGATATCCCATATCACAAGCTATGCTTACTTTGGGGCCATGTAGTTGGTGTGATTGTCTGGGGTTCTTTTCTTTGTTAATAAAAAATAAAGCATACAGTTCTATAAATATCTTTTATTCCAAATTCTTATATTATTGAATAAGTTATCTTAAGTTTTGCATTTACAAGTTACAGAAACCACTTAACATATTTCTTAAGTGTTTCCAAGTTTTAAAGTATTGATAATGTGAAGAAAGGTCCCACAGGAAACACTTAAAATAGTATTTCTCGAGTGTTTCTTAACTTCCAAGACAAACACGACAAACAATATTTTTTGAATAATAATATCTAAATAAAATAAGCTAGTTGTTACAATTGGTTATGTTGCATCATCGGTTTTTGTTCAATTAAAGTAAGCTTAATTATGATCACTAAAATACATAAAATCCTAAAACTAGTAGTGCTGTTAATTAAAAAACAATTATTAATTGAATTACAGTCTCAGTTATAATCACAATTCAGTCTTAAAACGAATAGTGTATTAAATACTTAAGAACCTAACTTAACCATATACCTACAATTAATAATCACAGTAATTTTCATAATAGATAATCTTAATACTACGAAAGAATAAAGAAACAATGAAATAAGCTTTAACTATATATTAAAATCTATGTAAGTAATTATAATATATTATGTCTACGTTTTATTTAAATATTTTTCCACAACATCTATCACCCTTAATCCCATAGCTTGCCACACCTTCAGGATCTCTATCTCCATATCCCTAATTCTACATTGCTCTCTTCTCATTTCCATGTAGTCTCTGTGCTGCTCAATCCTAAACTGTCTCCACTGTTCATCAGCGTGGAGAAACCGTTGTGCAGCGTCCTCTGTGTGCGTTGGCCTAATACGTCGCCGAGGGGATCCTCGCGGCCTTCCACGGCGAGGCGTAGTTTGCCCGGCTAGAGCAGGCTGTGGCTGTGCATGGATCACAGCTGGTGAACTTTGGCCAGCTTGAGCAGGCTGCGGCTGTGCACGAATCAGAGTCGGTGAAGTTTGTCCGGATTGAGCAGGCAGAGGCTGTGTTATATGGGTCTGAGACCAGGGTTGGGAGAACAAGACTGCATCTGTAAAAAAATCATTATTAATTAGCTGCATTATAATGAGTTATATAGGTAAGCTATTATTAGGTAAGTATATCATTTTAATATTTGTTTGGAAGCTCATAAACAATCCTGTACCTTCCACTTCTATCTCTACAAATGGACAAATTGGTGACCTAGCTTGCCTTACTTGTACTTGCCTGTCCCGAGGTTGGGAGCCTGAAATTTTAAATATTGTGTAATACATTTTAGCATATTCTGTTACAAATGAAATGCTAATATTTTATGAAACCTACGTTTAAAACTCATTTAGGTATTTGATTTAGTGAAGATTACACATATATTATCTTTAACTTATTACTGAAATATCTTTCTTATTAAAATTTCAACAAACAGCTAAAATCTTACTTTCCACCACTTCCTCTGCTAATGCGGGGGTTGGAGATGATGTAGACCCTGTTGGTTCCGGTGGAAAGTGAGCCAGTGTTGATGGGCCAGGCTCATTCCGAGTTTCAAAGCCTGAAATACCAATAAAATATACATACAGACATAATATATGTATGCTTACAATTAGTATATTTGACAAGTGACTAGTGATCGTTGCTAGAGGTCCTAGGTTCGAATCCGGTTGGGTATATTTGTGTGATAAAGTTTAATGGGTTTTTATTTTGTAATATTTATACATTCAATATATGTAAGTAACCTAATTCTTGATTTTATTTAATCATTATCTGGCATCCATAATTTAGTTCTAGAAACTCAGTATGGGATACATAATGTGGTGTGAATTTAATTTTTTTTGTATGAATGTATAATATTTTAAACTTACAATCAGCAATTTGAAGCTGATAATTTGGTGTTGATGTAGAAGGCTGCGGTGGTAATGCTATGCCTTGCATTATATTTACCTGTAAAATATTAGAATTCATCAGATAAAAACAAATCATTGTAATATTAATAATATAGAATATAGATAATAAAATAACCTCCGATAATCCTGCCTCCTCAACGGCCAAGCCTGTAGCTACCTGCATCCCAATCAGATTCAGGACTCTCTGTTCTAAGTCCGTCAACTTTAAAAAACTAGCAGGACCACCACCAGTACCACTGGCTGCTCTGTGCAGACGAGCAGCCTTCTTTTTGGTGTTATTTTTGAAATCGCTCCAAACCTTAACATGCAAGAAAGTAAATCTTTTATAAAAGGTATACTTTTACCACAATCTTCTTCCAAAAATAATATAGTTCAGTGTTAAATAAAGTACATAGGTCTATACATAAAATAGTCGTATTTACGAACTTTTTTCCACTTCTCGGTTGCTTTAGTGTCACCACTGCCGTCACTGTTCAAAAGAGCAGTCAACTTCTCCCAACTCCTTATTGAAGATATTCTTCCTCTTGAATTTGAGCATGGTTTACTCAGATCTCCGTGTCTGAAGAATGGTAGGAATAAACTAAATCACGAAATACAGGAATATTAAAATCAATAAGCAATTCTACTTACTGTTCCATAAATGTCACCAATAATTCAAATTGAGCCGCACTTGTCTTCATTTTAATATTATTTCACTAACTCACAACCACTTTAGCCGGTTCTACGAAACACAATAACATTTAATTTAACTAACATAAACAAAGTTTCTATAACCCCCACGATTTAAATGAATGTGCATTTCGTATTAGACCCAGTATGAGAAATACTCTCCTGAAACGGGTTGGTTTATTTCACGACGTTTACGGAATGCCAACATAAGATAAATAATAATCACTTTTCAAAGTGAGCAAACGCGATTCGATCGGTTAGCTTGGGTTGAAACTCACACTCGGAAGTTTTCGATAGTCGATACGTGTAAAGTAAGCTCGATTAACGCGATGGTAAAGTCATTCGCAAAACGTTTTGCAACTCGCACTAGGCACACTGATTGGTGTTTTATAGTCGGGGTTTTGGTATAGACTAGTTGTGGTTCCCGGCTTTGCTCGGTTGCAGAGTGGATTTTAGTTGTTGCCGTTAAAGTTGGAGTCTTTTCAAATAATTTTAAGGACACTGTTGAAAAATAAAACACTTTTTAACCGGAATTATCGCGTAGGTATAATTTTATATTTAACATTTAGCATTTAATTTGTTTCTCAGCTCGAAGACTGAGAAACAAATGAAGATGTTGTACAATCGAAGGCACTTCCGCCTGACCACATCTAAGTTCATTTTTGCTTGCACTCATAAAATAGAATAGATAGTAAAACAGTGCGACACTGTAGCTATATTTATGCGAAATTTTTTTTAAGTTATCACGCAGCAATGGCCGCGATGGACCTAAACACTTTTCAGGCATATAGTGAACTCTGAGTACCTACTACTCTTAGGCTGGATGCAGTTCATTCAGGTCAAATTTTGTTCCGTAGTTACGAAAATTATTGGGAACATATAGTTTACTTTTTTGATATCTTATATTAAAGTTTATTATTTTTCATTCGTTCATTATTTATTCTAAAAACAATATGTACGATAGAAGCGATTTTTGCAAAAAGGTAATATGAGATATTACAAGGAAATTAATATATTCGCTAACATGTTAAGCAAAGCATGGTCACTCTAAATTACGAATGAATACCATTAAGAATAACGACATCTACGCGCTACTACAAAACATCTTGTAGTACTACGTCGTAGTATTATCAAACGTTATCAATGAAATGCCGTGTCGTAGTATCGTATCGTGCGTAGTCTGTTCTCCAACAGCGACTTTTTGTGAAGAGTTTGTGGTACCATAATATATTATTTTTTTCTACGATACCTAAATAAATATGCACGTACGTTTATATTATATCACTAAACACGACGAGTATAAAAGAACTTATATCTACACAATAATGAGTGCTTCGTAAAAGCCTTCGTTACAGTCTCCTACTTACCTTTCGTCATGATGATATGTAGCTGTGATATATCGACCACATGAGCCCCAAAGCCTCTCAGAATAATGACTTAATCCCTCGATGGGCTTTCCCAAAACAATTAACTCTAAAGCAACCCTCGTATATTTTTCTTGATCATCTGTCTAGTAAACGCCATTTTGGATAAGTAGGGATTGTGTAGGGATAGATAGAATGTGGTATTCTAGGGTGCCTAACTGATTGTTTGACTATTAAGGTCTATTTCGGAGGTAACCTTGGAAGAAATTTTGTTATGTAAGCACCTATTACTTGAGATTTATTTTCACTTCAAACAGGGACTGCATATCGGTATAATTTTTTTAAATATATGTCGACCTCCCAAATAAAATAAAATAAATAGTACTAGTAAAATTTCAGTACCCTTATTAGTGTACTGCTTCATCAAACACAATACCTGTACAAGTTATGAAAAATCTAACTTAATTATATCAGTACCCAAATAATGTATAATGTAAATAATGTATTCTGTAGATGTTTTTAGTACGGAAATATTTTAACCTATTTAATTTCTGTACCGAAATGAAATGTACAGGTCAGCATATGTCCCTACGCTTCATAGGCTTCAACTAAACTTTTTTATTTAATATTTTATAATATTTAAAAAAATTTATTGCTTCCATAAAATTTACATAATAATTTTTTTAAGTATAGTATATGTAACACTCTTCTATACAATGTAACCTTATGGGCCTAGTGTAGGCACTGCAATGGAAGGAGAGAGAGGGATTTACTGTTTTTCAACTGAAATATTTTATAGGTTATTTAAATTTTTCATCAAAATATTCGTCAATCGAATGATAACAATAATAATTGTTTAAGCATTTTTGTAAATATATTATCTTTAGTTTCATTTTTAATGTAATTTGGTAAATGTTTGTATATTTTAATTGACTTTCATTCATTTCATTCATTCAGGCCTTCATTCAGGCAGATTCATTCTAAGCCAATAAAGTTAGATGATTACAGTGTATGTTTCTCTTTGTTACAATTGCTTTACTTAATTGCCGGTAAAAACGATTTTCTTTATAACCGCCCTTAGGAAGAACCCAAAAAGGGAATCTGTGAGGGGCACCCGACTCGTTAAATATGTACCATTCAATTCCAGGGCTATGGGGCTACGGGCTATCCGATTTGCTGAGTATTGTTAATTTCTTATGTTTCCGAATAAGCGGCCGTCGTTTTTAATTTAGGTTTTCGGTAGTAGCGGGATTAGATTTAGATTACCTACTCTTTAGATGATTATAAAAATAAAAGTTTTTGGTAAAAAGCTGCATGGATTGAACCAGGTTCTCTTACTATTTGTATGGAATCTAGATTAACGCATTAAGAAAATATGTCATTCGCGTTTGATTATGCAATAAGATTACAAATAGCTGATTCCTAATATTCAACAGCAAAATCTCATAAAAGAGTTGAAACTGGAGCACCTTCAAAAAGTTTTTTTTTATTTCGTGTTATTTATCAGCCTAATTTCTTACCCGCTCGGAATTGATTGGACAAAAAGCAAAATTAAACAGCCAATAGGATGAACTCATTACTCCGCCCCTTAACGCACCAGTTGCGCTTGCGTTGAAATTGAAACTTTTCTAAAAAGTGGACATGCGGATGATGCGGACGAGTGCTCCATAATACATGAAAGGCGAGGAAAACTTTTAAATATTTTTGGGACATCTTCTCATTAAACTAAATAAGTATCTGCTATTTCGCGGGTTGCTTCATCAAATGGTTATCTTTAAAGTGTTTACGCTAAGAACACAATTAGGAAAAATTGTCCGCCATTGACAATTACGATGTTCAAGGAACCAACTGATTAATCAGGAATAGATAAAACCTAAAATTAACGTTCCCTTCCATAACATGGAATTCTAAAACTGCGAATACACCGAAATTCCCAATTTAATTATAGAATTTATGAATAAATCTATGAATAACCCGGTAATGTATCTTAATTCTCTGCCAAATGACATGAACATGTGTTAGACGCTGCGCGGGATTGACTAATGGGAGAAGCACGTGGCTCGTTTATATAGATTTTTAAATGTTTTTAGGCTTCCGTAACTCAAAAGAATTAACATATTTGACAACACCCTTTCATTCAGGTACTTGATAAGGAAATAAGCTGAAATTAATATCAAATATTGTGATAAAGTCTGAAATAGGTTTAGTGTAGACATTATTATACCTTATTAAACCTCAGAGTCAAAGTTATCAAAAGATACAGCAATTTGCTATTGTAATGAGGTTGCCCACACATAGCAACCCGAGTACGGAATTCCAGTGATCGGCAACAAATTTCGGTTTCTGTAATCGATGATTGATCGATGATTAAGGCGAGGATGCAGCGTTTTTACGCTTTTATGAACGTTAATGCACCCAGTAATGTATACATGTAGTGTCTGAAAAAAAAAATACTTACAAAAATTAACCATATAACCAACCGCTGTGTATAGTTAGAAACATGATTTATGAAAATTGGCTCGATAAAAAAAAGTCACAAACATAACACTAATTTACCATTCTAAACGGATATTGCTTCGAAACACCATAATAGATTCATATAAAAGTTACATGAAAACATAAAATGGACTTCTTTTAACCGATGTGTAAAGCACATTTTTTAAATAGTTTTAATTTTTGTTAAACGTATTTTCGTCGGTGAAATTCGCTAGCGGTATCTGGGCGGGAAATATGGAAAAACGCACCGTGTTACAAGATACTTAGATGACCGCTGCTTATGTCTTTGTTAATATTACGGCGACGCAGTAATAAAATGAAAATGAAAACTTTTTATTCGTAGTAGGTAATTTTATACACTTTACGAACGTCAAACGCTGGATGAGGGCGGCGCGGGTCCGGACGAAATGAAGAATCCTGGGGGAGGCCTCCGTCGAGAAGTGTGCATCTCTCGGCTCATGAAGATAATGATCGCCCATTATCCACCAATGTCTTGGTGTTGTCTACTACTACTTCTATGAAAACTAAATATGAAAACTAGTGCTGCTTCCTCGACAATAATTTGGTTTTACACGGGATCGATTGAGCTTATTAAACATAATTATGGTAGGTAACGCCTTTCGTGTCTTCTGTGATTTTTACAAGGCTTTTGACTAACACGGTTCTATGATACACGGGTTTTGGTGCTTTAGGGTACTTTGTTGACCTAGAATGAAATTTAACCGTTCAGGACAAATTAACCGTTCAGGAAAAATTTAACCGTTAGGGACAAAAATCTGCTAGTCACATTAAAAACAGTATTTAGTTAGAATTTAACTATTTATTTTAAAATGAGGTTGAAGATGAGGTCAAAGATAGGCTTAGGAAGGAACTGGCTCTTCATGCTGCAGGGCCGATATTTGTTTTCATATGAAGGATGGACGCGAACTCTGAAAAGGTTCTACCAGCTACACATAAAAATATAAATTAATAAAATTCCAAGGAGCCGCACGATCCACGTAGTTTACATGCAGCTAGAAACACTAAGCCTACTCAAAGAAACTTAATTTCCCTTCGCCCACACACAGCTATTGACAATCTAAAAATACAAACCGCATTTCCCCGAAACTAAGAAAAAAAAAACTCGCATACTTCACGCTTATTTTAAATAACTTCAGAAATCTGAACTTCAAACAACTCAAAATAGACGAGCAAATGAAATCGCTTTTTTTTTCTTTCACCGCACAGGTGTCCGACCTTCCTTTGTGTCGCGTGTCAAGCGAGAGAAAAAAGTTAAAAAAAAACTGTGGAATGATTTATTGCATTCGGGACGTTTAAATTTAGAACCACGTGCTAGCCGGCGATGGGTTTTGGAGGGAACTAGACGAAATGGCGCGCGCGAGGTTTATCTAGGTACTTACTCTTTGTTTTTACACTGGAGAAAAGTTTTGGTCGTTTTAACTCTATATTCTGATTCGATTTTTGAAGCTTTGTAACTGTTTTGAAGGATTTAAAGCTTTTTAATTAAAAGTCTGGCTATGATAGGATTTAGTGTTATCATAATTACTTTTAAAATGATCGTCTGAAAGTTATTTTGACACAAATATTTGACGCTTTTACTTTTTATTTTAGTTAAGATAATGTCTATGGTGATAATGTTATTATAATTATAATATTATCACCATTTTCTATTAGGTGAGATTGAGGTGATACACCGATTTGCTAACGTAATTAAAAAGAGTTTAGAGGATCACAATATTTATTTATTTATAATATTTTCATATATTTATAGATTTCTTAACACACTTATCCAGTCATAAAAGTGTTTTATTATGAATCGCGAAAATTCAATACAGTACTATCAAAACAGTTACATAACAGGGCATCGATTCAGCGAAAATAACTCCGACCGGTGCCGAGTCTAGACGGCTTGACATGTCATGTCGTGTCGGGCTATTGTTGACGCCGACTGTACTGGCCCTAAATAGAATTGACACATGCAATATTCATAACTCGTATCCAACTGTCCGTGCTGTACAATGCTGAATTGGCGTAATTATGTAAGTAAGGACTGTTATTGGTAGGTAGTAAAAGTGTTTGAATTTGAGTTCTACCTGTACCTATATAATGTTCATTTTTGTCCATGGGGCGTCAGCCATACGGCACCTGGATAGGCGTGTCGTAAAAAGCGACTTATCTGAGTGACCGTTGCTTGATGGTAGTCCCCATCGATCCCTTCAGAACCAATCTTAATATGTAGTCTTAAGAGCGAAATATGACTGCTCTACCAACCTACCTGTGATTGCCCTTAGGGGCGTCCCAGTAGGGTGTCAAATCATATCTATGGCTGGAAAAAGAAACTGCTCCTTCGCGTCGTTGATGTGTTCCAACATTTTTTTTTATACAAAATAATAATTTCACATTTACACCACTAGATAAATAGACTCAGGTAAGCGCTTACAGTTGCAATTAAGGTGGGAACTAAGCAACCCCAATAGACCAAGGTCTGTGCTAGGGTTAGCCAGGTTTTAAGGAACATAGTTTTTGACCAGAGCAGAATAAGGCGTATATTGCTAAAATCTTTAAGCAGGTATGTAAAAATAAAATAACAGTTATTTAAAATTTAATAAGTCATAGATAGAATTGTTATATTGCTATAGTTAATACATACATACATACATGTTAATTTTAAATAGATACAAATAAGAATACCTAGTTATATACGTTTATTTTATAATGAGGAGAATTTTATGAAGAGCCAGTTCTTCCTATACCCGTGAGCTGTCATTTTTGACCTCATATTCATGTGAGATGGAGCATCTGCATCATGCATGAGATGGAGCAGATGCGACCAGGTGAGATGGAGGTCATACGCGGATTTGGTAACCGTTAAAATAAGTATGAATTTCTTTGCGATTTGGACTAATTTCAAGTGTTTTAACACAGTACAGATATCTACAGTAATTCAACTTCATACAAACGGACGAAACGCGAGCTATACATAGGCGGCTCGATCTCGGCATGCAGCCAGTCGCGAGTGTGCATACCATAACAATTGTTGATTGAGCTTTACGTTAATATACGGATTGTTTATACTTAAAATGAGATCTTTTCGTGTATCTCAATCGAGGCGCAAGACCGATTTTTTATTCAAACGTAAACATGTTTTTTTGACACAAAACGTATTTCAATTCAATTTACAAAGTGCTTTATTTGTTTATATAAAGAAAGCATATTTGCAGTCACAAAACAAAATTGAAGTAAACACAAAGTAGGCAAATGGAATTTGAACGCTGAAGGCGGGCACCTATCACATGTGAACGGACAGCGGCGCTGTAGGCATTTATTTCAAAGATGCGACCGAGTTGAATTACTGTATATATATCTGTACTGTGGTCTTACTATCACAGTTCATTTTATACAGCCTGAAAGTCTTAGTAATAGGATCCAGTTTTACCCTTTGGAACCTTAAAAATAAATGAAAATTATCGAAAATACCACATAAATTACGCAAATATTAATTTAGGACGAGCATGCTGGACTGGAAGCGAAAGAAAAACGTAGAATTTGACAGCTGCTTCTCTTTACCCGGGGATACTGTAAAAGTCAGTTAAGGGATAGAGGTCTTTTTGTCGTTTTTGTGGGCGATAGCCGGAGCCCCTGTCGCAATAGTCTTTCTCCATCATTATAATACCTCCAAATTTTGTCAAACGTGACATCAGATGGTTTTATAGCCTCTAATGTTCTGCCTACTCCTTATAGGATACAGGCGTGAAGTTACGTATGTATCTACTATCAGCTAAATGTAGGTATGTGTGAAACGACGACGTGTCAAAGAGAAACATTTCGCCGTTTTTCTCAAATAAAACTTGTACGTTTTTAACCTTAACCTCGGCCGTGATTGATTACAATATAAACTAGAGACTACATAGAAAGGCTTTCGGAAAAAACGTATTCGGTAAGTAAAGCTTTGAATGTATTTTTGATGTGGGTTTTGGTGTTTGTAGCTTTTGTGTGTTAGTGCTTAGGTCTTGCTTTAGATACTTTAAGAAGGTTATTAATCATTATAAATGTAAAATACTGCTGTACATTTAGCAAAACATTTTAATTTAAACTTTACACAAACTTCACATACAACATAGCAAGATGGAGGGAAAATCGAACATAGACAATCATATCTTTTTTTTGTTTAGTCAATGACTACCATAAATCACCTTCCCCTACAAATCAAGGATTTTTCATGGTTTTAAAATTCTCCCACTCTTAGTGGTTACTACGTTAGTTAACATAGGTTGAGGAACGATAGGTTCTTGTACAGATATAGGTTCTTGTTCAGAATTACATGAGTCATAATTTAAATTATATTTTAAAACATTTTTGTTCTTACTTAAAGACTTTTTCAAATGCTTTATGTTCCTTCTCACATTATTTTCCCCTTCTCTTCCTATCCAGTAAGATCTAGGCTCATTACACTTTTTAATTATTCTTCCCTTTCTCCAATATTTTTCCTTATCAGTCTTGTATAGAATGTCATCTCCCACTTTAAAATATAGCTCAAATTAAAATTCCCAGACCATCACACCAACCACATGGCCCCAGACTAAGCAAAGCTTGCGATATGGGATACCATCTAGCATACCATGGAGCGAACTAGTGGGAACCTAGAATATAAATACATACAAGGTGTTGTTTTTGATATCCCATAACTTTGAGGTTTTGTTCCTTACTAAAAAATAATACTTTTTGCCAAAGAATATGTGGTTCAAAAGTGCATACTGTCCAAGATATCATCAATATTAATATAATGAGTTCATTAATTATCACCCTTGTAAAATCTTTTTAACATTCATTCAATAGACACGTGTTACAGAAGTCATACAATAAACAACAAAAACATTCTAAACGTTGAGAAACGTTGCATACAACGTATAACGCAAAACGTTGCTAACTGTACCATATAGGTAATAGCGATAAAATAATCAACGAATGCATTAAAAAAACCGACTTCACGTCAAAACTTTGGCTGAGTTATAATGTCATCCACGTAAACATTCTCCGAACTCATACATATTTTTTCAAAAGTTTGAAATTTTCAATGAAGTACACAACCGATTTCGATGTAATTTATATGTTATCCACTATAAAGTCTCCTATACCATATAAAACAACAATATTCAAAATCATCCGAAATATCCTGTAACAAAGACACAAAAAAAACATACAGACGAATTGAGAACCTCCTCCTTTTTTGGAAGTCGGTTGAATATTAGTGAAGAGTACCGTCAGGGCTCACCTGACTAGCAAATATCATTCATATAAAATCGGCTGCCAAATATGCGGTGCGAGCACAGAACTTTATCGACTCGTATGTTTACAAATGTTCGTATAGTATGGAGTCGGTTGCAAGGTCTTAGTAACACTGTAATGTTTTATTTCACAGTTATTTAAGAGTACAACATGTTAAAGAACATTCAAAATTAACAAGGCACACATTCATTTAAGCTGGCCGTGGGGCAATGGATAGATTTCAATTATTGCTAACAAACTGTCTCCATACTATACGAACTAACGAATGTTAGTTCCATACGAGTCGATAAAGTTCTGTCAGGTCAGTACTGTCAGTACTGCTGGTCAGATTGAGGTAGGGTTGACAACCATGTTGTTTTTAACAGTATTATACCTTTTTTCACCATAAAAAGCTAATAACTTTATATGCTAGACTTTAAATAATAATTTATGCAAGAAGTTCTACAAATATAAGTTTAAAACATTAAATAAATTGAATACTGTTTATTTTTCCAAAATACTGTTTGATATTCTTTTCAGACTCAAATATACTTTATTTCTAGAAAAAACGTTGGCATCCCTAGATTGAGGGCAAAAAGAAACTAAATACACTTTAGAAAATATATAAATACCAAGAATAAATAAACCCAGAGTAAAGCCGATTTTGTTTATTAACAAATTCCTACTTTTAACTAATTTATTTGACTCTATTCCAACATTCCTGCAGTAAGGGTTAAAACCGACTTTTGCAGGGTAAGTATTGTTTGTAAAATTCAAAAGGCTCTACTTCCGGAAGCGGATATGGTGATGACCTCTGGCTGTGGATAGTTGCGGCTTTGTGCATAAACTCTGTGGTAAAGGGGGGGAGGGTGGGCTAAAAGAGGTTTCATAGTAGGGGTTGTAGAGTAGGAGGCTAAAAATGTGTGGGAATATGTTGGGTTTTAGTTACAATGTTCGTGTTTAATTATTATTATTAGTGGATTTCAATATTTATATCAATACTCTTGTATTTTCTAACTGTACAATTTATGATCATTGCCATGATAACAGAAATCCAGGTTTATATTTTGCATGAAATAATCTTGGGTTAAAGGGATTGAGAAGTAAACCCCCACACCCCCGGGTAGTCTTGCTTTTAAAATTGCAATCGTGAAAAAAATTATATTGCTGCTCTCGTATTATCACCTAAAAAAAACTCCTAGATAAGCGTATTGCAAAAGGCGACTAATCTGAGTGGCTATGAAGAGCCAGTTCTTACCCAAAGCTGTCGCTTCGAACTTATCTTTACTTGTTAGTTGAGATTAAGTTCGAACGCAGGCTTCATCATCATCATCCACAGCCTGTAGACGTCCACTGCTGGACATAGACCTCCCCCAAGTTCTTCCACGTCGCTCGGTCCCGCGCCGCCCTCATCCAGCGTTTACCGACGACTTTGGCCAGGTCGTCGGTCCATCGTGCGGGGGGCCTGCCTACGCTGCGTCTCCCAGAACGTGGCCGCCACTCGAGAACTTTTCTGCCCCACCGGCCATCTGTTCCGCGAGCTATGTGCCCTGCCCATTGCCACTTCAGCTCTGCAATCCTTCTTGCTATGTCGGTGACATTGGTTCGCCTGCGAATCTCCTCATTCCTGATTCGATTCCACAGGGAAACTCCGAGCATGGCCCTTACCATTGCCCGCTGAGCGACTCTAAGCTTATTTATAAGGCCCATAGTTAGCGACCACGTCTCAGTGCCGTATGTCATTACTGGCAACACACACTGGTCAAAAAACTTCGTCTTCAGACACTGCGGTATTATGTCGCGAATACGCGACGAGAAGATTTTACGAAGATTTTAATGCAGGCTTAGTTGCCGATAAAAGAAATATCAAGGACCTACCTTTGGGATCTAAAGTATAAGTAAAACTGCTCAAAACTCTATCTTTATATAAAAGCATCAATAAAGAATTCTAATAATTTCAAACACCCTCTATCACAGGATTACTCTTCAGAAACAGTCTGCATAAACACATTCGCTTTAAGCACAGCTTTACTTGAAACGAACCATGAGAAAGCTTAAAGCTATCTTCGCCTTAACACGGTTAAAGACAAAGATTCTCGAAAGCACAATAAAACCGAAGGTGTCTTCCGAAAGTTGGTCCAAGTTTTATTATTATAACTCCATTCTACCTCCGTTTCTATGGATACTGCACTTTTCGTTTGTTCGAAGAAAAATATCCGGGGAAGCCCCGAAGTTTGTCTCAAGTTGGGACGTAAGGCCGTAAATAAAGTGGCCTGTGATGCATTTTCAAATTGGATGTGACGGTTCGGACGTTTTGCAGAGATTGCAGCCTCCAAGTTTGTCTTAGAGCCGGTGTTATGTAAGTGCTAGCAGCTGAGAGATATGGTTTTGCGCGTGTAACTTGAAATGATGTCCTTGACCTTTACCAAGAGCGGGGCTGTCAAATGAATTTTTTGTTACTGTAGACCGAACCCTAGCGAAAACTAGCAGTAATGACTTTTAATATCGTATTATTTGTGTTCTTTCATAGTCTTCCCTATTTTATTTTATTCAATAAAGTTTACGTAAGCTTCCAGTCAATAAATCTATGGTATAGTGATAATCAACTCTGATCGTTATCACCACTCATGACCTTCTATCCATTAATAATATTGGGGAAGCCTAGACTTTTGTGGGTCAAATTTGACATGGCTTGCTCTATTATGGGGCGGCATCGAATCAAATTCAGAGACTTTGAATTCTGTGCATTATGGAAAAAGAGATGTCCCAGCCTCGTCTGGGAACCTGTACAACAACTGTACAACTGTGTTCTGTTTTTTAAAGCCGAAGAAGAAGTAGTAGTTGACAACACCAAGATATTGGTGGATAATGGCGATCATTATCTTCATAAGCCGAGAGACGCACACTTCTCGACGGAGGCCTCCCCCAGGATTCGTCATGTCGTCCGGACCCGCGCCGCCATCATCCAGCATTTGAAGTTCGTAAAGTGTATAAAATTACCTACTACGAATAAAAAGTTTTCATTTTCATTTTCACATCTCAAAAAATTTAGAAAATATTACTCTTTCTACGAAAAATACTAATAATGCGATATACCAAATAGTTCTTTGGTTCAAAAATAAAAACAAATCCATATTACTTACGTTATTTTCATATTATTATCCGTCATGTTTTTTTGTGGTGCAATAATACTGTTTATTTTTTTGTTTGAACCAAATAACATAGTAATTCTGTTACAATTTGTGTGTTATGGCACGTTTATGGCTATAATTTCGCTTGGTGTACATATTCCTAGCCAAGTTTCCTTAGAAAGTTATTTAAAAGAGATGCTTTTAAATAACTTTCTAAAGGACGACGCATAACTTCGGTACCCACCCTCAATAGCCAGAGTCCGTATCCGTATCAATATCTTGAGTCCGTTCAGAGCTATAAGGTCCTCAATGTTGGACTGTAGTTTTGGTATCCACCTCCAATAGCCATGTAGTAAGATACGCCGTGGGATAGGTCTTAGTAACCTGAATCAAAGTTACTATGGCGTCAAGTTCCGATCATTAGTCCGTTCAGAGTCAAAATAGCAGACGGGTGACGTATAGCATAGATAGTAAGCGACACTATCGCGCCGCTCTGATTATCTGTTGCATACCTGAATTAAGGTTTATTTTTTTCAATTTTGTCTTCGGAGATTTTGATTAATTTTATTAGGTTGGACTCAGAATCAAGACGGGTGCCATACCAATTCTTGTTCTAAAAGATGTACTCTTTTCAACGATATATCACACATGTCTATTGAGGCGGGTACCAGCTCTCATACAAAGTTATATGTCATCCTTTGACTTAAAATAAGAGACTTCTATTTTTAATTATTGACATTTCTGCCCAAAAGTCATAACACAATCTGCATTGTTATTATAAAACTCGATAAAACCTGCCCCCTACAATGCCGGATTCTCCAGACACTTATTAACATTTAGACAGAGATAAACCCAAATATTTATTATGTCTAGTTCCGTTAAAGAATTTTAAGATTAAATTTGTTGGTCATAGTCCGTGAAAGCGGATTCGGGGTATCGAACTTATCATGAATTAAACGAACTTTGTATTCACTGCACAGAATGTTTACAGTAAATAGAACCGATGAGTTAATTAATACCGATAATGTTGGCATTGTTTTTAGGGGCCTGTTTTTAACGGATCTAGCTCCGGTTGTTCCATTTTACCGCCAAAATGCGCATTTTTTTAAACCTTAAGGCGTGCTTATAGAATATAAAATACGTTAGTCTTCACGTGTGATGCTGTATGATGATGAAGCTTAAGGTAGAGCTGGCTTAGTCTGATTTCAGTTAAAAATAGATTTTCGCTGTACAGTAATAAAGGTTCCTCCCATACTGGACTAGGAGCGAAAGAAAAACATAGAATGTGCTTCTCTTCCCGGGTTTACTGTAAAAATCGGTTAAGTGACAGAGGTTTTATTGTCGTTTTAATGGGCGATAGGCTAACCTCCTGTCACTGCAATAGTCTCTCTCCACCTTTATAATGCCTCCAAATTTGTCAAACGTTACATCAAATGGTTTTGTAACCTTTAGTGTTCTGCCTACCCCATAAGGGATACAGGCGTGAAGTTATGTATGTATGTATGTAATAAAGCTTTTGTAACTTTTATAGTAACTTTGAGAGTTAACACGTGGATATCTAATGGGATTACACGGTTCAAAGCTCTCTAACTTAGAAAAACAAAAACAAAAAAGTGAGATAACACGGAACCCGATAAGTGTAAATCCAGGTCGTTCTTAATATTTATTTTATCTTACTCCTTGTTTGAACTTGATCTCAAGCAATTACAATTAGTGTTAAATTTTAACCCCAGTTCCGGATTCTGCGATGTCTGTTAAAACTTATCTACACATTATTTATATTATTTTAATTTATATCAGTAGGTATTAGGTTATTGATAATAATGTTATAGTAATAATGCTTCGTTAAACCAGAGCGATTGTAGCTTAGCTAAGCACTATTTCGAGATGGTTGCACCTTTTACTTTGAGTCTTAATCGTAACACCTACAAAATTAATTATTGAAAGAATATAAGATTTTATAAGGATCTATCGATAGTACACCGCTTGAGCCGAGTTAATTTTGGCGATTAGTTGTTGTACATACGTTCATAACTTCACGCCTGTATCTCTTATGGGGTAGGCAGAACACCAGAGGCTATAAAACCATCGAAAGTCACGTTTTACAAATTTGGAGGCGGTATAATCTTGGAGAGAGACTACTAGAGGTCAGAGTGTCGCCCGCAAAAACACCAATGAAACCTCTGTCCCTTTAATGGCTTTTACAGTATGCCCGAGAAGAGAAGCGGCTGGCACATTCTATGTTTTCTTTTACTTTGAAGAGTTGTTGTCTTAGCAGTTAAAGTCTTTTAAAATATTTTACTACTTTTTTTTTATAAAAACCATTATGCAGCTTGATGAATAATAGCCCATGTTGAGCCCAAAATAAATAATAATATAATCACCAGACAATCACACCAACTACATAAATAGCCTCAAAGTAAGCGAAGCTTGTGTTATGAGATACCATGTAGCGAAGTAGACACCCAGACCCGTAAAATTTTTTTTCTTTTCCCGTGCGGGAATCGAACCCGCTACCACTGGCGTCTGAGGCAGATAGGTTTACCCCATCGCCAAAGTGGTCGTACTAACATAGGAATATTATTTAATTCGAGAGTACGTTTATAAGTACTTTTGAAATCCATAGACGTAGCTTGTTGGAAAATGTTATTTTGTGTTCCTTTATTTAATTTAGATCAAATGCCATGCTATACAAACAAAATAGTTCTTCAAAGAATAGGTTAATTAACACCAATACTGCCAGTCAGCTGTACTAATAGTACCCTTAAGAGCGGTCAGATCATAATATACAAGTTTTCAAGATTTTCCCTAATAAACAAACAGACAGACATTCACTTTTTTAAGATGTAGGTAGAGACACATCATCGCATTTCATTCCCAAAGTACTTTTTAAAGAGGTCTTTAGAAAAACATTCAGCGCCATGACATAAACAGCAATGGATAAAATAACCCATTGTTATTACTAACTGTAACTCTGTAGTTGCAGATAAATGAGGTTATTTTTAAATTGTCCCTGAGGCCGTTCAAAGTCGGCTCTCGACGCGGTTTAATAAAACCCTAGTTTGCTCTGCAAGGACGGCCGCTGCCACAGTATACACTGCAGCAGTTGTCGAACGTTTTATTTTTGTTTCGATTTAGTTTTTACGACCAGCTGGTGTAGCGGTAGCATACATTGCCTTCTATGCCCGAGGTTCTCTATTCTATGGTCTATTCTATTCTCTAGACCATGATAGTCTTCATGCGCACTTTCCATCAGGTGGCATGGAAGACAAACGTCCTGTTTTTTTTCGTAGGTATGGCCCACTTATCATTCTTGAGCTGCTATTAAAATATATTGACAATTATATGGCGACCCTATATGAAGTGTGGTCGCTAGCCAGTCGGATCCTACCACCAAGGGGGTTACTCGAATTAGTGGCCTTTAACGACATGCTTATCCAGGGCCGGTAGGGCTATACGTGTAACCTACACGGCTTATTATCTTTTTCTGTAGCAGAATGTAACAAGTCAGCTTGTTAGATGATTTCTATGTTTACCTAAACTGAAATTTCAATCCTAGTTTTCTCCATCTCTCCATGCGCGTCATCACTCGCTGCAATGTTTTTTACATATTCTGAGACTTATTTTATTTTACATTTCAATATGTAGGAACGGATGTTTGTTCCTACACCCCAGAAGAGGCTGAATGGCCACGACCCACGGCCCGACGGTTGATGTTGGGATGTCGTATATATGTTAGCTGCTATATAAACCTTGATAGCGCGATGTAGGAAACTTCGTCGTGTCGTCGTAGTTCTATGGCATGTCGCTAGATGGCGCTACAAATATATATCAAATTCTTTATTCATATCTTTATTATTCTTTGAAGGTGAAAACTCTTTGAAATACAGTAATACCTAACAGAATCGGAGTAATATTCGAAGGTATATTTTACTAATAATAAAACGTTAAAGTTGGTGGGAATGTATGGATTTTCGTTATCCTTTCACAGCTGGGTTTAAGCTGAAATTTCTCACAAATTTGTGCATAATATTCTTTTTATACGGATATTTCCGGATATAACAAGATAGAGTTATACGCAGTTCACGTCTCGATAACAGCTTGTTATAAAATTGTATATGTATTGTACATGGCAACTCGTTCTATGTTGTAATTGCAATGGTATTTGTGTACCCAAAATCTAGATTAAAAAAAAAAATGAAACGTCATAAAAATAATAGATTTTTAATTGTTAAACGATTTCTTTATCAGAGTCATTTGACAAACTAGGCCCTAGTTTGTTACTAGGGGATAAAGAGCCCGGTTGGTATTTAAGATATGGTTACTAAAATTATATTTTACTCTATGTATAAACGGGATTTATATTGCAATATGATCACGGTGACCATTACCAACAACAATGCCGAAATAACTAAAAGTTCCAAAGTTAATTCAAACCTAATGCAGTTACACAACTGCTAATGGCACAGGCTGTGCAACAAATAAGTTAGTGAACTAAGGCCGCAGTTAGTTTTATAATCTCCGCCGGGCGGCGCTGGCGGCGCTGCCGACCACCGCTAGAATTTATTTGTTTTTCCACAAGAGCCTGTTTAATTAAATGTCCATATTGTTGCATTTGACTGTACTTTTAGCGGGTACTGGATTTATGTCTTTCGATAAGCTGACTGATAAGTTTTAATATTTTTCTATAAATGCCTAATATAAATGCGAAAGTTAAGATGGATATATGGATGGTTGTTTGTTTCTCAATCACGGCAGAAAGACTCAACGGATTTAGATGAAATTTGACATAGTAATAGATTACAGTCTGGAATAGCACATAGGTTACTTTTAATCCTGATATTCCCGCGGGATTAGAAAATTACGACGGTAAAACCGCGTGAAACAGCTAGTTATATATTTTCCTGAATTATTAGTATGTGACGTGGCGCCGTGGTTACTGTGTGTATCATACGATATGGTTAAGCAACGTTCGGCGGGGTCGGTACTTGGATGGGTGACCGCCGACCATTCATTTTCTCACGACGACTTCTGTGCTTCGGAGGGCACGTTAAGCAGTCGGTCCCGGGTGCTGTATAATTGTATACAGTAGTCGTTAGGGTTTGTCAGAAGCCATCTTGGCGCCCTGAAAATTCTGGCATCCACCACCCAGCACTGGGCCAGCTTGGTGGATTATGGCCCATACCTCCTCTTCACCCAGGGGAGAGACTCATGCCCTGCAGTGGTCTCATTACAAAGAGTTATGATGATAATGATGATTAGTATGTGATTTCAATTTGAGAGGGATAGAGCTTTTTCAAAAGCACCTCTATATGCCATGAGTTTTACGTCGTATTTGCTGTAGTAGAAGTTTAGATAGTAGAGAAGTTTATATCATGAAATAGACAAAAATGTTAAAATAGTGAATAATAAAAGCAATACCCCAGGCAATCACACCAACTACATGGCCTCAAAGTACCTAAGCAAAAATTGTGCTACGAGATACCGTGTAGAAAACTAGGGTGGAACCTAGAATATAAAATATACATATCGATTTTTTTTTCTTGATCCGTGCGGGACATCCTCGCAGATAGGTTTAGCCCAAAGTGGTCGTACTAACATAGGAATATTATTTAATTCGAGAGTACGTTTATACCTAAGAACTTTTGAAATCCATAGAAGTTGCTTGTTGGAAAATGTTATTATGTTTTCCTTTCTTTAATTTAGGTCAAATGCCATGATATACAAACAAAAATGGGTCTTCAAATAACAGGCTAAATTTAAAATAGGTTAATTAACATCAATACTGCCAGTCAGCTGTACAAATCGGAACAACCTTCGACCACTAACTGGAGCGAACCGGAAGTGACGACATGTTAGCGATGCAACTTGCCACCGGAAGTCGGAACCGAGGCTGACTTCCGGCGCGGGCGACGGTTAATTGTCTCATTGTAGTTCTTGTTTGGAATGCGCTTCGATTGTGCATGTGAGGGTAGTTTGTATTTTGGTTTACCTAATGAGGTTATGTCTTGGTAATAGCTGTATATGTGCAGTAGTAATGTTTGAGATTAATCATTTTTAACTGACTTTAAAAAGGTTTTTTAGCGAGAATATTTCGTAATTTCTTTCAGTGTAAAGATGAGATCGTAAAGAACAGCACGTAGGCTTATGAAGGATCTGACTCTTCATGAAATATAGCCCGAACATACCATCTCTAGAGCCGTGATATTTATAAAACACCAAACATATGTTGAAACGTTAATTTATTTTACGAACGAAATAAAATAACGTAAATTGATACGCCTGTAATTCAGAACTTCCATCCCTATATAGTGGATTTACCAAGAAGTCGAACAAAACGCTTCGATAGTTCCTTTTTGGTACGGATTGCCAAGGTGTGGAACAATCTGCCTGCGTCTGCTTTTCCTGACCACTACAGTCCTGGAACTTCGAGTGAATAGGTTTCTCGTGGATGGACGTGTATCACCATAGTCTTCATGCGCACTTTCCATCAGGTGGCATGGAAGACAAACGTCCTATCCTTACAATATAAAAAAAAAGATAGATTCACGCGTTTTGCATCGATGTATTACTTAAGACCGTATCCTGAAAGTTAAATTCCCACTTGACACAGAAGCGATGGTAATGATATTGGCGGATAAGGACAAGACACCGTAATGTTGGTTAGGCACCGATATAACCTGGCCGGGTATCCTTGAGGATTTTCCCCACGACAAAAAAGAGAAACCCTACAGAACACCTGAATTTTCAAGAACTTGTTTTAGATTTAACTATTATACGATTCCTCCATTCAACCATCGATCTTTGATCCACCGTTATATGCTACGTTCGGATAGAGCTGCACATAAAACAATGGGTCAGTATAACAATATTTATTGCGTCTTACTCCGACGGAACAAACCGCCATGTACCGTTTGCTTTGATTCATTGCGCCATAGCTCATAGATGTTTAGAGAACCACAGATATATACAAACGTAGATGACACAATTGGCATCGTTTGTGTAAGAAATTAGGTTTAGAAACATGATAGAATAATCTCTGGGTAGTTAGTTATTACTGAGAGCTTAGGCTTATTCACAAAACCAAATTTTTATGTGCCTTTCCGTTATTACTTTACTATTACAATGCCAACAAAATTAATATACTACTAGTAACCGTTAGTTAGTTGAAACGTTCGCTCGCGTATCCTTCCTAACCGCTACTGTGTCACTTGCCATAATCCCACACATAGACAAAACCGGCGCGGCGCTGGGATCGCCTATCAGTCTTTGCATATAGCGTTATCTTTAGCATTGTGACATCCGCCACCATCTAGTCATACAAACATCTTATATCGCTAACCTATTGTTTGCCCTGACATTTGCATTTAAAGGTTTTGCGCCAATGTTTACTACGAATTTCTTTACTTTTTTCGTAAGTTCGGAAGTTACTGAGCTTGCAAAGTGGGTGCCCAGGGCAGAAATATGGGAAATTATGAGCTCAATGTGAGTCTGTTTCTGACATCGTATAGCGGAAATGGATACACTATTTTTGTATTTTTTAAATCTATCAAATCTGTCGAAATGGTTTTCACGCTTATAGCCGGTTGTTCCAAATCATCTGCTTTTTTACAAATTCTGTTTTACATTTTACGTATACTATTACTTTTACTATTACGAATTCGTAAATTTCTGTTGCTCTAACAAAATTCCTGTGAAAGTAACAATATTGTCATATGATTGTCAAATACAAACCAAATAAATGGTTTATAGTTTTTAAAGTTGTTTGTTTTTTTTTTTTGCATTAAAATAGTATAATGGTATTAATATCTGAAGATAATAATGCGCTGGAAAAGTAAGTACAATATCTTCAGCACCTATGTACCTATTTAATTTCTCACGTTTTCATAGAAAGTATACCGAGCTTATTGTGTTTCATTGTTTCAGACAACGAAGTGCTAAATTCAAGAAGATGAGTTGAATTTACTCAATAATCTGATAAAAAATATAAACATATTTTATTAAATAAACAAACAGGTATGATTTTTTTGTTTAAAAAAAATTTAACTCATATCTATCGCGCTACCAGCGAATAGAGCAGGCCAGGCAGCACTTTTGGACTCGGTGGTCAAAGGAATTTGTATCGGAGCTACAAATCTGGGTGAAGTGGAATAACTCTGGAGACACCTGGAAAGAAAAAACGCTTGTTCTTGTCAAGGAGGACAACTCTCCCCCCCCCTCAAGTGGTGTATGGGACGAATCATCGCGATCTACCTAGGGAAAGACGGAGTGTCGAGAGTAGCTTCTATACGAATGGCTACAGGCAGCATCATACGTAAATCATTTTCTAAAATTTGTCCACTACCTATAGAATGCAATGATACAAATTAAATAAGGTGTTTTTCTTATTGGAAGTCGGTACTTCCAAGGCCAGGGGCATGTTAAGAACGCATCCCTACGGTTTAAGAAATACTATGTTGGAACACAACGTAACGGATCAATTCAAATCA
Source organism: Stenoptilia bipunctidactyla (assembly GCA_944452665.1). Classification (NCBI taxonomy): domain Eukaryota; kingdom Metazoa; phylum Arthropoda; class Insecta; order Lepidoptera; family Pterophoridae; genus Stenoptilia; species Stenoptilia bipunctidactyla. The sequence goes on from OX101745.1 coordinate 19,134,244, forward strand.
ATTTCTATAATTAATATCATTTATACTTGTATCGAAAAATATAAGGTTTAAATACGACACAGAGGCCTATTATTTAACAGAGTGCAAAAAAGTATTTTTTTTAATAATTAAACCAAATTTAGCACACCTACTGTAGGTTATTTTCCATTTTCCAATCAAAAAAATATACTTTTACGTTATGAGGTGGGTCTGAGCTCCGTATAAAGTATACGTGAAAAGTAACTGTAAAAAGTATAAAAAAAATGTGGTGCAACACTTTTTACGGGATACTTTTACGTTTTACATTTTTTTTACAAATTCGTAAAAGTATAAACTTGGAACAACCGGCTGTTAGTGTTTTTGCTATGAAATAAAAACTGTCTTATTCGAGTTGTCCCAGTCTCAATGGATAGGTCATTATAAAGGCCTTATAGGTCAACTCCAATAAGAAAATAAAAGAATTGTAAATTCTGTTCAAATTCAAATAAATTTATTTGCGAAAAAATGTGTAGGTACAAATAGTTCTTAATAATGCTTATGGTGCTACATTTTTTACTGTTAATCAGCGTGCAAATATTTATTAGAAAATAGTTTACAAGAATTTTCTGTCTGAAAAAATCTTTTTTAATGAATATAAACAATTTATCACAATATGAATATATAAACGTTGAAAAAATATTTTATGTTACATTTCGATTCGATTATTAGGTAAACATGGGTATAGAGAATATAATAATAGTTGATTATAATTCAGTATCTTTAAAATATTCATTAATTGAGTAGTAGCATTTATGTATCAATGAGTCATATATTTTACGTTTATAGTTATTACAATTTAAGTTTTTATAATTTAAAGGCAACCTATTATATATATCGATAGCCATACAATAAAGATTTCTACTAAATAGTGCTAATTTTCTAGGCGGCATACATAATTTTTTACTCAAAGTATCTTTGTTTCTAGTTCTTAAATTCATGACAGTACCTAGTTCCTTAAAATATTTCCTATGTTTTTTTACGAACAATAACTATTCAAATATGCACAAACTCGGCAATGTGAGTAACTTTGTAACAGCAAAAAGAGGCCTACACAGATCTCTGAAATCTGCCCTATAAAGTGCTCTAATACTCATTTTTTTGACATAAAAATACTGAATTTCCCCATAAAATTAAACGTAAGCATGATAAGCTAATTTTGCTGCCTGTTGACTTACAGTTCTGGATAATCTACCTATGACAAAAACTAAACTATTTAGTTTTTCACATAGATTACTTATATGACATATCCAATCACAATGTTTATCTAGTGTTATTCCTAAAAAATTGGTATCATCTACTTGCGTTATTTCCGTGCCTTGAGGTACTATATGAATTTTAACAGCTCTACATCTGTATGTCTGGTATTGCACAAAGTTTGTTTCATTCATATTAATGGCTAGATTATTTTGATTCAAATAATTAGTAATAGAAGTGAGAGCTTTATTCGATTCATGTTCTAATGATTTTTGATGTTTTCATGTATAATTCTGGTAGCATTTTCAAGGTTGGGTTTTTTATATATTGAATATGCTTTGTTTTAAATAAATAGATTCTGCTTTTCATTATATAATACGATACATTGCATTTATAATTTGGCATCATGGTCTATGTTTGTAAACATCTGTGTCGGTAACCCTTAGCTCGTCAAAACTATAAGTTATTTATAGGATTTACAAGGTATGAATTGTGGTGTTCTCGTTTTCTAGGGTTTTGTACATCTGAGTGTTCGGGGTTGGGTTTGAAACGTAAGGATTCTTTAGCATATTTTTTATGTACAAGGCGATTTTTGACGTATTTTGTGCCGTAAGTTGTTAGCTTTGTTTAAGGGAAAATTATCGTATGTATGTTTCACAGTTTTTTTTTTTTAATTAATCAATGGTTAAAATTTGCCCTCTGCTTTACCTAATCGATTGTGAATAGGTATAACGAACAGTATGAAACACGAATATCAGTGAGGAGCCTAATTATTAGCCTTCTACTATTATTTTATATTATGATAATTGTAGTTGGATGAATTATACGGGTTCAAGGTATAAATTAATTAGTTTAGTGCCAACGCTGCGTTAGGCGTTCGAACGCGCACACAATTTTATCGGCTACATTTTGGTGATTGTGCGAGTGCTCTTTCTGACCAAATTGAACCCACTTCTTTTACCACCGGACTACCAGACGCAGACAGAACTTCCATCCCTATATAGTGGATTTACCAAGAAGTCGAACAAAACGCTTCGATAGTTCCTTTTTGGTACGGATTGCCAAGGTGTGGAACAATCTGCCTGCGTCTGTTTTTCCTGACCACAGGAACTTTTAAGTGTCGAGGGAATAGGTTTCTCGTGGATGGACGTGTACTACCATAGTCTTCATGCGCACTTTCCAACAGGTGGCATGGAAGACAAACGTCCTATCCATACAATATAAAAAAGAAAAAAAAAATTATACCTATTATACTAGCTGTTTCACCATCGGAATAAAAGTTGTGTATGTGTTATTGCATCGTGTTATCTGCAGCATATTTTATTCCGGTTTACCCGGTTTTGTGTGAAAAAGTAACAGACATCCATACATACCAATTTCCATATATTATAATCAATCGCACACTTGGTTGCAATTTGTATTAGGTACGTGTATTCGAAGATATCGATCAATTAAATAAAGCGAACCACAGTTACTACACTCAAATTCCAACAAATTGCAGGCGGTTCTTTCAACGATATAAAATTTCCATAAGGTGTGCCCCAGGGACGCTGCGCGGGGCCTCCCGTTTTGCAATCTTCCATTCAATTCAATTCAATTGCACGCGGGCTTATGTATATTTGTGCTGCTGACGGTACTTTTTTAAATGGCTATGAAATTGAGATCGTGGTTTGAGTTTTTTTTTTGTGAAGTTAATTTTTTTTTTTTATAATTAACTAGTTTTCCCTTTTTTTGTATAAAAAAAGAATGAAAATGTGGTTTGAGCATTAACACTATGTTATCTAGGTTACAATAGCAGTTGTCGGTTCATCATTATCCATACCCTTTGTAACGAGCCCACAGCTGGGCTGTGAGACTCCCCCCTGGGTGACGTGGAGGTTAAGTCGTGGTGGTGCTTTGGCTTCTGTGTATATCAATATTAAATATTAGGTGATAGCAATCTATACTAAGAGGAAACAAATTTAAGAAGAAAGATTATAGTGATATGCTGGATTATTAAACGGATTGATTATACGGACGACCGGCTGGTGTAGGGGTAACGTACATTGCCTACTATGCCAGAGGTCCTGGGTTCGAATCCCGGCGGCGACGGATATTTGTGTGATGAACACAGATATTTGTCGTCAAGTCATGGACGTTTATATGTTTATTTAAGTTTATTATCTTATAAAAAATATATATTTATTCAATGTGTATGTTTATATATTTCGTAAGTATATCAGTTATCTAGTACCCATAACATAAGTTCTTAAAGAAACTTAATTTGGGCTAGATAATGTTGTGTGAGTGTCAGAAATATTTGTTTATTTATATGCTGTATTTTAATTATGATAAATGATCTGTTTACCATCTTAATTTGATTATTATTAAAAAATTAATAATAATGTTCTTATAGAAAAAATCAAAGTAGGTTACTTTACTTCACAATACCTTTTTGAACCTTGTATAGTTAGGTTCAATTCGATGTTTTCCAATCTTCTCTACTCACGTATAACTAACATCGAACCACCACCGGTTCTGCAGAAATAACTACTTACAACAAAAACATAGTACCTATGCAATTTAATTTCAATTTCCCCCTTAGTACCACCGGCGGAACCCTCGTGAATATTACAGCGCTCCCGAGCTGTAACGACCACTCGCCGGGGTTTTTCTCTTTTCCCGCGGATTTCTAATATGCTCGTCATGAATACTTTAGTGCGGACGGAGTGGAGATCCGAGAAAGGAAGGGACTATGGAGATGTGGCGTGTGCGAGTTTATGTCGATTGCATCGATATAACTAACTACTGGAACGTAGGTTAAAGGATCTAATTCAAAGATATATATTTCTTTATGTATTTTTCTATTTCGGGACCTTCTTCAATCTAATCCCGTTATTTTTCAACCGACTTCCAAAAAAGGAGGTTCTCAATTCGTCTGTATGTTTTTTTTTGTGTCTTTATTTCACGATTATTTTTTTATTAAAAAGTGGAATATCAGAGATACTAATTTTAAAAATAAAATAATGAAATATCTGCTCTATGATAAAAAAGAAGTTGAGAACCATTTAAAAAGGACCAAATTGATGTGAGGTCTAGGACTCACTATCTTAAAAGTTTCGTAAATTTGAAGAGTTTCAAAGTTGTTTGATGAGAAGATTATTCAAACTGCGGTTTAGGTCAAGTTTGGTTTATTTGAGCACACACAGGTTGTAGTTAAAATTAGCTTATACAATGTTGACGCTACGATAGAGTTGAGTGTACTGAGTTAGTTCATTCAATATAATTCTTAACAATAAAGTAAAAGTGCTGACCCGCGGGCAGTGGCAATTTGTGCGGTTTGCATAAAACCGTACAGCCAATATATACATTCGACAAAATATCTATAGTGCCAGGATAAGACCCCAGTTACAAGCTGGGCTTTGCATTTGTATATTGAATTTGTGCGCCGCTACCGCCGGAATATAGGCGAAAGATATTTGTTGACGATGCGATATTAATGATCAAAAATAAGCAGTTAAATATTGCTTAAAATTAGCAAAAAGCGAAACAATGTTCAAATTAAATTCGAAGCGTTAGCAGTCCGCACAAAAATAACTTAAGGGACTAGGCCGTACGCGAGCGACATCAATTCCGCGCGCCCGCGAAATTGATGTCGTTTTGTGGTTACCTACTTGGTTTGGCAGCTTTGTTTTCTTTCGGATTTCTTTGTATTTTTTTTTTTTTTTATAAGATATGGATGGGACGTTTGTCTTCCATGACACCTGATGTTAAGTGAACATGAAGACTAAGGTGGTACACGTCCATCCACGAGAAACCTATTCACTCGACGCTTAAAAGTACTAGGACTATACTGGTCAGGGAAAATAGACGCAGGCAGTTCATTCCAAACCTTGGCGACCCGTATCAAAAAGGAACTGTCAAAGCGCTTAGTTCGACTTTTCGGAATATCAACCACATACGGATGGAAGTTCTGTCTGCGTCTAGTAGTCCGATGGTAAAAGGGTGAGGGTTCAATTTGCTCAAACAGAGCACTCGCGCACTCACCAAAATGTATCCTGTAGTACACGGTTAAACAAGCAACCTTACGACGATGCTCTAGGGTCTGTAGTTTTTTGGTCGTAAGGTCGACGTTGTTAATTAATTTACGGGCTCTTCGGTCCACGGAGTCCAGCGCTTCTAGTTGATATTTGGCTGAACCATCCCAAAGATGACTGCAGTACTCCATGCATGATCGCACTTGAGCTGTATATAAGTTAAGAAGCTGTGCAGGGCTGAAGTACCACCGTACCTTCGAGATGATTCCCAACTTTTTCGAAGCTACTTGAGCCATGGACACAATTTGTTGACCGAAGTTTAAACTGGATGTTATAGTTACGCCTAAAAGCCCTAGATGGTCAGTGATGGGGACAGATACATTTTGGAAAGTGGGCGTTAATGTGAAGGTGCTCTTTTTTGCGGAGAATAGACACGCCTGAGTTTTGGACGCGTTGAATTTGACCAAATTCGACTCACCCCAATCGGATACTTTCCGTAAGGTCAAATCAATCGGTACTTTCTACTAACTGAAATTAATTAGTTACAAAAATAATTATTAATAATAACTTCCAGAGTACACGAATTCATAATACGTAACTTTGCTGGTGCATCAAACACGCAAAAGCGCACTGGCGATGAGAGTACTAAATCGAATGCTCGTGATGCGCGTGATTGTTCATACATTTTTCTATGGAGAATTTACCTAAAACTTATCTAGATTTTAGGGCTTTGAAAAAAGAAGACTTTGTTTGTAAAGGTACAAAAAAAGTACAAGACTATATTTATTGGTTTCTTAAGTGTTCAAAAAGTATTTTTTTAATCAATTCGAATTGATTTACTGGGTTAAAGTCTGAAAAATACAAAAACATGTTCTTGCATTTTTTCTCAATTTTGAGCGTTCATCGACGTTTATTTTACAATAAGTATTTTAACTAAGAGTTAAAATGAGCACTTTTTGGTCTTTCATTTTAACATATGCAAATTACCATCATTCTCAATCATATCTAAATAGGTAAAATATGAAAAATCGTAACACTGTTTTCGGTGTTTAGCACGATCTCCCTCCTTAACGCCTTCAAATCTATCTTGTAGAGTCAGCTAAGAATAGCCCTAGAGCCCTTGGCTGAGCTTGTCTTAAAATGAGAATAATCCGAGTAGCCCCCACTTGGTGCTATAGGACCCTTTCAGGGTGCGTTTGGCTAGCGGTTGGAAATATTTCATTAAGAGCTGGGACCTTCCTGAACCCGTGTGCTGTCATCTTCGATCTCACCTTCACTTACCATCAGGTGATTCAAACGCGGGTTTAGTCACCAATATAAAATAACTATACATACATACATAACCTCACGCCTGTCTCCCTTGGGGGTAGGCAGAGACAAGGGAACACCAATTGCTTCGATCCAGACATACCTCTTTCGCTTCCTCCACGTTCATTAATCTTTTCATACATGACCGCCGATTACGGGTACTTTTAACTAGGCCCTTTTTAAGAACGTCGCCAATTTGATCGGCATACGTTCGCCTAGGGCCATTCTTGCTCTGTACACCTCTTTCGTAAATCTACTTTCACTCATCCTTTCCTAATGTCCAAACCACCGTAGCATACCCTTTTCAATCTTAGTCACTACATCTTCTTTCAATCCGCATCTCTTTCTTATTTCACTATTGCGTACCCTATCACTCAATTTTAGTCCACAATAACTATAGTCAGCGCTAATCAATCAAGTGAGAAAAATATCCTTAATTGTATTTTGTTTTGTTACAGGTACGTTCTAACAGCAGAACTGCTTCATCTATACCTTGTCAAAGTTTGTATGCAAATCTTCTATGCTGGACTGGGAGCAACGGAAAAACATAGAATGTGCCAGCTGCTCTCTTCCCGGGCATACTATAAAAGTCGGTTAGACAGAGGTTTTATTGGAGGTTTTTTTTGTGTGGGCGATAGGCTGCACCCTGTCACTGCAATAGTCTCTTTTCTTCATTATAATGCCTGCAAATTTGACAAACGTGACATCAAATGGTTTTATAATCTCTTGTGTCCTGCCTACCCCGTAAGGGATACAGGCGAGAAGTTATGTATGTATGCGTATCGTAAAGGCGCCTGAGTCCCTCTGGCTAGTGACTGCTTTTTAATTATAGTCTGTCACAGAGCCGTTTCAATATCAAAGACATCATCTTATTTAATCAATATTTTGGATTGGAATCTAATGGAGGAAAAGTGCGCGAAACGAAAATAAACTTAAATAAGTCTGATTATAGATGAAAATACTACATAAAATCGACCCCCAACTGGGATCCGAACGGTTGTTCTACCGGCCTGATAGCTTATTTGGTAGAGCACCCGTATTTTAATCTATAAAGTTCTATTTGAGTATTATAAAATTCAAAAACTTTGAAATATATGAAGCAACTAAACACAAACTGATCTAGTATTTTATTAATATTTTATCAAAGATTTTGTTATTTAATAACTATTTTCGTTATCCGTCCTAACAGTATTTGTGGGATATTTTGTTGTATCCCCGGGAAGAGAAGAATCTGGTACATTCTATGTTTTTTCTTTGCTCCCAGTCCAACATGGAAGGGCTTTCACTATGAAAGCTAATGAACTTACAACTATCAGGCTGTATCAAATTAATTTTTGTTTAATCATTAATTTGACTATAAACAAATTATTTTGTTTACCAAAATAAAATAACTGCCCCACTTCTCGAAAAGCAAATTACAACAACTCCCACGCCTCAAACCCCAAAATAAACTTCAAATGAAAATTTACAAAACTAACTTAATTACTATATTATAAAACTGATTTTGAATATTGAATATCCGAACAGATTTCAATATCAAAGTAGATTTTGATGCGGAATATTTTAAATAGCTTTTGACAAAGTGTTTAATATCCTCTAACTAAAGGATGTTTCATTGAAGCTGAAGATTGAGTATTACAGAATCTGAAATTTAATACCTTTGATGTACAGATTGTTGTATGTTTAGTTTAAGTTTGTTTCCATTCTGTGAGTGGATCTTAATTTGATTATCTCTTAACCGTGACGATCGTAAGTAAGTGCCTGGATAATTCTAATTTGACATCAATATTAATTAGTTATGTTTTGGGACAATTCACAATATTAAATATTTTAATAATGACAAATACTTTCATTAGTTTTGCTTACTGTGGTGCTCCATTGAAAGCAAATTTGAGTATGTTATATAGGTCGTTTATATAGCACAACCAAAGCCCCGGGAGGAGGAAGAACAAAGTATGTCTATTATATAAAATTAAGCTAATTCAACTCGCATAATCCCCGCACACACTACAGTCGCGCACAAAAAGTATTAAACGGATTACAAGCCCGCGATCCCGGGTTTCCGCGCTCGCTGCTCGTAATAAAATAATAACTTAATTCTGTTACGCGAGCAGTACGCGCGTGATGTATTGTCCGCTGTTACACGTCGGATTATGTGAGCTTAACGTGGTTGAATTTCATATTTTATTTTAAACAATTAACTTTGCGAGTGTACATGTTGCTTTGGTGCTGTTTAGTCTTCGTTAGAATTTTGTATGGAAATTTGTTTTTTTTTTTTATAATTTGGGGGGGCGGGAGCTGAGAAAGATCTTAAATTTAGTCCATTTCCTTGTTAATTTCGTGTTTGAAAAACCATGAAACTATAATATGTCTGCGAACATATACAAATCTTTGGTTGTTCGTGTTTAATAATGTAATAGGATTTGCGTAAAGATATCACGAACGTCACTGTATCGGATTTACTTACGGCATTATTTCACTCACTTTTTCTTAAAAAAAAATTACCGTTCCGAACTACCTCCATCTAATAATATTCACGCGCATTACAGACTTTTTCAAGGTAATTTACCGTACTATTCTGCTATCCAGTTTAAAGATACATAGTGAATACTCGCTCAGTTTTCATACAATTATATCTTATACCGTTCCAACACTAGGACCCTTAGGGTGAACCGCAAAAGAAAACGAAAAAAAAAACACTGTCGCCACTCTAGCATTCCCCTATAGAATAATTAAAACTAGAGTACCACTCTACGCCTTTATTATTCTATTTTCGCGAAGCCTCTGTCGACAAGAGGGTATAGTAATTACATTTTTTCGGCGGGAATAAATTCACAGTGACACTTGATAGCAACGGTGATGAGTTTTGGGGACTGACTCGACTATGCACTGTTTTTCCAAGTCAGTTGTGAAAACAGAAATAAATGAAGTCGTTTAAATACGGAGCTGGAGGATAGGATTGTAAATTGTTGACTCTTTTTGAGGTGGCTATTGCTCGGTGGAGCTGACTGTACTTTTATTACTCGGTATGGATGGCAGTATAATGGAGAAGAAAACGACAAGCTCTAAATAGATGTCGCTTCATACGCCTGACACATAACAAACTATCAAATGAACAAGTTGTAATCGAAATTACTTGTTCTGTGTTCTATTTTGGGGTAAACCTATAAAATAATGTAAGCACATGTACCAAAATATGAAAAATGTGGACCGTAATGTGTGCATTTCCACAAAAGTTTAAATCAAGTAACATCCACAAGTTCCGCATGTGTATATCCTTAGAGAAACTGTGGTATCCATTTTCTATAAAACTTATGACTACGCAATGATGCATTTCTAATGTTTTGATCAAAATCACTATAAAATTAACTTTTACTATGGTATCTGACAGTTGTTATGGGTCAAGCGTAATCAGCGCCTCTAGTGGAATAAGAAGGCAGTTTTCTATCCCATTTGTTGAATTGAGCACGATGATCGCGGACTGGCACAGGTAGGCGGCCGCGATGACAGCTTTTCTTATTTAAAGACTATTATTGAATAGCTATAGCTATATATATTCAATTATATATAAGTATAATTGAATAGCTATCAATAAATACTTTAATTAGATTGATTACATTGATTTTTGATGTCCTTTCCTTTTTTTAACCAAAAAGTCTGTCGAGTGACGTTTATATGGCCCAGTAATAATCTTCTTGCTTACTAACCTCCTTTGCTTAAACTACTTTCAGTGACATCGTTACTCTTTTACATGAGAGAGAAAATCAATAAAGCGTTTTTATGTTCAATATTTCGCCATCAAAAAGCTCGAAAGCGGTTTCCCTAGCCACCTGCGCCAAATCGACCGTAAACTAGATTAAGAAATCCATCCGAAGTTTCTCGATAAACTAACGACTCGATCCGTCATCCGAGTTCTTAATTCGATTATGAAATTTAAAAACAGAATTTGTATATTCCCTTGGAAACTTGGACTTGGAAGTTTGTTATAACAATGCAGTGTTCGGGGAATAATCCGTTGAGGGAGACTTGGCCGGCTAATTTGTTTCAAAACGCCGTCCGGCGCTGTCTTAGTTAGTGGTCCGGTATCGTTATAGTGGAGGGTTGGGGGGGAGGGTTATTAAAGTTGGTCCCAATTGGGGTTTGTTGACTTTTCGACTGCTTTTTTTTTATCTAAGACTTTACCTTTGATCTCAACACACGGGAAGAACTGGCTCTTCACAAGTTATTGCCGGAAAACATCAGCGTGGAAGCTCTGATATTTGGCGGCACATTTTATATGAAGCCAGGCGAACTTGGAAGAGGTCGTACGATCAAGCGAGGGTAGTATTTACTTATGACAACCCTGTATAATAATGTTAACATCACTGACCTCTAGATACCAAAGCTCGTTCTCAACTTACTCAATAGTAGAAAGTAATCATCACATCCTCAACTCTTTATAATGAGGCCACTGCAGGGCATGAATCTCTCCTCTGAGTGAAGAGGAGGTGTAAGCCATAATCCACCAAGCTGGCCCAGTGCTGGTTGATGGATGTCAGATTTTTCAGGGCGCCGAAATGGCTTGTGACAAACTCCAACGACTTCTTTATACAAGTATACAGCCAGGACCGACTGCTTAACTGCGATGTTGTATGTAATTCACAGTAACCACGGCGCCAAGACGACTACGAGAAAGTAATAATTCTCCAATACATTTGGTGACATTTCGATAAGTCCATTGAGGTAATATGTACACACTCAATATTATAAGCTAATGTGACAATCACAACACGGAAAATAGCTTCCAACGGCATCCAATACACTTGAAGGAAACCGTTAATAATATTCCTTGACGAAACAAGTCTGCGCGTCATAGTTAAAGCACTGCAAATATATATTGTAGAGAACTGGCCTTAGAGTGGTTATGCACTGCACCCTATTTGAATCCGATACGAATCCGAGACAATGAGAATCCAAAAATCTTGTATGAAATGACGAATGACAGAAAATTTGACAGAAGATAGAGTCCGTAAACTACGATAGAAATAGTTAAACGGCTACGCTGCGTCGGATTGTCATTTCTCGGATTCGTGTGGGATGTAGTGCGTGCACTTTTACACAATACGTTCGTTCTGAATCCGATCCAAACCTGTGAAAATACATATCTAGAAATCTTGGACCGAATTCGGTTATTGCTTACACACTAGCAGCAGTGCAATCACAGAACTTTATCGATTCGTGTGTTTACGATAGTTCGTATAGTATGGAGTCGGTTTGTAAGCAACAAATGAAATCTACCCACTGCCACACGACAAGTTTAAATAAATTAGTGCCTTTCTAATTTTAAATGTTTAGAACATGTAGTATTGTTAACTTTTTGTAAAATTCATAAATAACAATGTTGTTTACAACTTGCAACCGACTCCATGCTATACGAACATTCGTAAACATACTAGTCGATAATGTAATCGCAATGCAGATCTCTGATCCAAGCAATTGAGGCAGCTATCTCTTTGCTTGCTTTGATTCATAGGTAGGCATATACTCACTTTGCCTACTGGCGTCTGTCATTAACCTCCAGGATGGAGATTCAAGGATGTCGGAGATAAATCGGAAGCGGAAGCCGGATGTAGCGAATATAGTACCATATGAATAGTTGTACGACTACTTCGGACCGTATTTTCTCGGATTCAAATGGATGTAGTGCGAAAACGCTGTCACGGGCCTGGTAATATTGCGTAGAGTGAAGCGTCTGCAGGATACGGGCGTTTTTATTGAATTAATCTGTGTGAACAATGGCAACCGATTTATTGTTGTTTGGCATGAGGCGACGGGGAAAGTAGATGTTTGTTCCGTTTCGAACCGTAAGAGTTTTTCGCCCCATCTTTAAGAGTCTTGTTTCGACCCTCGTTATAAAAAGTATTTATGAAACAATGTTTAAAATGATTTAAATTTCAAAATATACAGGGTGACTGGAAGGTCACTTTTGAAATTCGAGGACGTGTTGTTATTCTGAGATCATACATGAAGATAAAAAATATAATTAAAAATAAATATTAATTATTTACTGAGTTGAGTAAACTTAGCAGAAAGTTAAAGAATGGATTACGCAACGCATAGTTACACTAGCGTTGGCAGTGATCCGCGTGCCAGGTCAAGTGCCGCGATTGACTCAGGCGTACGTAAAGTAAATAGTAACGAAACTTTTTTTTATATATAGGTAATTTTAATGAAAAATTAAGTACCTACTTTTATCACATTATTATGACCAGAATCGAGAGTTCTCTCCTTCAGTTTCTAAAATTTGTCACCAGTCACCCTGTATAATTACCATATCAGGTAAAATAAAATGCAATACCATTGCACTATATTTCCACTATATTGAAATAACAGAAAAAAAATAACATAACTATGTGGCGTTGAATATATTTGACGGATTTTTATGGAGTATGATTTAAATTGAAGAAATTACGCGGCTTCTATTCAAGTATTTAAACCAAGCAACAAATATTTTAACTAAAACCATATCCAAACTTCCGCTTTCGACCCCGGTCCTTCTCGAATGGAGTGGACTGAGAAAATCCTCGCTTTAAATACTTGGTAGCGTAACTCAAAACCGAAATAACTTTGTGAGCATCCTAAGGCTTTTTGGCAGCAACTGCGGCTTAGGTCCAACTTTAGTTGCACGCTCTCCTGTGTAGATCAACAGTTACAGCGGTAACCAACTTAGTTTTAAGTTGGCACTAAGCTATTTGACAACTGCTTTTGCGTGTTTTAGATGTTCGCAAATGGAATATGTTGTTGTTTTCGTTTTGTTGTTAATTGAGTGGCATGTTCGTATGATTTAAATTAGAGACGTTTTCAATAGATTTGATAAAGATCGCCTTTTTATACTGTGTTTTTAATAGGACCCCTTCAGGGTCTGCTTGCTAGCGTCATATGAAGCCACCACTTGATGAAATTTCACCACTCCGGCAATATTTTATAAAGAACCAATTGTTTTTTTTTATTCCCGATTCGTTCCATTATCAATTACCATCGAGTAAGATTGACGTAAAAGCTGCTTCAAACCAGGGACTGTATATCGGTATACATTTTTTAAATAGTACCAGTAAAATTTCAGTACCTTCATCAAACACAATACCTGTACAAGTTATTAAAATCTAACTAAATCATATCAGTACCCAAATAATGTATACCGGATTGATTTCTGTAGATGTTTTTAGAAGGTCAGCATATGTCCCTAATAGGCTTCAACTAAACTATCGAACATTCTACAGTTATTTAAAAATAAAATTTTGATATCAATATTAATATATTAATACCGGAAAATTTCAGTTAACGGAAAAAAAATCTATGCTACAATTTCAGTATGAATTCCTGTACTGTTATTATTAAATGCACCTAATTTAACGGTATGACGTTATACAGAAAAAAATGTACAGAAATTCATACCGGTATGCACTCCTTGCTTCTAACATTGATAAAAAAAAAACTATTTATTTAAACAAACTTAATCAACATTGGGGTTAGTTAACAAAAGACAAAGGTTTCAGGTAAAGAGTGTCTAGAGGGTTTCGGTCTGCTGTTCGTAAACTCTAAAAACTGCAGACGACTCAAATTGGTTACAGCACTGAATTTCCTGGCTTCCCGATTACTTTATAGCTCAACTATTAATACCTTAATCTTTTGTGTGATATGAAGGACAGCTCTGAATTTATCGCACAGGTACTAAAGCGGGTTATTTTTTTTCGTTTCATGTAATTTTTTTGTGTTTCAGATTTTACTTAGAGAAGTTTCTGTCTCGAACTTTATGATCCTAATTAATTTTCTATTTGTCTGTTGGTTCCAGGACGTGATACACACAATCAGCACACCACATGGGCAAGTGCAGAGAATCGTCGTGTTTAAGAAGAAAGGCGTACAAGCAATGGTCGAATATCCTTTTCAAATAGACTAGTTGTTATTATTATTTTGTACGATATGTTACTTAAATGGGGTTTAATATGATATTAAGTATATTATATTGTTAGATAAAGTAAGAGTATGCAGATTCGCTCGCAACCGAAATGGGTTGAAAAAAGAATTTTCGTTACGAAGAGGCACAAAGATATAGTCCATAGTAGGAATATGTGTAATCTTAGAATCTAGAAAAAAATAACTAAAGAAGTTAGTGTATAACGAGACTACTAGGCACAAGGCAGCATAAAAACTATGAAACTACTTATTTAATCACTTTAATACAAAAAATGAGTGAACAGTTAAATAGACAATAAAATTTATAGAAAAAGTGTGTTGTCAACTTCGACCTGATCTGCACTTACCATCAGATATTGAGGTCAAACGCAGATTTAATCTTCAATAAAAAAAAGTGTTAATATATTTCTTAATAATTTCATTTTAGGTTTCTGAGGCTAGGAATTATACAGGGTGGAATTTTTTAATGCACTCTGGAGAGAAAGTACTCACGCTGAATAAAAGAGACAGCAAATTTTACTCCAAAGAAACATTCTTTTATTTTGGAAAAGAAATAAAACTTCTTTCACCCAGAAATCGAACTGACTAAAATCTAAAAATGAAGATTTCATGGTTTTTCTTTCATTAAATCAACCTAGTATGTTAGAGAGATTTCATTCTTGTTATTGACCCTACCGATCGATGCAATAAAATTACAGGGTGTCATTTTTACAGATTTTAGTCGGTTCCATTCCCGGGTGAAACGAGTGAATTTTCGAAAATCTTTGAATGCAGTTTTATTTCTTTTCCAGAATAAAGGAATGTTTCTTAGGAGTAAAAT
Organism: Stenoptilia bipunctidactyla; assembly: GCA_944452665.1. Taxonomy (NCBI): domain Eukaryota; kingdom Metazoa; phylum Arthropoda; class Insecta; order Lepidoptera; family Pterophoridae; genus Stenoptilia; species Stenoptilia bipunctidactyla. The sequence goes on from OX101745.1 coordinate 19,149,556, forward strand.
TTGCTATCTCTTTTATTTAGAGTACTTTCCCTCCAGGGGCCATTCAAAAATTCCACCCTGTATCTCGTTGTAGTCAATTATTCGAAGTTGATTTTTGGCTAGACGCCTGATTAACGACTTCCTGAAACTTATCTTAACTGAAACATTAAGTTACATCGTGTTTTGAGTTTATTTATTTATTCGTTATTAGTAATAAAACTATCTTCATTTAACTATCTTCAATAGTTCTTTTGAGTTAACTTACCCATCGATTTGGGGCACATAGGGCACATAGCTGGCACATAGCTGTGTCAGCTATGTGCCCTCTTTGCCACGAAGACCGTAAAATGCGTTTTTTATGACATTCTTAAGTCGCTGTCATAAATCTGTTTGAAACATTAGCACTCTTTAAAGTTCACTGATGATCGGTTTATGATCTGCTTCGTAAGTACAGTCAGCAGAAAAAATATGAATTATAAACCTATTGACGACCACTTTGGCGATGGGGTAAACCTGTCTGCCTCAGACGCCAGTGGTTGCGGGTTCCATTCCCGCACGGAACAAGAAAAAAAAATGTTCCGTGTCTGGGTGTTTATCTATTTATGTATTTATATTCTATGTTCCCCCCTAGTTCGCTACATGGTATCCCATAACACAAGCTATGCTTACTTCGGGGCCATGTGTGATCGTCTGGGGATTTTATTTATTTTATTATTTTATTGCTCATTAGCATTATTACACTGTAGTACACATACCTACCTGTATATATTTTTGTATGTAAAGTAACGACTGCCAAAAGTTCTCATTAACAGAGATATTTTCTAAGGCCGATATTTGATCACTGAAACAGGTCGTTTCCGTTTAATTTAATTTTAAAATCACACATTCCTTTATAAAAGCAGTTCATAATAAAGAATAGAAGTAACATGTATCTATTGAAAGTGCCTATTCAGTCCTTTTTAAAATAATTTATAGGTTACAAAAAAAATAAAAAAAAACATTTATTCATTCGATTCTAAGGCCGCTTTTGACCTCAACCTCACCTGATGGTAAGTGGAGATGAGGTTTAACATGATAGCACACGGATTAGGACTTGAAGGTGCCAGTAAGTTTTCAGAAAATATGTATATTAAATAAACAAAAAAAAATCATTGCATTTTATACGAAACTTAATTGTCTATCTTGAATCGAAATCTTTAGGGTAGACCTCATAATTACATAATTTATTTTAACAGTTAAAATTCAGTTAATAATAAGAAGAAATGTTTATCTATGGACTTTAATTGTTCCTTTTATTTGGATTTTTATATCAATATTTATTGTTTCGCATTAAAAATAAAACACTAAACGTTATAGTGGTTAAAAAAGCTGTAAATTAATTTACGGCTTTCGATGCTGACCGTACCAGGTCGTAAAGGACACGTGTGCTTACAATGCAGGTTAGCTTCTGCGTCGTTACTTTTAATGGTTATTGTGTTTATTGTGATAATATATATTTGTAGAAAAATATCTCCGTTTTATGTAAAAATTTATAGCTCTGAAGTTATATTTGAATCGAGAACGGCATCGGTAGCATAGTAACTTTGAAGTAGAGAAATGTAAAAATATGGGTGGAGCTTTCAGTGAGGCGATAACGAGTGGAAGGAATGAATGGAAACTGATGCTTGCGTTTGCTAGTGTAATGAGGAAATCTTTAGAAAAAAAATTGCAAGCCATTAGTTAGTATTGGTACCCTAAGTTGCAAAATTTTGAAATTATATGTAGGTACCTAAAGCTTAAGCTTTTGTTTTCATGTTGTAAAAATTCATATCTCCATCCGTGAGGTTAGTGGGTTCGATCCTCACCCGAAACAAGAAAAAAAAATGCGCGCGCTTTTCTTTAAATGTTTAGATTTTTTATGGAAAAACTATAAGTCCAAATAAAAAACGGTTTTTTTGTAGTCGAATGAAGAAGACTAGCCGTATATGAGATAGGTTTATTCTATGATTATCTAGGGACTTTTTTTTTTGAATATTTTTATTGCCAATTACAATTACAAAAAAGGATCACTATAAAACTTGGGTAGGGACCTCAAAAAAACATATATTTTTGTTGCTGTCGGTACATTACTCGATTTCGACAAACAATGTAAAATTCACTGAACAGTTTCTTTATCTCTTCGACCGAAGTTACGTGTATGGCTCTTAAGTAAGTAATAAACCTTACTTTGTGTCGAAGTACTGTGAACTTACAGTCAAGTTAGTACGTTTAAGTCAGGTAGGTTTAACTGCCCGTCGTTTTAACTATTCAATTGAACTCTAAACTTAGTTTTTACTGAATTAACTGACGATTCTGTTTTATGACCCGACTCTGTTTACAAAGTTACTTTAACTGTCGTGTTTTTAACTGATATATTTTCTTTTCGTATATTGTAACAGCGTTTATTGTTAGCAGTTTGAATCATTATTTGATATCTTTTAAAAGTTGCATTTATTCAGGTGTATTCGGCCAAGATTTGTAAAAGAAAGCTGTAAGCGCTTACAATTGATAATGATGATGAATGAATTAATGTTTAGAAGTTATGTGATACAGAATTTAAATTAACATAAACAGAGGAAGAATATAATAAGTAAAGCCAAGGTCTGGAATGAACTGCTTGTGTCTTTTTTCCCTGACCAGCAGTGCGATCACAGAACTTTATCGAATCGTATATTAACGAATGTTTACGAATGCTCGTATAGTATGGAGTCGGTTGCAAGTTTTGAGTAACATTGTAATTATTTATTTTACAGATATTTATGAGTACAGCATGTTAACAAACATTCAAAATTAACAAGGCACACATTTATTTAAGCTGGCCTTGCGGCAATGGATAGATTTCAATTTTTTCTTAAAAACCGTCTCCATACTATACGAACATTCGTTAACAAAGGATTCGATAAAGTTCTGTGCTCGCACTGCAGTATAGTCCTGGTACTTTTAACCGTGCGTCGGTTGAATAGGCTTCCAGTGTATGGACGTGTACCACCTTAGTCTCCATGATCACTAACCATCATGTGTCATGGAAGAGACACCCCATCCTTACTTTTCTTAAAAAAATAGGAGAAGGATATCGCCATTAACTGTAAAAGTAACAACCGTTAACGATGTCCATGGGCCCAGATGTCGCTTACTAATACGCAGATAATATTATTTTATAGCATACAAAAGATATTGTGTTCGCCAATATGCTCAGTGAGCGTGGCAATTATGGCACTACCCCTGAGGGCCCGTTTATTTATATGAGACGAATTTTGCGACTTATATGAAGCAAGGGATTATGTTTGAATTTCAATGTTATGGTGTAGTGAATAGAGATGAAAACTGACTACTGGGATGCGTTAACACTGCGTGGCCCTTGCGCGGTTAGGCTAGCGCCTAGAAATTTGAATGCCTTGGCCTTGTATATAGAGTTTAAATTCGGTTTTTGGCTGCGCGCCCGCCGCGTGCGTTTGTGGATGCGTGTAGTTGCAATTTCAAAGTTATGACCTTATACATAGAGTTGAAATTAGGAGAGAAGTTTTTCGGTAAACAACCGCGCCAGTAAACGGTAGTTGCTAGGTAACGAAGATATGGCCTACTCTATAAAAGTTATAGTAGTAGCTACAGGATATATCGTTATATACGGCAGGTCAAGCCAGTCAATCCAGCCAGTACAAGGATGGGTGACCGCCGATCACTAACTTCAATGACTTCTGTGCTTCGGAGGGCACGTTAAGCAGGTGCTGCATACTTGTATACAGTAGGAGTTAGGGTTTGTCAGAAGTCATTTCGAAAAATGTGACATCCACCAACCAGCACTGGGCCTAAAACTCTGTGTCACCTCTTTGAAGGGATTGTTGATGATGAGTCAATAAACTTGTAATTTGGTGATAATGGAGGAAATAAACGCAATGTTTTACCTCGTGAAACTGCCGGTTAAGTTCGAAGGAGGCTTTTGTTAAGCTGTGAAAGTATTACTCCTGAAGGTATACCAAATTTTAATATTGTAACTTAGAAGAACTATAAAGACAATTATTTCTTTCGCATCTCCAAGGAAGATTCGCTGAATGATAATTTTCCTTAACCTCCGAAAACGTCGAGCGACTTTAAATTAGTTGACAAAGTTTGTCGTTACCATAATAAGTCCCCGGGACTGTTTAATGGGACGCCGGTTGCGAAATTGCTGTTTTAAAACAATTTCGTATTGTATAGCAGGTTCTGTTCACTAACAAATCGTTCTTTTATATTCGGAGTTATTTAACTGTTTTGCATATCTGTAAATGTGAAGGGGATTTTGGTGATCGCTCTAGTCCTCGTTGTCTAGTATAACCTCATCATCATCATCATCTGCTTCCAGTATGTCAAACTGTGTGAACAGATTTCGTGCTCTTCTTTTTGGGTTGCAAGTATTAAAATAGCGTTTTTTTTTTAAATATTAGAATGTAAAATTAAAAGCATTTTTTTATATTTAATTGATAATTCAATACCTTTTTTTATCAAGTTCAACAAATTGACTTCCTAAGACTTAAGTCAATAATCTAGACGCTAAATTGGTCTTACTGTCGTAGCACGTAGTAAAGTAACAAACTAACTACGAATTGTACTCCGCTACGCGCCTCCCGTAGCAAAATATATAAAGGACAATTTGTTAAATATAATTTGTTTATGAAATAGAAAAAGTTATATTGTTTTTGTTTTCGAACGAGTTTTTAACAGAATCCGTTTTGTTTTGAAGTTGTTTTGTTAGTTTTTGAATTACCTTTAAAAAAATTATACAGGGTGACTGGTGACAAATTTTAGATACTGAAGGAGAGCACTCTGTACTTGATTCTGATCATAATTATGTAATAAGAGTAGGTACATAATTTTTCACTAGGATTCCCTATAAATAAATACTACTATGTTACTATTTACTTTACATACAACTGAGTCGATCGCGGCACGTGACCTGGCACGCGGATCGCTTCCAACGCTAACGTAACCATGCGTTGCGTAATGAACTCTTTAAATTTCGGTTAAGTTCACTCAGTAAATAAGTAATATTATTTTTTTACTATATTTTTTCTCTTCATGTATGATCTCAAACTATCACGTCCTTGAATTTCAAAAGTGACCCACCAGTCACCCTGTATTGCTCAAAGTTTTGTAGTGTATATTATAAATAAGCTTTTCTCTACTCTCGATTCTTTATTCATTTTAAGTATATACGTTTCTGCATTGCATATTTATATAGTATTATTATTTGAATATTTGGAAAGGTATAGATTTTACTTAAGTTATTGCTAGCTATACTAGGTATTCATCCCGAGTCTGCTGGATCAGTTCAATTAAGCAGTTGGCACGATTTTATCCAAGGTCTTTACAGTAATCGTTATACAGGGTTGATTTTTCGTCACCAGCCAAATTTCAATGTTAGTTTCTTTGATACGATATAAACGTACCTTCATGTTTATTTTGGCGTCGCTCAGTACAAAAAAAGTAGAAATATGGAACCACAAATTTAAAAAAAAATTGTCGCTGTTGATTAACATACCTACTACGAAGCGGCATTTCATTGATAATACTACGATGTAGTACTACAAGATGTTTTGTAGTAGCGCGTAGTTGCCTTTATTTTAATGGTAATGTTAGCGGATATATTTATTTCTTGGTATTTCTTTTTTTTGCAAAAATCGTTTCTATAAATGATGCTTATTGTATACAAAAAAATTGGCCCGTGTCTGCAAATGAACCCTGTATATTAGCTAATTTATTAACGGTCACAAATTGTAAACCATATACGTATTGATCAATTTGGTAGTTTTGCATTTTTTTTATAATTTTTTATAATTGACTAAACCCGCGTTTGACCTCAATCTCACCTGATGGTAAGTGACGATTAGGTCGAAGATGAAAGCACACGGGTTTAAGAAGTAATGCATGTACGCAGTAAGACAAACAGACAATATAGAACATCACAGGGAAATTTTTTTTTTTGATAATGCAGTATCTACTCAACAGTTACGATTCTCTTTTCGCGCTTTACTGAAAAAAAAACCTTTAAACCAAGCCAGCTCCATCAGTGTTATCATAAAGTATACTTATTTCCATTTTATCGCAACATCTTAGAAAGTCCAATAATAAACTTGTTATTAAAGCACACCCGGTTTGTTTACAAAGTGAAGCTTTTTGAGAAGAGAACGCGATCATAGGGCTTTAAGTCAAGTTTAAATTGTTTTTTTTTCTGAGTTAAGCCGTTTTAACCTTGGAGTTTCGTTTTTTGCAATGGCTGGAATTGGTTGTTTGGAATTTTGTTTTGGTGATTTTTGAAAGTTGAGTGAGGGTGCGTTATAATGTTTTTTCGTTTTGGTTAAGCTCTGCTTATATACTATTACTAGTGCTATTTATCTGAATGAATAGTGCCGCCCGTGATACCACAAAATCCATTTGTGTGAGGCAGGGACAAGGAACAATAGCTACGATCTAGACATTCCTCTTTCGCTTCCTCCACGTTCATTAATCTTTTCATACATGATCGTCGGTTACGGGTGCTTTTAAGTATGTCTCCAATTTACGTTCGCCTAGGACGATCCCTTTTGAGATCACCATCCATTCGTGCAATGTAGGTACACCTCTTTCGTAAATCTACTTTCACTCATACTTTCCAAATGTCCAAACCACCGTAGGTTGAATTATTAAATAAGGTTATTTTTTTTGTGTATTCAATATTTCCGAATGAATCCTTAACTCAGTAACACGTTCGAGAGCATCGAGTCTGCGACACGCGCGAAGGAGGCGCTTCACGACTGCGACATCTACTCGGGATGCTGCACGCTCAAAATTGAATATGCCAAGGTCAGTACACCACTTTTATTTATAGGTTTTTGAAACTTTATGGTCCATTTACATTCATTTAATTATTTAATTAATTATGTACACACAGTTTGAAAGATACAAAGTTACTTAAAAAGGTATAGCTTATTCCTAAGAGAAGTTTCTACTAGCTCACCTGTGACTGGAGAGGTACATCAAAACAAAATCAATGCGTGCGTAACAAAATTAATATTCAAATAATAAAATACTTGAATAAAATACCTGCACTAAGATATATATAATATACTACTAATAAATAAATACATACTTACATACATAAATTATATATGAGTTATATTTGTTGATTAATTTGACTTTAATTTTATGCATTTAGAGAAAGGTAATGTTCTCATACTCTTTATCATAATAGTCCGGTCAAATTAGACTAAAAATAGGGCTAAGGTTAACTAAAAAAATTCCGACTTGGCTGAATATAAGTAGGATTGTTCAATACACTATTATAAAGGAAATGTGAAAAGTTCTCATCGATCCGGCACGTGCAAAAAAAAATACTCGGGGTCAAAGGTCACAAAAACAAGTTTTTCGCAATTTTCAGCAAAACGGTAGGTTTTATCATAGAATTAGCTCAGACAAAAATTGTAGATCAGATAATTATCTATAAAAAATGTCTAAAATACTTTTTTTCATAAGAGCCACCGTTTTTGAGATATGACGATTCAAAAAGTTGAAAGAGTTGTAATCAGTATCGTCGCTGTTGTCATTATGGCGCTTGTAACAGTGTCGAAATATTGAGAGCTGAAAATAAATCAAAACATGGTAAATACCCCGTCTTTAAAGTAAATGTAAATACGGTTTAATAACCCAATGATGGTTGCCTACTCCTCAAGGATCTCAGGTTTTCATTTTCACTAAATGACTGACGCGCTACTAGAAGAACGCTGTGGTTACTAGAAGTCGTCATGGCGCCGTGGTTACTGTGTGTATCATACGATATCACAGGTTAAGCAACGTTCGGCGCGGCCGGTACTTGGATGGGTGACCGCCGACCATTCATTTCTCACGACGACTTCCGACGGCTTCGGAGGGCACGTTAAGCAGTCGGTCCCGGGTGTTGCATACTTGAATACAGTAGTCTTTTGGGTTTGTCAGAAGCCATTTTGGCGCCCTGAAAATTCTGGCACCCACCACCCAGCACTGGGCCAGTTTGGTGGATTATGGCCTATACTTCCTCTTCACCCAGGGGAGAGACTCATGCTCTGCAGTGGGCTCATCACAAAGAGTTGCGTTGATGATGACTGTCGAGCGGGGTGTCACTTGCGTAATCAGTCACGCAAGAATTTATTAGATAAATATAGCGATAGTTAAGATTTCACAAGGAAAAATAATTTTGTAAATACGAAGGCCATGGTGTTCGTGTGTATACTGTTGTATGTTCACGAACATGACAACTGAAACGCATCACTAGCGACACCATGCCTCGTCACAACTATGACAGTGTAAGTAAAGCATAAATATTTACATACGGAGACAGCTTTTAAGTAAAGTGCTGAGTTACGATCCTCCAGTCGGTCAGACATGACTGACGTTTACGCATTCACTTGTTGAGAGTGAGGGTAGTTCAAAGTTTATGCACGTTTTTATGACAAAAATGGTGATAACTGTCGAAGACGGGGGATTTTTAAAACTGAGTTTGAGTCCTATAGTATAGAGGAACTTTAGAATAATTTGATCTCACCATTCAAGACGGTTCTGGTGCTTAATTAAGTGATTCTTCATTTGTAGAATGACGAGATTTCACAACCTATGGGAATTGATAAATTTACATGAATTCGAAGCGCAGCTGGGTTTAACACCATTTTATATTTATATAATAGAGATAGCCCTATAGCTGAGTTACTTATTTCGTTACTTAGTTATCGTTGCTTAGTTTTTGCTGGAATTACAACTTTAGTTAGCTAAGCTAAATTAACTTATTTTAGTTGGCGGTGGAAAGAGTCCGAAGTCTGCATACGAAGTCGTACCGCTTTGCAAAGTTTAAAATCGAAATTCGCAAGTGAACTATGCTGCTCGTTTTTGTCGCTAAACTGTCGAAATAAATAACTGAAATACAAAAATAAATATATTTATTCAAGCTTTGTTCTACGTGAGGGCAAAATTACATCTCTATACGCCCAGTTGCTCCTACAAACATGCCTCCGTCGATCCATTTTCATTTCACAATTAAATTCAAACATATTTATTTTCGACATAACATAACCTGGTTTTAGTAATAACAAATCATCAGTGCGATAACAGAACTTTATCGAATCGTATATTAACGAATGTTTACGAATGCTCCTATAGTATGGAGTCGGTTGCAAGTTTTTGGTAACATTGTATTTTTTTATTTTACAGATATTTATGAGTACAACATGTTTACAAACATTCAAAATTAACAAGGCACACATTTATTTAAGCTGGCCGTGCGGCAGTGGATAGATTTATTTTTTTTCTTAAAAACCGTCTCCATACGAACATTCGTTAACAAACAATTCGATAAAGTTCTGTGCTCGCACTGCATAACCTTAAAACTAGTGTCAGTATTGCAATCAAATATGAGGGGAATAAATTGTTGCATAAATTAAAAATGTATCATCATATTTTGCATAGTAAATAATTGTATAATATGAGAAACTTAAATTAGTATTTTCTGTCCCAGTAGCGCTATTTTACGGTATTATTTTCATATTTGCCTTGAATATGGCCCGGCTGTTTGCTCCCGGCGGCGTTGCACACATGTGCAGCAATCGCTTACTTATTTTGAATATGATGAATTTAATAATATTCAAATTTTAGTTCGTAACGTTTAGTTATTTCGATAGCGCTTCCTCTATCACAATTTTTTTATACTAGTGTGCCTAATTATCTTAAAAGAGGAAGTTCTCATTTTTACCCACGACGGAACGGAGACGGTATATGCGTTTGGGGTGAGAGGGTGTTTGTGCAAACCAATGTTACCATTTATCTCCAGAGCCACTGGTCCGATTTTAATGCGGTTTTCAGTAATTGCTTTGGATTTTATTGGTGCATGTTCTTAGATAGGTGTAGCGGTAACAACTCATCAGGGGGCGCTGCAGTAAACATTTGTTTGTAAAAGCCAATGTTACCGTTTATCTGCAAAACCATTGGTCCGATTTAAATGCTGTTTTCAGTGATCGGTTTGGATTTGATTAGCGCATGTTCTGAGATAGGTGTTACGGTAAAAACTCACCAGGGGGCGCTGCAGTAAGTATTTGTTTGCAAACCATTGGTCCGATTTGAATGCCGTTTTCAATTATCGCACAAACCATTCTACGTAATATGATATCGAGTTACGTTACAACAAAGCCCCAGCAAAGTTGAGTTGTAAATACTTATTATAATACTTCACTAGGTATTTAAATAAACTACATGGGTTTTCCAGCGGTGGTGGTGGAACGAGGTGTTGTGTAATGTAATGTATGGTACCTATATTATACTCTTTAAAAAGTTTGAAATAAAAAACAAAATAAAAATTTTGAAAAACCCACGACACAACGGTTGAAAAGTAATTGAAAAAAAATAAAATAATTTAAAATTCCCCGACTGAAATGATTTATGTGACGAGAGATAATTAACGTGAAAAGCTTTTTTAAAGTTCACTTGATCTCACACAGAGTCGGTCATATTGTGAAAAACATACTATTCATTTTCATAGCACTTCCCTACGCTTACCTATTCGGTTCTCGAATATGTAGATGTCGCAATAACATAGGTATTCAACTCCTTATGAGCTTTATAAGAAGAGCAAGAAAATCCGTCGAGGGCTGCCATCAATATTTTAAATTTCAATATAAAACTACAAAACGAATTCATTCAATGGCAGCCCCAGACGGATTTTCTTGCTCTTCTTATAAAGTTCATAAGGAGTTGAATACCTATGTTATTGCGACATCTACATATTCGAGAACCGAATAGGTAAGCGGTAGGGAAGTGCTATGAAAATGAATAGTATGTTATTCATAATATGACCGACTCTGTGTGAGAAAAAGTGAACTTTTAAAAAAGCTTTTCACGTTAATTATCTCTCGTCACATAAATCATTTCAGTCGGGGAATTTTAAATTATTTTATTCTTTTTCAATTACTTTTCAACCGTTGTGTCGTGGGTTTTTCAAAATTTTTATTTTGTTTTTTATTAGTTATGTATCTATGTGTCTGTTTGGTACATCCTAGCTCTTAAACGGATGAACGATGGATGCGGTTTTTTTTTAAATGAAAGTCAAGTCTTTCTTTGTTTTGTGAAAATCTAAGTAGCAGACCTAATGTCACATAAAATCACATCACAACTCAGTGTAATGATCCCACTGCAGAGCTCGAGTCCCTCCTCTGGTTTATGCCGTAATCCACCTAACTGGCCCAGTGCTGGTTGGTGGATGTCAGAATTTTCAGGTTGCCGAAATGGCTACTGACAAACCCTAACGACTACTGTATACAAGTATACAACACCCGGGACCGACTGCTTCACGTGCCCTCCGCAGCACGGAAGTCGTCGTGAGAAATAAATGATCGGCGGTCCTTATTTGGAATAATAATGTCTGAGGATTCCAATTTTGTTTTTAATTTTTCATTACGGCAGCATATTCTAATATTCTCTTCATTCAATTTGTTTATTAAAATACTGTTTAAACCAGTAAGATGTTAATTTTGAATTATATGACTGTTCAGTAAAATTATTTGATACAGACTGATTTTAGTATCGTTTTCGAAAATTTAAAGCTTTCTACCTCCAGTTTACGATAAACTCATTTAAAATCCAAAGACATATCTCCGAAATCAGAACACAAATAAAAAAATATTGCCATTTACAAGTGTATCAGCTCTCGAATTTGGGGAAAAAAATGAGACAAAACTTCCGAGCCGGCAATTCGTTGTCTTTTTCCCGCACAGTTTCATTAGCATACATTGTGTGAGGTATTTTTTTCCCTCCCTCCCTCCCTTCCGTTTCCGATTACAGTTCGGAATTGCTCGAAAATGGCGTCTTTTGTGATGGAAAAACCCCGGAACGCATCACATATGAAATGCTCCAAAAAATGTGGGTGTAGGTACGTGACTGTAGGATTGTTGCGATTTTGAAATGTTTTGAAAGTGAGAAAAGTAATGTAAATGATCGATGACTGTTCTGCTTAAGATCGATTATTTCAGGACGAGCTTTTGTATTTTCAACCGACTTCCAAAAAAGGAGGAGGTTCTTATTTCGTCTGTAGATATGCTTTTTTTGTGTCTTTGTTACAAGACGTGACGTAAGTACGTGACTTCAGGATTGTTGCAATTTTGAAATCGTTGCTTATGTTTTAAAAGTGAGAAAAGTGAAGTAAATGATGGATGACTGTTCTGCTTAAGATTGAATATTTTAGGTAGAGCTTTTTTATTTTCAACCGACTTCCAAAAAAGGAGGAGGTTCTCAATTCGTCTGTATGCTTTTTTGTGTCTTTGTTACACGATATTTCGGACAATTATGAATCTATTTTGAAAAAAAAAATATGATACAGTATACTTCGTTGTTGGTCCCATAAAAATTGTATCGAAATCGGTTGAGTACCTAATTGAAAATTTCAAGTTTTTGAAAAATATGTATGATTTCGGAGAATGTTTACGTCGATGCTAACTCGATTATAACTCAGCCTAAGTTTTGACGTGAAGTCGGTTTTTTATTGCTCTTCATTCGTTGATTATTGTTTGTTATACACACTCATCTGATAGTAAATGAAGATGAGGTCAAAGCACACGGGATGTAGGTAGGAACTCGTTCTTCGTAAAATATTGCCGGATGTGTTATTGATGCGATTAACTTTAAGGTTCAATGCTGGACTGGGAGCGAAAGAAAAACGTAGAATGTGACAGATGCTTCTCTTCCCGGGCAAACTGTAAAAGTCAGTTAAGGGAAGGAGGTTTTAAAGGCGTTTTTGTGGGCGATATACTGACCCCCTGTCACTACAATTGTCTTTCTCCATCTTTATAATACCTTCAAATTTGTCAAACGTGACATCAGATGGTCCTCTGGTGTTTTGCCTACCCCATTAGGGATACAGGCGTGACGTTATGTATGCTATATGTAACTGTTTGTTTCCCAAATAAACATAAATAAAATGAAATGAAATTAGTTGTCGGCAGACTTTACACGAAGGGATCCTACCACCGATTGGGGGTCACTTGGATAAAATGAAAACTTTTTATTCGTAGTAGGTAATTTTATACACTTTACGAACGTCAAACGCTGGATGAGGGCGGCGCGGGTCCGGACGACATGACGAATCCTGGGGGAGGCCTCCGTCGAGAAGTGTGCGTCTCTCGGCTCATGAAGATAATGATCGCCCATTATCCACCAATGTCTTGGTGTTGTCTACTACTACTTCTTCTTCGGCTTTATAAAACGAAAATATAGGTCGCCTTTAAAGGCCCGTAGGGCTATTTGAAGCTGACTCAACACGGGCTTTGTCCTAAACAACTAGGGCAAAGTAAGAAGTAAAAGAATCGGTTTTACACGCGAAACTTTAATAGCCGTAGGTCAAACCAAGAAATGTGCCATAATGCAAAAGTATTGTTTTATAGGTTAAAGTAAACTTTTTTATACGTAAATGTAAAATATTTCACGGTTTTTGGGACTGAGAAAACTCCACATTTTTGTCATAAGTAAAACAAAAAGCAAATAATTGCACAGTCGATAAAAATAGGCAAAATAGCGAAACACTACAGTTTTATCTTACACTAAAACTGCACAAATGCCATAGAAGCGACTATTTTGATTCTATTTTATAGATGAAGACGGATTACCTATATATTTTTACTTTTAAAAGCCCCAGTGACAAATATTCATTAAAATAATTAAAGGACAACAAAATTACTCAGAAATATATTATTTCATATCCTGACAAACTTAAAAGTCATTTCATCTGTTCCTCGCTGTATAGGTACTGCGAATATTTGATAGAGAAATCATTTTATATATTTCCCGTGTCGACAAAACAAGTAGAAAAAGAAAAATTAAAGCTCGTATCAGATGAAAATACAGGGGTGTATAAATCCTGGCACTACAGAAGCGCGCGTACCTCAATTTTCAATGCAACTTAAAAAAAAAATGCCATTTTCGAATTTCGAACGCGCGCAAGCTATTTGGATGCGAACGTTCGAACTGTTTGGACGAGTAATCAGAACAGTTTTGAAATTTTGAACGATTAAAATGGTTCACAGTAAATGGAAATACTGAGAAATTTTAAATTTGCTTCGAGTTTTGCTCCAGCTTTGTTCATTCTAGCTCAGCTGAAAAGTATTCTAGCTTATTCGTAATAGCTTCCTTAAGCGTCGATCATGACTCAGACATGGATTCTCTCTCAATTCTTCAAAGATAACTGTCAAAAACTATCTAATATATAAAATTCTCGTGTCACAGTTTTCGTTGCCATACTCCTCCGAAACGGCTTGACCGATTTTGATGAAATTTTTTGTGCTTATCCGGTATCTATGAGAATCGGCCAAAATCATTTTTTTTATTTTTTTATTTATATGGCAAAACAATGTTTGCCGGGTCAGCTAGTATTTATATAATATACAGGGTTAAGTCGACCTAGATCCGGTAAGGGCGTATACTACCCGTATTTTCTAACTGATTTCACTATGAAACACCCTACCCCAAACTAAACCGTTTTCGAAATAATCGACTGTTAAATTATTTTATAAAAATTGCCGATTATTCGCCATTAAATGTCATATTTTGAAATTGGTGCGCTTTTGCATTTGTTTTTCACATGCAGATTAAGATGTTCTATGATCATAGTAACTACTAAATTCTACGTAAGATTACTAAGTACACAGTTCTGAGCTATTGAAAGTTGAAATAATCAAAACTTTTTTTTAAAGTTTACTTTTCTTTTAAAAATATCTAAAAAGGTTTTTATGGAAGATGTTCGGCAGAAGTGTTTAAAAACATCGACGTTTTATCAGCTACCCAACAAGGTAGGTATAACAATCAAGGCTTATTTTTTTTTTTTTTATAAAATATGGATGGGACGTTTGTCTTCCATGACACCTGATGTTAAGTGAACATGAAGACTAAGGTGGTACACGTCCATCCACGATATACTTAAATCCGTAGAAATCTTAGTTTCATATTGATATTGGAAGTAAAAATACTAGTCTTAAAAGTCGTCATATATCACCACAATGTTCATAGAAGAATAACCGCATCAAATTTAAACTAAAACCATTTCTTTTATGAAAACGTCATGATGTTGTCATGGATTATGCGTGAAATTACGTATACTGTGAACTTAGGTTGCTTTTTATTTGCATTTTTAAAGTAAGATAAAATAATAGTGGAATTCGTTTCATATCCTTAATTCTCTCATATACAAGGTTGATTTGTGGTCACTGGCAAATTTTTTTTACACAGTAAGTATCATTTATAGAAACGATTTTTGTAAGAAAAAAGTATTTTTTTTTACAAGGATATTAATATATCCGCTAACATGTTAAGCAAAGCATGATCACTCTAAATTACCATTAAAATAAAGTCGACTACACGCTTCTACAAAACATCTTGTAATTCTACGTTGTAGTAATATCAATGAAATGCCACGTCGTAGTAGCTATGTTCATCAACAGCGACTATTTATTTAAAAGTTTGTGGTTCCATATTTCTACTTGTTTGTCCTGAGCGACGCTAAAATAAATCTGCAGGTACGTTTATATCATATCAAAGAAACCAACATTTAAATTTGGCTGGTGACCAAAAATCAAACCTGTTTAAACGTAAGTTTACGCAGTTTTTGTATTTTTAAATACTTCCTTTTCATCAGGCATCCTGGCAATAGAGAGAGAAACTGCCTAACGATTCGGGCAGTAACAAGCAAAATCACTTTGTATTATATTTAACAATAATGAAAATTCGAAGCAATATTGCAAAGTAAAGTGGATATAGTGTTTGTATTTTATGGATATACTTTCACCGTTGTATTTTGGATAACAAAGGATTTTATGTCAAACGATTATTCATACAAAAAAAGCCTGTCAGGTGTTCACAGTTTACGCAGTCATCTAATAACCTGTTGTACGAAAATTTGTAAGCCGCCCCTGTCAGGAGTGTTCGATTTCGATGGCATTGTAACCCGAAGGGGTTGACGACCCCTGGCCAGGGGCCTGCAACATTTGTTATGTTGATAATGGGACTTTTTCCGGACATTAATAGGAAGGACGTTAACAACCGTTTTTGTGATCCCTTATATTAGGCCCGGGAATACATTTACTGTAGGTAACTTTTGAATGTCAAAGGAGTTTTTCTTTTTGTTGAACTTGTGCGACACGCCATGTTATAGGTTGTTAGTAATAAATAATAAAAGAGTTTTTTGAAATTCATTTGCGTTTATAGTTCAGAAAACGTAACAAATAGCCTTCATATCGCAGTTTTTCTACTTTTGTTCGTAGTTTTTCTTATTTTGCGAAGTCGCCGTCTCTTTGAGAATTGTAATTAGTGTCTGCAAAGGAAAAAGTAATAAATTCTTTTAACAGCAACAGAGAAAAATATTGTGAGGGTATGAGCTCGATTAATTAAAATCATTAAGAGAACTTAAAGTTTTTTGTATTTGTTTTGATGTCAAATGTAAATGTTGATTAAATTATAATTTTGAGTTCTCAGCTCGGTTAGATTTTTCTAATTAGTTATTTAGAATATCGATTGTAACAATGTACCAATGAAATATAAAATAAAATAAAATAAGTAAAAGATTATACAATTATAACAATCTATGTTTCAGCTCAGGCTTAGTGCCTAACTTGTATGCGAAAGTTCATTTTAATCGGCTTTATAGCATGTAAGATCATCAAATAATCGATTTGCGAATCGATGTTGTTTTTAGCCTGCGTAACTTTTAACGTCATAGAATTTGCAATTATATCCCACAACTTTCTTAGAGAATTAATTTATCAAATGCAAAAATAATCCAATTATCTAACTCTGCTTGAGCTCATTGTTTAAGAGATTTTAATCTAATATATAAAATTCTCGTGTCACAGTTTTCGTTGCCATACTCCTCCGAAACGTCTTGACCGATTTTGATGAAATTTTTTGTGCTTATCCGGTATCTATGAGAATCGGCCAACATCAATTTTTTTTTTATTTATATGGCTAAACAACGTTTGCCGGGTCAGCTAGTTTAGTCATAATAGTACCGGGGCCAACCGCAAAATTGATTGATTTCGTCCTATCATAAATAACTTATCGCTTCTCTATAAATAACTCAATTTCAATAATCTAAATAGAAAACATCCTCTCTCACATTAATGTAATGAAAGAGAACTGGAACGTTCAGAAATTAGGCACAGCCCGCTATTGAATGCGTTATGAAACGCGCGCTTTCGTATCGCTTAGTGAACACTTACCTTTACAGTTTCCGCACTTTTTGCTCCACTTTAACTGCACTGGAGAATTACGGAAAGCATTTAACTTCCGATTAGAGAGGGTTAAAAAAATAATGCAGCTTCCGGTACGCGAGCCACGTGCGGGCGGATGCGCCGCCATCTTTTTTGCAACTCTTTTTCGGGGTTCCGAACATTTTTGCGGTTTTTATTTATAATGAGTTTGGGAAAGATGGATTTGTTTTTGAGATTCGCTGTAACTTCGGTTTTTTGAAGCTGAGGTCGAATTATTTTTCATAGCTTTTCAAGGATTCAAGCCATATATAAATGGTACGCCATGTTTTACAAGATTTTCGCTAATTCGTGTAGAATCGGTTCTAAATAGCTTTATCGCCTCTGGATTGGCATGCGTTGATGACAACACGTATAAATGAACCGTGGTTATATGTAGGTTTCCCTAAGCGTTCCTTCCCATACCCTTATCTCCGACCATATAGTCGCTTACTATCGGATAACTTCTACATCGGTTTTGACATTGATAAATAAAGTCAACATTAGAAAAGCATTCGTTTGAATTGTTTAAATTGGTCTAAATTTAATTTAGTTCTTTAAATTGTTTAGTTCACGGCTTTTTGACTATATAGTTGTGTGCTATGCTATGTTAGTAACTATATTCTATTCAATGGCACACTTTGATGCCAGCTATTTATGAAATTCATTAAGATTTCGGGAATGTAACAGTCGAGCACGCCCGCTAAGTGGAATTATAAGTTAATTTAAAACGCACCGCGAAAATGTTGCGCTCCCCTGAATGTCGAGATTACCTATATTACGGTATGTTGTGTGTTCTTTTTTGGTATGAAATTAAAAAATATCAAAGATGTCCACTGCCTTATAATGTACAAGTATACATTATCTATATAGAAGCCACTAATTCTACTATAAACTTTATGCATTTTGGCTATTCAAACACACTTGTTTAAAATCTATTCTGTCTTGTGTTTGACATTTGAAGGGTTAACATTATTTCACAATTGTGTGTTAAGATCAGTTTGAATCAAAGTTACAATAAAAATTGAAGTTGAAATTCATAGGAAATTGCGCTTTGTTGCATCAGATTCGATTTCAAAAAATAAATGCTACAAAACTACAACACACTCAATTGTCCGAATATTTTAGAAAAAAACATTTTGATAAAGACATAAGTTGCAGTATTACGCTGTTAAAAAATGCAGTAAAAATAATTAATTCAAATGAAAATATCTGACAGACAGTACATTTTCTTTTCGCCAGTAGCATAAACCAAGTTATCACTTAGTTTATTGACAAATTCTTACACAATTCACACACATCACAATTGTGAATTAATTTAAAAAATCATTTTAAAATTTCTTGGAAAAGTATATGTTACGCTATTTGTACGATTTAGATTTTTATCTGGTAGAATTAAAAACCTAGGACGCGTTTTTACGTTTTCCATTTATATCGGCTATGCATCGAATAGTTAAAAAATAATAATATGTCTGGTGCTTAAGAGGACTATTCCATCTTACTATAATATTATAAATGTGAATGTTTAGATAGATGTATGGTTAATAATAAGCATTTAAAATTCTTAATTACTCTTAAATAAATGAAAAAATATGTTAAATAAAAATCACCCGACTAGGACTCGAACCTGGGACCTCTCGTTTGCTGGACGAGTGCTCTCCCACTGAGCTACCGGGGCCTGGCGGTACGCCTCGAAATTTTATTTAACACATTTTTTCATTTATTTAAGATGTATGGTTGTTTGTTCCTCAATCATGGCAGAACGGTTCAACGGATTTGAATGAAATTTGGCATAGTGATAGTGTACAGCCTGGAATAGAACATAGGCTTTTTATCTCCATATTCCCGCGTATTTAGAAATTACGCATTAATTAATTAAAACCGCGCGCTACAGTTAGTTCAAAATAATAAGCGAAAAATTGATTTATGACGTATAATATTACATTTTAAGTCGACGTTTTAGTGTCTTCACAGACTCCGTGGTCAAGAGCGACAAAAACAGTTTTATGTCAACAAACTATGACATACATTTTCACTAAGCATTTTCATACTATTGAGCATATCATTAAAGAAGATCAAGTATGAAAAGGTATAAATTTACACAAGGTACAGACTTGTTAAAATGAATCGAGTCGTTGGTTTTGAGATGCAACGAGACGAGATTGACGCGATTACTCCTGCATGGCATGTATGTTTTAATATTTAAAAAAAATCCAGTCGCCAGTGACAAGTCATTGAAAAAATGAAAAAAATCAGCGTTCTTTTTTTGCTTACGGTTTGTACAATACTTACTTCTACGGTCAATCTAAAAGTTTACATATATACATAGCTTCACGCCTGCCTGTCTACCTTTGGGGTAGACATTAGGGAACGTCAATAGCTACGATCCAGACATACCTCTTTCGCTTCCTCCACATTATTTAATCTTTTCATACTTTTAACTAGGCCATTTTTAAGTATGTCGCCAATTTCTTCGGCATACGTAAGCGTTTATCGTGTACTTTAATGTAATTCAACGAAAAATTATTAGTAGAGTGTAATTTTAATAAAGAACTTTGAGATAGTGCAGAACCCTGATACCTTTAATATAGCTCAAACGCGACGCTTTAAATAAGAACACAGCCCAAGACGTTTAAAAACTTGTTTAAAAATAGGAGAAAAAGGTTTTCATCACCTGGCTAAAGGTGATTAAAGTCTTAAAAAGTTTGCGAAACTTCGCTTTTTTTCACAGCTCCGGAGCTTATACGAGTAGTAATGAGCTTTGTCGAAACCTACTTTGGAAGCTTATAATTGTGATTTATATTGAGTTGACTTAAAAACTTTTGTTTTTCTTTTAATGATCGATGGGATTTTTCTTCTTCGAGTTTTTTTTATTATACAGGGTGATATATTAGAAAGCAATATAATAATAAAAAAATCATTTAATTCAGACCATGGTCCATATATTGTTAGTAACAATTTAACTTAACCTATCATAAGTAAATACACAAAAAAGAAAACACGATAAAATAAATTAAATTAAAACCCGGTGTGTAATTGCACCCAATGACATAACAACGGCGAGTCCCACCGGTCTACGAACACGCTCATGATTCGGTTTGAGGTACCGCGGAAACGATTCATCATAGAGGCGCACCGTTGATGCAAAGAATTTGTCTTTAGTGCTGGAAACAAAAGTGGTTTCTCCATGCATACGTGCTCTTTGAGAGGAAGTGTAAATAGTGTAACACTGTGCCTATGTATTGGGCTCAAAAGGGAATAATTGCATCTCCAGGACAGAGTGAAACAAATATGTGTAACTTTGACAATTACTTTAATGAGTGCTCGGCTATAGACAAGTATGGTTGGACTTACAAATTGTATACATACATACATAGCTTCACGCCTGTATCCCGTATGGGGTAGGCAGAACACCAGAGGTAATAAAACCATCTGATGTCACGTTTGACAAATTTGGAGGCATAATAGTGGAGAGAGACTATTGCAGTGACAGGAGGCCAGCCTATCGCCCACAAACAAGCCTCCCATAACACCTTGGTCCTTTAACCGAATTACAATATGCCCGGGAAGAGAAGCAGCTGGCACATTCTATGTTTTTCTTTCGCTCCCAGTTCAGCATAGAAGCATACAGATGTATATTAATTATACACAGACAGTTATTAAAGTCTGTATTTGTAAATCTTAAGTGGCATGCTAAGAAAACAATGAAAACAAATATTTCAAAGTCAGAAGGTTAAGTCAAAAAT
The DNA here is from genome assembly GCA_944452665.1 of Stenoptilia bipunctidactyla. Lineage (NCBI taxonomy): Eukaryota > Metazoa > Arthropoda > Insecta > Lepidoptera > Pterophoridae > Stenoptilia > Stenoptilia bipunctidactyla. The sequence continues at coordinate 19,170,551 of OX101745.1, forward strand.
ATACTCAGCGAGAAAGTCGTAGAGTGTGAACGTATTAAGGCGCTGATCTTAGGTAAAGGTAGCTAAAAGCTACTTAATTAGAACTGAATCGTTGAAGATCCTGTCGAGCATATAATTGATCCTGTAACGTATACCTTAACACCTCTCACGTCTTAAGGCACGTTTAAGGATAGGCGGAGTAACGAAACCGTGACGCGCCGCCTTGACTTAAACGTGCCCTTAGCCCAAATAATTTAAAAATACACCCGAACTGACACGCCAACTATGTAACCCTAAATTAAGATTTGAATAAGTAATGGTGACCTCACAGCGAAACTAGGGGATACTTGTATACCTAAACCCAGACCCGAACTTAGACAAGTAAGTTCCCTAAACTGGCTTCGCTGGGACTTTTCAGAGGGCTTCTATAAATTTATGGTATGCATAAAGTACTGCTGGACTTAAATCAGTTAACAAAAGTTATTTGAGCTAACTGGCCTGGTTAGCATTACAACCTAAGATGAGCCACAACGCAAGCGAATACTGGATGAAAGCTATGTGAAATTCAACGTCTAAATTATCACATTATACTGTTACTATTCAAAATTGTGTAGTAAAGGCTATATAAAATAGAAAGAGGAAACAGGATTGGCCACTTGCTACGACACGACCACTTTATAAAGAACGTCTTAGAAGGAAAGGTCGAAAGGAAAAGAGTTTGTCGTATCGTACCAGGAAGCCAAGTATCAAGCAGAAAATAGAGTAGAACGGAAGTTACTCCACATCTTTGCTCTTAAATTTGAAGAAGAAAGGCTATCATAAAATATTTGAATATACGGACGATAAAGGTCCTTAGTTGTAAAATATTTTTGAAAAGATGTTTGCTGTTGAGTTTGTTGCCACTTCTCAACACGTCAACTTTCCGAAATGGTGACATTTCAATTTGTAAATCATATGACTTATTTCAAGTTCATATAAAGTACTACGAAATATCGGGATAAAAGCCTGTTGCTATGCCAAATTTCATCCGAATCGCTTGAACCGTTCTGCCGTGATTAAAGAACAAACATACACCCATCCAAAATTTCGCATTTATAGTATTAGTATGGTGGTGACTTTAACTTTGAGAAATAAATGAAAAATACGTTTAACTTTAGAAATTGTAGCTCAAAATTTACAAAGCTTCCTCACTCATAAGTCATAAAGCTTTATAGTCTGTATTTTTCTTTGTTTTCCACTAAAATGTCGTCCCGGGAAATATGGCACGTTGCGGGGTAACCTAACACCGTGATATATCTTGACGTTAATTGTTCAAACGTGTCGTGGAAACATTGTCGCGCGAATGAGACGAATGTTCGTACGAATGTTGTATTCGTTATTTGTACTGGGTTGAGGGGTTGTTACGCGAGTACGGAGCAGTAGTGTTTAGTTTTATAAATAATATCTATTTGTATTACAACTAAAAGAAGTATGCGCAATATGTCCGATTATTTGTATTTTTTCCCTATAATCCTTCGTTTTCTATGTGCATGATGCATTCTTAGTAAAAGAGAAACTTTTAAGAAAATGATTTCATAAGCACTTAAAGACAAAAAGAGAATGATTTGTGAAATTGGTATTTTTCCTAGTTGTAGGAAAGGGGCTGTAATACACCTAGTTAGCGTACGGATTTTTATTAATGGTCTGTATTAATCGCTGCAACCTCGAAACTGGGCAAATATTTTGATACATATTTCCTATCGAGCTAGCTGAGACAGTAAACCTAAAAATCAATGACGGAGCGTTATACCGTTAACCAGAATGATATATCTATACTAATATTATAAAGAGGAAACCTTTGTATTTTTGTATTGAATAGGCTCAAAAACTACTGGACCGATTTAAACATTTCTTTTACCATTACTTAGAGGGATTCTTCCGAATCCGCGAAAAGCCCGCGGGAATCGAAATTGCGCGGGTAAAACCGCGCGCAACAGCTAGTTTTACAATAAAATTTGATTGACAATTATAACGTTATATCATCCATCACATTCAATGGTGACGCTTTAAAAACCAAAATTATACTCTCTGCTCTCGCCCGATAATGGGTAGGTGGCATAACGTTCTGGTGTCGGATAGCACGTTTACAGAGAAACGCCTCCCACTCTGAGCTAGATGGTCCTCTACGAGCACTCAAGTCCCTTTGAGGGCCGAACAGGCGGAGAAATGAAGCGAATTGTGTTATCTGTCACGATTTAGTACTTTAGATATACTCTGATGTCGTGTTCTCTTGTGCAGTCAAAAAAAATCAAGTTGCAAGGATTTTTTTTAGACTTGAATGGAACTGAAAACGAGATTAGAGTGGATTATCAGGTGCATGAGTTAATAATGAACAAGTATTAGGTTATGAGGTATTATTGGTATAAGAGCCATTCGGTCCAAGAACAGCTTACAAACACCGGCATCCATAAACGATAAATGGAAATCATTAAGTATAATAAAAATAAAACAAAACATTAACGATAAGAAAAAGAAAAAAATAATAAAACATTTCTCAAAAAATACTAATTTTATCTCCTTATTTACTGTATTTATTCAATTGAGTAGACCCCTCAAAAGTAGCACCTATTGTAAATAAATAATGTATTAAAAGGGATTTTTATTAGAATAATAAACTGTAAAAAGGGAAAAAATAATACTGTCACGTTGATAAATTTTCAATTTTCTTCTATGAAAAAATGTAAGTGTCTTCGCATTTTTATTAAAGAATGACTCGACGTTTCGGCATCTCACGAGCAAGCACGTACGACCTTCATGAAACAAAATATAAAACGCGATGTTAACCGGTCAAAAAGAATCGCAAAAACCCAAACAATATCATACATACATACATAACTTCACGCCGCGGCGCCGCCATAACCCTTATGGGGTAGGCAGAACACCAGAAGTTATAAGACTTTCTGATGTCAAGTTTGACAAATTTTGAGGTATTTTATTGATGGTGAGAGACTATTGCAGTGACTGAGGGTCAGCCTAACGCCCACATAAAGGCTAATAAAACCTCTGTCCCTTAACTGACTTTTACAGTATGCCCGGGAAGAGAACCAGCTAGTTCATTCTATGTTTTTCTTTCGCTCCCAGTCCAGCATAGAAGCAACAATATGAATCACTTTTTATTTGATTATAATCCATCAAAACTCCATTTCCACTATTCATATTTTCCGGAAAATCCCCAATTTTAAACTCGTTTGCTGAATAAGTATTTGTAGATAAATCCATCATATTCACGCTTCAATATTTAGCTTTAACACCTCCCGGTTCCCGACAAAGGTAATCCAGTGAACGGGATGTACGGCAGTCGAGCTGTTGAAATGTACGGAGGGAATTTAGTTGTACCGTTTCTCGTGAAATTTTGTCCTGTGAAGTGGCGAGATTGGCTCATCTTAGGACACGTTTTGAAGCACAGACATACATCTATATAGACAAAGAAAATGCATGTACTTCGCGTGCCCGAACCCCGACCAAGCGTCAAGGTTGTTCGCCGCTATCTTCAGTCCGCGCGTCTGTATGTCTGTTAGAAAATCGATATCGTTCTTAATGATCGATTTCATCGGCGGCATCGGCGTCTTTGAATTGGTTTGTTTTTCCCATCACTAAATATGTCATATAAGGTGACGTTTCAATACAAATCATGAAACTTGCGTTGTTTATGTAGATGTATGTCTGTGATTCCTTGTGAAGTTTTGTCCAGTGAAGTGGCGAGATTGGCTCTTCTTTGGACAAGGTTTGGGAGTATTGAATTCAAAAGCTTTGATGGATTTTGTGTGGATGATGGAACGAATAACACCAATTTGTGTCTTCTCTGAGGTGTGAAGAAGTTATAGGATAGCCAAAAACGGCTTTCTTTCTGTTTTATGAATGTTATCTGTGATATCCGAGCTGTTCTAGGTTTGTATGTTATCTTTTATCTAGGTAGAGCTAAGTTATAGCCTCTTAAAACCTGTTGATAAATCTGTAGAGAAAAATCTATTAACAAATCAAACAATTGGCCTTTATTACTTCTGGGAAGTGTAGATTTTTAATGATGGAAGAATTCCAAAACAAAGACACACACCAGAAAATAGATCTTTATTATAATTATGTATCAAAATTATAATTATGCTGGAATGGGAGCGAAAGAAAAACATAGAATGTGCCAGCTGCTTCTCTTTCCGGGCATACTGTAAAAGTCAGTTAAGGGACCGAGGTGTTATGGGAGGCTTTTTTGTGGGCGATAGGCTGACCCCCTGTCACTGCAATAGTCTCTCTCCACTATTATAATGCCTCAAAATTTGTCAAACGTGACATCAGATGGTTTTATAGCCTCTGGTGTTCTGCCTACCCCATAAGGGATACAGGCGTGAAGTTATGTATGTATGTATGTCTCTCTTATAATATTAAACTAATATATTCTAGATGAGCGGATGTGACTCTTTCACACATTAACCTTTTAACGGTTTTTATTCTGATATTTACAAAGAATTACGATTATTCCCCACGTAGAACAAGTAATTCTCAAAACAAATTCGACACAACAACAAACTTCCAAACACAAAATTTTCCTCTACACGAAATAATAACCAGTACCCGACCGAACACGCGCTCTGTCTTAATTCGACCTGCACAAAACGTCCAACGCCCCAGAGACGTTGGTTAATTGAAACCGCATCGTCTATTACCTAAATGACCAGTGCTACCTGCAGAATACCTAGGATACCCAGCCCACCTTGGTTACCTAAAGCCTAGAATGGCCTGTTAGCAGCGAGACTTAAATAGATCTCCGGGAATATTTAGTTAGATGTGAGTTCCGGGGGCGGGCGATAGATGGCGTTGCGGTCGACTGGCGGAGGATTTAATGTTGTGGCCTCCTTCGAAACGGTTTTTGTTAGTTTCATTCGTGGTTTTTGTAAATGTTTTGTACTGGACTGTGTAACAATAAGATAGTATTGTTCTATGAAGAAATTATTGTTTTATACAGGGTGGTTTTTTGGTCACCAGCCAAATTTAAATGTTAGTTTCTTTGATACAAAGTACGTAATTAACGTACCTGCATATTTATTTTAGCGTCGCCTAATACAAAAAAAGTAGAAATATGGAACCACAAACGTTTTTGAAAATAGTCGCTGTTGGTGAACATAGCTACGAGATGTTTTGTAGTAGCGCGTAGTCGACTTTATTTTTATGGTAATTTAGCGTGACCATGCTTAGCTTAACATGTTAGCGGGTATATTAATTTCCTTGTAAAATATAAATATTTTTTTTTGCAAAAATCGTTTCTATACATGATAGGTACTAATAATAAGTAAAAAAAATTTGGCCGATGTCCACAAATCAACCCTGTATAACTTTGTCAGTTGGAAGAGACCAATGAATGTTGACAACAGAATATTATGATTAAAAGTAAATATAATAATAATGTTCAACCATATTAACTCGACTTTTTGGTGTCTTACATACACCGTGGTTACGCTCGTCATGGTGTCTGTCCTTGGTGATTAATAATTGTACTTATAATTATATTAATATTTTATTTATTAATTATAAAATTTCTTCCATGCTGGACTGGGAGTGAAAGAAAAACATAGACTGTGCCAGCTCTTCCCGGGCATACCATAAAGTCAGTTAAGGGACAGAGGTTTTATTGACAGTTTTGCGGGCGTTAGGCTGACTCCCTGTCACTGCAATAGTCTCTCTCCTTCATTATAATATCTCTAAATTTGTCAAACGAGACCTCAGATACTTTCATAGCCTCTGGTGTTCTGTCTAGCCCGTAAGGGATACAGGCGTGAAGTTATGTATAATAATTATAATTATACGCGATAAATCCAGTTCAAAGTGAGTACCCCGAATATGGGTTCAATCATATTTTTTATTTTGTTTATGAAATGTCGGCTTTACCCGCGCAGTTTCTAATCTCGCGGGAATATCAGGAGTATTGAATGTGTGCTATTCCAGGCTGTACACTAACACTATGCCAAATTTCATCTAAATCCGTTGAGCCGTTCTGCCGTGATTGAGGAACAAACATCCAGACATCCATCCATCCATCTAAACATTCACATTTACAATAATAAAAAGATAATAAATAAATAAATATGAAATAAAATCCCCAGACAAATACACCAACTTCATGGCCCCAAGTAAGCATAGCTTGTGTTATGGGATACCATGTAGCGAACTAGGGGGAATCTAGAATATAAATACAAAAATAGATAAACACCCAGATACGGAACATTTTTTTTTCTTGATCCGTGCGGGAATCGAACCCGCAACCACTGGCGTCTGAGGCAGACTGGTTTACTCCATCGCCAAAGTGGTCGTATAGATCGATAAGATTTTACCTTAGTTTATACTATCTAAATGTAGATAAAAGTTATTACTATCGGTCGGGCATTTCATGATATCGCCAAAACTACACATACACGAGTATATTGAGTACATTTTGATTGCTTTTATAATCAGCTTTACATTTCGGATCCAATACGCTCGGTTGCTCGATGCGCCTGCGATGAATCCGTCAGTCACGTTTTGTAGGTGCATTTGGTTTTATTGGAACCACAGAGGTGCGAGAGGATCAATTTGTTTAGGACTACGTGGTATATTGCTCCAGTGTCATGCCGTGTGAGAGGTCGAAGTTAGGGTTACGAAGCTTCCTAAAATGGCTTGGGGCTGGGTCTTTGTAATCTTTGTAGCACTAGCTTATGTAAGCGTGATACACGACAACATGTGCCTGGCAACAAACGGATCGCCAAGGTTTGGAATAAACGAAATGATTGAATGAGACGAGTGAATGGATTCCTCGTGAATGGACCTGTACTACCTTAGTCTTCATGACCACTTACCATCAGGTGTCATTGAAGGCAATCTATACTGTACTGACAACCTATACTGACTTTATAAAAATAAAGATTTCTATTTCCTACATACATAAATAACTTCACGCCTATTTGGGGTAGGCAGAACACCAGAGGCTATACAACCATATGATGTCTGATGTATTATTATGATGGAGAGAGGCTATTGCAGTGACAGAGGGTCAGCCTATTGCCCGCAAAAAAACGCCAATAAAACTTCCGTCCTTTAACTGACTTTTACAATATGGCCGGGAAGAGAAGCAGCTGGTACATTCTATGTTTTTCTTTCGCTCCCAGTCCAGCATGGAAGTGCATGAAATTTCTATTTCCTGTGAAACAATTTCTTTAAAACAGTGTGCGTTGCCACCAATAATGAATTTGATTGTGTAAGTTTGACATTACAGTAGATAATTAAGGTTGCTGTTATTACTGTTGGTCCTTTTATAAGTTACTAGCTGACCCGGCAAACGTTGTTTTGCCATATAAATAAAAAAAAAATAGGTGTTGGCCGATTCTCATAGATACCGGATAAGCACAAAGAATTTCATCAAAATCGGTCAAGCCGTTTCGGAGGAGTATGGCAACGAAAACTGTGACACGAGAATTTTATATACTAGATGTTATTTTGGGCACTGTAGGTTTTTTTTTAATTACTTAATTACAATAAATAGTATAAAACGAACTTCTATGCTGGACTTGGAGCGAAAGAAAAACATAGAATGTGGCAGCTGCTTCTCTTCCCGGGCATACTGTAAAAGTCAGATAAGGGACCGAGGTGTTATGGGAGGCTTTTTTGTGGGCGATAAGCTGACCCCCTGTCACTGCAATAGTCTCTCCACTATTATAATGCCTCCAAATTTGTCAAACGTGACATCAGATGGTTTTATTACCTCTGGTGTTCTGCCCACCCCATACGGGATATAGGCGTGAAGTTATGTATGTATGTATATAAACGACTGTTTGTTGCCAAAACAAATCAAAAAAAAAACAACATTTTCATTTCGGTCAATAGGTTTAGCAGAAATGTCTCTACAAAACGCTCTAACAGAATCGACAGTATTTTTTTTAATTAGAGCCTGAATCTTACAAAAAGTAACATCCAAGTAAGATCCAATATATCTTCATATTTGCCAATTTCCGTAATGTCATCTCTACATTAATATCCGGCGTGCTGCTCCGTGGCAGCCGCTGCTTCGGCGGTTACTGTTCCATCTCTGTTTGTGAAGTAAACGGATCGGAAACGTGCGTTGCTCTGTGATTGTAGCACGTTTCAGGGTAGATAGCTAGCGGTGTGGATGGCTGGCTAGTATTGTGTCTAGCCGGCTAGCTTTTTGAGTAAATATAAATATTGAGTTTAAGGCTGGGAATGGTTGTTGAGGATCTCAAGTAATTGATATGGCTTGTAGGCTGAAATATAGTTTAACGTTAAATGATGACGTTTTACTCTCCAGATTTATCATTTTATAAATAATTGATATTTTATATTTCACAAACTCGTGAGTACTTTTCTAAATTTACGTTATAAAGAGAAATGCTTAGATTTTTGATTTAGATTTTGTGATAAACTGGTGTTTTGCCTACCCCATAAGGGATACAGGCGTGAAGTAATGTTTGTATGTATGTATGTATGCAGTATAGTATAATTTATAATCTGAAAATGTAATTTGTTCTTTTATTTGATTCTGCGAAAAATATTTAATATTAAATAAATGATAAATGTGTTAAAATAAAAGGGAGAGCGCTCGTCCGGCAAACGATAGGTCCCAGGTTCGAGTCCTGGTCGGGTGATATTTATTTTAACACATTTTTTCATTTATTTAAGACTAATTAAACATTTTAAATGCAAAAACTTTAAAATATCAATATTTAATATTTTTATTATTAATTTTTTTAATTATAATATTTTCCTTGTTCCAGCCTGAAAGACTAAATGTGTTCAAAAATGATCAAGACAGTTGGGACTACACATGTGAGTACACAATTATATCTATAAATAATAATTTATGTTAACTTTTACACTACGGTTGCAGAAATACAGGGTGTCAATAAAGTATCTCTTAAATATAAATATTGTGATCGCAGTATGAAGGCATTTTAGGAGTTGCATGGTAGTAAACACACACCTTGGTACACCATGGTAGTAACACCTTTATAATAAAGACAATTTATAAAAATAAAAATAAGGAGAATTTAAATCTCATGCCTCATAACTTGATTCAAATCTCGTGTTAATGGGCATTGTTCATTTTTTTTCATTTACGTCATATGAAACCGTTTCGAGGAATAAGGTTTCTGATTAATTTAGTCGATTTAAAACATTTCAAAACATCGGGGTTTTATAGATTTTCAACAAAATACATTTAACATTTATTTAACCTTGATGGTATGAAATCGACGAAGTGTTATGCCTTTAAAGCTGTGTAAAAAAACATTAAAACTTAAAAGAAACTCTATAGCTCTATGGTTGTTTTGTTTAATTGTAAAATAGCGTCATCGTTAATATTGAACGTCAACAATAGACCGTGAAAATCACAGAGAGATTATATATTATTTATACAAACTACAAAGAAAAGAAACAAAGGGAAAAAAGCCGCGATGTTGATTTGATCAATTTTTCAAATGTTTTCGTTTACAATCCATTTGGTGACAGTACATGACTTTAGCACACAGACACAGTTAATGTTTTTTACTGACTGACACATGTTTATAAAGATAATGTCACTGATGACGTCATTACATACTAATTTAATAAAATCAATATAAATTTATAGATACACTTAAAAATAAAACTGTCAAATCAGTCTCTCAAAATGGGTTAAAGGTGGGTTAAACACAATAAAAATATTAGGTAAGAAAAATGAACAATGCCCATTTCGCGCTGTAGGTGCGATTGATGATGTTTTTGCTTTTAGAGCCAGCTATCCCTTTCGCAGACCTTTCCGAGGAGGTAAAAACCTACTCGGATAAGTCGATACCAAAGTTCCTTAAGGGAAAAACAATACATCTGAATTATTCAACTTCTATGACATGATCTGGCTGAGTCGTGCTGATGAAAAAAAGTAGGTACTGCTCTTTCATTAAAAAGTACACATTAATAATATTTTAAAGCTTTTTAGCATTTAAAATGCTTAATCACTCTTAAATAAATGAAAAAATGTGTTAAATATTAAAAACACCCGACCAGGACTTGAACCTGGGACCTCTCGTTTGCCGGACGAGTGCTCACCCACTGAGCTACCGGGGCCTGGCGGCACGCCTCGAAATTACTTAACACATTTTTGGTTTTACGTTATATTGCTAACGTAGCTCCGTCTAATGGTATAGCTTTGCAGCTAAGACGACCCGAGACCAATTTCTTTACAGAAATTGTGAATCTCAGTTAAAATGAAGCATTGTAATGTTTAATAATATTTTAAAGTTTTTTGCATTTAAAATACTTAATTACTCTTAAATAAATGAAAAAATGTGTTAAATAAAAATCACTCAGTGGGAGAGCACTCGTCCGGCAAACGAGAGATCCCAGGTTCGAGTCCTGGTCGGCTGCAAAACAGCATTTTAATAGACACGTAATTTAATTATATTTGCTTGTTTGTTAATTATTTATAACTATATCATAGTTTCCAAGCGTATTACTGCAGCCATAGTCTAAGACCGTTTTGTTTTATACTGTAGAAATTTTAATTTAATTTCTTAACTTTAACCACTTAGTTGTTATAAAAATATATAAATATTGTGTTGATATACTAGATGAACACTACCTTTAACAACAAAAGCATGAACTTACAAACGAAGCAGAGTCGGATTACTTTTATTACTTTTGATTACTTATTTGTTAATATAAAAAAAGACGTGTGGCACTCGGAGACTGCCGCGGTAAAGCTATTGCATAGCATTTTTTATGAACTTATGCAATTATAATTATTTATTTATTTTATTAATGCAGTAATCTAATATGAAGTTCCACAAGTTCCTAGTGGATGGCGCTGATTGTTTATTAAAGCCCGCATGTAAAGTTATGAAATCAAAGTATCACCGCTGTGCCGGTCGGAGTGGGGGGTGTTAGGTTTTTTTCGTTACGGAATTTCTGGATTCGGTCCCCACGCTCAAGGCCTGCGATAGAAGCTATGCAATAGCTTAAAAAAAATACATTTAGTAGAGGACTGTAGGCTGCTTTGATAGAAGCGAATCTTTCGTCCGAGTTTACAGAAAAGAGTTAAGGCGAGGATGCAGCGTTTTTTACACTTTTTTGAACGATAATGTACCAAGTAATATGTACATGTTGTGTCTGAAAAAAATATACACAAGAATTAACCATATAACCAACTGCTGTGTAAAGATAGAAACATGATTAATTAAAATTAGCGCGTTAAAAAAAGGACACAAATTTACCATTTCAAACGGATATAAATAGGCCCTTAAATAAACACTCTTGATATTAAGATAATCCAAACAATCATATATAGATCTTCGCCTACAACTACGTCAACTTTTGAGTTAACGAAAAAAGGAGTTTAATGTTCAAAATGTTATCCTTTGTATATGGGCGTGGATCCGCAACGTTTCACAGCGTCGTGCACGGCGCACCGCTCAGCGCTTCATATAAGCTCTTAAAATTATCTCCATCATGGTTCATTATAGAAAAGCATTTATTTGCACCGTACGGCACTGCGCCGCGCCTTTATACGGAATACTTTTGTATAATGAACCATGAGGGAGATAATTTTAAGAGCTAATATGAAGCGCTGAGCGGTGTGCACGGCGCCGTAAAAGAGCTGGGAGAGATCCACGCCCTATTGGTCATAAATTACTTTGTTATAAGCGGCTGACATAATTGATTCACGACTTTAGGAAGCAAACAGAGTAATCTTTATCCATTGTTTTCCTTATCAAACTTTTATCGGGTAATGACGCAGACATACATCTACATAGACAACGCAAATGTATATACATTTACTCTGCGTGTCCGAACCCCGACCAAGCGTCAAGGTTGTTCGCCGCTAGATTCAGTCCCCGCGTATGTATATCGTTAGGAAATCGATTTCACAATATCGATTTTCGATTAACGACCACTTTGGCGATGGGGTAAACCTGTCTGCCTCAGAAGCCAGTGGTTGCGGGTTCGATTCCCGCACGTGAACAAGAAAAAAAAATGTTCCACTCAACTTTAAGTGCTTGTTTATTTTAAGGTTAAGACTATATTCATACTCATTACTTTGTTTGTATAGCAAAGACTTTGCTTTTTCATTTTTAACTAAAGCCGCATATGTAGCTGAATGTTGTGACAAATGTAAGTGAAAATGGTATGAATCGACCCATTCAAAAACGCTATTCGGCGATTCATACCACTGGTATGTAAACCCTCTGGTATGAAATAGTGAACTCCCCTAAGGTCAAAGCTTGAGAAAGGATTTTTTGCCCTTTAACTTTATTACATAAAGATTTTTCGATAACCATCATGCGGACTATAAAAGGATGCTATAAGGATTATTCGCCATCTACAATATGCTTTCCCAACGGTGATAGAGCTAAGTCTTAGTCTCAAGATAAGTCTCAAGTGTGATAGGTCAAGCAATGGAGTTCTTCATTCTCTACGCTGATCTATCCCTTGAAACCAAAGCTAGCCCATGGTTTAGTGCTGAATGCCTTGCCGCTGAAAAGCGTAAGCGAGAAGCGTACACAGCTTTGCTCGCAGAAGCAAAGCCGTGGATTCGCATGAACACAAGAGAGGTACAATGCTGCGCCAAGTCCTGCGAAAAGATGATCAAAAGAGCTGTTTCGCCTACATAGGCTATATCGGAGACAGAATAGCCTCATACCCCTCGGGAAGTAAAGCTCTCTGGTCTATCGCCAAGTCGGTCGAAACGAACTTTTGTCGCCCGTCGCTGCCACCTCTGCGGAAACCTGACGGTTCTCTGGTCCACAACGGTAAGGAGAAAGCGGATTTATTTACCAATATCTTTGCGGAAAATTCTCCAAACCAAGGAAAAACCCCACCCCAATTACCTCAGTTCGGTCCTACAATGGGTACCGTTCATATTCGCCATAAGGAGGTTCTTAAATGCTTGCTGCACCTAGACGAGAATAAGGCTAGCGGTCCAGATGGTATTCCGCAGCTGGACCGCTAACTAACTCAGCTGTGCAGTGTTGAAACGCTGAAATTGGGAGGTTCGATTTTCAACAGACAGCAATCAACAGGCTGATCCATTTTATTCAAATTTTTTAAGCCTAAATTGTACCTTATGGATATGATATTTACTTGTGGGGGTTTTTGAAGTCTTTAATGACCAATTGAAATTACCAATAAGCCGCAATAAACTGATACCCTGAAAGTCGACATAACCTAGGCCATCACTCAGTTTATAGTAGAATTAATGCAGCGGAGTCATTGAAAATTGGACTTCCCAGATCGGTGCGAAACTGCGGCGGACATTTGCATTATGTTATATTCAAAACAAAATGGCATGATTGGGCCCTTCAAATAAAATAATAAATTCGTAAATATCTCACAAATAGCCTTTTTTATTCCATCTTGAAATCGACCCGTCCCTATTGAAAGACCCTCTCCCTGTCAATAGCTAGTTCCTTGCACATGTCATCTTAAAAAGTAAAATTTACTTCAGTCAACAACAAAAACGAAAATAAATCATAAAATCGAAACTGTACCCGACAATATGTTCTCAGAGAAAAAGCACAATTTCCATATCAGTCCAAGACAGCGCGTCCAAAGAGGAATGTACAATCTTTTATACTGAAAAAGAAATATTTACTTCGTGAAATCTACTTAAAAGTCGTTGACACTCGCTGTAAATGTCCCGTCGTGGGAGTCGCTATTAACGATGTATTCGATAAATTGGTTTGCGTAAGGCTTTCGAACGCAAACAAGTTGTCTATTAAAGACGAGTTGAGCGTGATCATGGTGATTAAGATGCCGAAACGTTGAGTTTATTGTTAAAATTTAAAATTTAACTTTATACCGCTGAAACTTTTAATATGATATATCGAGAAAACTTAAGTAAGTAATCATGCAAAACATTAAGTAGGCAAGATTTATTTTTTACACAACATTTGGAAATATAAGTAAAATTTCGGGCTTTAAAATCTTGTGCCCCTACAAAAGCTAGTGAGAGTTCTTGGCAATAGGATGCATGTATAAATATTAAATCTGCTGCTAAATATCACACATAAACGCTGTCAAAACTGTCAAGTACTATACATAGATAACATAAATTAATCAACTTCTTACACTTTAACGTTTTCATTTGAATTTAGGTCATAAAACTTCTACCGAACTAGTTTCAACTATTTCATATTCCAAAAGCGAACCAGAATATCTTATTAATTTATGTTAAAGCGCGGACTGAATTAATTTTCACCTAAATGAACTTCCTTTATCAACTCTGAAAGAAATCCGTAATCTCATTACCTTTTATAATTTCGACGTGAAATTTATTCAGAATCCAAAAAGCTAAATCATGTCGCGTCTCTTAGAATAGTCCCCCCCGAAAGCTTCCTGTCTCTTTGTCACGGAGGCGACTTGCAGAAGCTCTAAAAAAGCTCTTTTTTAACAATGGCGAAAGAGTCTTTGTCAGTCATATCGTTCACGAAAAAAAAATGGTATTTCCAGGAATTCATTTCTGTAAAGTTTTTAAAAGTCATTTTGCTCAACGTAAATGGGCAGTTGTAAGTTTTCGGTGTTGGATGGTAGCTTGTTTTTGTCTCTTTAACTATTATTTATGAGCGAGTTTTTTTAATGTATCTCAGATATCTGGTCTAGTCGTCAAGCCACCAGTAAATTATTAAATATAGTAGGTAATTTGTAGGCATGATCGGCTCTTTTAAAAAAGACAATAAAAATGATGATGGTTGTTTCTGTCACCAACACATTGAGGACATGTTTATTGACCCGCAAAAATAAGGCGTTGTGTTAAATTTTACAGTATAACGAAAGGTTTTTCATATCATATTCATACCAAAGACTCTCTTTTCGACTGTCGAAGATAAAATAATTTTCTTATAGTATCCGGATAGGTCGGACATTTAAATGATATTTTTAACTAGCTCAGGTGTAAATAAATAAATAAAATCCCCGAACAAACACACCAACTACATGGCCCCAAACTAAGCAAAGCTTGTGATATGTGATACCATGTAGCGAACTAGGGGGGAACCTAGAATATAAATACTTTTTTTTCTTGTTCCGGGTGGGAATCGAACCCGCAACCATTGGCGTCTGAGGTAGATGAGTTTACCAGTAAATACAGGAAATACAGTACATCTGTTACCAATTGCATGTCCTTGATTGTCCAGTCCATGATTTTTATGCCTTGATGTCTGTCTGGTTTCGGGCTTTACTGATATCTTTCTTCAAAGGTTAATGCAGTCGAGGTTGGTTCTGTGTTGGAATATATAAGCTGAAAGTTTCCAGCTCTTGGTGAAAACTGATGATGGCAACTGAGATTTAACATGTCTGCCTATTTCATCAAACATGCAAATCTAACAGTCTCTCCTGGGTGACGAGACGTATCTGTTTTGATCTCCTGTTTCTGAAATACATGCATTTTTGTGGCTACGAAGTCAATATGCCAGATAGGTTAGCAAATTAACTTTTTTATCTTCAAAACTGTCATAGCACTTTGTAATAGAAATATATTTCATT
Organism: Stenoptilia bipunctidactyla; assembly: GCA_944452665.1. Classification (NCBI taxonomy): domain Eukaryota; kingdom Metazoa; phylum Arthropoda; class Insecta; order Lepidoptera; family Pterophoridae; genus Stenoptilia; species Stenoptilia bipunctidactyla. Next base: position 19,186,058 of record OX101745.1, read on the forward strand.
GAGATAACTCAAAGAGCCTCTGGTTATAGGGTTCACAAAGTCATAAAGATTAAATAGCAATTCAGAGCTAGGTTCATGTCAGAACTTTCTGCGCACAATCTTGAGATTTGCAATTTCCTCGATTTGCGGACTCTTCTGCCTTACATTGGGAATGGCGATAGAGGCGGAACGGACTTGGTATCGTTGAAAAAATGGGTGGTGGAATGTCAAATTTTCTCATACTTTTAAAGTAGTCGGCGAATGCACTCACATGCTCGAATGTTCCTTAATTTTAAAAGGTTTTCCGAGGGATTTTCTTGTTATATTGCTCTGAGAATTTACTAACCTATCGGCGGTTAAGGTTAACAACGCATCAATTTAGACTTATATAATAACCGTAGTTTCTTGCTTGTCCCCTTTCCTAAATAGCTCTGGCTGTTAAACCCAAATGCCCAAAGTCAAGGCTAGAATACCAAGGCGATGATTGTACTTAAGAGAACATTTAGACCTGGCTTGGCTCACTAATACTGTGTTACCAAGCTAAAATTTAAAAGGTCTAAAAGCCATATATAAATCGCGCCAAATATGTAGTCCCTTCTGAAGTTGTTGCAAGGCTTTCCAATTATTAAACGATTTCCGCTCAGCGTCCCTCGACAAGCAGCCTCATTTGGCCGACTCTCCACTAATGGGTGAAACGTCCCAACATTATGGATTATACTTAATGACAATAGTGAAAACCAAGCTGTTTATTTTGCAGTGATGTAATCTTGTAAATAGTTGAAGTTTCAACCGGCCCGTTTAATTTATCTGTTCAGTGTGTACTGTGGAAGGTTGTCTCTTAATTAAGTGGGAAAGTTATGACGTCTGCTTTTATGTGATTCATAAGGTGATTTTAATGTTTAGTCGAATTTGGATAATCCCTATGTAAAAGTTTGTTACCAGACTGAAAGGTCGAAAGGTAAGCACGTGATTATACGGGAATCGGAATACATTAGCCGTAATACGTGATCAATGCGGGTTTAAAAGTGTTCTTTTTTTTTAAGATTTATGAATCGTGATAACTTGATGAAATAATTTATAAGAAAATTAAATTATTAAATTTTATGCCTGACAAAAAGATTGATAGTGACTGACATTAATTTTTCGATAAACGTAGTTATAGCCAAGCGTTCGTCAGTCGATCGCGTAATCCGGTTATTGCATTCATTTCTGCGTTCTGGGAACTAACTGTTAGTTTGTTTTATTGTGTATTTTTTTTCTTGTGATTAAAAATAGTATAGATATCATGTATAGTAAGCTCTTTTGTTGAATAACAAATAAAAAAAGCTTTGAGTAGAAATTTTTTATTTTATTTTTATTTTTATTTTATTCGGGAAACAAACAATATTTTAACACAATAATATAAAATAATAAAACTAGTGATACAAATCAATAAAGTTTCCACAGTTAGGTATTACATTAAGAGTAGATATTGCAACATATAAAAAAAAAAAACAAAAAGTAGATATATAATACAGTATTAATAGTTAACCCTGAAGTACTTCTCTTATTTTATTTCTATAAACATTGATGCTGTTATGAAATATATCTATTAATGTAAATTTGTTGTTATATACATTACAAGTTCTATATAAGAATGAATTGGCAGTATAATTAGTTTTAACAAGAGGGACGCTAAATACCTTGGTCTTTCTAGAATTTATTCGTGGACACATTAGACAAATATTACTCAAAAGATATGGAGAATCTATGAGGTTATTCAGGATTTTGTACAGTACCAGAAATGTACCCTTTTACTTTAACTAAAGACAAAGGTAGAAAAAAGGCAAATGAAGGGATCCATTTCGTTTGAAATTAAAGATTATGCTCCGAATTGTTTTCAAAATGCTGAGCTTAAGTAAATATCGTTCCTACTACGTGGTACTAGTTTTTTGCTAATATAAATTCTAATAAATACGAACAAAGCACCAAAACCCACGCCCTCGATAGTTTTTAAAAACATTTGATGAAACATGTATCAAAGTTGTTGCAATCAATGGCATGGCTTTAAGTCGAACCCGGGACGCCTGCCACCGTATACTTGTACTCAAACTGTTCACAACAAAAAAGAAAACAGCAGAAAACTTCACGAACGCGGCACAACACCGAGGAGTGCAAAAACTCTACTCGTCCGACGAAGTGTCGAATGTTGATGCAATTTCCATAAATTTGCACTTTTTCAGCCTCGACGGAGAATATAAATCAGTTAACTGAGACCGGTCATAAAACCCCCGTGCTTGGCAGCTCAGCTAGTATCGTTCTAGCGACGGTAAAGGGCGCTTTTTTCCAGAGAATTAAAATGCGTTAGCCTCATTGTATTTCCTCGCAGACATGCTTGGAATATTCCGTCTTGGAACTCTTGGACAATTAGATGAACGTGTTGCGTTTGTAATTGAAAAGTGTATTGTTTGGGGCCATAAGTCAGTTTCATAATATTATTCCCGTTGAAAACAAATTTTTTTTCGGTACAGACGAATTCGGATTTTTCTCCTTCAACCAATGGCGATTAATTATTTTCTAAGTGTGGGGTTATGTTCGCCCTAGCGCCCCTGGATAAGCGTATCATAATAGGCGACTAATCCGAGTAATGCATTGTCCCCGCTTGGTAGCAGGATCCTGTCAGGGTCCTACTGGCTAGGTCCAGGGTCCTTCATACAAAATCTGCCGCAAAACATCACTGCTTGAGCGGTGATGTGTTCCAGCAATATCTTATGATCAATTCTTTCCTTAGCCCGTGTGCTTTCATCTTTGACCTTTGTTTCTGCCTCAACGGAGAATATAAATCAGTAAACTCATAAACCCCGTGCTTGGCAGCTAGGCTGGTGTCGTTCTAGCGACAGTAGATGGCGCTTTTGTCCAGAGTATTAAAATGCGTTCGCCTCATTGTGTTTCCTTGCAGACATTGGGTGGACGTGTTGCGCTTGTAATTTAAAATTGAATTGTTTTGAGTCATTTGTCTTTTTTAGTTTGTTTTTACGCTTCAATAGTTTCTGTTTATTGAGTTTTCACCCTCATGTATTGTTCCCGTTGAAAACAAAGTCTGTGGGTCCAGACAAAGTCTATTTTTTTCCGTACTCCCAATGGTGATGCATTATTTTTGACCGCAAGAAATGACGATTCCTTTTTCTAGTGCGAATAGTCTCTTTTTCGTTATGGGAAAGACAGTACAGCTTTTTATATCACGAATAAAATTACTTGAAAATAGGCATACCCAAATCGTTTCTATCCTACGTACCTTAGTTTGAACTTGGTGCTAGGATGTTATATTTAGAAGAACAAAGACACATCCCATATTTAAGATATTGCAATACTATTTCCATAACTGACGTGAAAACACAAAGCATATCAACTTGTTCCATCTATCTAATTATCACAAAAGACATCTCCAACCGCAATCTGATATAATAAACCGAATAACTGCTTTAAAACGACATAACTAGCACCCATTGGTTAAGAAAATTGCACTGCTCCGAATAAAACTGATTCAAATTCACAATCTGTTCAGCTCTTGGGGGTTTTAACAAAGGGATTGTAGTTAATACAGAAAGCAGCGTACTCTGAGAAGCGTGCGCGTTAGCTATTGGCGCGATATCGGTTCGTTACGTATTCAGAATGGCAATTTATTCCCCGGCCATTCTTGTTGCGGTGTTTTGCCCGTAAACATAGATGCTGTGTAATAATGCAGCTGAGGATTGTTGTAACACCTTAGATATTTCTAGATAAGTCCCTTTCTAACCGGATCTACATGTCATAAATAAATCCGTTTTTTTTTAAATTAAAGACTACACCTGATTTTGACCTCAATCCTGATGGTAAGTGAGGTCGAAGAAGCAATCAGCTTAGGAAAGAACTGGCTCTTTATAACATATTGTTGGAACGTTTCACCGTCGGAGCGGTAAAATTTGAAGGCAGATTTTATATGAAGGGTGGTCGCTAGCCTTTGGGTGTTGAGCCCGTTTTTCGGGCCCTTTCCACCAAGCAAAGTAATATATTAATTTATTTAAAATTATGAATCGTGATCACTTAAGACAATATTACTCTAGAAATGCACTTAAAGTGAACACGGCTTTTATTACAAATTCTTATAATTCTGTCGTCATCGCATATTAAGTGATGAAAAAGTTTCATGTAGTAACTAATTTTACCATGTGTGTCTACATAATGACAATAAATGACACACGTTGCTTTTACCGGTTCAAAGACTTCATAAATACAGAGAAACATGATTCTTGAAATAATAAAACGCTGGAAAGACGATCCGTATTGTCAAAGTAAATTCCCAATAATCCATTATTCAAGTTATAACTCCAATTCAAATTAATATTTTATGCATTCACGAAACGTAGGACCATCTCAGAATCTATCACATCGTATCTTTTGTTATAATATCTGAACTTTGCTTGCCTAGCAGCCGATCATACCTGCCTGTCGGCCGAGAACAAAGGCTTTAGAAATGTTGGCTCCAGTACAGAGATCCTTACGGATCGTTTAACTGATCGTATCCAGTAAAACAACGTTGTTCCTTTGGTTCCAAGTCAGCTGTGGAACTTTTGGAGCTTGCACAATAACCGTATGGATACTTTTATGAGGCGGGCGAAATTTTTTATTGGCGCCCGACATGGGACCGTTTGATTTTGGCGCCCTAATTTTAGAAAATATTGAAAGCGTCTATAGTGTTCTATTTAATTCATTCTGGTGTTGATTGAATTAATAAGAATTAATTAATTGATGGTGTCATATAAACCTAATAAATCAACGAAGCTCTGAAACTTTTATATTACATCGTTGGCAAAGCTTTGCACGTAGTCTATATTTTACACGAACGGAGTTAATGTTGCAAGTCTTAAATAAAATTAATTAAAATGGCTTTCGCAATAAATTACTGAAAAAGGTGGATGATGACATTTTGGCACGGGAAATTCCGAGTATATGTGAATGAGAAAAGGACTGTAGATTCGTGTTCTTGTAAGATATTGGCATAAATCCAATTTGGAGTCGCCAAGCTTAACCGAGTACGCGTTTACTAATATTTCAATACTTTTCTAAGTTTTGGACAAAGAATTTATACTAATATAATAAATCTGAAGATTTAGTTTGTTTTGGCTCTTTCTGAAACGAATAGTCGGAGTTATTTAATAATTATAGTTGCTTTTGAAATTCAAATTCCTTGGTTATAGATCATATTTTAATCCTTAATTTTCTACATGATCACTTCAAACTCATGCCTCTTGATTTTAGTCGGATTAGACTCGGTTTCACCAGGACGAATAATAACATAAATGTTTTCTACGTTATTTTATGAAATACAACAAAGAGAACTCAGCATGAACAAAGCTTACAAAAATCACACTGAAAAGAGTGTAATTTCATATTTAAAAGTAGCTTTCACTTTGCCTTATCTAAACCTTATGATCTGAAGTCATATTTGAATTTCTGGTAAAATAATATTTAAAATGTTTTACGAGATATTTTAATTCTTTGAAATTTTCCACTTCAGCTTCAGTAGTACGTTTACTTTACTACATTTTATGTGAAACAGTTTTCAAATAACAGTGAATATACAGTTATTTGCCAAAATTAAATAAAAATATCCGAGATTTTTCCTGTTTCATAGTTGTGAACAAACAAAAATGAGTTTCCGTTTAAAATTTACGCTCGACAAACACGATTAATATTTATTTGTGAGAATACCTTTACAGTTCAAAAAATTTTGGATATCAATTTTATACAGCAGTTTGATTGTTTAAAATAAAAAAGGATAAATAAATCTAATAAGAGCTTTCAATGGTTTGTGTTAAGAAGACCACATTGCAAAACCGTGTATTAAAACGTCATATATTTATTTGTGGTATTTGAGGTTTTTTTTTTTTTTTATAAGTAACTAAACCCGCGTTTGACCTCAATCTCACCTGATGGTAAGTGACGATGAGGTCGAAGATGAAAGCACACGGGTTTAGGAAGGAACTGGCTCTTTATACAATATTGCCGGAACACATTACCGCCGGAGCGGTAACATTTGGCGGCAGACTAAAATATCTAAATAGGTTTTATTGGAGATATCTTTGTGGGCGATAGGCTGGCCCCCTGTCACTGCAATAGTCTCTGTACACCATTATAATGCCTCCAAATTTGTTAAAAATGACATTAAATGGTTTTATAACCTCTGGTATTCTGCATATCCCATAAGGGATACAGGCTTGTAGTAATGTATTTATAAAATTTGCATATTAAGTGTGAAACCACAGATATGGACCAGTAGTTTTTGAACAGATCCTATTCACGATATTTTATAACTCATGTGTCCACCACCGAGACTTTCCATCATAAGTGCATCATGCCGCCCGTATGCTTGTTTACGCCTAATTTTAAATAGGCTTTCAAATAGGTGACTAATTTTTTTATTTTTAATACGGGATGGATAGAGCACAGTGTTTGCTTCAGGAAGCACAGCTTTAATAAATACAATTTTACCGTCACAGCACAAGTTCATTACACAACAAAAAAAGACCTCGTATTTTTCATTATATTTCATAATGCGTATTTATTAATTCCGTTTTTTCCTTAACAATAAGCAAAGAAGTTAATTTAGCGTCCTACCGCCTTTATTTTGGCGGATGGGGCCATAGATATTCAAATTAGATTTCTTTTAATGTGTTTTTTCAAAGACTTCTATACGGTGAACGGTTTTTTGTGTGTTTACTTGATTTAAAAGTTATGTTCAACTTTGATTTTAAGATACTTTTATGGTAAAATAGCTGAATTGAAAGGCCGCCTTTCTCGATTTTAGTTCGCTAGTAGTCAATTTAGCTTCCAAGGTGCAACGCCTTTCTTAAGCTCGTGTGCTGTCATCTTCGACCTCATCTTCACTTACCATCAGGTGAGGTTGAGGTTAAACGCGGTCTTATCATCTATTAAAAAACGAGAGGAAAAAATCGTATTAAACGAATGCCTGTTCAATTGAAGTTTTTGTAGTGCCTGATTTAGGCACGAGGGCAATATAAATTACTTAAGGCGAGGTGCATAATCTGCTTTTCTTTCAACTATTACCTATAGGAATAGTAGATAAAATTAACAAAGTTCCCGCCAAATGAAATCAAAGTATTGGTATCGACTGGCTGCATAGAGCTAATCCATTAAGATTGGCACCTTTTGGTGCGATAAAAAAAAAACTATGCAATAATGAAATTTCATACATTTTTATTGCTCTAGAGCATTAAAGACTCGCTTTGTACTGAGTTTTTAGTGTGATTATGATGAAATTAAAGCGTAGTTGGAAGAAAAACAAATTAGTTCTTATACATACTGAATTAAATACAAAAATCTACGTTAGTAGACCAATTAAAAGTTTATTTCATTACCTTCTTGTCATTTTTACGTAACATTTAAAAACCTCTTAAAAGGTCATAATATCCATTAAGGGCGGCTTGCGCATCGTCGTTAAATACAGTTTAAGAGCGACGTAAACGCATTTAGTCTGCTAACTATAAGTAGCGTCTTGCACAACAAAAATTTAGGCACTAATCACGTTTAACGAACTGTCAAACCTTTTTTATTGTATTTAGGCTAAACATATTTAGCAAGATAAACTCATTTAACTAAATTCTGTTTAGACCAAATGTTACGCAAGCCGCCCTAAGAGTTTAAAAACTTCTCGAAAGTCCAAAGAAGGGGATTAAAAATTATATTAGGCACGTCTAAAAAGTTGTTTCTAAAGTTCCTTTGTCAGCCAACTCTTATTGTGTTTTCTAAGAGTTGATGCGGTTGCCTTTACGCGCACAATTGATTCATTGTTGAAATTAAATAAGGTCTTAAGGAAATATTATTGTGAATTACTTCAATTAATTCAGGCCTCAAGGTTGACCTGAATATAATTTAAATAGCTTTCACGAAAGTAATAGGCTACCCATCGGTAGCCTCTTAAGTTTTTACGATCAATATACAGCAGGACTGGTAAGTCATTTTCGAAATTCCAGGACCTGACAGTTTGAGATCATTAATGAAGATAAGAAATAAAATAAAAAATGTTTTTTAATTATTTACTGAGTAATCTTAACCGAAAGTTTAAAAATTAATTACGCAACGCATGGTTTAAGCGTTATGCAATAGATACATAGCGGGTGGTGGTGTGCGTGTGGCTTGAACACTGCTGTGTGCGTGTTGACTGAGACAGCGCGTCAAGAAAAGTGTAGTATGGTCTCTTTATTTATTAATAGGGATTTCTGTGTAAAAATTAAATACCTACTTTCATTACATAACAATGATCAGAATCGAGTTCAGAGTGCCTGTACATAAAACTGACCGTTACTGAGTGACTGAAAGACAACGTACAGCCATAACTACCGGGCGTAGAGAGCTGAAATTCGAAACATACATTCCTTATCAGATGTAGGGGTGCACTAAGGATTCCCGAAATTCACACAGGAGCGGGAAATAAATATTTTTTTAGTATAAACGAATTTGCGGGAAAAAGCTCGTTAATTATATAAAGCAATATATTTTGAGATTTGACTCGCATAGTAACTCTGGACCTCGTGGTCTTTTAATATACCGAAACGTTAAAATATACTTTTCTTATTGACCTTGTGTATAACAAAAACGTCGGTTCAACAAAGTTTAGAAGGCCGTGTGTCGCCTCGTGTTAGTATTCATAGCAAGCCGGGTCCGTTCGCAGACGTCCCACTATTGACTCCAGTACCCTCAATATTTTATTCAATTACATGTAAAAACACCCCTTCAGTATTTTCCATTCTGATAGCTTACTTCTTTGAGAAACAAATGCTAATTTTGTTTCGTATATGAAACGAAAGTTTCGCGTTGTTCTATAAAAAAAATAAAGTTTAAAAACCGAGGACCGTGGTCGTATGTCACCTTTTATAGCAAAATAAATTCATTTTAATAATAAAATAAAATCAAAGTGGCATATGATCACCGCTACCCTTTGATCATATGTCTATAGATATGTCGTAAATACATAAATATTTCAGCGGAAACTATATTCTTGTTTCATACTTTTTAGAGCGTCATTTTTGGAGTCGGGTTTTAGTTTTTAAACTTTATTTTTTTTTACGTATTTTGGAGTAATACTGTTTACATATTTGAAATGTGCTAACAAAGTTCTTTTATTTGATACTAAATGATTATATGTACAATAAACAGTGTTGATGTCGAAACCAATTTAAACAAAGGGTTCGCTTGATATACTTAAGATATATTTTAGTCTCCACGTTATACCCCGTCGTACGTAACTACTTTAGTTCAGTAAAATTTATTGTGTTAACATAAAAAATGCTTCTTTTGTTTATTTTTGAATCACCGTTTCAAACTATTACCTTTATAGAATTAATAAATAGTGTAGACCTAGAAAGTGTATCAGTTTCCACTCGCGATGAATCTATGGCTATCGAATCGGAAAACCTCGTAACATGTCAACGACATCGGCAATAGCTCTCATTTTATAATATAAGCTCTTCAGGAATGGACGTTTTATTTCTGGATTGTGTTATCATGTTTTTATTAGAGAAAACGAATGTGATTTTTAAAAGTTTGTTATTGCTACAAAAGCATTCTCTTTGAAAAGGCAATTTCAGTCACTGATTGCATTGTTTTACAGTGGAATCCGTTTATAATGACATCGAATTGAAATAAGAAACAAGTCATACTAAACGGATGTCATACAAAGCATAGGTACTGCAAGAATAAATTATTTGTTTAAGTTAGTATGTGATTTATTTTAATAGAAAGGAATAAAATAGAGATAAATCTAAGTAGACTCCATAAGTAAATCTACGCTCTGAGACTCAAATCAAAAAAGCCTTTCACGCGCCGAAAGTCTTTGGGTATAACGTGACTCTCCCGAACACTGCCAAAGGTTTTAGAAATCATACGGTCGGTCACTGCTCTGTTGGAACGAAGTAGAAGAAACTCAACAGCAATCATCTTTTCTCAAAAATAGTTTCCAACCAAGTGCTTTTATCGTTTGTATATTCAGATATTTTATACATCGATAGTCTATTGTAGAGATAAAACAAAAGAGATAATTTTCTATCGCCCACAGAGCACGTTATGCAAACTTCCCGACACCTGGCGATATATTTACGGAAAACCGTAAATCGTTAAAAGTTTATAATGAAAGAATAACTCCAAGTTTTCAGTATTAATTAAGTGGTGTTTTTATCTACTTTCTAGTTATAACGGTGGAAAAATTATCAGCAGAATCATGCTAATTGAGTAGGCTTATAATACAATGTTTTTAACATAAAACATTTTATTGCTATTCCGTTTGTCATGTATCCTTGCTATAAATTGAAAATCTCTGTTAAAAGCATCCTTACTAACCAACGTCGTATATCCAAAAAGCAATATCCACTTTCTTGTCTACCAAGTTGCTCAGCTACTGCATCAATATTTTCCATCGATTTGCGTTAACGATCGGGGTTGTCAATTTATATTCATGGAATATTGAGGATATGCGTTCCGTTCACCGTGGTAGCGTGTCTAAAGTATAGAGTCTCTTGTATAATAGAATGTCTGCTTGCTTATTGAATGCTGTTGGAATAGTTGAAGGCCAGTTTTTATTTAGATGGTCGGTGGTTTGTGATGTGAATAGAGTTGTGAAAAGTCTTGATGGTTCGCAGTGTTAAGCATTTCATTTTGACTCGTCTGAGCGCATGGATCTACGGACGGCTCAAATTTTTGCTTTTTTTATATGCAAGGTTTTCTTAGAGCTATCAGCGATTAACTGTCTAGTCGATTAAGGTCTAATGAAAATGTTTCCACTATGAGATATTAATTAGACTGGGAGCAAAGGAAAAACATAGAATGTGCCAGCTGCTTCCCTTTCTGGGCATACCGTAAAAGTCAGTTAAGGGGCAGAGGTTTTATTGGCGTTTTTTCGGGCTTAAGGCTGACCCCCTGTCACTGCAATAGTTTCTCTCTATCATAATAATACCTCCAAATTTGTCTAAACGTGACAACAGATGGTTTTACAGCTTTTGGTGATCTGCAGGCAAGTTCGCAAGGGTCCACAGATCCTTTGTTCTCAAATGCCGCCAATACAAGTATTCTCAAGCGGGTCCACAGCAATTCAAAATCATTTTTAGCTTTCAAAGTACATTCAGCTACACTTGTTTGTGTTTTATTAATTTAAAAGGATTCTTTACTTCTCTGGATTTCAATAAAAAACAATAAGTAAATAAGTAGTTTATTAATTATATGTATCTGAGAGTTAATGAAAATAACTATGAAGTATTAAAAAAGGCAAAGTGTATATAGGTATTCATATGTTCATTTTAAAGATATTATCACAGGTAATCAATCTTACGATTCAAATATAATAATTTTTTCGGTTTACAAACATTTTAACTCCCTTAACACAATCGCGAAGTCTGCCAATGAAGGGAAATGTTTCGCTAATACCCTTTTGTAAATCAAGAAATATATTTACCGAAATCTCTGGAAATCATTCATCGTGTTCCCGAAATAAAACTTATCTATATCGTTCGCCCTTCGCCTTTCGCCTTTAAATCAATAATGTAGTCTCAATACGTCTTTACGTTTATCTTCTGTAATACGAAATGGTCTTATTATGTCTCAGATCGATTCTCGGGGAAAATGGTGATCTATACGGGTGGAATTTCGGCGGTGGTCTTTAAAGAACAAAGAAATGAAGTACCTACAGTTCTTATGTTCTTTGTGTAGGTAGAGTTTTGATTATTTGTCTTCCGTATCTGTGAAGGGCTTTTTTGTCTTTGTCTTGTATAAATAAAAGAGATGGGAATTTTATTGAAAGGAAAATATGAGATGTTTTTTTTTGCAAAATTTGAAAGACAAATCGAATGAATTTCTTTGGTATCTTTCTTGTCAATAAAGACGAGACCACGGGGTGTGCAAAAACACCGGAACGTTGTCAAGGTATTTAAATTGTAATTATACTCTATAAATCTGGTTAAAAAGTGTTTCATTAGATAATTTTAATATGAACAACTTTCAAATTTGCGCTCCATTTTAAAACCTCACTGGATATTAATTGTACTTAATGCAGACGAAAATAGTAAAAAGGTGTCACTGCAAGATATCACAAAGTGATTCTAACAAACAAGTGAGCCTTTTTATTTCTGCAACAATAACTTAACTGCGCATATTTTTTTTTCCTCTTCATAGCAAAATAGTAAATCTAGTCAAGCGGAACCATAAAATTCCCAAATTCATCGTTATATTCAAATTAATGGCCTATTATGATATACTGGCCATTAAATAAACAATTTCCAAGTTTTCCCAGGAGTATTCATAACAAATTGATATCACTTCCACATACCCTGCAGTTTTACAGTCTCCGAGCTCGTTTCGTCAAATGGTGCGCCGTTCTATGGGGCTCGCGAAATTGGGGCATTGCCGTGGCGTAGAGTGTCAGATTGTAGGGTACCTCCGAATAGATGATATAAACCTTATAGGTGTAATAAAGTTTATTGTATGGCTTCACATTCTCATATTGGAATATACCTGGGCTTTTATTGTACGATTTCATCAGAAAAGTTGGAGTGTTTGATTTTTGGCGGTGAATATTTGATTGTTTATGCTTTTTTTCTCATTGTTTTATTTTAATGCGTAGATACTTTTGAAGATAAGTGAACAATTTGACTTATGAATGTTCTTTGTATTGTACTGTGAGAAATCTACAATCTATATGCATTAAAAATTGAGAATCAATTTCTCCACAAGCCTTTGACTTGTTGTGATTAAAAGTAGCTTTTTTTTCGATTTGTATCTTCTGTGTAGAATTTTCATTTAAAGGTTTTAAGTTGCAACCCAACCATAATTCCAAAATTCTTTGATAATTGGTAGTAAAACCGAAATTTACGAATTGTAACAAATACCACAACTATAACATATTCAATGTAGCATATTTCCCATATCTTACCATATCCTCTAAATTTACTAACCCACATATTATTTACCAAAATGATTTGATTTCTCCGAGGTCATAATATGATTGGTATGAGCCCAAAAAATAATTTAGCTCAACCCTAACCCTCGGCATCGCATAAGTGGGGTCCACCCGTCAACAGAAGGGTTTTCATCCTGATCAGTGACGAAAATTACGCCATCGCAGGGCTGAAAGATGTGTACTCGAGAGCCTTTTCTCCCCGGAGAACGATGTACTTGTTAAAATATCGTCCATTTTTGTAGAGGTTCTATGACGAAATCCTCTTTGGGATATTAATTTAGGATAGGCCTTTTATTTTTCGCTTTTCTATTGCACTGATAATTTAAATAACTGAAAAAAATATGCTAAATAAATTCACCCGACCAGGATTTTCAGTTATTTGGGAATAATTGAGCATTATTAAATGCAAAGATTTTAAAATATTATTCAATAATGTTTTGTTTTACTTATTAGGATCCCATTTCTGCAGAGTAGATGCGATAAGGCAGACTAGAATCGTAAACTAAATGCAAAGTTTTAAACTTAACTAACTATGTAGATACCACACGGTTCAGTAAACTCGTTATAGCTATGAAAGTCCTTACTTCAAAGGGTTGAGTGTTAACTTTAAAAGACTATAAAAACTTTGCGAATTCCCAAAGATAAATTGCAAATTTAATTTTCATAATAAGAACGTTATTCCATGCATCTCCTTCGCTGCTTCTTACATTTTTACAGCGTAAAAGCGTTTTAATTCTGGTAACACGAGTTTCATTACTTTTATCTACGACGATATCGTATGAAATTCACATTTTATGACAACACCCGCAGTATTCAAAAGAATGAGCTCGTGAACTATTTTGCGCTTAAAATTGATGCCGCGCTGAAAGCAATTTTGAGACGACGAAGCTTCGTTTAATACACACTGCGTTCATGTATTACAATATTTTGAGAGTTTATTTTGTTTATCATATCAAGTTTTATGTTTCACATGTTTAGATTTTACTCTTACATCGACTTTCACAGCAGCACTTACGTTGACATTAATATTACTGTACATTGTAGTTTGCCACATATTTCACCGAGCAGCATTACTTGGTATGTATTTATTACTATAACTTAACATTAACAGAGTGTTGTTGTTTCAACATCTAAAATTTACTCACAAAAATACTAAGATTTTGAAACGATGACATCGACATCTCTAATACCCTTTTGTTACAGCTCTCACTACATAATGCTTATTTACGACTTAGATATTTAACTATTTTATATGCATCCACTACATTTTTAACTATTAACATAACAGTGGACACACGACAAGAGAAAAAGGTTGACAATTTCTGATTATGAATTACAGATCGAATGCGCTGCGAAATTTTGCTTCTCAAAAATCGGGGGCGTCGAACCTTTTTCCCTTGGACGAACAACTAGAGAGTTATTTGATGTTAATATATTTATTGATAATCCTCCATGCACATATAAAACCATAGACAAACACACTCCTTTAAATGGTATAGAAGAGTTCAGTGAAGAAGAAACAGAAATCAAAGTTAACGAAAGCACAGATCCGCTAAACAGACAACACAAGACACATAAAAGGCTCAACAAAACACCAACGAAAACTTCTTTTAAATTATATTCCATGATAATAATTTATATATTTTTGTAGCTTCATGAATTGGCATGCACAGTTAACGCTGAGATTAAAAAGAGATAGTTGACAAAGATTTCAAGTGTTGGAAAGAGATGCTAAGGGTGTGTTTGTCCTTTTATATGTGCAGGGATGAGGGGCATAGAATGTCGGCGTGCCGAAACATGATAAGGGATTGAGGAGTGGCCGCGTTTAGCGGTAAGTGCCTTGTCATAAGTCAAGATATGTCGTACGCGGTTATAAGTTTATACCGACACGTCGCTTGTAAGGGAAGAAATATTCCATTTTGCGTAAAGTTGTTTACGATCTTGCTGCATTTACGACTGAATTATCAACTTATAACTGGGAATTGTTGCGTGTAAGCCTTATGTTTTTGGATGCTGTGAATCTTTGTTATTTAATTTTTTAAGTTGCTATCGAAACAATTGAAACATGACCCACCATAAACTCATTTTGGCAAGCTGTTTTAATGCTAGTAGATCGAGATTCGCTTACTTGGTGACGAACTTGTTATCATTTTATTCGAAACTGACACATTTTACTGAGTACAGAATTCGTTCAGTATCTAAAATGTTCTATGCGATAGACCTTACAAGTTTGACAGTTTCAAACGAATTATTAGCAAAGTGGGTCATGATTCAGTTGGCTCGACAGTACATCGAAACTATAAGAGTTTTAAGAATACAATGGACTCGATTCGGGATGGAAGGATTCGCCTTACTTAAGTCTCTCTAATGTCAAATAAGTTGCTAACAAAAACTGACTTTGAAAGAGTAATTTTCACGTTCCATACAGTCTCTGACCTGTTAAACTACTTTTTGTTAGGTATGTGAATGTATAAAGATGATGTTGTCATTGAAATGTTGCCTGCTTGTATCTTAACTATTGGTGCAGACTTGATTTAATTTCTTAGAAACGATATCGGGATTTTCATTTCAAGTGCATGATACTAATATTGTCTTAAGTTTTCGCGATTCATACTATTAAATAAAACACTTTTTAACCGGATTTATCGCGTATATTTACATTTTAAATGTAAATATACTCGAAAATTTTGACTCGACAGTCGCTCGTGACAACGGGGTCTGCAAAGACACCGAAACGTCGAGTCAAAATTTAAAATGTAAATATACGCGATAAATCCGGTTAAAAAGTATTTTATTTAATTGCATGATACTAGTAGTCTATTGCGTAACTTGAGAGGGTAAAATATTAAAATCCTTGCTGCGATTTCTAATATAAGTAAATGATTTGGCATTAACCGAACATGAGCTATTATTTGCACTTTATTATGTTGTTTTAATACATTTCATGAGTTGTCAAAAATCTGACAGGTCAGGTATCAACATTACTCTTTGTAAATTTGATATAAGAGAGACTTCGAATCAGTATTATTATATATATATATATATTATATATTTATACATCATATAAAAAAAAAGAGATTGTAATGTCAAATGCGGCCCTATTTATAACCACCTATATTTACTGTGCTGTCCAAAAATTTAAGGTTTACTTTTATGTATATCTAAATTAAGTTCTGCTAATTTTTAATAGGATAACACCAATTCGATATTGGGTTCTTAAAATTTAAGGCTCTGTTATTTTAGAGATGGCACTTTGAATTCTCCACGTTTGACTTAGATGGTACATAAAATAATAGAATGCAATATCGAATTGAGTCTATTAGAGCATACTAATGTGTTTCTTTTAAACGCATGTTAGCATAAGTTAACGAATTAATACTCATTAAACCAGGAATTGCTTCCATGCTGGAATCCTAGAATGTTCCAGCTGCTTCTACCGTAAAAGTCTGTTAATGGACAGAGATTTTATGGGCATTTTTGTTAGCGATAGCGATTGTCACTGCAATAGTCACTTTCCATCATTATAATATATCCAAATTTATCAAACGTGACATCAGATGGTTTTATAGCCTCTGGTGTTCTGCCTACCCCATAAGAGATACAGGCGTGGATTTATGTTTGTTTCTTTGTAACATAAGAATATATTTTTCGCTTCGTGATGTTTTATTATTTTTCAAAAGAATTTAGATTTATTTATAAACAAAATCAACTTCAAATATATTTCCCTTGATCACGCAATCGGTTTGTCTCAGCAAACAGATTTCATTCCGCATCGGAATCCGATAAAAATCGAGTGTTTACATTCCATCATTTCCTTCCTTTTGACAGCAGTCGGTAAACGCCCTGCTTATTGGAAGGCCTATGTAAATTTGTGTTCGGTTCAAATTGTGTATCTCTGGATTTCATTGATAACTTTATTGCACGTGTCGGGTTGATATTGGGTGTTTTGATGTGATTGGTAGATTTCGGAAGTATCTGTTTTGGGTTTATCTAGATTGGAATCAAGATGTCTGATTTGCGGGATACTTTTTTTGCGCTCTAGCCACACTTCTGTCAAATTATAAATGTGGCCGTAAAACCAATCACAAATATAAATAAGGTCAAATTTTCCTCAAAGTGTTCAAAATTTTCTGATGTCACTAAACCAAAGTCACAGTTGTAGATAATTTTGCTAACGGAAGATCAATTGTATTGACGCTTAGTTTTAATATGTTGCGCCAAAAAAATAATCGTACGAACGTCTCTCTGTCGCTAGCCCAATCCCCCATCGTACCCCAAAGTCGTACTATAAGGCGGTACAAATGACGCCACACCTGAAGAAACTTAGTCACCTTAAAAGGCCAATGTAGTGACTTCCACTTGCATAAGAATATAAATATTCGGCTTCGTTAGCCAGGCGATCCCTAAACGAGTCCTACGTCCAGGGATCGCCTGGCTTACGACTACCTCTCAAAGGCTCCCGTTAAAGATCAAGGTGGTTCGTTCAGTAAAGTTTTATGATGATTTTCTTCCTGAACCCGTGTCCTGTGATCTTCGACCTTATCTTCACCTACTTTCAGGGAAGATACGGGTCTAAACCTAGTTTAATTACCATTAAAAAAGCTGTGGAAAATATTTGCGGACTTACAAACATTTGTTTTTGGAATCGGTACAGCACTATTCTTAGCTATTACCGTTAATTGTATGTTTTCAGTCTACTGTCACACAATTCAACTACATCGGCTCCTTTTGTCTCTTCGAAACCAGCCTTCCAAAGCACGAGTGCAAATAAATCCTTTTCGGACACGAATAAAAAACCACGTCGCGTAATCTCTTTTCCTTTACTCTTTCATGCAATTACGTACAATGGAAACCTATCTAACGTGTCACTGTGTCCATTGTTCCATGGAGGTTGTAACAGAGGCGGGACGGATCGGATGAAGTTGCCTCTGGATCGATAGTCCATCCGATCGTGTAGAGAATCATGATAGTATCAGATTTTACAAAGGATGTTGGGGTTACAGAGAGTGGGGAAGTGATGTTAAAAGCGTTAAAAAAAAGTTTTGGAGATTAAAGATTTGGAGTTATCTTGATCAGTTCTAGCACTAGACTGCGGTTCTTAAAGTAAAGAGCTCGATTTGTAGTCGAGTCACTTATTGAAATGAGTTTTAAACAGGATGAAACATAACTCGTATACAAAATTTTGCTTGGTGGTAGGATCCTGGCAGAGTCCGACTGGCTAGCGACCACTGTTCATATAAAATCTGCCGCCAAATATTACGCCTACGGGGGTGATGTGTTCCGAGAATAATTTATGAAGAGAAAGTTCTTTCGTAGCCACTTGTGCTGTCACCTTCGACCTCATCCTCACTTACTACCAGTTGACATTGAGGTAAAAAGTTTTAACTTGCTAACAGGACGTGATAACAGGGGAAAATATACAAACTTTTTTGATAACTATTTAATTTAAAATAAAATAGTTTATTTTGCCGCAAAGTCACCCTAAGTGCTACGTTGGACTGCCACATAGTATTTGTACTGAAACTAGTCATTCAATCTCAGGGTGATCATAAAGTTGGTGTTTTTGCTATTTAAAATGGCTTTCAATAAAGTCAGTTTTTTGTTTCTTGAGTTAATACTTTGCTTTAAAATGCTGCTATAGAAACAAAAACTCCTTTTACGACTTACATATGTTTCCTCCAGCATATTAGCTCAGGTCTGGGTGCACATTTGAATGCCCTTAAGTTCTGCTGCTTGGCTGCATGACTTTGGAGCTACAGAGTGTACTTGCCAGTATTTTTTCGTCTTCTGTAATTTTTTTTTATATAGCAATGAATAAGCATGTTTTTAATTCTCTTCTAATAGGAAAAACGCGTTCGTGCTCTGTGGTGTTGGCTATCGACATCGGTCCAGATTGTAATGAATCAATAAGTAGTGCAGGGTGCTCTCCGCTAATGGACTTTGTACATTCAGCGCCAGCTTAAAACTTGTATCTATAACGAAAAATGCACTCCTTTATTTTCCATATATAGATGGAAGACATGGACATATTTTCCATATGTCTTCCATGCTGGACTGGGAGCGAAAGAAAAACATAGAATGTACCAGCTGCATCTCTTCCCGGGCATACTGTAAAAGTCAGTTAAGGGACAGAGGTTTTAAAGGCGTTTTTGTGGCGATAGGCTGACCCACTGTCACTACAATAGTCTGTTTTACAGACGTTTTATTAGAGGTTTTTTGTGGGTGATAGGCTGACCCCCTGTCACTGCAATAGTCTCTCTACATCATTATAATGCCTGCAAATTTGTCAAATGTGACATCAGTTTTATAACCTCTGGTGTTCTGCCTACCCAAGGGATACAAGCGTGACGTTATGTATGTATGTATTTATTTTCTATATCTGTTGCCATTACTTTAAGGTCCTCCTAAACTCAGCAATAGCGTCAATTTTTTAAACAAAGGATGGCAGCTTTCGCACCAACTCTCCATTTTTTGGAAGTAGACGTATTGTCATCAAGTTGTTTAATTTGTTAACAGACCGTTCCATAATTTAAGGAAGGGCAAAAAGTAAGCCAGTTGATTTTACAACATACAAATATCTTCACGCTATAGTAGCGGCAATCGGTCTTTCTGAAAAATGCTTTCATATACACACATACATACATAACTTCACGCCTGTATCCCTTATGGGGAAGGCAAAACACCAGAGGCTACAAAACCATCTGATGTGGCGTTTGACAAATTTGGAGATATTAAATGATGGAGAGAGACTATTACAGTCAGCCTGAACCCACAAAAAACCTCAAATAAAACGTCTGTGCTTTTAGATATTTTATTCTTTTATAAATGTCCTTCATACGACCTCTCCATTTCCGTAAACTCACATATAAATCTAGTCATTTTAAGATTTCTGACTCTTCACTGCCTTTTGGCGCCGAATGTACATGGCTTAACTTAGATTGAGATGGTACTTAGTTCGGGTTGGGAATGTTGCTCGAACTGCAATGAGATAACGGATTTAGTCTAAGAATTGATAGGTTTAGGGCAATTGATGATACAGTAGCAATGGCTAAGAAGGAACGTGAATTGCTGACCTACGTTGTTGGACTATGAAGTTGAAAACGTAATGAAATGGTTGAACAATTTCATGAATTTCATGACGATAAGGTTAATTTTATCGTGTTCACGGATTTAGTTGAAAATAATGGCTCATGTTGTCCTGTCTGTTCATTTCAAGGGTGGGAAATGTTATGATTAGGAATGTATAGAGACTTTTTTCTATACTAACAGAAAACTACAGGTATACACTCAAAATAAAGACGACATTTTAATTTGATATGAACACTCATTGGTAGAATTTAAATACCTAATGATATGCAAGATATTCTGATTGATTTTGGTAGCTTAAGTTACATATTCATCAATTCCATTGATTAAAAAAGGTTAAATATAATAAAAGTTGACGACCGGCTGGTGTAGGGGAAACGTACATTGCCTTCTATGCCAGAGGTCCTGGGTTCGAATCCCGGCGGTGGCTTATATTTGTGTGATGAACACAGATATTAGTCGTCAAGTCATGGATGTTTATTTAAGTTTATCCTAATAAAAAATGTATGTGTATATATTTCTTAAGTATATCAGTTATCTAGTATCCATAACACAAGTTCTTTAAGAAACTTAATTTGGGCTATATAATGTTGTGTGAGTGTCAGAAAAAAAAAATGATAGCGTAATTGTTTTTTAGAGTTTACTTTCATATACCTTCGTACATAATATTATTAAATAAGTAAATTGTCTCTATCCTCATTATAATACCTTAAAGTTAAAAGTGACATCTGATGGTCTTATAACCACTGGTGTTCTGCCTACCCCAAAAGTGATACAGACGTGAAATTATGTATATCTGTAAATTATCTTACTAAAATTATAAATGTGAAAGTTTAGATGTATGGATGTTTGCTCCTCAATCACGGGAGAACGCCTTAACGGATCTGGATGAAATTTAGCATAGTGATAGTGTACATAGGCTACTTTTTATCCCGAAATTCCCGCGGGATTCGAAGTTGTGCGGGTAGAACCGCGCGCAACAGCAAGTATATTATAAATTATAAAATTAATCCCCTCACCCGAAGCCACATAAAAAGCAAGACCACGTGCAACTGTTATAACTTCGCCGTATGTGAAGTTTCAAGTTTGATTACTTGAAAACTTAATCCCCCCCCCCCTCAAACTGCAAGCAACTAGTGGTACAGAAACCTTATTCAGTTCACTCAGTAAGCAATCCGATTTTACAAAGAAGGGGTGTTTCTCAGGGTTGCGAGGAATTCTATTCTGATTTACACCTACTCGTGGTGGGGTTGTTTCGGTTGGAGGGTGTTGTTGAGGTCATTTTCGTCGAATTTGATGTGTAAAGAGTATTGCTTTTGAAATTGTGAAGATGATATCTAATGTCTATATTCAATCGGTCTTCAGGTCCTAGTTATTTTCTCTTACTGAACTCTGTGGCCTATTGTTCTGGAATGAGAGTTCCTATTCCGCTGAACTTGTTTGAGCTTACGTTGATACCACATTGTGGGAGTTAATTATATTTCTTGTTTTATGAATTACTGCAGAGATCTAAAAATCGATCGCCATTTTTATTCGTCGAAAAGAAACACAAACATTTTCTCTGCACTATAAATTTTACCTATACCTAGCTGTCCTTAGCAACTAGAGTAGATACTAAATATGATAACTTCGATTTTTTTATATATATCTGAAAAAATCGTGAAAACGTGAGGAAATAATTTGTTTTCCTTGTATTTTTTTTTAATCTACAATACCACCACTTTCGAAACCGCCAAGTTGGATCTTACTCGCGGTCCGCATCAGGAATAAACCCGTAAGCAGGTTTAAACTTGATTTAAATCGGGATTTAGTGATACAGTGTGATGTGCACAAGTTGGCTAGATTTTTCTCCTCTGACAATGTTGTACCTATCGATTTATTTATATCGACACCCCTATTCGGAACTACTGATATTGTTCGATTTGAATTTTAAACTCAGTGTTTTAAACTTTATAGTTTTGTTGAAGACATTGTTTATTTAAAATTTTTAGTTTCATTGGAGATTAAAATATACGAAGATTAATTTATGGTGAAAGTTATGCGCTTAAGTTGACTTAAGCGCTTTGACAGTTCCTTTTTGATCCGTTTCGCTAAGGTTTGGAATGAACTGCCTGCATGTAATTTTCCTGACCACTATTAGTCCTGGTAGGTTAAAAGAGTCGATTGAATAACTTCCTTATTGTTTGCTTTAACAACTTATTTTCAACTGACTTCCAAAAAAGGAGGAGGTTCTCAATTCGTCTGTATGTTTTTTTTTGTGTCTTTGTTACACGATATTTCAGACAATTATAAATCGATTTTGAAAATTCTTGTTTCAAATGATAGAGGATACTTTATAGTTGGTCCTATATAAATTTCATCGAAATCGGTTGATAACTTCATTGAAAATTTCAATTAAAAATATGTATGGTTTCGGATAATGTTTACGTGGATGACATTCTAACTCAGCCAGTTTTGATTTGAAGTCGGTTTTTTTAATGCTCTGCATGCTTTAATTATAAACATTATTGAATGTTAGTTTTCTTCTAAATAATAAATAGGTAAACAAATATCGCCGCTCCGTCCCCTTACCGTTAATGAGTTCTAGCGATAATTAATGAGAAGCATGATTTTCTTAAGCCCGTATAATTTAGACTCAATTTGTATGTAGGTACAGAAATATAAATAGGTCACCGCCTTAATGATAACATTTTGTATAAATAAGCAAAATATTATACTAAGTGAACTAAAATTTGATGAACACTGATTTGAACAGTGAAGGCGCTGTAAGTTATTCAAATTTAATAATAATAATAAAACTCTTTATTGTACTCCAACATGGTTACATAGTTTAAATGAAACAACAATTACAATTAACATACAAAGGGCGGCCTTATCGCCGAAGCGCGATTTCTGCCAGGCAACCCAGTAACCCATTTAAGGACTTTTCACTACCATATTCTGGGAATAATTAAATTTCTTATAAATAAAAAATACAAAAGCATTCCAATTCTTTGTTAGTCTTTTTAGAGAAGTTCTTTTTAGAGGTGATTTGTGATAGCTCCTGTAGATGACAGGACTATCTATAATATGTAATCCTTGTCTTGTTTCCTGAATCGAGTTATCATATCAATTAAATGTTAAAATGCTGAATGTATTGTCCCCAGTGGCGGAGGAGGTGCAGCCGGTACAGAGAAGCGCGCCGCTGCTTCAATCCCCGCAGTACACCGGTGGAAGACCACAACCTTACAGTGAGTTGATAAATTAGAAAACTAACCTAACTGACACACAATACATTTTGCCCCACAGAAAGCTTTTATAAAGGACGAGCGTTTGCCTGCGACTTCGTACACGAATAAACTCAAAAGTCCTATATTTTCCGTTCCCGTGAGAATTTCGGGAATTCCTTCCATTATACAAACAGACACTTATTAAGGTACTTTTATACCAAGTATCACATCCGTGCATCCAAGGAATAAGGCTTTTTCATACAAACTAAAACATCATATGTTTCCCGTTCCCGTGGGAATTTCGGGAATTCCTTTCATAAAACAACCAGTCACTTTTTGAAGAACCTTTATGCCAAGTATCGTATCCGTACACTCAAGGAATAAGATTTTTCATACAAACTAAAATGTCCAATAATTCCCGTACCCGTAGGAATTTCGGGAATTCCTTCCTTAGTGCACCCTTAAATCCCCTAAAGAATGTATGTTCCGAATTTCAGCTCTCTACGCCCAGTAGTTACGGCTGTACGTTGTCTGTCAGTCACTCAGTCAGTAACGGAAAAGTTTTATATATATTGATTGATGATTACTGGTAATTAGACCGGAACCTTGCAACGTGACGAGCGCAGTCATTTGCAATTATTGTTTCATCCCACAGACTAATAAGGAGAACAAGTTCAGACGGACAACTCCCTTGTCATAGATGTCGGTCTATACGAGGCTCACATATTGATTTTGACAGCTTGTTTTTTTTTTAAATGTTATTCTTCACAATGAGGTGTCGAAGTGTTTTTTCTACGGACATGGCAAAGAACTTTCTTAGTATGTTATGCCTATAGGTAGTTCCTTTGCCAAATAATAAAATTTACAAATAAATAAATATGGGTCTGGATGTTTTTCTATATAAAAAATAAAAAATATCTATGTGTTTATATATTTCTTAAGTTTATTAATCCGTTATCTAGTATCCATAGCACAAGTTCTTAATGAGACTTAATTTAGGCTAGACAATGTGGTGTGATTAAATATTTTTTACTGACAATCCAATTACAAATCCAATATAGGTATATAATTTCAGTCCTCGCTGTCAGTATATTTCAGGTATTGTTGAGTTATAGTTAGGTACTTCCTTTGGTATATTTTCTTGGAAATTCACATAAGGGTAACACAATTTTCACAACTTATACAATATTTTTATAATTTATTTATAATTAAATTCATTTACACATCAATTCACAAAGATTGTTATTGTGTCAATCTCTACAAAGATTGTTCAATTCGAATTGAAACTTTCAATTCAATCAAACTATTCAACCAATTCAAGCAGTCAAGTGTCAATATCATTATGTGAGCCCATGGACAATATCCATAGACTGATGCTAATATACACTATGGAGATTACCAGCCGTGTTTCATCCGAAAGAGAACCATTTACAAATATTTGGGGATTTTCTTGCGTTTACAACTTCACGCCTGTATCCTAGCCCATAGGTAAAACAACAGAGGCTATAAAACCATCTGATGTTACGTTTGACAAATTTTGAGGCATTACAATGATGTAGAGAGACTATCGCAGTGATAGAGGGTCAGCCTATCGCCCACAAAAAAAACCTCCCCTGTAGATATACTTGGGATGAGGGGCAGCTGGTTCATTCTATGTTTTTCCTTTGCTCGCAGTCCAGCATGGAAGAAGGATTTTCTTTTCTTTTGAAAATCCAGTTTTACTCCTTTAAATATCGATTGTAAAAAAAAACTTATGTTCTGATTTCAATTCCCTTCTCAGTTTTGGATAGGTAGGTGTTTTTATAATTACTAAACAACAATAAACACTGAAAAAAACACTGTTGTCTTTACATTATGTTCGTCTTGCATAGAAAACATGAGCGTAAAATAGACCTTTTCTGTCAAACACTTCCTTGCTAAAAAAAAACATAGTTCAATGATTTTATATTGAGATTTTTAATTTCTATTTTTAATTTACATATTGATATGACTGATAAATATACTTTGATTTTACCCCTCCGGGGTATGTTGGGCCAAAGGACAGAATGTCCAAGGGGTCAAAATGCCAAGGAAATAATGTCCTTTTGTTAAAATGCCCAGTAATCTTAACATCCAGGTGACTTAAAACCAAATTGTTAAAAAGACAAACTGATATTAAGTCCATTTGTCAAAATATCCTATTGTTAAAATGCCCAGTTGTCATAACATCCATGTGTCAAAACAACAAATTGTTAAAATGTCAATTTGTCATTATGTCCAGTTATCAAAA
This sequence comes from Stenoptilia bipunctidactyla, assembly GCA_944452665.1. Classification (NCBI taxonomy): domain Eukaryota; kingdom Metazoa; phylum Arthropoda; class Insecta; order Lepidoptera; family Pterophoridae; genus Stenoptilia; species Stenoptilia bipunctidactyla. The sequence continues at coordinate 19,211,583 of OX101745.1, forward strand.
CACCCAATAGATAATATGCGCAGCTGTCATAATGTTGAATATCAAAACACCCAATAGCCGAAACGTCTAGTTGTTATAATGTCCAGTTACTGGAACCACAAATTAATTGTTAATTACCCTCCATCTATGCAATTTCTTAGAGCCTTATCACATTTGCGATGTGCGAGCGAATTTCTCATACAAAACTCGTACGCGGCGAACTCGTTGCGTCTTCGCCTTTATACAAAATTTGCTCACAAATCGCAAGTGTGATGAGGGTGTATTTTTTTAGCGAATTTTAAATGAAGACGAATACCTACGCAGCGAGTTCGCCGCGTAAGAGTTTCGAGTTATGTATGAAAAACTCGCTCTCAAATCGTAAATTTGATAAAGCCCTTAAAGTTAGGTTTTAATTCGACGCGTCATCATGGTTTTATAATTTATAATATTTATTTAACCTTCAGTTACACATTATATAACACAAAGTACAAATGGCGGACTTAATACCGTAGGCATTCTCTGTCAGTCAACCGTTTGGCCAAGTAGATAGAACCACTAGGCCATAGAGAGTATTTGTGTGCTTTTGCGTGTGCGTGTGTGTGTGCGTGCGTGCGTGCGTGCGAATATAAATATCTTTGCGAATCGTCGTCGTAACAAATAAGACATCAATTAAAGCTTAAAATTTATTTCTTTCCAACAAAAATCAACAGAAAATATAACTTAAACAATTGTCGCTTTCACATATTCCCTAATTTTAAATCATCGATAGGAACAGGATGTTATCTACTTAAACTTACAATTGCTGGCACATACTTATTATTTACACTGTTTCTGTAATTTTATGCAGCCTTGAAGAAACTGCAGTGGCGTAATATTTTTCTCAATTACGTCGTGTAATTTTTCAGTATACTTTTTATTGAATAAAATCACACTCCTTTTTCTCTTATTACGGTCAAATAAACTTCTCTTTATTACGTAATCTTTGTGTTTTGCCTCTTTGCGTAATAAATCTATAAATTTGAATAAATTTCGCTTCGTGCCGTGCATCCTCTTCTTGATACGACTGTGCCAAGCCTCGACAGAGTTGTTCGTTCTGTGTCTATCACTAGAACAACTTATATCAGCCTGTAATGATTTTGACAGCCATTCTTTGACAAAATAATGTTCAAAATTTTCGATTTCTGAACATTTTTCAGAATTGGAATTCACGATATCATTCCAACCAGCAGAAATCAAATCTTTTGGCAAAAGTGGCAAATTGGAAGTTAAGCGAGCTAATTTCCTTCCCTCCATTTTATCACAAAGATTGAGCTGCTTTGCTTTTCTCCATATAGCTCTTTGGAAATGAAAAAAACAACCTGTTATTTCACATTCTGGGAAGACCATTCTCATAGCGTTAATCTGTGCCTTCTCGTAATCGCACTTGAATTTATATATTACTATGTTAAATTTATCTCTTAGTGTAGAGAAGACACGTAAATATGTTTCAGTGCTTTTGTCCGGGAGAAGAGCGTGTACCACTGGTACTACGCAAGTATGTTCATTGGTGCTCTCTATATCCATGTGAATACTGTACAGTTGATAGAAGGGAGAAGGCACAACGTCAAAAGTACCATCACCAAAGAAGGTTGTTTTGCTTGAAACGAGGGCATTTTTCATAGTCTTCAAAGAAAGTTCGGTACTAAAAATGAGTAACTTATTTGTGTCTCCATCTTCACTAATCAAAAATTTATCTTTCAGAATATCTGGTATTTCTACATCTGACAGGTTGTTGAATTTTGTCGATGTAACATTAAGTACATTATTGCGAGCCCTATACATTGACCGCTTTAGTGAGTCAAACGTAGGCACGTGTGTTGTGTTGGAATCGGAATCACTGTCGTCATCCGCCTCATGTAATGCACTAAAACACTCCTCATATATCTTACGCACAGGAGAGTAGCGAGTGCATACATTACTTTTAAAATCTTGTTTCGCTTGGTGTATTGCGTTTTTAGACGTACTCGCCTCGCAAAGATGCGTACTCTCTCTTATAACCCTCGTCCCTTCACTATTTATCGTGATTGACGCCGCACATTCGTCTCGGTTCACGCATCTCCACAGAGTGGTGCCGTTAATGTTTGAACCATTTCTATTATACCTGTGCAATCCAACTAGCACTGTGTCTTTTCCTTTTTGATTTTTACTAAACGTTATTTCCTCCATATTACGCCGCGGATATTAAACCCAAACGAGATCGACTGGATGACAGGAAATGTGGTGACATTTCAACTTCATTTATTTTATTATTAATCATTAATAGCCTCTTCAGCCAGTATCTATCGGAATTGATTAAAACCTTCCTGTTGTATGTAGTTGTGTACAGTTTGCAGAAAAATGCATAAGCATATATATTAATATTTCATACTAGCAGCCCGTCCCGGCTTCGCACGGGAATTGAAAGAAAACGGTAATATTAACAAAAATTACAAATTTTAGCACACTGATACACCAATCTGGATACACCAAAAATGAGGAATCAATGCGGGGTCTCCATACAACGACTCGCTTTATTTACTACACCAGTAGGGTTCCGAAGCCGTTAGGTACTATACTACTAAGAAATGCACTACTGATGAAAATTGTGACTTAGAGACTTGTACACATTCACTATAATGGTCTTTATATCATCTGGACATTATGACTCCTTGGGCATTTTGACATTTTTGCATTTTTTTTTTTTTTTATAAGTGACTAAACCCGCGTTTGACCTCAATCTCACCTGATGGTAAGTGATGATGAGGTCGAAGATGAAAGCACACGGGTTTAGGAAGGCATATTAACAAATGGTCTTCATATCATCTGGACATTATGACTCCTTGAATATTCTGACTCTTGTACGTATTGACCAAAAGTCTTTATATCATATGGACATTATGAGTCCTTGGACCATCTGACCCTTGGACATATTGCCTTATAGACTTTTTGACGTATGGACATTATGGCTCCTTGGACATTATGGCCCTTGGACGTATTGAGCTATAGAGTTTTTAACGTCTGGTCATTATGACCCCTTGGACACTCTGCCCTTCGGCCCAACATACCCCGGAGGGGATTTTACAATTTATATTTGTAATGTAGATTGTATTTTTTTATTGTAAAATAACTAAGTTAGCCAATTCACCCAAAGACTGTTGTAGCATATTTGTTTTTTAGTTATCTAGTGTATGCTGTGCTCTTTTGTAAGTAATGGGGGCATTTAGATTAAGTTAAATAGCTTTCTTTGTAAGTGTAACATTGTTCCTATTGTTAAAGAGCCAATTATAAATAAATAAATAAATTTTAATGTACTTCCAGACAGAAACTACAGGAAAATTCGTTAAATATAAACGTTTACAAAACCAGCTTATTTCTCTTAAAAGTGCTGATGAATTTAGTGCCCTTTTTGCCTGGTTTACTTTCGGATCACACAATTTTATACGATTCCCCTACGAAATCTTATGGTGTTATCTTAATGTTACATTACAAGTTGCATTACTAGCAATCTGTACGCACCATTAGGCGGTTCCGGTCTAATTACCAATAACCCTGTATAAGCTTGTGTAATGGACACCACACAGCGTCACTAGGATGTTTATCCAGTATATCCAGACTTGAGCCAGTATAGGAAAGTTCGTTTCCTAAACTCGGCTGGGACTTGAACCTGGGAACTAACATGCCGTAGCACAACACTTAACCGATGGACCACCTCCATCGGTTAAGTGTTGTGCAGAGAGTTATTTTAATACAAGCTGTTTTTTTGGGTTTTCTTTCGTAAATTAAATAAGTTTTCGGAGGATGTGAGGGGCAACTTATTGTTAATGTAAGTAAGCAAAATATTGTTTAGGACAAAACTGACGAAAAAATTGTCTGCAACAAAAAAAAATATACCAAAACAGTATACCTGTTTTTACCCCATTGAACAAAATTATAATGATGACATGAAAATTATATAGCTTTTATATTAAACTAGCTGCTGCCCGCGACGTCGTCTGCGTGAACGCTATGCAGCACCAAACGCACCTACGATTATAACACTGCTAGCATGATAATATGTAGCCTATATGTTGACCCGACTTCTTAACTATCTTCATGCCAAATTTCCAAGTAAATCCATGCAGTACTTTTTGAGTTTATCCCGGAAAGACAAACAGACAAACAGACAAAAATTCTAAAAACTATATTTTTTGTTTCTGTTTCAATTGTAGATTATACCCCAAGTATTCTTTTAAAAAAATATTCAATGTACAGTTTTGACTTTCCTACCATTTTATTATATGTATAGATAAATGGCCTTCACTCATAATTGCTGCAAGGCCAAAGGGTTGTTGATAGCAAGAGCAAATGGCAACGCTACACCAAGTAACAACAGCACTTTCTCCTATTGGTAATAACATTCTAAAGTTAAGCAAAACTATCCTAAAAATGGCATATTAACTTGTTTTAATATATCTACCTATTATATGTATTAATGGCATCTTTCTTAATTGATATTTACATGGCATATTTACTTCAAAATGATCAAAGCTACTGTATACACAATTAGCTGTCTTGTGTTTGTTTTTTTTTTCATGTCACGGTCAATTTGTACTGTACCTTTTTGTATTAATTTGATAATTCTGACTGAAAAAAAGCGCCAATAGTTTTTTTCCGCTGGCTTTAGACAACTATCAACAACTAGTTAAAGCCGAAGTATGTAATGACTGACTTCATCAAGTGTTATGTGAAATTCCTTAGATAAATAAAACTTTTGGAATTTTTAATGTTGTATAATCAACGATCACAGAACTATATCGATTCGTACGCTATCGAACGTTCGTATAATCTGAAATCCATCGCCATTTGTAATCAACAATGTAATTTATCAGACAACCGGCTGGTGTACCGGTAACATACATTGCCTTCTATGCCAGAGGTCCTCGGTTCGATGAACACAGATATTGGTCGTCAAGTCATGGATGTTTTATGTTTATTTAAGTTTATTCTAATAAAAAATATGCATTTATTCAATTTGTATGTTTATTTATTTCTTAAGTACATCAGTTATCAGTTATCCATAACACAAGTTCTTTAAGAAACTTAATTTCCCTCCGGGGTATGTTGGGCCAAAGGACAGAATGTCCAAGGGGTCAAAATGCCAAGGAAATAATGTCCTTTTGTTAAAATGCCCAGTAATCTTAACATCCAGGTGACTTAAAACCAAATTGTTAAAAAGACAAACTGATATTAAGTCCATTTGTCAAAATATCCTATTGTTAAAATGCCCAGTTGTCATAACATCCATGTGTCAAAACAACAAATTGTTAAAATGTCAATTTGTCATTATGTCCAGTTATCAAAACACCCAATAGATAATATGCGCAGCTGTCATAATGTTGAATATCAAAACACCCAATAGCCGAAACGTCTAGTTGTTATAATGTCCAGTTACTGGAACCACAAATTAATTGTTAATTACCCTCCATCTATGCAATTTCTTAGAGCCTTATCACATTTGCGATGTGCGAGCGAATTTCTCATACAAAACTCGTACGCGGCGAACTCGTTGCGTCTTCGCCTTTATACAAAATTTGCTCACAAATCGCAAGTGTGATGAGGGTGTATTTTTTTAGCGAATTTTAAATGAAGACGAATACCTACGCAGCGAGTTCGCCGCGTAAGAGTTTCGAGTTATGTATGAAAAACTCGCTCTCAAATCGTAAATTTGATAAAGCCCTTAAAGTTAGGTTTTAATTCGACGCGTCATCATGGTTTTATAATTTATAATATTTATTTAACCTTCAGTTACACATTATATAACACAAAGTACAAATGGCGGACTTAATACCGTAGGCATTCTCTGTCAGTCAACCGTTTGGCCAAGTAGATAGAACCACTAGGCCATAGAGAGTATTTGTGTGCTTTTGCGTGTGCGTGTGTGTGTGCGTGCGTGCGTGCGTGCGAATATAAATATCTTTGCGAATCGTCGTCGTAACAAATAAGACATCAATTAAAGCTTAAAATTTATTTCTTTCCAACAAAAATCAACAGAAAATATAACTTAAACAATTGTCGCTTTCACATATTCCCTAATTTTAAATCATCGATAGGAACAGGATGTTATCTACTTAAACTTACAATTGCTGGCACATACTTATTATTTACACTGTTTCTGTAATTTTATGCAGCCTTGAAGAAACTGCAGTGGCGTAATATTTTTCTCAATCACGTCGTGTAATTTTTCAGTATACTTTTTATTGAATAAAATCACACTCCTTTTTCTCTTATTACGGTCAAATAAACTTCTCTTTATTACGTAATCTTTGTGTTTTGCCTCTTTGCGTAATAAATCTATAAATTTGAATAAATTTCGCTTCGTGCCGTGCATCCTCTTCTTGATACGACTGTGCCAAGCCTCGACAGAGTTGTTCGTTCTGTGTCTATCACTAGAACAACTTATATCAGCCTGTAATGATTTTGACAGCCATTCTTTGACAAAATAATGTTCAAAATTTTCGATTTCTGAACATTTTTCAGAATTGGAATTCACGATATCATTCCAACCAGCAGAAATCAAATCTTTTGGCAAAAGTGGCAAATTGGAAGTTAAGCGAGCTAATTTCCTTCCCTCCATTTTATCACAAAGATTGAGCTGCTTTGCTTTTCTCCATATAGCTCTTTGGAAATGAAAAAAACAACCTGTTATTTCACATTCTGGGAAGACCATTCTCATAGCGTTAATCTGTGCCTTCTCGTAATCGCACTTGAATTTATATATTACTATGTTAAATTTATCTCTTAGTGTAGAGAAGACACGTAAATATGTTTCAGTGCTTTTGTCCGGGAGAAGAGCGTGTACCACTGGTACTACGCAAGTATGTTCATTGGTGCTCTCTATATCCATGTGAATACTGTACAGTTGATAGAAGGGAGAAGGCACAACGTCAAAAGTACCATCACCAAAGAAGGTTGTTTTGCTTGAAACGAGGGCATTTTTCATAGTCTTCAAAGAAAGTTCGGTACTAAAAATGAGTAACTTATTTGTGTCTCCATCTTCACTAATCAAAAATTTATCTTTCAGAATATCTGGTATTTCTACATCTGACAGGTTGTTGAATTTTGTCGATGTAACATTAAGTACATTATTGCGAGCCCTATACATTGACCGCTTTAGTGAGTCAAACGTAGGCACGTGTGTTGTGTTGGAATCGGAATCACTGTCGTCATCCGCCTCATGTAATGCACTAAAACACTCCTCATATATCTTACGCACAGGAGAGTAGCGAGTGCATACATTACTTTTAAAATCTTGTTTCGCTTGGTGTATTGCGTTTTTAGACGTACTCGCCTCGCAAAGATGCGTACTCTCTCTTATAACCCTCGTCCCTTCACTATTTATCGTGATTGACGCCGCACATTCGTCTCGGTTCACGCATCTCCACAGAGTGGTGCCGTTAATGTTTGAACCATTTCTATTATACCTGTGCAATCCAACTAGCACTGTGTCTTTTCCTTTTTGATTTTTACTAAACGTTATTTCCTCCATATTACGCCGCGGATATTAAACCCAAACGAGATCGACTGGATGACAGGAAATGTGGTGACATTTCAACTTCATTTATTTTATTATTAATCATTAATAGCCTCTTCAGCCAGTATCTATCGGAATTGATTAAAACCTTCCTGTTGTATGTAGTTGTGTACAGTTTGCAGAAAAATGCATAAGCATATATATTAATATTTCATACTAGCAGCCCGTCCCGGCTTCGCACGGGAATTGAAAGAAAACGGTAATATTAACAAAAATTACAAATTTTAGCACACTGATACACCAATCTGGATACACCAAAAATGAGGAATCAATGCGGGGTCTCCATACAACGACTCGCTTTATTTACTACACCAGTAGGGTTCCGAAGCCGTTAGGTACTATACTACTAAGAAATGCACTACTGATGAAAATTGTGACTTAGAGACTTGTACACTTGTGTGACTTGGGAGGGTAGTTCTGATTTCAAACTAATCACACGCTATTTCGTTGCTCTTCGCTTTTAAATTCATTTAAATTGAAATTAAGGTGCATTTCTTCGTAAAAGTGTGTTCACGGAGTGTGTATGGTTCGTGTTTACGAAGTGGAAACCTGAGTGATATTGTGTATCAGTGTTAAAAGTTAACAGACCAATCACCTGTCAATAACTGATTATTACATCTACGTCACATCTTTTAATACGCTACGCTTATTTCGCATCTCACTGACAAGTCGCCGCAGTCTTGTGGTTTATATCGAGCACGTCAATCAGGAGACTCAAGTTCAAACCCCACCGTGGAGAAGATTTTTTTATTTTTTATTTAAGTATTTTTACGCTTTTGTATTTACATTAAAACTTGTATAAAACCATATTTATACTCCAAATGGCTCCGAATAGCAAATGTGGAGCTTGTGGGAAATTTGTTTCTACGTCGGCGGCGGCAGGTGTCGCTACATGTACGAAATGTGCAAATTCATACCATCGTAGTTGTGTAAACTTGCAGGCCACAACTAATATTAATAAAGATTGGCTATGTCCGGTTTGTAAGTTGAAAATCCCGCGCCCTTCTAATAATTCTGAGACTCCTATCAAGGCCTTATCTGCTGAAATTATGTCGAGTATGTCGACATCTTGCGTAGTATCCGATGAAAATAAAGAAGCGCTAGAGGTGATAATGTCCAATTTCAAAATATTTAATACTGAATTAGAGCAAACAATACAAGATCTTCGAGGTTTTAGAGACGAACTATTAAGTTTAAAAAAGAGTCTACACGAATGCCAAGATAAGATTGTTGTAATTGAAACTAGATTAACAAAACTGGAATCAGATGGACATAACTGTGAGAACAAAAATGATATAAATATGCTACAAAACAGTATAGAGAACCTGAAGTGTGAGTTAAATAATCGGGAACAGGACAACCTAGTTAACGATATTGAAATTTCAGGTATCCCTGAACGATCAGGTGAAAATTCGTATCACACTGTTTGTACGCTTGCGAATAAGCTTGGCATTACCTTGGATCCTATAGACGTGGTCAGCGTTCAACGGAATGGAAGTATTCGTCGTAATCAAAACTCAGATAACCTAAGGCCTCGGAATATAATCGTTAGATTATCACGACGGTTAAAGAAAGAAGAATTTCTGAAGAATGCCCGAGTTCGGAGGAACATCACAAGTACTGATATAGAAGTTCCCGGAGATTCACATAAAGTGTATATAAATGAAAGATTAACTTCAAATAATAGAAGGATTTTTCAAAAAACAAGGGAAAAGGCACGTCAAGCTAAGTGGAAATTTGTTTGGACTCGCGATGGCACCACTTTCGCTCGTAAAGAAGAGAACCAGCCTGTATTTCGCGTAAAAAGGGAAGAAGATTTAGATGGCCTTTTTTGAAAGTTCTCTTGTTAGCAAATCCATTTTGTAATTGTATATTGTTATTTACGTATATTTTATTCCATACCGCACAGTCTGTGATTGTTTATTTGTACGTAAGTTCAAAAAATATTATGTCTTTTTGTCTAATCTACAGTAATGATCCACTTTACAAATTATCAGTTCAAATTTATTTGTATTCTAAATTGATTTACACAATTTTATATATATTATTTTTTTCTTCAATATTTTTACCCATATTATTTATTTATATGTACTTTTTATCCCTTATCAAATTACACAATATAACATTTTATTCTATTCATAATTGCCCTTTTAGCTACTTCTTATTAGTTTTTGGTCTTGGTCTCAGTTTAAAATATGTTGCGTGTCTAGTGTATTTTATGGTCAATAATGGTTAAAAATGAAAACGTCAAAGTTGGTTTTTTGAACCCTGGCTCCCTCGGAAACAATCACGAAGAGTTTTTAGTCGCATTAGAACGCCATGATGTTGATATAATGGCAATCGGCGAGACATGGCTCAGACCCGGGGAAGAGGCGCGCGCTCCTATGCCTTTTGAATACCGCTTACGACATGTTCCACGCCCATCTGATGTCCTGAACGGCCGTGGAGGAGGCGTCGGATTTTATTTGAGGAAAAACCTGAGTTTCCAAATTATAAACAATGTAAATACCTCCATCGAGCAAATGTGGATATTAGTAAAATTTAAATGCATCTACATTGCAATAGGAACTGCCTACCGTCCACCTTGGTTCGACGTGGATAAGTTTCTGGATACTCTCACTGATACTATAGTAAGTTTACCCTCGGACAAAATTTTGTTACTTGGTGACTTTAATATCGACTGTCTCCATAAAGATAATGCTAAATTTGCTAAGTTCAATATATTTTTGAATACTAATGGGATTGAACAACACATAACTTCTCCTACACACTTTACCGAAACTAGTGAATCACTTATAGATGTTGTTTGTTCAAACTTTAATTTAACTAACGTTAATGTTGATTACATTCCGGACTTAAGTAAACATGCATTTATAACCTGTGATATAAAAATTAAAAAGGAAAGGGTGAAACCACAGTTATTTTCTTATAGATGTTTGAGTACGATTGACATAAAAGAGTTTATCTCAACGATTGACCGAGTAAATTGGACTGACATTACCTTCGACAGAGATGTTAATCGAACAGTAGTTGAATTTAACAGAATCATACTATCAGTTTTTAATATTCATGCACCTATTTTAAAAAAGAAATTAAAACACAAAACCAAGCCATGGATTACCTATAACATAAGATTTATGATCAGTTTACGCGATAAGGCTTTTAAACGATTTCGCAAATCAAAATCTCAGTCGCATAAAACTTATTACAAAGAACTTAAATCGTTAGTCAATAGATCAATTCATTTTGAAAAAAAGGCATTTTTTAAATTTAATATAAATAATAACATCAAAAACCCTAAGCTACTTTGGAGGAATCTAAAAAATACAGTTTTACCCACAAAATCTGAAATTAGTCTTCCATCACATTTTAATAACCCTAACGACATTAACAGCCATTTCTTAAATGTGCCAGGAAATTTAATTACTAATATTTCAACTTTGACATTTTATGAACATCATAGGTTTAATAATGCTACTTTTTCGCTTAATACTGTATCTTCTTTTTATATAGGTAAAATATTAAGTTCCATAAACTCAAATGCAGAAGGATGTGACCAATTAACCCTCGAGATGTTACATTTAACTCTTCCACACACATTAGAAATTATTTCGACAATAATTAATGCATCCATATCAACCAGCACTTTTCCCGATGCATGGAAAACTGGCATCATACGTCCTCTTCCTAAGAAATCTGATGCGTGTACAGTTACTGATCTGCGACCGATTAGTATCCTGCCATGCTTATCGAAGGCTACTGAAAAAGTAGTTAGCACCCAATTGCAGCAATTCATGTCCAAAAATAATTTACTTCCTGAGATGCAATCTGGATTTCGAAAGGGACACAGTACTTCTACAGCGCTACTAGATGTAACTGATAACATCCTGGTTGCTCAGGATGCCGGCATGTGTACTATTCTTGTCCTGTTAGATTATACCCGCGCATTCGATGCTATAAATATAGACTTGTTACTGTCTAAAATGAAATATTATGGTTTTGATGCTCCTACAATCCAATGGTTTAACAGTTACCTTAGCAATCGCAAACAATTTGTCAAATACACACTTGATGACGGCCGAACATACACTTCCGAGGTTGTTGAGGTTGGTAGGGGTGTTCCACAAGGTTCTATTCTGGGTCCACTACTTTTTGTGTTATATTGTGCGGACGTCATCAAATGTTTCGAACACTGTAATTTTCATATATACGCTGATGACATACAAGTTTATATTTCTTTCAGGTCAGAGGATTACATGAACGCAGTCCATAAACTTAATTGCGACCTTAAGCGTGTCGAAACTTGGTCTTGTGAACATTCTCTGATTCTAAACCCACTAAAAACTAAATATCTTTTGTTAGGATCCAAAAACCATATGGAAAAATGCGTTGGTAACCATCCCGTTATGTTAAAGAATGAGCCGATTGAGAGAGTGTGGGAAGCCCGTAACTTAGGATTAGTAATGGATTCTGAACTTCGTTACGAGAAGCACGTCAATGAAGCCGTCAGGAACTGTTATTACCGCCTTAAAACCTTATATAGAATTCGTCCTTATATCGGTGAAGAGTTACGGGTTCAACTGGTAGAATCACTCATTCTTTCCAAGTTAAGTTATGCAGACACAGTGTATGGACCTCGGCTTCTTTCTAAAACTGAACGATTAACACAGAAAGTACAAAATTCATGCGCACGTTTTTGTTTTGGCATACCATTTAGGGCTCATGCAACTCCTATACAGAATGACCATGATATGTTACGAATGAAGTCCAGACGTAAAATTCACTTAGCCACTATTCTCTTTGGTGTTCTACAGTCTGAAAATCCACCATATTTGTTCAATAAATTATCTTTTTCACGCTCTAACCGCATAGTTGACAAGAAAATGACTTTAAGTACACAATCACATCGTACGATGGCGTTCAAGGGCAGTTTCCGATACGCTGCAACAAAGTGTTGGAACAACATCCCGCCTCCAATAAAACATTCTAAGACATTAGCTAGTTTTAAAATAAATCTAAAAAAATTCTTTCTTAAAAAACAAGTCCAATATGAAAACTTTGTTTGCAGCGAGTCGTTTATCTAATATATTTAATACTCATTTATTTATTTAATTTATTTTTATATCTATTGATTTTATATATCGTATTTTATATTCTTTATACATACACACACACAAATTTGTAATGGATTATTATGCCATCAATTTAGCTCCAGTTATAATTATTATGACATTAAGGTTTGTTCTTGTTTATTCCTGCATGCCTTGTGTACATATTTTTATTTTGTTTGTTTTATTGTGTTATTTTAATAAGCCTTACTTTTGTTACTCTATACCCTCCATTATAAGGTTCAACTGAAAACCAGCGCCTTGAGGTGACTCTCTTGGCATATGCTGAGTTGGACCTGTTCACACCTAATTATTTGTATAAACTTACTTTAATTTTTATTATATTTGTACATTGTGTGTGAATAAATATTTTTCATTTCATTTCATTTCATTACACATTCACTATAATGGTCTTTATATCATCTGGACATTATGACTCCTTGGGCATTTTGACATTTTTGCATTTTTTTTTTTTTTTATAAGTGACTAAACCCGCGTTTGACCTCAATCTCACCTGATGGTAAGTGATGATGAGGTCGAAGATGAAAGCACACGGGTTTAGGAAGGCATATTAACAAATGGTCTTCATATCATCTGGACATTATGACTCCTTGAATATTCTGACTCTTGTACGTATTGACCAAAAGTCTTTATATCATATGGACATTATGAGTCCTTGGACCATCTGACCCTTGGACATATTGCCTTATAGACTTTTTGACGTATGGACATTATGGCTCCTTGGACATTATGGCCCTTGGACGTATTGAGCTATAGAGTTTTTAACGTCTGGTCATTATGACCCCTTGGACACTCTGCCCTTTGGCCCAACATACCCCGGAGGGCTTAATTTGGGCTAGATAATGTTGTGTGTAGTGATGGGTCGGGGGCATAAACAAATACGGACACAATGGGCATAAACTAGGCATATTGGGCATAAATGAGTTTACGTCCAAATAAATGCCCGATCACTAGGCATAAAAACAAACAACTTAATTTTGTAAAAAATTAAGCAGGAACTTGAATAAAAATGAAACTTTAAGTATTTCGTAAATCAAAACTTTTAATCAAATAATCAGTCATTAAATAATCACAGTGTTACTCCCCTCCCGCTTCAACAGTAAACTCCATAGTCCATTGAAATGTTACATTTTTTAGGCCTAACCTTGCGTTTTTCAGAGGACGCAATTTTATTTTTTTGATGTGTAGGGGGGGTCAGTGTAAAGCTAAAACCAAGTGTGTGGGGTCGCCACCCTTGTCCTACGGCCGCCATCTTGAAAATAGGGGTTGAAATGGTTTTTACGATATATCTCTTAAGCTATTTATCTGATAAAAAAAAATTATTAACATATTTTGTTGCAAATTAAATCCTCTACAACTTTGGTTAAGTAACTTTTTGTCGTAGAACTATAAATAAAAAAGTTATGAGCGAAAATGTTTAGAAATTCGAGAAAATAATTTATATTTTTTGATATAACTTTTTTTTATCATTTTACGAAAAAATTATATCAGACCATTTTTGTGAATCGTTTTTTGAGAAACAACTTTTATAAGCAACATTTTTTCATTAATTAAATAAAACACTTTTTAACCGGATTTATCGCGTATATTTACATTTTAAATTTTGACTCGACGTTTCGACATTCAGTCGCTCGTGACCACGGGGTCTGAAAAGACACCGAAACGTCGAGTCAAAATTTAAAATGTAAATATATTCAATTCAATTCAATTCAATTCTTTATTGCATTCCACAATGGTTAATTCAGGTAACAATTTAAGGTAGTAGTACATACATCATGGACCCTGTTGGGCACAACAACTTGAAAGAGGATAGAGGGGCTGATTTTACATTTACATTTTGATATCAAGTTTCATTTTCTATTATGTAAATACTATTCTTAATGTTATATTTGAGGAATTACAAAATTATTATTATCATGTATATTATTATTAAGTAACATAGGTATATTCAATATTACTGATATTATAAGATACAATACAATTTTATCACTATTAATTTATTTTTATTCATCTGTAAAATATTCATGGATGGAGTAGAAGCTTTTTTTAAGAAGATATGATTTTACTTGTTTTATAAATTGTTTATTTTCTGAAATCTTTCTCATATCATCAGGGAGTTTGTTATATATTTTTATGGACATTACATAAGGGCTCTTTGCATGTAACTCAAGACGCGACCTGGGTAACATTAATTTGTTGTGCTGTCGTAAGGTGCGCTTTGTGTACAATTCAGGATATTTCCGAACAAATTTACAATTTTCCAAAATGTAAAGACATGGCAGTGTTAGTATATTATGTTTACGGAAGTGTGGTTTACAACTAGTAGTTTGTTCAATGTTTACTAATATTCTAAGAAGTCTTTTTTGAGCTATAAAAATGGCAGGTGCCTCTGTACTATGTCCCCAAAGCATGACACCATAGCTTAACCAAGCATTGGCGTAGGCATAGTATACTATAAGGGCGGTTTGTAGGTTTGTTGCCATTTTGATTTCGCGGAGCGCGTATGAAAAGGCAATACGCGATAAATCCGGTTAAAAAGTGTTTTATTTAATAGTATGAATCGCGAAAACTTAAGACAATATTATTTTTTCATTAAGTCAATAGTTAAGGTTTCACAGCGCTCCGAAATGAGTACTATTTTTCAGTACTCTTAACTAGACTTATACGTGTGTACTAATAATGTGTCATCAGTAATTGTTTTTTTTTGTTTTTATTTTGTTACTATAATTTTTTTAATTATTAATAATTGATTATTGACTCTTTTCCACTCCATTACAGAATTTGACAATTATTGATTTTTAAAATAATTGTAATCTGATGGCCGTTACCGAGAATACTGTCCAGGCAGAAAGTACTTTGCTCCAACTTCCACTAAGCTGGGAATATTAGCTATGCATACATACATATACATAATACATAACTTCACACCTGTATCCCTAATGGGGTAGGCAGAACACCAGAGGCTATAAAACCATGTAATGTCACGTTTGACAAATTTGGAGGTACTATTATGATGGAGAGAGACTATTGCAGTGACAGGGGGTCAGCCTATCGCCCGCAAAAACGCCAATAAAACCTCCGTCGCTTAACTGACTCGTACAGTTTGCCCGGGAAGAGAAGCAGCTGGCACATTCTATGTTTTTCTTTCGCTCGCAGTCCAGCACAGAAAAAAGTTTAAAAATTAGCTATGCGATTAGTAATATTCATTGCAACGTCCATAATACTTGTTTTTGTACTCCCATTACGTACAACACAAACCCGCGCTTGTCGGCTTGTACGCGAATTACTTGGATCCTGAACCGCTTTGGCACAGATGAAACAATTGTTCGCAAAATCGAAGTCTGGCTCTGGAGCTTCTGAAACTGACGATAAACTACTAGAGCTGCTGCTGCGACGACGAACAACATTATCGGTTCGATTGTTCACGTAATAACAATAACACGCAATATGTACAGTAACTTCCGAAACAGTTCGTAAAAATTGTAAAGCGCTGTTAAACCTTAACTATTGACTTAATGAAAAATTGTTGCTTATAAAAGTTGTTCCTCAAAAAACGATCTAAAAAATGGTCTGGTAGAATTTTTTCGTAAAATGATAAAAAAAGTTATATCAAAAAATATAAATTATTTTCTCGAATTTCTAAACTTTTTCGCTTATAACATTTTTATTTATAGTTCTACGACAAAAAGTTACTTAACCAAAGTTGTAGAAGATATAATTTGCAACAAAAAATGTAAATACATTTTTTTTATCAGATAAATAGTTTCAGAGATATATCGTAAAAACCAATTCAACCCCTATTTTCAAGATGGCGGCCGTAGGTAGCGACCTCACAAACTTGGTTTTAGCTTTACACTTCAAAAAAATAAAATTGCGTCCTCTGAAAAACGCAACCCCAAATGTAACTTTTCAATGGACTACCAGCTACCCCCGTTGTTCTTTCAAACCAAGTTATAATTTTAACCAATCGATTTTGGTAAAATGTTAAGGTTTATTGCAGTATATTAGTTAAAATAAAATATGTTTTTAATGAATTTTTTTTTTTTGTATACTTTGATATAAGATACGATAAAAAATAAATAAAAAAAATCTGTTCAAGTTTATGCCCAGACAAAAGACATTTACTCGGCATTTACGGGCATTTATCAGGCATTTACTCAATGCGCCAAAAACGCCAGGGCATAAACCCATCTCTAGTTGTGTGTGTGTCAGAAATATTTATTATTATTACAATTACTTGACAAAACAGCATGTTCATTACCATACTGGGATCGTTTTTGGCCAATTGAGGATTCTGATATTCAACAAACAGGACTTCGACAGCTTGGTAGATTACTGGCAGGATAAAAAGGGTTCATCGTCATCATCATCATCACAACTCCGTGTAATGAGCCCACTGCAGGGCTATGAGTCTCTCCTCTGGGTGACGAGGAGGTTTAGGCCGTAATCCACCAAGCTGGCCTAGTGCTGGTTGGTGGATGCCAGATATTTCAGAGTGCCGAAATGGCTTCTGACAAACCCTAACGACTACTATATACAAGTATACAGCACCCGGGACCGACTGCTTAACGTTCCCCCTCGCAGCACGGAAGTCATCATGAGAAATGAATGTTCAGCGGTCACCCATCCTAATACTGGCCGCGCCGAGCGCTCTTAACCTGCGATATCGTTTGATATGCACAGTAACCACGGCGCCACGACGACTTCAAAAAAGGGTTATATCAACTTTAATTTAATAGTAACTATTTAAACGACATTTACAGTTAACATAACACTGATCCAGTTAGCCCTGTTAATTACACCCCTTATCACTCCGCCATTAATTACAAAACTACATTCGAATTAATGGAAACGCACAGCTTAAGTCTACTTGCCAGCGAAGCGACAAATTAAGCCCTATTCAGACGGACACGGTCTGAATCAACTACTTTTTAATACATCCAATTTGTTTTAAAGCGCCCCGTTTACATGCTTTCACAATTTCCAATCATTGGCTTAAGCCGGGTTTATTGTCATAGGGTGAATGTTTCAGTTGATGAAGTGCTAGTTTAGATATATATATATTTTACATTCGACTGTAGCGTAGAGTTTTTACATTTAATTAATGGTGACTGTAACTGGTGCATTGATTTAGATAATATAAGGTATTTTTTATTTTGTTTAATAAATTAATCGTCAATTTAAATATCCTTATGCCTAAGAACTAATTGTTTTTTTCATTGAAATAATGAATAAGGCTATATTTTTACGAGTTTATTATAATACCTTTAACAAATATCTGCATAATATAGGTCACAGTATATTTTGATTACATATTGTGTATTATTCGAAGCGAATATTTAGTGCAAGCTGTGTCTTGCAGTTTTACCCGCGTGAAATTCCCATGGTAACCGTTAAAGGGTTAAAAGGTGGCCTAAGCCTAAGCTTACATGCAAAATTTTATTAAATTAGGTTTTGCCGTTTAAGCGGAAAATAAGTCAAACATACATGAAACAAATTTTCGTATTTATAGGTAGGACTTAGGAGTTCTTCATCATGTTTTATTTGAACATTATTCTGTAGTAGGTAGGGTCCAGTTTTACTGTTTTGGTACGAATCCCTAAAACGACTGGTAGATTAAGGGTATTTTTTATTATTTAGATCGATTTAAGTTAATTATTTTTAACGCGTTATTGGTCTTCCAATGCTATTTTTTATTTCTAAGCCGTAAACCAACTGCTCATCCTACTCTAGCGTCAAACTAAATACTGGAAAACGCCGGATTGAACCAGTAATAAAGTTCGTGACAAACTTTAACTTAATGCGGATTATGGCACCGATACAGCGGCGGATGTTTGCGATTTTGGTTAACGTACTGTAGTGTAAACTGCCGTTAAGCCGCTCCGTGTAGACGGGGCTTATTGTTTTGTTTAGTCCGATGATGGGCTTTTGTTTATGTCTGTTTCGATTGCTGTTGAGATGATAGTTTTTGGAGGTTGTGTTGTTTGTTTTTGGATGGAGAGTTTTTGATATTGGTATTGTATTTCTGAATTTAAGTATTTCAAGTATTTACTCGAGGTCTTCGGACATATGCCAATTTTAACTTACCTATACTAATAGTAAAGCTTAAGATTAGAGGTGAGTCGATCACGATTGATCGGATCACTATGACTAGATCACTACCCATACGCGAGTGATCGGGTTAGGATACCCAAAAAGACTCGATAACTGTCTATCTCTATCGTTTTGTTCGATCATATGAGAGATCGATTCACTCACCCGGAGACCTGCGGAGAAACGCGCGTGACCCCCGACACGCTCTTACGAAAATATTATGGTCATAAAGATTTAATTGCAAGTTTTGGTATGTTGGTATTTTTTATGTGAAGTACTTGTTTTTGATTTAGTGAAGTTTGCTGGTACATACAGTATAATTAAATTCCATATAAATCATTATCATGATCAATTGCGTTTAAAATAAAAACTCACAATCAGGACTTTCGCAAAAGACCCGCGACTCCGACCGGCACAGCGGTGATACTTTGATTTAATAACTTTACATGCGGGCTTTAATAAACAATCAGCGCCATCTACTAGGAACTTGTGGAACTTCATATTAGATCAAACATTACTGCATTAATAAAATAAATAAATAATTATAATTGCGTAAGTTGATAAAAATGCTATGCAATAGCTTTACCGCGGCAGTCTCCGAGTGCCACACGTCTTTTTTTGTTTAAAAACACTCTCAGATTTGAAGTTTTTTTTTTTATTATAGATGGCCCAGCAAATGTTATGGGTTATGTTTTATTACTAAACTCGTACGGAATAGCCGAGCAAAGCCGCACACTACTGTTGTTTACTCACTATTAATAAATATCAAATATTTGTCATCCTCAATGAAACTTAGCAACAAAACTTGCTAGCGACAACCCCGATGCACACTTCAAGTGGTTGTTGCTGAGTTGAGTCCTAAACTCGAGGTCCAACTATCAAAATGCTGGCTCGGGGAACTTTGGAGACGGCGACCCTGAGGGTTTGCGGTGGTCTGCTCACTTAGTGAGGCGGGGATAAGGCTGCCGTCTGAGTCAAGATGTGCGAATAGCGAAAGAGATAAGGTTTGAAACTGAAACTGAAAATTAAAGGCTTAGTGTGTAGGCATTTTAAAATTGGATAAGCCCTTTGGATAAGCAGCCTATCGCCCACAAACAAATCTCCAATAAAACTTCTGACCTTTAACTGACTTTTACACTATGCCCGGTAAAAGAAGCTGCTAAAGTATGGCCCACGAGAAAAAAAAAAATAAAAGGGCATTGACGTCTCTCTATCAATGTACCCTTTTTGTAAAAACGACACAAAAAAAGTGTATGGAAATTATCGCAAATATGTCGTAAACGACTAAAACATGAGTATCGTATGAGTTTGTGTAAAACTTGGTAGAAGTCGAGTCAATGCCGTTTTATTTTTTCTCTCGTGGGCCATACCATAGCACATTCTATTCTTTCGCTCCCAGGCCAGCATGGAAGTAGTTTTAAATTGTTAATTTTAAAAAGTCGTAGAACAAATGTTGTTGGGATTGATGTGGAGAGGCTGCCTGCGAGAGGTGATGCGCTAATTAAAATTAACCCTGTATACTGTAGATTATATGTTTAGTTTCCTTTCACGATTCATTAGGTAGGTGTGTCAAATAGAATATATTAAGAAGATTTTGTCGATTTTTATTTAATTTTTTATTTACATACATAACTTCACGCCTGTATCCCGTATGGGGTAGGCAGAACACCAGATGTAATAAAACCATCTGATGTCGCGTTTGACAAATTTGGAGGCATTATAATACAGGAGAGAGACTATTGCAGTGACAGGGGGTCAGCCTATCGCCCACAAAAAAGCCTCCCATAACGCCTCGGTCCCTTAACTGACTTTTACAGTATGCCCGGGAAGAGAAGCAGCTGGCACATTCTATGTTTTTCTTTCGCTCCCAGTCCAGCATGGACTGTCTGACATTTTTTATTTAAACCCTACATTTCGATTTCTTTGGAAGGTTTTTTTATCCTTGTAGGTATTTCTTTGCTGGTGCCATGCAGTTGGTGTTATTTTATGGGTATTGTATTTGTTTTAGATTATATTCATATTTTTGAAACAAGCAAACTCTCACTTGGGTCTGCCTTAAGTCAGGTCCGTGAAGTTGCCGCCGGGTTGAACTTGATCGAATTAAGTCCGTCGCGGCATCGCTTTGATGTTTAGTGTTGTGCCCGCTTTTGTTGTTTAGATGTTTCATTACTAGGGTTTGGTGGAGGAATTTTATAGCAATTATGTTTGTGAAAACGAAAGTGTATTGGAATTAATTTGATCTAGATGTCCTAGCGTCTTTTGTTTTGTAATTTTTTCGCGTGGATTTCATTCTAGTACTTTTGTGTGAAAAACCTATGTACCTATGTATTTCTCGTCTATGTAAGTTACCTTTAAGGTCACTTTCCAACAGGAAAACTTATGACTGTCCTTTTTAATAATAAAACTAGCCTTAGTACCAATTTGACTTTAATTTGTTGAATTTTTAAATTTCTTTATTTTTTTCTGACTTAGTTGACAAAAGCATGGTAACTCAAGGTATCGTTATTTTCAAGACTATAGTGAACCCTGAAAACAAGTTTTGAGAGTGGTGCAAGCCAGGTCAAATTCGTTCAGTGGTTTTGTAAATTACCCAGACGTTTATAGACAGACAAACGTTTACTGCATAGGATGTAGGAAAATTGTCATTAAAATAAAACGAGCTATGAAAAGCATTGTCGGTATTGCACAACTAAATCCACTCTGAACAATCTAAGACTATAAATCGATTACAATAAATTATTCAAATTTCACTGTCGCATGAGCTTATTCTGATAGACGAACCGGTTCAAATACAAAACAGTATGATCCTGTTGTAGGTATCGATTCGGAAACTTTCCCCGTTTAGATCGGTTTTATCGAAATGAACTCCCAGCGGATGAGATTTCAAAGTGCATGTCTTATTTAGTGATGGGATTGGAAGACTTTTGTGGGAAAGTTATCGATGATTTGAATACACAGGGTCATTTTCGAAATGCCAGGACGTGATACTTTAAGATCATACATGAACAGAAAAAATTAAATAAAAAATAAATATTAACTATTTGCTGAGTAAACTTAACCGAAAGTTAAAGAATTTATTACGCAACGCATGGTTACGCTAGCGTTGGCAGCGATCCGCGTGCCAGGTCACGTGCCGTAATTGACTCAGTTGTATGTAAAGTAAATAGTAACATAGTAGTATTTATTTACGGGGCATTTTAGTGAAAAATTAAGTGCCTACTCTTATCACATAATTATGATCAGAATCGTGTACAGAGTGCTCTCCTTCAGTATCTAAAATTTATACCAGTCACCCTGTATAAGTCAAGTCTTGTAGTGTCTTTATAGACCCTGTGGTCATTATTTATTTATTTGGGACAATAAACAATCTTGCATTAAAACTCAATGTACAGATTTCGTTGCAAAATCATTGTTAAATATATTTATCTCAGGAATAATGATATTTTTTTCAATTACTTAATGTTTAGTAAATAAATTCATAAGATATAGGTACCTAAACGGATTTGCCGTTTCAAAAGTGTCGAGGTCGATGTCAGTCACCAAAACGTCGATTTTAAATGTGTGATATAATTAAACACACTGAAATCCGGTTAATACGCATTTAATTTAATAAAATAAACCGTAGTTTTGAGAATAATTTTATTTTGCAATCTATATTGATTAATTCATTTTCGATAGTTTCCCAACCCTATGACTGATTATGCCTGAAACATATGACCCTATGTTTCAGGCATAATCCTGTTTCTGAAGTTTGATTGTTTTTTTTTACATCGATACTTATTTATTACCTTTTACCACAGAATAAGTAATAGTTGGTACAGAAGAATTACTCCGCAAGAAGATCTAAATAAATTCGAGTCTTGCTACGACGCGATACGGTGGAATTCAGCTCGCACAGCATTACGTACCTGCAAATTTATATACCTAGAAGTTTTGTCTCTTTCTATCGCATGCCTCTTATCTTTTCTTACGCTGTTAGGGTTGCTGCCTAGTGAAGAATAACTAATCTCCTTATTTGTAATTAAGTATCTAGGTACCGATGTAGGTATTACTGTTATTCTACCTTTGTAAAAAATATTGTTTAAACTTACCTACAGTACAAAATGAAAAAAAAATGACGACGAATAATTAGTAATACTACATATGTTTTGTTTGCTAAATTGAACATAATCAAATCCAAACATAATCTAATTGAATATTTGTTTCTTTTTATGTCCATTTTTAAATACTATTTGCGACCTCGATCATAGAATTACTGTGAGTGCTATTAGGTAGGTAGGTATCTACAACGTCCCGATGGGCGCGCGCGTGATACACGACCCATTCGAGTAGCGCCGGCGGTGCGCTTCGCTGTAGGTAAATAACGGATGTACCGCGCGGAGTGAGCCAGGCCTGCTTTTACCGGCATTATATTATGCTGTTCTATTCGGAGGTACTTGGGCGCAGATATGTTCCTTAATTTAAGCGCCATAACAAGCTACTGTAAGCGTAACTGTGTTCTGTATAAATGGAAGGATTAACCAGTGACAGTACAGGAACAATAGGCTTTTCAACGGCTTTCCTGTAAATACATTGAAATTTCGAGTTAAATGTGTAAATTTTGAATTAAATTCGGTTAAGATAAAAAGGATTAAATAAAACACTTTTTAACCGGTGGTCGCGTCGCTCCTGACCACGAGGGCTGCAAAGCAGGGACCGAAAAACCCCTTTATTTGATTAAGCCTATTGATAGGGTAACCCTATCAAAATCTTACCATATGGAAGTGTAACCCTATTGATATGGTAAGCCTATCGACGTGGTAACACTTTGAATAAAGTTAACTGGTGATATTTTTGATAATTTGATATTCTTAGAGATTAAATTTGCCTGCAGGTTTTAAAACCCTATTGAATCGGTAACCTTCAATAGGGTTTTCGATAGGCTTACTGCTTACATGCAGTTAACTCTATTGATATGGTGAGCCTTTAATAAGGGTAAGTCTTCGATACGGTTACCAAATTGATAGGGTTTTTTAAAACAAGTCTATGAAAAACCCAATCAAAAACCTCTTTAAGGGTAACCGGTTCCGGTCCCTGCTGCAAAGACACGGAAACGTCGAGTTAAAATTTAAAATGTAAATATACGCGATAAACCCGGTTAAAAAGTGTTTTTATTTAATAGTATGAATCGCAAAAACTTAAGACAAGAACTCACAACATTCCATAATAAGATATACTTGGGTATGTAAAAAATGGATATGGATTTACTAAGGGTTTTGTAGCCTTACGGCTAAGTCAAAGACATCAGTTAAATTGATGATAATAGTAAAAGTAATTTTTATAATGTACAAACATGTATTCCTTATGGGGTGGGCAGAACACCAGAGGCTATCAAACCATCTGATGTCACGTTCGACGAATTTGGAGGTATATGATGGAGAGAGACTATTAGATTTTATGATTTTTTAAGTTATAATAGTTTTTAACCGAATTTTATCAAATTTCAACTTGACGTTTATAAGCCACGTGGTCAGGAAAAAATCCAATTAAAAAAGTAGGTATCGTAAATTGAAATGTCTCCAAAATCGAAAATTACGAGTCTTCGTCGCTTTCTTCCATCTAATTATATTATCTAGGCAAGATATACTTCCATTAATTAACCATATCATTCCATTTTACCGCATCACGGTTATAAATAATTGATTAGTTTACTTATCATTAGTTCACTAATCATTAGTGAGATTCAAGTACGGATTGATAATTACACGGAAGCTAAATGGTGGTCGGTGTTATGTGCTAATGCGATTTGGATGGAATTAGTGTATCTGATTAGGGATTGTATAAGGGCAATGAATATTTACATGATGTGGAACATAGTGTAAAGTCAACGTGATAATCTGTTTTATTGCTTTGGGAAAGCGTTTGACTTTTACGTGGAATTACGATTTAGAATTTACTGAAACTAATTTTGAAACATTTCAGATTGATACTAGCGACGTTTTTCGTTGTAATATTGTTTACTTACATATATACACCTTTGTCCCTTATGGGGTAGGCATCTGATGTCACGTTTGACAAATTTGGAGGTATTATAATTATGGAGAGAGACTATTGCAGAGACAGATGTCGCAAAAACGCCACTAAATCCTCTGTCCCTTAACTAACTTTTACAGTATGCCCGGGAAGAGAAGCAGCTGGCACATTCTATGTTTTTCTTTCGCTCCCAGTCCAGCATGGCAGAGATATTGTATGCCTATACTATACCTATAAATATTTGTTTTAAGGGACAGCAAAAGATAAACGTCATGTTTTCAGTATTCTTTACTCGTAAGTTGTAGGGTATGTTTATTTGAAAGCCCTTATCCCGGAGACAACCAATAGGATTAATGAAAAATTATTCCATTTTTGATAGTATTTTTTTATCTGTTACAATGCCCGTTTGACCTCAACCTCACCTGATGGTTACAGAACTGAAACGAAAGGAATTTAAATTGACGCCAATAAAACTACGTGACTTCCACGCTGGACTGGGCGCAAAGGAAAAACATAGAATGTGTTAGCTGCATCTCTTCCCGGGCATACTGTAAAAGTCAGTTGAGGGACTGAAGATTTTTTTGAGGTTTTCTTGTCGGCGATAGGCTGACCCCCTGTCTCTGCAATGTCAAACGTGATAACAGATAGTTTTATAGCCTCTGGTGTTCTGCCTACCCTATGAGAGATACTAGCGTCAAGTTATGTATGTATGCAAAACTTTGCGTAGCTGCTAGTATTTCATATGACAGATTTTGTATGCAAGCTGCATACATTAAGAGAACTGAATGGATGATTGATGTAAGCAAAACTTAACTAAACGTAACTCAACGTTACCTCCTAAAATCATTATCATAATTTTGTATTACTTTGTTAAGTAACCGTGAAACGAATGTCTTTCCTTCTTTCATTGCAACTGCCGTATTTACCCGCTTTGCAACATAACGAATTTATCGTGCAATGTTATGTGTATCTCTGAATAAATTCGCACGTGAGAAACCCGAATGAAATAATAAAATTACGCGCATGCACCTATAAAAACGATTAAACTTTAAAACCGGAAGCAAGACGGGGCCAATAAATTCCCGACGATTCGGGGATTTCATGCATAAAAGATGGCGATCACATGGCAGCGCTGGCAAATGAAACGGCATGCGCTCATTCGAGTTATTATAGAATTTGAATTCGTTATCAAATATTTACATATGAATGGCTTGCAGTCGTAGGCTTGCAGTCTGCGGGGAAACGAATTTCGGTTTGCTGAATGCGGCCTGTAATTAAGGATATTCTTTTATTTTGTAAATTTGTCTACATGAATTGGTAATAGCATGTCCATTAGTTAAAAAATTTGCTCTAGTTTTCAAAATGTGATGTTTCTGTTTCGAAGAAATGATTTTAGCGAACTATTTTGTCTCTCAGGAGTGAGTACAGTTACTTTTGAATACCATTACCTACTAACAGTTTTAATGAGCACTCGCATAACTCCCGATGCCGTAACAATTTATTGATTAAATATACTACCCAATCAGGACAAAACGCTGTAATCTGTAAAACATCAATTTGAGAAAAACGCGTTCAAAAGTTTACAACTTTGAGTCATTACCAAATTTTATCCAGTGATAGACGATAATTTTTTTTTAATCAATTATTTATAGTGTCCTTGTTTTCAGTTTAACATCATAATATTGTATTTTTTTCAAGAAATCCCACAAAATAAAAAAAAAGGGTTTTGTAATTAAATATAGAATGTGCCAGCTGCTTCTCTTCCCGGGCATACTGTAAAAGTCAGTTAAGGGACCGAGGTGTTATGAGAGGCTTTGTTGTGGGCTGACCCCCTGTCACTGCAATAGTCTTTCTCCACTATTATAATGCCTCCAAATTTGTCAAACGTGACATCAGATGGTTTTAATACCTCTGATGTTATACCTACCCTATACGGGATACAGACGTGAAGTTATGTATGTATGTAATAATAGCATGTAGGCAGCCAATATTAATTATTGTTATGACATAACAATGTAATCCATGATTACTGCGTTTTGATGTTGATAGACTTAATATGCACTTTTTTATATTTTTTTGCATTATCTCATACTAAAAGTAAAAAATAATTTATTTCAGCAAACATAATCACTTATTAACCTCACAGATATGAAAAGAAATCAAATGAAAAGTAGGGAATACGTAAACAAATATTTATCAACCATGTTAGATAAGGTGATACAAATTTAAAATTGTGGCTATGGTATAAAAATTTGAATTAAAGTTTCTGAAGCACATTCGTCTAAATCTTCTGCAATATTTTCATTCGCATTCAAGTCTATAAAAAACGATGCCTATTTGTTGGGCATTTTCAAAAGTTTTATTAACTCATCCTCCTTTTTTCAACCGACTTCCAAAACGAGGAGGTTCTCAATTCGTGTGTATGTTTTTTTTTTTTGTGTCTATGTTACACGATATTCCGGCCAATTATGAGTCGATTTTAAAAATTCTTATTTCTTATGATAGAAGATACTTCAGAGTTGGTCCCATATAAATTTCATCGAAATCGGTAGAGTACTTCATGAAAAATATCATTCTTTTTAATATGTAAGAATTCGGAGATCGTTTAGGTACCTTGATGACGTTTCTACGTGAAGTCGGTTTTTTTAATGCTCTGCATTCGTTGATTATTTCGAAATACCCTCTGTTCAGTTCTTTTTGCTTTATTCATAACCTTGACCACTTGTTGTCCTACAGAATTTAAAACTTCTCTCTTTAATGTTTTGGTTATAATGTCGAGTTCCTAGTTCGAGAAATCACTAGCTTAGTAATTTATTTTTAGTATAGTATAGTATAGAGGCTGCTGCCCGGTAATAACAAAACACTGCATTACTCCTAATTCCAGCAGGTAGTTTTTGACTTTATTGAATACAAAAAACACAAAACGAAAAACCTAATCTTTTTTCTCTTTGAATTTGCACATTCAGAAAGAAATTGATGACACTGATAAAGTGACGAGTTATACAAATCACAATAATATTAGGTATGGTGTAGAAGTGGAACTGACAACTAACTCTTAACACAACTAACTGATAATCAACGAATGCAGAGCATTAAAAACTTCACGTCAAAACTTTGGCTGAGTTGAGAGTGTCATCAACATAAACATTCTCCGAAATCATACATATTTTTTCAAAAGTTTGAAATTTTCAATGAAATACTCAACCGATTTCGATGAAATTTCAATGGGACCAACTACGAAGTATCCTCTATCATATGAAACAACAATTTCATTTTATAATTATCCGAAATATCGTGTAACAAAGACACAAAAAAAACATACAGACGAATTGAGAACCTCCTCCTTTTTTGGAAGTCGGTTGAAAAAATTTACAGAATAAATGAAAGGCTATCTACAAAATGAACACCTATTTTTGTATTGATTAATGCCTACTTGTTCTCGTAGTTGAAAACGCACAGAAGTGAACTTAACAATCTAAAACTCAAAGCCCTAATTACTTTACATAGCTCATAAATCCAGAGAATTACCTCTCAGTTCTCATTACAACAACACACCTACATTTATTAACACAATCTTTGATCTAAAACTGTCTAACATTAATTTGGTATACTTTATTGAGCTAAATTATCTGGTATGACGTTAATATACTCGTAAATACAGAGCATGATTTCGAATGTCTATATTTACGATAATCATAAAATCAAATAACATATCGTTGTATTTAATGAAACAAGTGGTTCGATCGAGTATCTTTATATTGTTTCCAAAAGTGAAGACTAAAATAGAAATAGTGGATACTATAACAAATGCCAGTCGATCCAAAACATCCGTATATCATTTTGTTTCGTACTACAGTTATTTACCGTGAGGCTCACACGAATGCTTTATTGGTGCAAACATACTAAAATATTTCCGACCTATTAAAATTTCAAAATAAACAGCCAAGATTCCGCGTTTTGCACTCCCACATCCGTGGTGTTGCGAGTTTAAATAATTCATAAATTTCATTTCGCCCTCTGGCAACATTGTGCATTTCTCTTTTGGATCCTTTGTGCGGCGTGATATGAGATTTTTCGGCTTTATCGCGGTTTGCGATGGTTGATAGTTTAATTTTTATGTCCTCGCTGAAGGATGAAAAGATTTAGAGGCTTTCTGGGTAACAAAATTTGTCGTATATCTGGAATAGTTCTTTGACCGTAAAATAAGTGAGAAAAGATTTTATATGTTGCATCTTTGAGCGTTTCAAATAGTAGTAGTGAATGAAATTATTATTCGTCTAATCTCTTCCTGGAATAAACTACTGTAGATCAATTTAGATGACACAAAATCAGATAAAAAATTATTATCTTGTGTCGCCTGTACAGGCGTACGAGATGTTCCAATCCAGTTTATTTTTTGTTGCAAATTAACAAGCAATATTTTGTAATATATTCAAATAATTAAATATGTTATTTTCGTACTATCTTCCATGCTGGACTGGGAGCAAAAGAAAAACATAGAATGTGCCAGCTGCTTCTCTTCCCGGGCATACTGTAAAAGTCAGTTAAGGTTTTATTGACGTTTTTGCAGGCGATTTATTTATTTGCTGCACACCTTGGAATAGCCCTACCGCCCCTGGGAAAGCATGCTGTACGTGTTGTAAAAGGTGACAAATCCGAGTGACCCCTGCTTGGTGGTGGGATCCTGTCAGGGTTCGACAGGCTAGCGACCACCCTTCATATAAAATCTGCCGCCAAATATTACCGCTCCGGCGGTGATGTGTTGCGGTAATATTTTATGAAGAGCCAGTTGTTTCCTAGGCCCGTGTTATTTACCCTTCGATCTCATCTTCACTTTCCATCAAGTCCTTTAAGAAAATAAAATGTCGCATATTAATGCAGGATATGAAATTAATTTCAGTTGTTAAGATGTTCAGAATAAGAATAAGAATTAAAGACTATTCACGCAAAATAATTTATTTTATTTTTTAAGAAAAATCTGTATCATATTTATATTTTTATTTACACGTTAATTATATGTTACGTATGAGACGGAAGGGACAAGTGAAACGATCGCTAGCTTGTTTAGCACTGATTTATTGTACGGGTCACGCGCACATATATAACAATCCTCCCCCTAGTACAATAATTAAAAGTAAACTTAAAATAATAAACAAAATGATAACTAAACAAACTACACATAAAAACTACATAAATCGACTAAAAATACTTTTTGTAGTTAACTATATTTTTGCGCTCTCGTAACCTGCGTCTTGGTTCTTCCGTGCAATCATTGCTCCGTCCCTCGCTCGAAGAAACGAGACCCGTTTTTGCTTCCTGAAATACTTCATCAGAGTCCTGACCTTCCGGAGCCTCATCCTCATTGTCTGCTCTAGCATACCGCTCGGTATCAGCTCTAGCTTCAGAAAGGTGCGCCTGTGGTTCTGCAGGATGTGCCGGCGTTCCTGGAGACTGTGCCTGCGGTTCTGAAGATCGTTCTAGCTCGATCGTCGACTGTTCGGAACTCTCCATTATAGGAGGCTCTTGTGCAGTCGTCATGGCAGACGTCGTCGGCAACGGAGCAGTTAATGACGGTGACGTCGGCGGCTCAGGCGAGGCAGGTGGAGGCAACGGTGAACTGCTCGTATGTAAATCCATCTGTGGTGTTGTATGTTGCGTACCATTGTTTAATATCCCTTTGTACAACGTCATTTGGTTTACATGCCTTTTATGACATTCAGATGTTTCTTTATCTTTAACTAAGTATAACACTTTACCAATTTTTTTTAATATAACTCCCTTGCACCAAGTATAAGTCAATTTGTTAACATATTTTTTGTAAAGTACATAGTCATTTTTATGAAATATTTTATTTTGTTTACCAACATTAGTTCGCGAACACTGCTGATTTTTCGCGAGGTTAGATGCAGAAAACGGTGACGAGGGCGACGATGGGTGTGCAGTTATTAAATCTAACCGCGACCTTAATTTTCGACCGTATACTAGCTGCGCAGGAGACAGACCCGTGGTAGAATGCACCGAATTACGATAATCCATTAAGTATTTTAATAATCCAATGGATGCCTCCTTAGCGTTTTGACTGGACATCAGAGAAGATTTTATTCCTTTTTTTACTATTTTGACAAAACTTTCAGCTTGTCCATTGCTGGCTGCGTGGTACACCGGCGATGTTATATGTGAAATCGCATTATTTTTGCAAAATAATTCGAATTCCCGCGAACAAAAAGCTGTGCCATTATCACTAACTATTGATTTAGGAATCCCGAACCTAGCTATGAAATCACATAATTTCGTAATTACAGCAGCTGATGACGTAGTTGCGTTCATGTTGTATACTTCTACCCATTTACTGTGCGCATCTACAGCTACCATATACACACATCCTTTGATCGGACCCAGGAAATCGATGTGTATCCTATAAAAAGGGTAAGGTGGGTATTGCCACTGAGCGACCGGAGCGCGCGGGGGCGAGGGGCGCAATTGAATACAAACATCACAAGAAGCTATCATTTTTTCTATTGCTTTATCGATTCCCGGGAACCAAAATCTCGACCGTGCCTCGGCTTTAGTTTTAACTATGCCTAAATGTGAATTATGCAGTTCTTTTAGAATATAATTATTTAAACTTACAGGTATAACCACTTTATGACCTCTCATGATACATCCATTTTCAAAAGATAGCTCCGTCCTACATAAAAAATACGGCTTTAATAACAAATTATTTAGCTTCGGCGGCCAACCGTTCACAATAAAATCCCTAACTTGTCTTAAAATAGCGTCATTTTTTGTCTCCTCGCGCAGTTGGTCAAACGTCACAGGCATACTTCCATCCACTACGAAACAAACATAGGTTGCGCGGTCGTACGCCACCTCACAGTCGCAGCAGGTACACTGTTCGGTGCACGCGCACGCATGAATCGCGCGCGGGACGCTCGCGCGTGATAAGTAATCAGCGCTGTTATCACTGCTGCGCACGTATTCTATCTTATAATTGTAGCTAGATAGAAACGGAGCATATCTTTGCAATCTATTGGCGGACACTGCTGGTATTCCTTTTTGAGAACCAAAAATAGACAATAATGGTTTGTGATCCGTCCGTAAAATAAAAGGAACAGAACGCCCATATAGGTATTGGTGAAAGCGTCGCACGCCGTAAATGATGGCGGTTGCTTCCTTTTGTATTTGAGCATACCGCTTCTCAGCTGCGTTTAGAGTGCGCGACACAAACGAAATAGGTTTTTCTAACCCGTCTGAACCTACTTGAGAAAGAATAGCCCCTAAACCACTCGGTGAAGCGTCGACGGTCAATATTATTGTTGCGTTTGGGTCAAAATGCGCGAGTACCTGTTCCGAAGTCATAATTTTTTTTATTGCTGAAAACGCCGTGTCGTGATCCTCCGTCCACTTCCAACTACTACCCTTTTTTAAAAGGTCATAAAAAGGCCCGAGAATAGTGGATGCGTTAGGAATAAAATTTCTGTAATAATTAATTAACCCTAAAAATGATTGTAATTTATTAACATTAGTAGGTACCGGTGCCTCAATCATAGCTTTTACTTTTTCTGGGGACTTTTTTAAACCCTGCTTTGTAATAATATATCCTAAATAAGAAATTTCATTTTGAAAAAAACTACACTTTTCCTTTTGTAAGGTCAATCCTGAGTCCTGTAATCGTTTCAGGACAGCGTTCAATGTTTCCAAATGTTCCTGTCTATCCTTTCCAGTTATCAATATATCGTCCAATAGGTATAAAACTCCATCGATACCCGAGAGTACACTTTCGATTGCGCGTTGAAAAATGGACGGCGCACTTGCTAGCCCGAACACTAGCCGCGTGTATCTATACAAACCGCGACTTGTATTTATGCAGGTGAGGTTTTTTGACTCGGTTTCCAAAACAAGCTGATTATAAGCCATGGACAAATCGAGCTTACTGTATTGCTCACCTCCGTGAATCTTTGAAAATAACTCATTAATTGACGGCAGTGGATATTGTTCCATTAATAAATGTTTATTAATGCTAACGGAATAATCGGCACATAATCGAATGGTTCCATTTCGTTTCAAAACCGGAACTATCGGAGATGCGTGGTCTGAGTACTCGATGGGTTCTAAAATACCCAGGTTAACCAATCTATCGATCTCCTTTTCTACCTGGTTACGTAAAGCAAAAGCCACCGGACGCGCTTTACAAAAAACCGGTTTGGTACCGTCTTTTAACAATAATTTTATTTTATATTTATTAAAAGCCCCTAGCTTATCTGAAAATAGTTTGGGATATTGCAGTTGTATATTCTTAATAAATAAATCTGAGTCAGAGCAGTAATTAATCGGCATTAACTGTAAATTAAAAATTGAAATAAAATCCCTACCTAAGAGCGGCGGCCCGCCGTCGCGCACAACATACACACATAATTCATGCGTTTGTTCGGAATAGCGAACTAATAATCGGATAGTACCTAAACATACAATTTTTCTTCCATTGTACGTCATCAGCTGTTTAGACGTACTTGATAATGGCACATCTTTAAAATGGTTGTTATAAAATATATCCGATATAACTGTAACGGCCGATCCGCTATCAATTTCAAACTTAAACGGCACATTATTAATATATACTGTTTCTACCATGGGTTGACCTTTAATTGAACGGATATAATAAAGCTTACCGTCGTCATCCTCGCCCTTGTCACCGTAATCCACCTGAACGTAGTTCACATTGGTACACATTCTACGTAAGTGGCCTTTTTGGTGACACTTTTTGCAAGCATAATTGGCAAATTTACACTCGGCCGCTCTGTGATTTGTCCGACCACATACACTACACTGCACTTTTTTCACACCCTCATTTTTACTGGCTTTGACGATCTTAAAAATCTGGCTCTCCGAAGCTGAAGTGTCCGCAGCGGTGGCGGCGGGCGCCGCGCAGGCCGCGGCGGCAGCGCGCGCGCGGCTCATGCTCTCTGCGACCTCCACGACCTTGGCCAGCGTGAGATCGGCCAGGTCCTGCGCGTAGAGTTTTTCCTTCTCCCGTCCCGGCTGCATGCCTATTATGAATTTATCACGCAGCGCTTCTTCGACGTTGAGAAAACCGCAGTTCGCGGTTAAGCCGCGAAGTCTAGCGGCCCATTGACTGTAGGATTCCCCGGCTTGTTGTGTCGCCACGTAGAAGTTATGGCGCTCCCCAAATCCAGTACTTTTAGGGGTGAAGTGACTGTCGAGTAGTCCGATTAGGTCTTCATAGGGTACGACATTCACGTCCTTAGGCAATGCTAAGTCCGTTGCTAGTTTGTAGGTACCCTCCGTGAGTGCACTGAGCAGGATCGCTTTCCTCTTCTTCCCCGAGGGATCCGTCGACTGATTGATGTCATTCGCCACAAAATACTGACCGATCCGACCTTTGTATGTATTCCATACTTGTACATTATGGTCGAATGTATTTAGTACACCGAATTGAGACATATTTGACCGTTTTTTTTTTTTTTTTTTTTAAATGTGGGTACTCGTCGCCAATGTTACGTATGAGACGGAAGGGACAAGTGAAACGATCGCTAGCTTGTTTAGCACTGATTTATTGTACGGGTCACGCGCACATATATAACATTATATTTCTTCACATATTTCACATATCAATGATAAGTATTTCATCGAGTTTGAATTATGATGCTATACGAAAATTTAAATCAAAAGTTAATTTGTTGGTTCATCAAGCGAACTTACACAATTTACTCACCAATATAAGCAGATACTGCCATTAAAACCTTTTGAGGATAATGAAAGAATCGCGATTTATGAGCGGTTTAATAAAATTTCGTCGCACTTCCACATTTGGGCTTCAGTTAAATTAATAACTACCCTCAGTCCATATTTACGCAGGCGAGCTTTTTAATTTTCGTCAGTGCACTCTGTCAAAATTAGTCTCAATTTTGCTACGTCAAAAAAATATATTTCAGGCGTAGTCGTTTTACGCTAACACCTGTATGCGATACTTAAATTTTATGGCTCTCTGTTTTTTTTTTCATAGCCGGGTACTGGAATGAATTTCACAAGGATAAAATGTTTTTGTTACAAACTGCACGGAATCGAGAGATTATTTTTGATGGCGAGCAGTTGGCTTTTGTGTTTTAAATTGTATTTTGTACAAAAGCGAGACTGGGCGAGAGAAAACTTTATTGGGTGTTATTTTATGAAATATAGTTTTTATTTTTTGGTTCAAAATCAAAATCGCTTTGTAGCACCTGCACATATGCAAGGCAAACTATGTTTTTCATTTCAACATCAAACAACAACAATGCTGATTCATTTACAAAATACAAAATGTACTTACTTGTAATATCATATTTTCCACTTTGCAATTAAAAGATCCATTCGTAAAGTCATTTAAACCTTGTGGAAGCACTGCAAAAGCTTTTGTTTACTTTTATATCGTAGCGGCATCGATGCTTTCAAACAATTAGTACCGGAATGATGGCTTTCAAGCAATTAGCCGGCGGACTTGCGTGTCACATACAAGACAATCTAGTAGGGTTATCTCTTTTTATCTTGCACAATGTGAAAGAGACGCCTTTATTATCAAAGTATCTCGAACGCTGTTACGGAATATCGTTTTAAGTTTCATTTGATGCAGTGGTTTGAACACATTAAACTTTATTAGTTCACGAATGTAACTGTTTATAGTAATTTGCTTAGGTTATTATTTTAGTTTTGTGTAGATAAGTGACTGTGGATAAAACTGTAAGAATTTTATGTGTTACTTATTAAAAAACTACAAAATTTGAGGATAATAAACGCGCTATTGAACCGAAATATAAATCTTAATAAATACACAACGTCACAAGACATTCACAATACACACTTTGTGGCAGGCAAACTGAAGACAAGGCAAAATGGACACGAGATCACCAACACTAAAAACTTCAAGATACATGACTCAATGACACCGAAGACACAGATGGTTAAGCCTTTCGAAATAATGCTTTATCCGCAGTTGTTCAACAAAAGTTTTTATGACAACTTAAGGATACAAGATAAATGTTATTTCAACGATACAGATCCAGCTACTGCGTCTCATCAGATACCTGTTAGAGCTAACAGCGAAGAATCCAACAGCCAGCATTCTTGTGAACAGTCTCAAAATGGTGTGTAGCATAATTAAACTGCATCATGAGTGTGTTACTAATACTATCTAGTTGTGAAAAGCCCAAAATAAGCTAATTTTAATGGGCATCGATAGTGAGTGTTTATGTGGATGACAGCATGATATTTTAACACTAATTGTTTATTTTATTATAATTTGCATGTCGATTTGTTTCTTTGTGAGTTTAACATTAAAATATTTTTATTTTACTTTAAAAATCTAAAGTAACTTAGAACATGATTTAATCGTGAAACTTGTTTAATATTTACTTTAAACGTAGAGCAATCATACCTAAGTAAATATAAGTGTTGCATTACATACACATTGTAAACCTAATCCCTTAGAAACTTGTTTTCCAACAACATTGTATTCTTTATTTGAGTACTATTTACATTCTTCCAATACTATATTGAATGCTATACAGTGTATTTTATTAGATTTACTCTGTATATTTATTTTATAGAAGAATGATATTTCTGTATTTCGTTTAGTTGTATAACATGTAGTGATGTACAAATTGTAACATTGAATATAATACTTAAGACAAATATTATATTTATAGTAAATATATTTTATATCACAAATAAATATATACATATACACGAAATGACTATCAATTCAATCCTGAAGAAAGCATGAGCTAATCTTTGTTGTTGTGGCCCTTTGCATTATATTTGTAAGGAATTTCAACACAGGCGCATTTTGACATCGATCTATAGAGTTTTATAACTGCTTTGTACTGACCATTCTGCTGCTTAGGATGGTCTATCTGCCGTTTTAAGACCCTAAACAGGCATTTCTTTTCAAAATATAGGTTCCGATGTCTTCAATTTTTTAGCTCACTGACACCAAGAGTTTGTCTCTGGCTTTATTGATATTTTGTATCTGATGAATTTTGTGTTTTTGCACATTATTAAGATTCTTCGAAGGAGTTTATTAAGTTATATTTTCTATTAATATTCATTTTACGTAATTCTTTCCAGATATGGATTATGGCAGCGGAGGACCGCCACCTCCTGCCATGATGAAAGAAAGATATGGCTTACCTCCGCCTCATCATCCGGTAAGTCATCATATCTATCTATTTATGTACCATATTATTGCGAAAAGTTGGTCTCTTAGTGACAGGAACACTTTGTATAATTCCTGTGAAGGAATAAAAATGTAGGTTTTCGATTTTGTTTTTGAATTTTTTTCTTGAACTTAAATAAATGCCAATTGTTTTACCTCGTTGCAAAGCCAGGGAGTTGTAGAAGTTTTTCCAAAAAAGTGTACGCAAAGTTCATCAGACCTTTTTGTAGAAAAAAGCTATTTATTTGTAAACGTTGCTCCAAAAAAAAAAAAATTATTTTGTACAACTTCCTGTAGCTTCTGTTTGGAATCACACTGAAACAATATTAGTATGGTTTATTTATTTATTTGCACCTATTTTTATTATCACACCTATCTAAAACTGAAAAGAACATTGTAATCGAAGTTTTCTTACAATCGATGTTTGAAGGAGTAAAACTGGATTTTCAGAAAAAAAAGGAATATCCCCAGATATTTTTAAAACAGTACACCTTGGTATTACGTGATTGGGGCTCAAATGATTGGAAATGACCTCTCCTACGTCACCTTTAGAGATTCCGGTCTAATTACCAATAAACCTGTATATTTTTTAAGTTGGTTCATCCGTTATCTAGTATCCATAATACAAGTTGTGTAAGAAACTTAGTCTGGACAAGATAATTTGGTGTCAATCCTAAAATTATTTACTAATTTATGAACTCCTGTATATTTCAGCGCGATGGACGTGGCTATGGACCTGAAGGTTACGGCGGCGAGGGTTTCGTTCCACCACCACCGATGCACCACCCGTCCATGCCGCCACAAACTCAGGTATGTTGAGATTCTAAAACAGAATGCCATTCTTGTTCAATTCAACATACTTTGTTAGGTTTTCTGTTATTGCTGTTTGTTGATTGTGAGTGTTAGTTATTGCTGTATCAATGAAAATAGGTTTCTTTATTCATTTTATATATTGTAGTAATATCTGTCTTATTCAAGAGTTATTATTGGCGTTTGTCCAGCATTGAGCGTCTCCAAGCGGATGATATTGATAATAATTAATTTTATTAAAGAATCAGGTAACCGAAATAGAAACCGAAATGCGGCATTGACTTGTATGTTATATTTATTTATTAAGTGTACAAACATAATATATTATATTGCCAATAATGAAACTCTGATCTTCGACGCGCTCTGTAAATCGGACTGCAACAGTCCATGAATATCAGCGCCAATGTTCTATACTCTTGTCCTGCACCAGAGGCTATAAAACCATTTCATGTCACATTTGATAAATTTGGAGGTATTTAATGATGGAGAGAGACTATTGCAGCTACTGGGGGTCAGCCTATCGTCCGCAAAAATGCCAATAAAACCTGTGTTCCTTAACTGACTTTTACGTTCTCTTTTCGCTCCCAGTCCATCAGAAGGAAATGTTTTTTAGCTTAAGTAATTAAATCTCTGTTGATAACAAATGTTATTCTGTTTTATTCTATTTCATGGGCATCTTTTAATAATCTCCATTCTGGTATTCCAGGGCGGGCCACCGCAGCAAGGAGCCGTCATGATGGTCTACGGCCTAGACCCTCAGACCGCCAACGCGGACAGACTGTTCAACCTGTGCTGCCTATATGGAAATGTTGTCAGAGTGAGTGACTTACATTGTTTTTAAATTATAAGAATCGCAAAGTCTGCAATGAGATGTAGGTATAGCATTTTCAGTAAGAGCGGTTACGCAATACACCCTATCCTAATCCAAGAAAATATGGATCTAGAAATCCGAATCTAGCGGGTAAGCTACAAAAGAAAGATTTCTATGGCTACATCGGACAGTATTTTCTTGGATTTAGTGCGAAACCGCTGTCAAGATATGAAAAAAATCTCTATGGTAGGTAATAAAAAGTCTTTAAAAAAGTTTATAAAAGAAAACTGCTAACTCGGATGAACAAAGACGGTCTTATAGGCAATCTTTGTTTCGACGGAAATATAGACTATTGTATTCATCAACATTTTGATTAACTAGATCTTTTTATTTTCCATCGTCTTGAATAAGCTTGTGCTTGCAACTGTGCCTGATTTTCGAGAACTCGACATATTATCACACAGTACAGATTATTCCCCTATTCTGGTGACCATGAAAATTTCAAACTTCGATACTTAAAAGGTAGATTTGTTTTTATCATCGTCAAGTTTAAGTAAGCAGACCGACTTAACGTGAAAAACTTAACGTGACAGAGAAAAACTTTGTCAGAGTCTATTCCTATAGGAATACAATAATGAATAAGAAACACTCAAAAAGGGCCTAGTTAAAAGTACCATGAAGTAAGTTAAAGTAAGTATGAAAAGATTAATGAACGTGTAGGAAGCAAACGATTTATGCCTGGATCGTAGCAATTGGCTTTCCCTAGTATCTGCCTAAGGTTGTGTGGAAAAGATCGTGTTTAGATGATAAGGCCGCCTATTGTACGCTTTACTTATCATATTGTTATTAAAAGAAAGAAAGAATAAATAAATAAAAATGAATAAACAAAAATAGTAGTTTCTTCGTGAGCCTGGGTATTCTTCTTAGTATATTTGTTAAATTATATCTGTCCCAGTAAATTATTATGATCTCTTAAAAATTAAATCCCTAGATGTCGCTGTTTGAAATACCAATAATATAACTTCTGTGGTTTTCTCTCATACAATTATTGTGTTTACCCAAGGATGACACGCATTTTGCATTGCGGTTTGTTCAAATGTACCACCACTTTGGGCAGTTTATCACACTATTAATTTTATCATTTGGTGAGCAGAAGCAATAATAATTCATAGTACGTAATATTTAAAAATGATAAATCTTAAAGTTATGGTTGGTAAGTTTGGTTTGCGGTTTTAAACCAATTCATTGACTAAGATACAATAACTACAGAAGTTTTCTTTTCGTGGTAGGATAAAAAATAAGAAAATGAAAAGCTTGTATTAAATTATATAAGTACATCTATACATAACTTCACGCCTGTATCCCTTATGGCGTAGGCAAAACACTAAATCTATAAAACCATCTGATGTCACGTTTGACAAATTTGTAGGTGTATTAAAATGAGAGAGCTTTATGTAGTGACAGGGGCAGCCTATCGTCCACAAAAACAGTTATAAGACCTCTGTTCCTTAACTGACATTTACAGTATGCCCGGGTGGAGAAGCAGCTGGTACATTCTATGTTTTTCTTTTGCTCCCAGTCCAGTGTGGAAGAAACTATTATTGTAATTACTTTCAATAACTTACCTTACTTACAAATTAACTAAAATAAATCACTTAAAAACTTGCCACATTACTGTCGTCATACAATTGTATATTCCATTCTCCTTTCTTAAACCTTTTATTTGCAATTTCCAGATAAAGTTCTTAAAGACGAAAGAAGGCACTGCCATGGTGCAGATGGGTGATGGAGTATCCGTGGAGCGATGCGTTCAGAACCTCAACAACGTCACTGTTGGAGACTACACATTGACACTTGCGTGAGTATTAGATTGTCAGGCGATTTTTTTTCAGATATATACTTCATTCATCATCAAAAGACAAAGAAGTAGGAAGCTATATTGAAAGATATTGGGTGACCATCATCTTGCTGGATAGAGGCCTTCCCAAGATTCTCCACGTCCCGCAGCCCTCATCTATCGTTTGACTTTCATTAAGCGTATTTTGTATAGAGTCGCCTTATAATAATCAATAATATTTTAATAGCAGATTAAGAATGATAAGTGGGTTAAAATTACGAAAAAGAAATGAAAAAAAAATCATAAATTAAAGTTTCTAAAATCTTTTGAGTGATCAAAAGAATATTGGTCACCTTCCATACATTCAAAAACCTGTCACTTAAATTCTTTTATTGACCCCGTCTTGTATTCGTTGGTGCTTCAAACGGTTGTTTATTGTATTAAGTATCTAAATATATTATCAATATTTTTGAATTCGATGCAGAAATAAAATTATTTCATAAAATAAATACATAGCCCTACCCGTCAATGTCAGACTTCAATTCAGACTCAGACTTATAAAACTAACAATTGTGTTAGTTTCGCAGCCGGATAGTATCAAATATCAGGATATTAGCTTAATACTTGCGTAATAATAAGCCTACTGCAATGTAAAAATAATTAACATAATAAACAAGGCACGAAAAGGACTGCAGGAAAATATATATCAATAAAATCTGACGATTAGGTCTGATTGATCTATGTGAGTGACAGAACCCGCATCTCATATCTTATAGCTACGTTCAGCTTTAATGTTTAATTACAATGAAAAGGTATGTATTTACTAACATAATAGTATTTTTTTACATGATCTTTGCTCTAATATCATTTTTAGTTTCGGCCATTCATAGGGTTAATTTCTGTTAAACTTAAAACAATAGATTGGCTGCGTTCAAAAACAATATTTCTCGCAAATATTTAAAAATTATTTTCTTTTTTTCCATGGACTGTCTGATCACGGTTTTCATTGCTTTAAAATCAGTGAAAAATCTAAGTTTTTTTGCGATATATTTGAAACTAAGACGCGTCTTTCGGCTATCAATCACTTCAATCAGTTGACAGGTCATAATTCGCCTGCCTTCTTTAAGTTTGATCTGTAGTCTATGACTACACAGCAGGTAATAAAAACGTTTCCATCTAATTTTATGCAGTCATAAAGTGTAGATTAATCTTAAATTTTACTCGCAGAGAAGAATTTTGAAATATTAATTTATGAAAAATAGTTAAAAAAAATGTTTTTTTCGAATTTCAGACCGACTCATCATTCCTAATCTGCTATTAAAATATAATTGACTATTATAAACGGACTCTGTATACCTATAGTGAATAAAAAATTTTGAATTTCATCACCACTCTTTGTAATGTGCCCACTGCAGGGTTATGGGTATCTTCCCTGGGTGACGAGAAGGTTTAGGCTGCAGGCCAACGTCACCGTCACTTAAATTGGCGTGAATATTAGATTGACAGACGATTCATGTTCATTATCATAACACTTCATTGTAGCGACACCTATCGCTACATGGAAGCAGTGGTGTTACGACGATGACGTCACAACATTTTACCCAATATTACAATTAAATAAAACACAACGAGGTCTTCAAAGAAACCATAACGTCGAGTTTAAATAAATAAAATCCCCAGACAATGGCACCAACTATTTGGCCTCAAAGTAAGCAAAGCGTTGTGTTATGAGGTACCATGTAGCGAACTAGGGAGAAACCCAGAATATAAATACATAAATAGATAAACACCCAGATAAGGAACATTTTTTTTCTTGTTCCGTTCGGGTATCGAACCCGCAACCGCTGGCGTCTGAGGCAGACAGGTTTACCCCATCGCCAAAGTGGTCGTAGTTAAAATTTTAAACATAATTATACTCGATAAATCCGGTTAAAAAGTGTTTTATTTAATAGTATGAAAAGCGAAAAATAACGTAAAAAGAATACAATATGCTAAGCAATTTCGATGGCGCGTGGCTCAGTTGGAAGTGAACTCGTCCGGTAAGCGGGAGGTCCCAGGTTCGAGTCCTGGTCGCGTGATTTTATTTTTATATTTTATATTATCTTATAAATATTATAAATGTGAATGTTTGGATGTATGGATGTTTGTTCCTCAATCACGGCAAAACGGCCCAACGGATTTTAATGAAATTTGGCATAGTGATAGTGTACAATCTGGAATAGCACATAGGCTATTTTTTATCCCGAAATTCCCGCGAGAATCAAAATTACGCGGCTAGTAAAGAATATTTCAAGTAACCTATCAAAATCCTCCCTCTTCCAGGTTCTCAAAGCAAGCCTATCTATCGGAGGTGATGAACCCGTACCCGCTGGCGGACAAGTCCCCTTCGTTCAAGGACTACGTGGGCAACAAGAACAACCGCTTCCTCACGCCCGCCTCCATACACAAGAACAGGATACAGCCGCCGTCCAAGGTGAGCCGAAATATCATCATACGCACCTTCGGTAAGACAAGGGCATAACTTCCAAATTTTGTGAAAATGAGTTAAATATGCCAAAAGGTATATAAATAGTAGTACCATCGCTGGACAGACAAAGACACCCATTAATTTATTACATTTACTCTAGATAACGTAAATGCCCTTGTCGAATTATTAGATTTTTTGATAATTCTGGCGCGACAAGTACGTATTGGTCAGTTGCGCCCGTGGAACCCGACTGATTTAATAGTCTTCTGGAGTGCCAAAGTCTTTAAGATAAATACGCGTCTTAATTTTTTCATTCCTGGAAGGACAAAGCCTCTTTAAGTATACTTATGCCCTTAATTTTAAATATGTATGGAGAGAAAGATTCAAAATAAAAATAAAATAAATGTAAAGTTTTTTTAACTACTCAGATGACATAATTCTATTTCTTAATAATCATTGCATGTTACTGTAGATGTCAAATGAGCGAAAATTAATATATATAGTGAGAAATATACAGGGTCTTCTTTATGAAGATCAATATATTTTAAGAGAAGGTTAAGAATGATGTATGGGTTCAATTTATGAAAAAAATAAAAATATACATATAACTATATTTTTTTTTATTGAAATTTTCAAATCTTTTAAGTGACCGAATTTAAGTTTAATCTGTTATTTACGACAACCTTGCAAGAAATTAAAAAAAACTATCTATTTATTTTAAGAAAATAACTTCACTAAAATAAAGATCTTACGCGGTTAGTACCTACCTATCCACGCGAGCAAAGGTCGATGCCTCGCGCGCCCGGGCGATGCGTGACCTACTTAGCTTGATGTATGACGTAACAATCAGCTGTTGTAATATCATACTTATTTCGTATAAAAGTTGATTCTAATTTGCCATCACACTTCAACTGTCAATATAACGTTCAACTAATTGTAAATACCGTTTTAGTAATGTTGACTTCTTTGATAATGTTTAAATTAGAAATAAATTTAAAAAAAGCTTTCGTGCTTGAGCTGTTTGTCTTAACGAATAAATGTATTTTACAATCAATTGAATGTTTAAATGGAATCACCTTATTATCAACTATTATCATTTACAGTTTATGTACAAAAATAACTTACATATTGCTTCCTGTCAATGATGTTAGGTACACAGCACACGAATACACATACACAAGCACTTTATAGTAACTGCTGCACATGACTACCTATTTGCGATACACAAAGTCTTGTTCGTTTAATAACATTGGCAGCACACAACATTGGGGCACGTGGAGTAAATGTGCCATAATCTCGATGGCGCTGCACAGCTCCTAGAATTGTTCGGAGGGCGGGACGCCTTCCATGTCTCTGCTCGTACGTGTCACGAGCTCGTGACAGGTTCTCACTCGCAGCACTAGCACAAAGCCATTTGAAGATATTCTTGGTTCGTGTACGCGAAATTAGGCATTTTGATAATTATTAATTTACGCGCGCGTATCATTAGACAGACTTTTACAGACTGGCGAGCGCTCGCCGAGCGGTGAGCGGGTCGCGCGCGTTTGGCTCAAACAAAGTCGCCGCCGACGACGCGCCGCGCCGACAAGCCAACAGAGTGTTGTCGGCGCGGGCGGCTCGCTTGACTTTCGGTGTCGATAGTGCCGTCAGAGAATACCTACAACACGGTCAAAATATCTGTGCACCTGGCGTCGTGACGTCATCGCGCTGGTATGGTTGACAATACTGAGCAAGCAAGGATAGCGCGGGGAAATGAAAGGGTAGAGGGAGGGGCTCCGCATTCCAGCGAGGTGCACAGATATTTTGACCGTGTTATACATACCTATGCCTAGTACGATTTTTCTCTGTGTGTGTGAGAGTTTCGCG
Organism: Stenoptilia bipunctidactyla; assembly: GCA_944452665.1. Lineage (NCBI taxonomy): Eukaryota > Metazoa > Arthropoda > Insecta > Lepidoptera > Pterophoridae > Stenoptilia > Stenoptilia bipunctidactyla. The sequence continues at coordinate 19,256,383 of OX101745.1, forward strand.
TAGTATAAGTTATTGTTTGGTTATACGTATTTCTTAATATAAATAGTTAAATAGAAACACTTTTATTTCTTGCTTTAGTCGTAAATAACAGATTAAACTAAAATGTTGTTAACTTATGAGAATTATAAAATATTTATGTTAATTGTAAATGTGTGTAATTGTTAATTGTAACAAAAAAAAAATTCTTTCATAAATTGAATCCATACATCATTCTTAACCTTCTCTTAAAATATATTGATCTTCATAAAGAAGACCCTAGTGAGAAAAATAACTTAAAATGACTTTCCTGTAAAATAATAAAAGTGCAATTGTGCCCTTGTCTTACCGAAGGTGCGTTAAGAACAAGGGCGATGGTTCTATCAAAGATCTGGTTGTATATCGTGTCGTCATATGTGTTGACAAGCTCGTGGTGTCCGGCAGGTGCTGCACTTCTTCAACACGCCGCCGGACGTGTCGGACGAGCAGCTGCTGGGCGTGTTCCGCGACTACGGCGTGTCGCCGCCGCACACCATCTCCAAGTTCCCGCTCAAGACCGACCGGTACGTCACCACTATAGATGCGAAGCAGGTTGTTAGGATCCCTTCTGGGTCCGCCTGGCTAGCGACCACCCTTTATACCTTGGCGATGGGGTAAACCTATCTGCCTCAGACGCCAGTGGTGGCGGGTTCGATCCCCGCACGGAACAAGAAAAAAAAAATGTTCCGTGTCTGGGTGTTTATCTATTTATGTATTTATATTCTAGGTTCCCCCCTAGTTCGCTATATGGTATCCCATAACACAAGCTATGCTTACTTTGGGGCCATATAGTTGGTGTGATTGTCTGGGGATTTTATTTTATTATTATTATATAAAGTCTGCCGCCAAATGTTACCGCTCCGGTGGTAATGTGTTCCGGCGATATTGTATAAAGAGCCAGTTCCTTCCTAAACCCGCGTGCTTTCATCTTCGACCTCATCGTCACTTACCATCAGGTGAGATTGAGGTCAAACGCGGGTTTAGTCACTTATAAAAAAAAAAGAAAAAAGAAGCAGGTTGTTAACGACTAGCCACGGCGCGCGGTTTTACCCGCGTTACTTTTGATCCCGTGGCAATTCCGGGATTAAATATAGCCTACCTTCCTCAAGAGTTGGGCTATCAAATGCAAAAAGAATTTTTCAAATCCCACTTGTAGTTTCTGAGATTAGCGCGTTCAAACAAACAAACAAACAAACTCTTCAGCTTTATATATTAGTATAGATTTTAACCACGCGGTTAAATATGAATTTTTCGTTATTAACGGTTAATTAAAAATTAACGGATCAAAATGTGTATCACAAGTTGCGCGATGACGCCAGCTTCGACTGGCAAAAAGTCGGTTTAAATTCCCTATCTCAAAAACGACTGAACTGATTTTGATGAAACTTACAGTGTACCCTAAGTTGAACTATACCAAGTACAAAAAAAAATAATAACTTAAGTCGGACCATTAGTTCCGGAGATATGCGAATAAAAACATGCATACACTAATGAAATTTTTCATATTTGTTCAGACGTTGATAAAGACTAACATATACGAAAACTGGGCAATTCTGGAAATATTACATACATACGAGGGAAATTGATAACCTCCTTTTTTGAAGTCGGTCAACAGGAAAATAAAGAAAAAGTTTATCCTTTAACCATAAATTTGGTTAATTAATGGTAGCTAACGGGTTTTTTACAACTATAGTCATAACTTATGAAACTGCTATAGTTGAATTGTTTTCAAGTGAAAGTTCGAACTTGACAATCTTAGTGGCATGACGTTGCCGTACTTTATTCGATCTTCCATTCGATTGCTTTAACATATCGAGTCAGTTGGTAAAAAAATGAATTTAGAATTACGATCACAAGATGGCGGCTCACATTCATCGTTTGAATGTCGATTCAGTAGTGGCAATACCTTTCAACCGAACGTTCCGTTTCTTTGAATCTGTCAATTTAAGTTGAATATTTTTTAATGACATTCACTTAATTATTTACGGTTAATAATATTAATTACAGTTGATTTAGTTTAATATATAATTTTTTGATTAAATATGTACTTAAGTATTTACTTGGTTTTTTTTTATCGAGCTATTTTATATTTTATTAGTCACGAAAATCATTTGAAAACAATTCAAATATAGCTGAGGATACTGTCTACGCTCTTAAGATGTTTGGTCTTTAGAGACAAACTTCATTCCATGGCTTGAAATGTTAATCTTGGAATGGAAAACTGCGCAATTTAAAATACTAACAGAGCCATCTAGTGCCAAAGTATGCAATCGAATCAAATCTCGAAACAAATCAGTAACAACTTTTTAATTTTCGGGATGAATAGTAGCGGGAAGCCTATGTCCTATTTCAAAAAATTTTGATCCGTTTTGTTATGATTGAGGAATTAGTGAAAGATACATCCTAAAATGTTCCTTTATAATAACAGTAGGAGCAAACTAAATACACGAATAAATATTGAATTAGGATATATGGAGTCCTTCCTCACCTCTGAAGAAACCACTCAATAATAACCCGAAACTAGTCGGACATATCAAACACTTATCGTATGAATAAAGCAGCTTTATAAACAACTATACAGAGTTGATTTTTAGTCACCAGCCAAATTTAAATGTTAGTTTCTATAATACGATATAAACGTACATGCATATTTATTTTAGCGTCGCCCAGAACAAAAAGTAGAAATTGAACCACAAACTTTTAAAACAGATAGTCGCTGTTGATGAACATAGCTACTAAGACGCGGCATTTCATTGATAATACTACGACGTCTTACTACAAGATGTATTGTAATAGCGCGTAGTCATAATATACTAGCGAAAATATTGATTTCATTGTTAAAGAAAATTAATACTTTTTTTTGCAAAAATCGTTTCTTTAAATGATACTTATTGTGTTAAAAAAAAATGGCCGGTGGCTACAAATCAACCCTGTAAAGATAACATAGACAGAAAAGTTGTTTATACAGTTTTGCTAAGTTCAGCTTTAGAAGTAGCCCAATTGCAAAACCTACAACCATCAGTCGACTGAATAGAGATAAATAGCTGATGTTTACAAGCAAAAAGTATTGTGCGTATGGTTTAATTTTACACGAAAATGCATCATAATATCTGCTATGTTCTGTTTGTTTTAATTATTACATACATACGTAACTTCACGCCTGTATCCCTTATGGGGTAGGCAAAACACCAGAGGTTATAAGACCATCTGATGTCACGTTTGACAAAGGAGGAATTATAATGATGGAGAGAGGCTATTGCAGTGACAGGGGTCAGCCTATCGCCCACAAAAACGCCAATAAAACCTCTGTCCCTTAACTGACTTTTACAGTATGCTCGGGATGTGAAGCAGCGGTACATTCTTCGTTTTTCTTTCGCTCCCAGTTCAGCATGGACTGTTTTAATTATTTTGACATGTTTGAATTAATTCACATTGCTATTTCGATTGTTGTTGTTCTTTCAAATAAATACCTTTACTCAATTGCGATGATATTTAAAATAAGAAGAAATTGCAAACTATTGGTTATAAAAAAGAACTTGTAAAGAAAACAAGTCCGAATAAAGTCTCGAAGTCTTGTATAAAGTAATATAATTTAAATGGAAATTACTCCACCGACAAGAGCTTAAGGTTAAGATAAGGTCTTAAGGTTGAGGAAGAAGAATATGATTTGATTTCTGTTTGACCAGAATTATAGGTATTTATTATTACTATTTAAATTGCAGATCTTCATCTGGGCTGATGGAGTTCACAAACATCTCACAGTCGGTGATGGCAATCATGGCTTGCAACCACGCCACCATCAACCATCCAGGTAAATATAATTGATAAAGTATTCTATGGTCGCTGTTTCACATGGCTTTTCCCGGATAAAAATCCGTCGAGCCGTTCTGTCGTGATAGAGGAACAAACATCCATAAATCCGTCCAAACTTTAACATTAATTAGTTAGAAAATATACAGGGTGACTGGTGGGTCACTTTCGAAATTCCAGGACGTGATAGAATGAGATCATACATGAAGAGAAAGAATAAAATAAATATTAATTATTTACTGAGTAAACTAAACTAGTTTTTAGTATGATCATACATTTAAATAAATAAACAAAGTCTCACTGAAAATACCCAACAAATACCTCAAAAAAATTCCAGGTGCGAAATTCCCGTTCGTGATGAAGCTCTGCTTCTCTTCGTCCCGACAAATCGGCCAGAAGAACCACAGCAACCAGTCCCAGCCGAAAAACGGCAACCAAAGCAACCAAAGCTTCGATCAGAACCAACGCGGTAACCAACCGCAAGACAACGGCGTCGCCGATGAGTACTAGTAAGACATCTACGTTTGTTTCTAGTTGTATCTGTGAACGCAGCGTACTTTGACGTTTGACAGTTGACGTTTTCATTGGTGATTGATTGGGGAGTAGTGTGTGTTGTTTTTTTTTTAAATTATTGTTGGCACGGACTTCGAATTTAGTTTTTTTTTGTTGTAAATCGGTTTAGGGATTGATTGTGTTAAAATGAAAGGTTTTTCTTTTCTTATTAAATGGCAGACTTTGATGGTGCAGTTAGAGCCAATAAAAGATGAATAAGACACTTTAAAAAAATATTGATAGCCTTTTTGTAAATGAATTTTTGGATTTTCAATAAAAGTTGATATGGTTATCAAAATGGCCACCAAACTTTATGATTGATATGACGATTTATGTAAATAATTCTAGTCATTGATGTTGGAAATTCTGTAAATGCAATGAGAATGGTACTTAAATTCCATTTGTAACAAAAGTAAGAATTGTCCTAAAACCGATATGTTTTAGACTGCGATCGTAGACTCGCTGTCTCAGAGACATTGTTTAAGTACTGTTTTTTTCAGTTCTTATATCAAAAATTTGAATGATACGTGTAAAACAACATACATTACTTACCCAATGGCATCAAAGTGTTCGCCAATGTTTCACTCAATTGGAGGTTTTGTTATAATTTGCAATTTGACAATTTCTTAGCCGTTTAACTTTCCAATTGAGTAATAACAGAAGGCTCAAATTTAAAATAGGAACATTGGTGGTTAGAGGAGTAACTGAGTAAATGCGCGGGTTTGCAACTTTAATCGATAGATGGCACTTTATTTAAAAATGTTACTTTTAATCATGTTGAGTTTATATTGTTACATTTGATTCGTTATATAACTATAAATATACTTTATTTATTATTATACTCTTCCAAATGCGAGCTATCGAGGTAAAGTTGCAAACGTATAATCAAAATAATATTATTTGTATAGATTTTATTCGATAAGAATTATCGAGAAAGCTGAAAAAAGACATTGTATAAATTGTGTTTTCAATTTGACGGACCAAAATGTAAGTGGAGGAAATATTTAGAGTAAGTTGGATGGGCGCAGGGCTAGCTTGCTTGTGTTTGTCGCAAAATTATTATAAAAAATCAAAATTGTTCCACTTTTGGCCATGCCATAAAGAAACATAATACGTTGACACTTTTACGTCATCCTGGTACGTACTTATTAAATATGTATATTTTATTTTTAAAGTTTATTTACAGAATTAATTTTTGGATAGTTTTTTCGTGTATGTTTTAAGTTTGATTAAAACTTTGGAATCAAACACAAGCAAGCGGCTCTCTCGTGAACGATTGTGAATAAACAGAACATCAATTATGGCCACACTCCATTGAGTGTTGCCACTGTAAAAAAATGTGCAATTTTAATAATATTATATATCGTTTTAAGCCAAAGAATTATAATGTTATCAGCTTTGTTTGATTTGAATTGTTGTTGAAACATAGATTTAGTAGAAATAGTTAACGTGTAGGTAAATGTTTTTGTTTTTTTGTTTTTATAATTAAGTAAGTATTAATTTTACGTAGGTTAATGAAAATAACGGCCGTTGGTTCATCTTTCGAAGCACAATGAACATTTAAGGAAGTTTTTTTAGTATTCACGCCTTTTTGCAAATATAGAGAGTTTCTTAGATTTATACCTTTCAACCAACCGAAATATTTGTGGTCTTGTCAAAAGGTGTAATGGAAACGTTAATCTTCGCAGTGCTATGGAAACGCGCATTTTTACGAAGTCCACATATATTTTGGACTTGTTATGAATAGATTTCGAGCATTTTTAATACTGGCCTAAACCGAGCTGAGGTTAGTTTTTTTTTAGAAAAACAATGAAACTTGTTGTAGTTATAGTTCAATATTATGATGGCTTTTAAAATGCAATTTTCTATGACGCATAAAGTGATATTTATATATTTTTCGTGACATCTATTTTTAATTGGATTTTAAAAAGGGAATTTTATTTTATTGGGATTTTTAATGAACAGAATATTCTTGTAGGGACCATAGGTGAACACAACCACCTCTATTTCTAATTGTTTTATAAGAAATTTTAACATTTTTGTTCATACAATTGGACTGATTGATATTTTAAACTTCGATTTTAAGAATTAAGATTAAATTAAATTATCCGAACATAAAATACCTGCATTATCAAAAATTGTTTTTGTAACATTTCTTTTACGACAATATAAGTTTATTTGGATATTAACTTACATTTCAACTGTCCTATTAAACAAATAGAGGTGGTCGCTCTTTATATCAATTTACATATTTTATTTTGTACTCCTAAAATATCTATACCTATATTCTTCTAAATGAAATATTTTAAATTTCTCTAGTAAAATTTACACCTATTAAAAAAATACACAAATTTATATGTAAGCAGTAGAAAGGACTTTCGCAGTATATTCGCTTAGGATTGTTTTTCTATGAAGATCGCAGCCAAAGTCGACGCCAAAGTTATATTAAAGATATATTTATTAGATTAAATATCGGAAATTTTCAGATTGCATAATAATATAACTCTATGAAAGAAATTGTACATATAATAAATAAATTTATTTGCGCTTATTGTTAATAAGAAGTACAATCCATAGGAGAAGTGTTAAAACCATTACTTTCAAAACGTTAGAAATTTTTAGTCACGATCCTTAATAGTCTACCAAAACAGAACAACAATAAAAAAAGAAGTGACATATCCTTGTAAAAAGAAAAGATACGGTGTTGTCAATTTTTATTTAAAAAAACGCTATAATTACTTATTATTATAAATTATAATATTAATATAAATGTGAACATTTGTAGATAGTATAATATAAATGTATATTAAAAGTACAGTCGTGCACAACTGTCAAAAGTGTTTAAAATAAAGGATTCGAGTCACTAAGATGCTTTTTTTAGCTATAAATAGTTTTGTACTTACATTGCTGAATTAAGTGTATGTGTAGGCGAAATATACATAATATAAAAGTAATATATTTGTAAATTGTGTGCGACTGTCTCGCTTCTTCGTCTGATAAAGTGTCAATTTTGATTTTAGCCTTAAAATTAAATGTTTATATAAAATACTTTGCATATCACGGCGACAAATAATAAAATATACCATGTATTATATCTAGGCTAATCAATGTTGTTATATGTGTCCATTTAAAATTATACTTTAGTTTTTTATTTTTTTTATGCTGTCACAAGATTTTTATTCTCAACATTCTGGCTGACCTACAATCACAGGTTTCTGAAAATAAATAACGCTAAGAGGGATGTGTTTAAAACTATTAAAAATGTTCTTTCTTTCTGTGTTCTCTTGATGATTGTGTGCAAACTAATCCCTTTTAACTTATTGCCTATTTTGTGACTAAGTGATTTCGTGAATAACTGTACTTTTTGTCAAATAAGCTTGTGTTACTTTAACCTGCGCACTGCCTAGGGGTTCGGGCCCAATTTGAACCCCGCAAAATTTTCCAACGCGATATCACGTTGTTCTGACGCGATTTTTTGACATTATATCACGAGTTAGTGACGTGATATCACGTCTTCAACGGTAAAATGTTGCTCATTGAATCACTACGTCACACAGCAACCACACATAACAGAAGTTTCAAATACCTACATGCATAACTCACAGTTGAAACATTTGCTTTTCTAGTTAACGAGATTGGAGAGTGGCTGCGCACACATACACACATATCAAGATGGAAGCGAACACACACACAAACACAGCACAGCCACTAACTACACGGCAAGATCGCGGGAGAGTTGCCATTGTCAAATAAGATACAATTAATAAAATACAAACCGTCACAACTGGCAACACACGTTGCGGTTAGCTCTTTTGACATTTGTGACAATTATTTAGCAATGGCAATGAATTGAATTCCTTTATTTTAGTTTAAAAATAATGCAATCTTAGATCGCATTCTTATAAAGACATTAACAGTTAGTTTTTTTATTAATATAATTTTAGACACATAACAAAATTCATGTAATTAACACATTTTTACATTTCCATACAACATTGTTTTCTTTTTTGTTTTAGGGCAATGCTCTATACTTTGCATAAAATATGCGTATTTCATTTTATTATGATTTTAGGTTAAGTCCAATTTTTCCTTTTAATTTTGATTTATAGTTAAGAAGTAGTTTTTTTTATTATTCACGTGCCATTTTCAAACTCACGGTGTAAATTTTTCTCTGCACATATTTCGGTTATGAGTAAATATTATTGTTTGTATTTAAGTCAAAAACTCGAGTTTTGAGAATGGTACATTATATCCCTGAGTAGGATTTTTTCTATGTTAGTTCTCATTTTGGTTATGAAATGGAAATAAGGATGAACTATTTTCATTTAAGAGTCGATGTTTGAAAGTATGTTTGTGACCTTTTTATTTTAGTTTTGACCATTGGCTATACTGTAAACTTGGCAGTTGTGAAATGTACAAGAAATAAATATACTGTGGTAAGGTAGAAGATTTTGGTTTCATTTATTTTTCTATGATAAACATGTTTTTACAGTTGTGTAAAAGTTTTTTCCACGATATCATTATAATTTACCAAGATAGGTGTATACTGCATGGTTCATATTACGTCTGCATGAATTCATATTGCTTTTTCTTTTGTTCCTTGTTCACACTTTTCAAAATTATATAAGTACCAAAATATATCTAAATATAAGACATAGACTTAGCACTTTTTAGGATAGTAGTAAGTGTCATCGCAATGTCAATTATATTTGATTAGTGAAAAAGAAATGACATGGTTTTTCTATAAAGTTTTCATGAGTGTTGACAACTACAAAATTTTGATTCTAACTTTCCGCATATTATAGTGTTTAGCTATAGGACATGATGGAGTTTACAAACTACACAAAACACGCTGTTTCATGTATTTTTTCAGTTGTTAGTTCTAAGGTAGATGTATGACTATTTTGTGCGTAGTGACTATGTAACTGTTTATAATATGACCGATTAATCACTTGTTCACTTAACGCCTCGTACATCGTCTCATAAAATAAACAGTCTTATAGTGTGCCTGAAGAAAAAATATAGTATTTTAGATAAAATTCAATTTGAAAAGTGACTTTCAAAGTTATCATTCATAGAAGCATATCTTTTTCTCTAGAACTATTTTCGAATGAAATAAGTGAGTGTTTAGTGTATTAGGACCTTGATGTCGTGATAGCTTGAATTTCTTTATTGTACAGAGACAATTAAATAAATTTAATTTAAATATAGATCCTTGGAAAATTGTGCATATAATTTTGAAGTTCTGTGATTAATAAAACATGAAACACCTAAATACTGAATTATTTTTAGAATATATTTAAGCTTACTTAATGGTCAATTAGGAACTGAACTTTCAACCCCACAGTCACCTTATTAAACACGACAGCAATAATACATTTCGCCATTTCTTTTACAATTAAGACAATGTAACCTTATTTAGTTCAACACTATGTTTTAACATACTTTCTTCGGTATATAGATTCTTGTAGTTACATGGTAAACATTAAATACATGTACAACACAACAAAATATTTTTTGATTTCAACACTGCCACCAATTTCTTATACAACGTGTAACATAATGGAGAGATAAAACTTAAGGGTTAGCTTCTATACCATACGTAGAATATACAGTAAAAGAATTAGCATGATTAGTGCTGGTAATAGACTTTCATATAAATTTATTTAAATATTTTACAACAAATATTTTGACAACCCTAGTCAACCTAATAAGCTAAAACAAGACTTGTTTCGCAGTATGTGCCCTTATGACCTTTCCCGCACCGGCTGAACTTTGTAGTATATGTCTTAGTTACCCATCACTTTGTTTTTACGCCATCTGCTATCGAATAGATTTCATCAAAAGCTAACAGCTGTTTTTAGGGTCGACACTTAGATATTTTGATCTAAACTTTGAACTTGTTTTTCGGCCGAACAGGATAACAAATATATGTTATTGTTACTTATAAACTACATCACTAAACAAACAATCCCCTTAAGTATTATCTACACGTTGTATATAGTCTTATTTTTAAAGTCTAAACCTACTTTTTACTTAAATATTCTGCTGAATGTCCCAAGGACGCTTAAAGTTTAATTTGACATAAGGATACCTATCTTTTATATCAAATTAAGGTACTTCAAACCAAGGCTCGGATACCGGTTAAATTTCTCAACCGCTATATTTACAGTCACGTGCTGAGTATATGTACACACTTCGTAACTTACTCGGTTGTGTAAGATTAAAATTCCAATGAAAATGTATACATATTGTTAGACGCGACTGTACGTGGCGTACAACCTTTATATTTCGGTTTCGTTGGTGAAACCGTTATTTATACCGGTTTATAGGGGAGCATATACGTAAAGTTCTTTTTCGAGTTACCGGTTTAGAACAAAAAAACCGGTTAATTGTGAAGTTCATTGCATTTAAAAGCTCGTCGAATAAACTGGCTATTTAAAGTTTTCATAAAGTTCTCAAAACCGAAATAAATCGGTATTGACCGGTATTTTTTAACCGGTTCGGAGCATTCCTTCAACCTCAACAGTTGCTAATAAAAACTTATTTAAAGCCTCCCAGTTTGATATTAGAGATAATTAAAATTAGAACGTGTTGTCATGTAAATCCGGATGGCTGAATCATTTGGCGTATAAAGCTTGCTTAACAATAGATAACAAATCGTAGGTGACTGCAATCTGCCTACATTAAATCGTTTGTGACCAGGTAGTTTATTCAAAAACAAAATTGGTGTTCAGCCAGCCAGAATTTCGTAATTATGAGCACCTCGGATCTCAACCCCAAGACGGTTTTGAGAACCCAGTTCTTATTAAAAGTATAGTGACTGCATATGTGAATGGACACAAAGATTTAAAAAAAAAACATTTAAAAATTGAAATAGTACAATATCTATAACTGCAAACCTTGCTATTATAAAAAATATGGCGATTTAAATAAAAATCGCAAGTGATGCCGCTACTTTTATTTTTTTCAGATAAACACCATGAGTAAATAATACTTATTTTATTTTGTTGCATTAACTTCGAGAACTGTTAATGCTTAAAGTTCTTACTCGAATACCAATAATAAACACGTTTTTCCTTGTTTCAAACAAAAATTAAGGTCACCCCCAGTTGCAAAGTTTGGCATAAAAAAGAATTGCTTATTTATTTTGATTAACTGCATTTAGCGTAATCACAAACGAACATTTGTGTTCTGCGTTCCAGTCACTAAACGTTTTATAAGATTCCACCTGCGTAGGCCTTTCAGAAGTGCTGGAATGGGTAGTCCAGCTAGCTGGAAGTTTAACAAGTTTCAACAAAGATTTTTGCCTATTAAAGGCCTTCCAGACGATCGGATCCAACCGCCAACAAGCGTGACCTTGGTCGGATCAACCGAAATTTGTATTTGTTCTACACGGTCGGATGGTTGACTCAACTTGTCACTTCTCTCCGGACTTCGTAGCGTAAACACGTAGGTATCTAAATATGATTCCGTGTGTTTTGAAGCAACAAAAGATCGGCTTAGCGTTAACTTTTTTATGTTTGAGTGAAGTAGAAAAATAAAGCAATTTGTTTAGAAAGAGAGCATGTAATTTTTATAATAACAATCTGACATTTCATCTCAAAATTTTAAAATTTAGAAAAGAGTTGCAACAGAGAGTTAGAGTTTATATAATAAATACCTCATTACTTTAGTTTAATTTTTATGTAAATCAATTGTTTTAGCTATTGTTACTACACACTTTTCTGTATTATCAAACTGTGGAAACTTCGCTAGTTAATGTGTTATTAATGTGATTAAATTTACGTGCTATTTGTAACTGTTTGTTTCCCAAATAAACATAAATAAATAAAATAAAGAAAAAGAAGAAAGTGGATGAAACTGTGGCTGAAAGAGCGAATAATTTTTATTTTTATCTTTATATGTTTCGGAACTAGAGTCTCAAAGACATGGTAAATCAATATACAGACATATAAATTCAGTCAGAATCTCTCGTTCGCGGATTTCGTATTGCGAATCCATTGCAACCACAATGACGTGTGCTCGCGACGACCGACAAGCGCACACTGCAGGGCTCGCGTTGGCCAACAGCGTTCCAGACGGTTGGCTCCAACCACGATCGCAGCCTGTCGGGACGGACGCGCTTCCAACCAAGGCCGTTGGAATCAATCAAAAAATTGATTGGACAACCGAGTTCTACACGATCCATTTTTACATCAACTCAACCAAGGTCACGCTTGTTGGCGGTTGGATCCGATCGTCTGGAAGGCCTTTTACTCTTAAATGCATGAGCCATTCATATTTAAAACTATACACGGTGACTGGTAATTAGTGAACACCCTTGTAAGGGAGTATGGTACAGGTCATTTGCAACAAATTTAGTTAGGTACATGATTGTGTTAAAGTCAATCATTAATGAGCGGACTGAATAAAGGGCAAGCAAGGCCTCGTCTCCAGAACCAAGTCCTTTGTTTTCGGGCTTGCTTTTTTTCATTAGTCATGACTTCGTGGTTTCTCGACCGATTTGAGATTTTAAGACCTCATTTTAAAGCTTATTAACTTTAGATGTTTATAAAATAATATGCCAACTAAAGTTACTGTGATTTTTAATGTTAAAATCAAATGTTTATAAGCAAGACTTGAAAAATGTTGTGCTATTTTTATTTGTCTGAAGCACTGCTTAATAAGGCAAATAAATGTACCATATTTAGAGTCAATTTAGTAACTGGAATGTAATAAATAAAAATTCATTAAAAAACTTTAAAAAAACATATAGTTTTATTTTTATTCAATCCTAAAGAAGACTAATTGTGATTTAAAAAAAAACATTAAAATTGAAATATCTCATTAATGATTTACTTTGGCACAATCATATACAGGGTGGCGCAATAGAACGTGCATTTTTAAAATAATTATTAAAAAATAAATACAAAAGGTATAGTTAAAATAAAACTAAGCAATTATTAAGTGATAACTGAAGTTTATTTTTTAAAAATAACATCATCTAAATGATGACCCTCTCTACGTTGGCACTCCTCTAACCGCAAACGGAAATTACCGAAAACTTTCTTAAGTAGAGCTGGTGTGATTGCTGCCATTTCACCACGAATATTCTCCTTGAGCTGATTGATGTTTCTCGGATTATTGGTGTAGACTTTGTGTTTGAGGTATCCCCACAAAAAAAAGTCAGGAGGTGTCAAGTCTGGACTGCGCGGAGGCCATGGGATATCACCTCTTTTCGAAATCAGTTTGCCAGGGAACATCTGCTTCACAACCGCCATGGAGTCATTTGATGTGTGACTGGTAGCTCCGTCTTGTTGGAACCAAGTCCTAGAGTTCATTATTCTTGAATTTTCAAGTTCTGGGGACAAAAATCCTTCCAACATCGCAACATAACGTTCGGTATTAACAGTGATGTTTTGCCCCCGTGCGTTTTCAAAAAAATAAGGACCAATTATTCCTTTGGCAGAGATTGCGGCCCAAACTGTCACTTTAGGGCTATGTAACGGTTTTTGATGTTTGAGTCTGGGATTTTCACTATTCCAATAACGACAATTTTGGCGGTTTACGAACCCATTCAAATGAAAATGTGCCTCATCAGAGAAAAGGATGTTTTCAAAATTTGAAAACCGATTGAGCATTTCATTAGCAAATGTGAGCCGTGCTATGAAGTCAGAGTCTTTCAATTCTTGAGTTAATTGCAGCTTGTATGGATGCAGTTTAAGATCCAAGTTTAAAATTCGTTGCAAACTTCGTCGCGATATGTTTAGGACAGACGATCTCTTGCGAGTAGACATTTGTGGATCTTCTCGTACCGACTGCTTAACACTCTCAATATTGTCTTCGGTCCTAGATGTGCGTGGACGACCTTTTGCGTGTGGTTTAAACGTCGATCCAGTCTCTTCAAAACGCTTTATCCAGATTTTAATTAAATTAGCACTCGGAGCCTCCTTAATTTGCCGTACACCATACTCAGAACAAAATAGTCGCCTGACAACTACGTACGAACGAGAGTTTTCGTAAAATGCGCGCACGCAAAATGCGCGTCGCTTCCCGTCGAAGTGACTCATAGTGACTAAAACTTCATGAACCGCGCTACCCAACGATATCGGTTTCCCCCCGCCCACGCCCCTTCTACCCCGCAAAAAAAGATGATGCAATATGCACGTTCTATTGCGCCACCCTGTACATAACTAAAGTTGTTGCAAATAATCTGTCCCATACTCCCTTCCAAGGGTGTTCACTAATTACCAGTCACCCTGTATAATGTTAATCAGAAATCCAATCGCCAACGATTTTTTTCTGAATTCTCAGTGCGATAACTATTTATATATTGGCAAAAAACAAAGTGGTTCAGCCGACCGGTTTATGGCCAGCTGGATACTTTGTTTTTGTGATTTCTTGAAAAGTGTTGCATCAAATTGAATGAAACAACTTCGGATCCATTCACATATCCAGTCACTATACTTTTAATATGAACTGGGTTCTCAAAACCGTCTTGGGGCCGAGATCCGAGGTGCTCATAATTACGAAATTCTGGCTGCCTGAACACCATTTTTTTTGTTTTTTTGATTAAACTACCTGGTAACAAGCGTTTTAATGTAGGCAGATTGCAGTCACCTACGATATGTTATCGATCTAGATAAGAGCCAGCTTTACACGCCAAATGGTCCAGCCATCCGGATGTATATGTTATGTCGAATACAACTCAATATTGCCATATTTCATAATTACATACATAACATACATACATAACTTCACGCCTGTATCCCGTATGGGGTAGGCAGAACACCAGAGGTAATAAAACCATCTGATGTCACGTTTGACAAATTTGGAGGCATTATAATAGTGGAGAGAGACTATTGCAGTGACAGGAGGTCAGCCTATCGCCCACAAAAAAGCCTCCCATAACACCTCGGTCTCGGTCGGTTAACTGACTTTTACAGTATGCCCGGGAAGAGAAGCAGCTGGCACATTCTATGTGTTTCTTTCGCTCCCAGACCAGCTTGGAAGCAGATTTCATAATTGATATGACAAAATAAAATACTTTTTAATCGGATCCTAAAGCGTATGATTATATTTTTCATAATAACTCGACGTTTCGGTGTCTTTGAAGATACCGCGGTCACGATTGATGCATACCCCGTTTGTCACCATAATGCAAAAATTATCATTATTAATAAAATCCGACTAGAAAGTCTTTTATGTCAGGCTGATCATCAAAAGCAGCTTAAAAAGTCTTTTATCAGGGTGATTTTGGTAAAAGCGGGTTTAGACAAAGCGTACAGTCAGCATCAAAAGACGCCACGTTGAAATTTTCAAAATCGCTATTCACCATATTGTGCCTTACTTCTGTATTTAGTTGTAATAATATAACATAGAAGTCAATATTAGTCGTTATTTAGGCACAAAATGGTAATATAATAGCGAATTTGAAAACTTCAATGTGGTCATCAACTTTTGATGCTAACTGTACAACTACAACTAATACAGAACTGAACACTGTCTGAACACATCAAGCTATACGGGCTGACTGGTGGGTCACTTGAAATTCAAGGATGTGATAGTTTGAGATCATACATGAAGAGAAAAAATGTATTAAAAATTTAATATTAATTATTTACTGAGTAAACTTAACTGAAAGCCAAATAATTGATTACGCAACGCATGGTTACACTAGCGTTGGCAGCGATCCGCGTGACAGGTCACGTGACGCGATTGACTCAGGCGAATGTAAAATAAATAGTAACAAAGTTTATTTATTTATAGGGAATTCTAGTGAAAAATTAGGTACCTAATTTTATTTCATAATTATAACCAGAATCGAGTACAGAGTGCTCTCCTTCAATATCTAAAATTTGTCACTAGTCATCGTGTGTACAGGGTGAAACAAAAGTCGTAAACAACAAAGTTTCTTACTGTTTGCTTTAATTCAAACATGTGCTTGAAACAACATGCAAAACTATGCAAACGTTGTTTGATCATTCATTAAGTAAAAAAAATTCAAAATACTGAGTTGTCATGATCACCCCAACAGCTAAGATTCATACATACAAAACGTCATGGGATATGTATCCTTTATGGGATAGGTTATGAAACCATCTGATGTCACGTTTGACAAAATTATAATGGCGGGGAGAGATTATTGCAGACAGGGGGACAGCCTATCGCCCACAAAAAAAACCTCCAATAAAACCAGTCCTCCAAAAAACTGATTTTTACAGTATGCCCAGGAAGAGAAACAGTTGACACATTCTATCTATGTTAATATTGTCTTAAGTTTTCACGATTCATAATTTAAATAAAACTACTTTTTAACCGGATTAATCGCGTATAATTTATATTTTACTGGTCAGTCGCTCGTGACCACGGGGTCTGCAAAGACACCGAAACCAAAAAGCTGACCGAAACGTCGAGATAAAATGTAAAATATAAATTATACGCGATTAATCCGGTTAAAAAGTAGTTTTATTTACATTCTATGTTTTTCCTTTGCTCCCAGTCCAGCATGGAAGAAAGTTGCTAAGTTTAACTTTCATAAATCAATATAGCTTGTAACTTACTAAGAGCAATAATTAAATCTAAGAGTGACCATACGATTGGTGTTTTTGCTACGTTCATTATCAATAAAGTTTGATTGTTTGCTTCTAGACTTCATGCAATGAATTTTCCTTGAAACATACATACATAAGTTCACAGGGATACACCCTTGTAGGGTAGGCAGAACACCATAGGTCATAAGACCATTTGATGACACATTTGACACAGGAGGTATTATAAATATGGAGAAAAGCTGTCTCAGTGATAGGGGCTCAGCCGATCGCCCACAAAAACCTGTCCCGTCACTGACTTTTACAGTATGCCCGGGAGAAGAAGCAGCTGGCTTTTTTTCTTTCGCTCCCAGTCCAGCATGGAAACACTGATGTAGAAACATAAATTTCTGAATAGGTAGGCCTAACCTATGTTTCACCTAATGTAGATGGAAACTTTGAAAGAGAACTTTTATATTCCATGTCTTAACAGATGAAGCTGTAAGATTTTATTCTTATTAAATCAATAAAGTATACCTACTAACTGACAACTTTTTGTTTTTAAAGTACCTACCTATGCTTTAACAATCTTGGGTTAAGGAGACCATACGACGAAATTATTGGATAAGCAGGTATTGTAAAGTACCTACACCTAGTCTAGAGTCAATTCTTCATCATTAAATAAAACTCTTTGCAATAATCCCACTGCAGAGTGCAGGACTATGAGTCCTTGGGTGACGAGGAGGTTTATGCCATAATCCACTAAGCTGGCCCAGTACCGGTTGGTGGTTGGACAAACTCAAACGACTTCTGTAGGTATACAAGTCTTGTATACAGCACCCGGGATTGACTTCTTAACGTGCGCTCTGAAGCACGGAGCATTTTAATTGGTTCAAAGGTAAGTGATTATGCTTAGATTATTGAACATGGGCTTTGAAACGGCATGAACTGTTATACAAAAGCCGAATTACAACTTTCCCAAATCAATAAGTTGCATTTAGGACACTCTTATTCACGAGTAAGGCTACATTTTATCTAGAAATTTAAATAAAGTCAAAAGCTACGCGCTCTAACCGCGTGAATCTGTTGTTTCGTAATATTAATATTTAGGCTAAAATGGGGTGATTAGGGATCCAGCGGTGATTAGGAGTGGTTTTTGACGTTGAATATTAGTTACCGAATCTTTACGAGTATTGCTATTTTAGTAGATATCTAGAGCTTTTTTATGGCAATACTGAATTAGCGTGAAATTAGCTACAAACCGTCAAAAACGTTAATGGGGTTTTCTGACAGCTCATTAAAAAAACAAAACTGTACAAAATTGGTACAAAAGGCTTGGATAGATGGCGCTTTACAAAAGGCGGAGGCGAAGAATTTATTCCACACTGCGTTTTTAAAAGTAAAATAAACTAATTGACGTCTGTATCAGAAATTGAACGTATAAATAACCATAGATGGTAGATACCACTTACCTACATTATAGTTTACAGACTTAACGCCTTCGGCTTTTTAAAAGTGCCATCTATAGAGGTTTTTTGAACTAATTTTTATGAGCTGTCAGAAATCTCCCCATTGAAAATAACATAAACAAGACGCCGCCGGTAAATACAGCGTTAGAAACTTTGCTCTGTAAGATTTATTTTGTAGTATACGAGCGTTTGTTTAATACGTTATTTAGTGTTTTGGTCGTCATAAACAAAAAAGCTAAGTCTCAGTTATTGAATATTATGAATAATTTTCTGATAAATTACGAAAGACGTGAGAAATCAGTTGTTTTGGGGGGAATGAGGACGTTTCAGGTATGAATCACAAGTCACAACGAAAGCGGGGTTAAATGGGTCGAGACAGAGATGAATAAGAACGACTTATGTATGAATAGAAACAGCTTTATAGGGTTATCACTCAGCAATTAATTTATTATTTCAGTGACTATACATATTTTCAGCTTTTCAAATTAGAAATTAGTAAGGATAATAATAAAATGCAAGAGTGTTTAAAAAATTAAATTTTAAAAACTTGATTCGATAAAACAAAAGAAATATGTATAAATGATTATTTATTAAGTGCCAGCCCTGGTCAATTACTCTATTGGCCCTACTTTCGTCCCCGGTCACCCCATTTTCCGGGTGAATAGAGATAGCATATAGCGTCGGAATTGCAACAAATGGTCACTGTGATGCATGAGTCGCTTAAGAGAAAAGGTGTGAGAGTGAATGTTGGAAAGTCGAAAGTTATGGTTATGTCGAGGAATGAAGATATGACGGAATGTAATATTACGATAGGAGACGAAAAAGTGGAACAAGTGAACGAGTATACTTAGGGTCCTTGTTTAAAAGAGATGGGAAGTATGACGATGATATTGAAGAGTGGGTAAAAGCAGGAAATTGTGTAAATGGCGCCTTATACTCGATTATGGCAATATTATACTGAATAAGGCTCGTCTTGAAATACTTGAGGGAGTTTTCGCGCCAACACTTATGTATGGTAGTGAATCTTGGGTGTAGCAGAAGAGACATGAAAACAGGATTAATGCTGTGGAGATGAGAGCTTTGAGGAGTATGTATGTATGGAGTGAAATTGAGTGATAGGGTGCGCAAAAGAGTATTTCTCAAAAAAGTGTCCCGTCATGAAATTGTCAAGAAATCAGTTTGTCAAGAAACGTCAAGAAATTATCGTCACTAAGGACGACATCATACCACCTGTTATAGGAATCAAGTAACTCAAAATTAAACACGTACTGGTCATATTAATTAAATTTTATTTTTTATTAATAACTGGACACACAATATATTATATGAATTCTTTCAGAAGACAGGGCAACAAATTTAAATTTCTTTTACATTTATGTCAGTAGAAAAAACGTAAGTTCCCTTTTTTTTCTTTTTTGTCGTCGAGTAGTCTCCCTTCTTCTTCATCAGTCTTTATTTTAAGCATTTTTCCCTTTTCAATTGTTTCAGTCTGTTCTTTTCTTTGGTGTAATTTACTTTTGAGTTTTGTTATTGTTCTAGTTTTCAACTTTTGTACTGGAATAGCAGTCTGTTGATCTGTTGATGTCATTTCCACATAAAAGTACCTGTTTTGTCATCTAAGATCTGAAGTGTAAAACAATACCACCACAATGTAGTAAGCGACCTTTATTATCTACCTAGTAGGTATACTGCATGAAACATCCAAAATTTCTTGACGTCAGGAAATTGTCACGAAATTTTGTGAGGAAAATCTAACATGCAATCGTATTTTTGTAATAACATCTAAATTATCTATTGGATCTAACAGCAAAGGGTTTCCGTCTATTAAGCACTATACTCTCAAAATTTTGTATGTATATGATAATAATATAACTTACTTTTTTGGTCCGAATCTCGTCAGGAAATATTTTATAAATGAAATCCACTTCAAACGCTCCGACTGTTTGGCTAACTGACAGCTAAACACAAAATAGAGGAACGATTTCCTGATTGTTTATGGAATCAAACAGGGCTGCCATCCGCAAAAAACAACTTCAATCTTCGGGAAATGGTTTGGTGGTGTTAAATAGCGTCAAGAAATGTGTCACGAAATTCATAAAAATATTGTGAGACATACAATATTTTTGAATGTTAAATAATACAAAAGACAATTAGAAGCTCAGGTGTGTTTTTAAATTGTGCCAGATATCATTTAAATGTAGAAAAAAGAAACCCCATTTTAAGTTTTTTCAAATATAAGTTTTTTGAAGACTTTTACATCTTGAGAAAGAGGGGGACATTTTTTTTTATATGGCGGGCTAATTTACTGTCCAAAAGAAATTAATTTTTTAAATTTGTTTTTACTTTTATGGGTGTAAATATGACCTTATTAGAATATTATTTAACCGCACAACAATTTAAGGAAAACAATTTCTAAAAAAAACTTCATATCATAAAAAAAATACGTTTTTCATCAGTGGACAATTAAAATTTCTAAAAGTGGACAACTTTTTGAGAAATAGTCAAAAGTGAAATAAGAAAGAGATGCGGATTGAAAGAAGATGTAGTGACTAAGGGTGCTCATATATAGAAACAGGTTTACGGTACAGATAAATTATATTTACCGGTACGGACAAACCTGTGCGGGTCTGTTCCTTTATGAAAGCACTCTTATGTCAGCACCCATACGGTCCAAAATTGATTTGCATATAATTTATCTGTACCGGAAACCTGTTTCTTAATGTAAGCACCCTAAGATTGAAAAGGGTATGCTACGGTGTTTTAGATATCTGGAAAGGTTGAGTGAAAGTAGATTTACGAAAGAGGTGTACAGATCAAGAATGGATAGTGCTGTCGGAAGGGGGCGGTACCCGTTAAAAGTACCCGGCAAACATGTATGTAAAAATTAATTAATGCGCAGGAAGCGAAAGAGGTATGTCTGGATCGTAGCAATTGGTGTTCCCTGGTCTCTGCCTACCCCAAGGGGAGACAGGCGTGAGGTTATGTATGTATGTATACGTGTGTATTTAAAATAAAAGTTGCTAGGTACCTGATTTATGGTTACAGTGTAAGCGGACGTGTAATTAAAAAACCTTTACTGTACAAGCCTTTGCCCAAAAACACATAACTTTTAGCATTAGGGATCTAAACGATTGTTGCCGTTTGTAAGATAAATTATGCTAAAAACTCTATAATATTTAGACACCAGTTACACTGGTAAGACACCTAGAAAGGCTGTGTTGGTAGTTCGCTTCCTGCACGCATGCAAAAAGCTGTTTTTCTTGCCACTGCCCAAATAGTTCGCCAGTTTCTGTCTCTCTTGCCCTGATCCCTGACCGACTGGTCAGATTGTTGGGTTCCATCTTAAAGGACTGAAGATTTTCAAATACAATACTAAAAAAATCTTTATTTCGTATTTACGTATAGGTACTTGAAATACCTACGATAAATTATTTACAGTCGTTCTGATGAGAAAAGTGGTAAGAAACTCAACAGCAATCATCTTTTAAAATACACAATAATTCTTCCATGCTGGACTGGTAGCGAAAGAAAAACATAGAATGTACCAGCTGCTTCTTTTCCCGGGCATGGTGTATAAGTCAGTTAAGGGACAGGTTTTTTTGTGGACATTTTTGTGGGCGATAGGCTGACCCCCTGTCACTGCAATAGCCTCTCCATCATTATAATACCTCATTTGTCCAAGGGTGACATCAGATGTTTTAATAAACTCTGGTGTTCTGCCTACCCCATAAGGGATACAAGGGATTTGTATCCCTTATGGGGTAGGCAGCAGCGGCCGGCGAAGCGCCATAAACCTAAATTTTTATTTACAGTTACTCGATTAAATACTACCCAATATTAATGTTGACCTAATTAATTACTAGCCAATAATTAACTAGCGTTAGTTATATTTACTAATATTGTAGGTTAGGAGTGCCTTCTTGGTATACTTAGGTCTACACATTTTTTTTTGTTATATTTGTTTTATATTAGGTCAATACGTAACGTTTTAAGTCTGTTATTAAAATTATTATAACATTGTGAATTGAACTTAACAGTAAAGTCTTTCTAATTATAACAATTAATAATTGTTGCCCGCGACTTCGTTCGCCAAGTCTTTAGTGCTTAGTTTGAGAGTTCAGCAATTGCTTGAACCGTCATTCTTCGAATGAAAAATTTTAAAATAGTAAGTCTGCCATCTAGTGTCAAAGTGTGAAACTAAATACTTTCTTGAAACAAATCTCCATCCCACCGTAAGAGCTATTAGTTTTTGGAGATAAAAATAGTTATAATAGTTTGCACAAGCCCTATAGATGGCATTAGCTTTATTTTAATGACGCTGAATAGAATTAAAAAATAAACCTTTAATGGATGCAGGTACCCTACTTTCCTTCTTCACGAAGCTAATATAAGTCGATTCAGCAGTGCGAGCACAGAACGTTGTCGAATCGTATCTTTACGAATGTTCGTATAGTATGGAGACGGTTTGTAAGCAATAATTCAATCCCTAACGTTTAATAAATTTAAAAGAACTATCAAAGAAACATTATGCAAAAAAAGCTACTATAGACTCAAAGATTATTTAGATTACAAAAGAGCGTGGAATTGATGTCTCCACAGGTTATTTCCAAATATTAAACATTAATCACTATGTAAGCAGCTTGGCTGTGCTGTGACATGATATTGGCAAGCACGAATAGCTGTCTTCTGTTTGTTTGTTCATGTCATAGCAGAGCTGTATTTCTGCCAAATTGTAGGTACTTACCTATAATAAGCACTTTTTACAAAAGAGTGCCGAGAGTTTTTTTACGTTCTACTTTAATTTCGTTCTTTTAAAGCCGAAGAAGAAGTAGTAGTAGACAACACTAAGACATTGGTGAATAATGGGCGATCATTATCTTCATGAGCCGAGAGACGCACACTTCTCGACGGAGGCCTCCCCTAGGATTCGTCATGTCGTCCGGACCCGCGCCGCCCCCATCCAGCATTTGACGTTCGTAAAGTGTATAAAAATACCTACTACGAATAAAAAAGTTTTCTTTTTTCATTTTCATTTCATTTCATTTTATTTGAAATTTATCCATTGTCACACGGCCACCTTTAATAAATGTGTGCCTTGTTAATTTTGAAAGTTTGTAAACATGTTGTACTCTTAAATAACTATGAAATAAAAAATTACAATGTTTACTAAAAACTTGCAACCGACTCCATACTATACGAACATTCGTAAACATACGAGTCGATAAAGTTCTATGCTCGCACCGCTGTGTAGGTAAGTATGTATAAGGGTGTTAACACACCAATCAATCGACGTCGACTTATCCATATTTTTGTGGTAACACCTATAGTCGCTGCACATAACTGTAGCGCTGTAGAGTTCTGTTCCACAACCATAGAGAAAGATAAATATACCAAAAGGAATAGAAAGCCAACTCGACGCCTTGTCACCCCATTGACGCACCGCCATTTTGCTACGCTCTCGTGCTACCATCTCTATTTTGGTGCCATAATACTAAAAAGTTGCTGGTATTATGTATATTTTCTAATATTATAAACACCACATTATCTCGCCATTACTGGGATTCGAACCCAAGACCTCAGCTCAACTCGCCACACATAAATCTCCAGAACACCACCAGATAACACAGAGATCACAAAATGCTACATCAACACATACACACGCAAGGAGGAGCAGCCATTTTGTGACGGACCTGTCACAAGTCACACCTTTTGTTTGATTGGTGGATTACAACTATGGACATCTATCGTAGTAAAATGACAACATTTGCTACACCAATATGTAGCATTTGATATACCTTAGCTGTCAATTTGTAGTACTTTAAGAGTGACACCCCTGGCCACGACTCAGGGCGACTACAGGGACGAGGGTCTAGTACCGATGCGTAGTCCCCTCCACGTTTCGGTGAGCGCTAGAGTTATACCCACAAAGCAGATACATAGTAGAGCTGCTGTAAGCAAAGTTGCACAGCTTCAATTTGGGTTGTCCTGACGTCACAGCCTTTAGTTCAAGCTATTCCTCGCTAGAGGCACTGGCGTCAGTTCGTTGCTGACTTCTGTGAAGTATGTACATGTAGTATAGTATGTAAGGTAGATGTAATATTAGAGTATGTGGGTGGATCAATAAATCAGTGTTCAACCAACTTGTTCGTGTTTCACTTCAGTACACGCGTAGATATTAAAAACAAATTAAATCCTTCATTGTTTCTCGATGTAAAATTTAGTTTTCTATACTTTTATAAAGGAATTACATTGACAATCCAAATAAAATTAACTTACCACGAAGATAATTTCATTCATAATATTTTTTTACAAACTGTTTGTTTTCCAATTATTTGTGTCCAAAATTCCAGATTGTTATTTGTTGCCTCGGTGATTTTTATGCCGCTAAGAAATCCTGCTCTATCTAGCGTCAAGTAGAAATACTTTTATTTCGCGGTTTTTTCTGACAGATTTGGAACGTGTGAAATTTCTTTAAAAAACTAGAGCCTCCTAGTAAAGTAAAGCTGAACTTTTTTGATGATCATGTGAATATTTTAACCTTATGTTTCAACCGGCTTTTACTACTCGCTCGCTACTAGGTTACTAATGCCATCGCTTGTTTGGCTATGATTGGCCATAACCCACCGCTTACCCTTCCCGAACCCTGCGCGTAGGCTTCACTTGAGTCCCTAGAAAAAACTAGATATGGCAGCTCCTCTATATATTTCCTCCGTGGTTATACCTATACCTACCTATATGTTTTCACTAGCTCCAACAGTGACCTATGTGTTAAGTGCTCTTCAAGACTATAGATTATTTCCATGCCGCGCATCAGGAAGAAGCATCATCCAACCATTCGCATTTAAAATATTAGTAGGTATAAGTAAGTACCCGATATCAAGATGAAAACGAGACATTATCTAACATCATGATGACATGACATGTTTTTATCCATCAATTTCCTTCTAGATTAATTACTTAGTGATTCAGAACAACGGATGAAAATGCTTCGAGATTCTATACAATTTCCCTTGATAGTGTCGTAAGGGTATTCAGATTCTGGATACTAGCCCAAATAGCTGAGACTAACACAAAATAGGTAAGTCACCTTATAGATTTAGATCTGTTTACAGTGGATCTGTAAAATAAAATAGTGGGTATACAGTGTGTTAGGCATCGGATTTCCGATACTTCAATCACGTATACTATGTTAAATTTTATCGACAAAATACTATAAATAATCAAATATTTCTGACACTCACACAACATTATGTAGCCCAAATTAACTTTCTTAAAGAACTTGTGTTCTGGATACTAGTTAACTGATATACTTAAGAAATAAATAAACATACCAATTGAGCAAATACATATTTTTTATTAGAAAATAAACGTAAATAAAGATATAAACATCCATGACTTGACGACTAATATCTGTGTTCATCACACAAATATCCGTCGCCGCCGTGATTCGAACCCAGGACCTCTGGCATAGAAGGCAATGTACGTTACCCCTACACCAGCCGGACTATACGGAGGGGGTTGCACCCCTTAACCCTCTGAATGACAACCATTTTGAAGTTTAATATCTCGTACTTTTACGAGTTCACTGAAACCCTGAAACCCATTTTCATGTCGTCCTGATACACAAAAGTAGTCTTATTTGAAAGATTATAATATTTGCTGGCATTTAAAGTAATTTTTGTTAAGATAAAATGCAAAATAGTTCATGAAATTCTTAAGTATATCCGAAAAACTTAGAAAAGTTCACTAAATTTTTTAGTTAATGTGCACTACGACCACTTTTATGTATTAGGGTGACATGAAAATGTGAAAAAAATGAGTTTCAGTGAACTCGTAGAAGTACGAGATATAAAATTTTAAAATGGCTGTCATTCAGAGGGGTGAGGGGTGCGACCTCCCTTTGTATAGTATTTTGTCGATAAAATGTAACGTAGTATACGTGGGTGAAGTATCGGAAATCCGAAGCCTGTATAAATAAAACAACAGTGCGATAATATCTAAATAGAATATTTATAAAATCTTAAATATATTTCATATTTCTCTGAATTTGTACATTTACATAGGACTGCAGATCTAATATTTTGTTCTTGTACCTTCCAATAAAATAAATAGTAGGTATTTTAGTACGTAATCTGGGAATTAAGGTAAATTCTTTAGTACTTTTACAGTTTCGGATTTGACATAATTACCCGTACCTAATTAAAACAACCGAAAATTGATTTCTTACAATGTCCTGATATTATTAAAAACCGATTAAATCTGAGTAGGACTCGCGAACGAAGGGTTCCATACTGTCCGCTACGATGCCGAGCTATATATAAAGAACACTATAGATAAAACCATAGAATTTCATAAAAATACTTTATTATATACCACGTGCAAATATACGCAAACTATGAATATGCCAACAGCGCCATCTAGTTAGAGCGGTAGGAAACCTACACAAAACGTACTGTTTCATGTATGGGAGCCTCTCAAATATTTTGTCTGTTTTTTTTAGTATTTATATTTATATCGGCAATAGAAATACATAATTACTCAACTGGGAATTTCCCACTGAGTGAGCATTCGTAGTATTTTTTCTTCAAGATCAACTCCTGTCCTGTCCTACTTTGAACCTGTATTAGAAAATTTATTTTAGTCCTTTACAGATGAGCTCGCTTGCACATGGGTCCGTTAGCCGCAAAACAACGGAGTAGGTCCATAGACTCATCCTGTGACCTAGAAAACAAGTTATAAAATTAAATCCCGAATCACAACAACACCAACATGGCCCCAAAATAAGCAATGCTTTTGAATTTGGAAACCATGTAGCGAACTAGGGGTATTCTAAAATAGAAATAGGTACCTACGTCGATATATAAATAAACACCCAGACCCGGAACAATTCATTACTTGTTCCGTGCGGGAATCGAACCTGCGAACCCACGAATTGCGTAGTAGTGTCCACGAAGATAAGTGGAAAGCTTTTACTTTGAATGTATACAGGGTTGATTTTTAGTCACCGGCCAAATTTTTTTAAGTATAATTTAATCAATCGATTTTTGCAAAAAAAAGTAAAAAAATTTTTACAAGGAAATTAATTTATCCACTAACATATTAACCAAGGCATGGTCATCCTAAATTACTATTAAAATAAAGATTACTACGCGCTAGAACACACACACATTTTGTAGTAGGTACTACGTTGTAGTATTATCAAGGAAATGCCGCGTCGTAGTAGCTATGTTCATCAACAGCGACTATTTTTTATAAGTTTTTGTTTCCATATTTCTACTTTTTTGTACTGAGCGACGCTAAAATAAATATACAGGTATATCGTATTCATTCATAATTTACAGTGACAATCTTTGCTTAATATGTCTGCAAATATATGAATTTCCTAGTTAAAAAAACATTCATTTTCTTGCATAAATCGTTTCTATAAATAATACTCATTGTGTAAAAAAAGTTTTGTTGGTGAAAAAAATATAGCCCTGTATAAACATCCACGATTTGACGGTTATCTGTGTTCATCACACAAATATCCACTGCCACCGGGATTCGAACCCAGGTCGTAATTATATTCTACTTAGAATGACCAGTGCAAGAATTATAGCAATTCCAGTTGGAGCTTTAGTGTTGATAAGGAATTAGGTGCCATAAAAAATCCTGTCGGTATATTTACTTAAGTTTAGAGAAACTTAAAAGACATTGGTATCCACAATAATGTGGTAGACCTCCTCTCGTGACAGGCTCCAAAAAATCGACAGACGATAGATATCAGCAGCGCAGCTCATTTTTGAAGGTTTACAATTATATTTCGTCGCTCCATTCTTCAGATATAAGCGCCTATTGGATAAACGTGACAATCCGACAAATTTGTCACTTTTTGACAAATAAGTCGAATGGTTGCGACAAGTGGCGTTTAATAAAGATGACAATTAAGTCCGAATGCGAC
The DNA here is from genome assembly GCA_944452665.1 of Stenoptilia bipunctidactyla. Taxonomy (NCBI): domain Eukaryota; kingdom Metazoa; phylum Arthropoda; class Insecta; order Lepidoptera; family Pterophoridae; genus Stenoptilia; species Stenoptilia bipunctidactyla. Next base: position 19,284,681 of record OX101745.1, read on the forward strand.
AGGCAAATATTGACAAAATTATCACGCTGCAAAACTGTTTAATAAAAGCGAGAATTTTCAGGTTGACCAGTCGAGTCTCTAAGATATTGTTCTTTGACTTATTTGTCATGACAATTGACAAGTTTGTCACTAATTCCGACATATTTGTCACAACCAAGTCACAACACAATATTGAGGCATGCATATGAGACAACATGAAGCTAATATCAAAAGTCCTACCTCCGAGTAGGTGTCAAAATTTTACTTCTGTTTTCGAGATGAAATTGATTTATATGCTTTTTGAAATAGATGCCTAATCAAAAATTTAAGGCCTTATCTAAAAAACAGAGAGGTTTTATTTGGGAAATTTAGTCCAATTTTATGCAGTTAGATACTCGAAACCGTTGTATTAATATTCCAACATTTAAATTGAAACTAAAGTTTATTCTTGGTTTGAATAAGCGACGTCGACGTAGTATACTTAGTTTGCAAAAAAAATTCATCATCACTAATACGTTGAAAATATTTAAACTAAGGGTACTAATATAACTGCCGCATAGCGTTGACATTGGATGAAACGCCTGTCGATAATCTCTGACAATTTGACAAATCACCATGACAATTTAGTGTTAAATAAAACCAACTTGAAAATTTTTTCCAAAAAACTTGTCACCTGTCGCCTGTCAGGGAATTTATTTATTTAACAGAAATATGTCAAATTATCACGACAAGTCGACATATTTGTAGATTTTCCACCGTGACATATTTGTCAGGGATATTTTTTATTAAACAACGTATTGTCAAATAGTCGTATTGTCACCTGTCGCCTGTCACATATCGTTGTTGCGTTTATTAAATAGGCACCAGGTAGTCCCCCTATCTTGCTAGCATCAACGCACGATAAAGGATCTACTTATATGTTCGAGTGGAGCGACTCATGTAATCATAATCGAACTTTACTTGTAAGTTCGTTTGATTATATGTGGTCGTCCAAATCAAAAGGAACGTTATGCCGGTATCTATAGTCGGCGCGGCGAACCTTGATCTCTATGACACTGACAATAATTTCCACAACATAACCATGTAGTGCCGTCACCGATTTCATAAATACCCTACGAAGTAACTTTTGCATAACGTAAACGTAAAGTGTGATTGAGATAATTTCTTGCAAATGTTATGAATTGTTATAATTCCAACGGAATATCATTTAATTGGAATAAAGCTACGTAAAATAAATAAATGCCATTTATAGAAGCCTCCAATACGATTCTTATGTAACGGTGACGGCACTACAAGGTTATATTGTGGAAATTACTGTCAGTGTCATAGGAATCATTTGAAAACAATTGAACTATAGTTTCCGGTAGAGATATTAATAAAAATATACCTGAAAAAAAACCTTTTTTTGTTAATTGTATTTTTAAAAAGATGAATTTATTTACTACATGTAAGTACTTAAATGTGCACAGCTTTTTGAAACATCAATTTAAAAAAGTTTTGTATCCATCTAAAGTTTAGTAAAAAAGGGACCTTATCGCGGCTTTACCTAACAAAGTCGTTTTTTTGTAAGTATAACCTGGTATGACCTAAACTATTCATCATAATAGGAATCATAGTAATGTGAAGGAGTGAACATGTAGACTAAGGTGGTACACGTCCATCCACGAGAAACCTATTCACTCGACGCTTAAAAGTACGAGGACTATACTGGTCAGGGAAAATAGACGCAGGCAGTTCATTCCAAACCTTGGCGACCCGTATCAAAAAGGAACTGTCAAAGCGCTTAGTTCGACTTTTTGGAATATCTACCACATACGGATGTTCGATTTGTTCAAACAGAACTCTCGCGCACTCTCCAAAATGTATTCTGTGGTAGTACACGGTTAAACAACCACAATCATGCTATAGGGACTGCAATTTTTTGGTTGTAAAGTTGACGTTGTTTATTAGTTTACGGGCTCTTCGGTCAACGGAGTCCAGCACATCTAGTTGATATTTAGCTGAACGACGTACTCCATGCGTGATCGTACTTGAGCTGTGTATAAATTAAGAAGCTGTGCAGAGTCAAAGTAGCGGCGCCGTACCTTCGAGATGATTCCCAACTTTTTTGAAGCTACTTGGTCTATGGATACAATTTGTTGACCGAAAAATTAACGGGACGTTAGAGTTATGCCTAGTAGGCCTAGCTAGATGGTCGGTGATGAGGACAGGTACATTTTAGAAAGTGGGCATTAATGTGAAGGTGCTCCTTCTTGCGGAGAATTGACACGCCTGTGTTTTGAACGAGTTAAATTTAACCAAATTCGACTGGCCCCAATTTGACACCTTCCGCAAAGTCAAATCAACGCGCTCAATCATTGACTTTTATTACGACCAGGAAAAGGGTTTTAAAGCAAGACACGATTACATCTTGAGTGACAATTTATTAACAAATAGCAATAGTTTATATAGTAAGATATACGTGCATAATTAAGTTAACAATATTATGCACGTATATCTTAAGATAATCTTATCTTGGTATTGATATTATCGAGCACGTTTGATTAATAAGAAATAATATATTGATTCTCTGTGGGTCACGTCGGAGGACGCCACAGATACTCCCCCCTTAAAAAAAGGTAAACACAAAATAACAATTCAATATTCTTACTCTAAAATTAAATAGTACATGACAATATCAAGCAAAATACTATTTTTTTTGTTAACATAATACATATTAGAAATATTTGAAAACCTAGCAATTTATATAGTACTATGATTACGTAAGACCACAAAAACAATTGAGGCGAATAGCTTTAAGTTTGATGCTGCATGTGGTAGACTGCTCTGGTAAAAATTTACCATTCCGAGAAACCGTCTCAAATCTTTAACTGTTGCTGGTTTCGGAAATCGAAAATAACCTTTGCTTTCTCATCCTTTGGAGTGATTCCTTGGCTCGTTATATGATAACCTAAGAAATCGAGTTCGGTCTTGAGAATTTTTTCATTGCTAGTTAATATTTTTTTTTTATTAATTTGTTGATTTTATTTAAATGTATCGCAAATCTACATATGTAATCTAGCAATATAAAAACGATAAAAAATTTGTGAGAAGCAGGCCGTTTCCTCATTTTATTTTTACTTTGTTGATAATGCACCAAGATGGCGGCTCTAGTTTCATTAACAGACAAGTTTATATTATACAGCGATTGTAAAGAATTTCTATTATTAATAACCATAGTCAATCATAGTATACCATCCGCTACATAACTTCACACTAAAACATAACTTTTTTGTACGGCAAACTTACAAATTTGCAATTTTCTTGAAACTTATAATTTCGGTCAGTGAACTTCAAAAATTCGTAAAAAATTAATGGTAAGGGCTAACAGGTTGGTTCTTGGGTCTATAGTTAGGTACGTTTATGTAGATTTTAGCCCTGTAGATAAAAAAACATTTCCATAGGTCCCTTCAGGTCTCTTTTGATAGTCTCTTTTAGGAAACTGCAAAAAATCCACCTTTCATTTCACTGATTTTGTAATGTTTTTATTTCCCAATAATAAAATACTATTTACGGGCAACTAAATAAGATCGAGTTCTTTTAAAGCCTTCGCATGCCTTGATTACTTGTTGTAAGCAATGACGCATAGAGAAATCCATCGTCGATCTTGGGACATTAGATGGCGACACGATAGAAAGTATTGAGTTTGGTTGAAACCGCGACAAATCGCTCCGGGGCTCGGCTGGCGTCGAGAACGGCCCAGATTTCCCGCGTCTCTGCCCGCGCCGCTGTCGCTCTCGCTGCCATCCATTTTGCAGCCTAATTTCAGTGATTTCTCTACTGTCATGATAACGTCCACAATTGTCTTGCTTTACCGTTGCTTATCCATTCTTGGGATGGTACCTGTGTATATAAAGTTATTGCAGGACATAATTGCAGGTCGGTGCGGTCAGTACAAGGCTGGGTGACCGCCGACCATTCATTTCACACGGTGACTCCCGTGCTTCGGAGGTCATGTTAAGCAGGTCCTAGGTGTTGAATACAATACCTAGTCGTTAAGGTTCGTTAAAAGCTATATTGGATTGCCGTCTGAAAATTCTAACATCTAGCAACCAGCACTGGGCCAGCTTGGTTCTTTACGGCCTAAACCTTCTCGTCACCTACGGCGGTGCCGCATGACCCCACAATGGATTAATTACGAAGAGTCGTGATGATATTGCCGACTCTTCGGAACGGAACACAGCAAAGTCATTCAACGGTGAAAATGCGCTGGATGTTGTTTCCTACACTAGCTGTAAGCTGAACAAGATGCATGGGCATAAGCTGAAAAAAACACTTTACCATATCGATCGACTATAATAGCGTGTAAACCGTTCAATTCTTTACCTGATGAACGGAGATTTGAGGCTGTGGTGAAACAATCTTTCCTGAATCACTTTGAATTTTAGTTACTTGCGTGGGTGAATGCCTTTTACTTAAGTAAGGCGCAATTCATGTCTAAATAGTTGTAAGTTTAGTACACTGTCAGCTTGTATGTGACATTCACCTACTTTCTTAACTATTAACGGCCTGTCTATATGTAGATGCTATAATCAACGAATGCAAAGCATTAAAAAACGACTTCACGTCAAAACTTTGGCTGAAGTATAAGGTGAAATTGATCATAACGTACACAATCGATTTCGATGAAATTATTATGGGACCAAAAAGAAAGTATTACCTATCCTATCAAATAAGAATCATCAAAATCTGTTCACCAAGTCAAAAGTTAAGAGGTTACAAACATTAAAAAAAAACATACAGACAATATTGTGTATCTCCTTCTTTTTTTGAAGACGGTTGAAAACCAGTTTCAATATGGTTTCAATAAATCAACGTCTGGTAATTTAAAGCACTAACTATTATTAGATTACCAACTATTCATTGGTCGTATCGGTTACTCATAACAGTTCGTTGAATATTTCAACCCGGTAACAGATACTCTTGGGGTTCCCATGGATTTATAGGTCAACTTTACTGTCATATTAATTTGATTGTTGAAATCACCAACAGTTAATAAAGCATTTTCGGTGTCATGTGATTTTGTTTAAGCTTCATTACATCAGTTGGCAAGTAGCGACGATATAGTATTTGGTATATATCACACTTCTTATAAGCAATAGCAATAGTTCATTGCCGATGGAGCAATGATAATTTGCGGATTTTATATACAGGGTGGTCACCTACCGCACAAGGGCAGAAGCTTCAGGTACTATTGATTTGTGATTTTAATTCTTATTTTTAGTTATATTAAGTTATACTTAGGCCAATTTACAGCTTCAACCAGCATGCTCTTTAAGATATGTTATTTAACGTCGCTAAATAGAAATCCACGTTTAAAAAGTGACATTTCGTCTTGTGTCGTTGTTTACAGAAAAGAAGCAAAAGAACATGAAAGAAATAAAACACAACAATAAACTTAAAATAAAATTTATTTATAAAAATCATTAGTCATATAATTTCATACATGGTATAGATATTATTGTTCAAACAATCCTTTCACGTACTAATTATAAGGCATCTTTGTTATATAAATATACTTAATAGAAAATATATCGTTTCCGTTACAAAAATGTCAAGCAACAGCCATCTTTGCTTGAGATTTTTATATAAATAAAAACTTTTGGTCCATAAAATAATAAATAATAATTTTGTACTCAATTTTGTAAAAAAAATGAACTATCTAGTAAATTGGGCAATATAAATACATTTACTAAATAGTTCACATTGATATTACAATTTTATAAATAGTCAAATTATTGTCTTTACTTAAAACTATAAAGAACATTTTAATATAATAAAATTATATAAAACGAAAATACGTAAAAGCCACAAAATTATAACAGAAGGACTACAAAAGCGGCATAAATGAAATTAATCTAATCTACATCTAGGGCAGTTTTAAGAAAATCACATTCATTAAAAAAAACGAACACTTTTTTAAGTTCATAAAAAAATCCTCGAAAATTTGGCAAATGTCAATATTACCACATCCTAAAAAGTTCGTTTACATATTTATCACCGTTTTAATAACAAAAACTCTTGTACTTTCGACAATTCTTGAGATTCTAATAAGAACCAATTAGCTTAATTGTAAAAATATCCAAAAATGAATCATAATCGTTATACTTAAAAATAAAGTGTCGCAACTAAAAGTAATGAAATATCGACACTTTACTAAATATATTCGTTTTCCACAGTTTAAAATTTTTAATTCTTGTACATAATAATCTCCGAGTTAATAAATCACTTTTGATTTTCATACTATAAATTTAGCTGCAACATTTGAAAAATAGTTAACCTAAAAGAACAATTCAAAAGAATTTAAATAAAGCAAAAATGTATCAACAAGAATTAAAAAAGTAAAACATCCAGTAAGAAAAATCTATAAAACAATATTACTTATTATGAAATTTTCTGAAAAAGTCTACACGTTAATCAATGCTGATAAAAGATGGCGCCACAAACGACACATTAATGTAAAAATGTCATAACCATAAAATAAACGAAACCGAGTAACGTAAGTGTTTTCGAAAAAAAAAAAAATTTACGAATATGGTGCTTCGTAAATTAAGCATCGATAAATCAAAATAGATTGATTTATATAAATATTTTCTGAATAAAGTAGAAATAATTTACTAAGAAGTTGATTTAAAGAGTTGGCAACACATTTAATCAGCAAAAAGAAATGAGTAGGGCTCTAAAAATGGCGTCCTCACTTGCAGTGAACAAGATTCAAAAATTCCTCTCTGGTCTTGGGGTCATCCCGGAACACCCCCAACATGGTGGAAGTCACGGTCTTACTGTTGATCTTCTGAACTCCTCGCATCACCATGCACATGTGACTGTGGGAATAATCATTTTCAAAATAAGCAAAGTTATCGACCAATGGTTCTTTTGCTCGGAATCACTTGTTCCATGGGAATTTAATAATAAAATATAGTAGTAACTCTTGCATAGTGTTATTTTCTTGAGTGAGTGAGAGTGTAGTTTATGAAAGGAATTGCTGAGTTTTATTTTAAGTTATGAAATGGTGTGTTTTGTTTTATAATTAATTTATATCGCTGTTGATATCATAACATTTTTAAGAACTGTAAGTAGATTAGTAACTATTAATCTATTAATAAAGTGGAGGAAGTTAAGATTTAAAATCATCAAATTGTAATCATTACAGTTCTCTGGTATCTGGAAGAGTTTCTGTGTCATATTTAAATTAACATACTTTTTTACAGTTTGTTTTTTTATTTAAAGAGAAAAAACAAAAAAGACATTCAAAGTGTACGTAAATAGTGGTAGATACTAACATAAAATAAAGATTAATTCATAAGTTAGTCTATATTTTATTTCACTATTATTCAGTTATTTTAAAATTTAGGTTTGATTTTTAGGCTTTCGATTTCCATTGACAAATAATCAACAATTAATCGATTACATGATGAAGTTTATTAAAAATAGTGATTCATAAGCGATTGCAAGCGATTGTTAGGGTGTTACCAAACCATTTTTTTTATTTGCAGTTTCTTTAAAACTTGAGGTTTATATATTAAGGCGTTCATAAAGAGTATGTCGACATAATTTCAATTTTAATTGACAAATGATCAACAGCTAATCGACAAGTGACTGACAAGTATTTTGGACGTAGTGATCCATAAGCATTTGAAAAACGAGTGAGTAAGTGAGTAAATCATGCTACGTCCTTTTTTATTCGATCGGTGTCTTCATGGAACGAGCATCCCGATTGAGATCCGTTTGGCGCGCACACTGCGCATCTTTAAACGAATGCATTAACGGCATTACCAGGTGAAACACTGTCCATCTTAACTGTGTATATACCTATATTTATATGTGTATTGATATAGTATTTAGTTATATAGTACATAAGTATTTACGTATACGTAAGTTATTATTCGTATGTAGTTTATTTTTAGCCATACACCTCGCCCACATCCATTTCCATCATTGCCTGGGTTGCCTGGCAGAAATCGCGCTCCCGCGATAAGGCCACCCTTTGTATGTAAATTGTGATTGTTATTTTAATTTTATCTGTGTAACTATGTTGGTGTACAATAAAATGTTTTATTATTATTCGGCATTTCAAAATCAACACGCCTTTCGGCGGGAAAGACCCAACAATAAGACCAGTCGGTCTGGTATCAGGGCAAGAGAGAAAGAAACCGGCGAACGATTCGGGCAGTATCGAGCAATACCGCTTTCTGCATACGTGCTGGAAGCGAACCACTGCCGAATCCCAGCCTTTCAAGGTGTCTGACCAGTGTGGCTGGGGTCAAACCGTTTGTATTATTATTATTTGATGTAGTGTGGACACTCACACGCCCTCGATGACGACGGCGACGCCGGCGGGGCGCACGGCGTGCGTGACGGCCACCGCGATCTGCTTCGTGAGCCGCTCCTGCACCTGCAGCCGCCGCGAGAAGATCTCCACGATCCTGGGGGGAAAACAACAGATTACACGAATTAATAAATGAAATTAATAAATCATGCAGCATCCATGCTAGACTGGGAGCGAAAGAAAAACCTAGAATATGTCAGCTGCTTCTCTTCCTGGGCATACTGTAAAACTCAGTAACAGAGGTTATATTGGCGTTGTTGTGGGCGACAGGCTGACCCTCTTTCACTGCAATAGTTTCTCTCCTTCATTATAATACCTCCAAAGTTAAACGTGACATCAGATGGTCCAATACCCTCTGATGTTCTGCCTACCCCATAAGGGATACAAACGTGAAGTTATGTATGTATAAATAAAGCCCCAGACAGTCACACCAACTACACGGCCTCAAAGTAAACAAAGCTTGTGTTATGAAATACCTAGAATATTTGAATTATGAAATACCGCAACCACTGGCATCTGAGGCAGAAACGTTTACTCCACCGCCAAAGTAGTCGTCATTGTTCAGTTATTAAGGAGAAAAAATGAGGAGTGACAGATCAAAGTGTATTAACTCCACCCAACGAAAAAATTAGTAAGAAATTGAAAATTATCTATTACAAACTAATCTCATGTTAAATTATGACGCATCAAACTGGTACTTTTTGTAATAAAAAAAAAACAAAATTTGACATCGTTTCAAACCGCATTCAATCCAATTAATTTTTCTGTTTCCTTTCTTAAATAAATCATTAGCCTTTATCTAGAAAGTTACATTGACGGAGTTCATACACTTCGATCTGTTACTTCTCAAATGTTATTATTGTTTAGCATATCAAAAGCTACACGTCTTTTTCAGCGAAGAAGACCCGACAATCTGATCTGACTGGATCAAGGCAATAGGGACAGAAACCAACCAAAGATTCGGACAGTCTCGAGCGAAACCAGTTTTACATGCCCGCTAAAGACGAACCACTTACGAATTCCTGTCTTACATACAAATTTCTAACCGTTATTAATTTTGTCTTATTTTAATTTGATTTTAATAAGTCTTAAGAAGCTTTATTTATGTTTAATAGAAGTCCAACAGTATGTTACAAATCATAAGAATAGAAATACGGGGGCTCCACGAATAAAAAAAGATACAAATATTGTGTAAAGACCTTTATCATGACTTGAATTACTTAATAAACTTAATGTTAAATAAAATACCTTTTAACCGAATTTTCGGCGTATAATTATATTTTCTACTATACACAAAGTTTCGGTGACTTTACAGACTCGCCAACTAAAATCCGGTTAAATAGTGTGTTATTTAGAGTTTATGGAGTGTAATACATTAACGAGATTGATATTAATAAAACATGTCTATTTAATTGGATACGACACATATTTAACGGGATATTATCGCTTATAATTAGTAAATTTTCGTGACCTTCGAGTTTAAATTTGATTTAATAAGTATCAAATCAGATTTAACTTAATTTAGTCCAGCTTCTAATGCTTGACTGGGAGCGAAAGAAAAATATAGAATGTGCCAGCTGCTTCTCTTCCCGGGCATACTGTAAAAGTCAGTTAAGGGACCAAGGTGTTATGGGAGGCTTTTTTGTGGGCAATAGGCTGACCCCTGTCACTGCAATAGTCTCTCTTCACTATTATAATGCCTCCAAATTTGTCAAACGTGACATCAGATGGTTTTATTACCTCTGGTGTTCTGCCTACCCCATACGGGATACAGGTGTGAAGTTATGTATGTATGTATGTACATACATACATACATACAAAATACATACATAACCTCACGCCTGTCTCCCTTTGGGGTAGGCAGAGACAAGGGAACACCAATTGCTTCGATCCATACATACCTCTTTCGCTTCCTCCACGTTCATTAATCTTTTCATACATGATCGCCGTATTAATGTATGTATGTATTAATAAGTATTTTACTTCTTGAAGTAAAATAAAAAAAAACAACTTAAATCAATATGTTTTAAAACTTACCTAGCCAACTTGCTAAGTCCAAGAATTTTTCCCTGTGGCAAGTATCCGATGGAAACCTTTCCGTAAAACGGTACTAAGTGATGCTCGCACATTGAGAACATCTCAATGTCCTTTACAACGACCATCTCATCGGTATCCTCGTCAAAGATCGCGTTGTTTAGGACCTCTGTAAAGGACAAAAGAAATATTATGCATCACCTATTTCAATTATGCTAAAATAACTAACTTGGGATTTTTGACTTTAACCTTTGTGGCGTTGGGGTTACATTCAGACTCAAATGCTGTTTGAGTGCATATTTATAGATGTATCACGTATGTTTTCACAAAATTATATTGTAGGTATGCTTTTAATGCGTAGTACAAGTAGAACTTATATAAACTTGTTGCTAACTTTGAGAATAATTCCAGTTATAAAGAGAAAAAAATATTTACTATGTTATGCATTCTATTCTAAATTTAGCTCAGCTGTTCAGAATGAAGTAACAAGACTAAAGATTTTGTCATCCACGTAAACATTCTCCGAAACCATACATATTTTAAAAAAGAAAATTGAAATTTTTTAATGAAGTTCTCAACCGATTTCTATGAAATTTATATGGGACTAACTATGAAGTATTCTCTATCGTATGAAACAAGAATTTTAAAAATCCATTCATAATTGTCTGAAATATCATGTAACAAAGACACAAAAAAACATACAGACGAAATGAGAACCTCCTCCTTTTTTGGAAGTCGGTTGAAAAGTAAATTTATTAGTTGCAAGCCAGTGTGAAATCTTTTTATAGAGATCAAATGAAATCGAAACTTAAGTTTAAGAAGTTATTTAAGTGTTACGTCGCTAAGCGAAATACATAAAATACTGCTAAAATTTAAATGGAATTCACATAACTTACTTTGATTATTACGGTAGCTTAATATATGGAATTATTTATTACAAAGCGATACAGTTTATGTCTAAATCGATCCTTAATTGTCCGAAATATCGTGTAACAAAGACACAAAAAAAACATACAGGCGAATTGAGAACCTCCTCCTTTTTTGGAAGTCGGTCGATTACTTTTGATTACCGCTTCTAAACAGATCTACAGTTTTCTCTAAGCACCGACGAATTCAAAACTAGCTTGTAGCATAGCGAGAACTTGCGGGACAAAATAGATAGGTGGTGGTTGTCTATAGATTATAATATACGATATTTTTTGTTTTTTTTTTGTTGATTTGTAAAAAGTGAAAAGAAAGGGTAAATAAATAAATAAGGTTACCTTCTAAGCTTTGGTCGTATCCCTTGGTGAAGAAGAGCATGGCTTTAGCGGCACGTTCTGGTGTCTTCAGGAGACCCTGTCTTTCTGGGTCTTCTCCCAAACCTGGATAATTGAGGAACTATGAATGAGAACATTTCTTAGTTCTATATTTAAAAAAAATATGTAAAAAGAAGATTAGAAATGGTCTCATAGATTTTTTACAATCATTTTCACGTACTTTAGCTCGCGTAACTGTTGATGCCATTCATATTTGGCGGGTAAAATATATCTATCCATTGTATACTGAAGAACCTTGAAGAAGGCTATCAAAACAAAAGTAATCATTCAAATACGACTGATAGTTATAGAGATTCGCGCGTTTAACAAACAAAAAGAACTTTTCAGCTTTTTTGTATCAGTAAGTATACAGACTTTATTTACTTTCATAACCGATGGCATCATATTATTTGATTTCTTTCTTCATAAAACATTAAGAACAGAAGCCAGCAGATGGCGTTACAAACCTGGCAAAGTTTCCCAATCAATTTTTAACTAAATATCGAAAACATAGAGTTCAATGAGAGGTTTTCTGACAGCTCATTAAAAATGCAAAACGGTACAAAAGGCTTCGATAGGTGGCGCTTTATAAAAGGCGAAGTCTTGTCTGTCATATAGCCATTTATTCCACACTGCGTTTTTAAAAGTAAAATAAATGAATGGGGAGTTTTCTGACAGCTCATTAAAAAACCAAAACTGTACAAAATTGGTACAAAAGGCTTCGATAGATGGCGCTTTACAAAAGGCGAAGGCGAAGAATTTATTCCACACTGCGTTTATAAAAGTAAAATAAATTAATTGACGTCTGTATCAGAAATTGAACGTATAAATAACCATAGATGGTAGATACCACTTACCTACATTATAGTATACAGACTTAACGCCTTCGGCTTTTTAAAGTGCCATCTATAGAGGGTTTTTGAACTAATTTTTATGAGCTGTCAGAGAACTCCTCATTACAATTTTTTGACAGGTTGAACTGCTGCCTTCTATACCTACCGGAAAACATCACCGCGTTGATAATTGCCGGCAGATTTTATATGATACTACACCTTGGCAAATAATTCAATGCAGTAAACTGACAGGTTGAAATGTCAAAAAGAAAAATAATGATACCAGTTATAATCTTCGTAGTGTAAGTTAGATACTGAATGAGAATGATTGAAAATTGAATAGTCCTTTTACATTCGTTTAGAATAAAACTTTAAACAAATGTATAAATACGTGTATTTGAGATGTGAGCTTTATCTTTACAGCAACTTTTACGAAAATAAGTAATTACCAAACATACCTTGAGAAAATTAAGTGACGTAAAGCATCTCCACTTTAGAAATGAGAAAATGAAAGTATAAAATATTTTGTGAGTTTTTAATATTATATTTTAAAAAATCATTCATTAACTTAAACCTCACTATTTATTTTCTTCCCTAAAGTGGGCACACTAGAACTATCATTTTACTGCATTGAATTATTTGCCAGAGTATAGCTAGTTGGACCCTGACGGAATTCTACCAGCGAGAGGAGTCATTCGCATAACTCACTTATAACTTCGAGCTTTTCCAGCATTTTTTCCAGCAAAAAAGTTTACTTTAGGTAAGAATATTAGTTGAGTGATTCGGTTGATTTATGTCTATTTGTAATTCATCATCATCATCATTCATTACTTAATTACCTGTGAGCAGGAGTCTGTAGGAGCTGGCCATATCAGGCAAAAGAGCCTCTCTGGTGGGTGGTCTGTGGTCCAGCTCCAAGTCATGGTGGAACGTGCAGTTCTCGTGACCTGTGGACAAACAAACAATTGGTTAATAAAGCTTGTATAACCAGCTCTGATAGGGGTACTTTGAATCGTGGGTTCAAGCTGTGGGTTACAGGGAAAATGACTCCCCCCAATTTTCTGTAATCCTTTAACCTATACGAGACATTAAATACCACCAAAAAGAGAAAAACAATGTGAAAGTATATAGAAAGTATATTATGTCAATTTTATGTAAGTTTTTTTAAATAGTAAGTTGTAAGTTTTGACGACCACTTTGGCGATGGGGTAAACCTATCTGCCTCAGACGCCAGTGGTTGCGGGTTCGATTCCCGCACGAAACAAGAAAAGAAAAATGTTCCGTGTCTGGGTGTTTATCTATTTATATTCTAGGTTCCTCCCTGGTTCGCTACATGGTATCCCATACCACAAGCAATGCTTACTTTGGGGCCATGTAGTTGGTGTGATTGTCTGGGAATTTTATTATTATTATTATAATTTTATTTAATCGGCGCTATCAACACACAGTAGGTACGTATAGACGGCTTCACGAACGGACTCAATTTCAGATAGACATCGTTTTAAAAAGCACAAAATTTATTAAAAATCACTTCTCCGTAAATATACATTCCATTCCTCCTTACTTCAAGTGACAGATTTGTACCAAATGACAAGACAGATGACATGACAATGACAATTTGACAGTAACAAAACTATCAAAAATTGCGAAATGTAAAGACGACTTAGCATGGCGGTTGCCATTTACATAAAACTTTTACATTTTTGTGCGCCATTAATTAAGCTTATTGTAATTTTTCGATATTTTTTTTATCGATACCAGCATGATTTTAGCTACGTTGTGGTCTAGTGTTTAGTAAATATTCCAATTTGGAAACATTACCTTTATCACCAGTCACCCGGTATAGCTGCACATGTTTAAAAACGTGATATCGAGTCGAATCATCACGTTTTTGTCAACAAAGTCGGCAAAAATATTGATTTGATAGGACATCAACAACTTGGAAGCTTCTTATAGATACTTAAGTTAGTATCTTGATAAAATAAATTATGCTTAATAGTTGTCCTATATAAATTTATGTGAGTTTTTTTTAATAGTAAGTTGTAAATCGTTGCTTTATGAATAGAAGGTGATAAAAAATCGTCTGTATATTTGATGCCTATAAATTAGAATCCTACAAATGTTACTCAAGCGAAAGTTTGAATGTAGGGATGTTTGTTACTCAATCACGCAAAAAAAATTATATAGATTATAGTCTGGAATAACACATAGGATACTTTTTAGCCCGACATTCCCACGGGATTTAAAAATGCGCGGGTAAAACTGAGTGAAACAGCAAGTAACATCGAAGCAACTGAATCATGACCCACAACAATCTCATTTTGGCAAATCGTTTAACTGCTAATAGGTCGAAATTCGCTTGAAGATAAGTTTCCTTGGTGACGAACTTGTTATCATTACATTCAACACTGACATTTACTGAGTACAGAATTCGTACAGTATCTAAAAAAGTCAAAAGTGCATTATACGCGATAGACCTTACAAGTTTGACAGTTTTGATAGTACCTAAATAAGAGTCGAATAGGTATACCCTAAGATATCGTTGTAATAATATTATTTCTGTTAACACAAGTACAACCCATGATGTTTGTTTTTGCTAAATTAAATGAACTTTAAATTATAATCTTTATAATGATACGTAAATAAAGATAATCAACGGATGCAGAGCATTAAAAAAACCAACTTCACGTCAAAGCTTTGGCCGACTTAGAGTGTCATAAACATTCTCCGAAATCATACATATTGTTTCAAAAATTTTCAATGAAGTACTTAACCGATTTCAATGAAACCATGAAGTATTGAAACAAGAATTTTCAAAATCGATTCATAACTGTCTGAAATATCGTGTAAGACACAAAAAAAAAAACATACAGACAAATTAAGACCCTCCTCCTTTTTTGGAAGTCGGTTGAAAAGTTAATTTATTAGTTGCAAGCCAGTGTGAAATCTTTTTATAGAGATCAAATGAAATCGAAACTTAAGTTTAAGAAGTTAATTAAGTGATACGTCGCTAAGCGAAATACATAAAATACTGCTAAAATTTAAATGGAATTCACATAACTTACTTTGATTATTACGGTAGCTTAATATATGGAATTATTTATTAGAAAGCGATACAGTTTATGTCTATAATCGTGTATTTATTATGTTAATGGCTTTATTTGAGAAGTGCTTATGAATATATGTTTCTTTGATGAGCAAAGGTTTTGGAACAAAATGGAATACGATTATTTTTAACAGTCTTTTTTATTTCACGCTTTATCATCGTTGTGTTTTTGTTGTAAGAAATTTCTGCGTATTTCTTATAGGCGGTTCTTTACATATAAAATACAGTTATTTAAATATTAAATACAATGAATCAAGTTATTTCGTAATAAGAATTTCTTAAGATAGAAAACTAGACGATTTTTAAACCTACAAGAACTTAGAAAATTTCTCCTTTTAGAGAATGCTTAATTCAAATATAACTAAGCAGAGCTTGTGGTATGGGATACAATGTAGCGAACAAGGGGGGAACCGAGAATATACATACATATACAGAGCGTCCCAACAAAGTCGACGATGTACCAGAAGCAGGAGATACAACAAGTAATGAGAGCTACCAGCGTGGCTAGCATGTAACCATCGACAACGATAAATCGGGCCTTTTATCGATATTTTCATAGAATTTGGCACTTAGAGTACCTATGTATTTATATAAGAAAATGGCATCTTTAGTTCTATGGCTTAATCATGGTATCAAATCGAGTAACTGTCTATTACGGTGCACATGTTAGCTAACATGATAGGATAAAACAACAAAATAATATTTATCTTTTCGATTCGAGTCTTTATCGATGGTTGCACGCTAGCCCTGCTGAAAAATAAAAATAATTTTTTGGCCAAATTTTTAAGAACTTGTAGGTATTTAAAAAAATACACAAAAATGAACACCCTGTGATGTTTATTTTAGCCTTGTTCCTACAAATAGCAACTTTTGATCGGGATTGGAATATAGCTCTGAGTTATGCTTCTATCATTTAAAGCCTTAAATTTTTTGTCATCTGCCTTGCATTAGAAGAAAAAGCATCGTTTATCTGCACCATAATTTCAAGATAAGATTTTCTTCAATTTTCACTTGTCGTACTGAAATAAACTTTGTATCATTTAAATTAATTAGTAGGTTACATCGATGGTTGTATTTTTCTGTTGATCTGTACTGACAGCAAAATCCAAAAGTAAAACAGGAGCTTTTTTGTTTTTTAGTAAATATATTGTAACTATTTTGTTTTTATTACCTACCAAATTATTAATTTATTTTAACGAGTTTGGTTGAATAATAGTCATAAAGATGGTTTGATTATTGTTGGCATAGATTGCAAAGGATGAACTGTTCGAGTTTCATTTTAAGCTAACTTTTGATAATTTTCATTCTTTTTGTTTTAGCTATATTGTTAATATTCAATTTCAATTAGAATTATTCTTAATACAATTTATTACACACATTTCTCAGCATGTATTATCAAACTGTGGAAACTTCGCTAGTTAATGTGTTATTAATGTGACTAACTTTAAGTGCTATATGTAACTGTTTGCTTCCCAAAGAAACATAAATAAATAAATAATATTAAGACATATAATAATAAAAATAGGGATACTCAGCAGCCCTAAGGCCCTCATACTTCTAAATGTATGAAGCCATTTTATTTACACTTTCATTGCTAACTGTACTGCCGAGACAAATCGTTGTCAAAAAATAGGACAGAAATAGGTACATTTTTTTATAACAAGTATAATGCTGTTTCACTGAAACAGTATGGTGTAACATTTCTAAGAATTTTCAAATATAGGAACTAAATTAAAAGCAATCACTAACCACCTGTATACGAATAAAAAAGATCTCTAACACAGTTGAAATAGAGATCATTAGAAGTTATTTCTTATGAGAATTACGCAATAAAAACACCATATTACAGTATATAATATCCGGTAAAAAATTGGGTTAAATTTAATTTAAAATTGTCATTTAATTGATACAGTTAAATACTCAGCGAGAAAGTGGTTGAACGATTCCTGTTTTCTTATGAAAACGCCATTTTGAAATGATACCTTTCAAAAATGGGAGTTTTTCTGAGTCTGACAGAACCGAAAGTTAGATTTGTTGTTTAATCAAAATGAGGATTATAAAATGTGTTAACAGAAGTAGAAATGTGTTTTATGTGTTAGCTAAGGGTAATAAAGTAAGATTTGCATAATCGTTCGCTTTTTAGTCCACATATAAAAATATTAAGTCTAGGTTATGTATTTGTACGTTTAGGTATAATATTTGCTGTTCCAATTCAACAAGACTTCTATAAATAATTAAATAACCCGTTTCTAAAGTTAAATAAAAATGTAAAAATGGTAGAGACTATTAAATAAATATAAATACAGTTTTTGTTATAAAGAACTAGTTCTATCTAAAAATTAGATTTTTTTATGTAAAGGTTGTTTCATTAGTGAACCTCGTTTTCAACCTCATCTTCACGTAAAATGAGGTAACATTGAGGTAAAATACGAGTTTGACCAAAAACACAATCTACATACGACATATGCTGTCGACATAACTATCGTTTATCGCTCTGCAAATTATTTTAAAACGACATTATTGCACACGAATAGAAACCCATTAAAATTTATTAAGTTTTAGGTGTGTTCATTAAATACAATCTAGATAATTTAAATCGCAATAGAAACTTAATAAAAGCTAACATACCATTCTGACCGTCCATTTTGACTTTAAACTCCGATTAACTTTAATAGTGACTTATCTGTAGCACGTAACTTAACGAATGACAATGTGTTAATGTACACAACACTGGTCAGCAGGAAGTTTTTAATATATAGAATAAACTTCGCAAATATGTAACGTTTCTGTTTTATTGGATACGTTTTGGTCGTGCTGTCGTTCGGTTTGTAGTGCGAAACAGAAATGTGTTACTGCAGGTTAAAATTTGTAATAGAGTTATAAGTTTAGATGGTTTTTGTAAGTACTATGATGGAAGCGAGTATATTAAATCAAAGAGTAATGTTCATAGGTGACCTGTCATATTTTTAACAACTCATGAAATGTATTAAAACAACATATAGTGTAAATAATAGCTCATTTTCGGTTAATTCCAAATCATTTACTTATATTAGAAACCGTAGCTAATATTTCACCATCTCAAGTTACTCAATAGACTACGCATATCATCCACTTGAAATGAAAATAATTGAATCAAGTTTGCACCAAAAGTTTTAGATATAAACAGGCAGGATTTCAATGGCAATATCATCTTTATACATTCACATACGTAACAATAAGTTGCTTGACAGGTCAGAGACCGTGTGGACCGATTACTCTTTGACGGCCGCTATAATAATAATAATAATTTATTTATTTCAGGTTGCATAGACCCATAAAAATAATTAACAAAATCATGAAACGGCTTGAATAGATAACGATTAAAATAAGAGTCATAAGTATTTGAAATAAAGTGCAATTAATTATTTAAAATTTAAAATGTGGAAATTTACATAACATTGTTACAATTATTACACATACAATTACAGAATATTATGACGATAGATTAACGCTATCCACAGGGTAAAACTATCTGCCTCAGACGCCAGTGATCGATGGTTTCATCCCAGCAAAATGCGTTTTTTTGTGTATGAAATTTGGTTGTTTGCATTGGTCTAGGTATATATATTTACGGAATAATACACAAGCTTGTATATCCGACACCTATACGTAGACAAATATGGAAATGAAAATGAAGTATGTATCTACATGTAACCATGCGTTGCATAACAAATTCTTTAACTTTCGGTTAAGTTTACTCAGTAAATAATTCATATTTATTTTTTCTCTTCATGTATGATCTCACACTATCACGTTCTGGAATTGCGAAAATGACCCGCCAGTCACCCTGTATACACCCAAGCACATTATCACGCCCAAGGGGAACACAAACAACGCTAAACAGAGGCTGGTAATGAGAGAAAATACTATAACTACTTATTTCCCTTTAAACTTATCATCATTAAAGCTAAATTTGAATGCACCATTATTGCATTCATTACTATCGCTCGTGATCCATACAACATTGATAAAGCTATCTCCAACCGAACATATGTATACAGGGTGAAAATATTCGTAACGACTGATTAATTTAAATCTATTAAAAATATAGAAATACGTAATTTGTAGCCGTTGTCAATAAAAATAAGCGACTAGATTTTCTTTTTAAAAACTATTCACTATTGGTGCATTTCAATATTGTATCTTAATCCAAAATCCTTTTCGTAAACACTTAAATTATGAGCGTTGCTATGACAACAGAAATCAAGATTTATTTTGTATAAAAAAAATGGATTTTGGATTGATTGAAACCCACTGCTAATCATCAACTTATCGCATCTTTAGACGTATTGGTTAAGATCGATATCAACTGTCACTTTGACAGCTCCTGTGGTGATATTAATAAGATGTCAACAAAGACATAGGTTCGAAATCTTTGTTTTGGTGAGATTTCTTTTTTTCTTTCGTATTTTTTTGTTAGTTTTCTTATAAATTGTGTTTTACTTTGTTTTCTTAATTTTTTTAGCTCTCGTTTTAAGTTTAAAAGTGATTTGCATTTTAATGCGCTATAATTTATTAAATCTTCGAAGTTCTATTAGCAGTGGTCAGATTTTGGCGTAAGATTCAGCTTTAATGAGCATTTTTCTACGCAATATGTCTTCTTATCTCATCAGGTCAAATTTCCTTTAAAAATGAAAGTCTTTACGCTATCAAAGACCACTTAACTAAATTTAAATGGGCGATAGTCCGCCATCCCGCAACGAGTCGTTTCATCTCAACTTTGAAGTGAGTTATGAAGTTTAAAATATAATTTTACCAACATGGCGTCAGTTGGCGAGGCTTTGATGTGACGTTATCTAACTTTACTTGATAGCTTCAAGAGAATATGTGTCATGTATGTCGATGGATTCACTGAAAAGATTTTGTTGAAGGTTATGTTAAATTATACTGCCTACCCCTTAATCCCTTTTAAGGGGCAGGCAGAACGCTCGCCCACAAAAAACGTCAATAAAACCTCTGTCCCGTATGCCTGGGAAGAGAAGCAGCTAGTACATACATTCTACGTTTTTCTTTCGCTCCCAGGCCAGCATGGAAGTAATGTAAACTGCGTTACTTAATGATAGGTACTAACACTTTGAATTTAAAATTTGTTGTTGGCATGTGCAAAAAATTATTATTGTGATATGATATTCGTATTTTGCACACAAGAAAATCTGTCACATAATTAAAATTTTTAGGTTTGTTTGTTTTTTTTGATTAATTCACTTGTCATACTGACCAAATATTATCAAAACAACGAAATATCTTATCATCACTCAACCATTTCGAATAGAGTTGCGATAACACTTTATATAAACAAGTTTTTAAATTTATTATTTATTTCAGTGAGTAACTATACTATATTATTCTCGTTGTTATAATTTTGAAACACCCTGTATTTTTATATAATATTTTATCGTTTTGCAGAAACCAAACATGAAAAAAATACTGCATTAAGTTTGTTAAATAAAGAATTTTGTACGAATCTAATTTTGTTATATACATAGAAAATATAAAGTATCCAATATTTTAAATAAAAAAAGTAGACTCAATGCTAGATCTTTTCTTAGTGTCAATTATTTACACATATTGTAAATTCTATAATATGGATAGGATGTTTGTCTTTCATGCCACCTGATGGAAAGTGCGCATGAAGACTATGATGGTACACGTCCATCCACGAGAAACCTATTCACTCGACATTTAAAAGTACCAGACTGTAGTAGTCGGGAAAATTTTAAAATTAGATTTTAATTCGTAATAGAGAATAACAAACCAGGTGTCGTCGAAGTTCTTGGAGTCATCGGGGTTCCTGGTACTTCCAATTCCTCTTCATCATTTCTGAAAGTCATAGCTTCAGGCGTCTTTTTGTATTTGCTAACAAAACTCTTTCCAGTTCCATTATCGACGCCATTTTCTTTTTCTTCCGAAATCGAATTTCGAACTGAGCGCGAACTGACTCTTCTGATCAGAGAAGACGGCGGCACAGCTGGTTGCTCCGTTGAATCTTTACCGTTTACCGCCGACATGATATGTCAAAATCTGACAAGAAAGTTTTTTTTTTTCGTTTTACGGTTGGCTAAATGTTTCTCTATACGTACTGCATGTGTGGTTTACAGTGCACTAATGAATGTTGTGTTTTACAGAATCGATTATAATTTGTAGTAAGTTGACCCTTACAGTTTATCTCATTATTATCTCATTATTTATGCGGACGTTGAATTCTTGATGATAACCTTATATATTGTATGAATTGTAACGATGAATATAATTGTGAAATTGTTATAATAATTAATAATCAAGACTTTATTGAGAGATATATCAGAGAGATGATCTCATAATTAATATTTTTTATTAGAATTCCTTTAACATAATAAGTTTAGTGGTGACTCAAGAAACGTGCTTATATTTTTATTAGATTGCGATGAAGTTAATTGAAATAAACGTCGTTATAAAAAAAACATAAAGTGTTGGTTTATGGAAAATATTTATGCTTTTGAAAAGTTAATATACACTTTAAACAGTTTCTTTGTATAATTAGCTAATAAATGAAGCGATTTAAATAAATTAAAAACTTTGAAAGTTGCTACCTAGGGTCATTCAGCTATGTATGTATGTAAAATTTACGTGTATAGTTAACACCAAAATTGGTTTAACGGGTAAAATACTTTATGAAAAAAAAGAATTATTTAAGGGAAAGAGGTAAAATGTTCAACTAGAAAAATATAAATGGGGTAAAGAGTTTGTCTGTTTAAATGTTTGATAATCTCAGGCACTGTTGGTCAGGCATAAAATATATTTTTTTGTGATATACAGTGTTAATTTATCAAGTAGAGCATCACCTCCACTCTCCACATCAAGCCCAACAACATTGTTCTACATCTTTTTAAAATTAGCAATTAAAAAAAAAAGTTTTCCCGTACAAAAAATATTTAATGTCTCTAAATTGGCGTTTCTCTATTTACACTGATGCCTCGCACCATACGTCGCGCCGCGTGCAGCGGGGCGCGGGGTTGCGAGGTGACGCAGCAAAATACAGAGTAATAAATAACAGAGGGAGCGAAAATTTGTTTGTTTTTCTTTTTTTTTGTGTTATTCCTCAAGATTTGTAAAAAGTCGTAGAATAAATGTTGTTGGGATTGATGTGGAGAGGCTGCCTGCATGAGGTGATACGCTAACTTAAATTAACATAGGATTTTTTAAATTGCTAATGTAAAATTTATTACACGTAACCTCGTAGTCTCTAATCTAATAAAAGGAAACGTATATGTCTGTATGTTCGAGAAAATCTTCAGATCTAGGGAACAGGTTTTGATCCAGGCGCACCAGTATTTGAATAAATTTTGGGACTCACTATAAGGCTATTAAATATGACGATATCACATTTTCGAACTTAGTTGTCACGGTTTAATAAAAAAAATTTTTTTATAATATAAAAAAAGATAGTAACAGCTTAAAGCCAAACTGCACAATATTATCAATACCTTCTTAAGTATCAAGAATCAAGCATAAATTCGCTGTGAAAGAAAACTATAAATAAATCTTTATTTATACAGAGTTCAAGTTATAATTTGAACCAAAGTGTTCTTAAAACAAAGGCCAGTTTACAGAAATAATAATTTATTTTAAATCTATGTACACTCTTGACACTGACAGTCTTGATAAGGTCGTGTTACATATGTCAATTAAAGTTATATATGACCTGATATTACTGAGATAAATTAATTAGATTGGATCCAAGGCAGTGCACTTATGCTATTTATGTCAGAGAGCTGCTAATGTCAATGTCAATCGTGACATTGGCAGGTTTTGAATAAATCACGATTTGACATTATATGTTGTTAATTTGATGATTTTATCTATACATGTAATAAAATGGTAGGAAAGTCAAAACTGTACATTGAATATTTTTTTAAAAGAATACTTGGGGTATGATCTACAATCGAAACAGAAACAAAAAATATAGTTTTTAGAATTTTTGTCTGTTTGTCTGTTTGTCTTTCCGGGATAAACTCAAAAAGTACTGCATGGATTTACTTCAAATTTGGCATGAAGATAGTTAAGAAGTCGGGTCAACATATAGGCTACATATTATCACGCTAGCAGTGTTATAATCGTAGGTGCGTTTGGTGCTGCATAGCGTTCACGCAGACGACGTCGCGGGCAGCAGCTAGTGTAAAATAAAATGAAAACCCATTTGTTTTTATTTTGTATAAAGCTAAAGTTATATAACTTAAGTTACTCCTGCATAGGTAAACTTGTAATATTAAAAGTCGGGCTATTAGTTTATGAGTATATTCATAACAGACATACAAATAATCTTTTCTCTTTCAATATTTGACGACCACTTTGGCGATGGGGTAAGCCTGTCTGCCTCAGACGCCAGTGGTTGCGGGTCCGATTCCCGCACGGAACAAGAAAAAAAAATGTTCCGTGTCTGGGTGTTTATCTATTTATGCATTTATATTCTAGGTCCCCCCCTAGCTCGCTGCATGGTATCCCATATCACAAGCTATGCTTACATCGGGGTCATGTGGTGTGATTGTCTGGGGATTTTATTTTATTTGATTGCTGACCAAAATTGCTTTTGATCTTAATTTCATCGGATTGAAATGATAGCTGTGTGTTCCAAGATTAAATAAAAAATAATCTTATTTAAAATTAACTATCGATTTTTAACAAGATATACCCACAGTTTTGCTTGTTTGAATTCCGACATCTTAATAAATATAAATAAGTAAATATTGGACGACCGGCTGGTGTAGTGGTAACATACATTGCCTTCTATGCCAGAGGTCCTGGGTTCGAATCCCGGCGGCGGCGGATATTTGTGTGATGAACACAGATATTAGTCGTCAAGTCATGGATGTTTATATGTTTATTTGAGTTTATTCTAATAAAATATATGTATTTATTCAATATGTATGTTAATATAATATATAAAATTCTCGTGTCACAGTTTTCGTTGCCATACTACTCCGAAACGGCTTGACCGATTTTGATGAAATTTTTTGTGCTTATCCGGTATCTATGAGAATCGGCCAACATCTATTTTTTTTAATTATTTATATGGCAAAACAACGTTTGCCGGGTCAGCTAGTGTTAATATATTTTTTAAGTATATCAGTTATCTAGTATTCATAACACAAGTTCTTTAAGAAACTTAATTTGGGCTAGATAATGTTGTGTGAGTGTCAGAAATATTTATTTTATTTATTTATATTTATTGGGATAAAAGTTCGATATGTAGAGACTATGCTCTACCAGTGTAGAAAATTTCAGCAAAATCCGTCGATAAAAACTTTTACTTGTATTCAAAAACATAATAACAAAAACTTAAATAAAAACCGGTTGTCATGGCAACTAGCACGTACGTGTGCACTACCTTGGCATTGCTACAGTTATACTAAACCTGAGGTCAAATAAACAAGGTCTGTTAATTTCCGTCAGACAAACTGAGTTTTACTTTTACTTTTCTACCTGACTGTACCGGAGTGAGGTTTAGTATTATTATTATAGGATTTTTTTTTAACTTCCGCGAAATTTCTGTGTTGACGGATAGTTCAATATAAATATAAATATTTCTGACACTCACACAACATTATCTAGCCCAAATTAAGTTTCTTAAAGAACTTGTGCTATAGATACTAGATAACTGATATTCTTAAGAAATATATACACATAATATTGAATAAATACATATTTTTTATTAGAATAAACTTAAATAAACATAGAAACATCCATGACTTGACGACTAATATCTGTGTTCATCACACAAATACCCGTCGCCGCCGGGATTCGAACCCAGGACCTCTGGCATAGAAGGTAATGTATGTTACCGCTACACCAGCCGGTCGTCTCCTTTCAATGTCTTTTGATAATGATCCTTATTGTGTATAGATCTTAAAATTGCATTTCGCGTAATCCTTTCTGATTAAGTCTACTTTTGTTATAGATGTTAAAGTTAATGATGAATGATATTTGTTACTTAGTCACGCTGAAACGGTTAGATAGATTGAGGTGAAATTGAACAAACAGGTAGGTCAGAGCTTGGATTACGTATGATGCTTTGTATTGATTTTTCTAAGGGATGTAGAATTTTAAATGGCTTAAGACACGGGATAAATATTTTATTTATGAAAATGGGACAGTGAAATGTACTCACGAATGTAAATCATTAGAAACTTATAAAAAACTTGGGTTCGTTATTAATAAAATAAGGAAATGTTTAGTGTGGGTTTAGCTATTTATAATTTTAGTAGTTTTTTAATACCTTATTTTACATATAGGTGCAACCTTCATCAAAGGGTCAAAACATTAAAGTCACGAAAAGGTAAGTTGGAGATATTTTATTCCAGAATTTAAAATAATGTTAAAAGAACTGCAAGAAAATTTGAAATTTACGTAATATGAACTTTTTACCCGTTCTGGACTGGGAGCGAAAAAAAAATATAGATGTGCCAGCTGCTTCTCTTCCCGGGCATACTGTAAAAGCCAGTTAAGGGACAGAGGTTTTATTGGCATTTTTTGGGCGACAGGCTCACACCCTGTCTCTGTATAGTCTTTTTTCATCATTATAATACCTCCAACACACATTCCGTCAAATCAGATGGTCTCTGGTGTTCTGTGTTCTGCCTACCCCATAAGGGATACAGGCGTGAAGTTATGTATGTATGAACTTTTTAATGAATGAATTTGAAAAGGAACCGAAAATTAAGGTTAGGAATATAAAGATTGTATCAACAGAAAACTACCTACGAATTAAATTTTGTCTTTAACTTTGATATAAAGTTTACTTTAAGTTTTATTTTGCCTCGTATTAAATAACTCTTGAAAGTGTAATATTAAATGTTTTAATATCTTAACTGGCAGTATAATGAACAAACTATATATATAAAGGGTGCTTAGAAAATAAATAACTCCATTGTTGGATAATACTGAATTAGCTATTCATGTTTGCGGTATTTTTTATCTTTTTTCATGCGAAACCCATAATGAGTATTTGTTATTAAGGCATGGTTTATACAAAATGCGAAATATCATAAAAAAATAATGTTTGTTTGTGAATGTTTTTGTTTGAGGTAAGTTTCACTGTTTTGTTTATATAAAAGTATTGTTTATTTATGCATTCTTATGTTTTACCCGACTGTTCTAAGAAAACGAGTTATGTTGTAAAGTTTACGTATGTAAATGTATATTTCTTTAAAACGCTACACAGCCTAAATTACTATTTTTCTTTTAGATATTTAAGTAACGTATCATTTTATTTTTTATTTAATTTTATTTTTACTTACTGAACCTGGCTGTATATGGATAATGATTTTCAAGTATTTAGTTGTTTTTTGTATACACTACTGGCACTAAAAAAGGGTATTTCGTGGCTTGACCAAAGATAGACTCAGTGAATCAATGATGTTAAAGTATGATGTATTGTCGATGGACTCATCATGTCTATATACTAATTAAATAAGGCAAAAGAGTTTGTTTGTTTGTTTCATAGAATGTGCTAATGAGTTGAACTACTTAACAGAGGGATTTCTTAAAACAATATTTTTCTCTGATTTTTACATAAATTTTTCAAGTTTTGACAGTATTAATGGAAGTTTGTTCTATAAATTAAGTAAATGGATCAACTGATTTTTTAGTAGCCCTTTTTTTTGAGATTCGTCAAAACAATATTCGACATTTTGATATTTTGTGAAACGTTAAACGTTTTTGGAACACCTTAGTAACCCTACCATTCTTGGATAGATTTGTCGTAAAAATATACCAATTTTAGGGACCCTGCACGGAGGTATGACCACCTAACTAAATTTAATTGCCAAATATCACATTCTTTGAGGTAATATTTTATAGAGCGCCAGTATTTTTAAGCTTTTTTTCTTTCACTTTCAACCATAAGTTTAGAATTGACGAAGAGATAATACGCGGTTTTATTCAAAGATAAAAAAAATAATGCTGGACTGGGAGTGAAAGAAAAACATAGAATGTGCCAGCTGCTTCTCTTCCCGAGCATACTGTAAAAGTCAGTCAAGAGGTTTTGTTGACGTTTTTGTGGGCGATAGGCCGATAGATGTATTTTATGCAAACAGAATAATCTTTTTGCAAGTAAAGCCTCAGTACAAGTTATTACTTATAACTTATCAATGACTCATTATGTTTATAGTATCATCGTTGTTTATGTTTTTTATTCAATTTATTTAATGAATTCGTGGTTTTCCTTCATCATTAGTAATTACGACAAAAAGTGGGTACTTTTATATTATTTATTGTAATCTAATCATTCGTGTCCTTGCGAAGTGAATGGGTCCTTATTACGCAAGTACACAGTCGCGGGAGGAAGTGCTTGTTTAAATTTTAAGTAATTTTTTTTTGTATGAAGAATTTTCATTGGTTTTTAAGTTAACATAAAGTAATTTTTAAATATAATATGGTTTTGTTATGTTCTGTATAGCGATCTAAATAAGGGTTTGTTTATATGTTTTCCAATTTAAATATACTCGAGAAAGGTTAAAGGTTTTTTTAAGTATATCTCCAATTTACATGTATCAATCACATCTACTGGTTTAAGAAGGTATTGTCCTTTTTTAAACATTTTTCTACATAGCTGTAAGTGAACAGAAATCTTTAAATTTTGGTACTTTGCCTGAAAACCAGTATTTGACCTTATTTAAGACAAGATCAATATCGCGACAAGCTTGACAAGTGAAATGCAATTCTATGTATTAGCAATAAGAGCTGGTTTGATAGATCAGCAACTTATTTTAATTATTTATGAATAAGTTACAATTACTATAGCAGGTTTTAAATGTTTTTAAGTAATATCCTAATAGTAGGAACGTGAAGGTTCTCAACTTTGTAGTTGCTATTTTAAAGCAATAACATAAATTAACAAAAATTCATACACAGGTAGACCGTGTTTTGGAGTACTTAATCTGCTTTTGATTTCACGCGATAAGCCGCGGAAGGAAACTAGGCATCGAACTAAATATAACACATACATACATAAATAACTCGCCTGTATCCCTTATGGGGTAGGCAGACGTCAGAGGTTGTATAAATAATAAATAAATAATTCTGACACTCACACAGCATTATCTGGCCCAAATGAAGTTTCTTAAAGAACTTGTGTTATGGATACTAGATAATTGATATACCTAAGAAATATATAAACATACGTATTGAAAAAATACATATTTTTTGTATTAGAATAAACTTAAATAAACATATAAACATCCATGACTTGACGGCTAATATCTGTGTTCATCACACCGATATCCGCCGCCGCCGGGATTCGAACCCAGGACCTCTGGTATAGAAGGCAATGTATGTTACCACTACACCAGCCGGTCGTTATATAAACATCTGTTGTCACGTTTGACAAATTTGGAGGTATTATAATTATTGATAGAGACTATTGCAATGATAGGGGGTCAGCGTATCGCCCACAAATCTCTGTCCCTTAACAGACTTTTACAGTATGCCCGGGAAGAGAAGCAGCTGGCACATTCTATGTTATTCTTTCGCTCTCAGACCAGCAGGGAAGCAATTAAATATAATATGTTTAACTAAAAGATAGCTACTTAATACAAAAATCTGCTGAAGTTTTGAATATTGACAGAAGATGGTAAATTATTTAATTTGTTAACAAAGTTTACGTTTTAAGTTTTTTATTAGTTGACAACGAATTTTAATGATAAGATTATTAGAGCCCTAAAGAGATGTCCCAAGATTGTATGGAGCCTTGGCTGGGACTATGTACACCAAGGGGAATTATAGCCATAAGCGTGAAGAACAGTTTTTAAAACACAAATTGCAACAGAATTACTTTATATTTTGGTTCAAACAAAAATATAAACAGTTAGAATTGCAACATGAAAAAACTTTGCTTCCATGCTGAACTGGGAGCGAAAGAAAAACATAGAATGTGCCAGCTGCTTCTCTTCTCGGGCATACTGTAAAACTCAGTTAAGGGATAGAGGATTAAAGGCGTTTATGTGGGCGATAGGCTGACCCCCTGTCACTACAATAGTCTCTCTCCATCTTTATAATACCTCCAAATTTGTCAAACGTGACATGAGATGGTCTTATAACCTCTGGTGTTCTGCCTACCCCATAAGGGATACAGGCGTGACGTTATGTATGTATGTATGTAAAAAACTTGACGGATAGTAATATGAAAATAATGTAAGTAACGTGGATTTGTTTTTATTTTTGAACCACAGAACTATTTGGTATATCGCATTATAAGTATTTTTCGTAGAAAGAGTAATATTCTCTCAGTTTTTTGAGATGCTGTACAGGTTCGTAGCCGAGGCTAGGACATCTCTATTATATTATTTTACTTTACTTTGGGTTTATAATATATTGAATCCTACATCTAGCCTAACGCGAAAATAAATATTTTTTTGTACCATGGAAGCTGGCACTATCTGAACAGGAAATTCAACCAAAATAACGAGGCCGCTAAGAGGTAGATAGTCTTTAAATAAAATAGTGGTTATATTTTCGGTTCTAACGGTAGCTTTTAATATACAAAAACCGTCTTTAATCGAATTCATACATAACTTCACGCCTGTATCTCTTATGGGGTAGGCAGAACACCAGAGTTTATAAGACCATCTGATGTCACGTTCGACAAATGAGGTATTATAATGATGATTATATGACAGGGGGTTAGCCTATCGCTCACAAAAATGCCAATAAAACCTCTTTCTCTTGACTGACTTTTACAGTATGCCCGGGAAGAGAAGCAGCTGGTACATTCTATGTTTCGCGTTCGCTCCCAGTCCAGCATGGAAGAATATTGAAAATTTCAACGTTTATAGGATTTCAATACTAATGATTTATCAAGCTTTTATTTATCTCCTAAAATCTATTTACTAATCTGAGTAGCGCTAATTAATTTTTATTAGAAAATAAGCGGGCTAGTCTTAAAACATCTCAACCCACTTTTTCAGCCCTTGTGCCAAAAATTAGAACAAATTTGTTTAAGTTTTTTATGAAAGCTAACTCAGATTAGAACTGTATTTAAAAATAGATTATTTTACAGTTTTCTATGGAGAATCGATAGTCAATCTATGCTTAAGTCAAGATCAATTCTTAATACTGAGCTTTTTGGAATACTGGATTCCATGGTATCCAACTTAGTATGATCAATTCAATAGTTTTTTACATAATATGTACTAGGGTTGCATAATATTATGAGATATGTCGTCAAACTGTTTGTAATTCAAAACAAGAACTTTAAATGAGAATTTTATAAAAGTACGAAATACCAGGAACGCAGAACGCAACCTAATTTAGGCACGTTTTTATTGATGACGTAGTTTAGTTTTTAGAACTTTGTTACTACATCTTACAGCCGTTATGAAAAATGAAAATTTCGTTCGAAATATTTAAATTATGAATTTAATTTTGGAAGCTGCGTACGTACGTTATTTTGCTTTATTTGAGATAACTTTAAGCTAAAAGCTATGAGAAAAATCTTTATTTATTAACGATAAATCTTATACACTTAGCAAAATTATATAAATTACGTTTAAACTAGATATTTGATGGAAATTTGTTTTATTTTCAAAACTAAGGGCCAACTTCACATAAAAAACACACACACAGTACTTTTCTATGTAATTGTACTTACGAAGCGCGAAACTCAAAAACACGTTAGACGGCACTGAATTCGAAAATAAATAAATAAAAAGGATTTATTTGCAAACGCGTGGTTGCGTTGTAAACTGATGGCTGACTGGCTAGTTTTGTAAGCAACAGATGATTTTGTATGCCCAGCTGGGTTATTCACAAACATATTCTGTTTTACCTTTAAACGTAAAAATTATAAGAAGAATAATATATCTTATATATATTTTTGCATTTACTAATGCTCAATTAGTACTTAAACGTCTGAAAAATATATACTCAATAAATCAAATTTTATTTTATACAAGACGATTTATAATAGTATGAGCTTATCTTAGTGTGTCGGGCTCAAAATGAGACCGACCACCGTTGCGTGTCAGCCCTCAGAATTGTTTACGCAGAAATCTTACCTATTGTCTGTTTTTCCATAATTTCCTGGAATCTTTTCATTAAAGCATAAACAAATTATATATTTTTGGAAACTAGATAAGATTATTTAATTGACTGTTTATGATTTTTGTTAAAAAAATTAACTGAATAAAAACAATCTCGATATAATAAAAAGTTTTTAAAAAATCATCTTTATTTTTGCATACTTCTCCATTGTTAAATATTAAACTTATATACTATACTATATTGGTTATATAAATAAATCATAAAAATTTGATGCAAAGGGTCAATTTTATACAGAGAATATCTATTGTTAAACCCACTAAATAGACACTCAGAAGTTAGACAGCACTACACACCTTTCAGTGCGCGAACTTCAGGCACGTTTTTCTAAACTTTAAAGTATGGCGGCTAGATAAAAAGTCAAGGCAATATAGCTAGCCTGTTTCTTCCTGGACGATTTCTAATGCATCGAAGAGAGATAGGCTCTGTATTTCGTAAGTTAAACACAGTTTTGTAGCCACGGCAATGGGCACTTAACGGCGGTTTTTTTTCTTGCCGTGGTACGGCATCGGACACGTGATGGGCAGAAATATATATCAAATTAGTATCATTACTTGGATTTTACACAGTAAAAGTCTTTTCGAATAAATATTTTTATCAACTTTGTAGACCAAAACGGCGATAGCTTGGTTCATTGGTAATGTATCATAATTTTGCCATAGTGATATGTGCTACTAGGAATATGTGCTCTTAGACTGGAGATAGCACAAAATAGATAGCACTGTATAAAGACACAAAGAAAAATCCTTTACGAAAATGTAAAGATTTTCAAATTGGTGTGAATTTACAACACACATATATAACTTCACGTCTACTGTATCCTTTGTGGGGTAAGCAGGGGGGGGGGGTCAGCCTATCGCCCACCAAAACGCCAATTAAACCTTTGTCCCTTAAAGGCATCCCGGGAAGAGAAGCAGCTGGCACATTAAACTTTTTTCTTTCGCTTCCAGTCCAGCACGGTAGAAATAAATTTATTAGTCTTAAATAGATAGTTATTATCATTATTTATCTAATTAATGAAAACTCAAACATACCATCTATGAAAATACAAGCAATATTCTATAAACAAGATCACCAATTAACATCGGTATGCAATTAAAAAACGAAAAGGTTTGTGAATAGGAGCGCAGGTGCGTTCCGCGCAAACTCGAAAACTGGAAAATGGATCGATATTGATGACGTCACAAGCAATGGCCGCTCGTTGACAGTGACGTTTCGTGGAACCCGCGTAAATCTTTTCCCTCATTCGGCATTCAAAAGTGAATCATTTGGTTATCGTTTTTTAAAATTCCAATTATAGCTCACAAAAATTTGAGGAAAAGTTTCTTTTTTGGTAAAGTACCCGCATTATTGTTGTAAGTTAAACGAGGGGGAAAATAATGGTGGGGTTTTTTATATTTGAATTGTTTGCAACGTGAGTTGCCAGGTTATTTGAATCATATTAATTTGGATATTTGGGTAATGAACACAGATAATAGCAGACGATTCATGGACGTTTATACTCTTATTAAAGTTTATTTAACCTGATATCTAGTATCCGTAGTTCTAGTTTTTTAAGGAACTTAATTTGGGTGCAATAATGTTATTATTTAATATTTATTTTAGAGGTTCTACCACTGCATATCACATTTTTTTAAATAATGTGATATCGAATTTAAAAATGTTTTCTGAGTCATATTAAATACATACATACATACATAAGGTCACGCCTGTATCCCTTACAGGGTAGGTAGAACACCACAGGTTACAAGACCATCTGATGTCACGTCTGACAAATTTTGAGGTAAAAAGATGGAGAGAGACTATTGTAGTGACAGGGGGTCAGCCGATCGCCCACAAAAACGCTTTTAAAACCTCTGTCCTTTAACTGACTTTTACAGTATGTCCGGGAAGAGAAGCAGCTGGCACACCTATATTTTTTTTTTCGCTCCCAGTCCAGCAATGTTTATAACGTGGCTTTGACTCACATTTATCACATTATCGAAGTGAGGCGCAGCCGCGACTGCATGAAGCACTCCAGAAGAGTTCGAAACTAGTCAGACACCTCCGACAATAAATGTGAGTCAAAGACGCGTCAAAAAAAACTAGCTGTTCCGCGCGGTTTACCCGAATCCCGCGGGAATATTGGGATAGAAAGTAACCTATGTGCTACTCGAGACTGAACACTATCACTATGTTAAATATCATCTAAATCCGTTGAGCCGTTCTGCAGTGATTAAGGAACAAACATCCATACATGCAAACTTTCACATTTATAATATTACTCGTAGTAAGAGTTAGAAGTAAGATAAGTTGTGATATGATTATTTTAAATGATGATGATGAAACTTACTGAAAGTTTTAACTATTTCAAAGGTCTTAACCAAACACTAAAATGTAAAAAAAATCAGAGAAGAACCAAATGCGGCTTTGTTGATTTTTTTATTTTGATGAGTTAGGTGTATATATGGCATATTTTAAAATTATAAATAAATAAATATTTCTGACACTCACACAACATTATCTAGCCCAAATTAAGTTTCTTAAAGAACTTGAGTTACGGATACTAGATAACTGATATACTTAAGAAATATATACACATAAATATTGAATAAATACAAATTTTTTATTAGCATAAACTTCAATAAACATATACCTAAACATCCATGACTTGACGACTAATATCTTTGTTCATCACACAAATATCCGCCGCCGCCGGGATTCGAACCCAG
This sequence comes from Stenoptilia bipunctidactyla, assembly GCA_944452665.1. Lineage (NCBI taxonomy): Eukaryota > Metazoa > Arthropoda > Insecta > Lepidoptera > Pterophoridae > Stenoptilia > Stenoptilia bipunctidactyla. The sequence goes on from OX101745.1 coordinate 19,319,120, forward strand.
GACCTCTGGCATAGAAGGCAATGTATGTTACCGCTACACCAGCCGGTCGCCTTTCGTCGTCAATTATTTTGTCAATTAACAAATATGATATATTAATTTATGAATTTATCCAGGACTGAAAGCGTCAGAAAACCATAGAATGTACCAGGTGCTCTTCCCGGGCGGATCTGTAAAAGACAGTCAAGGTACAAAGGTATTATTGGCATTTGACCCCCTATCACTGCAATACTCTCTCTCTCTCTGTAAATTCCGTCAAACATCACATCAGATGGTTTTATAGCCTCTGGTGTTCTGCCTACCCCATGAAGGATACAGGCGTGAAGTTATGTATGTATGTCTTTACTGGCATTTTTTGTCAGATTCTGGAGCAAACATTTGACTTTGACTTTAAGTTATCAATTAGTGAAACCTTGAAGAAGTTTCAACGTCAAAATTAGAGCGGTTTCGTTAAAAGGAGTCACGTTTGTTTGTGTTTTAAATGAAACTACTTTTTAACCGGCTTTATCGCGTATAATTTATATTTTACGTTTTAAATCGACGTTTCGGTGTCTCTGCAGACCCCGTGGTCACGAGCGACTGGTTCATAATTAAAATGCGACACCAGTTGCTCGTGAACACGGGGTCTGCAGAGTCTGTTTATTTGTTGAATTTTTTTTTAAACTATACTAAGATATCCTGTTATCAGTTTAAAAAATATAGTATAAAAGATGACCTGCTAATAGTCAGTAGGATATCACATTAAAGAGCAATAAATATAGATTGCATACATTCAATAATTTAAATAAATAGCCCTTCCTAACCATTATGAGATATTTTTTAAAATATATCTTCTCCTATATATTTTATAACTCACTCTAGGTAATTCATGTGAAAAAAGAACTGACACATTTTTGATTGACTCTGGAAACTAATCCGTCAATATTGAGTTTGGCCATCTCTATTATATGTGTAAAACTTAGCTGTTAGATTTTTTTATAATTTTATAGAAATTACTTCATAAATTCATATCATATCTTGATTGCTGCTGGTCTGGGAGAGAAAGAAAAACATAGAATGTGCCAGCTGCTTCTCTTCCCGGGCATACTATGAAAATCAGTTAAGGGATAGAGGTTTTATTGGCGTTTTTGCGGGTGATAAGCTAACTCTCTGTTACTGCAATGGTCTCTCTCCATCATCATAATACCTCCAAATTTGTCAAATGTGTCATCAGATGGTTTTATAAGCTCTGGTGTTCTGCCTACCCCATAAGGGATACAGGCGTGAAGTTATGTATATATTAATTCATAAAAATAAAGTCATACCTTCCTAGATATTTTTACAATTAAAGGCAAAATTACCATATTATTAATTTACCTATGCAATAATCAACGAATGCAGAGCTAAAAAACCGACTTCACGTCAAATTTTTGGCTGAGTTGAGAATGTCATTAACGTAAACATTCTCCGAATATATATATCTTTTCAAACTTTTCAATGTAGTACCTAACTGATTTCGATGAAATTTATATGGGACCAACTATGAAGTATCCTCTGTCATATGAAATAACAATTTTCAAAATAAATTCATAATTGTTTGAAATATCGTGTAACAAAGACACAAAAAAAAACTCCTCCTTTTTTGGAAGTCGATTGAAAATGTATAACTTTAAATAAATAAAAAAAAACTAAAATAGATTTACCTATAACTAAATAAAAACTATCCATATTTTCACTAAAGTCAACATTACTAATACATAAGTTAAATAAGTGCATTTGCATGGAAAACCCAAGTTGGAAAAATCCCACATACCAGTGTTTCGGACGTCATATCCGATCGTCTTTCTCTTTCTATAGCTATCTCTCTCGCTCTAAAACTTGAGATTACTTTCCTTGTACGGATAGCATGCAAAGAAGTTAGATTTTTTTCATAAAAAATATATTTTTACTCGATTTAATCAAGTTTAATTATATTTTAAGTTTGTAATTGATATTTTGATATTTATAAAGATTTAAGAAGTCGTGAAAATTTAATATAAAATAAAAATAAAAGTAAATCTATACTAATATAATTATAAAGCTGAAGAGTTTGTTTTTATGTTTGTTTGTTTGAACGCGCTAATCTCAGAAACTGTAGGATTTGAAAAATTCTTTTTGCATTTGATAGCCCAACTCTTGAGGAAGGTTATAGGCTATATTTTATTCCCACGGGATCAAAAGTTACGCGGGTAAAACCGTGCGTGGTGGCTAGTGTTTTTATAAAAAGCCGCTAATTAAGTCTAATTAAATCATCTGTTGGTGGTAAAGTCTCTACGTAAGTAAATAAGTTCTAAGTTCTTACTTTTTGTATTCCATATATAAACAATTAAACATGGTCGTTACTCCCAAGAAGACCTTTACTTAAAAGGGACTAGTACTGGAATATACCTATATATAGTAATACATTCCTACTAGTTTAGTAAACCTGTCATGGGAGTTTTTTGCACTTTAGCGCCATAACTACTAACTGGGATAAAATTATCCATTGCAAGTAGATGGTATTCTGGAATAACAAACAAGTTTTATTCCTTTATTTTGCTGTTATTGGAAGAGGCTATAAGAGAAAAACCGCATGCGCATCTAGTTTTACATTCGAAAATGGAACTAAGTATAAGCGTTTAAGTCTTTTTTATGTAAGAACTAGAAAGTTTTTTTTTCTTTGTTGAAAGAGTTTTTACTAAACAGATAATGATGAAAATATTAAATATGGTTTCTTCAAGTTATTTTTGACTACTTAAAGGGCACGTCTTTGAAGCATGAAAGTCGTTATGAGAAATTTACGATCGGCGAAGAACTTCAATTTAAATAATTAACGAATGCAGAACATTAAAATACCAACTTCACGTCAAAACTTTGGCTGAATTATAACGTCAAGGTAAAGATTCTCCGAATTCATACATATTTAGAAATTTTCCATGAAGTGCTCAATCGATTTCGATGAAATTTATATGTGACCAACTATGAAGTATATTCATGTGAAGAATTTTCAAAAGACACAAAAAAACCTACACACGATTTGAGACCCTCCTCCTTTTGGAAGTCGGTTGAAAATAAACAAAATAAGGTTTCCGTCAAATATTTGTTTCCACTATTCAAGCAATTTAAGTTACTTTTTGTAATACTATTCCCTATTCATTGATAAAAGCTTTTTCTAGTAAAGAACTTTAAGAGGCTTTGCTTCAAGTCCTGTAAAGGACCATTAAAGCCCTTCTCAAGGTTCAAATGACAGGTTTAGCTTTCTATAAGTTTATTATTAGGTTATATACTTAATGTTATAGTGATATCTCTAAATTTATAAGGGTGAAGTATGTTTTAAATATTGTGACTAATTATTTTAAAATATAACGGAATATATACTACTCAAAACAAAATAGGGGTCGTTTTATTCCACAAAAAAACGATTTTATGACTTTTTAAACTTAATTTTGAGCTAGTTTTAGTGCCTTATTCTGAACAAAGTTTTTTAATCTTTACCCTCAAGTGGAAAGACATAAACAAATCAAGTGAAAATAACCCTAATCACAATTTCTTATTCCATTTTGATATGACACAGTCAAACATATATCCATCTACGAACATTATTTTACACATTAAACAAAGTTGAAAGTAGACTATTTTTATATAAAACAATACTTGTTTATAATTGACTTAGAATTAAAAATAAGATTAGAATCACATTTAGATATTAAGAAGTCATGAAAAGTGGCTTTATAAATTGCATCTCTTTTTTGCGACAGGATTCCTTTAGGATTCGCCTGGCTCAGAACCAGTCTTAATTGTTACCATATATCTATCTATACAGGGTTGATTTTTAGTCACCAGCCAAATTTAAATGTTAGTTTCTTTGATACGATATAAACTCACCTGCATATTTATTTTTTCTACGCTCAATACAAAAAAGTAGAAATATGGAACCACAAACTTTTAAAAAAATAGTCGCTGTTGATGTACATAGCTACTACGACGCGGCATTTCTTGATAATACTACGACGTAGTGCTACAAGATGCTTTGTAGTAGCGTGTAGTCATCTTTATTTGAATGGAAATTTTGAGTGACCATGCCTTGGTTAATATGTTAGCGGATATATTAATTTCATTGTAACAAAAAAACTTTTTCTTTGAAAAAATCGTTTCTATAAATGATACTTATTGTATAAAAAAAATCCGGTGACCACAAATCAACCCAGTATAATACCGGAATAAATAACTTTATATTTGGCCGATTTTTTAAGAAGTAGTAGCTAGGAGATAAATCTGTAACGATCCAACTACCAAGCACGACAAATCGTATATTCTCAAGAACAGTTATTAATCTTAAAACACACTTACATAATAACAAAAAGGCTTCCATGCTGGACTGGGAGCGAAAGAAAAACATAGAATGTACCAGCTGCATCTCTTCCCGTGCATACTGTAAAAGTCAGTTAAGGGACAGAGGTTTTATTGGCATTTTTGTGGGCGATAGGCTGACCCCCTGTCACTGCAATAGCCTCTCTCTATCATTATAATACCTCATTTGTCAAACGTGATATCAGATGGTCTTATAACCTCTGGTGTTCTGCCTACCCCATAAGGGATACAGGCGTGAAGTTATGTATGTATGTACTTACATAATATTCTCCTAAATAGTTGATTATATTCTCAAAATACGGTCATTTAACTGTATTTATATTACCGCACATAGTTACTTAAAGTCCCCTAAACATTCCACAAGCATGTTTTCAAATTACTAACACTCAACAAGCGTGAAATGATACGTAAATCAAATGACTGTCGAATTTAAGAGCATTAATAATATTGACCTTCAGCAAAACGAACTTGCGTCGAATGATATAACATTGATCGCAATGATGACGTCGTTAAAGGTTAGTGCGAAATTATATAAAAATCATAATGCACTTCACCTAGTTTTGATAAAAGATACTTTATAAATAATGTAACAAGTAATTGTGGGTGTAGGGTGGCTATGCATTGTGGAGATTGATAGACGATTTAAAAGATATGCTAATTTATTTTAGTGGCGCTTTTCGATTGTTATTGTACTGATGTTTATAAACCTGAAAATAATTTATTTAATTGTAATAAACGTAAACAATTAGTACGGAAATGCTGGGCTATTTTAAGATATTTTTTTAAGATAACTAATTGTGAATTGTTTTACATTCACTAACATTTTTAACTGTTGATTGTAGTGATCGGTTTTAGTAAAATATAATTGAAGACATTATGTTTACTAATATTAAAGTATAAATAATTTTCAATGCTGACATTTTGTATAAAAATGTTATAGTCTTCAAAAAAAGAGACTACTTAGCATATTTAAAAATCGATGATTTTTTTTTTTTTTTGGTAACAAATCAATTCATAAACACAAATTATTCTGACGTTCTTTAAGTGTGACTAGAAATAGAAAGATAGTCCTTTATCTAGCAGAGGGTGTATTCCGGCTGATTGTGCTGTAAGCAGAACACTAGAGGTTATAAAACCATCTGATGTCACGTTTGACGAATTGGGAGGTATTATAATGTGAAAAGAGACGATTGCAGTAACAGAGGGTCACCGTTTCGCCTGCAAAAAAAATTCTAAGACCTCTGTCCCTTAACTGACTTTTACAGTATACCCAGGAAGAGCTTTCACATTCTATGTTTTTCTTTCGCTCCCAGTCAAGCATTGATATTATTTTTAAGATATACAGTGAATAGATTTTTTTAGTTTTGATTATCATTGAAAAAGCTTAAAACACTGTCTCCTGAATATCACATGTTATGGACACCCTACCAGGCACAATCGACTCAGTTAATCACGCTCTGACCTCGGCTAACTCGCCGCAGTCACTTTGACTGTGGCTAACCAGCCAGAAACTTAACTATCACTTAACGAAAATACATTAACTGTCTTAAGGTTTTCGCGATTAATTGTTTTAAGTAAGAGACGTTAAGTTAAAATGTAGATGTGGTTAAAGAACAGTGGCAGCGGGCCGTACATGATTTTAGTAGATGTTATTTTGTGGCGTTTAACAAACAAAAACATATTATAATATTCGGAATTCATTCCTGAGAAGAATGTTACACGAAAAGATATTTGAATATTAGTTGTTTTGTATGTCTTTTTGTATGTCACTTGCAACTCAATTTTTGTACGAATTTTATTTATTTTAAAAACGCTTTAATGTGTTGAAAATTCGTAGAAGAATAAGTTATTAAGATAAGTGATGATTAGATTTTTAAACGCTCATTATTTCACGTAACTAAGGATCCGCCTTTGTTCTTTATAATTACAATATTAGATAGTGTTTTTGTTTTTTTTTGGATTCATTTTTGCTTATTTCATATCAATTTACGTCTTTATTCATGCGTCTAATATTTGAATAAAGTATATTGATGATATAAATATCAATTATTTTATGCAAATTAACACATGTAATACCCATTCCAGTTAGACAATTATTTTTTATTGTTTAATTATATTTTACAATAATAATTTCTTATAATTGAAGCTGTAGGATAGCCATTAAAATAAATGAATATTATATTCTCGTATTCCTTTCATAAATTACCATTATTTTGTTGTTTATTTTCTTATGTTCTGTCTGCATTTTAATATATCATATGCGAACATGTGTTATTCAATGCAACAAAGTAACTGAAAGATTATCTGATCTGTTTATATAATAAATATTAATAACATCGTGTATATCTAATGAAATATGTGATTAATTAAAGTTCTTTCTTTAGGTAAGTATAATTATCGGTTAAGTATTAAATAGAAATTAAGAAGTAATAGGTATGACTTGACAAGTTGTAAAAAATAAATCAAGCTGTTTAATAATTACAGGTAACATGCATTACATTTGAAAAATTAAATAGAAGAATAGATGATACACGGTAACAAGTTATTTTGAATAAAAACTATATCTAAAAGAGGTTTTAAAAATCATTGGTGCCACTGAAAATCAGCGTCATAGCATCCTTGCGATGCCATGGCTACAAAGCTGAGTGGTTAACAATTGGTGGCATAGATCGGTAAATCTGAACTGAACTTTGTTGATTGTAATTTTTTCTTTTCTTCTATGTTCCAATAAATATATTCTATTCTATATTATATTCTAAATTAATTGTGATCGTAAATAAAAAAAGAAATTTATACTAAGTTGCTATAGGTAGGTACTTAATTTGTACGGATACCTATCAAACGTAAGTTAATTCATTCTGAACACGGATGTGAAATGAAGGAAATATTTATAAAAAACACTTCTAGCTTTGCGTAATTTTTCTGGTCAAAGTAATTTATAGATTACGAGCGCTTGCCCGCGACTTCGTACACGCATAACCTCAAAAGTCCTATATTTTCCGTACCCGTGAGAATTTCGGGAATTACTTTCATAATACAAACAGACACTTATTGAGGAACCTTTATACCAAGTATCACATCCGTGCACTCAAGGAATAAGATTTTTTCATACAAACTAAAACATCATATATTTCTTGTTCCCGTGGGAATTTCGGGAATTCCTTTCATAACACAACCAGACACACATTGAAAAACCTTCACACCAAGTTTCACATCGGTGCACTCAAGGAATAAGATTTTTCATACAAACTAAAAAGTCCTATATTTTCCGTTCCCGTGGGAATTTCCGGAATTCCTTCCTTAGTGCACCCCTACATCCCCTAAAGAATGTATGTTCCAAATTTCAGCTCTCTACGCCCAGTAGTTACGGCTGTACGTTGTCTGTCAGTCACTCAGTCACTCAGTACCTCAGTAACTCAGTCACTCAGTACCTCAGTACCTCAGTCACTCAGTCAGTAACGGAACAGTTTTATATATATTGATATTTGCCGTAATATAACGTTAATCAGAGTCTTAAATCATTCTAAAGATTTATTTTTGATGTCTTTTCAACCGACTTCCAAAAAAGGAGGAGGTTCTCAATTCGTCTGTATGTTTTTCTTTGTGTTTTTGTTACACGATATTTCAGACAATTATGAATCGGTTTTGAAAACTCTTGTTTTATACGAGAGAGGATACTGCATAGTTGGTCCCATATAATTTTCTTCTAAATCAGTTGAGTACTTCATTGTAAACTACAAATTTTTGAAAAAACATGTATGATTTCGGAGAATGTTTACGTTGATGACACTATAACTCAGCCAAAGTTTTGACGTGAAGTCGGTTTTTTTAATGATCTGCATTCGTTGATTATTCTAGTATGTATAGACGTCTTTAAATATGCAACACACTACCTACCTTCCCATTTCTTACATCCGTAGGATTAGAATTCTGTTATCTTTCATCATGACAATTCTTTGTAATGAGCCCACTGCAGGGCTATGAGTCTCTCCTCTGGGTTATGAGGAGGTATAGGCCATAATCCATCAAGCTGGCCCAGTGCTGGGTGGTGGATGCTAACGTTAATGTTTCTTATTGATCTCTTTATTAATTTTAACCATCATCGATATAATAGTTAATTAATTAAAGGGACGGAGGTTTTATTGGCGTTTTTGCGGGCGATATGCTGACCTCCTGTCACTGCAATTGTCTCTCTTCATCATAATAATACCTCCAAATTTGTCAAAGGTGACATCAGATGGTTTTATAGCCTCTAGTGTTCTGCCTGTCCCTTTAGAGATACAGGCGTGAAGTTATGTTTGTATGTTTGTTTGGATTGATTAAAACCTTGTAGTTAATGATTAAATAGTACTACTTACGTCGGTTTTGTATTTTACGAAGTCAACTGAGGTTTCTTAATAGAAGGTGAAATAAAGGTCATTGTTAGGAATACAAGTCATTTAGATATTTGCTGACTCGTTTTAAAATGCGGATATTCGGAAGATAGTCAAGTTTAATTCTAGTTAGAACATAATAAAGTTCTAAATAGTCTTTCTAGAAGTTTGTGTTTATATATCAAATTTTTATACAAGTACTCGCGTTCGGTTTTACTCGTAACTTTTCATCGCGTAGGAATTTCTCGACAAAATGTAGCCTGGTTATGTTATACCTAAATATAAATTTAATTGTTCATATTTACATTGACGATTGTTGTCAAAAATAAAACAAGCAACTTTTTATGAAAATCATGGACCTTATATTGGGCAAAGTTCATATTAACTCATAAAGTTATTTCATACAACCTTTTTAATAAACCCACTGCAGGGTTATGAGTTCCTGGTTGGATAAGGCCGTAAACTGCCCAGTGGAATTCAGACTTGTTAAGCACCGAAATGACTTCTTTAAAACCCTAACGGCTATTGTATAACGTGCCCTCTAAAGCACGGAAGTCGTCGTGAGAAAGTAATGCTCGCATTGCTAATCTTTGTACTGACCCTGCCGATCGATGCTTAACCTGCATTATCGAATGGTATAGACAGGAGCAACCTTATCACGAGGTTAACAGGGGTACCAACATAAAGAAAAAATATTTAGAGACCGTGGATATTGGACGGTAAGTTGTGTTGCTTATTCTATCCCAGAAATATTATAGCCTATCCTGCCTAGCATGCGACCAACGATAAAGATAAATATTTTTTTTTATCCTATCATGTTAGCTAATAGATAGATTTGATACCATGATTAAGCCTACAGAACCAAAAATGTCATACACTTGAAAAAAATACATACTCTAAGTGCAAAATTCTAAGAAAATATCGATAATAGGCCCGATTTATCGATGTCGATGGTCGCAGCTTTGGAAATAAGCTTTAGAACCTAGACTGTATATGTATATGGATGGAGACAGTAAATTATCACCACTTTTATTTGCCAAAGTTTAGAATAAGTTATGTTATAACTAGTTAATTTAAAATGTGGATGTAGTTCCATAGTCTTTATTTTGTTATACGTTATATATTTTTTTTATTTATCGAAAGTTATATCTAAAAATAGTATAGACGCACGTTAATATGTTTACAATTAACTTATCTTAATCTGTTTTGTTAATTACATTTAAGTTCCTCAAAATTAACATCAATTTGATTCGTAAATATTGAAGCAATTAATTTAATCTTTAGAAATAAACTGAGCAAACTGTTATATCAAGAAAAAAGAAACAATAATAGGATTAAGTAATAGATAAGGCCGTAATTTTTAGAGATAAATATGTTGATATAAATATTATATAATTTTTCTAAACGTAAGATAAACTGTGAATAAATATACCCAATAGAAGTTAATATTGAAATAAGATATAACTAAAGAACTTACCGTCTGTTTTCTTGCCATTCTTTGCAGTGACAATAGCTCCATTCTTCTCAATGGTGTGGCTGGTAGAAACAACAGCTGCCAACTCCTTCATTTTAACACAAAAATCGAAACACAAGGGGATTTAAGAAAAAAAATCAAACCAAAAAGGTTGATTAGCGTAAAAACTTCTTTGCGGTTTCGCGGCAAAAGTCACTTTGACAGCTCGAAAGTTTTTAAATTTCGAACAAGGCAATGGTTGTATGTTGTAACGCAGGAAGCTAGTAACTATGTGACGGCCAAGGTTACTTAGCCGTTGAAAAAAAAAAGAATTAAAGAATAGATTGAAAAGTTGCAAGTAGGTGTATACTGTAAGCGCGTTCGCTGAATAATGGTGCGTTCAAGATGTCCGCGATATTTATATAAAATTATATTTAACAAGAAGTTTAAACATTGTGTAACAATTATAACGCTTCAAAGCTAATTAATAGTATCGTTAGTGATAAATATTGTAAAAGTTTTCGATTTGTTTTATAATATTGCGTCAGAATTTTTAATTTTGTTGTAATTTCTGGGGTCTAAGAGTGCGTAGGTATCTAAAAGTGATCGAGTAAGTATAACAATGTTTGTGTAGACCCCGATTGACATTTTGATAAATTCGAAAATTCTTTAATTACCTACTAATGAACGATATCGGAATCTTTTATTAACTTAGTGCGTGTTTAAGTTTTTATATCTTTTGGGATCACGGTTTTGTAGAGGTGATTAAACCCGTTTACTTCAATCTCAACTGATAGTAAGTGAAATGAGAGTATCCGACAAAATGGCGGGACCAAATCAATTATGTAAAGGTTTTTTAGTCATCATCATTCAGCCAGGAGATGTCAAGGAACGACTGTTTATCAAATCCTAAATAACACGTTTCATTTTAATATGGACGTCTGCCAGCCCCAGAAAATAGTTGTGGAATACCAGTATGAAAACACTTAAAATAACTGTTAATTAAATTGTTCGTTACTTTACGTGTACATTGAGAAAATCTACTTGAATAGAAAATGTCCACAGGTATGTGACGACGCCATATTGAAGTCATATTTTTACTGACATTCCAATATTTTTTATTTCTGCCTGCACGTAAAATATGATTTCAATAAAAAAACTAGAAAAGCAAATTGAATTCATAAAATATTGTGTATTTTTGATAGATATTAGTAGTGGTGAAATGTCACTTCCTTTCAAGATCATCTCTCAGTAACCGTTTTCTAACTTTTTGTTTTAAAACTCGTATGCTTCGAAGTAATAATATATTTTTTAAGTTTTTGTTATTTTTTTTATACATTCTAAGAACAAAAGACAAATCTCTATAAGTTTGGAACTCATTTTGTTGACAGATTGAGTTCGTACATTTTGGATAACTGTGGAGATTTATGGCAATACCGTTTGTTTTTTCGTTTATACACCTAAATTACTGATTCAACTTTAAATATTGTATTTTGGTTTGAATTGTGAATAATTTCCACGATCCTAAGATTTGGCACAGGTTGCGGCCAGGAATGCAACGGAACCTTTAAATCCCTAGACAATCACACCAACTACATGGCCTCAACGTAAGCGAAGCTTGTGTTATGAGATACTATGTAGTGAACCTATAATATAAATACATATAGCTAAACCAGACCCGGTATTTTTTTTTCTTGTTCCGGGCGGGAATCGAACCCGCAACCACTGGCGTCTGAGGCAGAAGGGTTTACCCCTTCGCAAAAAGTGGTCGTCACTGTTTATTTGCGATTGTTTTTTTTTCATTTTATCTCACAACCAAAGTTGATTTCTCTTTCACTGTATCGTCGTGTACAATGAAGTGTAAATTTATTTATTTATCGTTAAGATTTGTTAACATTATTTATATTTTTTATACATATACTGGGATAAGGATGAAGTGAATATGTCTGAAGTTGAGTATATGTTAGTATAATTACTACATGTTCTGGGAATAAAAGAGTTCATGGCATAGTTTGTGTTATATAAGGGAATGAAAAATAGACCTCGTTTACGACTGTTAGCGCGCGGACAGCGAATATTTGTTTTACCAAGTAAATGAGCAGAGTCAATAATATTTTTCATTATTTTAAATAAGAATATTTGATCCCTTATGTCACGGCGGCACCGAAGAGGCTTAATGAAATTTAAATTTTGTTGCGGCCATCTAAATTTAATGTATTTTATTAACTTATTTTGTATCCTCTGAATATTATCAATATGTATTTGGTATTGAGGATTCCAGACAGTCGACGCATATTCCAATATAGGGCGGACGAAACTATTATATAAAAGTAATATTGTAGATAATAAAAGTAATATTATAAAGAAATAGTAGGTATCCTGTATATAAATAAATGTAGGTAGTAAGGTTCGTAAATATTATCAGTTACAGATAGGGAATCACCAAAAGAAAATATAAAATAAACTATTTTATTCGCTGAATGTTTTTCATAACAAAAGTTAGTTAATACTAACCTTGGCTTGAATCAAAAGTAGATTGAGAGAAAAAAACTCTCGAAACTACATACATAATATGTGCGCCTGAAAAATCTTTGCATTCGCTTTATATTTGGCCTGAAAAAGTTCGATCATATCTCTGAATATCGCAAGCAACTTTGATGGCTTCCAATACGCTACCGTCGAAAATCCAGAATCCTTTGTCTCCTTTTCAATACTCTTAATAATCCACTCATTCCCCCTTATTTGCGTGTAAGGATTTCATACTCACACTGTCAGAATGCACCATGTAAAGCACATGTGCGTACTTTTCTACTTAAGCCTTCTCATAAAACCGATTTTTATTCTTTCTCTTTCTCCGTCCATGCAGTAAGGTTGTGGTATGCACTACCTCATGTAATTCGTGAGTGTAAAACTATATCTAGTTTTAAAAAGCAAGTCAAAGATCACTACTTTTCTTAATTGTAAGATATGAATCCGCACTGAAATATAAACAATATTATGATATATTGTATACGAGCGTTTGCCCGCGACTTCGTACACGCATAAACTCAAAAGTCCTATTTTCCGTTCCCGGGGGAATTCCGGGAATTCCTTCCATTATAAAAACAGACACTTATTGAGGAACCTTTATACCAAATATCACATCCGTGCACTCAAAGAATAAGATTTTATCATACAAACTAAAACATCATATATTTCCCGTTCCCGTGGGAATTTCGGGAATTCCTTTCATAACATAACCAGTCTCTTTTTGAAGAACATTTATGCCAAGTATCATATCCGTGCACTCAAGGAATAAGATTTTTCATTTAAACTAAAAAGTCCAATGATTCCCGTTCCCGTGGGAATTTCGGGAATTCCTTCCTTAGTGCATCTCTACATCTCCTAAATAATGTATGTTCCAAATTTCAGCTCTCTGAGCCCAGTAGTTACGGCTGTACGTTGTCTGTCATTCACTCAGTAACTCAGTCAGTAACGGAACAGTTTTATATATATTGATTGATGTGTTTATGTTCAGAAAGTAGCTATGATTATATTCATAAGTATTTTAAGTATTTTATAAGATATTATCGATTTGTGCACACTATCATTGTATTCTAAACAAACTCTCCAGTCCTAGGTCTGCTGGAAGAGATCTCATTAGAGATAAGCTGTACCTTTTTACTTATTTTTGATCCATGTATCTTTAAATTGTATCCAAACTTATGTGTACATAAATTGTGAAATAAATAAATACATACATACATAACTACACGCCTGTATTCCTTATGGGGTCGGCGGAACACCAGAGATTATAAAACCATCTAATGCCACGTTTGACTTTGGAGGTATTTGAATGTGGAGAGTCTTTTGCAAACTATTTCGTCAAAAAATCACATTATAGAAATTATCAGAAATACAACCCTGCTTACACATAAAAATACAAACATTAGATAGCTAGCTGTTTTACATCTGTTTTACATTTTAATCAACAAAGTCTTTGATTTTATTAACCACATTGGCGTCCTAATCTAAAGCCTCGTGTTTTTTTATGAAATCTACAATTGTATTTTTGATAAATGGGAGATTATTTTAGATAAAGAGACCCTTTATCCAAAATAATAATAGTTATATGTGTGAGTTATTATAAAACTTGTACCTATAAATAAAATAAATATTTCTGACACTCACACAAAATTATCTAGCCCAAATTAAGTTTCTTAAAGAACTTGTGTTATGGATACTAGTTAACTGATATACTTAAGAAATATATAAACATACATATTGAATAAATACATATTTTTTATTAGATAATAAACTTAAATAAACATGTAAACGTCCATGACTTGACGACTAATATCTGTGTTCATCACACCAATATCCGCCGCCGCCGGGATTCGAACCCAAGACCTCTGGCATTGAAGGCAATGTACGTTACCCCTACACCAGCCGGTCGTCAGAATGTACGTTACCCCTACCTATAGATATAAACATTTATTTCGGCCATGTAAAATTAATTGTGCGCGTCTCGTAATCAATAGGTACCTATCTATCCAAGAGGTTGTGCGCTTTTCTAAAATTTTAAGGATGAATTCTTATATGACGTTTTAGATGCCACTTTAATAAAAAAGATAAAATTACTTCCTACTTGGTTTTGCACTTATTAATAATCGGCATACTGTGAGTAACTACACGCACAGACATTTTTATATTAAAATAAAAACAAATAAAACAAAATTATATAAGGTGACTGGTGACAAATTTTAGATACTGAAGGAGAGCACTCTGTGCTCGATTCTGGTCAACATTATCTAATAAAAGTAGGTACTTAATTTTTCAATAGAATTCCCTATAATTAAAGTTTTGTAACTGTTAACTTTACTTACGCCTGAGTCAATCGCGACACGTGACCTGGCACGCGGATCGCTGCCAACGCTAGTGCAACCTTGCGTCGCCTTATCAATTCTTTACCCTTCGGTTAAGTTTACTCAGCAAATAATGAATATATTTTTACATTAAATTTTTCTCTTCATGCATGATCTCAAACTATCACGTCCTCGAATTTCAAAAGTGACCCACCAGTCACTCTGTATAAACGCAGTGCTGTAGCAATGCATTTGCTCACAGCTAACCGTCAATGATTTCCCCGAGAGTAATCACCTCAAGAAGATACGACACTAACTGACACTAATAAAAAATATATTTAAAATTATTAATAATGCAAAATATTATTATTCTGTCGCCAAATATCAAGAGCCAGTCTCTTCCTAAGACTGTCCTTCGACCTCATTTTCATTTACCATCAGGTGAAATGGAGCTCAAAAGATCACCGATACAAAAACCTTGTTTCAAATCGCTGAAATATTTTAACTATCATCATTGTCACAACTCCGTGTAATGAGCCCACTGTAGGGCTATGAGTCTCCCCTTAGGGTTGCGAGGAGGTTTAGGCCGTAATCCATCAAGCTGGCCCAGTGCTGGTTGGTGGATGTCAGAATTTTCAGGGTGTCGAAATGACTTCTGACAAACCCTGACTACTGTATATAAGTACACCACACCCGGGACCGACTGCTTAACAAGCCCTCCGAAGCACGGAAGTCGTCGTAAGAAATAAATGATCAGCGGTCACCCATGCGCCATGGCCGAATGCGCTTAACCTGTGATATAGTTTGATATGCACAGTAACCATGGCGCCACAACGACTCTAAATACTAAATAACTATGTGTGTAAAGTAAATACATACCTACATAGTAAAGGCTATTACCTGACTGTTCTTATGTACAGTTAATATATACACATATCCTTGAGATTAATTTACATTCGCATAGGTAACATGTCCCAATTTTGTGGCAAAGATATAAGTTTCTGTGATATAATGTTCAAATAATTGCGGTTAACATGTGGTGTTATGTAAGGTAATATTTGGGTCATTATAAACTATGATATGGTCATTACAACTTCTTCCATGCTGGACTGGGAGCGAAAGAAAAACATAGAATGTGCCAGCTGCTTCTCTTCCCGGGCATACTGTAAAAGTCAGAGGGCAGAGGTTTTGTTAGCGTTTTTACGGGCGATAGGCTGACCCCCTGTCACTGTAATAGTCTCTATACATCGTTATAAATCCTCCAAATTCATCAAATGTGACATCAGATGGTTTGATAGCCTCTGGTGTTCTGCCTACCCCATAAGGGATACAGGCGTGAAGTTATGTATGTATGTATAAACTATGCTCCCAGCGATGACGTAGTATTGAGACGTGGTCGCTTAACCAAACTAAACCAAAGGCTTAGAATTACCTACCTTGCCTGGATAAGCGTGTCGTAAAAGGCGACTAATCCGATTGACCTCCGCTTGGTGGTAGGATCCCGTCAGGGTCCGCCTGGCTAGCGACCACCCTTCATATAAAATCTGCCACCAAATATTACTGCTCCGGCGGTGATGTGTTTCGGCAATATTTTATGAAGAGCCAGGTCCTTCCTAAGCTCGTGTGCTGTCATCTTCGACCTCATCTTTACTTACCATCAGGTGAGATTGAGGTCAAACCCGGGCTTGGTTCTTAATAAAACTAAAAAAACATTCTTGAGAAAGATGAACAAAGCTGTTATAATACTGCTGAGTACTCATTCTACATAGGTAGGTTATCTAGAATAGATTGTCTGTAGATGATAAAGCCGCCTTTTGTGCACTGTACCTATTATATTATTAGTAAAATTATGTATATGTATAATAAAAATGTTACTTCCATGCTGGACTGGAAGCGAAAGAAAAACATAGAATGTTGGCACATCCCATTTCTCTTCCCGGGCATAATGTAAAAGTCAGTTAAGGGCCGGAGTTTTTATTGGCATGTTTGTGGGCGATAGGCTGACTCCTTGTCACTGCAATAGCCTCTCTCCATTATTATAATACCTCATTTGCCAAATGTGACATCAGATGGTCTTATAGCCTCTGGTGTTCTGCCTACCCCATAAGGGATACAGGCGTGACGTTACGTATGTATGTATGTAAAATTATGTCTTATTCCATGTGTACAATAAAAATAACATTTCTCTATGGATATTTGACAGCTTATCGATATTTTTTTCATTTCGATGGTTCGTTTAAGTTTTCCTTTAGGTACATACATACATAGCTTCACGCCTTTATCTCTTATGGGGTAGGCAGAACACCAGAGGCTATAATATACTATTCATTTTTTATAATTTATTATTCACCACAGAAAAGAGCTAGGTATCGGATTGAACCTCTATCTAGTGAGCAACCTACCGAACTCACAAAAATAATACTTTCTACTCTGTGCTCACAAAGACATGGTAAAACCACTTGTTATTTTAAACCACTCTCATTAATGTTTATCAATATATATAAAACTGTTCCGTTATTGACTGAGTGACTGACAGACAACGTACAGCCGTACCTACTGCGCGTAGAGAGCTGACATTTGGAACATATATTCTTTAGGGGATGTAGGGGAAGGAACTCCCGAAATTCCCACGGAAACGGCAAATATACGATGTTTTAGTTTGTATGAAAATATATTATTCCTTGGGTGCACGGATGTGATACTTGGTATAGTAGAGGTTCCTCAATAAGTGTCTGTTTGTATTATGTAATTGTATATTGTAAATTCCCACGGGAACATAAAATATAGGACTTTTGAGTTTACGCGTGTACGAAGTCGCGGGCAAACGCTCGCGTTTTATAAAATACTCATATATGAATTTTTATTAAATATATTTATCTAATTATTTTTATTATTGTACAACAATTTGTCATTTTACATTAAATTTTACTCGACATTAATTGAATATTCAGATGTTTTTAGAATAAATATACAGTTTTGGTCTAATTCATTTTCTATATTTCATTTGCAGTTTGTATTTTTTATAGATAATAATTTGGAACTTTTTTTATAAATGTACTTATTTGATGAAGTTTGCATACTTTCCCGTAATATATAGATATTTGAAACTTCTGTTTTTTTAAACCAATTTACGGATTATAAATGGGTAGAAACAAAGTAGGTAACTAATTTAGTTTTGGGACTACTTAATGTGAGGTCCTTAAATACAGGAAAGGAAGAGCTTGTTGCGACAGTAGGTCAGTTTTCGCCGGACATATTAGCAATTAACATTAGCCAGACATATTTTTTAAAGGAAGGAGAGGAAAAATTTGTTCTGTCTCTACCAGGTTATACGTTTAAACATGTTCCGCATCCGTAACCGCCCGCACCCAGCGTCTAGCCTGGAGCAGATGTGGATAGAGCTCATCCTGCCGGGGAAGATTCGAGTGGCTGTGGGGACGGCCTACCGCCCGGAATCGGGTATGTCAGTTAGGGATGCAATTGAGGCGCTGAGTTTCTGTCAGCAGCTGCGGCGACTGTACAACGTGACTGTACGACTGTCAATGTAGACTTGCTGAAACCACAAACAAGTACGGCAGAGCAAGTCTTTTGGCCGGTTGTCCTCAGGGATCAACCCTTTCTCCGATTTTGTTTGTTCTTTTCACAGCCGATTGAATCAATACCATGTATCTGAGTGGGAATTGCTCTGTGCATCTCTATGCAGATGATACTCAGCTGTACTCTTCCTTCAAGCCCGACGATACTGGAGAGGCTGTGCAAATTATAAACAATGACTTAAAATTGGTCTGTGACTGGTCCCAAAGGAATTGTCTTGTGTTGAATCCAGCTAAGACAAAGTTTATGGTTTTGGGAACAACACATCAAATAAATGAAATAACTCAATGCAGTCCAAATTTCTTCTTAAATGAACGTGTCCAAGTTGCTAAAAATCTTAGGTTGCTATAAGATGCTGAGCTTCGATACATAAAGCATATAAATATGAAAATGCTTTCTACAGAATAAAGGTACTATATGGTAATTCTTGACAGAATCGATCAGAATAATGCTTACAGAGAGCCTTATTCTGTTCCTTTTTAACTACGCGGACACAGTTTATGGGCCTAGAATTTAACATAAAACCATCAGAGTTTTGTTTCACGGTCTCTAAACGCGCCCACATCACACGTTACCTGAAAAAGAATCGACTTTTAAAAATGCAGACGCGTAGATAGTTAAATCTAGCCTGTTCGGTACACAAAATAGTTACAAAACGCTCACATAAATATCTCTATGATATTGGATTTGCATTTGCTTCATACATTGTCCGCCCCTATAGCAGAAACAGTGGAAATATACTTTTTGTATTCTAAATTAATGTTAATTTCATCTCACGTATCGTTTGTGAAACGGACAATTTGCTACATCTTATTATTCTAAGAATTCCAGAATTCCAAAGGACCTAAATAATTATAATAATAATAAATAATTATTAGAATACAATATGTGTGATAGAATATTTATAGATATAATAATGAAGACTACCTACTAACCTTTACATATTGCACGTTCACTTAGAACTTCACAATTGGTAATTGGAATAACAGAATTATTCAAGAACCTTGTGTTTATTTGGGTGGATTTCGAATTATTAACGATTGATTGATTGATAAAGTGATTTACTAAATAACAAAAGTCATCTGATTGAATCAGAGGACAGACTGTAACGATATTATATTCGATAGAAGAGGGAAAGATATCAATATGTTAGTGTACATAATTGCTAAAATAAATAGTTACCATTGCTATGCAAATTGAAAACACTGACCATAAAGAATATTTTCTGGTGTGAAATCATAAAGTATATAATCGATGCAATAAAAGGCGACAAAAAAAGTACAACCCTAATGGCAGTTTTGTGATAACAGTGACAACGTTTTAACAAGATGTCAGCGAATTTGAAGAGTTTCGATAAAATACTTTTAAAATGTATGTTTTGGATAGCAAATTGTCCGTTCAATATAGAAACTCTTAACCAACTCAATAAAACATAAAAATAATTAGGTACTATTAACAATCTAGATTGCCTGGAGCCAGGGCGAATTTGAACAGACATTTTTGTGGAAGCACGCAATCAGAGAAGAGAAAGCTCGTTCCTGTCATAAAAACAAAATGGCCTTCGGCAAGCAAATATTCGAGGGTAAGCTTCAGGGGCAGCCTTAGATATCATGCAGCAAAGATCTTCCGCCACCATTTCGATTAGGTGTCATACTTTTAAACAACGACTTAAGACGACATTGTTACTAAATCAAATTGAGCACAAAAATGTAAAAAGTTTGCAGATTTTATTGATTTTATCAACCGACTTCCAAAAAAGGAGAGGTTCTCAATTCGTCTGTATGTTTTTTTTGTGTCTTTGTTACACGATATTTCGGACAATTATATTTCTTGCTTCTTCCTTCAGATAAGTAACCTAATTATTATATTACACATGTAGTCTCACCTCTAGGACTTACCACGCGCACTTTCGTTGATAGAGAAAAAAAAAATAAGGTTCAACCATTTGCATCTCTTGTCACACTCTTTAGTCTATGCAGCCCTATCGGGCCTCGTCATTTTGTTTGGAGTTAAATATCTTTTGAAGATCTGTATTTCCTGTATCAATGACTTAGGGTATCTTGGGTGGGTGGGATTTTGTTACTTATCTTTCAGGAAGAAGCACATCGTATAATTTTGATAGAACTTCACTTAGGAAAGTTCGTTTAATCACAAATTATACTTCTTGCTTCTTCCTTCAGATAAGTAACTTAATTATTTTTCAACACACTTGCTCGTAAAGTGAGCGTTATTCTATTGAGTTTAGAACTATAAACTGGGCTATAAGTCACGCGTGCATTAATATATTATACCCTAGTGCATAATATAATGAATCCTACAAAGTTGAATTGTACCTTTGTGCAAATAACATGCGAGAAAACAGAGCATATTTTATTGGTCCGGGTTATACACTAAATATTTTCAGAAACAACAAAGAGGTTTTATACCACTTCAAATCCATATACATTTTTAAATGTTTGCGCCTTATATTAGTAAAATAAATTTGTATATTAAACAAATTATTCACAATTTACAATCATTTGTCATAAAATATAAAAATATTTGCATTTACCACTCCAAATTAAACATTTTCACTTAAAATAGGCTGTATATGCTATACAGACATTGACACATTTGACGGAAAAAAAAAACCTACGCGCATGCGCGAGGTTCGGCGCCATTTTTCAATCACAATTCACAGCTTTGTTATCAAGTGTGTTTGTTATTTTATGATCAATTATGTCTGTCTTTTACTCACAAGTATGTTGAAAAACGTCGTATGTAACTCGTGAGCGTTGCTAATTACAGTCTCGGCTCATTATTAAGCCCTCGCCTGCGGCTCGGGCTCAAATCACAGCCTCGACTGTAATTAGCAACTTCGCTCACTTGTTACATAATATACTAATATTACACATGTAGTTATTGAGAGAAGATACAGGAAATATTAAAGATCGAAAAAGTATTCAGATTATTTTGTTTTAAATTTTTACATAAAAAAGAAAAAGTAAGATAATTCAACATACATTAAATCATAAGTAATACAAAAATACAAAATTTTAACAGTCTTTGGTTTAAATTTAAATTTCATTAAAATCTTTACATTATAATGTTATTTTACGTAAACGCAAATGATGTTTAACACAATCATTTTTTGTTATTAGTTTAAATTTTGTTGTTTCAGATTGATATTTTTTTATAAATCTCGTTAACATAGTAAGCCTGAGCATCAGTAAATAACTAAGTAATTAGCATGATTCGTTAAGAATGGCTTGCGCTAAGGATAATTGATCAGCGCTGTTTATGATACAATTATTTCCAAAAGTTATTCGATGTGTCACTCCATCCAGCAGATTTTAGAATTAAATAAATGTTAACACCCGAACGACAGACGCGAGATGTCGCGGGGGGTGACGTGTGCTATGCGTACTGAATACACCTTTTATCTGAATCGTTTAACTTTGATTTAATACAGCGACTTAAAGATTGAGTTGAAGCTGGATAATAATACGGCTCTTTAAATGTTAAAAACTGAGTATAATGTTATCGCAACTTTGCTGTTTCTTTTATGTAATCATCATGGGTATGCGAGCAGGGCATAGAGGTGAGTATCTTTATTATAATTTTATACTCTATATGAATTGAATTGATTTTTTATTATTGTTATGATTATAATTAAATATTGAATTGTGTCTATCAGTGTTAATAAATGTAGTTCTATATCTCTGTTTGATGCTATTTTTTATAACTATGTAAAATTGTATAGGAGCATATTTAAATGCGACCGTTTAAACCTGCAAATTGTGTTTTTTTTTATATTACGGCTTGGAG
Organism: Stenoptilia bipunctidactyla; assembly: GCA_944452665.1. NCBI lineage: Eukaryota > Metazoa > Arthropoda > Insecta > Lepidoptera > Pterophoridae > Stenoptilia > Stenoptilia bipunctidactyla. The sequence continues at coordinate 19,341,556 of OX101745.1, forward strand.
CAAAGGGGTACTTTGAAAACCAGCGTTGCTAGTTAAAATCAACACAAAGCTGAAAGTATTCCTAAAGTATACAATAGAGATTTTGTTACTACCTTGTATTTACTGTATCCCTCTTTGTAATTTCCTTGTGTCATAAAAAAACCATCTGTATTTATTCAATATGTATTTTTATATATTTCTTAAGTATATCAGTTATCTAGTATCCATAACACAAGTTCTTTAAGAAACTTTATTTGGGCAAGATAATGTGTGAGTGTCAGAAATATTTATTTATTATAATGATGAAGAGAGGCTATTGCAGTGACAGGGGGTCAGTCTGTCGCCCGCAAAAACTTCAATAAACACTCTGCCCTTAACTGACTTTCACAGTATACCCGGGAAGAGAAGCGGCTGGCACATTCTATGTTTTTCTTTCACTCCCAGTCCAGCATAGAAGCTGTTTTAGGTTGCTTTCAACATAGTGTCTCTTTGTTTCCATATCCTTTACTTAAAATTCTATCTTTTGTAACTATTTTCAACCGAGTTCAACAAAGGAGGTATTCAATTCGTCTGTATGTTTTTTTTAATGTTTGTTACTTCATTACTTTTGACAGTGTGAACCGATTTAGATGATTCTTATTTCATATGATAGAGGATACTTCACAGTTGGTCCCATCTAAACTTCATCGAAATCGATTGAGTACTTCATTTTTTTTTTAAATATGTATGAATTCGGAGATCTTTTACCTTGCCGACCTTATACTTCAGCCAAAGTTTTGATGTGAAGTCGGTTTTTTAAAGCTCTGCATTTTAAATATGGTAAGGACATTAAATATAGCGGTTTATAAAACAGTTCCATTGTCAGGTTACAAAAGGATACTTTCCAACCAGTGTAGGTAATCGCTACAGCAAGTCTTTTTTTTAATTAATTTTGGATACGTAAATTTCCACCCTTAACTTGAATAAACATCCACTAAACAACCCAATTATTATAAAATCAATGGGGAGTTTTCCGACAGCTCATTAAAAAAACAAAACTGTACAAAATTGGTACAAAAGGCTTCGATAGATGGCGCTTTACAAAAGGCGAAGGCGAAGAATTTATTCCACACTGCGTTTTTTAAAGTAAAATAAATTAATTGACGTCTGTATCAGAAATTGAACGTATAAATAACCATAGATGGTAGATACCACTTACCTACATTATAGTATACAGACTTAACGCCTTCGGCTTTTGAAAAGTGCCATCTATAGAGGTTTTTTGAACAAATTTTTATGAGCTGTCAAAAAACTCCCCATTACAAATTATCTACCCCAAAATGTTGTTGTTCTCACGTAAATATTATTTGCACTAATAATATTTGAGCGAAATCATTTGAACGAAAGTACCTACTTTAGCGCAAAAAGTTATTTGCGCGAATATTGACTTATGCGATTTTCGTTAACTACGCAGCGATTTTTTTCAGGTGTCATAAAACTTTAGATAACGTATTTCGAATTAATTATCAAATGAGATATTATTTATTTATTTATTTATTTATACTTTATTGCACACAATTACAAAAAGGAAAAAAAATACAATGAAAAAACATACAGATAGGCGCAACAGGCGGCCTTATCGCTGTAAAGCGATCTCTACCAGACAACCTTGTATTTGAGTAAAGATAAAAACTAGACAGATCAGTAGGTACTAATAAAGCACAAGTTCAACTACATTTTAACAATAAACATACTACAAATAAAAATACTATAATACATATTTATATTATGATTCAGGTTGATTCCCTTTCTCGACTTACGTCTTACATATTTATATATACATACACATACAATATATAGATAAATAAATACCAAGGTTTAAATACAAATCTTGATCCTACAAGCTAATAATAATACACATATAAGAATACTTCTTCTAATTTTTGAGCAAAGAGAGATAATATTTCTTCAATTTAAATTTAAATGAATTTAGTGAAGGGGCTGATTTTACCTCGTATGGTAGTTTATTCCACAAGGACACTGCTCTCACGGAAAAGGATTGATTAAAGCAGTGCGATTTATGTATTGGAGTGCTCAGCATCAAATTTTCTGTAGACCGTAATTGTCTGTTGTGATTTTCATGTCGGAAACAAAATAGATCTACGAGATAGCTCGGAACCACAGGATTAAACAGCACACGGTACAGTAAAGAAAGAATATGAGTATCCCGGCGAAGGCGAATAGGGAGCCACTCGAGCTTAGTGCGGAATTCGGAGATATGATCATATTTACGTAAGCCGAATATGAAACGTATACAAAGATTTTGGAGTCGCTCAAGTTTATTTAAAAGTTCTTCTGTTAGGTCAAGGTAGCTGGCATCGGCATAATCGAGAACGGAGAGAAATAGAGAATGTGCTAAAGAAATTTTGGTTGATATAGGCAAAAAATTGCGCAAGCGTTTAAGGGAGCTATTGATGCCAAACATCTTCCTGCTCACTGCCTCAACTTGAGGTTTCCAAGATAAAGTTTTATCAAATATTATACCTAAGTTTGTGACTTTGTCACTGTAGCTAATACCCACACCATTAAAAAATAATGGATCAACCATATTTATGTTTATGCGACTAATCATATAAGAACTGCCAATAATTATAGCTTGCGATTTTGTTGGATTTACAGTTAGACCATGTGATTTACTCCACCGAGAAATGTGTGAGAGGTCAAAATTTATTCGCTCTATCGCAGCGGGCAGATTTTCTGGAGTGCAGTGGGTATAAATCTGTAAATCGTCTGCATACATGTGGTAGGAAGAAGATATGTTGAAAGAAATTGAGTTTATGAAAATTGAAAAGAGAAGAGGAGACAACACGCCACCTTGCGGGACACCGGTTTCGAGCTGAGCCCAAGTTGAACGAGCATCATCCATGACAATACGTTGCCGGCGTCCTCTAAGGTATGTTTGAAAAAAGTCAATTACTGATGGAGATATGTTAAGAGAACCCATCATTTGTAACAAAATATCAAAGTCCACATTGTTAAAGGCGTTACTGAAATCTAACAAAGTCAGTATGGTAAGGTGAGAATTTTCTTTAGCCTTACGTATGTCATCGGATATTTTTACTAAAGATGTTACGGTGCTGTGTCCAGTTCGAAAGCCTGACTGGTAAGGACTCAAAATGTTATTTTTATTAACAAAGGAAGAAATTTGGTTATGTATGAGACGCTCCAGGACTTTGGACAAAAAAGGTAAAACAGAAATAGGACGGAAGTCGGAAAAGGACTGGGGTGAGGATTTTTTAGGGAGAGGTATTACCTGTGCGTCTTTCCATAGGGTGGGAAAGGAATTCGTGATAATGGATTTATTAAAGATATTTGTGATGATAGGAACTAGGAAGTCAAGTAGGATAATTATCATCTTTCGACTGATACCGTCACAGCCCACCGAATTTGAAGTGATCGATGTAATAGCTCTCTTAACATCACATTCAGTAAATGGACGGAAGGAAAAAGGTTTGTAAGAAGGAGCAGGCAAAGAAGAAATATGGTGTAATGTGCTAGACTTAGCATGGTCATCAATGTGACAAGAAGCAGAAAAGTGAGTATTCAAAGAGTTAATATCGATAGAATTTGGGAGGTTATGATTTTTATTTTTGCCGACTCCTAAAGTTTTTAGAAACTTCCAGACTTTAGCTGGGTTTTGATTTGTTACAGAGTTATGGATATAGCGTCGTTGTGCGTCCCTACACACAGTGTTACAGCGATTTCGAAGTTGCCGATATCTATCACAGTTCGTTTCAGTAGGCTCTTTCTTAAAACGTAAACGTGCACGATTGCGCTTCGTCATGAGGGACTTTATGTCATCAGTGAGCCATGGAGCAGGGAGATGCTTCATTTTGACTGGTCGTACTGGGGCATGGCGGTCGTAAAGCTCCGTCAGCAAATGATTAAACAACTCCACCTGGGAATCAACAGTTTCAGCATTTAACACACCGTGCCAATCCAGTTTTTCAGCATCATCAAGTAAGTGATTTACATTTATACCACCAAAATTTCTTTGCAGAAGAGTTCTCGGCTTAGATTTAGGGGGACGGATCTTATAAGATAGGAAAAGGAGATCGTGAAAAGAAAATGCATCAGCGTCAAGTTTTCCATATTTTTGAACATGGTTAAGAGAGGAGACAATCATTAAATCCAGAAGGGATGGTTCAGAATTAGGGGAATGATGCGTGGCTGATGTAGATAAAATATTAAGATTGTACGAATTTATAACTGACCGAAGCTTAAGCGCACGATTGTTACTTTTTAGCAGGCAGGTATTAAAATCGCCCATGATTAACGTGTGTTCGTATAATGGTACTAATTGTTCAAGTTTATGTTCCAACGAAGCGAAATAGTTGCGGGTTGATGGAGGGTTGTAAATAGCACCGAGTAGAACCTTAGTAAACCTTAGCGATACCTCTATAAAAAGATATTCAGCTTCGTCGCTATTAACAGACGAGTGTGCTGAAGCACTCACAACTTTGTATGGAAAATGTGAACGTAGGTAAATTGCTACTCCACCACCTGGACGCCCAAGACGATCATTGCGTAATAAATTAAAACCAGGCAGAGAGTACGAAGTTGTTGGGAGACAGGGTTTCAGCCAGGATTCAGAGATAAGAATGGCATGAATTCCCTTATAGTCGAAGGATGCCAGCATATCGGAATAGTGAGCAGGGATACTCTGGGCATTAAGGTGTAGGATATTAAAGTTATTCAGAAATCCTGAGAATTCAGACTCTATTTGGGAATAAAGAGGAACTGAAGTACTGTGAAAACTACCGGAGCTGTCTAAGTCTGTGGAAGAACATGACACGAAGTCAGGAAACAAATCATCATTCTTGTTATTAAATGAAGTATTCATCTATCTATAAAAACCTTAGGTATGATAAATATATATAAAATATAAGGATATATCTAAAAACTAAACTAAATTAAAACTAAAACAAACAAAAAAACAATTAATTTCAATGCATGCCACCAGCACGAAATAAAAACTAGGTAAACATAACAAAGCAAAACAATACAAAAAAAACATCAAAAGCAAAAAAAAAAAACAGTCAAAGAATTTTAATTTAAAGTCTTGGAGAGTCTGTACACCAACGCTTACGTCAACAGATTGACTGACACTAATCTAAACGTCAACGTCACAACCGTCACCGGTCACAGCTGACTACACAAACACATACAGGCACGGATTGATTGATATGTAGATTGAAAGTAATATGGCGCAGTATTTACGTAAATTGTTTAGAAACATACACTTATAAAGATTGATACTTGCGCACAAACTATTTTTTGACCGTCCTCTTCCTAGTGTTGACTGTCGCTTTCTCCGCTACCTGTCTCGCACCTTGCGGCGGCAAAACAGTTGAAGATGACGCTTCAAGTTCGGGAATACGCTGCACGTCCGCTTCCACGACAATCCTGTGTCGGACACCATCGGGGCCCAATACAAACACGTATCCAGAACGGGTCCAGCTCCTAGATACACCGAATCGCTGTCGGGCCGCAACAAAAGCCTGATGTCGGAGCTTAGTAAGGAATTCAGACAATGTCACACCAGTACCCTTCAGCAAGGTTTTCTTGGACCACACGTTCTCCCTGTCATCCAGGTTTCGAAATTTAATAAGAAGTGGCCTTGGCTTACCTTCCCTCATACTACCTAAGCGATGGCAGCGGCTTATGCTGGAGTTTAATATGGCATCAAGCTTCAGTTTTGACTGAATCTGTTGGACAGCAGATGTTACTGGGTCTTCTTTTGTATTTTCCGGAACACCATGCAATAATAGGATCTTTGTACGGCTTTGCATATCTAACTTGTCCGTCTCAAGAGCCAAAAGTTGTACTTGCCGTTGTAAGCTGCCAAGAGTGGAGAGCACAAACTTCTTAAAGGAAGCAAATTCCTCTGCCAGTGATGGAGATGGTGCAGTGCTAGTGTCAGTGATGATCCTTTCGAACTCAGCTATTCTTGTGCCAAAGATATCTTTTAGTTCACTAACTTCCTTCAACAGCGCCATTGTTTGATTGTTTGAGTAAATTGATATGTACTTTTATGTTATTTAAAGGAGAATTTGTGAGTGCTGTTAGGTAACACTATCAACAATTACTCATAATATGTTGATATTATATACTTTTACTAAGTTTAACTATTAAAATTTGATTAAATTAAAGGAGCTCTCTTAAACTGTGTTGCTTTATTTGACTACCCACGAAGAAAAAAAAAGTTATAATAAGTAATATTGTTTACTTTTTCAACTGAAATGTTATCATTCATGCAGTTATTTCTTTTGCGATTACTCTTTAACGCGTAGGTAACAGTCGCGCAAGTGCGCATTTACGCTTTTTTTAATGAATGAAAAAATGATTGAGTTTTCGTTTTTTTTTTTAATGTGCGTATTCTTGAACAGAATTATCAAAAAGCAAAACATGATCCTCTCTCACTCTTATCCTCAAGGTGTAAAAGAGAAGGGAAACGATAGAGTTTTGATTCAACTGTAGATGTGCGAGGAATCAAAACGGATGCGTAAAAATGGAATTTAGGTGTTATATTATAAAATAAAAAGTAATCACTTTAAAGCTTACATTACATTACTAAAATTGTGGAATATACGTGGGGTTATAAGAATACCTCTTTATACAAGGTATTTATATTTTTTATTCCTTATAACTTTCCCAGCTATTCTGTATAAATTTACGCCTTTTTCTTCTATATCAAAGCTGGAAACTTATTATTATATCCAGGTATGTTGTGAAATTCTTCCCGGATCAGTGATTAAAATTTGAATCAAATTTTTTGATAAAAATTTAAATTGTCATCTGATTTAGAAAGATGCAATAAAATTTCCATGCTGGACTGGTAGCAAAGGAAAAACATAGAATGTGCCAGCTGCTTCTCTTCCCATTCATACCGTAAAAGTCAGTTAAGGAACAGAGGTTTTGTTGGAAGTTTCTTGTGTGCGATAGGCTGACCCCCTGTCACTGCAGTGACAATGGGGAGAGCCCCACCATACTATAAATTTTTCAAACGTGACATCAGATGGTTTGATAGCCTCTGGTTTTCTGCCTACCCCATAAATAAGGGATACAGGCGTGAAGTTATGTATGTATGTATGTAAAAAAAATTCAAAAATTATTTCCTAACTTATTCTCGAATTTTGTTATGTTTGGATTAACTTATATTTTTTCATCTTGTCATCGAATTGATAAATAAAGTTTTGCATCGGCTTATTATTTCGTTTCATTTAATTAATTGTAGCGGAAAATTATGACTTCAAGCAGAAATTCAACAAGCGATTAATATTATAACTGTAACTCTAAATAGAATTGCGTTAGCGATTTAAATTAAGCTTAAACAGAGTGGAATAAAATAATAATAAATAATAAACAAGTGTTTAACGGTCAGCGAAATCGAGTTCGTTTTTTTACTGTCAACTAAATCTACAAATTTACCATTAGATGATAAATTTACTTTAAATAAATAAATAAAATAAAATTCCCAGACAATCACACCAACTAGCCCTATACTATACTATAGCCAACTATAGCCCCAAACTAAGCAGAGCTTGTGTTATGGGATACCATGTAGCGAACTAGGGGGGAACCTAGAATATAAATACATATACAGGGTTAATTTTAATTAGCGCATCACCTCTTTCAGGCTGCTCTTCTCCACATCAATCCCAACAACATTTCTTCTACAACTTTTTAAAATTCACAGCTTTTAAAATTTTAGTTTTCTCATACAAAAAATATTTACAGGGTGTCCAAAACAGTATTTTGCAGTAAATATCCTAGATATGTCGCTAGTATTCCCCATTCGACTATTAAGCATTTTTTATTTGGACTTATAGTTTTTTTTTTATCAGTTCGCTTTCTGCACATATGAGAAAGGCCGTTTGCTTGACAATGCCCTAATCTACGGTTCTATGATTCAGTCCCTCGTGCCCTGATCCCCGACCGACTCGTAAGATTGTCGGGTCCTTTGTGGCCCTAAAGTAAGCTTGTTGTAGGCAAACCATCAGTGGGGAATCATCAACAATCTGTAGACGTCCACTGCTGGACAAAGGTTCTCCACGTCACTAGGTCTCACACCGCTCTCAAAGTCATCGAGTGGTGGCCACGTACTGAGAGACCCGGCTTTGGTAGGCCCCCTGAAAGGTGGACCGATGATCTGTTCAAGGTCACCGGTAAACGCTGGATGAAGACCATTAAGGGGTCTTATTACCAAGAGGTCCTATTAGCACTCAATACGCTAATCCAAGGGTGCTAGGGCTATTCTATCCTAAACTGCTAATATCCTTGAATCAAAACAATGAATCAACCTCCATAATTAATGCTACCTTCTTCAACATCCGTCTTAGATACTGAATAAATTATATAATAAAGCATTCATTTACAAAAATAATGTTTTTTTGCATCTCCGACCTTTTGACATGCGATAAGAAATTTGCAAAAGTCGTTATCTCTTTTATAAAATTTGTTTAATTTGACAATTTATGTCCTTGGCTGTAGGTTACCTACTGCGAAAGATAAAATACAGTTTTTTTTAGTTTCGGCCATAATCACTGGCGAGATAAACTTTTGCTTAGGACGAATTTTGAGAATAAACTTTTTCTTTATTAAAGACTAAACCCGCGTTTAACCTCAATCTCATAGTCTTGTGAAGATGAGGTCGAAGAGGCACACGGGCTTAGGAAAGAACTGGCTCTTCATAAAATATTGCCGGAACACATCACCGCCGGAGAATATTTGGCGGCAGATTTTATATGAAGGGTGGTCGCTAGCCACCTTTCATTATATGATTAAGGAATTCAAATAAAACTACTTTTTAACCGGATTAATCGCGTATAATTTATATTTTACATTTTAACTCGACGTGCTTTGCAGACCCCGTGGTCACGAGCGACAGTCGCATGTAAAATATAAATTATACGTGATTAATCCAGTTAAAAAGTAGTTTTATTTAAATTATGAATCGTGAAAACTTAAGACAATATTATGATTAAGGAATTTTTTCAGCATACATATTATGGTCTTCTATTAAGGACCTCTGTGTTAAATAGGTAAGCTACCGTGGATTTCTACATCAGTATGATCTCAATCATCGATCTTAAGTTTAAAACACATGAATTTAAAGGCGTTACCATAACAACCAAAATTATAACAATCAGGTTTTAATTTCGTATAAAAGAATTTCGGAATGTAAAATATTCAGTATAAAAAACTTGTTACAACCGCAATCCCGTGTAAAGTTCCGTATTAAAGCAAGTTTTCGGAAAGAGAAGCATCAATAACTGAAATTACAAGAACGATATCATCTACCTATGCTATTCCAGCTTTTTCACCATAAGTCAGAAATGTGTCATTAATTCTTCCATATATATTTAATGACTTTCATAAGCCCGAAGTAACTGTGGCATAGTGGATTTTATGCATATCATGCGATATATTAGGTTAAGTTACTTTCGGCGCGTCCCATATAAGGATGGGTGACCGCTGCGCCGCTGATGATTTATTTCTCACGACGACGACGTCTTCCGTGCTTTTGAGGGTAGGTTAAGTACCTAGTCGATCCCGGATGATGTGTAGTTGTAAACAGTTGCCGGACCCTAAGCACTCAAGAAAAAAGAATCAGGGTCCGTCTTTGGGCTCATTTAAAAAAAAAAAACATTTTCCATTCCTGTCTTAACCAAGTTCGCGAAGCAAGCCCAACGTTTCTAAACGTTCGTTTGCTTTCCCGTCCCTTCTATCTCAGAGTGAGTCTCATCGCTCTAGGTTAGTTTAGTTACGCTTACTTTCAGACTTGTCATTTTAGGTTTCAGCTTTTCCATGCGGACAAACCGCCAGGGTGCCACCCGCTGCCCAGCCTCTACACCTATGGCGGTCGCTCCGACGACGATCCTTGGCCCCTAAAAAGGCACGATCAGCAAAGGGGATGTTAAGAGTGTATTTTCAATTCAGCTGAGAGAGTCTCCATACTGTCAGGGAAATCTATGGCATCCTCCTCCCAATAGAGAAAAAATGGCAATCACAACATGAATTTTATTAAATTTTTGGGGTAAAATATTTGCAAAATAACTACACAAAATTGAAAGGTATAGTAGTAGTTTTTAACTCTATTGATATTATAAGAGTCACAGATAAATGAAATCACTTTTTTTTATTTATTTATTAAGGTTCACCAGCGTTTGTTTACATTAAATCAACATTATAATTTATAACTAATTAGGCTATTAAACTGAATGTAACAATCTTTTAAGGTGAACACAACATGCAAAAAAGTACAAAAGAAAAAACTAAAATATCTACTTAATAAACTATATTAAACTTCGGCAGAACGAAATAGAAGTAACAGAAATAATAGGTACTAACTAATAAAAATCATCTTTATTTTGCAACCTGAAGCCAGGCACGACACAGGGTTGTTTTATGTGTGGTGAATGAATCGGCGTGGATATCTGTTAAATCACTATACCTATTTAGCAACTTGCATAACCTGGGGACAGTGAAATTTGTACCTAAAACAGTCTTACGAAAAGGAAGGAGTAGAGGGGTAATAGTAGCACGAGAATGTCTATAGGGAACGCGTAGTCTACATTTTTGAAGAAGAGATGGGCAATGAATCTTGTTATTAAAAAGTTTGAATAAAAATCCTAAGTCTAACAAATCTCTCCGATTTTCTAGTGAGATCATTTTAAAATGGCATAATCGTTTGTGGATTCTATTTGTATAGGCTAAGTTAGACACAAACCTTTTTTGTAGCCGTTCCATACTCCATACAACTTTCATACAATTTCGGTACACAACCCTAAACTTAAAAACATATCAACAAAATGTACCACGTAACTAAATCAAATGACCTTTAAATATAGCAACAAGCATTTCAACAGTTACATAATAAACTAGTTAAAAAACTGAACAATTGTTAATGTCGTGAACTTGAACTAGATTCGAAGGCTGTGACGGTAGCGATTCAATTAATTGATTCTATTTATAATACTCTCTCTGCAATGCCAGACTGAAATGTACGCTCAGCGACTTTATGGCTGATTGAATAAGTAAAATATTATAATTTAGTAATGTTTAATACATGTAATTAAAGTATAATATATTATGTATTATTTTGTTTATTATAAATAATGTAGTTACTTGTTATTTACTGCTTATAGAGTGTCTTAATTTAGAGCTTCGTTGCGACACAAGTCGTGACATATGATGAGTCGTTAGCCTTTTGGCTGGCTCAACACTGGCAATAACTGATGAAAATTCCTATTAACACTGCTTTATCCAATTTACTTTTATTTTGTTCTATTGTCTACCTATGTACATACTTTGTGATTGTGCTAATATTGTTTTTTATATGTATTTTCATTTTTATGTTCCAACTATTGTTATGTGTTGTGTCTGTAATTGAAGAGAAAATTGTAAAGAGTTGCATTTCCGCCGACGTTTTTCCATTTAGGTTACGTAAGGTGTTTAGTTAGTTTTTTTTTTTAAACGAGTTTGTATATTATAGCGTTATTTTCATGAGAATTTTAAATTCCGGCACTCCCAACATGAGCGTAATTTACGTTCGATAGACAACCTCTTGTTCAGCACACCTCTTCACTCTACCGATTACCTACATTAGTCATTTATGGTTCGAGCAGTAAGTTTGCGGAATGAACTTCCTGTTAATGTAAAATCCGCAAAATCACTCCTATCCTTTAAAAAACTACTTAAATCCCACTATTTGGCAACTTGTCAAGTAATCTGATCCTAATATATGAACTTAAATATATATTTATGTATACATATTGACATATTTATTGTATCCATGTGAGTATTTTATATTTATATATGTCTGTAATGTAAGTATATTTTATAATAGGTATGCCTATAACTCCAAGCTACATTATACTTATGTTCTTCATTCATGGTTGTCTGTTAGAGATCGCTACCCAGCGATGAGACCGCCAATTGTATTTCAAACTTATTATTATTTATTTCCTTTTTTGTATTTATTAATGGCATACCATGAAGTGTAAATAAATAAATAATATAGTGAATTCTGACGTTTATTGAGTGTGCGTTATGAATATGCAGTGAATTAAAAACAACAAGGTTTCTAATAACAGGAGGTAAAGAACCCTCGCAGTAGATTATTTAGAATATATTTTTAATAGTCATACTCGATGCTGCCTTGTCGTCGACTTTCAAGACATCCAGTATGTGTCTAGAAAATAGTTAATATTGTCACTGATTTTTTTTTTCTTAACAAGAATAGTTATTTTATCAGGGCCAGTACAGTTCAAATTTCAAATTCAAATTCAAAATATTTATTTGTACGAATATAGGTAAATTAAGTTACAAGGTTGAATGAAAATGATCTTGCCATATTCTGCCATCAAGGCATGTACAAATTCATGCTAAGTACTAAATTTCAACAAATAATAAAATACAATTCATAATACTACTCAGTCACATGTGTGTGTTACTTCAATTTATCGGTAAAAAATTCGTTAAGATTATAATAACCACACACCACAGTACCACAGCTTGTAAACAAACTTCGACTAGATTTACTCGATAATTTTACCATTAAAAATAATATAATCTCACCAAACCTACAATCGCCCCCGAAATGAAATGAAATGAAAAAAGATTATGCACAGCAATTAGCGTAATAAATTGGACAAGTGTATCGTAAAAGGCTTCCTTTGGTTACCTTTATCAATCAATCAATCAGTAATTTATTCATAACCATAGGTATAATAAAGTTGTTATAATACCTATGCAATACCTATAATACCTAAATATAATAAATATAATACCCTTAAATATATAAATATAATACCTATAATACCTAAGCATATTATGTCAGTAAAATCTATACAATAAAAGGTTTTTTCTTAATTTCCATGTCAATCCAAAAAAGAACCAAAAAATTAAGATAAGGTCATCAAATTGTAAGTTATGATAATAAAAAATACCAGAAATAATCAAATAATTTACATTAAATGTCAAAAAAGTTGAAATAAACAAAAAATAAAGTGGTCCAAAAATATATAAAAATACTAACAATACCTACTAAAACTCACAACTCTTTTACATATCAATCAAACAATAAATATAAAATATAAAAACTCTAAAAAAACTAATAAAAAAAAAATGAATTTAATTTAAGTTATAAATACCTTTTATATATTGTAGTACCTAAGCTTCCATGCTGGACTGGGAGTGAAAGAACATCATAGAATGTACCAGCTGCTATCCTCCCGGGAATACTGTAAAAGTCAGTAAAGGGATGGAGGTTTTAAAGGCGTTTTTGTGGGCGATAGGCTGACCCCCTGTCACTACAATAGTCTCTCTCCATCTTTATAATACCTCCAAATTTGTCAAACGTGACATCAGATGGTCTTGTAACCTCTGGTGTTCTGCCTACCCCATAAGGGATACAGGCGTGACGTTATGTATGTATGTATGTAAAAAAAATAAAAAGCCAAAAAAAACTTTTAAAATACTTATCTAATAATATTAATGTAAAAAAGAATGGTCGGCGGTCACCTATCCAAGTACCGACCGCGACGAACGTTGCTTAACCTGTGATATCGTATGATACACACAGTAACCACGGCGCCACGACGACTTCGAAGTTTTGGTATTTCTGGTAAATCCATTGTAGGTACTTACTTTGATTACAAATTCACGCGATATTATGTTATTCGCATAACTTGATAAAACTGCGATATAATCATCATAGTTATTAGAGCGCGTAAACTTGAAAACTGCACTGCGCAAGGCGAGATTTTAGGAATGATAACTTACATAACTTCACGCCTGTATCCCTTATCCATGGAGTAGGCAGAACACCAGAGGCTATAAAACCATCTGCTGTCACGTTTGACGTTAGAGGTATCAAAATGATGGTGAGAATGACAGGGGGTCAAGCTATCGCCCATAAAAACGTCAATAAAACCTCTGTCCCTTAACTGCCTTTTACAGTATGGCCGGGAAGTGAAGCAGCTGGCACATTCTATGTTTTTCTTTCGCTCCCAGTCCAGCTTCCATGCTCTAAAATAATCTAAATGTTTTTATATCATGCTGGATATTTTCAGATTGTTCGGTGTTTAATTTTCAGAATAGTTCGTCTATTTCTTTATTCTGACATCATAATTTTTATAAGCGTATTATTTCTTAGCGCACTTCCGACGCGTGCGTCACCTGGTGTTTGAAATACGAATATGACCTTTTCTAAAACATTGACTCAGTTAAAAAATACTTGAATGAAACGCATATTAATGTATTCTTGTTTGATAAATTTTAAACCAAATATCACGGTAATATTATATATACAGTATTTCAAATTCATACAAATGGACGAAGCGCGAGCTATACCTATTATGGGGCTCGATCTCGGCATGCGCTCGAAATAATTTTTGATTGGGTTTCATATTAGAATGTGGATTTTTAATGCCTTAAAATTTAATAATTAAGCATTTCGTAAGTCTTAGTCGAGGACTGCAAATCAGTCTTATAAATTGAAAATAAAAATGGGTTTTTGACACAAAACGCATTTTTATTGTACACTTACTATTCAATTCACAAAGTATTTCATTAAAAGTATATTTACAATCACTAACTAGGCAAATGTCATTAAAAGGTTGTCTGGAGAAAATCGTTGTTAGATGATAAGGCTGCCTATTGTGCACTGTACCTTTAATATTGTTATCAACATTATTTGCAAATAAATAAATAAAATTCTGGGGGCGGCAGCTGTAGGCATTTATTCAAAGATTCGGCCGAGTTGAAATACTGTATAGATAATATTACCGTGCTAATATGCAGTCCGATTACAGATCCTTGTCGATTCATATGTTTACGAATGTTCGCTTAGTGTAGAGTCTGCTGCAAGTTGTACACTGGTCCGGTTAAAATTTAGACCTTCGCACTGAAACAAGACAATATGTGCCATGGCATGTTCATTTATTTAACCTACTTCCAAAAGGAGGAGGTTCCACAATTTTACAGACAATTATGAGTCGATTTTGAATATTCTTGTTTCATACTTCAGAGGTAGTCCCATATAAATTTAATCGAAATTGATTGAGTGCTTTCTTCTTTCGACAGAAATAAAATGAAGGCATCGGCAAATCGCATCTTACGATAACGATTTAAGAATGTTAGTGAAGTCATTTTTTTTATCATCGTCATTTTTTATCAACCCATTTTTGTAAATCTTCAAATCTAATATTTTTCATACGAACTAAAAGGTATACATATATTTCCGGTCCCGTGGCAATGGTGGGAATTCCTTCCTTAGTGGACCCCTACACGCCTTAAGGAATCTCTACTTCTAGTACTTTTGGCTGTACGTTGTCTGTTAGTCAATCAGTCAGTAACGGAACAGTACCGAAGGAGAGTACTCTGTACTCGATTTTGGTCATAATTATGTAATATAAGTAGTACTTAATGTTTTGTTAAAATTCCCTATACATAAAAAGTTTTTTTTGCTATTTACTTTACTTAATCCGGAGTCAATCGCGTCACATGACCTGGCACGCGAATTACTGCCAATGCTAGTGTAATCATGCGTTGCGTAATCAATTCTTTAAGTTTACTCAGAAAACAATTAATATTTATTTTTTTATAAAAAATTTCGTCCTCGAATTTCAAAAGTAACACCAGTCGCCCTGTATTTAAAGATTATTTATATCTTAGTACCTTTAAATATCAACGATTGCAAAAGGAAACCTTCTTGTTTTTTGATTTTCTACTACAAATGTAAAAAAACTTTGGAACTACAAAGTTTGTACGAAAAAATCTGATTGGACAACCTTAAACGATCAGTAAAGATATTTTTGTCAAATCACACGAATAACATTATAAATAAGAACTTCTTTAAAGTCTTTTAAAGTAGGAAGAAAAGTATAATCCCCTTGCACGTGTAAATTTATCATTGTTCACTTACTTTGTTGTGTTTAAGTGAAAAGATAGCAAAAAACATACTGCGGAAATGCATGATAAACTATGAACTTGCTGCATATTATGTTACGACGTTAGTTATTAGCCTGCAGATTTGCTTTTTATCTTTTATTTTCAATCACAGACTGAAACAATTAAACAACTGTCAAAAAAGTTTAAAAATAAATAAACATACATACATAACTTCACGCCTGTATCCCATATGGGGTAGGCGGAAAACCAGCGGCTATGGTATCTGATGTTGCGTTTGAATTTGGAGGTATTATAATGATGGAAAGAGACAATTGCAGTGGCAGGGTGTCAGCCAATCGCTCACAAATAAACCTCCAATTTAATCTCTGTATGCCCGGGAAGAGTCCAGTATGGAAGAAATTTGAAATTGGAATTCTCTTTATAACGGTTGGTAAACTGGTGTTTATCTCTTTTTGACCTGATGGTGAGTGATGGTGAAGTTATAGATGAATGGGCTTGACATCCTGCCTCTTTGTAAAACTTTACAGCAATGAACGCCAAAATAAATAAGTCCGTTGAGAATGTCATCAACGTAAACATTCTCCGAAATCATACATATTTTTTCAAAATTTTGTAATTCTCAATGAAGTCCCCAACTGATTTCGATGAAATTTACATGGGACCAACTATGAAGTATCCTCTACCATTTAAACAAGACTTTTTAAAATCAATTCATGATTGTCCGAAATATCGTTTAAAAAAGACACACAAAAAAAACATACAGACGAATTGAGAACCTCGTCCATTTTTGGAAGCCAATTGAAAAAATACATACTATAAGCACAGAATAAGTAATAGTTGATACTATAAGTGCCAAATTCTAATTGAATATCGATAAAAGACCCAATTTATTGTTGGTCGCATGCTAGCCCCACTGGCAAATAATTCAATGCAGTAAAATAACAGGGAACAGAGTATCCACTTTAGTTATGGAAGAAAAATAATAGTGATACGGTTCATTAGAACGAATGATTTTTTCAAATGAATAATATAGTCAAAATGAGAAAAAATATATTTTGATTCATAAAATATTTTAAACTTTCATTTTCTTATTGCTTCGCGCCACTAACTTTTTCGCTGATTTTAAAAAATAGCAAAAAACTAAAGCACTAGGTATGTTTGGTAATTAATTATTGTCATTTAAGTTAATGTAAAGATAAAGCAGACACCTCAAATTCATGTATTTATACGTTGTTTTAAGAATTTGCTAAGCGAATGAAAAAGTTTCAATCATTCTCATTCCTACGAAAATTTTTACTGGTATCATTATTTTTCTTATTGACTTATTTGCCAGGGTATACTTAGTTCACTCAGGTAATTCGCCGCCTACAACCATTGAGTTACTATGTAATAATAATGACTCAATGCTTACAATGATGTAGTGACTAAGATTGAAAATGCTGTACATACCTAAAATGACATATATATCAGAATAATAATTTCACAGACATGTAATTTCATAACGATGTATTTAATATATATGTTGCTGGTGTGTCTAATGTAATAAATAAATAAATAAATAAATAAAATAAAATGGTATGCTTCTTCGTTCTATTGCGCTTTGGAAAGAATGAGTGAAAGTAGATATACGAAAGAGGTGTACAGAGCAAGAATGGATGGTGCTGTCGGAAGGGACCGACCTATACCCTGGCAAATAATTCAATGCAGTAAAATGACAGTTGCAGTGTGCCCACTTTCGGGAAGAAAAAAATTGTGATGTGGTTTAAGTGAATTAATGTAATTATATAAAAAAAAGAACATTTTGCCTCACAAGATATTTCTTTTTTTACTGTGCTGTTAGAGAACTGCAACTATTCTTTAAATTTAATTTTTAACAACAAAACGAATTTAAAATGCTAGAAGTTATCAAGTCAATTTTATTTCTACTGTAACTGTTTTAAAGCACAATGTATGTTTGGTAATTAATTATTTAATTAAAGTTATTTTAAAGATATAGTATACGCCTCAAATTCAAATTTATAAATTTCTTTAAAATTTTATGCAAAACGTATTTACACTACGAAGTTTCTAACTGGTATAATTATTTTTCTATTTAACATTTCGATCTGTCAGTTTACTGCATTGAATTAATTGCCAGAGTATAGGCGAACGTATGCCGATCAAATTGGCGACATTTTGAAAAAGGGCCTAGTCAAAAGTACCCGTAACCGGCGATCATGTATGAAAAGATTGATGAACGTGGAGGATGTCTGGATCGTTGCAATTGGTGTTCCCTTGTTAGAGACAAAGGGAGACAGGCGTGAGGTTACGTATGTATATGCTTACAACACACTTATCCAGGAGCTGTAGGTCTAATCTTAGCCAACCCTACGCGGATAAGATAATCTACAAAAATATGATAAAATAATCTCGCTTGTTCTGAATATCCTTGGAACTTTAGTTTAGTTAACTACCTCATAAGACGGTAAACTTTTGAACTAACACAATTAAAACTTTTATCCTTAACGAGTTTTTTCCCGCAACTTCGTACAGAAAACAGAAACAGCGCATAAACAGAAAAGACTCATTTTTCCCGACCCCATTGAAATTTCGGGAATTTCTTCCATAATGCATCCAGATTGAAGAACCATTTTACAAAGTTTCAGATCACGGTGCACTCAAGAAATAAGATTTTTCATACAAATTAAAAAGTCCCATATTTCCCGTTCCCGTGGGAATTTCGGGAATTTCTTCCATAATACAACCAGACACTCATTGAAGAACCTTTATACCAAGTTTCACGTCTGTCCACTCAAGGAATATGATTTTTCATACAAACTAAAAAGTCCAATAATTCCCATTCCTGTGGAAATTTCGGGAATTCCTTCCTTAGTGCTGCCCCACAAACTCTAAGGATTGTATGTTCCAAAATTCAGCTCTCTACGGCCTGTAGTTTTGGCTGTGCGATGTCTGTCAGTCACTCAGTCAGTAATAGAAGAGTTTTATATATTAAGATAATTACTTTGAGTACAAAATATCTTTTCATGATTTCTAATTAATGCAATAAAGTTCTGACGTTATTTTTGAGGTTTATTTATAGTCTGATTTTAATGATTAATGTATTTTTTTGATTCGCATGCGCTTCGTTAATTTAAGGTTTGGCAGTAAGCTGAATACCTAGGTAATAATGAAATGACGACAAATGAAATGCGGACAGTCCGCGCTCACGGTGCTTGTAACAGTATCGAAAAACGCGCGAAATAAAAATCGGAAATCTTGGTAAGAATCCCGTAAATTCATTAAATCATAGTGAAAATAACCGCGATAGTTTAAAACAATTAATGAAATAAATATTTATCTCTTTCATGGTCGCCGTCATCCTGTAGACGTGTACTGCTGGATTGAGGCATTTCCCCCTTTTGATTGCGGTCAGGTGTTTTAACTACGCAAAAGGACGCTCCTGCCCGCCCCCCGGTTTACTGTCCCTCAGTCGCCTCTTATGACACACACGGGAAGAGATTGGATAGCGCTATTCTCAAGGCGACGCCACACGCCTGGTTATCTTTTAACATACAGATTAAAACAAAGGAAATTCTTAGTCGTTAAATAACCGAAAAAATGTGATAAATAAAAATTACCCGGCTAGGACTCGATTATTTTTCGGTTATTTAAGAATAATTGAGCATTATTAATGCAAAAACTTAAAAAAAAAAAAAAACATTATTAAACGTTGCAATGCTTTACTTTAACTGGGATTCACAATTTCTGAAAAGAAATTGGTCCCGGGTGGTCTTAGCTGCAAAGCTATACCATTAGATGGAGCTACGTTAGCAATGTAACGTAAAAATAAAAATGTGGTAAGTAATTTCGAGGCGTACCGCCAGGCCCCGGTAGCTCAGTGGAAGAGCACTCGTCCGGCAAACGAGGGGTCCCAGGTTCGAGCCCTGGCCGGGTAATTAGTATTTATCATATTTTTTCGCTTATTTAAGAATAATTGAGCATTATAAATGCAAAAACTAAAAAAAAAAAACATTATTCTTAGTCGCTTAAAGTGTATGCCAAATAGCTACAGTGAATAACAAAAATGTTTCTTAAGTCCCCTTACGTAAAACACATCTGAAGGTAAGTTAAGTTTGAATCAAAGTTATAACACCAAACAAAGCAAAGTCTACTGAAGTTTTCAATGACAAGAATAGGAACACGTGTATATAGTACGCTATCTGCAAACTGCAGACAACGTTGTATTTTTGAATAATACGCATTTAATTAATTGAATAACAAAGTCAAATAGACACGGGTATACTGAGCAAGTCATGGTCATCTATAATTTAGCTCTTTCTAATCTAAATTGTCAATGTCTGTCTTTAAATACTGTAACGCAGTAGCTCTTGTGTATTTCAGTCGATATGACAGGTAAAGCAACGTACGGCACGGTCAGTACTTGGATGGGTGACCGCCGACCGTTAATTTCTCACGGCGACTTCCGTGCTTCGGAGGACACGTTAAGCAGTCGGTCTCGGGTGCTCTTTAGGGTTTGTCCCAAGTTATTTCGACACCTTGAAATTCATCCACCAAACCAGATCAGATCTCATGTGCTGTGTACTTGAATGAAATTGTCGTTAGGGGTTGTCAGAAGCAATTTTGGCGCCCTGAAAAATTGTGACACCCGGCACTGGATTAGCTTGGTGCTTGAAGAACTAAACCTCCTTGTCACCCAGGCTTCTGGCCACTAAGAATTGAGGATTATTTTTTTTTGTCGAATAAAAAATTCAGCGCCTATATTGCCAACGATAATGATCCCTTCATCCCGTGGTCACATCGTTATCTAATTTCAAATAAAATTGTCTTAAGTTTTTGCAATTCATACTTTTAAGTAAAACACTTTTTATCCGGATTTATCGCGTATAAGTTTATTTTTAACTCGACGATTCGGTGTCTTTGCAGACTCCACGTCTCTAAAATTATTAGATTTGGATTCATTATTGATGCAGTCTGGTGAGTCTGACATACAAAATAGCCGGTATTGGTTTTCAATGTTTGACTTTCATTTGTTTGTGGCAATGAAACCGAACATAAACCATGGCTTATCAAATTTATAACCTCAAAATTGACACTAGAGTATGGATCCTTGATGTACGGAAATATCTCATTATGACTCTTTAGTTACGGATCAGTTGTCTTTATCATGATTTGTGTGTTTATTTAATTATTTCCAAGTACTCAACATATCTATTTCTTTGCTTGAGGGCCTGATAACCCTCCGCATGCTAGGTGGTAGTACATCGACCCTATGAGTTATCGCATGTTAATAATGGCGACAATGAGTTTATTTATTATGTGTGATAGGTTAAATATTATGAAATTTTGTCGGAAATTACGCGATTTTAGATGACAAAAAAAGGTGTAAGTCTAAAGGCGAACTTGGGTGGGTTAATTTCATACTATTTACTATACTATTTTTACTACAACCACTTTGGCGATGGGATAAACCTGTCTGCCTCAGACGCCTGTGGTTGCGGGTTCGATTCCCGCTCGGAAGAAGAAAAAAAAGGTCCGTGTCTGGGTGTTTATCTATTTATGTATTTATATTTTAGGTTCCCCCTAGTTCGCTACATGGTATCCCATAACACAAGCTATGCTTACTTTGGGGCCTGTGATTGTCTGGGGATTTTATTTTATTTATTTATTATTTTTATTTCTTTGACGTGAAAAAGGTGGCTTCTCCCTGCGCGTGCTACTACGCTTTTCGTAATGCGCGGGGCGCGGCGCGGCGCGGCGCGGGCTAACACGCGCAGTGAGAAGCCACCATTAGGTTTTTTTTATAGCCTCTGGTTTTCTGTCTACCCTATAAACGATACGGGCGTGATCAGTCGATGTCGATCGATAGTTTTTACTAGGCCAAAAAACTTAGGCTCGGCGCTAATTGGGCCACCGACCACAGCCACCGGTGGCTGTCGCGCGCTACCGCCACATTTCTAGAGTGTCAGAAGCGAGCGACAGCCACCAGCGTCAGGAAGCCGCCACATTTTATAACCCACTCGTTGCTGCGCAGTCTGATGATGTATTCGGTACCAAACATATCTTCTATTAGAACGTTCTAGTAGAACGTCGGACGGTTAACTGCGCGGGGGGTGGAGCAGTGCGACAGTGGCGTGCGTCGATGTTTTGTGTGGCTCGTAGTGACCACTTGTGGCGAGTCGCTGACACTATCGTAGCGAGTGGCCGCCACCGGCCACAAGTGTGCGGCGTGTCTACATAAAATACATGAAAAAGTGTGTTAAGTGGCGGTGGCTGGCCACGGGTGGCTGTGGTCGGTGGCCCAATTTTCCCCGAGCCTAATACATGAAAAAGTGTGTTAAGTGGCGGTGGCTGGCCACGGGTGGCTGTGGTCGGTGGCCCAATTTTCCCCGAGCCTAATACATGAAAAAGTGTGTTAAGTGGCGGTGGCTGGCATCCGGTGGCTGTGGTCGGTGGCCCTAATTGCCCCGAGCCTAATACATGAAAAAGTGTGTTAAGTGACGGTGGCTGGCCACCGGTGACTGTGGTCGGTGGCCCAATTTTTCCCGAGCCTAATACATGAAAAAGTGTGTTAAGTGGCGGTGGCTGGCCACCGGTGGCTGTGGTCGGTGGCCCAATTTGCCCCGAGCCTAATACATGAAAAAGTGTGTTAAGTGGCGGTGGCTGGCCACCGGTGGCTGTGGTCGGTGGCCCAATTTGCGCCGAGCCTTATACATGAAAAAGTGTGTTAAGTGGCGGTGGCTGGCCACCGGTGGCTGTGGTCGGTGGCCCAATTTGCCCCGAGCCTAATACATGAAAAAGTGTGTTAAGTGGCGGTGGCTGGCCACCGGTGGCTGTGGTCGGTGGCCCAATTTGCCCCGAGCCTAATACATGAAAAAGTGTGTTAAGTGGCGGTGGCTGGCCACCGGTGGCTGTGGTCGGTGGCCCAATTTGCCCCGAGCCTAATACATGAAAAAGTGTGTTAAGTGGCGGTGGCTGGCCACCGGTGGCTGTGGTCAGTGGCCCAATTTGCGCCGAGCCTAATACATGAAAAAGTGTGTTAAGTGGCGGTGGCTGGCCACCGGTGGCTGTGGTCGGTGACCCAATTTGCCCCGAGCCTAATACATGAAAAAGTGTGTTAAGTGGCGGTGGCTGGCCACCGGTGGCTGTGGTCGGTGGCCCAATTTGCGCCGAGCCTTATACATGAAAAAGTGTGTTAAGTGGCGGTGGCTGGCCACCGGTGGCTGTGGTCGGTGGCCCAATTTGCCCCGAGCTTAATACATGAAAAAGTGTATTAAGTGGCGGTGGCTGGCCACGGGTGGCTGTGGTCAGTGGCCCAATTTGCGCCGAGGCTTATAGACGATGATCGACGACATCGTCGGTCGATCGTCGATCGTTTGGTGATGTAACACGTTTATTTGTAATTGTGATTGTTATTTTTTAATTTAAACTGTGTAACAATGTTGGTGTACAATAAAGAGTTTTATTATTATTATTATTATTATTATTTGACGGTGGCAGGACTATTCTAAGCTATTCTATTGCACTAGTGTCGTCATTTAACATCTTTGAGTTAATAGCAGTTTATTAGTTCGATTCTTAAATAAGCTGATTGAAATTCTGGCTACGTATCGAGCGCCATTAATTAGAAATATTCCACTAGTTTGAACGTCAAGTTTCGATTACTGATACATAATATTTTAGTTAGTGTTCCCGATACACTATATTATTATGAATAAGCGTCCCTGGATAAGCTCTTTGTTCAACGCGACTAATACTAATAATAATAGTCTTCCATGCTGGACTGGGAGTGAAAGAAAAACATAGAGTGTGCCAGCTGCTTCTCCTCCCGGGCAAACTGTAAAAGTCAGTTAAGGGACAGAAGTTTTATTGGATGTTTTTTGTGGGCGATAGGCTGACGCTCATCAATAAATAAATAATATAATGTAATAAAATTCCCAGACAATCACACCAACTACATGGCCTCAAGGTAAGCAAAGCCTGTGTTATGAGATACCATGTAGGAACCTAGAACATATACAGGGTGACTGGTGACTTTTAGATATGAGAAGGAGAGCACTCTGTGCTCGATTCTGGTCATAGTTATGTAATAAAAGTAGGTACTTCATTTTTCACTAGAAGTCCCTATAAATAAATAAAGTTTTGTTACTATTTATTTTACTGAAGCCTGAGTCAATCGCGGCACGCGACAATATGGGGATCGCTGCCCACGCTAGTGTAACCATGCGTTGCGTAATCAATTCTTTACCATTCGGTTAAGTTCTCAGTAAATAATTAATATTATTATTTTTTCTTTGTGTATGATCTCAAACTATCACGTCCCCAAATTTCAAAAGTGACCCACCAGTCACTCTGTATAGATAAACGCCCAGACCCAGAACATATTTTTTGTTTTCTTGTTCCGTACGGGAATCGAACCGGCGACCTCACGATTGGCACAGCAGCATCTAGACCACTGCACTACGGAGTCTCTCTTCATCATTATTGTATCGAACAGATCGGAATCGGTAAACCGACGATACAAACCCAATTGTTTTAATAATAGTTAAACATGAAATCCTACAGCTTAATTCTATGAGTAATTACGAACTACTTACCAACCTGGAGTGGTGCACATTGCGGGCAACGTGGTAGGTGTGTCTGTCTGTATGTATAGGGATAAGGGGTCCCCTTGGGAGGAAATTAAAGTCAAACTAAACTAAATAATTACAAGGCTCATTAAAATTGAAAAGGGAAAGAGAAATATTTGTACAGGTATCACCTGAACTCCACGTGTCACAACCGGATATCACTTATACAATATAATGCACTCGGCGTTACTTAATTACGCCACGAAATAGTTTCTTCGATTATTATGAACAATGCGCGCAACCAAATCTTCGCATATAAACCAAACCGCGGGCGCGATTATAACTTTAAACTTTGCAAGGGACTAACACTTGCGTACCACTCAAACTCTCAAAGCAACCTATCTTCCACTCAAACGATGACGGCTCGGCCGCTCTCAATATTTTTAGGTTACGGTAGGATTATCACAAAATAATTTTAATATATTTTTCTACCCGCAGATTTCAACTTAGGCTTGCGATCTATTCCGAACAATCCCCCGCCCCAGGCAGGCGTTACCTGACTGAGCCTAAACAACCAGAGAATCAGGAATAGATAGCCTAAACTCATGACACAGGGAGTCGCGACAAACTTGCGACAGCTCTTTTGAGAATAGAGCTTCCCACTAAAACCTCTGCGACACGCGGAGTTCCATCAGCACCTAGGAATAGCCTCAAAATTCGACCACGTCTCCAAGACAGTGGGGGCATATTCATCTCCTTAACTAGGACGAGGTCACCAACCTTAGGTGGGTCAACTTTATCCGACCAACGAACACGCTGCTGCAACAAGTGAAGATATTCCACATTGAACCTCTTCCAAAAGCTCTGCGAGAGCTGTTGCAGCAGTTCAAAACGTGAAAGGCGATTAACTGGAATATCCTCAAATGGATATTCTGGAAGAGCTGCCAAAGGACCTCCAATCAAAAAATGACCTGGAGTTAAAACTTCCAAATCATTTGGATCCGAAGAGATAGGGCAAAGCGGTCGTGAGTTAAGAACAGCTTCGATTTTACAAAAAACCGTTGCTAATTCTTCAAAGGTAAGAACTGTTTCTCCAATAACCCTTCGAAGATGGGTCTTAGCCACCTTAACAACTGCTTCAAAAATACCGCCCCAAGAAGGGTAAGCAGGAGGACTAAATTGCCACTTAATACCCCGACGCGACAAAGAAGTTTCAATTAAAACTTGATTCTCATCTAAAAACTTATAAATTTCTGAGAAGTGACGATCACATCCCTTAAAGTTTGTCCCGCAGTCGGACCGAATTAAACTTGGTAAACCACGACGACTGACGAATCGAGACAAACAAGCAACAAAGGCTTCAGTACTAAGAGCTGAAACTACTTCCAAATGTACTGCCTTAGTCACAAGACAAACAAAAACGCACAGGTAGGCCTTAACTACCTTGGCATTCCGCAACGATGAAACCTTAATGGAAAATGGACCTGCAAAATCTGTGCCAACACCAGAGAAGGGCCTAGCAGGCACGATTCTATCTGGGGGCAAATCTCCCATTTGAGGTTGTACAATAGTCGCTCTAAGTTTATAACACTGAATACAACGAAAAATTACATTCCTAATGGCTCTCCGGGCCGATAAAATCCAATATTCTCGATGAAGAATCGCTAGAAGACTATTCAATCCGGCATGACAATTTTTCTTATGTCTGTCAGTTATTAGCAACGTAACTAAAGGACTCTCCTTAGGTAAAAGTAGGGGATGTCGAGTTTCATATGGCAAATTAGAATAACGCAGCCTTCCTCCTACTCGCAACAAACCGTCGTTAGCAATAAAGGGGTTCAAACGTGCAATAGCACCCTTTAATTTACGTCCTTCTGTCAGACCCTTCAAAACTGACTCAAAATGAGCGACCTGAACCTGCCGTACCCAAAACAGTAGCGATTCCTCTCTTTCCTTGGGAGACAACACAAGAGAAGACAATCTATTAAACTTATTCCTTAAATTATGAACAAATCTCTTGATCCAACCTGTTACACCTATCAGGTTATCAAGAGAGCTAAATCGATTTAGCAACCAATCCGGTTCTAAAGCAGGATCCCTTTCAACAGCTAGAACCTTCAAACCAGGAAGAGGGTCAACAGTTTCAACTAATTTCTGAGGCCAACAATCCTCTGACTGGAACAGCCACTCTGGGCCCCACCACAAATTATGATTTAACAAAACGGGAGCCTCGCAGCCACGTGACGCACAGTCTGCAGGATTTATTTCTCCCGGCACATGTCTCCATTCTAACGCTGCTTTTGACTGCTGGATTTGAGAAACTCGATTTGCGACAAATACTTCCAAGGCATAGACAGAAGTCTGTAACCAAGACAAAACAATCTGGCTGTCTGTCCACGCAAATACATTCTTAATGTCGACCTTCTGACCCAAGGTTTCTACCAAGTGATTTAGGAGGCGAGTCAAGAGAGCAGCTCCTGACAACTCTAATTTTGGTATGGTCAAACGCGTCCTAACCGGTGCAACCTTGCTCTTTGCCATAACAAGCTGGACTGACACAATACCTGCGCTGTCAACAGTACGAATATAAACTGCCGCTGCATAACCGCATTCAGAGGCGTCACAAAATCCATGAAGATCAACCTTACAATTACCCTCTGGTAAAAAAGATCTTCTGATTTTAACGAATTGGATGTCAGAAAGTGATGTTACAAACCTAACCCAAGCACACAACAAGTCACCAATTAAAGGTGCGTCCCATGACAATCCTTCCAACCAAAGCTTTTGCAAAAAGCACTTTGCCCAAAATACGACTGGAGTCAACCACCCATTGGGATCGAATATCCTTGCCACAGTCGAAAGTACTAAACGCTTTGTCCATGTTTGCATTATGTCTAAATCTTGAACCTTAAATGTGAAGACATCAGGTATTGGTTGATACTGAACGCCCAGCACTGCGACGGCGTCAGGATTGTCCACGTTCTCGAAAATATAAGGATCCTGCTGATGCTCCTCAGGCAGACCAGCAAGAACAGCTTCTGAGTTAGACAGCCACTTTCTTAATTCGTAGCCACCTGCCTGCATAATTCCTATCAGCTCATCACGTAGCACCAGTGCATCTTCCTCAGTGGCCGCACCTGAACAAATATCATCGACAAATATGTCAGTGCTCAAAACAGCAGCGGCTCTAGGAAATCGCACTCGTTCACGATCTGCCAACTCTAATAGAGCACGCATTGCAATAAAAGGACTGGACCTAAGTCCATAAGTATTAGTATTTAACTCAAAAACCGTAATTTGACTGTTTTCGGTTTCACGCCAGAGGATCAGCTGATATTGGCGATCAGCTGGATGAATTATCGTAGAACGAAACATCATCTTAATATCTGTAACAAAGACGACCTTATGCCGGCGGAAGTTTGTCAGGATCTCACCTATGTCACGATGAAGTTTTGGACCCGAATGTAAGCACTGATTGAGAGAAACTCCGTTAGACGTGGGCGCAGAGCCATCAAAAACTACTCTAATTTTTCCAGCCTTAAACACCGCATGGTGTGGAATGAAATAGTGCTCCTGCCTACGCCAATCAAAATTGGAAACGGACATGTGTCCCAATTCCAAATACTCTCGCATAAACTGAATGTATTTTTCACGATATACCGAATCCCGTCTCATGCGTCTCTCCACGGAAGCTAACCTCTTCTCAGCAAACATTCTGGAATGACCAAGAGGGGGCCTAGATGGCAGGAAAGGTAGCCTCGTGACAAACTGACCCGAACAGAGCCGACCTGTATTGTTCTGGAAGAAAGACTCACATTCCAGATGCTCTGGGTTGTCACGAGAAGCTGTAGGGGGCTCTTCCACTTCCCAAAGGCGCTGAACAGCTTCAGCGAGGGAGATTCCTACTTGCAAGTCACCATCCTTGCCGTGAAGAGACTTAGCTGAAAATACAGGGCCCATAACGACACTACCAAGGTCGGTTGAAACTGCTACTAACCCTCCAGGTTGCAGAAGTGTGCTGCTTCCCAATTGCAGCACTCCTAAAACATCTGCACCGAGCAGAAGATTAACAGGACCTGGAACATGAAAGTTTGGATCAGCCAATCTAAACCCAGATGCTAACCGAACAACATCCGCTGGCAATGTAATAAGAGGATGTCTGCCCATAACATTTTCCAAAACAATCGCAGAAATTGTAATACAAGTTCTTGAGCCATGAAGCAGAGAAAAGGAGAGTGAGACTTGACCCACTAAACCAGACACCTTGACTCCACCTACTCCTCGAATGGCTCCCGCTGCAGAAGTTACCTTTAGCCGCAGTCTTTCTACCAGCCACCTGGATGCTATACTCCCCTGTGCACCCGAATCCAAAATCGCACGCGTGGTTACCTGCTCGCCCGATGGGGAACCGACGCAGACCTGTGCAGTGGGCAACAACACAGTTAACGCAGAAGGGGGAGTTGCAGGTGGGGGGTGTGGATGTGCGAGTCAATTACGTTCAGGGTTATAACTAGGTGTTTGTGCAGTGGAACAACCTCGCTGGGCAACCTGATTCCATTGCTGAATTGATGGGTGCCCACCGGTGGGCGAATACATCCGATTTGCATTGTTATACTGATGACCTAGCCGAGGCCAATCTGTGAAGTGAAGTGGCATACCACAAACATGATGGTGTTCCCTAGCAGCATCGAGGCCCACACAGGGTGGTGCACGGCTACCCCCGCCCGTGAAGGGTCGCGGTTGACCATTGGAGTTACGAACAGATACTCTCTTCTTACTACTACGAGAACCAGAACTACCAATTTGAGGTCCAACCTGCATGGCACCAGCCCACTGACTGTCAGCTTCATCCTGATTCTGCTGCGTAACGGCCTGCTGGTTTGGATCAGCTGGCACAGGCGCACCGTTACGGTTACCACAAAGCAGAAGATGATGATTACCACCGCACTGCCTGCAAGGTCGAGCAGAATTGCATTGAGATGCAAGATGGTCGCCGAGGCAACTATAGCACCACCTACGCTGGCGAGCTATGTTGCGACGCGCCTGCCACCGTAGTTCCTTAAACTTAAAACATGAATTTACCCCGTGGCCTAAATCCCTACAGTATGAGCACCGCCCGCGCGGCTGCTGCACTGCGGCGACGTGGTATACGCGCGGCTCGCGGCGGCGCTCCGCGCGCGGCGGCGCGGCTCCCTGCCTTGCTCTAGAACCGACGACGTCGCATGCTCCAGGCGGCGGAATATTATCTGCACGACGACACTCATCCTCTAAAAATGACACTAAATTTTCAAATGATGGAAGATGAGAGGCAGAGTCTCCACCGTACTCCTGCTCGAACCTATTGCGCAGTTCGTGAGGCAGTTTAGCTAAAACAATATGCAATAATATAAAAGACCAACTATCGACGGGTAAATTTAATCCCTTTAATCCATTAACTGCAACCAAAACCGGGTTAAGAAGCCTAGTCCGCAGTGCCTGAGGTGCGGGGTTTCGAGGGAGACCTAAAATTACCGACACATGATTATCCGCTAATCTTCTAATATTCTGGTACCGACGCATTAGTAAGTCCCTTGCAATCTCATAATTGCTATCAACAAGATCCAGATGCTGCACCAGTCCCTTTGCTTCACCTGTAAGTGATGCCATCAAATAAGCCAGCTTCTGAGCCGGAGCCAAATCTCTCCGCGAGTGAACCAAACTATCATATAAATTATTATATGCAACCCACTGACCTAAGTCACCACTAAAATGAGGTAAATCTAACTTAGGCAGTCTGCCGATTAATTCAGGTGAAGTAACTAAGTCCGACTTTAACTGATTCTGCCCTAAGGAACTCATCTTCAGAATACCTACAGCCTGTCGGATCTGGTCAGCTAAATCCTCGGCCTGGTCAATGTCCAAACCAATCTTTTCCATAACCTCCGGTTCAAGACTCAATTCAAGTAAGGCCTGATACGCATCATATAAATCCAATAATTTATTTTCCAAAGAATCATAACGCGATAATAAAGCTTGATCCCGATCCTTCCGAGAAATATTTAAAACGGCCGAACCAAGCCAACGCAATACAGCGGCTATACGAGCTGTATATTTACCAGCCATATTCAAATTCTTTAAATAAATTTATTTGAACGCACTGAATAAACCCTAAATAAAAACTTGGCACTTAAATAAAAGCCAAAACCGTATTAATGTACACGTATGTAAATTAAATCAAACGAAAATAAACCAATTCGTTCACTTAACAAAAATATTAATTTCGAAAATTATATTTTAAACCAAAAAAATGCTAATCTGAAAACAGCCTTAACGCTATTACAAAATAACCTAAATATCGGATCAGCCGAATAAAACCTTACCGTAGGTTTCTTTATATTTTAATACGCATTAATTAAACTAATCTTAAAACGTATTTAGTACGTACTTAAGAACAAAGAAATAGGTACGTAAATATCTATTATGAAAAAACACAATTTCAATTTCGAATATGAAAGACACAAACTAATTTACGTATAGAAATTTATCAAAACTATTTTCATACAATTAAGACAAACTAACAATGTGCACCAGTAGAATTATCTAGAATGAAGCTATAGGACGATAACTATTATTAACCTCTAACCGATATTCTATCGAGGAAAAAAACCACGCTCTGCTACCAAATTTTGTATCGAACAGATCGGAATCGGTAAACCGACGATACAAACCCAATTGTTTTAATAATAGTTAAACATGAAATCCTACAGCTTAATTCTATGAGTAATTACGAACTACTTACCAACCTGGAGTGGTGCACATTGCGGGCAACGTGGTAGGTGTGTCTGTCTGTATGTATAGGGATAAGGGGTCCCCTTGGGAGGAAATTAAAGTCAAACTAAACTAAATAATTACAAGGCTCATTAAAATTGAAAAGGGAAAGAGAAATATTTGTACAGGTATCACCTGAACTCCACGTGTCACAACCGGATATCACTTATACAATATAATGCACTCGGCGTTACTTAATTACGCCACGAAATAGTTTCTTCGATTATTATGAACAATGCGCGCAACCAAATCTTCGCATATAAACCAAACCGCGGGCGCGATTATAACTTTAAACTTTGCAAGGGACTAACACTTGCGTACCACTCAAACTCTCAAAGCAACCTATCTTCCACTCAAACGATGACGGCTCGGCCGCTCTCAATATTTTTAGGTTACGGTAGGATTATCACAAAATAATTTTAATATATTTTTCTACCCGCAGATTTCAACTTAGGCTTGCGATCTATTCCGAACAATTATAATGCCTCCAAATTTGTCAAACGTGACATCAGATGCTTTTATAGTCTCTGGTGTTCTGCCTACCCCATAAGGGATACAGGCGTGAAGTTATGTTTGTATGTATGTAAAAATAACACAAACGAACTATTTAACTTAACGCTTTTTCTTCGAAGTGTTTTCTCCAATTAGTGCAGTTTGGTCCAATTACTTATCTATAAATATCAATTTCAATTACTTTTATACTTAAATATTAAAATTATATTTAAATACCCCCCAGATATAAACTAATGGACGAAGCCTATAAATAAATGCGCTGATTAAAAAAAACCTATTAAAGATAATTAATGGGTACTTTAATTGATTTATAATGACATAATCAATTTAGTATAAAGAATATAAACAAGATATTTCTGTAGGTCTTCATGATATATATGACCTACATAAAGAAAAATAATTAATAAATAAATATTTCTGATACTCACACAACATTATCTAGCCCAATTTAAGTTTCTTAAAGAACTTGTGTTACTTAAGAAATATATAAACATACTGAATAAATACATATTTTTTTATTAGAATAAACTTAAATAAACATATAAACGTCTATGACTTGACGACTAATATCTGTGTTTATCACACAAATATCCAACGGCGCCGGGATTCGAACCCAGGACCTCTGGAATAGAAGGCAATTTATGTTACTACTACACCTATATATTGTCTATCAATAACATATTAACACATTATAGCTATTAAAATTCTTATATTTAACGTTTATTTATTGCATGCGCAAAGCGTCCGTCAACTCCACAGGCTTGAACTGAAACCCCCCCGATGTGTTGCTACCTTGTCGTGGTGGGGGGGCTTGCGTGTTCTTGTCTCTGAGGCCAAGCCAGATAGGGCTTCCCATACTGGACGGGCTCTGAAACGGGAACCAGACGAAAAGCACACCTGAGGGTGGTATGTGCGCAGCACCTCTCAGTATTGGGCTGGGGCCGGTGACAGGTTTTATGTCTCCAGGGCCTAGTTCCGGATAGCGGCCGGCGAGGCTTAGTCTCGGCGGGCGTACTGCAAACTGATGTTTCGTAGGAGTAGAAAAATGGACGCACTTTTGAAAGAGAAACTACCCCAGGAGGGTACCGCTAACAACGGAGAATCCCTCCCCGAGTCTAACTCGGGCTGCCCACCGTATTCTGGGGGGGCAACAAACGTGTTTACCATAAACGACCACGCTACTGATATAATGGACATTGAATGCACGCGGAATGGAAATAAAGTTGACGGAAAAGTTGAAAGAGAAGGAAAAGACCTTACAAGGAAGAGGATTCGAATACCAAGGACTCGCCAAGACGCTAAAGCTCTGGCGGCGGAGTTAGAATCCAGTGGTTCTGAAATAGTTGGTCTGGGTATCGATAGGCACTTACAGCAGTCGCTCGTGAGTCTCATTACGACTGAGGTCTCGGGATCTGACACAGAAACTGACGCAAAGATAAGGAAGGTAAAATCTCCAACCTTCAGGCTGCCCCAGAAGAAACAAGGTCGCCAAAAATCTAATAGGAAAGGTGCGTCGTCACCTTCTGCAACTGAGGAAGATAACGTGAATATCGAAGATCTAGATGTCGAAGAAATGAGGAGCAGAGCGGGTCAGCGTGTTGCAAAGATCCTTTCACTGGCCACGACCTCCAATCGCCTGAAAGTAGGAAACGTAAAGGACTTGAAGACAAGCGCTACGGATCTACAAGAGATCGTAGAATGCTTGTCCCGGAGAACGGAAGCGGACGAGATAAAGAGGCTTAGCAAAGAGAATGCCCGCCTCAAACGTCACATGCTGGACATGCAAACTGAGGTTGCAGCAATGAGGCGAGATTACTCACAGAGAAAATCTCCGCGGTCATCTCCGCAAAACACAGACGTAACAAATGTTACATTAGTTGAACAACTGAAGGCAGCTTTACTGCCTGACCTTCAAAGTGGTCTCCTTAGGACCATGGGGGAAATGATGGACGCGAAACTTGCTGGAATCAACGATCGTCTTCTCCCTGCGGAACCGTTGCGTCCACCTCTTGCAGCTGATCGCCGTAAAGAATCGGGCCCATCCACGCAAAACGCACCTATAGTACCCATGGTGCAATCAGAGGCGGAAACTTGGACCACCGTGGGTGGAGGACGAAAAGGCAAGCGGAAGAAGTCTAAGAAACAACCCGCGGCCGTAACACCATTGCCTGTAACTCAGGCGACTAAGGCAACTGCAATGAAGTCACCTGCACCAGTAAAAGAGGTTAAAAAAGGAGGAGAACAGCCACAAAAGACGAAAGTAAAGCTCACTTCCCCACGATCTGCGGCAGTTGTTATAACGCTTCAGCCGGAGGCCATTGAAAAAGGAATGGACTATAAAACGGCGCTGCTAAAAGCGCGCCAAAGTATTGATTTGACTGAGTTAGGCATCAGCAAAATCAACATGCGGGAATCTGCTACAGGTGCTAGAATCATTGAATTGCCTGGTACACAAAACAAGGATAAGGCTGACCAACTGGCAGCCAAACTAAAGAGTGTGCTCTCAGAGGTGGCCCGCATAGACAGGCCCGAGAAACTTGCGGACCTTAGGATTGGGGGCCTTGACGATTCAGTCACCGTTGAGGAGCTCGTCGAGGCAATTGCGAGCAAGGGGGAGTGTAGTCCTGAGCAGATAAAACCGGGAACACTGCGAGAATCCCCCAATGGCGTCAGCTCCATCTTCGTTCGCTGCCCAGTTGCGGCGGCCAAGAAGTTAATGGCAGCCGGTAGATTGTTGGTGGGCTGGAGCTCAGCACAAGTGACGGCCTTAGAGGCACGCCCAATGCGATGCTATAAGTGCATGGGGGTTGGTCACACTCGCAAAATGTGTTCATCGCCCGTTGACCGTGGGGACTTATGCTTCAGGTGTGGTCGTCCCGGACACAAGTACGCAACTTGCGTGGTCGATGCCTGCTGCGCTGTCTGCACTGATGCAGGAAAGCCGACTGATCACAGAATGGGGGGTAGAAGCTGCAACCCTCCCCCCAACAAAAGAAGAGCAGCTCCTGGAACACGAGCAGCATCTATTACGGAGCGTAATTCTGCGCTGGAGGAGATTGAAATGTCCGAGTAATGGATCGGTCTTTCAATTTTCTCCAAGGGAATCTAAACCATTGCGCCGCCGCCCAAGATTTGTTCCTGCAGGCGATGGCGCAATGGGAAATAGAGGTTGCCGTTGTGGCAGAGCCATACTTTGTGGCTCCGCAACCGCACTGGGCCTGCTCCACGGATGGCACAGTGGCCATTGTCGTGCGGTTGGGGGGGAGTCATACACTGACAGTCAAAGAGAGGGGTCCGGGGTACGTGGCGGCCAGGTGGGGGGACTACACCATAATTGGTGTTTACTTCTCCCCGAATAGGCCGCTTCAGGAGTACGAGACGTACCTGCACTCCCTTCATGCGGTGGTTGGACGTGTGAGGCCAGACCACCTGCTGCTGATGGGCGACCTTAACTCGAGGTCGCCACAGTGGGGTGACACCCGCACCAATTGCTTTGGCCGGGTTCTATGGGAATGGGCTGTAGAGGCCGGGCTTTCCCTCCTAAATAGAGGGACAGTGCCTACTTGTGTGCGACCGCAGGGGCGGTCCCGTGTGGACATAACGTTCTCCTCCCCTGCGATTGCACACAGGGTGCACAACTGGCGAGTACTGATGGATCCGGTGACCCTTTCAGACCATCGTTACATAAGGTTCGAGGTCGCCGTCCACCAGCCCCTAGTCGGGCCTCTGCGAAATTTCCCTGCCTTTCCCCGCTGGGCGATTGGCCGCCTTGATCGCGAGTTGGCGGTTGAGGCGGCGATCGTCCAGTCCTGGTGTGCGCCACGCACAACCCAGGCCACGGTTGACGAGGGTGCCAGCCGCTTGCGCACTGCCTTAACGGCGGTGTGTAATGCGGCCATGCCGAGGTCAGGTGCCTATCGTGGTCGGAAGGCCGTATACTGGTGGTCACGAGAGATAGCCGATCTCCGGGATGCCCATGGACGGGCCTGGCGGGAGTGCTCCCACTACCGCCGGCGGCGCAACCGCGATGAAGCGGAGGAGGCTCGGCGGGTGGCTGCATGTAAGGCCACTAAGAAGGCATTGCAGGCGGCGATCTGCGCCGCTAAGGAGCGGGCCAGGGAGGAACTCCTGGAGGGTCTCAACAGAGACCCCTGGGGGCGTCCCTATAAGATGGCTCGGAATAAACTTCGGGCCATGGGACGGCCACTTACTGAGACTCTCCAGCCTGAGTTCCTGGGGGTGGTCGTGGGCGAGCTTTTCCCCAATAGCTCCGACCATTCCTTGCCTCCCCCGTCGGGAATGGCATGGGAGATTGAGGTTCCCCCCATCTCGGACGCTGAGATGGAGAATGCCATTTCTCGCTTGGGGAGGAAGAGGACAGCCCCCGGACCGGATGGCGTACCCGGACGGATTCTGGAGATAGCGGTGGAGTCTCTGGGGTCCGAGCTTCGGGAGCTGTTCAACCTCTCCTTGCGGACTGGACGGTTTCCGAAGATATGGAAGGATGGGAGACTCTGTCTACTCAAGAAGGAAGGCCGGTCACCTGACAATCCATCGGCGTTCCGGCCCGTAGTCTTGCTGGATGAGATGGCGAAGATGCTGGAATTTGTTTTGGCCACTCGCCTTGTCCAGCACCTCGAGGGGGTAGGGCCCGACCTGTCCGAGGCACAGTTCGGTTTCCGGCGGGGGCGGTCGACGTTGGACGCCGTCTCTGCCCTGAAGGCCCTCACTGCAGAAGGTGCCGCGAGGGGGCAGAGGTCGTTGGCGGTGTCTTTGGACATTGCCAACGCCTTCAACAGTCTGCCGTTCGGTGCAATTCTCGAGGCTCTCCGATTACATGGAGTGCCTCTGTATCTGCGGCGGCTGTTGGAGGACTACCTCCGGGATAGGGACGTCCTCTACATCGACGGGACGGGGTCGCTGACGCGGCGAACGATGAGGTGTGGGGTTCCACAAGGGTCGGTGCTTGGTCCGCTCTTGTGGAACTTGGGCTACGACGGAGTGTTGAGGGGCACACTGCCGCCCCATGTCAGCGTATTCTGCTACGCTGACGATACCCTTATAGTGGCCCAGGGGAGGACATTTGCCGAGTCAGCGACTCGGATGGAGGAGGGTGCGGCCCTAGTGGTGGGCCGCATAAGGAGGTTGGGCCTCAGAGTCGCGCTGGAGAAGACCGAGGCCCTTTTGTTTCACGGGCCTCGACAGGGTCCTCCTCGAGGCGCGACTCTGATGGTGGATGGGACCCGGATACCCCTAAAGAGGGCAATGCGGTATCTGGGTCTCATTCTTGATGGGCGCTGGGCCTTCGGTCAGCATTTTAAGATGCTGGCCGAACGGCTCATCAAGGCGGTTGGTGCACTGGGGCGGCTACTGCCAAACGTGGGGGGGCCTGATTCCCCATGCCGTAGGCTCTACCTCGGCATTGTGGGAAGCATGGCCTTATACGGAGCGCCCATCTGGGCGGATGCCCTCAACCGTCAAAATAGGGCACTGCTGCGGAAACCGCAGAGGGCCATGGCGGTGAGAGCATCGCGAGGGTATCGCTCGATTTCCCATGGGGCTGCCTGCGTCTTGGCAAGCGCCCCTCCGTGGGAACTCGAAGCGGTAGTGCTCGGTGCTGTTTACCAGTACCGAGCCGAGAGGAGGGATGCGGGTGAGCTGCCCTGTCCCGAGGAGGTGGCGCGCGTCCGCAGGAGTGCCAGGAGGGCACTCCTTAGAGGGTGGGAAGAGTCCCTCGTCGCGCCCGCTAGCGGGGCCTGGACGATCGATGCGATTCGTCCGGTCCTCGTTGAGTGGGTGCAGCGAAGGTGGGGGACTCTGACCTTTCGCCTTGTGCAGGTATTGACCGGACATGGTTGTTTCGGTCACTACCTGCACAGGGTCGCCCGGAGGGAGGTGACGACAGAGTGTCACCATTGTGGGGCGGCCGACGACACGGCGGAGCACACCTTAGTGGTGTGTCCGGCGTGGGGTCGGCTGCGGCACGAGTTGACGTCTGTCGTCGGAGAAGACCTCTCGCTTCCTAGCGTGGTTAAAGCCATGTTAGGGAGTCGAGAGGCTTGGGCGGCCATGACCTCCTTTTGCGAGGACGTAATGTCGCAGAAGGAGGCGGCGGAGCGGTGCCGGGAGGATGACGCCTCGTCGGCACCGATCCGCCGTAGGCGGAGGGGGGGACGGAGAAGGAGATATGCTCACCTTCTCCCTCCCGATAGTCAGCCGTAGCGGGTGAGGGGACCTGCTGCGGCATAGGGCTATGTGAGGGGAAATGGTCTCGTGTACTGGACCATTTCATACGTGGGGGCGCTCGGCTGAGGCTGAGCGCAGGCCGCCGGGGCTCGCGGGTAATGCCAATGGCGGTACCGTGAGCTCCATCTATGGCGGGTGAGGTACACCTGGAGGTTTTTAGTGGGTAGGTCCGGCCTTTTTGCCGGATCATCCCCACATACCCCGCCGTTCCCCCTTGGGCGGTCGGGGACGTGATTGCACGTTTTCCTCCAGTAAAAAAAAAAAAAAAAAAAAAAAAAAAAAAAAAAAAAAAAAAAAAAAAAAAGGCTTGAACTGAAAATCAGCGCTGAAATTTGTAATTTACAAATTGCGGCATAACGCTGAGTTCAAGCCTTTTCGGCGTCAAAATTAGTGTTTTTGTTCACCTTTTGTCTTTTTTATGTTCTTGTTTAATTTAGTTTGTTTTTCTAAATGTTGTTAACTTTATTTGTTTGTCTATTTTGCGTCGAATAAATGATTTTATTATTATTATTACCTTACATTTTTCAAACAACATTATCTAACCCGAATTAAGTTCCTTAAGGAACTTGTGTTATGAATAGATAGATGAAGAATAATACCTAAACTTAAGAGATTCATAAACATATCTACATACGACCACTTTGGTGATAGTAAACCTGTCTGCCTCAGACGCCAGTAGTTGCGGGTTCGATTCTCGCACGGAACAAGAAAAAAAAATGTTCCGTGTCTGGGTGTGTATCTATTTATGTATTTAGATTCTAGGTTCCTCCCTAGTTCTCTACATGGTATCCCATAACACAAGCTATGCTTACTTCAGGGCCATGTAGTTAGTGTGATTGTCTGGGTTTTTTTTTTATTTAATATTTATATCAACATTTCCTTGGCGCTTTAATAGCATTCGACGCGGCGGTGTCAGTAGTGCAGTGGTCTAGACGCTACAACGCCAATCGGTTCGATTCCCGCACGGAACAAAAAAAATGTTCCGGGTATGGGCGTTTATTCATTTATATTCTAGGTTAGCTACATGGTATCTCATAACACAAGCTTTGCTAACTTTGAGGCCTTATATACAATTGATGTGATTATTTGGGGAAATTTTTTATTTTTATTTTTTGGTGGAGCGTTTGGCTGTGGCGTTAGAGGGCCAGTTTCGGAAACAATATTTCTTATATGGCTCGGGTCTGGGTGTAGGTATACTAGGGTACCGCCTCATTTTGTGCTGGTCTCCATAACACAAGGTTGTAAGTATAAGAGCTAACTTTGGAGCGTAAGTTTGGGTAAGAGAACAGAATTTAAATCTACCTTTTCAGATCATCATCACAACTCTTTGTAATGAGCCCACTGCAGGGCTATGAGTCTCTCCTCTGGGTGACGAGGAGGTTCAGGCCATAATCCACCAAATTGGCCCAGTGCTGGTTGATGGATGTCAGAATTTTTAGAGCGCCGATATTTCTTCTGAAAAACCCTAACGACTACTGAATACGAAGTCGTCGTAAGAAATGTATGGTCGGCGGTCACCCATCCAAGTACCGACCGCGCCGAACGTTGCTTAACCTGCGATATCGTATGATAAACACAGTAACCATGGCGCCACGACGACTCCTTTTCAGATATGTTTCAATTAATATAATATATTCAGGTATTAGATATTACATAACTTCACGCCTGTATCCCTTAGGGGTAGGATTAAAAAAGCCAGAGGCTATAAAATCATGTGATGTCACGTTAGACTTTGGAGGTATTATAACTGTATTATAATGATGGTTAATGGATAGGGGATCAGCCTATCACCGACAAAAACGCCAAAAAACCGGGAAGATAGCAGCTGGTACATTCTATAATGTTCTTTCACTCCTAGTCCAGCATGGAAGCTTAGGTACTACAATATATAAAAGGTATTTATAATTTTATATAAATGCATTTGTCTTTACCGGAACTCAAATTTTGCGTCCAAAAACTACTATCGCATGTGCACAAAGGTTAAGAAGATAATATTAAACATTATGTAGAAGATAAGCAGTATAAACAATTGTTTTTGAAATTTTCACTACTGCAAGACTATCAAATGAGATATTCTAAAACAGCTGAATAAAAGTATAAAGAAAAAATAATCAAAGGTTTTTTAAGCTATTGCATAGCTTCTATCGCGGGGACCGAATCCAGAAATTCCGTAACGAAAAAAACCTAACCCCCTCCACTCCGACCGGCACAGCGGTGATACTTTGATTTCATAACTTTACATGCGGGCTTTAATAAACAATCATCGCCATCTGCTAGGAACTTGTGGAACTTCATATTAGATCAAACATTACTGCATTAATAAAATAAATAATTATAATTGCATAAGTTGATAAAAAATGCTATGCAATAGCTTTACCGCGGCAGTCTCCGAGTGCCACACGTCTTTTTATTTATTTATTACCAATAACAAAATCCACAGAATATTGTCTTAAGTTTTCATTATTCATAGTTTAAATAAAACTACTTTTTAACCGGATTAATCGCGTATAATTTATATTTTACATTTTAACTCGACGTTTCGATGTCTTTGCAGACCCCGTGGTCACGAGCGACTGAGGTGTCAGGCCTCTGATGATAGTGGAAAAAGTTATACATCATCTCCATCTATTTCTCAGTCTTCGAGCGTAGCGTTCAGGGTTAACACGAAATGAGCTGACAGTGTCTTGAGTTTCAGGTCGTGCTGTTTGTTGGATGTTTGACAGAGAAGATGGTTGGAAACTATCACTAGCATGGGACCCTATTCTCAAAGATATTAAATCAAAAATATATAAATTTTAAATAAATAAATATATAAAATCCACAGAACTTAAGTATAATTAGATAGTTCACATATGGGGTAAGAAGTTTACGTCTAATGACGGATTTACATTTTATTATTAAAACTAGAGAGCCTAATATATTCTATCATAAAGAATTTTATACAATTTTTGTTTTTAATTAAGTAATTAGTTCTAAAAAAAGAAAGATAAAAGTAGGTAAAAATACAAATCATCTAAACTTAAATTACATCTATACTAATATATAAAGCTGCAGAGTTTGTTTTTTTTGTTTGTTTGTTTGAACGCGCTAATCTCAGAAACTACAAGTGGGATTTGAAAAATTCTTTTTGCATTTGATAGCCCAACTCTTGAGGAAGGTTATAGGCTATATTTTATCCCGAAATTCCCACGGGATCAAAAGTTACGCGGGTAAAACCGCGCGCGCTGGCTAGTGGTTTGATAAAATTTGTTAAAAAAATAATGTAAGTAGCTAACTATATTATATGAATTATTGAATCGGAATGAGTGTGTGTGTGAGTGTGTGTGTGTGAGTGTGGGTGTGTGTACGTGTGGCCGCATGGGTGTAAAGATATGGGTAAGTTTGGATTTTGTTGTTATTCTTTTCTGTCCGAGTTTGAGATCACTTCTGTTAACTTAAGAGTCTCCTAAATTGATTTTTGCTAGTATTAAATATATCAGTAGAATTAAGTTTTTTGCGTTCAATAGATAATTGCGTTCTGATTATAATTTGTACGTGCGCTGGGCAGATCGAACAAGGCTGCGTGTCTTGTACGGCGTGAGGGGACTCGAAGCTGCAGAAACAGTTCCGTGAGCTCGGAGCAATCGATTGCACCATTAATGCGGAGCATTAAAAAACCGACTTCAATAACATTTTTAAACCCTAGTCAAAGCTATGGCTGAATTATTAGTATTATTAGGTCATGAAGGTACAATACCGTATTGATACATATTTTTTTCGAAACTTTCAAACGTTTAAAAAAGTAGGTAATGTAGGTTGTTGTTGAAATTGAAATTGATGTGGAGAGGCTGCCTGCAAGAGGTGATGCGCTAATTAAAATTAACCCTGTATAGGTACAAAAGGCAGCGGATCAAGCTTTCCAAACCTATCAAATTTCCCCAACCAATTTTTAACTTACTGTCGAGGATATAGAGTTCAGATTCAGTTACAATTTTTTTGCAGATTTTGCAAGGGTGGGTCTGAGGCCTTCTGTACTATCGCATTAATGTTATTTTTGTTTTGTTTGGGATAAAAATAGCGCCAACTAGTGCCGATTATGAGTGTGGGAACGATATTGGTTGGCTTAAAATACTTTTCTTGTTTAACGCGATGGTAAAGTAATTCGAATAAAGTCGTGCAACTCACACTAATAACACAGATAGGTATGGCGTTGACAGATTTATACAGGGTGAATGGTGACAAATTTTAGATATTGAAGGAGAGCACTCTGTACTCGATTCTCATCATAATTATGTAATAAAACTAGGTACCTAATTTTTCGTCACAATTCCCTATAAATAAATAAAGAGACATTACCTACTACACTTCTCCCGACGCGCCGCCTAAGTCAACACGCACACAGCAGTGTTCCCGCCACACGCACACCACCACCCGCTAAGTATTTATTATATTAAGCCTGTGTAACCATGCGTTATGTAATGAATTCTTTAACTTTCGGTTAAGTTTACTCAGTAAATACTTAATTTTTATTTTCATTTTATTTTATCTCTTCATGTATGATCTCAAATTATCACGTCATCGAATTTCGAAAGTGACCAGTCACCCTGTATAAAGTCGGGACTTCGTTACTTTTGGAGTACAAAAAGCGGGATTCTTTCGTCGAAAGCGGGACATACGTTGTAAAAAGTATACCTACAATCAGAAGTTTATAAATATTTATCTTTTTATTTGAGTTCAAATTATGTTTGCATAACAATAGATAGCAAAAATAGTCATAGAAAATATATTTCAATAAAATATGATATTTTCGATCACATTTACTGTAAGTAAAGTAAAATAGTTTTGTGTTATTTGTCCTCTGATTTAAAAAAATCCACTCGCGCTTCCTCTGCACGCTTCTGGACGCACGGTTGATTTATTGCGGAAAAGCGGGACTGAGCCCAAGACGGCACTTTTACATAAATACATACATAACTTCACGCCTGTATCCCTTATGGGGTAGGCAGAACAACAGAGGTTATAAGACCATCTGATGTCACGTTTGACAAATTTTGAGGTATAATTATGATGGATAGAGACTATTGCAGTGACAGGGGGTCAGCCTATCGGCCACAAAAAGCCTCCAATAAAACCTCAGTCCCTTAACTGGCTTTTACAGTATGCCCGAGAAGAGAAGCAGCTGGCACATTCTAAGTTTTTCTTTCACTCTCAGTCCAGCATGGAAGGTACTTTTAGTTTCTTTTAAATCAGGATGACTGGCAAAGTTGATTAACGACCACCCTCTAGAACACTCTAGATTAAGTACCTACCTATGCACCAAATATAAATAAACTCCTGGAGTGATATTAAGGCAATGTTTACTTGCCAGCGAGGATGGCATGCGATCATCGACATCGATAAATCGGCGTTTATATCGATATTTTCTTAAAATATGGCACTTAGAGTATACAGGGTTGATTTGTGGTCACCGGCCAAATTTTATTTACACTATAAGTATCATTTATAGAAACGATTTTTGCAAAAAAAAAGTATTTTTTTTTTACAAGGGAATTAATATACCCGCTAACATATTAACCAAGGCATGGTCACTCTATATTACTATTAAAATAAAGATGACTACGCGCTACTACACACATTTTGTAGTAGGTACTACGTCGTAGTATTATCAAGGAAATGCCGCGTAGAAGCTATTTTCATCAACAGCAACTATTTTTTTATAAATTTGTGGTTCCATATTTCTACTTTTTTGTAATGAGTGACGCTAAAATAAATATGCAGGTACGTTTATATCGTATCAAAAAAACTAACATTTAAATTTGGCTGGTGACTAAAAATAAGCCCTGTATATTTTTTTTGAATATTTTAGCAGCTTTAGTTCTGTGGGCTTAATCATTGTATCGTAACAAGTAAATCTATCTATTTTGGACGTTGGTGTGCATGTTAGCTAACATGATAGGATAAAATAATATCTTCCATGCTGGACTGGGAGCGAAAGAAAAACGTAGAATGTGCCAGCTGCTTCTCTTCCCGAGCATACTGTAAAAGTCAGTGAAGGGACAGAGGTTTTAAAGGCGTTTTTGCGATAGGCTGACCCCCTTTCACTACAATAGTCTCTCTCCATCATTTAAATACCTTTCGAACGTGACGTCAGATGGTTTTGCAGCCTTTAGTGTTCTTCTTACCCCTCACGGGATACAGTACCTACTACCCGGGCGCAATAACTTGACACCTGGCTCGAAACTAGACCCCTCTCCCGCTACCCCGCGCGAGGCCCCGCTCTCGTCCTTCAGTAGCGTTAGCATCGCTGTTACCGT
This sequence comes from Stenoptilia bipunctidactyla, assembly GCA_944452665.1. Taxonomy (NCBI): domain Eukaryota; kingdom Metazoa; phylum Arthropoda; class Insecta; order Lepidoptera; family Pterophoridae; genus Stenoptilia; species Stenoptilia bipunctidactyla. The sequence goes on from OX101745.1 coordinate 19,385,918, forward strand.
TGCACGTAATCTTTCTTGAGTTTCGGAGTCATTCGTTTGCTGTTATAATTATTTTTGTTGAGTTTTTTTTATCGTTACGTTTGGAAGTTTTCTTGTAACTGTTGTGTTTAAATTTATACGATGGGAAAAACCGTACACAGTAAAGAAAGGGCCATAATACTACATAATACATATTTCGCCATACGGCGGAATTTCAGTGGAACTAAATTCATAATGAAAATTGTTATTTTAGTTATAATATAATAAAGCCTGGCCAGAAAAATAAAAAACCTGCTCTAGGGCGCTACATGTATATGTTTACGTTTCTGGCAACAATTTCCTTTACAAAATCAGTTCCATTGAAACTCCGCAATATGGCGAGAATTTTTATTTTTCGAACTTTACTTACTTAGGTTAAAATAAATGACAGCACAGAGAAATAATTTTTTTGGCAGTATCAATACGCTTTATAAAAATTTTTTTTTGCAGTCAGTACTATAGACGGACGTCTTTTGAGCCAGGTGTCAAGTTATCGCGCCCGAGTAGTATGTATGTATGTTTATAGTTTTTAATTTAATAATACATATTTTCGTACGTCTCAGTCGAGGCGCAACTATTTTTTGGTAGCTAATTTATAAGACCGATTTGCTATTCAAACTTAAACATGGTTTTTTGACACAAAACGCATTTTTGTTGAACACTTCCTATTCAATTCACACAGTATTTTATTTGTTTATATAAAAAAGTATATTTACATTCACAAAACTAAATTGAAGTAAACTTAAAATACGCAAATGTAGGTAATTAAAATGCTGAAGGCAGGCAGCCCTATCACATGTGAACGTACCACGGCGCTGTGGCCATTTATTTCATAGATGCGGCCGAATTGAAATACTGTACATAGTATTACCGTGGTAATAGGATTCCGTTTTACCCTTTGGCCACGGAACGCTAAAAAGAAAAGATTACACAACGTGTTCTTACATTTCTTTAGGTACTATTAAGTCACTAAGTCGATGTGTGTCTGAGCTATTTATTATGATTTCTGATTAAAACATTATTTATTCTAAACGTGACGATCACACAGTGATAACCTGAAGGTGATAAAAGTTTGTTTTGTAACATAGTTGGTACATACCTATTTCAAATTTTTACCAGACTACGGCGAAGCAAAAAGGATTTTGACGTGTATGTATAAATAAATAAATATTTCTGACACTCACACAACATTATCTAGCCCAAATTAAGTTTCTTAAAGAACTTGTGTTATGGATACTAGATAACTGATACACTTAAGAAATATATAAACATACATATTGAATAAATATATATTTTTAATTAGGTAATAAACTTAAATAAACATATAAACATCTATGACTTGATGACTAATATCTGTGTTCATCACACAAATATCCGTCGCCGCCAGGATTCGAACCCAGGACCTCTGGCATAGAAGGCAATGTTGTACGTTATCCCTACACCAGCCGGTCGTCAATATGTATGTATGCATGTATGAGGGTATGGATGTTCCATGTAATATGCATATGCTAATTCATGGTTAAGTTACGGCATTCTATTATGGGGAAATAGCACAGATTTCGATACTTTATTTATTTCACAAAAAAAGATTACAAGAATAATAGCTAATATAAAAAATCAAGAAAGTTGCAAACCATATTTTAAAAAATATAAAATTTTGCCATTACCCTGCCTGTATATCTTGGAAGTGTGCAGAGCAGTGCTTAACTCGAAATTAACTTTACACTCCTCAAGTCCTCAAGCTATGTCAGTGCAAATCAACAAACTACCACATAATATTAAAAGCATTAGCAACGAAACTTAAAATCTTTTTGCTATCTAAGTGTTACTACACTGTAAAAGAATACTTAAATGATAAAATAAAGTAGTCCTCCTCTCTTCTAATTTTTGCAGCGTCCAACAGGGTCCTTAATAGTCATTTTTAAATTGTACCTTCTGATTTATTTTGTATAGGTACCAAATGTATGACCGTTAAGTGCAATAAACTGATTTGATTTAATTCATCTGTTCCCTCAGAACTTCTAAACTACTAATCATAATTGGACAAATGAGGTGTCGTTGGAAGCCTCTTCACTGTCCGCTGGTTATAGGCTACATAAAGTTATGTTGAATTTACTACAGCGCCCTCTAGGGAGTTTAAAGTAAGAAGTAAGAGTAGCTTCCTATTCGCTTTCGCCGGAATATTCATGTTCTCTGTCTACTGTATCGTCTACTGTTCATTCCTACTGCACCGCGCTACTTTCACGAGCATTTCAAATTTCGTCACTCTCAACATGAGCGTATTCTACGGTCAATTGACAACCTTATGCTCAGTACACCTATACACTCTACGGATCACCTACATAAATCATTTATGGTTCGAGCAGTAAGCTTGTGGAACGAACTTCCTCTAAACATTAAATCCGCAAAATCACTTCTATGTTTTAAAAAACGACTTAAATCCCCACTACTTGTCAGTTATTGAAGTAAGCTAATCATTAATTTGTGTACTATGATATGCATATATGTATACAATTTATATATAATAGTAGTATATATATATTTATATGTATGTATATATTTATTTGTCTATTATATTGATATGTAGTCTATTTTTTATTGATTAACTAGTATGCCTTAACCCCAAGCTCTTTTTTACGATTATTCTATGTCCATGGTTGTCTGGTAGAAATCGCTGCCCAGCGATAAGACCGCCAATTGTGTAATCTCAGTCACTTTGAATGTACTGTAATTTTTATAATATAAGGTTAACAATAAAGTATAAATAAATAAATAAATAAACTAAAAAAAAACGTTACGGTTTTATGTGGGGTATCAAATGAAAGAGCTCAGCTTAAATATGTAAAAATTATAAGTCCAAAATAATAATTATAGTAAAGAATTTAAAGATAATTCTTGACGGTTTCGTGTGGGATATCAAATAAAAGAACTTCGTTAGCACATTTCAAATATGTTAACACTATTATCCAAAACGTGTGAAAAAAACCCGACTACTAAAAACACGCTCTAAAAAGTAGGAAACAAGGAGGTACTATTACCTCCTTGTTTCCTAGACTATTCTCCGCTGAAATATCTATGTATGACGTCATATTGATAGAGATATGTTCAAAGGATAGCCGTAGTCGTTTGCCACCTTTTATAGCAAAACAGATTCATTTTCATAATAAAATAAAATCAAGATGGCATACTTAATATTAGTATCGCTAATTTTAAGTCTGTCTTATTTCAAATTAGAAAACTTTAGATTCAAGAGCTGAAACTGATTTTGAAAGAATTCCCGTATAATTGGCCTATTTGAGGTACCGAGGTTTGTAAATTGTAATACACTAAGCGGTTTATAATACCTTTGATACCACTAAATAAAACTGTATTCACAGTTTAGGTCTAAGCTGAACTTAAAACTGAGAAAAAATCTTACTCTTGGCTTTGTACACAAGCCATCTTGCTGTACTATGCAGTAAAATTGTGTCCATGGCTCAAGTAGCTTCGAAAAAGTTGGGAATCATCTCGAAGGTACGGCGGTACTTCGGCCCTGCACAGCTTCTTAACTTATACACAGCTCAAGTGCGATCATTGCTGTGTATAAGTGCTGACAACCGATCCCGACAGATATTCGGTGTCCGTCACTGCACCCTTAGGGACATCCGATCACTGTCTGGTGAAATCTGTATCGCAGTACTCGCCACCTGACACCCGACCAAGTGGTTCTAGGCGAGTATGGCGTTACAAGTCGGCAGATTGGGATGAAATGCGACATTTCTTCGCATCTTATCCGTGGCGGCAAGCTTGTTTTACATCAACCGATCCATCGTGCTGCGCTGATGCAGTCTCAAGTGTGATAGGTCAAGCAATGGAGTTCTTCATTCCCTACGCTGATCTATCCCTTGAAACCAAAGCTCGCCCATGGTTTAGTGCTGAATGCTTTTCCGCTGAAAAGCGTAAGCGAGAAGCGTACAAAGCCTGGGCAACCGCTCGCAGAAGCAAAACCGATGACTCGCATGAACACAAGAAGAGGTACAATGCTGCCACCAAGTCCTGCAAGAAGGTGATCAAAAGAGCTCGTTTCTCCCACATAGGCTGTATTGGAGACAGAATAGCGTCATACCCCTCGGGAAGCAAAGCTTTCTGGTCCCTCGCCAAGTCGGTCGAAACGAACTTTTGTCGCCCATCGCTGCCGCCACTGCGGAAACCTGACGGTTCTCTGGCCCACACCGCTAAGGAAAAGGCGGATTTATTTGCCAGTATCTTTGCGGAAAATTCTCGTCTAGATAGCCAAGGAAAAATCCCACCCCAATTACCTCCGTTCGGTCCTACAATGGGTACCGTTCATATTCGCCAAAAGGAGGTTCTTAAATGCTTGCTGCACCTAGACGAGAATAAGGCTAGCGGTCCAGATGGTATTCCTGCAGTGGTGTTGAAACGCTGCGCAGCTGAGTTGTCTCCCGTTTTGACGCGTCTCTATAGACTTTCTTTGGAATCTGGTAAAGTCCCAAAATCCTGGAAGCTGGCTAACGTACAACCAGTACCGAAGAAGGGAAGCCGTGCTGATCCTGTCAACTATCGACCAATCTCAATCACTTCCATACTTTGCAAAGTCATGGAACGTGTATTGAACAATCGACTCCTGGCATACCTCGAGACCAACGAGCTCCTAAGCGATAGCCAATATGGTTTCCGCAGTGGACGCTCGACCGGCGATCTTCTCGTGTATGCCACACACTTATGGAGTGAGGCCTTGGAGGGTCATGGTGAAGCAATAGCTGTTTCCTTGACATATCCAAGGTCTTTGACAGGGTCTGGCATGATGGTCTCTTAAGCAAGCTTCCAGCATATGGCATACCGACCGGGCTCTGCGACTGGATATCTGATTTTCTGAGGGAACGGTCGATTCGAGTAGTCTTAGACGGCTACTCCTCTGACCTAATGGCGATTAATGCCGGGGTACCTCAGGGATCTGTTCTCTCTGCAACTTTATTCTTGCTGCACATTAATGACCTCCTAACACCAGGCATTATTGGATATGCTGATGACAGCACTGTTGTTGAGAGATATATATCCAATGCGCGAACGAGCGCCCAAGAAATCCAGGTTTTGAGAAAGTCTATGATTGAGCGCGTTGATTCGACCTTGCGGAATGTGTCCGATTGGGGCGAATCTAACCTGGTCAAATTCAACGCCTCCAAAACACAAGCTTGTCTATTCTCCGCAAAAAAGAGCACCTTTACTTTTACGCCCACTTTCCAGAATGTATCTGTTCCCATCACCGACCAACTAGAGCTTTTGGGCGTCACTATAACGTCCAAATTAAACTTCGGACAACAAATTGAGTCTATGGCAAAAACGGCTTCAAAGAAATTGGGTATCATCTCGAAGGTCCGGCGGTACTTCAGCCCTGAACGGCTGCTCAACTTTACTTATACACAGCCCAAGTGAGGTCGTGCATGGAGTACTGTAGTCACCTTTGGGATGGTTCTGCCAAATACCAGCTCGAAGCGCTAGACTCTGTTGACCGAAGGGCCCGTAAAATCATAAACAACAACAACCTTACAAATAAAAAATTGCAGACGCTGGAGCATCGTCGTAAGGTTGCTTGTTTGACAGTATTTTATCGGCTACATTTTGGTGAGTGTGCGAGTGCTCTTTTTGACCAAATTGAACCCACCCCTTTTTACCACCGGACTACCAGACGCAGACAGAACTTCCATCCCTATATAGTGGATTTACCAAGAAGTCGAACAAAACGCTTCGATGGTTCCTTTTTGGTACGGATTGCCAAGGAGTGGAACAATCTGCCTGCGTATGTTTTTCCTCCCCACTACAGTCCTGGAACTTTTAAGTGTCGAGTGAATAGGTTTCTCGTGGATGGACGTGTAACACCATAGTCTTCATGCGCACTTTCCATCAGGTGGCATGGAATACAAACGTCCCATCCATATATACGTCCTATCCTTGCAATATAAAAAAAAAAAAAAAAACATGCATGGAGTACTGCAGTCATCTTTGGGATGGTTCAGCCAAATATCAACTAGAAGCGCTGGACTCCGTTGACCGAAGAGCCCGTAATCTAATTAACACCGTCGACCTTACGACCAAAAAACTGCAGACCCTAGAGCATCGTCGTAAGGTTGCTTGTTTAACCGTGTACTACAGGATACAATTTGGTAAGTGCGCCAGTGCTCTGTTTGAACAAATTGAACCCTCACCCTTTTACCATCGGACTACTAGACGCAGCGCAGACAGAACTTCCATCCGCATGTGGTAGATATTCCGAAAAGTCGAACTCAGCACTTTGACAGTTCCTTTTTGATACGGGTCGCCAAGGTTTGGAATGAACTGCCTGCGTCTATCTTCCCTGACCAGTATAGTCCTAGTACTTGTAAGCGTCGAGTGAATAGGTTTCTCGTGGATGGACGTGTACCACCTTAGTCTTCATGTTCACTTAACATCAGGTGTCATGGAATACAAACGTCCCATCCATATGTTATAAAAAAAAGACTGCTATCCATGCCAAGAAAGTGCCTCCCATAAAAAAGATACTATAACTGTTAAACGGACAGTTAGTCCTTTATATGTTGTTTAGTTATTAATAGTAGGGGATACGAATTCGTAATATTGTAGAGTAACTTAGTACACTGACTCGATTTTTGATTTTTTTTATTCAGTTGGAACTAATTTTCACCCATTGCAAATTAGTATACGCAACATGGTACAGAAGCCAGCACATCAAATTTTAACTTAATGTCGAGTGCATAGAATTCAGATTCAAGTAAAAAAAATTTACAGACTTGTAATGCTTTTGTACCAACATGTTTATAACTCGATTCCTCATTAATAATTCTTTATTGCTAAGGTAATCAAGCATAATATTTCAAGTCGATAAAATTAATTAAGGTTATAAAAGTATGTTATATAAAATAGCAAATGAAAAAACAAACAAAACGGAAGATAAAATAATTCAATCATTTCTTTATAAATAAATCTTCGTTATAAATATTAATTATCACAAACATAATAAATTAATGTTTTAATCAAAATAAAACGTTTATAGTGAACCCTTGTTCATTATAATCTGAGAATAAATTACTTAATTTGGATTAATTAAGTTAGTATTCTGACCTTAGAAGATTATCGCTTGAGAAAAAACTTAGAACATCAACTGGTTTAATGGTTAAAAATATTCACTTACTTACTTAGATAAAGTGACTAATTAAGTAATGAGATTTGTCATTTAGAATTTTGTTTTATTAAGTCAAACGTTTTACATTAATCTCTTTTGATGGTAGCTAAGTGGTAACTTAGATGGTGGTACGATAAATGATTATCGTGAAAGTACCTAAGTCATTGTCTTTTCAAGTACACATAGTGGAACTATAAAGTACACCTTATCAATTTACCGATGCATTTAGGACTATACCGATACAATAAATAAATAAATAAAAAATCTCCAGACAATCACACCAAGTACCTACATGGCCCCAAAGCAAGCATAGCTTGTGTTTGTGGAAACCTAGAATACGTACATACATACATACACAATGTCACGCCTGTATCCCTTATGGGGTCGGCAGAATACCAGAGGTTACTTAGACCATCTGATGTCACGTTTGACAAATTTGGAGGTATTATAAAGATGGAAGGAGACTATTGTAGTGACAGGGAGTCAGCCTATCGCCCACAAAAACGCCTTTAAAACCTCTGTCCATTAACTGACTTTTACAGTATGCCCGGGAAGAGAAGCAGCTGGCACATTCTACGTTTTTCTTTCGCTCCCAGTCCAGCATATAAATAGATAAACACCCACGGAACATTTTTCTTGTTCAGTGCGGGAATCGAACCCGCAACCACTGGCGTCTGAAGCAGACAGTTTTACCCCATCGCCAAAGTGGTAATCAAAATTGTAATACGTAATTTACAATGGTAAATGTTGCTGAAAATTTAAAAGATGAGGGCAGTGGTGAAAGTGGTCACAGAGATATTAATGACATTACCTCCTCTTTGTGTCGTGTATACTCAATGCGAGTGAGGTCTGAGGAATGAGGGTCGAGACTTCGCAGAACAATTTTGTCTCGAATCATCTTGTGCCCTTTTTATCCTATCTTCAGCTGCGTAAATAGCTTGAAACACTGTCTTTTTTCAGGGTAGATCGGATCTGATCTGGCCGACGTGTCGGGAATCTGCCTCTAGGGTTTAAACAGCCTAGCCGGGGCTTAAAGGCTGCAAACTGGACGGCAACGACAGCGGCGTGGGCAGGGGAATCTGGGACGATCGACGCCAGCGGGCGCCCGAGCGATTTGTCGCGGTGCAATACAAACTCAATACTTTTTATTGTGCCGCGGAAATCGCTGCTCGCGCCGCTTTCGCTCTCGCTGTCACTGTCGTTACCGTCCAGTTTGCAGCCTAAGCTATGTATTTAGATGTGGAGTCTTTTACCTCAACTACATTATGAAAGTTACTTAAGGTAATTTGTTCACAGATTTAACCAAAGCAGACGATCTCCTGGTGTAGCCTTTGCTTTTCATGGTAAAGATCATAGATTGAAATCTAATAATATTCAGAAGACCGGTGAAATTCGAGAGAAAATTATAATTTATATATATATTTAAAGCCGTCATACTAAACACGTGTCGTATAACACGCAAATTTTTATCATCATCTACAGTATCATCATCATTTACAAAAACACCAGCAGATACTCTTGGCTTAAGCCCGAGTACCCTGCTTTATCAGACCCTCTTTGCCGTAAAAGGGGAGAGACCTATCGTCTTTTTTGAATAATATTAAGAACCTTTATTTCACATTTACACAAAACACACACAATATACACAATTTAACACATTAATAAGATATACCTAAACACAAATTGTAACAAAATAAACTAACACTATATCAGGAAACGAATAAAATACTTAGTATACTTAGTAACTATCATCTTGTCACAAATAACGACAATAGTATGTGTGTATGTGTGGATATGCATTAGGAGCAAGTGTGTATATATGTACCTATATGTGTTCCGTGCGAGTGCAAATGTCGCCGGCTCAGCATGTGCAACAGTTAGACTGTGGCGCTGTTATTCTGCCAGGAACCAAAAGGAACGTTTCTCTTATGTATTAAGTCCGTGAGTGTGCTAAAGTATTAATACCTAAAGCTTAACTTTAAATGCTAAAGTGTAAAAAATATTTAAAAAAGGAACTAAAAAATTTGCATGGAATTCGTCGATTCGTACCACGCCACGAGTGCTTCATATCAAGAATTTCTGAAGCACAAAGATTATAATATGGTGCTATTCATACCGTGGTATGAAAAGACCCATACAAAGTGTTATTGAGCGATTCATACCATGGTATGAACTAATCGCGGTATGAATCAATTTCCCCTAAATTCTAACATCTATGTGGTAAGCACAGATATTGACCGTCAAGTTATGGATATTGCATATTTACCTATTTAAATATTACTGACTGAAGTTTATTTTTCTGTTATCTAGTATCCATAACACAAGTTTGTAAACAAACTATATTAAGACTAGAGAATGTAATGTGAATGATATAAATTGTTATTATTAGACTAGAATTATACAGGGTGGGTCACTTTCGAAATTCGAGGACATGATTGACACACAGCGTTTTATTCACCGTTAAATTAGGGAGAGACAGTTACCTAGTAGGTGAGTTACCATACTTATACTTCCAGAAATTGAAGCTTTTTCGACTTAAATCCTACCATCTATTAATGGTGTCCTTGGTCCTATACAGCCACTATCATGTAGATCCAGTTAATTATAAAATAATAATAATAAAACCCCCAGACAATCATACCAACTTCGTGGCCCCAAACTAAGCAGAGCTTGTGATGTGGGATACCATGTAGCGAACTAGGGGGAACCTAGAATATAAATACATATATAGATAAACGCCCAGACCCGGAAGACGTTTTTTTTCCTTGTTCCGTGCGGGAATCGAACCCGTGACCACTGGCGTCTGAGGCAGACAGTGTTACCCCATCGCCAAAGTGATCGTCTTTGTCAGTCTGTTTTCTTCATTTAAAAACTCTTCAAACAGAATTTAGCTGCGTAATTTTTTTATTACATGCGATTTTCTGAAGTGTCTGTACGCTATTTATAAGTTCTTGTTGCTAGGTATTTATAAAAATCTGCGAGTGGAATTATTTAGAGTTGCATGACATAGATTAAAGGTTATCAAAAAATGTTAGTCTTGTCCTGAGTGGCCAAAAATTATCAGCATTCTTCTGCGTATTATTTAAATTTCCTTATGCCTAACCTAACATAATCTTTGTTAATGTGATTGCTAAAGTGGATCTATTACATAACATCGTAGATATACTTAGAGGTCACATGGCTTGAGCTCACTGTTGGTCTGCCACATATCACCGCCTCGGCAGTGACATGTTCCGGCTATATTTAACCAGAGATATTACCACAGTACAGATATCTACAGTAATTCAACTTGGCCGTATCTTTGAAATAAATGCCTACAGCGTTTAAGTTACATTTGCCTACTTTGTGTTTACTTCCATTTAGTTTTGTGACTGCAAATATACTTTCTTTATATAAACAAATAGGTAAAATACTTTGTAAATTGAATAGGAAGTGTTCAACAAAAATACGTTTTCTGTCAGAAAACCATGTTTACGTTTGAATAACAAATCGGTCTTATAAATTAGCGACCGAAAAATACTTGCGCCTTGACTGAGATGCACGAAAAGATGATTTATTAAATTTTAAAGAAAGCTCAATCAACAATTGTTTCGGTATGCAGACACTCGCGACTGGCCGCATGCCGAGATCGAGCCGCGTAGGTACAGCTCACGTTTCGTCTGTTTGTATGAAGTTGAATTACTGTAGATATCTGTACTGTGATATTACTTAGAAGTCGTTGTTTCGTCGTGTTTACTGTGCATATCAAACGATATCGCAGGTTAAGCGCGCTCGGCGCGGCACGTATTAGGATGGGTGACCGCCGACCATTCATTTCTCACAATGACTTCTGTGCTTCGGAGGACACGTTATACAGTCGGTCCCGGGTGCTGTATACTTTTATATATTAGTAGTTAGGATTTGTTAGAAGCCATAGTTATATTTAGTTTGCCATTTCGGCAAATATACAGTTGGTGGAACAATGATCTAGAATTCTAGATGCATTTTGCCCAAACTGGCCCGCGGAAACATTGGACGGCCAAAAATTATCAAAATATTAAAAAATCCCAGGAACCGATAAAAAAAAGCTAATGATATTACTAAAGTAAAGTACATTGTTTGTCAAAAAAACATTCGATATTATCGAATCTATGTAAAAATATACCTAGTAGATAAATTGTCGTTCCTGTAATACTGCGAAATTATAAATTATATATTATCTACCAAATGGGGTATTTTCAACCGACTTCAAAAAGGAGAAGGTTCTAAATTCGTACGTGTATGTTTTTTTTGTATCTTTGTTACACGATTTTTTGGACAATTATGAATCGGTGTTAAATATTCATAGTAAAGAAGATACTTCAGAGGTGGTCCCATATAAATTTCATCAAAATCGACTGAGCACTGTTTAAAGTTTTTTAATTTTTGAAAAAATATGTTTGAATACGGAAAATATTTACACTGATGATCAAACAAAGTTTTGACATGATGTAGGTTTTTTTAATAGTTTGCATTCGTTGATAATCGTCGATAAAATTGTGCATAGGTACTGTTTAAAGTCCTATTACTAAATGCGGGGACACACTGTATAACTGTTTAATATTAGAAATTCTGAACAACCCGCATTATATCTGAAATATTTTGTGTAAATACCTCACGCTTTATTTGCATATAACAGCTGGACTTCACATATTATATAGCTGAACTGAAGTAAGACTGTTGTTCCAAATCCTATCATTTTACTGAATTAAGTGGGCCGATCCCGGCGGCACTGCAATGCCGGGCCGACCCGTGACGGGAGTGGAGCGAGCCCCGAACATCCCGTCGATTTACAAAAATCAGTTTAATATACTGGTCCCTCAATGAGGGAACTTTCAGATATTAAGCTGAAAAGAACAGATACTACACTTTGATCTTAGCCAAAAGGCCGAGAAGCGATAACAGAAAATGGCAAATTGTATTTGGTCATTGAATCATTTAGAAAACGTCTTGCGCGCTTTATTATACAACCAGCGCCATCTAGTGAGTACTGTAGACAAGTTGACATGAATAAGTTTGTCTTTCTGGGGCACTTATTACTTACGGGGACAGTTATTATGCTGATAATAATTTTAGCAGTAGATTCTTCATAATTGTAACATGAATTGAATGAAAAATATTTTTTTGAAATATATTTTGATGTTTTTCTTCGCTCTGTAAATCTAAAATATGTAAAAAAGGGTTTATACCTAGTTGCTGTACATACAAATGTACAAGTAAGTACGTGCAATAATTACTGTCCTGGTAATTATTAAATTTAATTTCCTATTCCAGCTTGCAATATTTAATTTTTATTTACATATGTCTAATATTACCAGAGCGTTTCCTTTGGTAGCGTTTTTTGTTGCTATTCGTTTTCAATAAAATACAAAATCTTTATTTAATGAACCAATTTGTCTTCTTCCGTCCAATGCGTGAACTGAGATCAACGCCATCTTCAACTTTCTACTCAAACTAACTGAATATTTTATAATTTGAGAAGTAAGAAGTACTGTCACTAGTTCTTCTGGTATATTATGGTAAAATTACATAGGTACTTAAACTTAATATCCTATTTTACATGTAGCTTACTAAACGCGAAAAAAACTAAAACTAATTATTTTTCAGAGGGAAAGGTTTTGCTAGTACTTACATCAAAGACAAAACAACATAAAATATATACTCTGGCAAATAATTCAATGCAGTAAAATTACAGTTCCAGTGTGCCCACTTTCAGGAAGAAAAAAAAATGTGATGTGGTTTAAGTGAATGAATGTAATTAATTTTTAAATAATAATATCGTAATGTATGGAATAAAATATTTTGGCTCACAAGATTTTTCTTTTCTTATGCTGCTGTTAGCGAAGGGCAACTATCCTTGAAATTTCATTTTTAAAGACAAAACTAATTTAAATAGCAAGAAGTTATAAAGTCGACTTTCCTACTACATACTGTTACCGTTTTAAAGCACAAGTTATGTGTGGTAATTAATTATTTCATTAAAGTTGCTTTAAATATAGTACATGCCTCAAATTCAATTAGGTATTTATAAATTTCTTTAAAATTTAATGCAATACGAATGACAAATACTCGTTCGTTTTCAATCATTCTCATTCAGTACTTACACTACGAAGTTTTTATCATTATTTTTCTATTTGACATGTCGATCTGTCAGTTTACTGCATTGAATTGTTTGCCAGAGTATATAAACTTGCAAGAAGAGTTCTTTTCATGAAAGAAGTCCCGCGATTTGAGCGATAATACACCCTAAGGCTTTGACATAAGAGCAGTGCACGGGAATTTTTTTATGAAAACGACTTTACGTTCAGCAGGAGTTGCCCGGACCCGACAGGTTTATCCGTACCGGTAATCTGTTCGTTTATGAAAGGACTCTTATATAAGCACGTATACGGTCCAAAATTGATTAGCGTATAATTTATCTGAACTGGAAACCTGTTTCTTAACGTAAGCACCCTAATGTTACAAAGGGAGACTCAAACATATACAAGGTGTTCCGCTTGGTTTCCTATAACTCTAGGATAGGACCATGTAATAGAATCAAATAAAATGTGAATAATTTTTCTATATAATTTTTTTTTTCATACAAAATAATTCAATTAAGTCAAAACATCTTACATTGTAAAACACCTTTAATGCGAAGTATGACAACGTAGCATTTTCTATCCCTTTTTTTACAGGTACAGTTCGCAACGCTTTGCATTGTACATTGTATGCAACGTTCCTCAACGTTTAAAATGTTTTTGTTGTTTATTGTATGGCTTCAGTAACACGCGTCTATTGAATTAATGTTAAAGATATTTTACAAAGGTGATAATTTATAAACTCATTATATTAAGGTTCATGATATCTTGGAAAGTATGCACTTTTGAACCACATATTCTTTGGCAAAAAGTATTGTTTTTTAGTAAGGAACAAGACCTTAAAGTTATGGGAAATCAACAGGAACACCTTGTATATAATTTAGGGACGTATATAGAGTACTAGCCACTGCGCGCGGTTTTACCCGCGTAACTTTTGTACCCGTGGGAATTTCGGGATAAAATATAGCCTATAACCTTCCTCAAGGTTATCAAATACAAAAAGAATTTTTCAAATCCCACTTGTAGTTTCTGAGATTAGCGCGTTCAAACAAACAAACAAAAAAACAAACTCTTCAGATTTATATATTAGTATGTATAGATAAAGAGTACGGATGGAAAGCTGTCGCTTTCTGAGTTGTTGTTTTAATAACTATTATTACTTTATAGAAAATCAAAGTATTATTATTTATTTTTAGGGTTAATTAATTTTGACATGTAATAATTTGACATTAATAAATTTTTGTTCTTCGATCTCAATATCACAATCTTATTACATTAGTTTACATATATTTTTTCTGACACTAAAATTAATGAAGTTCTCCATTTATTATAGCTCTTAAGTTTATTTTATTGTGAAATTATTTTCAATTATTTCTTGACTTGTAATTATCATTTTTTTTAAGGGTTCTTCACTATGTATTTCTGTACACACAAATATTTCGAGTTCCAATCCTGTGCAAAAAAAAAAAAATTTTTGTTTAATATTTAATTTAAACATTTTTTTTTTATTTAAAGCTATGCTGATCTTTCGGATCGGAATGTGCATCTGGATTGAGTGATCTTTTCAATATAATACGATACGAAAATTTCTTCCACAGATTAAATATTTGCGGAGATTCAGGAAAACATTTTGCCAAATATCTGAATTGAGTGATCCACATTTTTGGCAATACCTTCAATTCCTTAAGAGTGACAAATTTTTGGATTTCCCTAATTATATTTTACAATTTTGATTAAATGTACGTTTTGTTTATATTGAAATCGGATCACAATCGGAAACACATCGGATCGCATGAACAGTATTATAGAGCTCAGAGAGTTTGAAACATTGGATGCTTTGTTATAGAATAATAATTATTCTTTCTGCATCTATTATAAGGGTAAAACCTACAATGTTTTGTAGTATAACGCAGCACATTTCTCCCCCTTTTAATCATTCCTTGGTAATAAGCCAATTTAATATCTAAATTATACATATATTTAACGTAGAGTATAATAAAATAATAATAAAAAAAATCTCAGACAATCACCCCAACTATATTGCCCCAAAGTAAGCATAGCTTGTGTATGGCATACCATGTAACGAACTAGGGGAACCTAGAATAAATAAACACTCAGACAGGGAATTTTTTTTTCTTGTTCCGTGCGGGAATCGAACCCGCAAACGCTGGCGTCTGAGTTAGACAGGTTTACCCCAGGTTTGACTATATTATCAGTTGAATAAAATTCAGTCAGACAAAATAAGCGCCACGTGCCGCAGCAACAGGAACTAATTCGGTTCAAGTTGTATGCGCAGCTCACTAGATGGCGTTGTTTGTATAATAAAGCGCGCAAGTACTTTACTAAATAATTCAATCACCCCATTACCCCATATACTTGCTGAACAGACCTGAAATTCTCAGAATTTCCTTGACTATTGAATTTTTGGCATCGGTTATCTAACCGATCTTTGGTAACTGACTGACAGTTAAAGAAAGTAAGGTATTATTATTCATTAATAATTATTAATCTATACTTTATAACAGTATAATATAAATATATTTACTATACTGTTATAAGGATTAGGAAAGTATATATACATACAGGATTGTTCTTTCGTAGTTACAGGCCAATTTTTTTAGGCAATAAGTAGCTATAATTTGTAGGGTGACTCGTGGCTCACCTAAGAAATTCGAGGAAGTGATAGTTTCAGATCATACATGAAGAGTAAATATAAATATTAATTATTTACTGAAGTAAACTTAACCGAAAGTTAAAGAATTTAATTCGCAACACATGGTTACATAAACTTAATACAACAAATACTTAACGGGTGATGGTGCGCGTGTGGCGGGAACATTACTGTGTGTCTGTTGACTGAGAGGGTCTTCTTAATTATTTGTAGGGAATTCTGGTGTAAATTAAACTACTTTCTTTTTACTATGGCAAAGGAAAATGGAGGGTTATTATTTTGACGTGTATGTATACGTATGTTTGTATGTATGTATGTGGGTATGGATGTTCATCTGTTCCCTCAGAACTTCTAAACTACTTATCATAATTGGACAAATGATGTGTCATTGGGAGCGTCTTCACTGTCCGCTGTTTAAAGGCTACATAAAGTTAAGTTAAATTGCCCTCTAGGGGACATAAAATGAAGGACTACAAAAAATTCTTTGAAAAAAAGTTTCTTTGAAATGAAAGAGCTGTGTTAGCACAGCTCAAATATGTAAAAGTTATTAATCCAAAATAAGTGAAAAAATAATTATAGTAAATAATTAAAAAAAAACTTTACGTTTTCGTGTGGGCTATCAAATAAAAGAACTTCGTTAGCACATTTCAAATATAAAAAAAATCAAATTTTAAAACCCGACAACTCAAAACACGCTCTAAAAAGTAGAAAACAAGTAATAGCCCCGCTGAAATATTTATCTATTACGTCATATTGATAGAGATATGTTGAAAGGGTAGCAGTGATCGTATGCCACCTTTTATAGCAAAACAGATTCATTTTCATAATAAAATAAAATCAAAATGACATACGATCACGGCTACCCTTTCAACATATCTCTATCAATATGACGTAATACATAAATATTTCAGCGGAGATTATACTTGTTTCTACATTTTAGAGCGTGTTTTGAGTAGTCGGGTTTTAGTGTTTGAACTGCATTATTATGATCAGAATCGAGTACAGATAGCTCTCTTACAATACCTATTTGTCACCAGTCTTCCCTGTATAGAAACGTTTTCTTCAAAAAATAGGTATGTACATGGTTGTCTGTAAGAAATCGCTCGTCAGCGATAAGACCGCCTAGTGGTACTTACTTAACACACTGTTTTTTTTTCTCATTTACAGTCTGTACTGTATACTGAAGTGTAAAAAAAATGTATTTTTTACAAGGAAATTCGCTTACATATTAAGCAAAGCATGGTTACTTTAAACTATGAATGAATATCATTAAAAACAAAGTCGACTACGCGCTACTACAAAACATCTTGTAGTACTACGTCGTAGTGTTATCAATGAAGTGCCGCGTCGTAGTAGTTTTGTTCAAAGTGACTATTTGCCAAAAAGTTTGTAGTGCCATATCTTTACTACTGGCAGAGCATTAAAAAACCGACTTCACGTCAAAACTTTGGCTAACTTATAATGTCATCCACGTAAACATTCTCCGAAATCGTACTATATTTTGAAATTTTCAATGAAGTACAGAACCGATTTCGATGAAATTTATATGGGACCAACTATGAAGATTCATAATTGTCCGAAATATCTTTAAACATTTAAAAAAAAACAGTCAAATTGAGAACCTCCTGTTTTGGAAGTCGGTTGAAAATAAATATGCAGGTACAGTCACGTCTAAGGAAATGTATACATTTTCATTGGATTTTAAACCTTATTGCAAGCAAATAAGTTGGGAAGTACTTACATTTTAATACACGTGACATTTATATGGTATCAAAGTAAGTATAGCTTGTGTTATGGGATACCATGTAGCGAACTATGGGGGAAACTAGAATATAAATACATAAATAGATAAACACCCAGACACAAAAACTTTTTTTCTTGTTCCGTGCTGGAAAAGAACCCGCAACTACTGGCGTCTGAGGCAGACAGTGTAACCTCATCGCCAAGGTGGTCCTCAAAAATACCACTGTATTGTTTAATGAACGAATGCAGACCACTGACACTAAAACAAACTTCACTAGAATTTTCAAGTCTCTGTCAATACTGAAGTAAAATCTCGTTAAAATAGGTTAAAATTTCTGAAAAAGTACATAATACCTACGCTTATGGTAACGTATCACTTCTGAGGTACTACTTCTTCGTACTAATGAAACTTTTGAACTTTTAAGTGTTGAGTGAATAGGTTTCTCGTGGATGGACGTGTAACACCATAGTCTTCATGCGCACTTTCCATCAGGTGGCATGGAAGACAAACGTCCTATCCCTACAATATAATTTTTTTTATTGCGATTCACTAAAACAAAAGTAATTCTATACAATAGTCTCTTAAGAAGTAAACTCGAGTATGCCAGTGTTGTTTGGAACCCCGTATATTGCGCCAAGCCGCCTCGCAAAGATTACAAAGGACTCAGCGTATTTTTACTAAAAATTTAGCCTATTTGTCATCCGAAATCTCACATCGACACCCCTATGCTGAGCGGCTAAAACACTTCCAAATGATTGCTCTTTGTGATCGCCCTATATTGTTTGACATTATGTTTTTACATGGTCTACTAAATGTCTAAATAACACCATTAAATGTTCTAAGATTCTGGATAACCTTTAAATCAAATCATTTTATTGCTATAAATATGGTAACATTTGTTGGTCTTAGTACATAATTCATTGAGCACATATTTCACTGTATCACAGCATGCAATATTAGTATTTTAAGTAAATAGTTCCCTACAGGTTAATTTATTTATTATTAGAACATTGATAAATAGGTTCTTTGATTCAGTTAAAATATGGAAATACAATAATAATATAATACTTTGTTTTATGTCAAGTTTACCATTTAAAAGTCATTTATTGCATACATCAATCATATTTTTACACTTAAAATTAGTTCATCAGATTTTGATTAAAATAAATAAATAAAGATTACCTGTCGTTATAGTTATTACGTTTCATTGTCGAGTTGAAGAAGTTGGCATTATCAATCAAGAACTAATTTGTGTAACATCTTGTAATGAGATATAATATTAGTTAAATCAAATCAAATCAATCTTTATTGAAAAAATATGGTTTGTTAACTGGTGGAGGTAGTCATTGAATATAATAGTATCACATATTTAATTGTATAACAGCATGCAATGTTATGAGTGTATAATAAGATTTATAATTAAGTTCATAAAATTAAATTAAATATTAGACAATAATTTTTATTTCAACATCCTTTTTGTTCATATATTCGGTTATTGAGTAAATAAATTCTTGAATCAACCAATTTTTTAAAGTGGACTTAAATCTATTCAATGGTAGGCATTTTAATTCCGAAGGCAATCATAAAAAAATTTGTATAAATGTACCATATAAGCTCCCACGTCATGCAATTACTCAAACATTCCATATACCTCGATGCCGGACAAACCAAATGCTTCATAGTCCTCTACCTAGAATCTGCTCAACCTATAATAATTTTAACGCCAAACATGCAACGGACATTTTTCACTGTTCTCGCAAAGAAATAAGAACCAAAATTCTAAACTTCCTCTCACTTTCTCAGTAAGTTAAGTTAAATTATGATCTCATACTTGTTGTATTTTGTAAATGTATAAATTTCTTTTATAAAATTTATTTTTTTAAGCTACATAGTTATTATTTTTGTATTAGATTATTGCTATAATATGTGTGAACAAAATTTTTCTTTGATATTTTATTTTAAATGTTGTGTATATCTGTTATTGGGAAACGTACAAGACTTTGTATTTTTTAATTTGTATCCCATATAATAAATTATATGTTTATTTTTGATATACCTTAATACATAAATAATAATAATAAATACATGTAGCGATACCGTGCGCGGGAATCGAACCCTCGACCATTAGCGTCTGAGGCAAACAGTGTTACCTTTTCTCTAACATTATTTAAAATGAAAATTGTTATAAATGTGACGCACGAAATCTAAGTATAATCTAAGTAATAAACGAGAGTTTTGTTAAAAACGGTCGGCTTTACGTCGACAGGGCTTGGTTTTATAAATTAATACAAAATCTTTCAAAAAGTAATAATTTAATTTGTCTATTTCCATCCCCAGCGTAAAATTTAAGATCAACGCCATCTGCAGCTTTCTACTCTAACTAACTGCACGTTTGATATTCCATAGTAAAAAATACTTCCATTAGGGGCACATGATGACTGTTGATTTAGTTCACATGGCAAAACTAAAGATGTCACTAACTGTACATTAAAGCGCGCATGTACTTTTCTTTTTGAATTGGTGTAGGTATGGGAAGTGCCTTTCCAAATCATACTTACCTGGCGTAGGGGATACCGTGATCAACTAGGCGGTTCCCCCAGGGCGAGGCCTGGTCATTGCACTGCGATCGGGTTGACCTTTGCGATTATCCCTAATGTGGATAACTCGGACGCGTAATTTTTGGTAGTGGGGACTGCGTACGCGCTGTCCCCCTCGTAATTTATAAAATGCTTGATAGGTCGTTAGAATAAAGTAAATAGATCTCTATCTTTCGCATTACACAATTTGGGCTCAAATAACTGTAACAAACAATATGTACCTATATCATAATAATAATTTATTTCTAAAAACCAATTGACAATCAATATTACAAATAAGTTGTTGAAGCCTTCTTTTAAGCATAACAATGCTTGTTTAACAAGACTCCACATTAATTGAAAACCTTCACTTTTTAAAAATGGTTCAAAGTCATGATAGGTTTAGATCGCGCCGAACATACCTATAGTATATAGTGCCCCAAAATAATCTTTTTAAACTTGCTCGCATCTAGGTGTATATACCCCAGTTCCGCTGAGTGATCTTCATAACACAAGCTGATTAAAGCTTATTTTGGACTTTGGAGCTTCGCAGTTGATATGTCAGTTTGGATACTATTGATTTGACACAGTTTTAGCCTAAAACTGTAGATACATTTTAAGATAGGCATTTATATGAAAAGTAAACGAGCATATGGTGTGAATGTCTGGGGATTTTTATTTTTATTTTATATATGGGCTACCTGATGCTATGTTGTCACCACCGCCCATGGACACCTGTGGCACACATTTCTAATGGCAAAACCCCGGTGCGTTGCCAACCTTGGGACATTAGGTGTTAAGTCCCAGTCCCTGTAGCTACATTGCCTATCGCGCAGTGTAGCTAATGGCTACACAGAACTTTATCAATTCGTATGTTTGTGAATTTTAGTATAGTATGGAGTCTATTGCAAATTGTAAACACCAATGCAACACGAAAAGTGTAACTAAATGTGTGCCTAGTTAATTATGGGTGTTTGTGGACATGTTGCTTAAATTTATATGTTGCTAACAACTTGCAGCGGTCTCTTTACAAAAAAAAAACATTCGTCAACATACGGATCGTTTAAGTTCTGTTAACGCTCTGCGGCCTTTCTATCCAAAACACAACATCATCGTCATCATCACAATTCCGTGTAATGAGCCCACTGCAGGGCTATGAGTCTCTCCTCCGGGTGACGAGGAGGTTTAGGCCGTAATCCACCAAGCTGGCCCGGTGCTGGTTGTTGGATGTCAGATATTTCAGGGTGCCGAAATGGCTTCTGACAAACCCTAATGACTACTGTATACAAGCATACAGCTCCCGGGACCGACTGCTTAACGTACCCTCCGAAGCACGGAAGTCGTCGTGGAAATGAATGGTCGGCGCGGTCACCCATCCTAAAACAGGCCGCATCGAGCGCGCTTGACCTGCAATATCGTTTGATATGCACAGTAACCACGGCGCCACGACGACTTCAAAAAAACACAACAATGCGGTAGAAATTTAGGAAATCCATATATTATCCATCGATATATTTACACCAAAGAATTAAGATTGAGTTCTCTAAAACTTGAAGTTCCACTTAACCTAAATATAGCTTTATATACGCGGAAACAAGTGATTAGTGTTGTATGAATTATAACATTATGTAAATTTGAATGTTACCTACTAGCAATTATGTTAACGTAAAACTTTTTTTGCTACCATTACATTTTTTATTCGAACCTTTATATTAAGAGATGAATAAACTATATTTATGCGAGTACGAGCTCGACGTATTACGTCGAGCTCGTACTCGCATAAACTAAAGAAGCCTATAAGTATTACCCGTTTCCTTGGGAATTTCGGGAATTCCTTCCTTAGTGCACCCCTACACCACCTCAGTAGTGTATGATCCAAACTTCAGCTCTATAAACCCTGTAGTTATGGATCTACGTTGTCTGTCAGTCACTCAATCAGTCATTCAATAACGGAACAGTTTTATATGTATAGGTATACCATATAGTATTGTATCGATATTATTGATTACTATCGACGATATCCGATAACCACCATTACGTCCATGAAATATACAACGAATTAGACTGGGTAATACTTATTTATATTATGCTGGACTGGGAGCAAAGGAAAAACATAGAATGTACCAGCTGCTTCTCTTCCCGGACATACTGTAAAAGCCAGTTAAGGGACAGAGGTTTTATTGGAGGTTTTTTGTGAGTGATAGGCTGACCCCCTGTCACTGCAATAGTCTCTCTCCATCATTATAATGCCTCCAAATTTGTCAAACGTAATATCAGACGGTTTTGTAACCTCTGGTGTTCTGCCTATCCCATAAGGGATACAGGCGTGAAGTTTTGTATGTGTGTAGGTATGTATGATAAAATTAAGACAATGCATCGTGAACACTCAGGTCTGTATTAAGAAAACTATCAAAGTGTAGCTTATGACTCAATTCTCCATAGAACACTGCCAAGTCTATTACTTAAGTAAGTATGTAATTGAGTAGAGTTCAAGTATGATTAAGTTTTCAAAATAACTGCCTTACATATGAGACATACATACATAACTTCACGCCTATATCCCTAATGGGGTAGGCAGAACACCGGAGGCTATAAAACTATCTGAGGTCACTTGACAAATTTGGAAGTATTATCGCGTATTATCGCCCGCAAAAACGCTAATAAAATCTCCGTCCCTTAACTGGCTTTTACAGTTTACCCGGGAAGAGAAGCAGCTGGCACATTCTATGTTTTTCTTTCGCTCCCAGTCCAGCATGGAAGAACATATGAGACATACAAACAGTAACGTTAAAGTATAAATTAAAGAAACTTCTCTCAGAAATGTCTTGAATGTAGTACTTAATGGGTGTTTTTATATTTGGAATACATTTTGATTCGTCAATATTTATTATAGTCATAATAAAATAAGCGCATAAAGTTATGTACCGTAATCTAAGTAAAGCGGTCAAGTGTGAGCTAATTTTACAACGGAATAATTATAATGAGGAGTTTTCTGACAGCTCATAAAGATTAGTTCAAAAAACCTCTATAGATGGCACTTTTAAAAAGCCGAAGGCGTTCCGTCTGTATACTATAATGTAGGTAAGTGGTATCTACCATCTATGGTTATTTATAAGTTCAATTTCTGATACAGACGTCATTTAATTTATTTTACTTTTAAAAACACTTATTTTTAAAAATAAAAGTTAAAAGTATTGGAGTTGTTGCAAACCTCGCAACGACATCAGATTCTACTGAACAAATATCAATGAATAACTCTTAGAATGGTTGTTTTCATACAATTGGATGTACCTACTTGAAACAACATTGCATTATAATATATTATGTAACAAATTAGCAACGCTCACGAGTTACATACGACGTTTTTCAACACACTTGTGAGTAAAAGACAGACATACGTGATCATAAAATAACAAACACACTTGATAACAAAGCTGTGAATTGTGATTGAAAAATGGCGCCGAACCTCGCGCATGCGCGTAGGTTTTTTTTCCGTCAAATGTGTCAATGTCTGTGTAGCATATTTTTTATTTATTTATTTACAAATTTTTAGGAAAACTTACAGCTAGACACATAATAAACAGAAAATATAGAAAAATTAAAGCCAATTAAAAGTTTCCACATATAGTTGACAAAATAAATAAAGAATGAACAATCACAAAACTAAAATCACAAAATTAAAATTGCACACGATAAAATTAAAATATAAAAATTTACAAATTAAAGAAAAAAAAAAAATAATGGAAAGATAAAAATACACAAAACTAAAATCAAAAATTTTAATATTGCGCTAGGTAAATATAATGGAAAATTGAAATGAAAACATACAAATGAACATTTTAAAATATGTACATATGGAGAGGGTAAAAAATAAAACATTATAAAACAGATATTGGTACCTAATACATCAGTTAAATGAAAAATGATTTAGAAAGGGCCGCTTTAATACTTCGTATGCTGCTAAAGAATAAGTCAAATTCGTCCAGTTCAAGGTTAACCTTGTTTATCAATCTACAGGACCGAGTTATAAAAGAGTTTTGTCTGTAATTGGTACTTGCGCCAGGTACGTGTAGAAGGTTCGGATTCCTATACAACTTGGTGTGTGCGCAAATACCAATCACATTCAAAAGCTCTGGTACGTCTATCACATTGTTTAAAATTTTTATGATATTAGCCACATCCGCTATCTCTCTACGCAAACTAAGGGGTAGCATGTGATGACGTCTGCAACGGGAGTAGTATTCATTATCTATCCTTCCACATTTAAACTGCAAGAATTTTAGAAATTTACGTTGTATGCGTTCGAGTCGATCAATATACGTTTGATAGCAGGGGTTCCACACTGATGATGCATATTCGAGGTGGATGCGAACGAAAGCGCAGTAAAGTATCTTAAAGGTTTTAATATTACTGAATTCCACCGACAGTCGTAAAATAAAGCCTAATGCCCTTGAAGCCTTCTTGACTATATTATTAATATGTAGGTCATATATAAGTTTAGAGTCAAAGATGACGCCAAGATCAGTTATTGAGGAGACTCTAGTTACAACAGAATTGTTCAATCTATAGTCATATGTTATATAAGTTTTCTTCCTCGTAAAAGTACAGACATAACACTTAAAAATATTCAAGTCCAGTTTATTGCATAGGCAGTAATTATAAAAGTTATTTAGGTCAATTTGTAATTTGATGGCGTCGTTGGAGTTGTCAATGGTGTGAAGAATTTTCATGTCATCGGCGTATAATAATATTTTAGAATATAAAAAGCATGTGTGTATATCATTAATAAATAAATTGAATAATAAAGGCCCTAATAATGATCCTTGAGGCAATCCCGATGGAATTGGTTTACACTGTGAAGTGTACCCATTGAGCACTACTATCTGACAGCGGTTCTCAACGTAAGAAGCGAACCACCGGTACAAGTTACCTCTGATACCCATGTATTGTAGCTTGTTGAGTAGAGTAATGTGATCAATTCGGTCGAAACACTTTGAGTAATCAGTATACACTACGTCCACTTGAGAGCCGGCTGACATTTGTGCCGTTAAGTATTCTGTAAAAACAAGTAAGTTCGACTCGGTGGATCTGCCTTTGAGAAAGCCATGTTGTTGGCTAATAAAGGTGTTCTTAAATGATGAGTACACTTGTCTATGTATAATTTTCTCGAGAGTTTTCGCGAATATGCAGAGCTTAGAGATTGGTCTATAGTTTGATATTACATCCTTTGCACCCTTTTTGTGGACTGGCGTTATAAATGCCGTTTTCCATAACGTAGGCACATATCCTAACTTAAGAGAGCGGTCATATATAATGGTCAATGGAACTGCAAGGCTCTTAGCGCAATTCACTATAAAAATTGGCGAAATATAGTCAGGGCCAGCAGATTTTTTACAATCTAGGGACTTGAGTATGTTAAAGATTTCTTGGCTCGATATTTCGATGTCACAAAGGTCAATTAAACTGTGGTCATTATTTATTTGGTTATTGCAACCTGTAGAGTTTGTAGTAGCATGCTGAAATGTTGAATGAAAGTAGTCACTGAACATGTTACAAATATCCACTCCAGTGTCTGATATTGAACCTTGATGTTTCATGACCAGTGATCGGAATAGGTAGAGTATATTTACCTAAACTTCCAGGAACAGAGACAGAAAATGGAGACTTCCTACCACAACATTTTTTTCGGGACTTTTTCCGGGACATCAAATTAAAAACTGATATTAATGCAGTAAAATAATTGAATTCATCCCTACTTGTGTTCAACACTATCTTTAAGTACAAATACAAAAATAATATTGTAACAGGTTTTATACATGTTAATTTCTTAACTGAACTGAAATACTTAGTCTACACGTAAACTACTCAATTTTTATTGTTTTTAAAAACATTTAATATTTCTAAGTAAACGACAACATGTTTGTGTGAAAGAGATAGAGATTACAGTCGTCGCATTTTTTTTGTAACTGAGTAATAGAGAAAGCAGTTGGCGCGTTTGCTATTCTTTTTATAAGCACAGGACAATAGCAAAGCAGTCTTGTACAGCATTTGTCGAGTGCGCACGTGTAGTATTTTATATTGTGGATCCGTAACTTTTTACCTTGGCTTGTTTACTGGAATTTCATCTGCTTTACCTGACTACCTGGCTGAATTCGGACAACGACTACGCTTTGATTGGATTTAAACGGTTACTGGATACTGCAAGTGTACCAAATATCAAGGTAAGCTAATGTCATACTCATATTCTTAACATTTCTTTGTATTCAAAACCAGTACAAGAAAAATAAATGCTAAATTTGATTGTTGGTTCACCCGACACTCGGCAAATATCACATTAATTAAGTATATAATATTTGTGCATTGGAAGAACTTGTAGTGGTTGCAAATTTAGCTATTGATTTTACATGAGGTTATGGTCTAAAAAGCAGCGTATGTAGGGTACGCCATTTAGTTTTTTCTTCAATACGACCGGGTTTGATTCCCGAACTAAGTACATCTTTTTATCCGTACGTGTAGTTTTACTTGTCACTAAAATCGATGACATGGTTTCTTTGTATGTCTTATAGTTTCAGACTTGCCCATACCGACCCATCTAAATGGCATAATAAACTAAACTAGATAATATAGCTATATTTATTAAAAATATATATTGCTATATTATTTAAAATATGTTAGCATCAAAGTTAGGAAATGCTTGTTGAGTGAAAAAATAGCACACATAATTAAAAAAGGAAACGATGTAGTATTTCCTTAATTTTTGGTCTCCATTGCACAACTTAAGTGGCAGTGGGTGGGTAGGGCACATAGCTCGCAGGACTGACGGCCGTTGGGGCACGAAGGTTCTCGAGTGGCGACCACGTAACGGTAGACGTAGCGTAGGCAGGCCCCCCACAAAGTGGACCGACGGCCTGGTGAAGGTCGCGCGAAGCCGCTGGATGCGGGTGGCGCAGGATCGGTCATTGTGGAGATCCTTGGGGGGGCCTATGTCAAGCAGTGTACGTCTATCGGCTGAAATGATGATGATGATTGCCCTGTGAGCTATCTACCCCTATCATGCCGAATTGCTACTATCGTTCGCACCGCCATACGTCAAAATTGTTTGCTAACTCAATTGTCACATCATAATTTTCTTTTCAGGTACTTATTTGTTCGCTTTGAAGGACTTTATTTTAAGTTTTTGGTAATCATGGCGAGAAGAGTGAGACCCGAACTTGTGAATAGTTGGATTGTTAATAACCCGGAACTGATTTATGACGAAACAAGTGGTGTCATATTCTGCACAAAATGCGAGACTTCAGTAACAGCCACGCAGAAAAGCAATGTTGATCGGCACGTGTCAATGGACCAGTACATCAAGGCAGGCGACAAAAGCCTGAATAATAATTTTACTCCGATCTGATAATTTTTTTTAATATTGTGTAACATTCCTTGGTCCCAAGTTAACAATTCAGCTTTTCAATTTTTTTTCAATAAATATATTTGCTGCAGTTGTTGTTGTATTTGCTATGAAACTTTTTAAATTTATTTATTTATTTAGATAGATGAAGGCATCAGTTAAGTGACACAACACGGAACGTTAAGGCTAGCAACAAATATTGATACTAGTTTTATAAACAGCGTACTTGATTAATTGATACGAGCTTTTGCATTACTTTTTGGTAAACAAAAATATATTCAAATATACACCATATTTGAATACATTTTTGTTTACCCAGATTGATTTGTGATTGGGTGAGTGATGTTTTTTAATTTTGTTAACTTAACAAGATGAAAGTACTCATGAATACAAACAACTGTTTCTATGGGACCAACTTTCCTACTCGAAGAGCTAAAATCTGCTGTTTCATACAGAAAGTACATACCTAC
Source organism: Stenoptilia bipunctidactyla (assembly GCA_944452665.1). Classification (NCBI taxonomy): domain Eukaryota; kingdom Metazoa; phylum Arthropoda; class Insecta; order Lepidoptera; family Pterophoridae; genus Stenoptilia; species Stenoptilia bipunctidactyla. Next base: position 19,414,068 of record OX101745.1, read on the forward strand.
TCGTCCAAAATGTATGGAACAGCTGATTTTTCTCAAATAGGAAAGTTGGTCTTATAGAAAAAGTTCTTCATTTCATGAGTACCTTCACCTAGCAACATTTTTAAAATTTTTCTGTTTATACAATTTTGGAAATTACATTGATTTATATGACAATTGTTACAATAAAAAATGTTTTTTAAATATATTGTTTCTTTTATTTATACTTAAAGATAGTACACACAAATAGGGATTGAATTCAATTAGTTTACTGCATTAATAACATTCTTTAATGTGATGTCCCGGAAAATGTCCCGAAAAAAATGTTGTCGTAGGAAGTCTCCATTTTCTGTCTCTGTTCCTGGAAGTTTAGGTAAATATACTCTACCTATTCCGATCACTATTCATGACTGATGGAAAAGTATTTGAGTGCTTTTTTGTTTTAACATAGGCCCAGAACTTGCGAGGATCTGACGTTATATTACCCTCTGTTTGTTTCAAATATTCGCTATAAAATTCTTCTTCAAGCAGTTTTGCTCGGTTGCGTAATATACAAAAGCTGTGGTAATCAGATAGGTTATTGTACTTAATAAACTTTTTGTGATATTTGTCTTTTTCCCTTAGTATTTTTATTAAAGGAGTCCGAAACCATGGGGGATATTTATTATTAGATAAAATTTTGCTAGGTATAAACTTATCACGTAGATTATAAAGAATTTTATAAAAAACAGAGATGCATTCATCAAGTGGAATCGATTCAAACAATTCAGTCCAGTTTATTTCTGATAATTCGGTATTAATTGATTTAAAATCAGCCTTATTATATAAATACACAGTTTTTTGTGGTGTGCGTAAAACTTGACGTTTATCCGAGCATACATGAGTGCAGAGAGCCTTATGGTGAGAGTCAAGTTGTACAAGGGGATGGTCTACTTCTGTAACACTAACAGAGTCATTAGCAAAAACTAAGTCAAGTAAATGATTGTTAAAGTTTGTCAAATAATTGTATTGATTAAAGTTACACATCGTTAGATCGTCAAAAAAATTTGTTTGGGTGTTCCCGTGAATGTTAGATGCAGAATAAAAAGAAAAGTCAGGTGAACGTGACCAAGTAATATTTGGCATATTAAAGTCTCCAAGTACGATATATTTTTCGTTTGGGGACCGTAAAACTAGTTTAGTAAGTGCCTCAGAAAAGTTCGAGATTTGTTCATTTAATGAGAAACCCCGATTTTGTTTACATATATAAACAACGCATATGTGCATATTGTATGCTGACTGTTTACCACGTAGCTTTACAGTCACCCAGAGGTCTTCAGCTTCGGAACACCAATCATTACGCACATCTGCGGCAAGTTCGCGTTTTATGGCAATCAAAACACCGCCTCCAAGAGTCTGACGAGTGCCTCTGTAGTCCCTGTCCCGCCTATAAACCAGGTAGCGGTCGTCAAACAGCTCATTGTCATATATACTGTCAACTAGCCATGTTTCGGTCAAGCAAATAATGTCGTAGGAATTCAGCAATACGCCCCTCAGAAGCACAGCCGCCTTCGTCCTCAACCCCCGAACATTCTGATAATATATGCTAATCATTTTTAATATAAGGCATAAACAGAACCATACACAATATAATAAATAAAATATCATCAGTTAAAGTGTGGAACCTATCATAATTTATAAAGTCCAAGCTATAAAAGATATTAAAATAATACAAATAATTACAGTGCGCAGGCAAAATAAATAATAATGAAAAAACAACAATATGAACAGACTCCAACCAGAATAATCCAAAACAAAAATAAAAATTATTGCGTAGACTATGGAGGCATAATATTACGTATAAAGCAACAAGCAAAAACAAATATTTATAACAGTCAGGGCATAAGCAGAGCCAAAATACGCACAAAGCTAACGGGATAGCGTGTTCGTAGCAACGACCGAAGTCTAACGGGATTAAGCTCCGCCTCCCAATGTATTGTGTTAAAGCACAGCAGCAACGCGTGCGCACGCGGGAAAGAGATAACGAGTGTGAATAAAGCAAGATACAAAGTGAAGTTGACTTACCCAGTATGGTTCTCAACTTCACTTATACAAATATATAGCCTATTTTAAGTGAACATGTTTAGTTTGGAGTGGTAAATGCAAATATTTTAATATTTTATGACAAATGATTGTAAATTGTGAATAATTTGTTTAATATACAAATTTATTTTACTAATATAAGGCGCAAACATTTAAAAATGTATATGGATTTGAAGTGGTATAAAACCTCTTTGTTGTTTCTGAAAAAATTTAGTGTATAACCCGGACCAATAAAATATGCTCTGTTTTCTCGCATGTTATTTGCACAAAGTTACAATTCAACTTTGTAGGATTCATTATATTATGCACTAGGGTATAATATATAAATGCACGCGTGACTTATAGCCCAGTTTATAGTTCTAAACTCAATAGAATAACGCTCACTTTACGAGCAAGTGTGTTGAAAAACAAATTAATGTATTATGTAGGTAATTACTTCTTGTAAGAAATTATGCTTGCATTGCATGCTGCACTAATTTTATTTATAGGTACCTACTTGAAAATCCTACGATGGGTATTACAAGTTTACTGGTATCATATACCTACCCATAGAAAAGTAACATCATAACTTAATAACCATGATAACCTTGAATTTATGGGCATTTATCTAATCTTTCTCCCTCAAAATGACCATATTTAAAAATATAGGGTCGCCATATAATAGTCAATAATATTTTAATAACAGATTAAGACTGATGAGTTTTAAATATTTTTCATAAATTAAAGTTTCAAAATTCTTCTAAGTGATCAAAATTTAAGTTTGATCTGTAGTTTATGACTACACAACAAGTAATAAAAACGTGTCCATCTAATTGTGTATAGTCATAAAATTTAGATTTTTTTTAAATTTTACTCACAGAGGACAATTTTGAAATTTTTATTGATGAAGAATAAAGAAAAAAAAAATTTTTTTTTTTCGAAATTCAGACCCACTCATCATACCTAATTTGCTATCAAAATATAATTTACTGTTATATGCGGACCCTGTATATCTTTGGATTACTTTAAATAGGTACAGAAGATGGCAAGTTAAGCGTTCCAAATCTGTCAAATTTCTTCAACCTATTTTTAACTTAACGTTGTGGGCATAGAGTTCAGATTTGTAAAGGTTGATCTGCAGTCTTTTTCGGTACCAAATGCCACATCTATAGGTAGGTTGACGACCACTTTGGCGATGGGACAAATCTATCTGCCTCAGACACCAGTGGTTGTGGATTCGATTTTCGGAGGGAACAAGAAAAAAAAAATGTTCTGTGTCTGGGTGTTTATCTATTTATGTATTTATATTCTAGGTTCCCTACATGGTAACCCATAACACAAGCTATGCTTACTTTGGGGCCATGTAGTTGGTGTGATTGTCTGGAGATTTTATATATTTATATAATTAATTAAAATGGATTTGCCACAAGCATTACATATAGACATAAGTACTATACCAAAAGTTGAATTAGAATTATTGTATTATTTATCTTTTTATAAAAAAAAAAAAAAACTAATTTTGTCTCTCCTTTATTAACAAATAAGCAACCTAAGTGAATCTAGCTTTTTGAAACATAAGAAATATTTGGAAACTTTCCTTATTAAAATCAAACAAACACTGAATGCAAATCTTTTCTTACCATTCTGCACTAGTGTCCCGAGTGTCAGAGCTGAACTAACAGCAGAATTTTTTAACTGATTAATATACATTTTATATTTTATCTTTATTATTTTGTTTATATTGTAAGAATTAGAGTGTTTTGTTTTTCCTTGCTGTTTATATAATTTATTTTTTAGCCATAATTAACGTACCTACTTTATTAGTGTAATTTTTTTTTTCTTCTCTCTTAAATTATAGTTTTTATTTTTCATATAGTAATATTGTCTATTTTTTTCGACTATTGAATTTACTTATTTTTTTTACTTCAAGTAATGTTATCTATAAAAAAAAATAAGATCTTTTCTCGTTATCATTATTAATTTTTTTTGTCTATTTCTGTCAAATTCTGGACGTAATTTTTAAAATTATACAGTTTCTCATTAGTGGAAACTGCTAATTGGCCTTCCGTCGTTATTTAGTTATAATTATGTAATATAACTAGCCGTAAGTTTTCCTAAAATGTGTAAATAAATAAATCTTTTCTTTCTGCGATGCAGGTCACAAGCAGGTTGAGTCACAAATACCTAATAAAGAAAAAGAATTCTTTTCACTTCAGTTAGGTAGTAGTTTTTTATACAAATAAATGTTGAGCTATAGAGAAGCTATAGAGTTGAGCTATTCTATTTAAAAAAAGAAAGGCTTTATCTTTGTAATGTAAACACTCAAATTTTAAAATCAAGACACAGTACACTTAAATAGTAGAAAAAATTGCAGCCTGTATGGTTGCTTGACTTAAGTAACCTATTAAGGATGGGACGTTGCCCTCCATGCCACATGGCAGAAAGTGAATATGAGGATTATATTTATTTTAATAGTAAAAAATAGTTTTCGACAAGAACATCCTATTATACATATTTCAGCTACTACAAATTAAATAAGACGTTCTCGTCGTCATGTTCCATCTCTGTTTAGCGCACCGCAGGCGACCTCCAACTATGTTCGTAACGCTCCAAGATCACGTTTGCCAACTACGTACAATAAAGTTTTCTCAAATATTGACATATTCAATACAAATAAAATCACCTTTAAAAAATGTGTAATAAAAAATCTAGAGGACAATAGAGAAGTATAATCATATGCAAATTAATTCAATAAATTAATCTAATTAATCAAATACAAACGTTAGTCTCTTCTATTTTTTATGCATATTAATGTTTATTTGTTTATTCATATGTGTGTATGTATGTCTAAAAAGACTAACTATTTAATTAACTAAATAATTGTTATAATATTATCATTGTTTTTTTTTTTGGGTTACTTCTTTGTATAAATATCTAAGTATATCTATTTTACATAAAAAAAAAATATATATATTGCATAATAAATCGACAACATAAATAAATATTTAAAACTTGATAATAATTATTTTAAAAAAAACAAAAGCAAATCATAAATTTGCATCCGATGATATTTAGGAAAGTAAAGAAAGCAAAAAAAGAAATTACTAAAATGAAATAGTAAACCCAATATCTTCTTCCTTGGACCACACACCATTTCAAAATTACCGTCAGTGCTTATTTGTCAGATCACTGGATATTTAGTTTGCCTCGCCGTTGTATGTCGTCTAAGAAATGTAAATTGTGCAGGGTAGGTTATTTTATAATAGTTTGGATGATGGATGCTGTTACTATTGAGCTAATTAATTCTGTTTTTGTGTTCTTATTTTACTACTTGTCATTACGAGTTTTAGTATATGAATAATGATGTATAAAAAATAATAAGTTTGTTTAGAATAGTTTAATTATGTATTAACGTTTGTATGTAACGTCCAACTTGTATTGAAGGGAAACCTATAATTAGCCTTATTTTTAGTATTTATCAAACTTTGTATTATTGTATTATGTAACGCTGTTGGTTTTCTAAATAAAGTAAAATAAAAAATAAAGACTTTTCATTTTTTATGCTCAAGATTTCTAAAAGCAATTGATTGATACAGGTAAATAATTAATATTTATCCAAACTATGGTTTAGGGCTGCGGCACGTACAAAAATATTAAATGAAAGAAAAAGGCCTGCTTAGTCTGCTATTCATTTAGGATACAACCCATCAGAGTTCTGTGTGTGAACCACACAAATATTAATACTACCTAAACAGCCAGAATATTGATTGCAATGCCTACCACCTACTGTGTGTGCTGGTGTATCACACTTCAACTGAGTTTATGATGTTTAGAATACTCAGGACTATCTACTAACATCAAACTTGAGTAGACAGGAACCTGGCATGCTTTAAAATATCTAAGTTTGGTCAAAAACCTTCAGTAGAAATGTGCAAGTAAGATTTATTTACAATCACATACTTACCTACTAATTAATTGAATTAACAGAATATCCTGTACTTACCCAAGCAAACTGGAACAACATAGTTCACTTCACACTCAATCACAATTTATAGGAAAGTAAATAAATGCAGTTGTAAAAAATGGTTTTCTACAAAAATTAAAGTTCACTCTTAGATTGCTTCATACACGAGACCAAGGAAGTAGGAACATCGGCTTTTCTTTATAAAGCAATAAGGTAACAAGGAAACCTAATTCAAATTGAGAGAGATTTAAAACTAGAAGTTTCGAAAATTTTAAATTTGAATGACAGTAGGTTTAGTCATTGACCTATATCAAACAAATGGACTCGAAATACCTACAAAAAAAACGTGCCAACCTTGGGCAACAAAAATGGCCGCCTTAGGATGGGGATAGCCTAGGATTGTCAATATTGAATATATTTCAATATTTTTATGTTTTATTAGTGAAATCATAATTTTCAATATTATTCCAACCAAAGAGCTAATTTAAACGAATGATTGATGAGGTAATTGGTATCTAGGTGTAAAAAACGCAAAAGCTGGAAGATTTGGGAAAAAAATTGGCAAACGGTCAGGATATAATGCGCATATGGATTTCACTTAAATTAGTTACCATTACCTACCTACTTAATTGATTTATTTAACAGTTTATGTACACAAAGTAAGATACATTATACCGATGAATGATCTATACAAAGTTAGTAGGTACAAAGGTACTGCTAATAAAGAAAATCCTTGAGACTGGAGAGTTTGATTGAGGAGCAATAATAATATGTGTTAGATAAAATAATTAAACTATAATATTAGATTAAATATACTGAATCATACCTACATAAAAATCTAATAAAAAGGCCAGCCTAAATCGATGGACCTAGGAAGCTGAAATCTTACACTTGAGTTCATTTTAGAGCGACAAGGATTTTGGAAGGAATTTTCAAAATTCAAATTAATTTCACTGATGTTTGTGTTTCATTTGAGGTTTGAAAACATAATGACCCCCAAGTTCTTTGCTGTGTCAGTGAAATTAATCACAACATTATCCATGATGATAGGAGGTACTAGTATTACTTTATTAATTAAGAACTAAATAGGTATCGGTTATTAAATAAAAAAAAAAACACTTCATTCATTCATTCATTTCTAAATAATAACAATTTGTTTAAAAACACATTTTGTTTCAGAAAATCTTGTGATCCAGCTAAGTCTTCAATTAATACAGCTTGTTCCATATTTATTTGATTTTTATTTCAAAGATCATCTATGATTTCTCTAAAGTTTTTTCCTCCAAAGTTTTTCATTCAGGCACTTAATTTTTTTTTTGCTTGAAGCGCCTCCATTTTCTTTTAAAGTGTGACCTGAAAATTAAATATTTATTATAAAATGCTATTTATTAAAATGAATGCAACATTGGCATCTTGAGTTGATTGATATGATATGAAAAAACAAAATTATTTGTTATTCTGTTCGAATATTTTTAAATTATTCCTTATTGTTATAAGACTCAACTTATATTTATTTTACACCACTCTAAGGCTTTTTGAATTAATTGGTTGTTGGTGAAAAATATATTGTATATTTTTAACTGTATCCAACTATAGCATGCATGGTTAGATACCTACTGTTATAAGAAAATATGCTTTATAAAAATAAATACCTCTTTCTGAGCTTCTTTCGCAACTGGATGTGGTATTGACAATTGGGTACAAACTGCAGATGTGCTAGAATTATCAATAAAATTTCCTGTTACCTGTAAAGAAAGAAATAATTAAAACAAAAAGCAAATTAAAAATTTATTATCATCAACTTTAATTTGACATAATTTAATTACCTAATGTTATATTAAATTTATTTTGATACTTACGGGAAATATTGAAGGAACTGAGTTTTCTCTTAATCTTATTACATCTAGAGTTCTATTAAAACATGTTTCAGGAAAATGCAGTGAGCAAACGAACCACTGCTTTTGCCGAGGATTAATATTTTCTTCACCAACTGCTCTTAACCACTTTTGTCTCAATCCTTCATTTTTTGGAAATCTAGAAACAAAATATTTGTAGGTACTTATTGTATGTAATCAACATTAAAATCCACTAAACATATACATATAATTTTAATCAGAGCATAACCCTATTTTAACTATGAAAATAATTACGAATGAAATAAATAAAAGAGTCTGTTACTCGGAAATAAGGTAAGATACAGATTCTTTTAACATTTATTTATATATGCTTAGCTTTACATTTGAATTCAAGAGGTTATATGTGATATTACATGAAAAATGGTACTCACATAAGAAGAGTCAATGCTACTTGATTTTTGATTTTTCTTGCACCACATTTTAAAATGCAACAAGATGGCATCTTGACCTACAGTTTCACCACACTGCGATTTAGTTTTAAACAACTATTTCTTGTTTATTTATGTAAATCTCAAATAAACAAACACTCTACATTAAGTCTCTACATTAAGTTTTATTATAAGTAAATTTCAAATAAATCTTTGAATTTAAAATTAAAAGAAGTGTTTTTAAAAAGTGGTTTCCACTGCTCCCGAACTTGACTACCTACTTCTTAATGTGAGTTGTATTTATTTACTTTGAGGACATGCTGAAAACCAGCGCAGTTACCTTTATGCAACTGCACTCTCTGAGCATTGTCCTATTGCACAGACAATAAATGAAGTAGTTTTAAGTGATTAAATAGTGTTAGGTTATCTTTCTTAAAATGTAAATATTTTGATTTTATGTCTAAGTTTTGTATTTTTTTTATTTTCTTGTTGTTTGGCAATAAACATTTTTCTTTCTTTCTTTCTTACAAATAACTAATATGAACAACTAAACTACATTAAGTAAAACTTATTCTCATTTATTCTAGAAAGTCAATTTTTTTTATTTGTATCCATTACAGTTGTTTGAATTCATCGCATTCCAGGGTGACATTGATAATGTTATCTATCCAATTGCATTCCATGCAATTTGGGGACTTAATTTTGTCCGTCATTCCAAAAACCCAATCAATTGTAACACAAAATGTGCAAAAATTTGAACATCCATCCATCTGCTTAGTACTACCTATACCAAATATTTTTATAGTGCTCAGTGTTAGGTAGAGAGGTAGTTAATTTAAATGTTTTGCTAATGCACTTAGATTCATAGTTTTGTTCATATTCACTTTTCTTGATACCTTAATTGGATTTGCGTTTGTGTTGGCGATAACGATGAGCTTGCGATATTAAGATGTTTGTATGACTTCATGGTTACGGAAGTATGTTGGTAGCACTGTTAAAGAGGGCGCTAAATGCAATGAATGACTGACATTCGATTGCAGCGCCATAGGTTATATCTTGAAGTAGGATGATGGCATTGGCAAGTGACTCAGATACGGTTAGGACGGCTAGGTGCGCGGACGTATCTCGGACTAACGGTCGATAGTAGCTAGGTATTAATTGAGTTGGCATTGTAACTGTAAAGTAACTGACGGAACGGACTCGCGAATTAAGATTTTGTTGTGACTAAGCCAGGGTCATACCCAAGCCCACAGACTCGGTACTAAGTAACTGTCCAGTGATTAATTCTATCGTGTTTTATGAGTAACGCTTCTTTTCGTTTTGTTTGTTTTGCTGACATTTGTATAAGTAATTACTTATATTTATTCATAAGTGAAATAATTTTCTCCATGGAGATATAAAATTTGTATTAAAGGGTGCAAATATTTTTCTGTTAGCTTTCCAATTACCAAATAATATTTTTTTAAACCTACTCCAATCCTCTCCTAATGCAAAATATTTCAATGTAACCAAACTAAAATGAAATTGCTCATTAACTATTATATGATAATTTTCCTATTTCTGAATTTGTGTCAAGAAGCTTTGTGCCAAGTATCACATTCGTGCACTCGAGGAATGAGATTTTTCATACAAACTAAAAAGTCCAATAATTCCCGTTCCCGTGGGAATTTCGGGATTTCCTTCCTTAGTGCTCCCCCATAACCCCAAAGGACCAAACTTTGTATTTTTTGAAAACTTAAAATATTTCTGTTAAAATATAAAGTGGTGATTTAAAAACTTTTACCTTTGAGCAAGTAAATACCTAAATAAGATCTAGAAGGTGCTTGAGCATAATTTATGATTTTAATTAATGGATGTTATTAATTCAGTTCATGATACAGAACCTACCTATTCATAATTTTATTATCAGTTGTGACAAAGCAAACGCCACGTGCTGCAGCAAGAGGAACTAATTAGTTTCAAGTTGTTTGCGCTGCTTACTAGATGGCGCTGGTTGTATAATAAAGCGCGCAAGATGTTTTCTAAATGATTCAATGACTCAATACAATTTGCTATTTTCAGTTATCGCTTCTCGGCCTTTTGGCTAAGATCAAAGTGTAGTATCTGTTCTTTTCAGCTTAATATCTGAAAGTTCCCTCATTGAGGGACCAGTATATTAAACTGATTTTTGTAAATCGACGGGATGTTCGGGGCTCGCTCCACTCCCGTCACGGGTCGGCCCGGCATTGCTGTGCCGCCGGGATCGGCCCACATAATCCAATAAAATATTATCTCTAGAACAGAACAGCTTGCATGCATAGTAAGTACTTCCATCATACATTAGCGTGGCACGCTAATGTATGATGGAAGTGCGTGGTATCTATCTATTATAGCTACTATAAGGACGTAATGTACGCACCTTAAATTCATAAATAAATCGTTAGTACATGTAGTATGTACATAATTATACTGAATAGTTTGCTTGCTATAATACCTTGTTAGTGATGTATGCTAAAAACTACCTTAGAAGATGTGCATCTGGATCGAGTGACCTTTTTCAACCGACTTCCAAAAAAGGAGGAGGTTCGCAATTCGTCTGTATGTTTTTTTTTGTGTCTTTGTTACACGATATTTCAAACAATTATGAATCGATTTTGAAAATTCTTGTTTCATATGATAAAGGATACTTCATAGTTGGTCATATAAATTTCATAGAAATCGGTTGAGTGCCTATTTCATTGAAAATTTGAAAGTTTTGAAAAAATATGTATGATTTCGGAGAATATTTACGTGGATGATATTATAAGTCGGCCAAAGTTTTGACGTGAAGTCGGTTTTATCATTGCTCTGCATTCGTTGATTATTTAGATTTCAATTTACTAACCTAACTAAAACGTACATTTAATCAAAAATTGTAAAATACCAAAACGGTATATCCAAAAAATTTACACTCTTAAGGAATTTGATATTTGGCAAAAAATTTACAAACTTAATCTCCGCAAATTAATTATGGATAAAATTTTCTTAACATAAAATTGTACACAATTTGTACAAAAAATCTAGATATGTGATATGTTTGCACAAGGAGAATTTTAAATAAAAAAGACAGATACGTTCAATTCCCAATAAACCCTTTATATATGCTCATACTACTGCGTTTTTTAGAACTCAAAATCTCGTGAACGAAGCAATGCAGAGAAATTAATTAAATGCCATATATCTATACTAATATATAAAGCTGAAGAGTTTGTTTTTTTGTTTGTTTGTTTGAACGCGCTAATCTCAGAAACTACAAGTGGGATTTGAAAAATTCTTTTTGCATTTGATAGCCCAACTCTTGAGGAAGGTTATAGGCTATATTTTATCCCGGAATTCCCACGGGATCAAAAGTTACGCGGGTAAAACCGCGCGCGGTGGCTAGTTAATTATAAAGTAGCTTCATATATAAGTATAAGTAGCGTCAACGTAGCTTGTGTACACAATGTGCATAGGGATAGTTACCTGTTTATAAGGATCACTCAGTTCAGCAAATTCGAATATTTTAATTGCTCATAACTTCTTACCTATAAACATTTGTTGTTTGATTTCAATTTGTACAAGATTACGTATTTCGAAAACCTACTTCCGTGTTTTTAGGATCAATCAATCTAGGTGCGTCAAGATTGAGGGGTCTTATAAAAACATAATAAATTCCTGAATTCACCTTGTTTATTATTTGTTAATAGCTAGAATTTTTGTACAAATTGTGTACAATTATTTCATATGAAAATTTCATCCCTAGATTAAGTATTTGTGGAGATTTCGTGTGTAAACATTTTGCCAAATATCTGAATTGATATCTGAATTGAGTGATCCACATTTTTGGCAATATCTTTGATTCCTTAAGAGTGACAAATTTTTGGATTTCTGTTATGATATTTTACCATTTTTTATTAAATGTGCATGTTGGTTATATTGAAATCTAAAAAAGATCACTCACACTGAAAAAATTTCGCGTGTAAAAATAACTAAGTTTCGGTTGATTTTAACGATTTTAACAAAGCGTGTTTGTCAATATACAACCTGCAAAGTTTGTTGCTAAAAATAAATAAGTCAAGTTTGCTATTCTTACTTGATCAGAATCAACCGAGTAAATCGTTTAAAATTGTTTGCTTAGAAATAACAAAGTAAGCTTGATTGTTATTACAAACAGAATGTTTGTAAACGTAGCCAACTTTACTGTTTATATTAACAAACTTTCATGGATAGTTTTAGCCAACCTCCTTGGTATTTGTAACCGTTTTGCTAGGTAGCCACAACAGACTTTGTCTGCAATGTGAGTCATGTAACTCTGTAGCCACAGCCAACCTACTTGGTATCTGCAATCGTTTTGCTAGGTAGCCACAACAAACTTTCTCTGCAATGTTAGTCACTTAACTCTGTAGCCACAGCCAACCTACTTGGTATCTGCAATTGTTTTGCTAGGTAGCCACAACAGACTTTCTCTGCAATGCGAATCATTTAACTCTGTAGCCGCAGCCACCCTACTTGGTATCTGCAATCGTTTTGCTAGGTAGCCACAACCGACTTTCTCTGCAATGGGAGTCATTTAACTCGGTAGCCACAGCCAAACCACTTATATCCACCCTCACCAGGACTTGAACCTGAAACCTCGGGCATAGAAGGCAAGCGATGTTACCTCTACACCAAGGAGGCCGGCAAACCTACTTGATATCTGGAATCGATTTGCTATGTAGATGCAATCGATTTTCTTTGTACTTTCAATCGGTGTCACACATTTAATTTAAATGTTGTGTAACAGAAAAAAAAAAAACAAAAAAAATACTGTTATTTTTCACTTACTATTTATTGTCATATATCTAAAAATCACAAAAGAACAGTCTCAAAGTTTACAATAACAAAGAAACCAAATTACAAAGTAGGCACAGTCAGCATTAGCACAGTACAGCAGCATATGCACAGTAGGCACACAGGATTTGATCAGGCAACTTTCCTGCCAACCTGGTTATTAAACCTCGTGAAGATTCCATAATCTTGCTATGGAAGTACACCGATGCCTTTTCCTGTGGGAATACTCGAATAATTTCGTGTACCCAACTTGCATAAATGGTACTCCTTATTGCATTTGACAGATGATTGCTCAAAATGTAGGTTCCGATGAGCCTTACCAATCTTATTCTTGCCGTATTATCCAACGGAATATGTGTATCTAAATTTAATAAACTATTTAAAAGTAGCGGTAAATCCTGAAAAACAGAAATAAATAAATTATAATTTCTACTCATTCTACCTAACTTATAATATTTTTTCTATTAAAAACGAGGCACTGTCTGCCGACATACAGGCATCAAACCTGGTTCGGCTGCAGATTATATAACTTGACACAACTTTTTGTAACATCGAACTTGTAAACTGTTGTATATGTTATATTATTTTGGTACAATAGATCCGTTGATCCATGACTTACGGGACACCCTGTATATAAGAAAAAAATTGTAACAAATATGGAACAGTAGTTTTTTTTCAGGATTCAAAGTTGATTCATTTATTTTTAATTGACTTTTTACATCTTGAATGATGATAAATAGAGATATATGTATAGATAGTACCTAATTATAGCTCTGAATAAATATTACAATACATACGATAAAATGTTAATTTGGTTTTCTGATGGAATGGTTACTGTGATAGGTGTCTTGGGTGCGGGTGAGCTTGAAGCTTGAGGACGTGCATCAGGGTCAGCCGGATATGTCAGCAAGTCGGACATAGATAAGTTAAAGCTTGAAACATCACACGCCTGTAAATTGAAGGACTAATTAAGACAACGGTATAGAGATAATTAAAGCAGATTAAATTTTTGAATTGTTAGTGACTTACATTATCATCGGTAATAGGATGCATAGTCTTCTTATGTATTTCAATTTTTTTTGAGAATATGGCACGATGGCCTATTTCAGGAAATAGCTCCTTTAGGTCAGATTCCTGGAGTAGTAGAGATGTAATTGCATTTTCTGTAATTTTAAATAACTGATTTAAACAAAATGATCATCATCATTACAACGCTTTTTTATTTAGCCCACTACAGGGCTGAGGGTCTCTCCTCTAGGTGACAATAAGGTTCGAGCTGTAATTCTCCAAGCTGGCTGAATGCTGGTTGGTAGATAAAATAAGAGCATATATTTTAAAGGCACTAAGTATCAGGCTATATATTTCAGCCTGCTGTGCGTTATCTATTATATTTCTTACATCAGCTTTGCAAAATCGTTTCCGCCCATAGTGGTGTCCGACACGCACACTAAAATATTTTAGGTCTAATTTTTTGTCAATTATAGAAATATAGATGCCTGCGGACTGTTTTGAAGCAAAAGTAATCGACCGGGTATAGAATCAAAATTACCTACTACATACATATATGTTTTGTTTCTAACAACTGTCCTACATTTTTTGGGCAATGTACAGTTCAAATGTATATTAATAAAACCTACTTTCCTCCTCTTTTTTGAAATCTTTACTAATATTATAAAGAGGAAAGATTTGTATTTTTGTATGTTTGTAATGAATAAACTCAAAAACTAGTAGAATGATTCAAAGATTCTTTCAGCATTTGATGGCTACATTAACCAGAAGTAACATATTTTGCTAAGAAACTCCCACGGGATCAAGAGCTACGCGGGTGAAACCGCGCAAAGCCGCTAGTCAGCTGTAAATTAAAGACACAACGGCATATCAGTGGCAATAAACCAGTAAAGCTAGTCTCACATAGTAGGTATTGAAACCCTCTACGGTGGCGCTACCTTGGCTCAAGATCACGCGTTCACTGGTCACTGGTATGCGATTGTACGGTCTCTGTCTGATAAAATATATAAGATAAATATAAATTAAAATTGAAAATTAATTAAATACATAAACGAACTGACCTTTGAACACTTCTATATATTCTTCCAGACTCCAGGCTTTCAGCAGATTTTGTACTTCTTCATCCATTTACATTAAATCACCTGACTATAAAAAATACGACACTGTCGGGGCTGCCGGCGGCAGCGTCTTTAGGAATAAACAGTAGGTTCAGGCACAAAGCAATAGCATATACCTAATCAATCAACTACGTTTTATAGGTAACACACTCCTTTATGCGTCGTCGCACTCACTTAATTAAATTATTAAACGTTCGAACGAAAGACGGTTAGTTTGCGGCACGCATATAACTCTAGCGCTGACCGAAACGTGGAGGGGATATCTGCGCATCGGCGGCTCCACCGACAGCCGGAATATTTACTTATGAATATTTAGGGGATCTTGCTGGAGGAAGTACTAAAAGTCGAGAGTGCGTCGAAGAATATCTTTATTGCCAAAAATACGTTTTTATATCTATTTACATAACATCTTAACTAGTGTAAGCATAAAGGCGTTAGTTCCTAATTAATTTTAGTTCCGCACAATCACCGTCATGCTGTCGCGGCGCTTTCGTCGCCGCGTGTTCTCGCCGCGTGTTCTCGCGTCTATAAATACCCCGCGGGGCGCCGCGGTCCTTCCTTTTCGTCGATCGCTTCTTGAGTGCGGACGTGGAGTGAGCGCTCCTTGCGCTCGCGAAACAACGCCTCACTAAGCAGGATCGATGAGCCTTTTTCAAGGTTCGCCCATCTTTAATTCATTGACTGCGCAAAATCGATTGGTGTCTTTTCTTAATTCATTGACGCGTTCTTTTCAGAACGTTAATCGTGTGTTCTTAATTCATAGACTCGTTCTTATCAGAACGTTCAATCGTGTGATAGTGCGACGCAGCTACAGTGCTCCCCTTCAAGCGAAGCGTACCGGAAGTTTGATGACGCGCCCGCGTTTTGTGACTTTGTTTTCAGTTGGCTCGGGCGTGGTAGCTGTGTCTTGGTTTGAATTTGGGTAGGTATTTTCGTTGCAGCGCAGAGTCGTGTCGCTTGGTTCGGTTTCTGTTAAGGTGTGGGCAGGTTTTAATCGGTCGATTGAAATTGTGGCTTGTCTGTCTTGAAGTTGTATTGTGAAGTGTTTGCTTGATTTTTCTATGATCTTGAATGGGCCTTCGTAAGGTTTCTGTAGCGGAGATTTCACGGCGTCTACTCGAACGAACACGTGGCTGCAGGTAAGAAGGTGCGGGTGGATGAATATAGGCCGGTTGTTACTGTGAGATGTTACTGGATTGTTGGGTTTTAGGTTTTTTATTGTTTGCCTTAGTCTCTCAACGAACGTGTGGTCGGCGGCCGGCTCGGGTCTCTCTGTCGTGAAAAAATCGCTTGGTAGGCGCAAGTTGCAGCCGTAGGTTAATTCAGCCGCGCTCACGCCGGTGTCAGTGCGAAGGGCGGAACGCAGACCTAGTAGCACAGTAGGTAGTTGTTCAGTCCAGGTACTGCTGTCGTCTAGTCTAGCTCTTAATGCCGATTTTAGTGAGCGATGCCAACGCTCGACGATGCCATTTGACTGTGGATGGTATGGTGTTGTTCGTGTTTTGTATATTCCCATTGTTTTCATCAGCGAAGCGAACAGGTGACTCTCGAACTGGCGTCCTTGATCCGAGGTAAGTGTGGTAGGACAGCCGAATCTTGTAATCCAGTGAGTGTAGATGATTTTTGCTACCGATTCCGCAGAGATATCGTCCGTTGGGATTGCTTCAGGCCATCTTGTGTGTCGGTCTATCATAGTGAGTAGGTAGCGATGACCTTCAGGTGACGTAGGCAGTGGTCCGACGATGTCGACATGGATGTGCTGGAATCGGTCGGCGGGCGGGAATGATGAAACACTGCTTGTTGTGTGACGATGTACTTTGCTTTGTTGGCATTGAGTACATTGCTTTGCCCAGGTTCCGACGTCGATATTCATTGACGGCCAGAAAAATTTTTGTGCAACTAGCTTGCGAGTCGCTCTCACTCCAGGGTGGCTTATGCCATGAACAGCGTTGAAAGCGGCGCGGCGGAATTTCTCAGGTAGGTATGGGCGGATATGTGTAGTTGTCAGCTCGCAGTAAATCTTGATATCGGTATTTGGTAGAGTAACTTTTTTCAGTGTTAGGTTACTTTGTTGTATAAGTTGAGGTAGGGTGTTGTCTTGTTCTTGCTCGCGTGCGACGTCGCTGTAGTTGATAGTTGCTGGAATTGTGATGCTTTCTATTCGGCTAAGTGCGTCGGCCACGGGGTTATCTGCTCCGCTAATGTGTCGTATGTCGCTCGTGAATTCACTTATGAATAGTAGCTGGCGTGCACGGCGAGGTGACTCGGTAGGAGATGGCGTCTTCGTTAGGATAAAGGTGAGTGGTTTGTGGTCAGTGAATACGACAATTTGTCTTCCTTCATAGATGTTTCTGAAATGTTTCATGGCCATGTAGATAGCTGACAGCTCGCGGTCGAAAGTGCTGTATTTCTTTTGTGCTTCAGAGAATTTTTTCGAGAAAAAGCCGAGTGGTAGCCATTTGTTGTTTATTCTTTGTTGCAGTACAGCGCCAGCGCAGGTGTTCGAAGCATCGCACATGAGTGCGAGTGGGACAGAATGATGTGGGTGCGCGACTAGTGTGGCGTCGCGAACGCAGCTTTTGCAGTCTTCAAAGGCTTTTGTTGCTTCTTCGGTCCATGTGATTTCAGTTTTGTCGCGTTTCTTGCAATGATGAAGGTAAGCGTTTAAAGGCATTTGTATGGCGGCTGCGTTTGGAATGTTGGCTCGATAAAAGTTGACCATTCCAAGGAAACGGCGCAGCTGTTCTATTGTCTTAGGTTTGGGAAACTCTGCTATTGCATTGATTTTCGACGCCGGTGGCTTGATCCCGAGTTTATTTACGGAGTAGCCGAGAAATGTGACTTCAGACCGGCCGAAAACACATTTAGCTGGGTTGATGGTGATGCCATACTCTTCTAGTCGCTTTAGTACGTTGCGAAGGTGGCAGCGGTGTTCATCTTCGTTGGAGGATGCTATTAAAAGGTCATCTACGAAGGGGAAGACGTATGGGAGCCCACGGAGTACTTGGTGTATAAACCGCTGGAAAGTTTGACCAGCGTTCTTGAGCCCAGGGCACATACGCGGAAATTCAAAGAGGCCAAATGGAGTTATGATCGCTGTCTTCTCTATATCTTCGCTTCGGACGCCCAATTGCTGGTACGCACGATTAAGGTCAATGGTTGAGAATACTTCTTTGCCCTGAAGTTGATAGGTGAAGTCTTTCATCCGTGGTATAGGGTAGCGGTCTGGTTTCGTTATAGAATTGAGTTTTCTATAGTCGCCGCATACACGAATATCTCCGTTTTTCTTCGGTACTATGTGAAGTGGGCTAGCCCACGGGCTTTTGCTTGGTCTGCATAGGCCCTGTTCCATCATATTTTCGAATTCTTTGCGGGCTTGTTCATAGAGGTGCGGAGCAATGGGACGAGGGCGACAGAAGACTGGTGGGCCTGTTGTTTCTATGTAGTGCTCAACGCTATGGTGTGGGTTGAGTTTCATAGCTGACAGTCTGGTTATGCCCGGGAACTCTTCAAGAAGGTCGTGGTATGGTTTCGAAGAGTCGATGCTGCGCACCGTTGGTTCGTTCGTTGCTCGAATTATTGCGTCGGTTGAAAGACTTGTTTTTCCGTCAATTATTCTTTGGTTTTTGATGTCAATAATTAACTGATGATGGTTGAGGAAGTCTGCGCCGAGGATGGGTTTCGATACGGCGGCAACGACGAATTTCCACTTGAACGGGCGTCGCAACTTAAAGTCGAGCTCCATTGTCTTCTCGCCGTATGTTGGGATGATAGTATTGTTGGCGGCGTACAATTGGAACGGTAACGGCTTCAAATTGCTGCACTTGTTTCGTGGCAGGACGGAAATATTAGCGCCGGTATCCACTAGGAAACTGAGTTTGGTTTTCTGGTCAGTGATGAACAGGCGGTATGATTTATAGGGCACGCTGGTTTCCGCCTCAGCCAGCGTGTTCTTCAGTTTCCCGAACGGTTGAAGCTGCACGGTGATTCACAGTTGCGAGCACGAGAGCCAAATTTTCTGTGGTAATAGCAGTAAGGTGATGGTGATGGAGATGAAGAACTGGCTCTCGAAGGTGATCGAAAACGAGACGGAGATCTCTGTCTTGGTCGGAAGCGCGGTGAACTGTCGAACGGATGTGGTGAGCGACGGCGTTGAGCTTTAAGTTCTGCTACTTCTAGCGAGAGTTTTCTTAGTTCGGTCATTATCTGGTTAGTCTCGGTGGCCGGCTGCGTCGGGGCTGGCTGCGTCGGGGCTGGCTGCGCGGAGTATGATGAAACAGCGGCGATTTGCGACGTTTGTTCGGTGGTTTTGTCAGCAAGGAGACCGAGATCGTCGAGCTTCATACTCTCACTAAGCGTTTGCGTCACGGAGATGATGGATCTTGTGTGTGGTGGTAGGTGATTCATCCACATCAGAAGGAGCACGTCTTCAGGTAGTTTTCCTCTAGCCAAGCTTCTCATCCTCCGGAGCAGGTGTGATGGCTTCTGGTCCCCTAATTCCATTTCAGACAGGAGTTTCTGGAACTGTCGACTGTCAGATTCTTCGTAGATAGAGATAAGTCGTTGCTTCAAAGAGTTGTACTGGTCTGCTGGTGGATTGTAGAGCAGGTCGGCGATCTGTTCGATGTCGGTTTTATCCAGCTGCGCGATGACCATTTGAGCTAGTTGGGCTTGGTTCCGGTTGAGGTTGCTCGTGGCAGCTTCGAAGGCGATGAACCACAAGCGGGGCCTGTCCCGCCAAAAGGGAGGAACGCGCATGGCCAGCGCGATTCCAGCGATTTGTTGATTTTCTTCCATTATTCTTCACAGGGGTCACCACTTTAGGGGATCTTGCTGGAGGAAGTACTAAAAGTCGAGAGTGCGTCGAAGAATATCTTTATTGCCAAAAATACGTTTTTATATCTATTTACATAACATCTTAACTAGTGTAAGCATAAAGGCGTTAGTTCCTAATTAATTTTAGTTCCGCACAATCACCGTCATGCTGTCGCGGCGCTTTCGTCGCCGCGTGTTCTCGCCGCGTGTTCTCGCGTCTATAAATACCCCGCGGGGCGCCGCGGTCCTTCCTTTTCGTCGATCGCTTCTTGAGTGCGGACGTGGAGTGAGCGCTCCTTGCGCTCGCGAAACAACGCCTCACTAAGCAGGATCGATGAGCCTTTTTCAAGGTTCGCCCATCTTTAATTCATTGACTGCGCAAAATCGATTGGTGTCTTTTCTTAATTCATTGACGCGTTCTTTTCAGAACGTTAATCGTGTGTTCTTAATTCATAGACTCGTTCTTATCAGAACGTTCAATCGTGTGATAGTGCGACGCAGCTACAAATATTTAAACAAGTACTCTGTTAAAAATAACTAACTAAATAGCAAACAAAATAGATAACTCCACCCTGCTAACAATAAATAAGTCTACTCGGTTAAATACTAATGAGTGTTCTTTTGTATTAGCAAAGCTAAGTGGTTGTTAGTAGTAAAGTACTGGTTATTTAAGTTTAACCGTGAGTCGTAACGGTTAATATTACACGAATTACTCTGTTAAAGCTTATTGAGTGAACTTATTAAAATTTAAACAATTTTGTAAACTGTAAAATTTGTAGATTGAGTTATTTGTATTTAATGAGCAGTATGGTGTTAATAAACAAGTGAATTTAACCATGTTTACGTATATATTATTTACCAAGTTTACTTCCATCATTTTCCACGAGTCTTGATTAAAAATAAACAAGATCCTTTTAACAAAGCCAAAAAGGTACTTTGCTAACTCCTCATTTTTTCAGTGCAATCCAGATGCATATCCTTAGAAGGGTTTACAAAAGGGCAATACAATAATAATTATGTTTTTTTCTGACCTGACGTCATTGAATCCATACATACATAGAGGGTCGTAGAGTTATAGAACTGCTATTTAAAAATAATTGTTGCCAACGTCCATACCACGTTGAAAACACCGGTTCTCGTCCGATCACCGAAGTTAAGCAACGTCGGGCGCGGTCAGTACTTGGATGGGTGACCGCCTGGGAACACCGCGTGATGTTGGCTTTTTGCCTATTTTTTTTTTTTGCCAACAATTTAACTTTGTTATGGACATATATTACTGAATTCATATTTAGCTCATAGCGCTTATAATTATATTGAAATTCAATTTACACTATTACACTCTTAAATTTGATAACATTTTGTTCCATATTTAAGAGTTATTTTATAATCTAAAGTTTTGGAAACGGAATTTTGCCTTTTTTTGCTTACATTGATCCCGCGGTACTTTGATTGAATCTCTTTATCTACTTGACACGTCATGTTTAATCGATATCCTGTTTCCTAAACGTTATATTGTGTTCCCCAGTCTAGCCGTGACTTTACGGAGTTGTACAGCTGTCGTTACGTTTCCATCGTATTTTTATTCCATTTATTCTTGATCGACCCCTGGGGGAGACTTGAGGGAGGCCTATGTTCAGCAGTGAGCTTCACCAGGCTGATGATGATCGTTCAAGACGTACGTATAGGGTTTTGGGATAGGTCGTCGATCGAACCCCTATGACACCACTTCATATCAACCCCCAACCGGGACTTGGACCCGGATCTTCCACTTGCCTTGCGGGTGCTTCCACTAACCAAGCTACCGGATTCGACTAACGCAATTGAAATTATTTAGAAGGTAGGGGAGACCGGGGGCAAGATGCGATAGCTAAGACAAAACTCATAATACAAAAATAAATAACTTCTTTAATAAAAATCTTTATCAAAAATAGAAATACTTATACATTCATCTTTTATAATTAAACGTAGTAGCATGCAAAAACACAGAACTTTTTTGGAAAATAATAAAAAAAACTGACTCGGCGAATATCCCGTTTTGCCCCATAACCGGGGTAAGATGGGAAACGCTGTGGGGCAAAACGTGTATACATTTTAATCAGGTAAACAGCGTTCACAAATATGTACTCCGGCACATGAATTATGCTACCAACCGTGGCAGACACTGCAGCTGACCTAACCTTCCGTTGACTCTGAGTATAAGATGCAGGCACAGTCATCTCATCTCATTCTCTTCTTTGGATGAACTATCTTCTGATTCAATTTCTATTTTACGCCTTTTGGCTTGACGCTTTTTTACTGAAGGTTCTCATTTCAGTTGTCTCTTTTCCATGTTTCTTCGTTAGTTTTTGCCTTTTTCAGTCTTGTTTTTATCAGTCTTTATCTTGTTTTTACCTTCTCTATTACGTAAATCTTCCATGAGATCGTTTTTATTAGGTGAATTCGTTAGTATTGCAGTCTTCCCTCGTTTCCTAGTTTTCTCTCCTCAGTTCGTATTTACTTAGGTATGGGCACAATACTTTCTTTTCATAATATTTTCGGAATTGATGTCGGCATTAACTGTTTCACGAGCTTGGAACGAAGTCGACTTTGGAACGTTATATGTAGCTGAGGCTCGAAGAAACCCCATTGTGTTATTAAGAACAGCATTTACTGCTCTTCTCATGTCTGGTTCGCCCCATTTACCACAATCTGTTTTTCACTTATAGTGGCGAACCATTTTATCTGTAAAAAAATAACATCTTATACTTATACTAAATCCTTTCACATGTGATCTCAATTAATTCGCTATTTAATGAAAAACAAACGAACTCATGTTAGCATAAAAAGCAGTTCTAAAAGTATATAAACAACAAAAAGTTAAAATTGTAGGCATATAAACAAATAATAAATATTTTAGAATCTGGTAGAAATTTACGACAAAACATAGGGTATTTTTAAAAATGCTATTTTAATCACAAGGACGGGGCATAACGGGATAGTATCCCATTATGCCCCGATCATCTTGCCCCGATTCGCATTTAGGCAACCAAGATGATGCAATTCTAACCTCAAACGTTACCGGTGATAAAATCTAGTCTCAATTTAATCTATTGGACTACTACAGTAAGCTTAGGATTAAAATAATATATTAACTCAGGTACTTACATGTTAACATAACATCTTTTGTTTTTGAACTAAATATCTCATAAAAAAACAAGTAGTAGGTTCTTCTTCTTGAAAAATTCTTGCATATTATTTCAAAAAAAAATTTTAAAAATTTCTAGTAGTACATACATTCATACATAACGTCACGCCTGTATCCCTTATGGGGTAGGCAGACGACCGAGGTTACAAGATGTCACGTTTGACAAATTTGGAGGTATTATACCTAAAGATGGAAAGAGACTATTGTAGTGACAGGGGGTCAGCCTATCGCCCACAAAAACGTCTTTAAGACCTCTCTCCCTTAACTGACTTTTACAGTATGCCCGGGAAGAGAAGCAGCTGGCACATTCTACGATTTTCTTTCGCTCCCAGTCCAGCATGGAAGCACTATTTTCTAGTAGTACTCGATTGATTTCGATGAAATTTCTATCTGATGTATCCTCTATCATATGAAACAAGAATATTCAACATCGATTCATAAATTGTCCAAAAAATCGTGTAATAAAGATACAATAGAAAAAAACTGAAAAATTGAGAACCTCCTTTTGGAAGTCGATTGAAAAGTAAAAAAAGAACATTTCATATCTACGAATTTACGGGAATTGCTATAAATAATAAATAAAACAAAACAATTAATATATTTACAAACATGTTTTATTTATAAGACAAAATATCACCTTCTATTAATAATTCCACTACAAGAAGGCACATATATTACGAGACGCGAAATATTTCAGCACATTTATTATTTTATAACATATAATTGGAAAAAGTATATAAAGAAATGAATGTTACAGATGATAAATGTTGAAATAATTATTTAATTAATAAATTAAAGTCCTTATAAGACACTGTACTGAATGATAATTCATAATGCTCCATGTCAAATGAATGGTTACAACTCCTTAAAACTAAAAAGCCATTTTTATTATTATTATATTATTTTAAGAAAATATTGAAATACAACATAAGACTAATCTGTAATATTTAATTAGGAAGCTATGACAATTGTTTTATTATTAAAAATATAATTACATTGAAAGCACCGTTAATGGAACTATTGAATTATAATAGGCACATTATTACAATTATTATTTTGTATAATTATTTAATGGTAAATGTAAACTGTAAAAAAGTATTTCAACAACATTGAATAGCGTTATGGCGTAATATTTCTTTTACAGTACTTAGTCGAGATAAAATCTCATACTTATTAAAATATAGCACTGGCTTATTTTAAAATAAAACCTAATTAATAAAATAAGTGTGATAATATTACTGTACTTTTATGTTTTTTTCTCCAAGCGTTTTACATCTTCATCTAAAATTACTGAAATGTTTTAGATAAAGTAAAAGTATTAGTTTAAAATTAATCTAAAGTGGTTCTTAATTACACTTTGGTTATAATTAACTATTGTTTAATAAACTAGAACAACTTATTATTATTGGTTTGTTTGCTTTTCTTATTAAACCAAAAATCGGAGTCTGAAAAACGTAATAAGAAATGTGTCTTGAATTTGTATGAATATAATTTATGGAATCAAAAATGAAGTATGAATGTAAATATTCACTTTTAAATGAACACGTGAATAAGGTAATGTTGCCAAAATTTTAAATTGAGGTTAAATTAATACCTACTATTTCGAAACTGATTCCTATCATAATATTTCAAATTGCATTTATTGTAACAGTACTAGACTTATAAAAATGTATAAACTTATAACTTATAATCTAATCAGATGCTCTGGGAAAAGAATAAAAAACAAATTACAATTAGTTGATAAAATTATATGTACACAAACATGCTATTCCAATTAAATTATATTTTAATATAAGAATTTTGCAGTAATTCATTATTTTTTAACCTTCTTTCGAATTCATTAAGTATCTAGGCATGAAAAATTCAAAATGGTCTTTTTCACCACTAGCAACACTTAAAATTGTATTAATAATGTGATTAAAATAATAATAGGTTAAAGTATAAAGCCTTATGTATAATCTGTACAATAGTACCTAGAAATTAAAAAAAAATGCATTGACGCAAACGAAAATGTACTTGATTTTTGTACTTTGAGACAGATATTATAAAACTTATTATTAAAAACAAAGAGGAAACCAATTTCTAAAGGTGTTTTCACAGAATAACAAACAAGAAAGTAGTTTGTATAGTGTACCTACAGAAACATTGTAATCACTGCTGTATATTCAAATATTTACGACATTTAAGTAAACTCGTGTAAGCGTTAAGTAGCTATATTACAATAAAAGACATTTTATAATCATACATATTTAAAACTCGACGTTTTGTAGTCACGAGAAACTGAAAGACGAAGTCGTCGTGGCGCCGTGGTTACTGTGTGTATCATACGATAACACAGGTTAAGCAACATTGGGCGCGGTCGGTGCTTGGATGGGTGACCGCCGACCATTCATTTCTCACGACGACTTCCGTGCTTCGGAGGGCACGTTAAGCAGTCGGTCCCGGGTGCTGTATACATTAGTCGTTAGGGTATGTCAGAAGCCATTTCGGCACCCTGAAAATTCTGATATCATCATCCAGCACTGGGCCAGCTTAGTGGATTACGGCCTATACCTCCTCGTCACACAGGGGAGAGACTCATGCCCTGCAGTGGGCTCATTACAAAAAGTTGTGATGATGATGATGAAAGACGAAACGTCGAGTTATATGATCAAAACGTCTTTTATTCCGTATAAATTGTCGTGTTACCTTAAAACAGTATAAATTTATGCTTTTTTAAAACAGCTACAAGAATACAAAACTAAGCTTTATTGACACAGCAATAACATTTCGAATAGTTGTCTCAAAATATATTTATAGATACTAACAATAAATAGGGTTTTAGGCTAGGGTTAGTAATTTTCGCTTAGAACATTCGGACCAGAAGGTACATAAGTGCGGACGACAAAATAGTCGCTGTAGGTCGGATTGAATAGCCGCTGCCTCGGTATACTGCAAACAAAAAAGATAATAAAATTAGTATGCAGGTAATAAAAATTAACATTTTTTAAGTGAATATTTTTTTTGCAAGGTAAAATAGTCATATTCAGCTCTAGTCCTAAATACGGCTATCCCGAGTGGCCTCCGCTTGGTGGCTCCTTTCGTCTGGCTAGCGAACTTCTTTCATAATAACTTTGCTGTAATTTTCGACCTCATCTTCAAGAACCCTCAGGTGATATTGAGGTCAAATATTAATGGTCTAAATATGTGCCATAATTATGGACCTTTAGGGCGTCCTTGTACCTTGGTAATGGGTGGCCTAGGTACTCAGGTCTTAAGCTATCGTGACAATAATTTTGACTTCGTTAGGCCATCAGAAAAAAGTACTAACTTTCAAACAGAAGCCTTATGAACCTAGAGCTTCGATAATTAAGGGAAACTTAAACTATATGGCCCTTTTAACAGTAATTTTCATGGAATTAGACTCCAAATTTAATACTACGAGTATGGGTTGGAACACAAAGAAATTATATAGTACAGGGTTGATTTTTCGTCACCAGCCAAATTTAAATGTTAGTTTCTTTGATACGATATAAACGTATCTGCATATTTATTAAAAAAGTAGAAATATGGAACCACAAACTTTAAAAAAAATAGTCACTGTTGATGAACATAGCTACTACGACGCGGCATTTCCTTGGTAATACTACGACGTAGTACTACAAAATGTGTGTAGTAGCGCGTAGACATATTTGTTTTAATGTTAATTTAGAGTGACCATGCCTTGGTTAATATGATAGCGGATAAATTAATTTCCTTGTAAAAAAATAAATACTTTTGTATTGCAAAAATCGTTTCTACAAATGATACTTATTGTGTAAAAAAAATTTGGCCAGTGACTACAAATCAACCCTGTATTGATTAACATAAAATTTAGTGGTTAAACAGAACAAACACTTACCGGAAGCATGCTGGATGTACTGAGGCTGTGCTTCTAAAGTAAAAAAAAAAACGAAAAATTAAAAACCATGCAAACAGAAAATAAAAAAATTATAATGTGCAGAACGTTATTTTTTTATTTTGTCAATCCATTCTGACGATAATATAAACCAACTTATTTTTCTAAAAACTGAATAGATTATTTTCAACTACTATAGCTAAGTTACCTTGCTAATTCCGCGACTCGTACTTGCACTAGTGATGCGGGATTTTCGTGCGTTGGTTCACCGCCCTCCCTCCCTCAATCAAGAACCACCACCGAACTCGTTGCACCCTGAGGATCCTTCTAGTTAAAGCGAAACACATGTCGGTGGTAGCTTGTGGTGTGGGTTACAGTATTCCAAGTGTGTTCATTGCATTTCTTGCATCTTGCTTGGGGGAGGGAGGGAGGTGAAAGTCCTGCATCACTAGTGCAAGTACAAGTCGCGGAATAAGCAAGGTAACTTAGTTATAGAACCTAGTTAAAAAAATCTATTCAGTTCTTAAACTAAATGTGCATTACATTTTGTAATCAGAATGAATTGAACGTGAAAGACATATAAAAAAGGTTTATTTTCTAAAACCTTTGTTTTTTTTTTTTAATAAATTAAACCAAACGCTTTTGATACTTTTAGAAAAAAAGTCAGTTAATTTTGTCAAACACACCAAAAAGAATAAAAACTATTAAAGTTATTATGAGTGTTAAGGAACAGGAACCAAAAATATCAAATTAATGTACCTAGTCAGCAAAAGCAAATTGCTCTCGGTATCACATTATCAATAAATTTTTAACTTTTCTTAGTAATTCTCAAACTTCCAAACATTCCAAGGTCTTGTCATTTTCTAAAAATAGTGAAGGCAATCTTGGGTTGTTTTCTCATAAGAAAATGCAATTTCAGATAAAATTATGTTGGTTTAACTAGAAAAAGCATTAAAAGCGTTTGTTGCCTAACTTGGATTTGCAAGTAGTAAAAAAATATTAAAAAAACACACATAGAAACATTTAGAGAAAAAATAAAATAACATCAATTTTAATAGTGCGATTCAACATTTTACACATTACATATAAAAAACAAAATAGCCGGGTACTAACTGTGAACGATAATAAAAAAAAACCCCAGACAATCACACCAACTATATGGCGCGAAAGTAAGCGAAGCTTGTGTCATGTACCATGTAACCATGTAGCGAACTAGGAGGGAACCTAGAATATAAATAGATAAACACCCAGACACGGAACATTTTATTTTCTTGTTCCGTGCTAGAATCGATCCCGCAACAACTGGCGTCTGAGGCAGATAGGTTTACCCCATCGCCAAAGGGGTCAACAAATATGTGACGTCAAATTTTTAGCTTGAATCTCATGAGCTGTGACATTGTCATATCCTGTGGGATATGCTTAAAAGCATTTAAAAAATACATGGATCTCCTAATTGATCTATAACGCTACTAATGTTGAAATGAAGGTGTATGTCTTATTTGATTTGTACGTGACTTGATTATTATTGCTACGAAGGAGATTTCGTAAGAATGTCGATTAAGATCAACATCTTTAAATACGTATAATATATCTATACTAATATATAAAGCTGAAGAGTTTGTATTTTTGTTTGTTTGTTTGTTTATTTATATTTATATTATATTATATTATATTTTATCCCGAAATTCCCACGGGCTCAAAAGTTACGCGGGTAAAACCGCGAGCGGTGTCTAGTAGTCTAATATTTTTAATTGTCGGAGGTGTCCGACTAGCTTCGAACTCTTATGGAGTGCATCATCAGCGGTGAGTGCAGTCGCGGCTGCGCCTCACTTCGATAATGTGATAAATGTGAGTCAAAGCCACGTTATAAACATTAATGAAAATGAAAACTTTTTTATTCGGAGTTGGTATTTTTATACACTTTACGAACGTCAAACGCTGGATGAGGGCCATGACGAATCCTGGGGGAGGCCTCCGTCGAGAAGTGTGCATCTCTGGGCTCATGAAGATAATGATCGCCCATTATCCACCAATGTCTTGGTGTTGTGTACTACTACTTCTTCGGCTTTAAAAAACCAAATGAAAGTAGAACCCTAGGTAGACCGAGAGGAAAAAAGCCGGCGGAAAAAAAACTCTCGGCACTCTTTTGTAAAAAGTGCTTATTATAGGTACAATTTGGCAGAAATACAGCTCTGCTATGACATGAACAAACAAACAGAAGACAGCTATTCGTGCTTGTTAATATGACAGCTATTAGTTTAATATGACTCAGAAAACATTTTTGAATTCAATATAGTCTGGCTAACGAAAGTAGAGACTGGATTATTTTGCAAATTTTTTATATGGCAGTACTAGCATAAATGTCGTTTTTCTGTGTGTCACTGTTGTAAATCGAACGATTGTTGGTGGTTTTTTATTATTGAGTTTTTGCAATATTCGTATTTAAAAATGAATTAAAAAATTAAAATTTCGATTGTTTCATAATCAATGTAGGAAACAGTGACGCTGACAATTCATTCCATATAGAATTGCTGGAGTCAGATTTTGATTACAATGAATGAAAATAATTATCTATTGTATTTTATTGTTTTATTTTAAATTCTGGTTGATACTAGTTGCGTATTATTTTAATAATATACTTCTCATCAAAAAGTAGGACAGTATCAATTTTGTTATTTTTTACGATTTTTATAAAAAAAAATTAAGTAATCAAGTATGTGATTGTATGGGAATTTTATTTATTATTTATTTATTAATTCTAACTAACATCTTATGTAAGCCAATTTCTACTACCTAATTATTATGGAAGTCATTGTATTATTAGTGTTAAACTATTAATAGGTATTTGATTAATGACCGAAGATTATTATTGGACTTTAATCTTTCGTCAAATCAAATTAGGTATACACCCATTTCCTTTAACTTTCTAAGACACACCCAAAATCTTACCCAATTTATTCCTCAGCCTTTCATAACCTATCATATTTTCACTGGAAGTTCTAAAAAATTCGTAACTCTATTCTTACCAATTTCCACTGTTGCCCTCTCGGAATGTTCGCTCCAGGTCTTGCTGTTCTTGACCTGGACTGTGGCCTCGTATTTTCCAGGTTCCAGAGATTTGTCGTCTAGCACGTAGACGATTTCATACTGGTGTGTGCGAGTTTCTGGAATTGGAACTTGGATGCTACGCCATTCGCTCTCCTGAAAAATGTAGGTGAGTTTTTAAAATGAGTTTCTGGAGTTTGTTTTCGTCAGAAAAAATATTAGTAATAATAAATAAATAATAATAAAAATTTCTGACACTCACACAACATTATCTAGCCCAAATTAAGTTTCTTAAAGAACTTGTGTTATGGATACTAGATAACTAATATACTTAAGAATACACATACATATTGAATAAATACATATTTTTTATTAGAATAAACTTAAATAAACATATAAACATCCATGACTTCAACCCACTCTTGATTATGGAGATGCATGCTATTTGGACACCACGGAGGAGCTCCTAGATAAACTGGAACGTCTACAAAATTTATCCATACTTTACATCTTCGGACTTAAAAAGTACGATCATGTGTCCGTCTATCGCAAGCAATTGCGTTGGCTTCCAATACGGCAACGTCGTGATACTAGAATTGTATGTCTCCTTTATAACATCCTGTACAATCCATCGGCTCCTCCCTATTTGCGTGAAAGATTTTCTTTCGCTCATCCTCCGAATGCGCTATGCAGAGCACATAAGCGTACTTTCCTGAAGATGCCTACGCATAAGACTAATTACTTGTCATACTCCTTTTCTGTCCATGCAGTCAGATTGTGGAATGCACTTCCCCACGATATCCGCGAGTCTAAATCATTGCCTGTTTTTAGAAAAAGAGTCCGAGAACACTTCTTTTCTCAACTTTTAGTCGATTTTTAACAAAAGTAACATTACATTTTAGTATTATATGTATTTGTGTATGTATTTATATGTATAATATATTTATTCGTATATATTTATATAAATATTTAGTAGTATATTATATAATATTTCTTTTATTGTTAGTGTACATACTAAAATTGTATTTTTATCCAACTCTCCAATCGTTAGGTCTGCTGCAAGAGATTTCTGTTGAAATAAGCTGTACCTTTATACTTTTGTTTTCTTCTAAAATTTTATGTAATGTGATTTTTTTACTAGTGTGTACATAAATTGTTGAATAAATAAATAAGGGAGACTCAAACATATACAAGGTGTTCCGCTTGGTTTCCTATAACTCTAGGATAGGACCATGTAATAGAATCAAATAAAATGTGAATAATTTTTCTATATATTTTTTTTTTCATACAAAATAATTCAGTTAAATCAAATTATCTTATGTAAAACACTTTTAATGCGAAGTACTTATGACAACGTGGCATTTTATATTCCTTTTTTATAGGTACAGTTCGCAACGCTTTGCGTTGTACATTGTCTGCAACGTTCCTCAACGTTTAAAATGTTTTTCTTGTTTATTGTATGGCTTCATTGACACGCGTCTATTGAATTAATGTTAAAGAGATTTCACGAGGGTGATAATTTACAAACTCATTATATTAAGGTTGATGATATCTTGGAAATTATGCACTTTTGAACCACATATTCTTTGGCAAAAAGTATTGTTTTTTAGTAAGGAACAAGACCTTAAAGTTATGGGAAATCAACAGGAACACCTTGTATATAATTTGAGTACGTAGGTACATAGAGTATAAAGAGTACGGATGAAAAGCTGTCGCTTTCTGAACTGTTGTTTTTAATAAGTATGTATTATTATTTATTTTTAGGTTTAATGACTGACAAGTTAGACATTATTTCATTTGATTTTAATTTTGACATGTAATAATTTGACATTAATCGATTTTTGTTCTTCGATCTCAATACCGTAATCTTATTACAATAGTTTACATATATTTTTTCTGACACTAAAATTAATGAAGTTCTCCATTTATTATAGCTCTTAAGTTTATTTTATTGTGAAATTATTTTCAATTATTTCTTGACTTGTAATTATAATTTTTTAAGGGTTCTTCCTAATGTATTTCTGTACACACAAATATTTCGAGTTCCAATCCAGTTCAAAAAAAAATATTTTTGTTTAATATTTAATTTAAAAAATTTTTTTTTATTTAAAACTATGCTGATCTTTCGGATCGGAATGTGCATCTGGATTGAGTGATCTTTTCAATATAATACGATACGAAAATTTCTTCCACAGATTAAATATTTGCGGAGATTCAGGGTGTAAACATTTTACCAAATATCTGAATTGAGTGATCCACATTTTTGGCAATATCTTCAATTCCTTAAGAGTGACAAATTTTTGGATTTCCCTTATTATATTTTACAATTTTGATTAAATGTACGTTTTGGTTATATTGAAATCGGATCACAATCGGAAACACATCGGATCGCATGAACAGTATTATAGAGCTCAGAGAGTTTGAAACATTGGATGCTTTGTTATAGAATAATAATTATTCTTTCTGCATCTATTATAAGGGTAAAACCTACAATGTTTTGTAGTATAACGCAGCACATTTCTCCCCCTTTTAATCATTCCTTGGTAATAAGCCAATTTAATATCTAAATTATACATATATTTAACGTAGAGTATAATAAAATAATAATAAAAAAAATCCTCAGACAATCACCCCAACTATATTGCCCCAAAGTAAGCATAGCTTGTGTATGGCATACCATGTAACGAACTAGGGGAACCTAGAATAAATAAACACTCAGACAGGGAATTTTTTTTTCTTGTTCCGTGCGGGAATCGAACCCGCAAACGCTGGCGTCTGAGTTAGACAGGTTTACCCCAGGTTTGACTATATTATCAGTTGAATAAAATTCAGTCAGACAAAATAAGCGCCACGTGCCGCAGCAACAGGAACTAATTCGGTTCAAGTTGTATGCGCAGCTCACTAGATGGCGTTGTTTGTATAATAAAGCGCGCAAGTACTTTACTAAATAATTCAATCACCCCATTACCCCATATACTTGCTGAACAGACCTGAAATTCTCAGAATTTCCTTGACTATTGAATTTTTGGCATCGGTTATCTAACCGATCTTTGGTAACTGACTGACAGTTAAAGAAAGTAAGGTATTATTATTCATTAATAAAATAATTATTAATCTATACTTTATAACAGTATAATATAAATATATTTACTATACTGTTATAAGGATTAGGAAAGTTTATATACAGGATTGTTCTTTCGTAGTTACAGGCCAATTTTTTTAGGCAATAAGTAGCTATAATTTGCAGGGTGACTCGTGGTTTCGAGGAAGTGATAGTTTCAGATCATACATGAAGAGTAAATATAAATATTAATTATTTACTGAAGTAAACTTAACCGAAAGTTAAAGAATTTAATTCGCAACACATGGTTACATAAACTTAATACAACAAATACTTAACGGGTGATGGTGCGCGTGTGGCGGGAACATTACTGTGTGTCTGTTGACTGAGAGGGTCTTCTTAATTATTTGTAGGGAATTCTGGTGTAAATTAAACTACTTTCTTTTTACTATGGCAAAGCAAAATGGAGGGTTATTATTTTGACGTGTATGTATACGTATGTTTGTATGTATGTATGTGGGTATGGATGTTCATCTGTTCCCTCAGAACTTCTAAACTACTTATCATAATTGGACAAATGATGTGTCATTGGGAGCGTCTTCACTGTCCGCTGTTTAAAGGCTACATAAAGTTAAGTTAAATTGCCCTCTAGGGGACATAAAGTGAAGGACTAAAAAAAAATTCTTTGAAAAAAAGTTTCTTTGAAATGAAAGAGCTGTGTTAGCACAGCTCAAATATGTAAAAGTTATTAATCCAAAATAAGTGAAAAAATAATTATAGTAAATAATTTAAAAAAAAACTTTACGTTTTCGTGTGGGATATCAAATAAAAGAACTTCGTTAGCACATTTCAAATATAAAAAAAATCAAATTTTAAAACCCGACAACTCAAAACACGCTCTAAAAAGTAGAAAACAAGTAATAGCCCCGCTGAAATATTTATCTATTACGTCATATTGATAGAGATATGTTGAAAGGGTAGCAGTGATCGTATGCCACCTTTTATAGCAAAACAGATTCATTTTCATAATAAAATAAAATCAAAATGACATACGACCACGGCTACCCTTTCAACATATCTCTATCAATATGACATAATACATAAATATTTCGGCGGAGATTATACTTGTTTCCTACTTTTTAGAGCGTGTTTTGAGTAGTCGGGTTTTAGTGTTTGAACTGCATTATTATGATCAGAATCGAGTACAGATAGCTCTCCTTCAATACCTAAAATTTGTCACCAGTCTTCCCTGTATAGAAACGTTTTCTGCAAAAAATAGGTACGAGTATGTACATGGTTGTCTGTAAGAAATCGCTCGTCAGCGATAAGACCGTGTGGTACTTACTTAACTTAACATTTACTGTCTGTACTGTATACTGAAGTGTAAAAAAAATGTATTTTTTACAAGGAAATTCGCTTACATATTAAGCAAAGCATGGTTACTTTAAACTATGAATGAATATCATTAAAAACAAAGACGACTACGCGCTACTACAAAACATCTTGTAGTGTGGTACTACATCGTAGTGTGTTTACGCCAAATAAACACGAGACGGCCGGAAATTCGGAATCATTATTCGAGCATCGCGACAGCACCGCCCGCACTCCCCGCGCCCCTGGTATATAATCACCGACGCGCCGGAGCAGCTCTCTCTTCCAATGCGCTTCGAGACAGAGCGCACGTCATCACTTAGTAGCATTGAATATGTAAAATCTTGTTTATAATAAAGTTCAAATATAAACGTTGAAGATCGCCAGCCAGAAGTTTTTCTTCCTCGCCATCCTGCGTCTTCATCATATGGCGCCCCCGGGTGGGCGATCACCACGCCGACTGCCGCGCTGCCACGTGCGCACATGTGCGCTATTGGAGGGCGCGCCCGCTGCAAAAGCGTGCTTTGGGGTCCGCGCCACCACGTGCGCGCAAGTGCACACCACGCGCCACGTCCGCGCCACCACGTGCGCGCAAGTACACACCACGCGCCACGTCCGCGCCACCACGAAGCAGAAGTCTCCACCGGCAGCGTGACGCCGGTAGCGTCCGTTGGCGCCGCGTCGACGATCCACGTCGAGCGCCGTCGCTGCCGGCGCCCTTGACTGGCTGCCTGCACAAGGCAGCCTCTCTCGTCAGCGCCGCCGCCACCACGTGGCCCATGTGGCCCTATTGAGCGCCACAGCGTCCGCCGCATGGCGTAACCACGCCACCAGCACTGCGTCCACGTGATTGCGCGTCTGTCAGGGGAGTGTCGTGAGCCTTTTTCCTTTTTTTCCATTTTTCATTATTCCTAAATGCGTCACTTCCCGCCTTTTGCATTGCCCACGCAATTTAACTTAACCTAAATGTTTTTATAGACCCACCTTAGACAGTGGTTGTCTCTTCAACACATTTTTTGCCTAGCTTTTGAAGCATATTTTCATGGACTGACCACCTCAGACAGTGGTTGTCCTTTCAACACATTTTTTATTGCTTAGTTTTCAAAGCATATTTCCTAGACTGACCACCTCAGACAGTGGTTGTCTTTTCAACACATTTTTTATTGCTTAGTTTTCAAAGCATATTTCCTGGACTGACCACCTCAGACAGTGGTTGTCTTTTCAATTTCAAATATTAACATAATATATTATACTTAAGATTAAGTTCAGAATATTGCACAAATATTCATAAAAGGTTTGTTGTTTAAACCTTAGTTTCTCAATTTCAAAGTTTGTTCATTAATATTTCACATATTCATGACAAGTTACTTCTTAATTTCAAACACTTCATAATTAGAATCTCATTTTGGATAAACATTGCACAGATATTTATAACAAGTTTCTTGTTCATTGTTGTTTAAAGTCAATAAGTTCAGCCATTGTGTCATTTGCAAATTAAATCCTTCTCTGCACTGCCATTGCCTTTTGGTCTGCCTAATTGCTCACACAAATTTTCATTGCATTCCAGCATTGCCCGCTTAACTCTGCTTGCATCTTCGCCTCTGCACAGCCAGCTGCCAGCTTCAGCATCTTATACAAGGGGCGTAAGCGTTTTTTCCAATTAATAAAACTTTATTTTTGTTGTTTATTAATAAGTGTTAATTCCAAGACTTTCTGAGTGTTGTTTTTTAAATAAATTAAAATGGTGTTAGACACTAAAGAATTTCTTGCATTAAAGGTTAAACGCAGTTCAATTAAGGGTCAACTGACCAACTTTAAAAATTATTTAACCACCTTAAATTCTCCTTTAACCGATCAAGTTGAAGTTAATAAACTTAATTTAAAACTTAGTAAGTTCTTGGAACTAACATCCACATTTGAGCAGCTGCAGACTCAAATAGAGGTGCTCAATGAAGAGTCACTTGCTGATGAACTTCAAGAGAGGGAACTTATCGAGGATGCTTTACAGACAAGCATTGCTACTGCCCAGCAAATATTA
The DNA here is from genome assembly GCA_944452665.1 of Stenoptilia bipunctidactyla. Lineage (NCBI taxonomy): Eukaryota > Metazoa > Arthropoda > Insecta > Lepidoptera > Pterophoridae > Stenoptilia > Stenoptilia bipunctidactyla. The sequence goes on from OX101745.1 coordinate 19,450,697, forward strand.
GAGCTCTCAAAGCCTGATGTCCTTGATGTTGACAAGGCTTCCAGTTGTAGCAGCGGTAACCATAATGGCATTAGTTTTAAACTCCCTCAAATTAGGATTAACAAATTTGATGGCTCCTACTTTAAGTGGCTGGAGTTTCATGACACATTCACATCTCTTATTCATGAAAATCCTAGTATTAAGCCAGTGCATAAGTTTTATTATTTAAATTCCTATTTAGAAGGTGAACCTGCCCGCATTATTCAGAATATTGAAGTTTCCGATTTAAATTATTCAAGTGCTTGGCAGCTGCTCTGCGAACGCTATAATAATAAGCGGCAATTAACTTTTTACCATATTAATTCACTTTTAAATATCACTCCCATACAGCGTGAGTCTGATAAGGCACTTAGAAACCTGGGTGACCACATAACTAAAAATTTAAGAGCACTTAAGACCTTAGGTCAACCCACTGAATATTGGGACAGCCTTATCATACATTTAGCTACCCAGAAGCTTGATCAATTAACCCGTGTTAAGTGGGAGGAACATCAAGGCAGCTTATCAGAGCTTCCCTCACTCGCTAACTTTAAAGATTTTTTAAGCTCTCGTGCTGATGTTTTAGAGGTCATGTTCAGATCTAAATTCGATAAGCCTTTGCCGCCTAGGACTACGATTGAAAAATCTTATAATAATAAATTTAAGTACAATACTGGACCCTCTAATCAAATAAAATCATTTTATATTTCAGTAAACAATTGCAAGTCGTGCGTTGTTTGCCAAGGCCAGCACCCACTTCATAAATGCAGGGTGTTCATGGCCCTAGACACAGAAGAAAGATGGGCACATGTTAAAAACAATAAACTGTGTCAGAACTGCCTGCGCTCAGGCCACATCATTTCTAAATGTCACTTATATGGCAGTTGCAAGGTATGTAAGAGGCGACACAACACCTTATTACATAAACAAACAAGTCACAAACATAAACAACACAAACATAATTCACAAACAACACAAAACACACCCCCACCTTCCTCTTCTTTGGGTCAGACAGACCATAGGGATGGTGCAGAGGGACTTGAAAATATTAAGCTGGGTTGTTTGATTACTGGTTCAATTCCATGCAACCAAGTTCAGAACTTAACTAAATCTAAGGATAATTTCCAATTAAAATTAAATAAATTTCACAATAACTATAGATTAAACAAATCTCGACACAATTTTGAACATAAAATTCCCACAGACACATATAAATATAGACACAAATTTAAACAAAAATTTAATCAAAATAATTTAGCAAAACAGAATTATTAGAACATAAATTCTCCTTTATTCTCATAGGAACACATACAGTTCACTCAAAATGAGATAACAATATTAAATAAATACATTGTCACATAGTAAATCATATACTTTAATTCACAAATCAACTATCAGTTTAAACTTATATTATGATGACTGAAGCCTAGTATCTATCTTCATTGATAGCCTCTCAAGTGACTCTTGAGAGCAGGGGGGAGGTTATGTGTGATCACTTACTCACAACACTATTTTACATAGCTCATATTCACACATACACACAATCGCCTCTTACATGCAGGTCTTATTATAGCAATTATACAATATGTCTGAGCTCACTGTCACAGGGGTTGCAACTTGGCACAATGCACGGCTCAACCATTTTTATTTTATTTTGTAACTGCCTCTTGAGTTTGTTCACTTAGAGGCTGTAAGTGAATATATTATGCCTTCTGCTAGATTGCCTCTTAGATTTTTATGTAGGAGTAAGCCTAAGTATGTTTTTGATTTGAAACATAGTATTTTTTATTAAACATTCTGCACCTGTATTGGAGTTTGCATCTGATCAGGATGTAACCTTTTTTGTTTTGACTTGCTTACGCTCCTAACTACTATGGCTATGCAGAGGCTGGCATTTAATCTGCCATCCATATAAAAAGGATTATGGGCAATGCACACTTAACTTTTGAGGAGCTTTCCTCACTATTTGTTCAGGTTGAGGCCATCCTAAATAGTCGACCCCTCTCCCCCCCCTTTTTTTCCTCTCCTAATGATACCACAGCGCTCACACACTTTCTCCTTGGCAGGTCGCTGACATCCATACCTGGTCCGGACTTACTTCAGGATAATCCAGGAAGGCTGAATCGCTTCAAGCTTCTTCAACAATTGAAACAAAGCTTCTGGAAAAGATGGCAAGCGGAGTACATCACAGAACTTCAGCACCGATACAAATGGAAAAGCAGAAAATTGGATTTAAAGCTTGGAGACCTCGTGCTGGTCCAAGAAGTAGGCCTGCCTCCAATGTCATGGGCACTAGGCCGCATAGTCAATTTGTACCCTGGAGCTGATGGTGTGCCTAGAGTCGCCGATATACGCACACAGAGAGGAACCATCAGACGAGCGCTGAACCGCATTTGCCTTCTGCTTGAAGAATAAGTTGAAAGCAGGCTTTCAACGCCCCGGAGGATGTTTACGCCAAATAAACACGACGACGGCCGGAAATTCGGCATCATTATTCGAGCATCGCGACAGCACCGCCCGCACTCCCCGCGCCCCTGGTATATAATCACCGACGCGCCGGAGCAGCTCTCTCTTCCAATGCGCTTCGAGACAGAGCGCACGTCATCACTTAGTAGCATTGAATATGTGAAATGTAAAAATATCTTATTTGTAAACTTTCAATATACAAAAGTTGAAGATCGCTAGAAGTTTTCTTCCTCGAAACCCTGCGGCTTCATCATAGTGTTATCAATGAAGTGCCGCGTCGTAGTAGTTTTGTTCAAAGTGACTATTTGCCAAAAAGTTTGTAGTGCCATATCTTTACTACTGGCAGAGCATTAAAAAAACCGACTTCACGTCAAAACTTTGGCAAACTTATAATGTCATCCACGTAAACATTCTCCGAAATCATACTATATTTTGAAATTTTCAATGAAGTACAGAACCGATTTGGATGAAATTTATATGGGACCAACTATGAAGATTCATAATTGTCCGAAATATCTTTAAACATTTAAAAAAAACAGTCAAATTGAGAACCTCCTGTTTTGGAAGTCGGTTGAAAATAAATATGCAGGTACAGTCACGTCTAAGGAAATGTATACATTTTCATTGGATTTTAAACCTTATTGCAAGCAAATAAGTTGGGAAGTACTTACATTTTATTACACGTGACATTTATATGGTATCAAAGTAAGCATAGCTTGTGTTATGGGATACCATGTAGCGAACTAGGGGGGAACCTAGGATATAAATACATAAATAGATAAACACTCAGACACAAAAAACTTTTTTTTTCTTGTTCCGTGCTGAAATAGAACCCGCAACTACTGGCGTCTGAGGCAGACAGTGTTACCCCATCGCTAAAGTGGTCGTCAAAAATACCGCTGTATTGTTGAATGAACGAATGCAGACCACTGATCGTATGCCACCTTTTATAGCAAAACAGATTCATTTTCATAATAAAATAAAATCAAAATGACATACGACCACGGCTACCCTTTCAACATATCTCTATCAATATGTCGTAATACATAAATATTTCGGCGGAGATTATACTTGTTTCTACTTTTTAGAGCGTGTTTTGAGTAGTCGGGTTTTAGTGTTTGAACTGCATTATTATGATCAGAATCGAGTACAGATAGCTCTCCTACAATACCTAAAATTTGTCACCAGTCTTCCCTGTATAGAAACGTTTTCTGCAAAAAATAGGTATGTATGTACATGGTTGTCTGTAAGAAATCGCTCGTCAGCGATAAGACCGCCTAGTGGTACTTACTTAACTTAACATTTACTGTCTGTACTGTATACTGAAGTGTTAAAAAAAATGTATTTTTTACAAGGAAATTCGCTTACATATTAAGCAAAGCATGGTTACTTTAAACTATGAATGAATATCATTAAAAACAAAGACGACTACGCGCTACTACAAAACATCTTGTAGTGTGGTACTACATCGTAGTGTTATCAATGAAGTGCCGCGTCGTAGTAGTTTTGTTCAAAGTGACTATTTGCCAAAAAGTTTGTAGTGCCATATCTTTACTACTGGCAGAGCATTAAAAAAACCGACTTCACGTCAAAACTTTGGCAAACTTATAATGTCATCCACGTAAACATTCTCCGAAATCATACTATATTTTGAAATTTTCAATGAAGTACAGAACCGATTTGGATGAAATTTATATGGGACCAACTATGAAGATTCATAATTGTCCGAAATATCTTTAAACATTAAAAAAAAACAGTCAAATTGAGAACCTCCTGTTTTGGAAGTCGGTTGAAAATAAATATGCAGGTACAGTCACGTCTAAGGAAATGTATACATTTTCATTGGATTTTAAACCTTATTGCAAGCAAATAAGTTGGGAAGTACTTACATTTTATTACACGTGACATTTATATGGTATCAAAGTAAGCATAGCTTGTGTTATGGGATACCATGGAGCGAACTAGGGGGGAAACTAGAATATAAATACATAAATAGATAAACACCCAGACACAAAAAACTTTTTTTCTTGTTCCGTGCTGGAATAGAACCCGCAACTACTGGCGTCTGAGGCAAAGTGGTCGTCAAAAATACCACTGTATTGTTTAATGAACGAATGCAGACCACTGACACAAAAACAAACACTAGAATTTTCAAGTCTCTGTCAATACTGAAGTAAAACCTCGTTAAGTAACATAGGTTAAAATTTCTGAAAAAGTACATAATACCCACGCTTATGATGAAATCACTTATCGCTTCTGAGGTGACCTCGTTCGTACTAATGAAACAAGAATCATGAAAATCGATTCATAATTGACCAAATCACGTACCAACAAACAAACAAAAACAAAAAAACTTATAGAATTAAGAGTTAAGGACCTACTCCTTTTGGAAGTCGGTTAAATATAAACTTAAAACGCGTGGTCGTTGTTGTGATTCTGATTCTCCAAAAGCTTTTTATTCCTAAGTACTTGCATTTCGTAAGAAGTGCTTTCACTATATCATACCTACATACAAGGGGGCTAGTATAAAATAAAACTAAGCAGCAGCCTCAAACTAAGCAGAACTTGTGAAGTGGAATACCATGTGCGGGAATCGAACCCTCGAGCATTGGCGTCTGAGGCAAACAGTGTTACCTTTTCTATATTATAAAATGAAAATTGTTATAAATGTAACGAATAAATTAATACAAAATCTTTCAAAAAGTAATAATTTAATTTGTCTATTTCCATCCCCAGCGTCAATTTTAAGATCAACGCCATCTGCAACTTTCTACTCAAACTAACTGCACGTTTGATATTCCATAGTAAAAAATACTTCCACTAGGGGCACCTGATGACTGTTGATTTAGTTCTCATAGCAAAACTAAAGATGTCACTAATTGTACATTAAAGCGCGCATGTACTTTTCTTTTTGATTTGGTCTAGGTATGAGAAGTGCCTTACCAAATCATACTTACCTGGCGTAGGGGATACCGTGATCAAGTAGGCGGTTCCCCCAGGGCGAGGCCTGGTCATTGCACTGCGATCGGGTTGACCCTTGCGATTATCCCTAATGTGGATAACTCGGACGCGTAATTTTTGGTAGTGGGGACTGCGTACGCGCTGTCCCCCTCGTTAGAAAAAAATTGCATGAATCAATGATAACACAGAAAATTAGAGGTAGGTATACTTGCTGCCCGCGAATTAATTAAATAATTCGCTGTTGTTCGCATAACACAATTCGGGCTCAAATAATAGTAACATGTACATCATTCATAATAATAATTTATTTCTCAAAAACAATTGACAATCAATATTACAAATAAGTTGTTGGAGCCTTCTTTTAAGCATAACAATGCTTGTTTTTAGAAGACTCTACATTAATTGAAAACCTTCCCTTTTCAAAAATGGTTCAAAGTCATGGTAGGTATAGATCGCCCTCTGGAGTTGTTGCAAACCTCGCAACGACATCAGATTCTACTCAACAAATATCAATGAATAACTCTTAGGGCGGCTTGCGTAACATTTGGTCTAAACAGAATTTAGTTAAATGAGTTTATCTTGCTAAATATGTTTAGCCTAAATACAATAAAAAAGGTTTGACAGTTCGTTAAACGTGATTAGTGCCTAAATTTTTGTTGTGCAAGACGCTAATTATAGTTAGCAGACTAAATGCGTTTACGTCGCTCTTAAACTGTATTTAACGACGATGCGCAAGCCGCCCTTAGAATGATTGTTTTCATACAATCGGATGTACTTGAAACAACATTGCATTAAACATATTGATATATTATGTAGGTACTTACTTCTTCTAAGAAATTTTGCTTGCGTTGCATGCTGCACTAACTTTATTTATAGGTACCTACTTGAAAATCCTACGGATGGGTATTACAAGTTTACAAGTATCATATACCTACCTATAGAAACTTATTCATCAGTAACAACATAACTTTCATAGAGTAATACATAATAACCTTTCATAATCCATGATAACCTTGAATTTATGGGCAATTATCTAATCTTTCTCCCTCAAAATGACCATATTTAAAAAATATATCTTTGGATTACTTTAAATAGGTACAGAAGATGGCAAGTTAAGCGTTCCAAACCTGTCAAATTTCTTCAACCTATTTTTAACTTAATGTCGTGGTCATAGAGTTCAAATTTGTAAAGGTTGATCTGCAGTGTTCTGTACCAAATACCACATCTATAGGTAGGTTGACGACCACTTTGGCGATGGGGCAAATCTATCTGCCTCAGACACCAGTGGTTGCAGATTCGATTTTCGGAGGGAACAAGAAAAAAAAACATGTTCTGTGTCTGGGTGTTTATCTATTTATGTATTTATATTCTAGGTTCCCTACATGGTAACCCATAACACAAGCTATACTTACTTTGGGGCCATGTAGTTGGTGTGATTGTCTGGAGATTTTATTTATTTATATAATTAATTAAAATGGATTTTCCACAAACATTACATATAGACATAAGTACTATACCAAAAGTTGAATTAGAAGTGTAAACCAATTATTGTATTATTTATCTTTTTATAAAAAAAAAAACTAATTTTGTCTCTGATTTATTAACAAATAAGCAACCTCAGTGAATCTAGCTTTTTAAAACATTAGAAATATTTGGAAACCTTCCTTATTAAAATCAAAGAAACACTGAATGCAAATGTTGGGTTGGCTTTCCAACCTTTTCCAAAAAATGAAAACTCTTATTAAATTTGAAGTAGCTGAAATATGTATTGTTGTTCTTGTCGAAAACTATTTTTTTACTATTAAAATAAACATAATCCTTATATTCACTTTCTGCCATGTGGCATAGAGGGCAGAAAGTCAACCAACCATACAGGCTGCAATGTTTTCTACTATTTAAGTGTAGTGTGTCTTGATTTTAGAATTTGAGTGTTTAAATTACAAAGATAAAACCTGTCTTTTTTAAATAGAGTTCTAAAAGCAATTGATTGATATAGGTAAATAATTAATATTTATGCAAACTATGGTTTAGGGCTGCGGCACGAACAAAAATATTAAATGAAAGAAAAAGGCCTGCTTAGTCTGCTATTAATTTAGGATACAACTCATCAGTTCTGTGTGCGATCCACACAAATATTAATACTACCTAAACAGCCAGAATATTGATTGCAATGCCTACATACCTACTGTGTGTGCAGGTGTATCACACTTCAACTGAGTTTATGATGTTTAGAATACTCAGGACTATCTACTAACATCAAACTTGAGTAGACAAGAACTTGGCATGCTTTAAAATATCTAAGTTTGGTCAAAAACCTTCAGTAGAAATGTGCAAGTAAGATTTATTTACAATCACATACCTACTAATTAATTGAATTAACAGAATATCCTGTACTTACCCAAGCAAACTGGAACAGCATAGTTCACTTTACACTCAATCACAATTTATAGGAAAGTAAATAAATGCAGTTTTCTGAATGGTTTTCTACAAAAATTAAAGTTCACTTTGCTCACTCTTAGATTACTTAATACACTAGCCCAAGGAAGTAGGAAAATCGGCTTTTCTTTATAAAGAAAGAAGGTAACAAGCAAACCTAATTCAAATTGAGAGAGATTTAAAACAAGAAGTTTCGAACATTTTGAATTTGAATGACAGTAAGTAGGTATAATAGGTAGTAGGTACTGCAACGGGGGATCGAGAGATAATTTAAAGAATGAGGTATAAATATATTATATTTATTTATCGAAATAGCACTTTTTTATAGCAACAATACAAAGGTTAGCACTTGGAATATTCTTATTTGAATATGGTGGAGCGGTACGCTTCGCGGATTATAGAATTCAGAGATTTTTCTCCGAAAATAAACATTGATCAGCCCTTTCTGAAGGTTGGGGCCCGAATCCTAACAAAACTAAAGCGTTTTTCGTCAGAACGAAAACATTTCAAACTAAAATAAAAACATGACATACTGTCAGTTCGCGCCATATCCGCCTTTATTTCTCAATATAAGGCGCGCTCAAGCAGTATGTTACGACCGCCCCCTCACGTTTAAATTTATTTAATCCGATGAAGTCGGTTAAATAAATTTTAGTTACATAGTCACCTTAATTCTACGGTTGGAATCTACCTATTTTGGGAATATACAGTTTGTACGGGAGTACTCATAGATGAGCCCCCTACCGCTAGAGTTTCGAGTGCGACCGTTTCAACTTAATAACCAAACTATCATACAGTCAACTCAAATCTCTGTCAGTAGAGCCTTGCCTGCAAAACCCAAACAAAATAAGACAAGATCCCGTCTAGCTAAGCTTTAATCAAAAAACGTCGTTACAATATTATCGACGTTGTAAAGTGAATTTAGATTGACTCTACAGTCCAAAATACAATAAAGTGACAAACGCTAGAATATCATACAAGTTATAGATAGATAAAAACAAAAGACTTAATCGGGGTTGTAATAATACAAAATGGATCAACCTGGGCGGAATGACATTGGCCCGTATCCATCATATCATATGTTGTGGAGGTCTGTCGAATCCACCTATATCAAAGTGAGACATATGACATTACAATAATCACAAGTTAGACCAAAATATTTACCTACCTAAATGAGATTTTACCTGCCTACACTAACTTCGCGGTGAACTTACCTACAAGAAGTTCGTTATCGCACAGAACCTAATGTTCTGATAGATAACTTCATCCCGCACTCGTAACTACATGCGAATCTCCGCCGTATAGCCGAAACAGCTATCACCCTCTCTCTGATGGAGATTCAATGGGCGTGGCCTTGACCCCTCGTGTAATCACTTGAACGAGACATAGCCTTTATAAGAAAATTTTTCCATAGTGCTTCGGTAATACTGATTAGTGTCAAAGACCAAAAATCAAAATACGTGATAGATAGTTGATAGATAGTTATACCGCCCCTTTAAGGAAATTTTCTTATAAAAAAAACTTTAAGGAAAAATAAAACACTTATAAACTAAAAGTTAAATGAATACAATATCCTACCGATCTTATCATCATAAAAAAAAAATATTAAAATTATCGGCTTGGATCTTCATCGGCAGGTCTTGCACGATGAATCGGTCCAACCGCCAGAGGAGTCTCCTCATCAGGAGTCGCGACATCTTTGTTGGTGTCAGCGGTCTCGCATGATGAGGCGCTCCCAATTATTACATGAAAAAAAAATCATTAGCATTATCCTCCAAATATTTCATTAATAGTCCAACGAAATTCTAATCGTTGCATACAATCTAAATAAATGGAATGAGATAATATTCTACTTACTATAATACACATAACATTTAAATTACTTTGACCTCAAAAGTAAAATCAACATTTGATCTCAAATTACATGTATCGGAACACCCTTTATCATACAAATGTTAAATTGAAATTTTTACAATATTTTTTTTTTAGATATAAACTATCATTAATCAATAGATAAACATAAACAGAATCATATTAATTAAAAAAAATAATCCTTAAAAGATTTATATTTGCCAAATTACCTAAATTGAAACGGTTTCAATCTATTAACATGCACAATCATTTCTTGGTTATTTTGAACTCGTTTTACCAAATAATTGTCACGTCCTATATATCTACATACACGAAATAGACCTTTATACGGTCGACTAAGTTTATTATTTTTGCTAGATATCCCTTTAGGATCATGTAGCGAAACAACTTGCCCTAACCGTAATTCTACGTTTGAAGCTTTCATAGATTTATATTTAACATTTACTGTACGCCAATCCTTTTGGTTTATTCTACCATATTTAAATGATGAATGTGATTTAGTATGATACTGTTTTTCTACTAAACTTAAACTTTGTTTACTTGATACAATATTACTCGACGTTCGGGTTCGAACCGATCTTACTTTATTGGTAGATTTATTTTTGCTCTGAAAATTACTACATAAAACATTAGGAATTACATTAGTTTTCTCTTTCGATTCTACTGTAATACTGAGCGATTTAGATATGCATTTATTTAGGACACGTGGATTAACCACATATTTTGTGTCCGCATTACAACAATATACCACTTCATTTCTCACTACATTTAAGTTATCAGATGGCGTCTCTTTTACATTAGAAATGAAATTAATTGAAAAATTCTTAAAAATTATTGATCCATTTGCGAAATTTATTATTATTTTGTTTTTCGCAAGGAAATCCTGTCCTAGGATCATGTCTTGAGACATTGAATCTAAAATATAAAATCTATTATTAAAAACAATATTATCAATCATTATATTCAACGATAAGTGTCCAGCTACTGGCACCGACGTTCCGTTCACCATCTTTACGTGGAGGCCACTGCACATTGAAACGTTATGCTGCAGCTTCTCAGCGAACACTTTACTTATTACGGAAACTGACGCTCCGGTATCGACTAATGCAATTCCAGTTATGTTCCTACATAAAAACGGAACACTAGCACCGACCTTTTCCTCATGTTCCTTCATGTCATCCTTGATTGAGTTAATTACGCCCAAATCACTTCGTTTGTCCGGATTTGGACCTCGATACTTGTTATCCTCCTGCTCTGGGCAAGGCTGCAAACATCTTTTTCTGTCTCTGAATAAAAAATTGGGCTGATTATTATTTGTATATTTATAAAATTCACCACCATTCTCTCGTGGTGATGCAGTTTGCACACACGTAGGCTCTGCAACATTATTTGTCGTCATTGTTGCCGACGTGATGTGGACTGGCAGGTTGAGATTAATTTCTTCTCTTCCCCCAAAGAGCTCCTGTATCTGTATTACAGTCTTTTTTAAAATCATTTTACTCTCGTAGACTCTGGTAGCGAGTCTACATTTATCCGTGTACGACAGGTTCCGTAAATAATGTTTCACGAAAACTTCATCCGTAATGATCGGACCAGCTTTGACTGCGCAGGCATCTAGGGCATAATAAAAGGTGACGAGGTCTTCCCCTGTTTGTTGTTTTCTCAAATAAAATTCTGCCACGTAGTCAACGTCCTTAGAAAATTCTGCAATAAATTTTTCTTTTAATTCCTCGAAGCTCTGGCACGAATCGATGACGGACCTGTAGAAATGTAGGGCCGGGCCCTCTAAATACGTTTGCATGACGATCTTCTTCGCCGCATCATCATATCGGTTCACGACGGCGATAAGATTATATTGATTAAAAAACTCGGACACGCATACAACCTTATGACCGCTAAATTTCTCCATGTTCAGTGCTTTCCTTTTCGGTCTCTTTTACCAATTATTGGGCGTTACTGCTTGGCTGCGAGAGGTGTACGTTTTTTTTTACTCTTCTTGTTACCCTTCCTTGGGCGAATTCTTCCTTTACTCGGTAGGGGTCTTCTGTCAAAACAAGAATAATATTATTCGGTCCTACCTAAGACTACCGCGCGGCTCCACCATGCAACGGGGGATCGTGAGATATTTAAAGAATGAGGTATAAATATATTATATTTATTTATCGAAATAGCACTTTTTTTATAGCAACAATACAAAGGTTAGCACTTGGAATATTCTTATTTGAATATGGTGGAGCGGTACGCTTCGCGGATTATAGAATTCAGAGATTTTTCTCCGAAAATAAACATTGATCAGCCCTTTCTGAAGGTTGGGGCCCGAATCCTAACAAAACTAAAGCGTTTTTCGTCAGAACGAAAACATTTCAAACTAAAATAAAAACATGACATACTGTCAGTTCGCGCCATATCCGCCTTTATTTCTCAATATAAGGCGCGCTCAAGCAGTATGTTACGGTACCTACAAAAGAGTCAATCAAGTATCAAGTCAATCGATTCATAGATAATGATTGATTTCTAAACTGTCAATGGGGAGTTTTCTGACAGCTCATAAAAATTAGTTCAAAAAACCTCTATAGATGGCACTTTTAAAAAGCCGAAGGCGTTAAGTCTGTATACTATAATGTAGGTAAGTGGTATCTACCATTTATGGTTATTTATGCGTTCAATTTCTGATACAGACGGCAATTAATTTATTTTACTTTTAAAAACGCAGTGTGGAATAAATTCTTCGCCTTCGCCTTTTGTAAAGCGCTATCTATCGAAGCCTTTTGTACAGTTTTGTTTTTTTAATGAGCTGTCAGAAAACCACTCATTTCATGCAGTATTGAATTTAAAAAAAAATTTGTTCAATAATTGTACTAGGTACCTATCTGTATTTTACATATTTACATTTGATTATCCATAGATATTTACATAGAAATTAATTATTGATTATGAATTAATCACTGGACAAGTTTGGCCCACCGCAGTGAGATGATGAAAAAGATTTGTGATGATGATGAAATTCTGTGTATGTTCCGAAAATGTAGGTATTCGATTGATATTCCACAAATAGGTAATGCCTTCGAATATTTTCTTATAGGTAAATCAAATCCTTTTAATGTTTCTTACTGCTATGAAATACATACCAACTTCGCTATAAATGTAAGATTTAATATTCAAGTAATTTAAAAAGATTAGCATGATTTTAATTGCAAGTCTTTTTTCGGCAGTAGTAAAATAAGACCCCCTGTCACTGCAATTAGTACATTCTTCAATTTGTTTTGTTTTGGTGCCGCTATATTACACCTTGAGGTGCATGAGTACATTACAATACAAAACTCCCCCTCTAACTCCAGTTTCGGCTTCACCCCCGTGTGTCCGGACCTTAAAGTGTGTCCCGTCTTTCAATTTATTTCAATTTTCAGGAAAACTATATGAGGTAAGATGAAAGTGTCAAAGGTTGAATTATTTGTTAATAAATTCCCTACAAATGAGTGAAGATGAGTTCCCTACAATGACATTCATTTTGATAGGATTAATGGTTTCAAAGATATGGTGGGTCAAAGTTGAATTAAATGAGTGCTTGGTAAAAATTTAACTTCTATTTACAGTAACTGTTAGGTAATAACTTTTATATTTAAATAAATGTATTTGCTTAAGAGTTGCATCCTATCTTGGATTGAGGATTTCCGTTCGATTGAATATTATGTGTGTGACGGACGTCATCCATCAAATGTCAATCTCAGGCATGTTCGTTCTTTCTTGATGATTATAAGTTTTTGAATTTCGATTTTTTTTTGATTTGAATAAAGACCGTAGGTACGTATTGTGGATCACCGGTGCAAGAGGCCCAATGAAAATATTCTGTTGGTCGAAGAATAGTTAAAAACGTACAATGCATACATAACTAAAGTTTATTTCTGATCCAAATAACTTAATTCATCGGCTTTTATCTAAACTATCAGAAACCTTAACCACTTTACATTAAATATCAAGTAAGCACCTAAATTAAAACAAACTTATTTAGTACTAGCTGTGCCCGCGGCTCCGCTCGCGATAATTTCGGGATAAAAAGTGTCCTATGTTACTTCTAGTACTTACCTAATTATTGCTCACTAAAGTGATGCTTTCATCGGTTAAGTTACAGAAGGCCGCAGTTCAAATATTCCACAACCACTTAGGAAATGGGGTAAACCTATCTGTCTCAGACGCCAGTGGTTGCGGGTTTGATTCCTGCCAAGAACAAGAAAAAGATATGTTCCGTGTCTGGGTGTTTATCTATATTCTTGTTTCCCCCTAGTTCGCTTCATGGTATCCCATAACACAAGCTATGCTTACTTAGGGGCCATTTAGTTGGATTTTATTTATTTGGAAAAGTTAATCCGCAGGCTTCTGCACCTTAGGTAAGGTAACATACTTAGTTATTGTAAGAACATTCTTCAAACATTTAAATTCAACCAAGATCAGCTTTTTTTTATTTATTTATTAGATCAGCAATTGACATGCCACTGCATAATGTCTAGGTACTCATTAACTTAAAAACAATTAAATAACAATTAATTCCTTCCTAAACACGTGTGCTTTCATCTTCGACCTCATCGTCACTTACCATCAGGTGAGATTGAGGTCAAACGCGGGTTTAGTCACTAATATAAAAAAAAAAAAAAAAAAAAAAAAAAAAAAAAAAAAAAAAAAAAAATCCATAGAAATCTATTTTTTTTACAAAAGCTATAATATGTTGCTTTTGTAAAAAAGTACTTGTAATGCTAGTAAATAGAAGCAGAAAACATTTTATTTTACATTCATACACATAATCTAACAAATAAGAACTTATTACCTACTTCTTATTGTGAATTGTATTTATTTACTTTGAGGACATGCTGAAAACCAGCACAGTTACCTTTATGCAACTGCACACAATGAGCATTGTCCTATTGCACAGACAATAAATGAAGTAGTTTTAAGTGATTAAATAGTGTTAGGTTATCTTTCTTAAAATGTAAATATTTTGATTTTATGTCTGTGTTTTGTATTTTTTTTTTTTTTTTTTTCTTGTTATTTGGCAATAAACATTTTTCTTTCTTTCTTTCTTACAAATAACTAACATGAACAACTAAACTACATTAACTAAAACTTATTCTCATTTATTCTAGAAAGTCAATTTTTTTTATTTGTATCCATTACAGTTGTTTGAATTCATCGCATTCCAGGGTGACATTGATAATGTTATCTATCCAATTGCATTCCATGCAATTTGGGGACTTAATTTTGTCCGTCATTCCAAAAACCCAATCAATTGTAACACAAAATGTGCAAAAATTTGAACATCCATCCATCTGCTTAGTACTACCTATACCAAATATTTTTATAGTGCTCAGTGTTAGGTAGTTAATTTAAATGTTTTGCTAATGCACTTAGATTCATAGTTTTGTTCATATTCACTTTTCTTGAAACCTTAATTGGATTTGCGTTTGTGTTGGCGATAACGATGAGCTTGCGATATTAAGATGTTTGTATGACTTCATGGTTACGGAAGTATGTTGGTAGCACTGTTAAAGAGGGCGCTAAATGCAATGAATGACTGACATTCGATTGCAGCGCCATAGGTTATATCTTGAAGTAGGATGATGGCATTGGCAAGTGACTCAGCTCAGATACGGTTAGGACGGCTAGGTGCGCGGACGTATCTCGGACTAACGGTCGATAGTAGCTAGGTATTAATTGAGTTGGCATTGTAACTGTAAAGTAACTGACGGAACGGACTCGCGAATTAAGATTTTGTTGTGACTAAGCCAGGGTCATACCCAAGCCCACAGACTCGGTACTAAGTAACTGTCCAGTGATTAATTCTATCGTGTTTTATGAGTAACGCTTCTTTTCGTTTTGTTTGTTTTGCTGACATTTGTATAAGTAATTACTTATATTTATTCATAAGTGAAATAATTTTCTCCATGGAGATATAAAATTTGTATTAAAGGGTGCAAATATTTTTCTGTTAGCTTTCCAATTACCAAATAATATTTTTTTAAACCTACTCCAATCCTCTCCTAATGCAAAATATTTCAATGTAACCAAACTAAAATGAAATTGCTCATTAACTATTATATGATAATTTTCCTATTTCTGAATTTGAGTCAAGAAGCTTTGTGCCAAGTATCACATTCGTGCACTCGAGGAATGAGATTTTTCATACAAACTAAAAAGTCCAATAATTCCCGTTCCCGTGGGAATTTCGGGATTTCCTTCCTTAGTGCTCCCCCATAACCCCAAAGGACCAAACTTTGTATTTTTTGAAAACTTAAAATATTTCTGTTAAAATATAAAGTGGTGATTTAAAAACTTTTACCTTTGAGCAAGTAAATACCTAAATAAGATCTAGAAGGTGCTTGAGCATAATTTATGATTTTAATTAATGGATGTTATTAATTCAGTTCATGATACAGAACCTACCTATTCATAATTTTATTATCAGTTGTGACAAAGCAAACGCCACGTGCTGCAGCAAGAGGAACTAATTAGTTTCAAGTTGTTTGCGCTGCTTACTAGATGGCGCTGGTTGTATAATAAAGCGCGCAAGATGTTTTCTAAATGATTCAATGACTCAATACAATTTGCTATTTTCAGTTATCGCTTCTCGGCCTTTTGGCTAAGATCAAAGTGTAGTATCTGTTCTTTTCAGCTTAATATCTGAAAGTTCCCTCATTGAGGGACCAGTATATTAAACTGATTTTTGTGAATCGACGGGATGTTCGGGGCTCGCTCCACTCCCGTCACGGGTCGGCCCGGCATTGCAGTGCCGCCGGGATCGGCCCACATAATCCAATAAAATATTATCTCTAGAACAGAACAGCTTGCATGCATAGTAAGTACTTCCATCATACATTAGCGTGGCACGCTAATGTATGATGGAAGTGCGTGGTATCTATCTATTATAGCTATAGGTGGGCATAATTGTTATATTTTCCCAATTAATTATACTGTTATAATATATTTTTATAACTGTTATAGTAAAGTGTTATAATATAAATTATATTTTTTTTCTATGTCGTTATAATATCTATAACAAGAGCTGACTGTTATATTTTAAGTATGAAATTGTATTATTAAATGAATGTGGAGGTTATATTATAAGTTATAACGTTGAAATACCACAGCACAGACTAAAAAGTAGAAGTAGGAAGCGCATGGTGTATGTATTTTTCATTTTGTTTTTTTAATTAGGATTTGTTGTCCGATTCATACTTAAATAAAACACGTTTAAAAATGTGTTTTATTTAAGTATGAATCGTGAAAACTCAAGACAATATTCTTCAAGCCATGTTTTACTAAATAAAACGTGACAAAGAAACAGATTTACTAACTCACTTACAGTAACAAAAATGTAGGTATAAAAAGTCAAACATATTAAAACAAGGTCGCCAAACAGGTATTTCTTCCCAGTCACTGTGGTTGTAAAGTAAGGGCAAAAGATGCGATTTTCTATAAACTGGTACTTTCGCAAAGCATTGTCCCCGACAAAAGAAAGAACGATTACCTAACTATAGAGTTCTGATGTAAGTGGTTTTGGCCGGAATCAGTCAGCAAAAGTATGTAAACATGCCACAAAAACCATTTTAGTAAAAAGCGTATGTTTTTGTGCAAGTATTAGCTTTTATAAATAAACGTAGGTCTGACCTTCGCTGGATCTTTCTCAATGAGGTACGTACGATGAATGTTTTTTTTTAAATAAACAGAAAGCATGAGATCAATTGAGTATATTGCAACAAACTTTTGGTAGCTCCGTACTTATTGCATCACTGTTGTATTTCTTATTTAAATTATTCTAATTACTATTTAGAAACATAATTTGGCTAACTTTTGAAGAAGTAAGCCTTGTCCGTCTATCGGATATTAAAGAACGCTGGTCACGGTCCATACACTCAAAAACCTGTCACTTGAATTCTTTTATCGACCCCGTCTTGAATACGTTGTTGCTCTAAACAGTTGTTTATTGTATTAAATATCTATATCTATTATCAATATTTTAAAATTCGACGCAGAAATAAAATTATTTCATAAAATAAATACATAAACTAGCTGTCAATGTCAGACGTCAATTCAGACTTGGACTTTTAGAAATAACAATTTGTGTTAGATGCTCAGCTAAATAGTTACAAATATCAGGATATTAGCTTAACCCTTGCGAAATAATAAGTGGCTTCTGCAATGTAAAAAGAATTAACATATAAACAAGGCAAATCAAGCTGAAAACACCCTTTTAACATAACACAAAGCGCCTTGTTATATATTGTTGTAAATGATATCATAATAACCTAGTTATTTCATCATTTGTTGCGAGAGGGAATTACGTGCCAATGTAATTGATTTCTTCGAGTAGTTTTGAGACCTCCTTTAATGTCATGACATGAAATATAAGAGATCTTGCCTGCATAGTTCAAAACAAGAGATCTGCAGAGATTTGGTCATATTATACACCTATATAAATCCCTTTACAGTTTGCCAACATATTAACAACAAGCAGACGGTCTATTTTATATCATTACTTACATCATTTGAAATCAGCCTCAGAAGATATCATTTTGCATTTTGTAAGGGTTTTATTGAAACAACATTTCTAATATTCATTTTATTTATTCATCATCCTCTCTAACTACAATATGATCTAAAAATTCTGCTGGTGCAGCAATATTGCTTTGAAATCTAGCCCAGCCAAGGTACCACACCATTGTCATAACATGAGCACAACACCCTACTGTGCGACGGCCAACAATACAATTACAACAATACTCTTTTATTCCTTCTCTTCCATTTAAATTATTTTCAATTAGAATATAAATATAATATTGCCGTCGCGTGATGTGCCTTGATTTAATTTTGCCTTTTATTAATAAATTATCTCCACTACCTCTCAAACCAAGTTCAACAGCATTAATATTCTGTGTACATACTTCTATTCTGTATCCACCATGGAAACGTACATGCTCACCATAATATGATTTTGCTTGCCGTAACTGGTACGTTCCCAAGGCGAATAATATTAATTCATCATATTCTAGACGAGGAAATATAATATTGTTATCGTTTGCAGTAATACTTCTGAAAAAGGATGCCCTCCTATTCAAGTTTAACTCATTAACAACTCTTGATAAATTATTTTGTAAAGGCATCCTTTCCCGTAGTATATTAATTATTTGGACAGCATCATCTCTATCACGAAGGCGAACACCAAACTTATTTATAAAACTAGCCGCAATTTGGAAATATGCCATCATATTAGGCAATGTTCTATTAAAGTGATCGAACCGAAGAAGTCTGTAATCGCGTTTAAAATATCCATTTACCACTTCAACAACCCATCTACATATAGTTACACAACGACTCCTATTAGCCTGTGAAGTTGTTAGTTGGTGTTCACCTTCCAAAAGTGATTCTGGCATATATGCCTTGTAATTACAGCTTTCTAGTAAACCGATGCTGTCCCTGAATCCTCTGTCTAGTATGAAAATGTCACTATCTTGAAAATACTGTCTGAGAGGGGAGTTTTCTTCACTAAATAATGAAACCATTATTTCGGCATCAGATGTGGTAGCCTTGTATGGACCTAAGCAGTCAACAATATACCTATCCATCACATGCTACAATTAGAAATGGTTTTAATAGATTTCTATATTTATGTAACGAGTAAGAATCTTTTTGGAACATATAGTTACTGCTTTTATTGAGGTAAATATATGTACCATCACATATCACAATAACTTGACTTTGATTTTGATTGTATATAGCATTTGGTATCCTCAGATTGTGTTCTATTAATTGACTTCTTGGAAGATTGTTAATCCCCAGGTTTCTTGGAACAAAATCTTGCAACAATATTTCTATCACGCTATGCATAAGCCTTTCTAAAGTTCTTCGGTTGACTTGAAAAATTGTGCTTAGCCTTTCATCGGAGTCTCCTGTTCTCATTTTAACTAAAACAGCAGCTAAGCCCAAGATGCCTCTATGTTTCTCCATAACCCTTGGAAGTTCATACAACATTAGTATGAAATTGTCTTTTGACATACCCATCCAATAACCAAATAAATGTTCATCCATTTGATTTACAGATTCTATATTTGAAAAGTCTAAGAATGACTTAAATGCATTAACAAAGGAAAACACATGTCTTATCTGCTCGACTTCAAAATTGTTAATGGCGTTTTCTGCTTCATACAGGGTATTCCAACTGTTGGCATACAAATGTTCAGAGCAGACTCTAGCCAATTTGGGGATATAAAAATTATAATTACTCAGCACTGTAGCTCGAAGTGAGTCAGACATGGTGTGTAATGGTCTTAAATTGTTACAGCCAGAAAAAAGACAGTGAGAGGCTGTATTAGCAGCTCGCTTGTAACCATGTATTGCTACACCTTGTTGAGTACCATGTTGAATACCATGAAGATCCTGAGTTGGAATGGACTCTTCAGTTAGGATAGGAGATGTTTCTCCAATCGGATTGGACACTTCGGTTCTGATAGGAGATGGTTCTCCCATCGGAATGGACTCTGGTCTGATAGGAGATTCTGGTCTGATAGGAGATTCTGGTCTGATAGGAGATTCTGGTCTGATAGGAGATCTTTCTCTTGTCTCAGGCATTGTAATATTTTGCTGAGACCGTAGAGCAGCTCGCTTTGCCTTTAACCAGCAAGCATGACATACACGATCAGATGATGAAATCTGTAAAGAAAATGTTTACGTTAAGAATATAAGTTAATAAGTGTCCATTATGAACATATTAGGCTAAAACATGATATAAATGCAGTTACTGAAAATCTTGAAAAGTGACATGAAAAAAGGCAAACATTATGAACAAAATAAGCAAGTTAGTACTGGCAGTAGTCTTTTTATAGGTCTGACTGTCCTTCCTATTTGAATTGCCATAATGACCATGTGAAATTTTGGTTGTGTTCTGGATACAAGGAAGGATAGCCAGTGAAATAACAGGAACAAACAGGGTTTTAAAATCTCAAGCCTTGGGTCAGCAGCACAACATTAATCTTAATATCTTTAATAATTATACAAGTTAATCATGAGCTTGATTACCACTTTCTATCAGGTGGATCCAGTGCCTGTTTGCCAGCTTTTATATTGTGAATAAAAACCTATTAAAATATGGAGGACACTAAATGTCTATAACCATTATTACAGTAAAAAAATCTATTGTCTGGTTTACTGCCCCTCAAAGTGTTAAAAACATTTTAAAGTAATACATACCCGATGGGGTGCTATTTTATTTTCAATAAATTCCACCATTTGTAGTATTAACCTAGAAGGATTCTCTCTCATGACACGGTCACTCTGGCGAGTAAGTAATGAGAGTCCGCATGTAATGCAGACATTACGGTGGCCACGCAACGATGATCCTGCAGACTGGTCAAAGCCACTTTCACCATGCAGCTGATTATTTACAGCTTGCATTGTGAGACTCCAACAAGCATTACAAATGTAGTCTTCTTCTGTCACCTACAAATTACAAAAATGATTGATGTTTGTAGATGCACTTGGTTTGACACAAATGAAAAACATATAGAACCAGAATATGATTATTAAAGACTGATCAGCGATACTAAAATGATAATGTTCGATAGTTAGGCATCATTAAGAAAGGTTACATACAAAAGCTTTTTCGGTACACTAAAAAACAAAACTCGCTTAGTTTAAGTTTACTTACAATAACTGGAGACACCCGGTTGGCAATCAAGGTGGAGGCCCTTTCGTCAAGTTGAAGAACTTGATGTCGCCGGGTAGTATTAATGCGTATATTGCAATTAATACACAGCAATGGTCTCATTGATGCATCCATTTTGGTCTTCACACTACACTAAAAACAATCCGGTACAAGTAGCGTAATATCGAGTCCGTATTACACAAGCCAGGGGTCAACGTTTTAGAGCAGAGTGTTCAGAAGTCCGGTAAGAATGCAAAAAGGTCACAAAGATAGGGAAACAAACACAAACGAGATCGCACATTACACAACGACGCAAGAGCACACGAAGGACTGCAAGCAAGAAAATACATATCAATCACATCTGACGTTGAGTGAGGTCTGATTGATGTATATGAAGTGAGTGACAAAACCCGTATTTCATATCTTATGGCTACGTTCAGCTTCAATATTTTATAACAATCATTATAAGTATGTATTTACTGACGTAATATTATTTTTATTTTTATACGATCTTTACTCTAATAATCTTTTTAGTTTCTGCCCTTCATTAGGTTGCTTTCTGTAAGACTTAAAACATTAGATTGGCTGCATTCAAAAACAATATTTCTCGTAAATATTTAAAATTATTTTCTTTTTTTCCACAGACCGTCTTATAAAGGTTTTGATTACTTTAAAATCAGTAAAAAATCTACTTCTTTTTGTGATATATTTGAAACTAAGACGCCGTCTTCCAGCTATCAATCACATCAATCAGTTGACAGGTCGTGAATGACCTTCATTCTTTCCACTTTTTGAAAAAGCCCTTTCACATGGCACAGACGTTACTACAATATTTGATGTTTTTATAAATAATAAGTATAACGTTGGGTATATGGCTTTTCTGTCACGCCACCATTTCAAAGGGCAGTCCGTGCGTGCGATTATGCCTTCTTTTTTGTACATTTCTATTTCTTCGCTTGCTTTATTGCTCGCCGAATCGGGTTTTTTCATAGACTGCACTTTTTTTTCAAAATCCAGCCAAATCGAAAAAGGGTTTTCATCTGGCTCAAAATCCTGTGGTGCAGTAACCTCGACATCACCTTGAGCTAGTTCAATAGTTTTTTCCAGTAAAATGCACTCCAAGGTTGCTAAAGCATCCTTATCCTTGAAGGCATACTGCTTGAACCTCGGGTCTAAATACGTACATAGACCAATCGCCTGGTTATGCTCGATGTCCTTAAAGCGCAAAGTGAGACTGGTTTTCAGTTTGATGATAATATTTTTTACTGGTAAGTAGAAATTTTTATTTATAAGTCGTTCATAAACGGACATCAACCCTTGTGTAACTACAAAGACCTTGCTGGCAGTAAGATATTTTTCAGCACTCATCATTAGAGTAACTTCGTAAAATGGTTTTAAAACTTCTAACAGCTGGTCAATGCAACGCCACTCCTCTAATGGCATAACGGGGAGATCTGTTCCTAGATTTGGAATTGTCGCTCTAAGTGCTTCTTGAAGCTCGGCAAAACGTTGCAACATTAAGTATACCGAGTTCCAACGAGTAGGAATTGACAATAGTACCGTTTTGGCAGTACCTTGAGGTATATTTTGCGCGTTCACCTGATATTTTAGAAGTTTTTCTTTGGCTTGTGAGCTTCTTTTAAAATGAGACACAGTTTTCTGTACTTTGTTTATGGTTGTGGCTATTTCAGGGATGCTTAGGCCATCTTGTACAATTAAATTTAGTTTATGAACGTAACATCCGAAGTGGTCCCACCGTAAAATGCTTGCTGCGTTCACCATGTTTGAAGCACTGTCAGTAACTAGAAAGTTCACCTTTCCTGTTATATTCCATGTCTCAGTTATATTGCGTAATTCCTGAGATATATTCACACCGGTATGAGATCCTCCTAAGGTATTACACTGAATCAACACCGATACAAATTCTAAGGTCTCGGTGTGGATGAAATGGCCTGTAACAGCTATGTAAGCTTCTAAGCTTTTAGATGTCCAACAATCCACAGTCAAACAAATAGTCTGGCAGAAGTTAACTTTCTTTTTAATGTCTATTAGCCTGTTTTCATATTCTGTAGCTAACAGTCTATTGGATATGATTTTACGACTGGGAATATCATAGTTAGGATTTAGGGCATGACTGTATGCCTGAAATCCTTCATCATTTACAATATCAAAAGGCTGAAAATCCTTTGTAATCATTTTCAATAAACATGCATCTATGTGAGCCTTCTCATTATTTTGTAGTTTTCTAGGTAGGTAGGTAGACATCATCCTTTGTGTTTTTTTTGGTGGAGCAGTTGACCCAGGATTGTTTGCTGCACTAGTTATTATTGATACTGAAGATGAAGATGAGGAAGGAACGGGATTTGAGGTTGCATGCACGGTATTATTAATAAAAAATTCAGATGGTACTGACCTAACATTCGTACTACCGCTGCCATCACTACCACCAATATGGATGTTATTTCCGTCACCAATATGTTCATGCAAAATTACATTCCTATTTACTTTACCAGAATTCCGTTCTGATTCTGACCTGCAAAATTCTTCATATATACCTATGTGCTTTTGCTTGAGGTGCAACTTCAAATTCGTTATTGTACTTTTGTATGAAAATGTATTTTTACAAGCATTGCAAACAGCTTTTTTATCATCTACACTTTGTACAGCAAAATAGTTCCAAACAGCGGCACTTCGAGAACGCGACATGATTTACAAATAAACAAAAACCTAACAGTAACCTACATAGATAGACCTATAACTAATTACACTTATATTTACACAATCACTTATATCCACAAAATATAACGCTAGTAATAAAAATGATATCTAATTAATTACACCTATTTATATACACACACACACATTTACTTTTATCCTAGAAAAATATCTTAAAAGCTGAATTTAAAAAAGCGACTGTTTCTACGCAAACAAATAGCAAAACATTCAATTTCTTAACCATCTCTCTCATTCAGAATCAGAACTGCAACATAACGAGCGAAACATTGGTATTTTTTATTTTAATGTTGGTAGAGTCTACCAACGAAAGCTGTCCGAGAAAAAAGGCGGGAATTTTAAAAAGTCAAGATCCGACAACCCTGTCTTTACGAAGTTTATACTATTTATTTATCAAATTCAATAAAGGAGGACGTTATGTATTCGATGCGTATTTTTTTTTTATTCAAGACGTATTATGAGTTGCCTTATCTTGACTTTTTAAAATTCCCGCCTTTTTTCTTGGATAGCTTCATCTTTCACTCACTCAATAATATAACAACTTAAATGAAGCTAATATATTCGGACTGTTATATTTTAATGTAAGCAAAGATGAATCTAATGATATAACAATAAAGTTCATATTTGAGCATAGAAATATCAATTATGTGACTTTTTGAAGTTGGGACTTCGGGAACCGAGAGAATAAAGTTGGTTTCATTCGGCTCGTAAAGTTGTCCTGTTATGTTGTTAGATGTCGTTAGTTGTCTGATAACTACAACAACTAATAATTAATATTATAACTATTATGGTTCATAATTTATAATGTGTTGTATGATTATAAAATCATAATGTGTTATATTATCTGCTGTATGTTATAACGGCTACCTCTAATAGCTACTATAAGGACGTAATGTACGCACCTTAAATTCATAAATAAATCGTTAGTACATGTAGTATGTACATAATTATACTGAATAGTTTGCTTGCTATAATACCTTGTTAGTGATGTATGCTAAAAACTACCTTAGAATATGTGCATCTGGATCGAGTGACCTTTTTCAACCGACTTCCAAAAAAGGAGGAGGTTCGCAATTCGTCTGTATGTTTTTTTTTGTGTCTTTGTTACACGATATTTCAAACAATTATGAATCGATTTTGAAAATTCTTGTTTCATATGATAAAGGATACTTCATAGTTGGTCATATAAATTTCATAGAAATCGGTTGAGTGCCTATTTCATTGAAAATTTGAAAGTTTTGAAAAAATATGTATGATTTCGGAGAATATTTACGTGGATGATATTATAAGTCGGCCAAAGTTTTGACGTGAAGTCGGTTTTATCATTGCTCTGCATTCGTTGATTATTTAGATTTCAATTTACTAACCTAACTAAAACGTACATTTAATCAAAAATTGTAAAATACCAAAACGGTATATCCAAAAAATTTACACTCTTAAGGAATTTGATATTTGGCAAAAAATTTGCAAACTTAATCTCCGCAAATTAATTATGGATAAAATTTTCTTAACATAAAATTGTACACAATTTGTACAAAAATCTAGATATGTGATATGTTTGCACAAGGAGAATTTTAAATAAAAAAGACAGATACGTTCAATTCCCAATAAACCCTTTAAATATGCTCATACTACTGCGTTTTTTAGAACTCAAAATCTCGTGAACGAAGCAATGCAGAGAAATTAATTAAATGCCATATATCTATACTAATATATAAAGCTGAAGAGTTTGTTTTTTTGTTTGTTTGTTTGTTTGTTTGAACGCGCTAATCTCAGAAACTACAAGTGGGATTTGAAAAATTCTTTTTGCATTTGATAGCCCAACTCTTGAGGAAGGTTATAGGCTATATTTTATCCCGGAATTCCCACGGGATCAAAAGTTACGCGGGTAAAACCGCGCGCGGTGGCTAGTTAATTATAAAGTAGCTTCATATATAAGTATAAGTAGCGTCAACGTAGCTTGTGTACACAATGTGCATAGGGATAGTTACCTGTTTATAAGGATCACTCAGTTCAGCAAATTCGAATATTTTAATTGCTCATAACTTCTTACCTATAAACATTTGTTGTTTGATTTCAATTTGTACAAGATTACGTATTTCGAAAACCTACTTCCGTGTTTTTAGGATCAATCAATCTAGGTGCGTCAAGATTGAGGGGTCTTATAAAAGCATAATAAATTCCTGAATTCACCTTATTAATTATTTGTTAATAGCTAGATTTTTTGTACAAATTGTGTACAATTATTTCATATGAAAATTTCATCCCTAGATTAAGTGTTTGTGGAGATTTCGTGTGTAAACATTTCGCCAAATATCTGAATTGAGTGATCCACATTTTTGGCAATATCTTTGATTCCTTAAGAGTGACAAATTTTTGGATTTCTGTTATGATATTTTACCATTTTTTATTAAATGTGCATTTTGGTTATATTGAAATCTAAAAAAGATCACTCAATCCAGATGCACATCCTTAGAAGGGTTTACAAAAGGGCAATACAATAATAATTATGTTTTTCTTTTCTGACCTGACGTCATTGAATCCATACATACATAGAGGGTCGTAGAGTTATAGAAAGGGTCGTAGAGTTATATAATTGTTGCCAACGTCCATACCACGTTGAAAACACCGGTTCTCGTCCGATCACCGAAGTTAAGCAACGTCGGGCGCGGTCAGTACTTGGATGGGTGACCGCCTGGGAACACCGCGTGATGTTGGCTTTTTTGCCATTTTTCCTTTTTTGCACCAATTTAACTTTGTTATGGACATAAATTACTAATATTCATATTTAGCTCATGGCGCTTATAATTATGCTCAAATTCAATTTACACTATTACACCTTTAAATGTAATAACATTTTGTTCCATATTTAAGAGTTTTTTGATTTATTTC
This sequence comes from Stenoptilia bipunctidactyla, assembly GCA_944452665.1. Taxonomy (NCBI): domain Eukaryota; kingdom Metazoa; phylum Arthropoda; class Insecta; order Lepidoptera; family Pterophoridae; genus Stenoptilia; species Stenoptilia bipunctidactyla. The sequence continues at coordinate 19,477,761 of OX101745.1, forward strand.
TATAAGTATTCAATGTTATTTTATTTTATATTTTATAATCTAAAGTATCTTTAGAAACGGAATTTTGCTTTTTTTTGCTTACATTGATCCCGCGATACTTTGATTGTATCTCTTTATCTACTTGACACGTCATGTTTAATCGATATGCTGTTTCCTAAACATTATATTGTATTCCCCAGTCTAGCCGTGACTTTACGGAGTTGTACAGCTGTCGTTACGTTTCCATCGTATTTTTATTCCATTTATTCTTGAACGACCCCTGGGGGAGACTTGAGGGAGGCCTATGTTCAGCAGTGAGCTTCACCAGGCTGATGATGATCGTTCAAGACGTACGTATAGGGTTTTGGGATAGGTCGTCGCGTCGATCGAACCCCTATGACACCACTTCATACAAATCAAAATACTAAATAAACCCCTTACCGGGGCTTGAACCCGGGTCATCTTTTTGCCTTGCGGGTGCTGTACTCACTAAGCTACTAGATCCTGACTAACGCCATTGAAATTGTTTAGATGGCAGGTATATTAGATTTTACGTTAAAATACTAACGTTAAAGCATTCTAAAATGTAATAACGATGGCAGCGCATTACAAAACTGATTTCACACCAAAACTTTGGCTGAAGTATTTAATTTTTTATTTCAAGTAATAGGTAGGTACTAAGTTTATTTCGATGAAATTTATATGAGACGACCTCTGAAGTATGAAATAATAATATTCAACATCGATTCATAAATTGTCCAAAAATAGTATATCAAAGATACAATAAAAAAAAACATGCTCATAAATTATTAAAAAAAATTGAGAACCACATTGAGAACCTCCTTTTGAAAGTCGATTGAAAAGTAAAAAAAAAACATTTCATATGTATAAATTAACGGGAGTTGCTATAAATAATAAATAAAACAAAACAATTAATATATTTACAAACATGTTTTATTTATAAGACAAAATATCACCTTCTATTAATAATTCCACTACAAGAAGGCACATATATTACGAGACGCGAAATATTTTAGCACATTTATTATTTTATAACATATAATTGGAAAAAGTATATAAAGAAATGAATGTTACAGATGATAAATGTTGAAATAATTATTAAATTAATAAATTAAAGTCCCTATAAGACACTGTACTGAATGATAATTCATAATGCTCCATGTCAAATGAATGGTTACAACTCCTTAAATCTAAAAAGCCATTATTATTATTATTATATTATTTTAAGAAAATATTGAAATACAACATAAGACTAGTCTGTAATATTTAATTAGGAAGCTATGACAATTGTTTTATTATTAAAAATATAATTACATTGAAAGCACCGTTAATGGAACTATTGAATTATAATAGGCACATTATTATAATTATTATTTTGTATAATTATTTAATGGTAAATGTAAACTGTAAAAAAGTATTTCAACAACATTGAATAGCATTATGGCGTAATATTTCTTTTAAAGTACTTAGTCGAGATAAAATCTCATACTTATTAAAATATACTGGCTTATTTTAAAATAAAACCTAATTAATAAAATAAGTGTGATAATATTACTGTACTTTAATGTTTTTTTCTCCAAGCGTTTTACATCTTCATCTAAAATTACTGAAATGTTTTAGATAAAGTAAAAGTATTAGTTTAAAATTAATCTAAAGTGGTTCTTAATTACACTTTGGTTATAATTAACTATTGTTTAATAAACTAGAACAACTTATTATTATTGGTTTGTTTGCTTTTCTTATTAAACCAAAAATCGGAGTCTGAAAAACGTAATAAGAAATGTGTCTTGAATTTGTATGAATATAATTTATGGAATCAAAAATGAAGTATGAATGTAAATATTCACTTTTAAATGAACACGTGAATAAGGTAATGTTGCCAAAATTTTAAATTGAGGTTAAATTAATACCTACTATTTCGAAACTGATTCCTATCATAATATTTCAAATTGCATTTATTGTAACAGTACTAGACTTATAAAAATGTATAAACTTATAACTTATAATCTAATCAGATGCTCTGGGAAAAGAATAAAAAACAAATTACAATTAGTTGATAAAATTATATGTACACAAACATGCTATTCCAATTAAATTATATTTTAATATAAGAATTTTGCAGTAATTCATTATTTTTTAACCTTCTTTCGAATTCATTAAGTATCTAGGCATGAAAAATTCAAAATGGTCTTTTTCACCACTAGCAACACTTAAAATTGTATTAATAATGTGATTAAAATAATAATAGGTTAAAGTATAAAGCCTTATGTATAATCTGTACAATAGTACCTAGAAATTAAAAAAAATGCATTGCCGCAAACGAAAATGTACTTGATTTTTGTACTTTGAGACAGATATTATAAAACTTATTATTAAAAACAAAGAGGAAACCAAATTTCTAAAGGTGTTTTCACAGAATAACAAAAAAGAAGTGTACCTACAGAAACATTGTAATCACTGCTTTATATTCAAATATTTACGACATTTAAGTAAACTTGTGTAAGCGTTAAGTAGCTATATTACAATAAAAGACATTTTATAATTATATATATTTAAAACTCGACATTTTGTAGTCACGAGAAACTGAAAGACGAAGTCGTCGTAGCGCCGTGGTTACTGTGTGTATCATACGATATCGCAGGTTAAGCAACATTCGGCGCGGTCGGTTCTTGGATGGGTGACCGCCGACCTTTCATTTCTCACGACGACTTCCGTGCTTTAGGCACGTTAAGCAGTCGGTCCCGGGTGCTGTATACTTGTATACAGTAGTCGTTAGGGTTTGTCAGAAGCCATTACATCACCCTGAAAATTCTGATATCCACCAAACAGCACTGGGTCAGCTTAGTGGATTATGGCCTATACCTCCTCGTCACCCAGGGGAGAGACTCATGCCCTGCAGTGGGCTCATTACAAAGAGTTGCGATGATGATGATGATGAAAGACGAAACGTCGAGTTATATGATAAAAACGTCTTTTATTCCGTATAAATTGTCGTGTAACCTTTAAACAGTATTTTGCGCTTTTTTAAAACAGCTACAAGAATATAAAACTAAGCTTTATTGACACAGCAATAACATTTCGAATAGTTGTCTCAAAATATATTTATAGATACTAACAATAAATAGGGGTTTAAGCTAGGGTTAGTAATTTTCGCTTAGAACATTCGGACCAGAAGGTACATAAGTGCGGACGACAAAATAGTCGCCGTAGGTCGGATTGAATAGCCGCTGCCTCGGTATACTGCAAACAAAAAAATATAATTAGTATGCAGGTAATAAAAATTTTCATTTTTTGAGTGAATATTTTTTTGCTAGGTAAAATAGTCATAATAATGTTTTTAAGTTTTTTGCATTTAAAATGCTCAATTATTCTTAAATAAATGAAAAATGTGATAAATAAAAATTGCCCGACCAGGATAATAAGAATAATTGAGCATTTTAAATGCAAAAAACTTAAAAACATTATTAAAACATTGCAATGCTTCACTTTAACTGGGATTCACAATTTCTGTAAAGAAATTGATCTCGGGTGGTCTTAGCTGCAAAGCTTATACCATAAGATGGAGCTACGTTAGCAATATAACGTAAAAACAAAAATGTGGTAAGTAATTTCGAGGCGTAGCGCCAGGCCCCGGTAGCTCAGTTGGAAGAGCACTCGTCCGGCAAACGAGAGGTCCCAGATCCTGGTCGGGTAATTTTTATTTATCACATTTTTCATTTATTTAAAAATAGTCATATTCGGCATTAGCCCTAAATACGGCTATCCCGAGTAGCCCCCGCTTGGTGGCACGTAGGTCTTTTCGTCTGGCTAGCGAACATCTTTCATAATAACTTTGCTGTAATTATCGACCTCATCTTCAAGAACCCTCAGGTGAGATTGAGGTCAAATACTAATGGTCTAAATATGTGCCATAATTATGGACCTTTAGGGCTTCCTTGTACCTTGGCATTGGGTGGCCTAGGTACTCAGGTCTTAAGCTTTCATGACAATAATTTTGACTTCGCTATAGTCATCAGAAAAAAATACTAATTTCAAACAAAAGCCTTATGAGCTTCGATGGTTAAGGGAAACTTAAACTATATGGCCCTTTTAACAGTAATTTTGATGGAATGAGACTCCAAATTTAATACTACGAGTATGGGTTGGAACACAAAGAAATTATACATATAGGTACAGGGTTGATTTTTCGTCATCAGCCAAAGGACATGACCAAAAGCAGTCTCAAAATGTTGCACGTATGAAAACTAAATAATTATAGAAATTATTGGTTTATTTTTTACAAGCTTTTCACGTCAGGAATTTGGTATTCGCATCCGGAATTATGATTTTGAGATAAACAGTAAATTAATGATTGCTATATATACATTCCCGTATAATAAAGTCATGATTGACGTTTCGTTCTTTTCATTTTTTTTATTTGAACTAGTTACGTAAGTATGAGCTTGATGAACCTTTACACAAAAACCAGACAAAAATGATATTAGACTCATAAATAGCTAAATAATTAGTAATATCATAACGTAGGTGCTGTATATGTATTTATTTTATAGTACCGTTGTGAAATTATTTATTTTTGTGTTTCGTTTCACGCAGGTGCAACTGTCAAGATAGATGTCATCTTCCACTGTCATCATCCATAAGCCGGCGCCTGCAGTAGCCGCCATTACTGTTTATTTGTCAATTGAGAATAGTCACCGCGATTAATCTCTCCACTTAAATAGTAATATTCCTTACGGAAATTCGTTAGTGTGTTTGTTTTAAAAAACTAAGCAAGTTTCATGTAACTTACGATAGAACGTTTTGAATTTAATTGTTTTATTACGTTTTGTGTTGTGTTTCTGAACTCTTGAGTCTACTGTACCTAATCAATCATGTCGATCACTGACCTCTATATTTACCACTGGACTGGCGGCTGTCAAAGTGCTTTTGTGCCCGTTTGATAATCGCCATTTTGGCGCTGTCGGACGTAGCGAGTGTCCGCGGTACTAAAACTAGTCGCTTACTATATACACATGTCCTCATTCTTGATAATTTTTATATAATGCTTATAACAATAACAACATAAAATTCGAATTAATATTTAAAAAATATAAAATCACTTAACAATAAGCAAGCACTTCTCTGGCGGCCACTTGCAATATATGTCAAAATTAGTTCTGCGGACACTCGCTACTCGCTAGTGGCGCTTCAAATAGGCACAAAAAAATAGCTGTCAAACTTAAGGAACAGCCAGTCCAGTGGTAAATATAGAGGTCAGTGATGTCGATGCTTGATTCTGATCAACCAATGCCGGTGATAATGAGAAGCCGATGTGTCAATTGTTCACTTTTGATACCCAGAAATCACCCGGTATTCTTGTTTTAATATTAAATACACTTAATGACCACCTACATGAAAAGTCTGTTCATAGTTATGTGTTTTATACCTTTGTATACATTAAGTAGGTAACTTATTTATTTGTCCTATAGATCTGGGATAAATCGAAGTTAGTAAAATATGATCTCTATCTGCCTGAAGTTGTTTTATTTCCATGTTGTCACATCAATTCTGTAAGGCCATAAAAATACGATAATTATGTTTTATTTTTCATTAAGAAACTGTTCAATTAGAAACTCTTGTTTTGTTTTTACCTAACTCTGTTTTTTTTTTAACTACATGAGTGATTTATGGTCATTGTATAAGTTGCGAGTAGTTACGACATAATTTCTAGGTTATCTCAGAATTTGTTGGATTACTTCAAATCTCGGGTACTTGTGTGAAAATTAACACTTTTATTTAATAGTTTATAAAACGTAGTCTATAATAAATAAAGATTTATTGTCATTCAACTTGAGACGGATTTCCATACATCGTTGGTCATGATTCTTTAAATGTTAGTTTTTTTGATACGATATAAACGTATATAAAGTAGAAATATGGAACCACACACTTTTAAAAAAATAGTCGCTGTTGATGAACATAGCTACTACAACGCTGCATTTCCTTGATAATACTACGACGTAGTACTAAAAAATGTGTGTAGTAGCGCGTAGAAATATTTGTTTTAATGTTAATTTAGAGTGACCATGCCTTGGTTAATATGTTAGCGGATAAATTAATTTCCTTGTAAAAAAATAAATACTTATGTATTGCAAAAATCGTTTCTACAAATGATACTTATTGTGTAAATAAAATTTGGCCGGTGACTACAAATCAACCCTGTATTTATTAACATAAAGTTTAGTGGTTAAACAGAACAAACACTTACCGGAAGCATGCTGGATGTACTGAGGCTGTGCTTCTAAAGTAAAAAAAAAACGAAAAATTAAAAACCATGCAAACAGAAAATAAAAAAAATAATAATGTGCAGAACGTTATTTTTTTTATTTTGTCCATCCATTCTGACGATAATATAAACCAATTTATTTTTCTAAAAACTGAATAGATTATTTTCAACTACTATAGCTAAGTTACCTTGCTAAATCCGCGACTCGTACTTGCACTAGTGATACAAGATTTTTGGACGTTGGTTCACCGCCCTCCCTCCCTCAAGCAAGAACCACCACCGAACTCGTTGCACCCTGAGGATGCTTCTAGTTGAAGCGAAACACATGTCGGTGGTAGCTTGTAGTGTGGGTTACAGTTTTCCAAGTGTGTGTTCATTGCATTTCTTGCTTTTTGCTTGAGGGAGGGAGGGCGGTGAACCAACGCACGAAAATCCTGCATCACTAGTGCAAGACGTACGAGTCGCGGAATTAGCAAGGTAACTTAGTTATAGTACCTAGTTAAATAAATCTATTCAGTTCTTTAACTAAATGTGCATTACATTTTGTTATCAAAATGAATTGAACGTGAAAGACATATAAAAAAGGTCTGTTTTCTAAAACCTTTGTTTTTTTTTAAATAAATTAAACCAAACGCTTTTGATACTTTTAGAAAAAAAAGTCAGTTAATTTTGTCAAACACACCAAAAAGAATGAAAACTATTAAAGTTATTATGAGTGTTAAGGAACAGGAACCAAAAATATCAAATTAATGTAGTCAGCAAAAGCAAATTACACTCGGTATCACAAGAAAAAAAGATTTTTAACTTTTCTTAGTAATTCTCAAACTTCCAAACATTCCAAGGTCTTGTCATTTTCTAAAAAACACAATCTAAGAAAATGCAATTTCAGATAAAATTATGTCGGTTTAACTAGAAAAAGCATTAAAAGCGTTTGTTGCCTAACTTGGATTTGCAAGTAGTAAAAAAATATTAAAAAAATATCACAACACATAGAAACATTTAGAGAAAAAATAAAAAAACATCAATTTTAATAGTGCAATTCAACATTTTACACATTACATATACAAAATAAAATAGGCGGGTAATAACTGTGAATGATAATAATAAAATAATAAAATCCCCAGACAATCACACCAACTACATGGCCTAAAAGTAAGCGAAGCTTGTGTTATGAGATACCATGTAGCGAACTAGGGGGGAACCTAGAATATAAATAGACTAGCTGACCCGGCAAACGTTGCTTTGGAATATAAATACTTTAAAAAAAAATAGATGTTGGCCGATTCTCATAGATACCGGATAAGCACAAAAAATTTCATCAAAATCGGTCAAGCCGTTTCGGAGGAGTATGGCAACGAAAACTGTGACACGAGAATTTTATATATTAGAAGATAAACACCCAGACACGGAACATGTTTTTTCTTGTTCCGTGCGGGTATCGATCCCGCAACAACTGGCGTCTGAGGCAGATAGGTTTACCTATCGCCAAAGTGGTCAACAAATATGTGACGTCAAATTTTTAGCTTGAATCTCATGAGCTGTGACATTGTAATATCCTGTGGGATATGCTTAAAAGCATTTAAAAAATACATGGATCTCCTAATTGAGCAATAACGCTACAAATGTTGAAATTAAGGTTTATGTCTTATTCGTTCTGTAGGTGACTTCGCTGTTATTGCTACGAAGGAGATTTCGTAAGAATGTTTAAATAAGTATAATATATCTATACTAATATATAAAGCTGAAGAGTTTGTTTTTTGTTTTTCTGAACGCGCTAATCTCAGAAACTACAAGTGGGATTTGAAAAATTCTTTTTGCATTTGATAGCCCAATTCTTGAGGAAGGTTATAGGCTATATTTTATCCCGAAATTCCCACGGGATCAAAAGTTACGCGGGTAAAACCGCGCGCGGTGTCTAGTAGTCTAATATTTTTAATTGTCGGAGGTGTCCGACAAGTTTCGAACTCTTATGGAGTGCTTCATCAGGGGGAGTGCTGTCGCGGCTGCGCCTCACTTCGATAATGTAATAAATGTGAGTCAAAGCCACGTTATAAACATTAGTTTAATATGACTCAGAAAACATTTTTGAATTCAATATAGTCTGGCTAACGAAAGTAGAGACTGGATGATTTTGCAAACTTTTTACATGGCAGTACTAGCATAAATGTCAAAGTCGTTTTTCTGTGTATCACTGTTGTAAATCGAACGATTGTTGGTGGATTTTTATAATTGAGTTTTTTTAATATTCGTATTTAAAAACGAATTAAAAAATTTAAAATTTCGATTGTTTCATAATCAATGAAGGAAACAGTGACGCTGACGATTCATTCCATATAGAATTGCTGGAGTCAGATTTGATTACAATGAATGAAAATAATGATCTATTGTATTTTATTGTTTTATTTTAAATTCTGGTTGATACTAGTTGCGTATTATGTTAATAATATACTTCTCATCCAAAATTAGTGTACCAATTTTGTTCTTTTTTACGAATTTTTATAAAAATAATTAAGTAATCAAGTATGTGATTGTCTGGGAATTTTATTTATTATATATACTTATATTAATTTTAACTAACATCTTATGTAAGTCAATTTCTACTACCTAATTATTATGGAAGTCATTGCATTATTAGTGTTAAACTATTAATAGGCATTTGTTTAATGACCTTAGATTATTATTGGACTATAATATTTCGTCAAATCAAATTAGGTATAGATACCCATTTCCTTTAACTTTCCAAGACACACCCAAAGTCTTACCCAATTGGTTCCTCAGCCTTTCATAACCTATCATATTTTCACTGGAAGTTCTAAAAAATTCGTAACTCTATTCTTACCAATTTCCACTGTTGCCCTCTCGGAATGTTCGCTCCAGGTCTTGCTGTTCTTGACCTGGACTGTGGCCTCGTATTTTCCAGGTTCCAGAGATTTGTCGTCTAGCACGTAGACGATTTCATACTGGTGGGTGCGAGTTTCTGGAATTGGAACTTGGATGCTACGCCATTCGCTCTCCTGAAAAATGTAGGGGAGTTTTTAAAATGAGTTTTTGGAGTTTGTTTTCGTCAGAAAAAATATTTCAAAACAATTATTTTTTCAACCGACTTCAAAAAAAGGAGGAGGTTCTCAATTCGATTGTACTTTTATTTTTCATTTGTTTAGGATAAAATTTTAAACAAATGTATAAATATGTGAATTTGAGGTGTGTACTTTATCTTTACATTAACTTTAACAAAATAATTAATTAACTAACATACGGCTGCTTTAAAACACAGTAAAGTGAAATTAGCTGTTTGCAATTTTTTAGAGACAATGAAAAAGTAAGTAGGGTAAAGCATTCCCACTCTAAAAATGAGAAAATGAAACTATAAAATATTTTTTGAGACAAAATATTTTTTTTTGTAGTATTTCGTTAACATATTATATTTAAAAAAATCATTAATTCGCTTAAACCGCATCACAATTTTTTTTCTTCCCTAAAGTGGGCACACTGGAACTGTCATTTTACTGCATTAAATTATTTGCCAGAGTATAGGAAAGTAGCTAAACACACTTACCCCATCTAAATTCCTCAGCTGCAGCTCAATCACCTCCAAAGGTTGGTGAGAGTGTACGGTCCAGGTCAGCTTGGGTCCGTCAGAGTCCAACTCCTCAATGACTGGCCTCTGGACTAAGTCGATGGATCGGTTGTGGGATCCCATGCTGTTTTCAGCCTGTAATAGATTTTTGTTGAACGTTGTTCAAAAAATTAAGCGTGAAAACTTCATGAACCTGAATGAAAACTTCTTAAAATAGGTATTAATAACTATATTTTTACATTTGGGCAACAACCTTCCATGCTGGACTGGGAGCGAAATAAAAACATAGAATGTGCCAGCCGCTTTTCTTCCCGGGCATACTGTAAAAGTCAGTTAAGGGACGGAGGTTCTTTTGAGGTTTTTGTGGGCGATAGGCTGTCCCCCCCTATCACTGCAGGTCTGTCTCCATCATTATAATACCCCCAAATTTGTTAAACGTGACATCAAGTGGTTTTATAGCCTCTGTTGTTCTGCCTACCCCATTGGGGACATAGGCGTGACGTTATGTATGTATGTATGTTGGTCAACAAAAAATCATATTTTTATGAAGCAGAATAAAAATACCCTTTGTTCAGACGTAGTCATATCCCGTAGGAATTTCTGGATAAAATAGTATTCTTTAACTCATCCAAGAGTTCGACTATCTATGTAGACTCAACTAACTCTTTGCGGTTATTATATTGCTTAGTGTAAATATTATGGGCCGATAGAGATTTGCCTTTCCACATCATGATATGGTGGCGCGGTGTTTCTTTATTTCCCTCCATCATGTTACCCATACCGTAACGTTCGACGATTTGCCCGGCCATCTTTGTGAAAATCATTTTTTTCAAAGTGAACAATTGATTTTAGTTCACAAATACCTTTTGACCACCGAAGAGTCTTGATGTAATGTATAATCGTCTCCCGGCTAAAGACTCTAATAAAATGTGAAAACTGACAGTATTTATCCGAAGATATAACAAAAAACAATGCCTACCTCACAAGTATAAGTGCCAAAATCCCTATCAGTCTGCGGTGTCAACGTCAAGTTGGAGTGGTGTCCTTCAGTGTGCATGTCATACTGAGATGCCGTGTCTTCCAGCAGCATACCGTCCTTGTACCAGCGAATGTGAGGTCTGGAAAAATATGGGTTTTTATAAATTTATTGTAATTTATTCTATGCTGGACTGGGAGCAAAGGAAAAACATATAACTGTACCAACTGCATCTCTTCCCGGGCATACTGTAAAAGTTACTTAAGGGACAGAGGTGTTATAGTTTTTTTTTTAAGTTTTATTGTGGGCAATAGTACCTAACCCCCCGGTCACTACAATAGTCTCTCTCCATCATTATAATAAATAAATATTTCTGACACTCACACAACATTATGTTGCCCAAATTAAGTTTCTTAAAGAACTTGTGTTATGGATACTAGATAACTGATATACTTAAGACATATATAAACATCCATGACTTTACGACTAATATCTGTGTTCATCACACAAATATCCGCCACCGCCGGGATTCAAACCCAGGACCTCTGGCATAGAAGGCAATGTATGTTACCACTACACCAGCCGGTCGTCAAATAATGTATCCATATAGGAATGCAAGCTTGAAGTTATGTATGTAAGTATAGTATGTATTTCTTAATTTTATTTATTTATTCTTCACTGTACACGAGTACAAATAATGTTGATAATTGTAGGTATTGTAAGTAATTAGTGTAAATAGGTGATAATTAAAAATGAGATCGAAGAAGAAAAGATATACAGAGAAGACAGTATACGAGTTTAGTAAGTTCCTGGTTATTCAGAAAGCTTTGCCGAAATCCATCACCACCGGAGTGGTGATATTTGGACTTTGAAGGGTGAAGGGTGGTCGCTGGCCAGGCGGACACGGCTTAATTCTTAATTTAAAGAAGAATTAAAGAAAATCGAATACTAATTAATTCGACTTTCTTTAATTCTTCATTGAGTTCTTGTTCGGATCTAGTAAAGTCCGATGGATCACAGGAAAATTTTACATAATTTATTTATTTATTTATTTAAAAATTTTTGTACACAGGATAAAAGACAATTGAAAATAAACATAGAATAAAGTTACAAGGGTCAGCTTATTTCTAAAGAAATTTCTTCCAGCAGACCTGAGACTGGAGAGTTTGGTTAAAATGCAATAATAGTGTGTACGTATAAATATAAATCGAATAAATTACTTATACTATTAAAATATATATTGAAAACCTACATAACAAACTTTAAATACAAATACATACATAAGATATATAATATATACCTACATATTATATCATACATAAAAATACACACAAATACATACTTTTAGCATAGAGAAAGGTAGTGATCTCTTACTTTTTTCTTGAAAATAGATATAGGTTGAGACTCCCGTATAATGTGAGGTAATGAATTCCACAATCTGACTGCATGAACCGAGAAAGAGTAGGAAAAATAGTCAGTTTTATGAATGTGCATGTGTAGAAGAGTGCGCACATGTGCTCTACATGGCGTATCCTGAGAGTGAGTGAAAGAAAATCTTTTACGCAAATAGGGAGGGGTAAGCGGGTTAAATAGGATATTGAAAAGAAGACACAGGATTCTAAGGTTTCGTCGGAACCGTATCGGAAGCCAACGGAGTTGCTTACGAAATTCGGTGATGTGATCGAATTTTTTGAGTCCAAATATGAAACGAACACATAGATTTTGCAAACGCTCCAATTTGTTTAATAGCTCTTCCGTGGCATCCAGATAACAGGAATCGGCATAGTCCAGGATAGGAAGAACCAGCGACTGGGCAAGAGAAACTTTTGTCTGAAAAGGCAAAAAGCTTTGCAAGCTCTTAAGTGAGTGCAATGTGTAGTGGACCTTGCGACTGATTTCACTGACATTCGCTTTCCATGAAAGGTTTGAATCAAGAATGACTCCCAAGTTTTTAGCAGTGTCAGTGAAAGCAATCACAACATTGTCCAAGGTGATGGGAGGAACAACAGTAAAGTCAAGACAATTACGCATATACCGGCTACCAATGATCATTGCTTGCGACTTTTTGGGGTTAACTAGAAAACCAAAAGACTTTGCCCAGTCGCTTATTCGACCTAGATCGGAATTAATAGCTGTAACAGCAGATTCGACATCAGATGCAATGAAATGTCGGTATAACTGCAAGTCATCTGCGTAAAGATGGAATTTGGAAGAAATGACTTCGGTAACTGAGTTTATAAAAATGGAAAAAAGTAGAGGAGATAAGACACCACCTTGTGGCACCCCAGCAATTAGATCGCACCAATGTGAGTGATTCTCATCAAGGCGGACCTGCTGAGAGCGGCCACGAAGGTAGGACTCAAACCAAGCCAATGCAGAAGGGGAGATATTTATGGATTTGAGGATACCTAGGAGGATATCAAAATCAACAGCGTTAAAGGCGCTGCTGAAATCTAGAAGGATAAGTAGGGTAAGGGATTTGTTTTCCATGGCCCAGCGAATGTCATCAGTTACGTGTATTAATGCTGAAACAGTGCTGTGGCCAGGACGGAAGCCGGACTGGAATTGGGTGATTATATTATTAATGGAAAGGAATGCTGATAGTTGTTTATGCGCAATGTGCTCAAGAACTTTCGAAAGAAAAGGTAGGATTGATATAGGGCGAACATGGGTTATGGCAGTAGGATTAGGGATTTTGGGTAAAGGAATAACTGCGCGCGTTTCCAGGCAACAGGGAAGGTACTAGAAGATAGAGAGTGGTTAAATATGTGTGTGAGGATTGGCAAAAGGAATGGTAATATCATGACGATCATTCTAGAGCACAAATTGTCATAACTTAAGAACATGCTACAAAAATAGGTACCTATCTACCTATGTTGCATATTATGATTTCAGATTACACTGCAATATGTAAAAAATATTTTCAACAATTACTTTTCAAATATTACCCAGTAAAATCAGTTTCTCTTGTTTAATTACAAAACTGCGAGTCGTCGTGGCGCCGTGGTTACTGTGTGTATCAAACGATATCACAGGTCAAGCAACGTTCGTCGCGACCGGTCTTGGATGGGTGACCGCCGACCATTAATTTCTCACGGCGACTTCCGTGCTTCGGAGGGCACGTTAAGCAGTCGGTCCCTGGTGCTGTATACTTGTATACAGTAGTCGTTAGGGTTTGTCAAAAGCCATTTTCGGCGCCCTGAAAATTTTGACATCCACCTCCCAGCACTGGACCAGCTTGGTGGATTATGGCCTATACCTCCTCAGACTCATAGCCCTGCAGTGGGCTCTTTACAAAGAGTCGTGATGATGATAATGATGATAAGAGCGGTAACGAAGAACAATAAATACTTATCCGATCCGAATCTGAGAAATGACAGTCCGGCATTGTCGTAGATCTATTTACATGGTAGCTTACGTACTATTGTCCGTTCATCGTAAGATGTCCCCTGCCGTTATGTTGGCACTATTGCTTGTCAAGCTGATTTTGTTATCTGGGATAGTGAATTAATCCTTTTTATTGATTACTTGCCAAAAGGGCAAACGATAACTGGATCCTATTATGCAAAATTAAACCCTAAATTACGTGAAGCGATTAAAGAAAAACGTCGTGGGAAATTGTCATTGGGCGTGTTGTTTCTCCAGGATAACGCTCCACCTCATCGCTTGGAAGTTGCGCTCACCGCAATCCGCAGTGCTGGCTTCGAAGTCCTTGATCACGCACCATATTCTCCTGACTCAGCCCCGAGTGATTTTCACTTATTTCCAAAATTAAAGGAGCATATTCGTGGAACTAAATTTGACGATGATGACGCGGTTATGACTGCCGCAGAGAAGTTTTTTAATAGTCGAGAAAATGATTTTTTTGCGGAAGGAATAAGAAAGTTGGAGATGCGTATTCATTCTAAGAATTTTTTGATTCACCCTCGTATAATATAAATTGTTTCGTCATTCAAAACCTTCCTAGTCTTATAGTTGTTTATTATTTACAAATCAGAAAATTAAACATATATTTATTCGTGGTAGGTATAAACAAAGTTAGATTACGGGGTTAAAATGGACATATATTATTGGTAACACTGCTGCCACAATGCTGCCAACATCAGCAAGCAGGGGACATCTTATAGTGAACGGTCTGTACATCCGTCATCCAAAAGATTTTTTGATTCTTATTTTTTAAGATAAGTGTAACAGTGAACGTGTAACATAATCAAGAAATAAAACTTTTTTTTTTTTTTGTGACTGAACCCGCGTTTGACCTTAAGGGGATTGTATGTTTGGTGATGTAGTTTATAAGTAACAGTAACATAAATTTGTTATCCTTACGGTTCGGTCGAAAAAGAAGTTCAAAGCTTAGATCAAAATATCTAAGTGTCAACCCTAAAAACAGCTGTTAGCTTTTGATGAAATCTATTCGATAACAGATGGGTAACTAAGACAGATACTACAAAGTTCAGCCGGTGCGGAAAAGGTCATAAGGTCACTGACTGAAAGTCTTGTTTTAACTCATCCGGTCGATTAGGGTTAACAAAATATTTTGTTGTTAAGTAATTAAATAAATTTGTATGAAAGTCTATACCAGCACTGATCATGCTAATTCTTTTACTGTATATTCTACGTATGGTATAGAAGCTAATTCTTAAGTTTTATCTCTCCATTTTGTTACACGTTGTATAGATAAAGGCCCAGACCCGAAACATTTTTTTTCCTTGTTCCGTGCGAGAATGTAACCTGCTACCACTGGCGTCTGAGGCAGATAATTAACCATCGCCAAAGTGATCGTCGTGTAGTAAAAAACGTGTTTAAATGACTTACGCCTGGTCGTCGTGTGCGCTGCACTGCAGCACGGCCGTCACGCCGACCGCGGAGTTGATGACGGCGCGGCTCACGTGCACGCGCGGCTTGCCTGCAGACCAGCAACAACAAAAACATTTATTTTTATTTTGATAGATTTAAGGATAAGTGTTATGTGAAGAGGTTTACTATAAGATTCTATCGGAGTCTATTCTTAGTTTGCCTTATACTCTTTCTCATTCTGTATTTTCTTGCTTTTTAATTTTTATATGTGTTCAGCTTTTTAAATTGTTCTTTTTTGGGCAATTTAAAATTAGAAACACTCATTTAAAAGAGGAATACTGACCAAGAACGACAATGTTGTACTCCTGTTGGTTAGACCCGGCGCTGTTGAAGGCATAGCAATAGTATTTGCCGGCCTGCTCTCGCTGCACATTCTTGATATAGACGCTGTTTAGTGTGAATTCTCCGTCTCTTTCTTCTAGGCGTTTGTTCTGAAAGAGAATAAGAGATGGGTGTTAGTTTGATAGTTGTCTCGTAACGAATAGCCCAAGGGCCAAGGATAAGCGTGTCGTAAAAAGCGACTAATCCAAGCGAACTTCGCTTGGGGATAGAACTTCTTCAGGGCTTATCTGGCTTATGCTTCGTAAATGCACGACACTGATATGGCATATAAGCCAAGTGACGAGTAAATGAACTCAGACAAAAAGACACTACTATGTGTTAAATAAAATCCATATAAATCTATATTAAAGAATAAAAAGATTTTCTTTTCAAATCGAGTCCGTTCAATATTATTTTCGTTTCAGACACAAAAATTCACTATTTCATTACATTTTTGGACCCTAAACTAAGTCGATATGTACACCTTACCGTGAATTTGCACAAGCCATAATCCATAGCCAAAGTCTTCAATAACTTTAATACAACTAGTTTTTACATGTATGACTATTTATCACCATTTTAAAACTATTTCTTAGCATAGTCGTAATTCGTTTCACCGAGATTTGAGATGTAGGGATTAGGTACAGCTTCAAGTTCAATGTACTAGGTAGAAGTTATTAACCCGCGAATTGATAATAATTTCCCATACATTTTAAATCGTGCTTGATTCGTCAAAAATAAAGGTATATGTATATGCTGAATTTCAACTAACGTCAACAAAAAACCTCATAACCAGACATTGTATTTAAGTACCCTCTTACAGTCATTTTAATTGCATAAAAAAGTAACTCAGTAAACTCCGATAACCGAACGGAAGTAACTGCTTATAGATTATATTATTTACAAAAACAAATCCACAAGAGCTTATTAAAGATAAACGGTTACATAAATTTGGGTCATAGGTATAACTACCATTCAGGTACAGCAACATACTTATCTTGAACTTCAAGTTAAAGCAAAAATAATCTTTATATCTGATGGAGTAAAGTGCATAGATTATTCAAAAGAACAACTGAGTATAATGATCTTTGAATGGCGAGATAATATTTGCCACACACGTTGACTTACTTGTGTTTGGCGTTGGTTAAAGTTACTCTTAATTCTTAACAAAAGGTGGTTGGGTTGAAAGTTGATTGAATTTTCGTTTTGCAGCTACCTGGAGTATAATTGTTTATGATGATAATGTCTTTCGTATGAAGATGCATCACAATTGTCCATTGATGTTTTGAAATTGTTTTGTTTAAGCATTAACAATCGGAAATAGTGTTGTGAATCTTAAAGGAATCTTAGTTCTTAATCTTTGGATAGATGGCGGCACTAGTTTATGAAAGTAAGATTTTAGATTGTATGAGGATCTGTACCTAAGAATGTCTGTACTAGGGTTTTGGGTTATCCCGTTTTATACTTTGTCATTTATTGATAGATAGTTACGCAAAATCGATAGTTAGCTTCTAATTGCAATCTTATTTTTTTCACTAAATCACCTAATTATGGCATAAGAAGACACTATAAAAAATTAAATACTTTTTAACCTTTTAAGTAGGTACCCCCTTGTCGTTGGTTAAAACTATATTTACGTCACAACGTTTTTTAAAACAAATATTGGAATTTAATTGGTTCTGTGTTACGATATTCAAAATCATGTATTAACTTAGTAAAACGTTTTTTTCCAAAGTCTCTACATAATTATTTCCTATCCTATATCGTTCACCTAAAACGAAATTCATGTCATTTCGCCTTACGTCATGTTGCGGAAATGTTTTTAGGCTATTTATAAAACGCCTAGAAATAGCTAGGATGGACCAGACGTTCCTTTAGCTGTCGAGACATGTTTGTTTAGAAATAATTCCATTTATACCACCGCCTTAATTAACAGAGATATATTAGAAATTGGAAATACGTTGGCTGGTGTTTTTAAAAGTAGATTTATTAATGAAATGTTCATTTATAATGTTTGGGAAATGGGATATTTAGTGATTCTAAAAAAACTACCTCTTTTTTAAAATATTTATCTGTTATTGTTTGTTGATATGTTTTGTAAAAGGCAAATTCTGTATGTATGTTTGGGATCTCATTTTGCACTTTTCTAACAGTAGTTTTCCTGACTCTTTATATTCAGCATTTCGATGCATTACCCAAATCGATCAGTTAGTTCAAATCAGTCATTTAAAAAAGTTAGAGACTTAGAATTGCTATCTAGATAAAAAAAATACGTTTTTTTTTTCAAAATTATGGTGTTATGATACCAAAAACAGACAAGGTGGACAATCTACTCAAAGTCCCTGGTAAACGCTGGTTGTAGGCAGCGCGGGGCCGATTGGTATGGAGAAACTTGAAGAGGCGTCCAGCTGTGGACGTCTCCTGGCCGAATGATGATAATGATACCTAATGCCACATTACAAGGTTCAAGCCTTGTAATGTGGCATTAGGTTCAAGCAAAAACCAATTTACTTACTCCATTATCGACTTCCCTGGACCACACGACCTGTGGTGGAGGAGAGCCAGCTACTTCGCAGGTGAGCAGCACATCACCACCTTCTACCACTCGACCGTTGTTTGATGCTGTGAATTCTGGAAGTTGAGAAATTAAGGATTATTGGAATAGTTTTAAGGAATGGACACCTAAATGTAGATCACGTGTTGATAGAGACATTGTCTTGAGTTTTCACGATTGAATTTGGTAAATGAAATGTTTATTAATTAAATAATATATGTCTAATTGGATTTTATAGTGTTTAACTTCGGGTAACAGTCGATTATATGTCTTATTTTTTTTTTAATGTGTACGATTTCTAATCGGCAAAGTATAATGAAGACTTGCTGTTTTTTGGTCAAAAAGTCAAAAAGAAAATAAAAAAGTATATAACGAATAAGAAACGTCGCGTCATCGGCTAAAATATTGACTTGAAAGACTTCAAGAGTGGTGCTACAGTTGGTAATTTAAATAAAACTACTCACTGATAATCCTAGGACTTTCGAGAACCACGACGTTATGTTCAATAGAACGAGGGGTCGTCTGCAGCAGCTCACACTTGTACACTCCACTGTCTTGAGGACGCACATCTCTTACTAAAAGATCCGTGGAGTTTTCCGCACTGTAACAAATAAATGTATGTCATCATTATATATTTGTAATGAGCACTCTGTAGGGCCATGAGTCTCTGCCCTGGGTGACGACCTAGTTAAGTATATAAAACACCAAGTACGCTCTCGGGACTCTCGCTCTTATGCTTATGACTGCTGTATCCAGTAGGTACAGGTACATTAGCCGGGACCAGTAGCTCCGAAGTCGTCGTGAGAATTTAAAGATCGGTGTTTACCCGTCTTTGCACCAAACGCACGACCAGGCCGACCGTGGTTAACCTTCTAAGTATTTCGAATGATATTATAGGAGCCACTATACTACAACAACTCCATCCATATTCCTAATCGCAATAGGCAGTCAAAAATATGAACAGAATTAAAAATATCAGAACTAGATTATCATGGACATTAATAGACAAATATTTTGAGTTTCAACCCAGTTCAAAAAAATATACGTTTTGTTTAACATTTAATTTTAAATTTGGTTGTAATTTGTTTTTGTGTTTTATCAATAAATAAATAAATAAATAGGCGTGAAACAGGGTGACTGAAGACAAATTTTAGATACTGAAGAAGAGCACTCTGAACTCGATTCTGATCATAATTATGTAATAAAAGTAGGTGTATAATTTTTCACCAGAAATCCCTATGAATAAATAAAGAGACCTTACTACACTCAGTCAACACGCACACAGCAACACCCGCTAAGTATCGTATATTGCATTACGCTTATATAGCCATGCGTTGCTTAAACATTCAGTTAAGTTTACTCAGTAAATAATTAATATTTATTTTTCCTTTTATGTATGATCTCAAACTATCACGTCCTTCAGTCACCCTGTTTGTAGGTCAAAGTCGATATTTTATTTAATTTCATTTTTATTTTTCTTCACAAAAAACATACATTGAAACATAATTCTATTTGTACAATTAAGTATATTTTGAGAGGAACTGGTGTCTTAAGTAGGCTAAGCGCCTAAATTACAGATCATCAGGTCTTCACCCCCTATTAGATAAGAACTAAAGTTATAGTAGAATTTCATTATTTTTTACATTTTTATCTTTTTAATGACAAATTTACATCGATTACAAATATTTTTACCATTATATTGACTGCAAATTACTATATTTTGGCGTGGGGGTGTGTGCGTGTGTGTGCGCGCGGGTGTATGTGTATGTTGTGTGAGTGTGTAGGTGTGTGTAAATTTTGAATTATGTGTGTTACTTTGGTAGTGTGTTATTATCTTATCCTCATCAGCAAAACGTACTTAAAAAGATTTTCAGTCTCGTTATAATCAAGTGTTTGTAGGAAACCTTTGATTAGGTTTTTACATTAAAGTTTTGGTAGAGTATATATAACGATAATTTAGTACTTACATGGTAAACCTAGGATCCTGGATGTACTGCCTCAGAACTTGCGGATGTGGCTTCTGTGTTCCAATAAAGTACATAGTATTGTTCTTAGACCATTGCACGACTGTATTGTCATCTGAAAAGAAAATTGAAATGTCTAGTGAAGTTGTATTTTTCAGAGTTTCCCTGCAGCATAACAGCGGTGGACGTCTACTGGCTGATGATGTGAAATTTCGTTCAGTGGATGTGATATTATTTATTAACTCATGATGACTGCAAGCAATGTTATTGCTGCAAGTAAGTCTAATTAATTTTACTTGCATATGTATAAAGGAGCGTTTGCCCGCGACTTCGTACATGCATAAACTAAAAAGTCCCATATTTCCCGTTCCCGTGGGAATTTTGAAAATTCCTTCCATAATATAACCCGGCACTTATTAAAAAACCTTTATGCAAAGTATCACATCCGTGCACTCAAAGAATAAGATTTTTCATACAAAACTAAAGAGTCCAATATTTTCCGTTCCCGTTGGAATTTCGGGAATTCCTTCCTTTGGGCTTTCATACACCTCCTCAAAAATATATGTTCCAAATTTCAGCTCTCTACGCCCAGTAGTTACGGCTGTACGTTGTCTGTCAGTCACTCAGTCAGTAACGGAACAGTTTTATATATTAAGATTATGGTAAAAAGTCATACCTAAGTTCTTTAGTAACTAATGTACGTAAAATGTAAGGTCGACCAAAAATTAACCTTGTAACTAAAGCAATAGAGTAAGATTTATATCATTACTATAAGATACTATGTTCAGGATGTCATCTCTACAACAAGTGAAATATGAAATAATGACAGTTTTTTTTCTTAGTGTTAAAAGGTCATAATAATTAACTCGATTATTGTTAATAACATAGGTTAATAAGCTTTCTCTTGACCTTTACAATTGGCTTGCTGATGCTAAGAGTGCAAAAAGGAACAGTTATTTCTCTAGTGAAAATTTCAGTTTACAGAAATTATCAAGTAGTAATAACTAAAACAGGAAGTTCTTTCAGATCATCTATCTTTTGTGTGTTCATGTGCATAACAAATATGTCGTCATAGAGGACCCATTCATAAACTAGCGTAATATATGTAGACGCCATTTTGTCTACCCGTCATAAAACTAGTGACAGTTCACCGGAAAAAGCGTACGTTTTTGGCGCCAGGATGCATGAGTGACGCCATGCGCCATCTTGAAAAAGTAACTTTTTTATCACTCCATAAATCAATTGGCACAGTTTTTCGGGATTTTAATTACGTTTCTTATGGCTGACGAGAAATTATTTTATACCTTTGTAATGGAGAATATAAATTTTAGAAAGACTTTTGTGGGCAGTTAATTTCGTCTTGAAATAATATTCTTGACCTTGGTGCAAGAAAGCGGTAAATTATAATTTAATAGTCTTTTGGTTTTCCTCTCCTTATTATTGTTTACAAAAATTTAATAGATTTTCGTGGACACATAAGAAAATTAAAAAAATATTAAAGGATTGTTAAATTGTGGCTACAGTGTTTTCACAGTTGGTTTACCTCTGAAGTTTATTATCTCTATGTTGGCCCCACTGTCTAGTTTTCCTGAAAGTTTTCGTAACAGTTTATTTGAATTGCCCGCGTTTTTCTATTATTTTTGTGATAAATTTAATTTATATCATGCCGAAAAGGATTCAAAGTAGTAAAAGTAACATTGTTTTATCAGTGTGAACTTTTTGCGCAAAAGAAAAAGACAACAAAGGGCCTATAATTGCATTAAAACATGTTCGTCTTTGAGAAAATTGGGGTTACCCGCATAAACATTTTACCGGGTTTTAAAGTCAGTTAAAGGACAGAGGCTTTATTGGAGTTTTTGTGGGCGACAGGCTGACCCCCTGTCATTGCAATAGTCTCTCTCCATATTATAATATCTCCTTTGTCAAACGTGACATCAGATGGTTTTATAACCGCTGGTTTTCTGCCTACCCCATAAGGGATACAGGCGTGAAGTTATGTGTATATTTCTAGGTACATATAGGAACCTACACTTGCAACAATCTGTCTGTACGTCATCTTTCCAAACCTGTTTCTAAAAGATAATAAAACAAAATATATACTGAAATAACTTTATAATGTAAGTTTAGTAGCACACAATTTCTCAACTGTCTATATAGATGGACAATCTCTATAAGTAATGATTACTTATTGCTTCATAATAACAGGCATTATTGTCCCCAATCAATTCGCTATCTAGTGAAAGAAGTTTCATCATAATCGGTGTATTAAGTGAGAATGTACAGAAGGTAGCAAGATTCGTTACATTATTGTTCTTTTATGCTATTATGGTTTTATGTCTTACTTATTTCATTAGCACCTTTTAGAAAACCAATAATAGGTATGGCAATAGCTGTTAAGGGACAAAGACGAATGGAACTTTTTACCAACCAATTTTTAACTTAATGTCGAGGGCAAAGAGTTCAGTTTTATTACAATTTTTCGACACGTTTGGAACGCTTGATCTGCTGCCTTCTGTACAAATAAACTACATTTTGATCGGTGAGTAATCCTGCGTTAGACCTTTATCTCGACTGATGTTAAATAAAAATGAGGTCGAAGTGTCAGCACAAGGGCTTATGAACTGGCTCTTCATAAAACATTACGGAAACGCATATTGGGATTTACTGATCTATCCACAGAAGTTTCGTAACAGCCTTTTTTTTGGAAAAAAAAATCAGAATTCGTAAGGAAAAGTTCTGGGGAAGACTATAAGTATATCCAAGCCAAGTTTATATAACATGTTTCTCAAGAAAGACCTTATAACTAAGATGTAGTATACTAAGAAGAAGTGTACTAAGAAGTATAATTTAATTAGGTATAGTTGCTGAAATACTCACTAGATGGCACAGTCTTGCATTCAAGGCGCACAGTTTTGCCAACAGTAACATTGTAGTAGGACGGTATTGTTACTATGTCGGCATTTACTTCTGGCTCTTCGTCGTCACCTCCTACAAAAATAATGCAGATGGTTAGAGACAAACAAAATAATGAAATAATGAACAAGAAAAAATGTTCCGTGTCTGGGTGTTTATCTACTTATGTATTTATATTCTAAGTTCCCCCCTAGTTCGCTATAAAGTATCCCATAACATGTAGTTGGTGTGATTGTCTGGGGATTTTATTTATTTATATTTGACGACCGGCTGGTGTAGCGGTAACATACATTGCCTTCTATGCCAGAGGTCCTGGGTTCGAATCCCGGTGGCGGCGGATATTTGTGTGATGAACACAGATATTAGTCGTCAAGTCATGGATGTTTATATGTTTATTTAAGTTTATTCTAATAAAAAAAAATGTATTTATTCAATATGTATGTGTATATATTTCTTAAGTATAACAGTTATCTAGTATCCATAACACAAGTTCTTTAAGAAACTTAATTTGGGCTAGATAATGTTGTGTGAGTGTCAGAAATATTTATTTATTTATTTATTAACTTCTTGTGAAGATTAACTTTTCTTATGAGCATTAGCAAGGTGTCGTATCCCCTGAAGGTCGCTGGAATTTACGTTGCCACCGAAATGATTAAACGTTAAGAGTTTGAATGTATGTAGCATCCTTATCATTTTAGGTCGTAAATTACCAAGCTGACCCAGTGCAGGTTGGTGGATGTCAGTCTTTTCAGGGCGTCGAAATGGCTTCTGACAAGCACTAACGACTACTGCATACAAGTGTACAGCTTCCAGGACTGACTGCTTAAAGTACCCTCTGAAGTACAGCTCGCGGCACATAAGAGCTAACCGAAACGTGTAGGGGATACCTGCGCATCGATACCTGTAGCCCCTCGTCCCTGTGGTGCCCCTGAGAGACCTATTTTTGACTTCTGCATTTTTTCTACTGAGCGATACTAAAATAAATAAGCAGGTACGTTTATATCGTATCAAAAAAAAAAATATTTAAATTTAGTGGCTTACTAAATCTTTGTATAAAAGCTTATTTTGTGGATACTTGGTATGCCAGTCAGAGTCACCCAGACGTGAGTATTTATTGATATAGAAAGCTTTATTTTTTATTTTTGAATAGGTTTTCGATGTGATGAATAGATGAACAAACCTTCGGCATCATTCTGTGCTTCATCATCACTGCCTTCATCATTCTGGATATCAGGATCCGCGTAGTCATCTTCAATGCCTCTTTTTTGAGTCGTGTGGGCTTCTGTAACAAGAAATATTTTTTTAGGCTAATAACAATCAAAATATCTTATGTAGGTTTTAAATACATGCTTTCATAATCAACGAAAGCAGAGCATTAAAAAAACCGACTTCACGTCAACACTTTGGCCGACTAATTATGTCATCTACGTAAACATTCTCCGAAATCATAGATATTGTTTCAAAAATTTTAAAATTTCAATGAAGTGCTCAACCGATTTCGATGAAATTTAAATGGGACTAACTATGAAGTTTCCATAATCATATGAATTAAGAATTTTTTAAATCGATTCATGATTGTCTGAAATATCATGTAACAAAGACAAAAAAAAACATACAGACGAATTTAGAACCTCCTCCTTTTTTGGAAGTCGGTTGACAAAACATGAAAAGATATGTCCGTAATGAAATCGGTATTGAAATTCGGCAAAAAATCTTTGTTCTTATTTATTCATCAAACAAACACTATAAAAATAAAAACTTCATAGCTAAGTTTTCTCATTTTAATCCGGTTAACAAACAAAAAAGAAAATTCATAAATTACTAAGAAATAAATAGGTATCAAATACCAGGAGCGCGTGATAAAATATCTAGCCTTTCTCCGAACTGTCTATGTTTAACCATTTACAGCAACAAACAAGACTTCCGTACTAATACAAACTTTAAGGCGATACAAGATCAAGTATCGTTCTTTAAAAGGAAAGCAATTTATAATTCCTTTCAGTGTACATAAAATCGTACACTCAGCCCAAACGAAGCTTCGATAAAAAGAACTTTAAAATTTAAATTCAAAGACTTTAAAATTTGAATTTGAATTTAAGTCTCATTGCTATGCGATTAATCAAAATATTATTATTATTTTAAAATATTACGGAATCATTGATAATCATAATTTAAAAAAAATATTTTTTATGAATACTACGTGTATATTCATTGCAGTTTTTCCATTTGCACAAAATATTGGATTCTTTTTATTTACGAAAGACTTAAACGTTAAATAAAATAATATTTATCTTGAATCGTAAGAGATTAACAGATTTTTATCTTAATATATGTTTTTAAAATATAACAAAAGAAAAGAAATATCATTTTTTTTAACTCAGCACATTCAATTACATTTTTACTTTTTGTAAATATAAAATGCACACTTATCGATTCTTTTAAATCATTATCGTACCCGCTCTGCGTACTCGGTTAAAGTGTAAAATAACCGAAGTCTTTAGAAATAAATGGTAAAGCAAACATTTTGTATCAACATTTGATCGAGGAATAATTTTAGACCTATTACCAAGTTGGAGGATAAAGTGCTGACTGCGGTGTTTGGTTTAAAGTTAAAAGAAAAGCGAGAAGTTTTCAAGAGTTTACTGGAGATTTTGATAAACTTAAGTATGTCTTTTGATCCCTTTCAAAAGACATACCTAAGGTACCAACTTTCTTGTAAGGAAGACTGGTAATATCATCTGAGTAGTTGAATTATTTCAGCTAGCATAATATAATTACTTCGAAAAGCAATCTTTATTTAATTTTAACCGGGTTTGACTCAGTCTTATATAGCACGAATTAAAGGTATACTGAGGGGAAAAAACGAAGGAA
Source organism: Stenoptilia bipunctidactyla (assembly GCA_944452665.1). Taxonomy (NCBI): domain Eukaryota; kingdom Metazoa; phylum Arthropoda; class Insecta; order Lepidoptera; family Pterophoridae; genus Stenoptilia; species Stenoptilia bipunctidactyla. The sequence goes on from OX101745.1 coordinate 19,504,059, forward strand.
AAAAAATGGCGATCTTTCGTCAAAAATATTAATTATTCAATTATTAATTAATTATTAATTATTCAACAAAATGAACGCCGGAGAGTTGATAAATATTTGGCGATAGATTTCGTAGAAAGGATTGGTACTAGCCAGTCGAAAAAAAATACAACACCCAATAGGAGTCATTCGCATTAAATGCCTCTTAAGATAGGTAATGAATATTCTTGACTTAGCTTACGCAAGCTATTTTCAACCTTCCAAAAGGGGGGAACCTAGAATATAAATACATTAATAGGTAAACATCCAGATGTGGACCATTTTTTTTGTTTTTTGTTCCGTGCAGGAATCGAACCCGCGACGACTGGCGTCTGAGGCAGACAGTGTTAAGCCATCGCCCAAGTGTAGTAGGTACGTAAGCGTAGTAAACGCTGTTTCTTTAAACTTAACCCATACAATATCTAAACTCTGACTCCACCGCTGTAGTTAAGCGATGTTGCTTTAACGTCAGTCTCGTAGTTAAATTACTTCATTGAATCCCTTTAAGGAATATGTCGACATTGACCACGATTCATTGGGAATGTATTTACAATTAAATACATTGCTTGTAAGGCTTAATTGAAACATCGATTTCAGGTTACGTAAAATATTTCGATTTTTTAAGAGATTTTCGTTCGTAAATTTAAATTTCATACATACATACATAACGTCACGCCTGTATTCCTTATGGGGTAGGCTGAACACCAGAGGTTACAAGACGATCTGATGTCACGTTTCAAATTTGGAGGTATTATAAAGATGGAGAGAGACTATTGTAGTGACAGGGGGTCAGCCTATCGCCTACAAAAACGCCTTTAAAACCTCTGTCCCTTGACTGACTTTTACAGTATGCCCAGGAAGAGAAGCAGCTGGCACATTCTACGTTTTTCTTTCGCTCCCAGTCCAGCATGGAAGCGATTTTTTTATTGTGCTATTTTACCTATTTGTAAAGTATTATGCATATTTTAGATCGGTGTGGAGAACCTTCGGAGCATTTTGTCCAGCAATGAACGATGATGCAATTTTTTGCCCAAGTATTAGATAGTTACAACAATTTCATTTTGGTACATACAAAGGTGATACAAATAAACATAATATTACGTAGTATGAAAAGGTGTCATATAGCTGAGGAGCAATCTCTTCAGGGTGACTGGTGGGTCACTTTCGAAATTCAAGGACGTGATAGTTTGAGATTACACATGGAGAAAAAAAAATTAAAAGAAACATAAATATGAATTTTGTACTGAGTAAACTTAACCGAAAGTTAAAGAATCCATTACGCAACTCATGGTTACATAAGCGTAATACAATAGATACTTAGCTACCGGCGTGTGACTGGAACACTACTGTGTGCAAGTTGACTGAAGCGGTGCGTTGGGAAAAGTGCAGTTATGTCTCTTTATTTATTTATAGGGAAATATGGTGAAAAATTAAGTACCTACTTTTATTACATAATTATGATCAGAACCGAGTACAGAGAGCTCTTCTTCAATATCTAAAATTTGTCACCAAAAAATTGCCTGTATAAGGCAATTTAGTTTCTGTACAGATATAACTTAAAGTTCCAAACTCTTCGATCCGTTTCTCTTGATTAAACGGATTTCCTTGTTTAGGTCATGATTACGTGATAATACGATACAGTTAATATGATATGACGACCACTTTGGCGATGAGGTAAACTTGTCTGCCTCAGACGCCAGTGGTTGCGGGTTGGATTCCCGCACGGAACCAGAAAAAAAAATGTTCCGTGTCTGGGTGTTTATCTATTTATGTATTTTTATTCTAGGTTCTCCCCTAGTTCGCTACATGGTATCCCATAACACAAGCTACGCTTACTTTGGGCCCATGTAGTTGGTGTGATTGTCTGGGGATTTTATTATTATTATAATATTTTTTTATCTCGATTAAAATATGTAACTTCCGAAAGTTGTATCTAACCTCTGTTTGTAAGGAAGTCGAAACAATCTTAAATCAAAATAAAACCAATTCACAGAACGATGGATTTCCTAGAAAACAATCACAGGCCTGTGACAAAACAATTCTAATACTTATTCTAATTTGTACACATAATGTATTACTTGCGCCGCATACCTTAACTCCCTTTGAAAGAAAGGCTACTTAAAACATACTCTATGCACCCCCAAATAAAGCTCAAAAAGTATTAACAGCTAAATCAATACAGTCAACAAAAAAAGAACGCTCGAAAATATGAAAGTTTCGACGAATGATGAATGAATATGTTGCAGCGGGTATGAAAAACTAGTCAATTCTGATCACGCCTAGTCAGCGTTCCTCCAAGGACCGATTTTGAATATTAATCAAAAGTTTTACGGACAGCGAAAGACCGCGTGTCGGGCGCGTACAGTTTTAGAATACTAAATACGTTTAGACTTAGATATTTTGTACGCAAGTATCATTTTAAGATACAAATTTGAATTTGTATTTGGTTAGAGGAAGTGTAATGATAATTTGCTTTATTTCTGGTGATGACAGTTGGTGGTGGGCAGTTGAAAACTCATTGGTATGAGCTTAGTGTGCGGTACCGATAAGCTATAATAATAAAATGATAATATCTTACTAGTTAATGTTATGCTTATGAGTTTTTATTTTCAACGCTCTTATTTCGGAAACTACCAAATGAATGTATTAAAAATTTTGAGCTTTTATTAACCTAAATTATGAGGACTATTATGGGCGATAATTGCTAAAATTATTTAAAAAAAAATTCAACGGATTAATAGTTATAATGAGAAGTAGATTCTTATAACACCAACAATTTTTCTTTCTTTCATAAAGTTAAAGTGCTAATAAAAAAGCAATCATCTAAGTATTTTACATCGATAACTAAGTTAATGCATAACCTTCATACTACTAATTCGCCTTAGTTCTTTTGCATTTAACCTTGATTGATGTTCATGGAATATTAGGTCGAAGATGGAGTGAGAGCAGTGATATTTAGCCGTAGATTTTATTAGAAAAGAGGTCATTAGCTATTTATAAGCCGAATCTTAATGGGACTGGCTACTTAGCAGGCATCACTTGAATTAGCCTCACATCATGACAAGAATTTTAAGGGGCGTTACAGCTTTTGTAAGCTGATGCTACACGGTTATAATTTTGTACATGACACGGACATGAAATGACTTGTAGTTTATGATGTCTCAAAATAGATCCCAGAAGACAAAAGTTTTAAATCCAGCTCAATTCAACTTTTAAAATCATCTTATCTTTTAAATGTATTATGTCAAAGCTAACTCGTGTAACACGTCTCGGTACTAAGTAACAGCGAAGATATAATATCTCCATATTACCCTTTTTTTCGACTTAATCCCATTTGTGCTCTTAAATTCTACGATATCTGGCAACTTAAAGTTCCCGTCTGCAGAATAAATCAAAACTATTTGTCGTACAGACTTATTTACAAACAAAAAGATGAACTAACGAGTTGACTGAGCAAAAAGTTTAAATGCAACTCGAGCTGGATATTAAGTGACAATTGACAGCGTTTAAGGTCGACAAACACTTATTATGTTATGTTGCTGCAATGTTGATACTGACATTTGCAAAAAGATTATATTTTCATTGAAAGAAATCTTTAATGTATAAGAGGTTTTAAGAGGGCGCTTTTGCCGGTGCTTTTTTTATGACGGCGGAATGCGCCGAAGTTTTCTTCAAAGAATTATTCAATAAAAAGATTTTGTAACATTTTGAAAAACACACTTGCAAGTCGATAATGTATAATTTACTAAAAATAATAAAGAAAACATAAAGCTGTCGAAAATGAGGACTAATGACACACCGCACACGTAAGTTACCATAAGGGTTAGTTGCCAATTTTTTCATGATATTTGGTATTTTAGAAATATTTTATGACAAGCCAGATTTAGCTTCATCCTTGCGGTTATGTATGTAACGAATGGCAGATAAAATAATACCCACTACTTAATAAAGGAACCTAGTAATTTTATAAAATCCCTCTTTTTCCAGACTGCCTGTAACGTAATAAAACTAAAATTAGTGTTACAGTTTAATTGCACTAATTGAAATGCTCCGGTTTTACTTGACAACTGTGATGACAAAGGATTATCATATGGTAGGGATACACAATTTAATAATTAAAACAGTTTCACGAACTAGTTGATAAAATGAATTATTTATTTAAAAATAACAATTACTTACTTCATTAAATATTTTTCATTATAAAAATTCATACAATTATTTAATAAAACTTTAGAGAATTTCTAGTTACATGAATGTCATTTAGGGTAAACTAAATAATAGACATTCATGTTAAGTTTTAAAATTTTCAACTTTACCTATAAATCGAACAATTCTAATTCTAAATTCATAACGTGTCGGTTTTTGATATGAGTTAATCTTATTTTAGTGACTTAGTCACTAAGACGCTATAGAAAATGATATAAAACTCTTCAATTCACACTTTCATATCTGAGTCCGCTACTAGGTAAAGTCAATACAAAACTTTCAATTATATTTAAACAAAAACATAAATAACTAATAACTCAAAAATCTATCAATCTCCAAAACTGACTTACCAAAACTTTTTTCTCTACACATCCATAAAACAAAACTCAAGACTCATTTTCCCTCCTCAATCAAGTGATTGAAGCAAGGGTCGAATAAGTTTGACCTACAGACGTGATAGAATGCGTATTTGTCAGTCACTGGGGGGTTATAATCTGTGGTATACCGAACTTGTTCATGGATCATTGTTTGGGTTAAGTAATATAACACTGTTTGTGCTAGAAACCGGTAGGGAATGATGGATTCATTTATTTTTAACTTCTTAACTCCTGCAAAAGAGTAGTGTATTTTGTTTACGCTTATTAATTTTGGAATAAAAGGAGTTATTTATTTTGAAGTTAACCTCGAAATGTTTAATTTCATAGGTAAAATATGTTATGGACCAAATGATAAATTATACATAATGCCCGGTCACTATGAAAATAGTGAAAATAATGAAAAATGCCCAATATGTTACATTTGAAATAAATCACATCTTACTAATATCATAAATGTGAATTTTTGGATGTATGGATGTTTGTTCTTCAATCACGGCAAAACGGCTCAACGGATTTCAATGAAATTTGGCAAAGGCTAGTTATTTATAAATTGTAATGAATTTACCACCATTGCAGAAGGTCGATTGGTTGAGAAGAAGGGTTAAAGATTTTTGTCCTTCATGTAGATATTGTTTAATTTTATAGTATCTCTTAGTACCTACAATTGGAATATTTGTGGGAATCTTATTATTGTGTCAGATTGGCAAAGTCAATACTCAATTCTTTATTGCTGCCTTAAAACATTGTCATACATGATAATAATAATTAACCATAAAATGACAATTAAGGGCCTTGTTAGGCGCTGCAATTTTGGGAGAGAGGAGGAATTAGCATGACTAATTGACTTAGTTTGATTTAATACACAGTAAATTTAAAAATAAAAGATTTCTCTGATCTATTTTAGTAGTTTATCGTTAAGAATTTCATCTAGAGTTTAGTAGCTTTTCATGATTAATATTTCTTCAATGTTTCTAAAAACTGTTTAGTGTTTGTGATATTCTGTATGTGTTTAGGTAGTTTATTGTAGATTTTTGCTGACATTGCTAGGGGACTGGCGGAATGTAACTGAAGTTTTGAGTGTGGAAAGTCTTCAGAGGCGAGTGATTGAAACGAATACTGTTCGTATAATGTTCGTAAAAGTTTCATTCCAAACGAAAAAATATAAAGTCCAGGATAAAATTGTAAACACTGCCCACCTATTACGAATATGCTCATCTTTCAACAGCATCTTTTATATTTCTTTCACCCAAAAATGTTTAATTGCCACTAAAACTGATTTAATAAGGCCCTCTGGACAGAAGTTATGATGAAGTACCTATTTGAAGTAGCCTATAATAATGAATCTATTAAAAACGATTTATTTTCTTTTATAGGATGAAGGTACGGTCAGAAAAAAAATACGGACACTGTAAACAGTTATGCGACAATGTATCTTTGCTTTTTAGAAAACTTGTGTTATGAAAACTAAAGTATAGAAATAGGCGGTATTTTAATATGAACCTAATAAAGTCGAGCTACTTTATTTTACAAACTGGTTTCGTTGGGAAGCGAAACCAACAAAGAATCTATACTACCTAAATCAGACTTTTTATGTTCAGTTTATAACATTTGTATTTTATAATAAATGGTAAAAACGCATGTGAATTTCCTTAAGCCTAGTGATTTAACCAACGCCTAAAGACACTTGCAACTCCTAGGGCACTAGGTATGCTACGATACTTTGTCGAAATTGAGAAGTTAAATAGTAAGTCCCAGTGGCATTAGTGACACAGCCTATCCTGCTCTTTTTTTTGCAACACAGCAAGAACTAAAATAACTATACCGCCAGTAAAACTGGTAAAAGTCAGTTTTGCGTTACTGTACTATTGACCAGTTACATTGACCAGTAGAGCTAGTAACTGACGATGTTGTGTAGCTGTTTTGTTTTGTGTATTTAAACAATTTGTTTGTTTTGTTTTGCTGACGGTACTTTAACCAAGTACATACAAGTGGCCCACCCTAGTTCAAGATTTACTTCTATTTGTGTACATGATTCATGCTACCCGCTTCTCAGCACAGCTGCTCAAATAATATCATTTTATTATTAGATATTACACACAACGCCATGGTAATGTTTCGATGAGTTTACTTCAATGTTGAGAGAAAAAGACAACATTATTTTTGAGGTTTATGAGAGGGAAAATATTAAGGACCCTCCTGGTAAAACGCCTTCTATGCCAGTCCTAGATTCACTTAGTTTTCACGGTGTTTATTTAAGTAAATCTATACTAATATATAAAGCTGAAGAGTTTGTTTTTTTGTTTGTTTGTTTGAACGCGCTTATCTCAGAAACTACAAGTGGGATTTAAAAAATTCTTTTTGCATTTGATAGCCCAACTCTTGAGGAAGTTATAGGATATATTTTATCCCGAAATTCCCACGGGATCAAAAGTTACGCGGGTAAAACCGCGCGCGGTGGCTAGTTTCTAATGTATTATATACATCAGCGGGCGTTTTGTCGTGTGGTGTCTCCCAGAGAATAGCGCTACCCCATCTTCGCCCGTGGGTGTCGTAAGAGGCGACTAAGAGACAAAAATCCAGAGGACGGGCAGCAGTGTCCTTCTGCGTAGTTCAAATATCTTACTGCAATCGCCAACCCGCCTGCCAAATGTTTCTTTTTACTATACCAACTGTTAATATTTTATACCAGTTAATATTTCATCCTTATAGCCTATTCAATCAAAGATGGCGCCGTGGTGGTCGAGTTGTCACTTGCGGTGTGAGAAGACCTCGGTTCATGTTCCAGCAGGGACAACTGGCCTAATCTAAATTTAGGGGCCGAACTTATTTTACTAGCTCGGGTTTGGGATACTGTATATTGGGATCAACCATATTGGGACTCACTTTGGCGATGGGATAACATTGTCTGCCTCAGAAGCCATTCCGGGTTCGATTCCCGCACGGAACAAGAAAAAAAATGTTCCGGGTCTGGGCGTTTATCTATCTATATATGTATTTTTATTCTAGGTTCCCCCCTAGTTCGCTACATGGTATCGCATATCACAAGCTCTGCTTAGTTTGGGGTCATGTAGTTGGTGTGAATGTCTGGGGATTTTATTTTTTGTATTTTTTCATATCCATAGTTCAACTGTGAGTTCTTCATAACTCAGGTTTACATAAGCTTACTTTGGGGGCCACAGACCTATACTCTGGCAAATAATTCAATGCAGTAAACTGACAGTTGGAAATGTCAAATAGAAAAATAATTATACCAGTTAAAAACTTCGTAGTGTAAGTACTGAATGAGAATGATTGAAAATGTACGTTTTGCATAAAACTTTCAAGCAATTTATAAATAATTGAATTTGAAGTGTGTAATTTATCTTCAAAATTAATTTAATGAAAGTAATTAATTACCAAACATACCTAGTGCTTTAAAAAGGTTACAGTAGAAGTAAAAACGACTTGATAAGTCCTTAATTATAAACTCCTTTTGCCGTTAAAAATGTAAATTAAAAATATTTTTTGCCATACATCATCATCACAATTCCGTGTAATGAGCCCAGTGCAGGGCCAATGCTATGAGTGCCTCCTCTGGGTGACGAGGTCGTTTAGGCCACAATCCACCAAGCTGGTCCGGTGCTGGTTGGTGGATGTCAGATATTTCAGGGTGCCGAAATGGCTTCTGACAAACCCTAACGACTACTGTATACAAGTATACAGCATCCGGGACCGACTGCTTAACGTGCCCTCCGAAGCACGGAAGTCGTCGTGAGAAATGAATGGTCGGCGGTCACCCATCCTACCTAATACCGGCCGCACCGAGCGCGCTTAACCTGCGATATCGTTTGATATGCACAGTAACCACGGCGCCACGACGACTTCATACATGACGATATTATTATTAAAAAATAATTACTTTAATTCCCTTAAACCGCATCACAATTTTTTTTCTTCCCTAAAGTGGGCACACTGGAACTCTCAGTTTACTGCATTGAATTATTTGCCAGAGTATTAGTAGTTTTGGTGTGTCACGTTGGTAATATTTTTTGTTATTAATCAAGAAAATATTTTTCCACTTATCAACAGTGAGATGAATGTATGATATACTGCTCTATATGCTTTTTATACTTTAAAACTCGAATCATAAATTGAAGAGACATTTTAAACCTGTATGAAGGCCAAGAACACGTGTATCTAAATCTAATTTAAGAAGTGTAAAAATAAGTGTCAATTTATTTTTACGTTTTCTGGTCGATTTAAGTCGACCTATTTAATTAAAGATGGCTGCTGTTTACACTCATATACAGAGTAAATTTTAATTAGCGAATCACCTCTTGCATGGTGCCTCTCCATATCAATGCCAACAACATTTGTTCTACGACTTTTTACTAATCTTAATAAATAACACAAAGAATAAAAACAAAAAATTTTTGCTCCTTACTCTATAAAAGGTATTTTGGAGGATTTCTAGGTGAAGCAAGCAAATTTTCGAAAAATCTTTGAATGTAGTTTTATTTCTTTTCCAAAATAAAGAAGTAAAATTTGCTATCTCTATTATTTAGATTACTTTCCCTCCCATTCAAAATTCCACCCTGTATTTTGTAAGAAGTACCTGTCGAAGTCGTCGTGACGCCGTGGTTTCTGTACATATCAAACGATATCGCAGGTTAAGCGCGCTCGGCGCGGTCAGTGTTAGGATGGGTGACCGCCGATCATTTATTGCTTACGACGACTTCCGTGCTTCGGAGGGCACGTTAAGCAGTCGGTCCCGGGTGCTGTATACTTGTATACAGTAGTCGTTAGGGTTTGTCAGAACCCATTTCGGCACCCATAAAATTCTGATATCCACTAATCAGCACTGGGCCAGCTTGGTGGATCATGGCCTAAACCTCCTCGTCACCCAGAGGAGAGACTCATATCCCTGCAGTGGGCTCATTACACGGAGTTGTGATGATGATGATGATGACCTGTTATTAGTATGAAGCGATATTTTACTGCGCAAGGGCCGTGCGTGGCATACCTACGCTCAGAGTAAATAGAGTTACGCCCCTAAACAAAGGCTATAAATATTTTTTATATGTGAAAACTAAAAAATTTAAAACTATTAATTTTAAAAAGTTGTAGAACAAATGTTGTTGGGATTGATGTGGAGAGGCTCCTTGCCAGAGGTGATGCACTAATTAAAATTAACCATGTATTATGTCACTTTTCACGCATCTTTTTCTGTAAGTGGGTTTACCTATCCACTGTTTCATATTAAAATATGATAAATTAGCTGTTTTACGAGGTTTTACCCGCGAAATTTCAATTCATGCGGGACTATCGGAATAAAATGTAGCGCATTTACTCGTGGAAGTCTAGTAAATACGTTTATTTATCTAATGAACTACCACGTGTTTAAAATTTCATAAAAATCGACCAATTTCCCTTTTGTACGTCAAAAGGTGTGCTAAGTAGCCCAATTATCGCAGTAACTTAGCGTTCGTTAATTGATTTCTACTTTCACTTTCTCGTATACAAACTGATACTGTTTAGTACACTTTACTGTGTAATTTACCCAACATCGCAAAAGGATGAACCTATTACTGGTTAGGAAAAATATTTTAAGAAATTCAATCTGAATTATTAAGGCTGTAGAGCTAAAATACATATAACACTTTATCACTTTACAATAAGTGAACTATGAGCTTTTTCTTGACATAAAGTCGTAGTTTCCGGATTTGAAAACTAGATGGCGTTCTTTGTAATAAACATGAAGTTTATTGGCGGCTAACGATAACCACATGAGGACTGTAGGATTCTTCTAAGGCTTAAATTTGCCTTTTGTCAGATCAACATATTTTCTAATTATTTTGATTAATTTAAATCTACTTTAAATCAATATAATATATAAATACTAGGCTTATACCTTCCTAATGATGGTTGAGACCTAAACTAATACTTTTCGATAACTTCAGTACTACAGGAATTTAAATGTTTCAGCACGTTGTCTCCAAACAACCATCACGTGTTATAATTTCACTTAAAATACAAAAAATATTGTTCAAGACATCGTCACTGAGATAAAATCAAAAACACGTGTAACTCTTTTTTCACAGAACAACACCAAACAGGTGTTACTACAGTATGTTTGTTTATTGCCGACAAACTGTTGAAAGGGCGTACTATTTTGCTACCTACTATTCCATTTCTGTTATCACCCAAATTCATGGGTTATTGGACCTTGAAACTGGTATTGATTTGTTTGATTTTCTATTTGTAAGTAGGTCATTTCGGCACATTATATTTTTAGGTGTTTGTGTCGAAATTTTAAAATTTCAAGGTATTTAGCGGCCTCCTAAGAAACTTTAACTTTATTCTTTAATTTTTTTTTTAAATCTCGGTTGAGGTAGGTGGTTGTATTTGTGTGATGAATTAATTCTTAATTCGCATAATTTTAATTTAATCAAATCATACGTAAAACAGCGCCATCTAGTTTTCATTTCTAAAATGTTAAGATTTTATGAAGAAAAGTGAAGTTAGGTCCACTTACAATATATTGCACTTCTTAAGCAAATTACTTATTCTTTATAGTCTGGCTATCGAAAGTAAACACTGGATTTTTTGCTAACTTTTTATATGTCAAAGTCGTTTTTCTGGTGTCACTGTTGGCAATCGCATGGTTGTAGACTGTAGGTGGTTTTGGAAATTGAGATTTTGCAATTTTCGTATTTAAAAATGAATAAAAAAAATTAAAGAAAATTAAGATACTTTCATAATCAATGTTTTTTTCATAATCAACAGCGATACCAGTGACTCTGAAGATTTATTTCATAGAATTGCTGGATTCAGATTTTGATTACAATGAATAAAATTTTAATTTCAAATTTGTAGTTTGTTTTTTTATTTTTGAACCTGATACTAGTTGGCTACCGTTTTAGTTATACTTTTCATCCAAAAAGTAGGACAGTACCAATTTTATTATTTTTTACGATACTTTTATATAAAATTAATCAAGTATTAAGTTTGTTTAGGTAATCCATGTATTTCGTAAGTACTATTAATTATTATCGGAGTTACCATGACTTTATTTTTTAAATTTGCCGCGGTTTTTCAGTCTCTACTTTCATTAGCCAGATTCTAAATTTAATCTTTATGTTACAGACACATATCCATCATAAAATAAATCGTAACATAGTTAAAGTCCAACATAACTTCGACAAAGTTCTCTTTCACCAAAACTCATTAAAACAATAGTTTTAAATTATTAATTACCGTAACGAAAGGAAATGACCTATATCGACTTCCTAACCGACTGCAAAATGAGGTTGGTTATTTCTGTACGCAACAAAGGTGTATGTAAATGGCGATCTATAGTTAGATTAAGCGAATCTTGCGCAGCCCAATTTAAAATGGTTTTAAAAATATATCCATGACGCGAAGGTGATTCTTCCAGACTGGGACCGAAAGAAAAACATAAAATATGCCAGCTGTTTCTCTTCCCGGGAATACTGTAAAAGTCAGTTACGGGACAGAGGTTTTATTGTTTTTTTGCGGGTGAAACGCTGACCCTCTATCTCTGCAATAATCTCTCTCCATTATCATTATAATGCCTCCAACTTTGTCAAACGTGACATCAGATGGCTTTATAGCCTCTGGTGTTCTGCCTACCCCATAAAAGATACAGGCGTGAAGTTGTGTAGGTATGGATGCGAAGGCCATTCTTTTGGCTAAATGTATTTTTTTAAACGGATTTACCGCGTATAATCTTAATCAGTCGCTCGTGGCCACGTAGTCTATAAAAACACCTAAACGTGAAGTTAAAATTAATATCAATGTATATAAAACTTACGTTACTAACTGAGTGACTGACAGTCAACGTACAACCATAACTACTGGGCATAGAGAGCTGATTTGCAACATACATTCCTTAGGGAGTGTAGAGTTTTGTGTGCTCTAGGCGCTACTTCGCTAATTTATAGTGAGTATTTCCGCACGGAAGAAGAAAAAAATTTACAGATCTGGGCGTTTATCTATGTATGTATTTATCTTCTAGGTTCGCTACATGGATTTGTTTATTTTAAGGCCATGGCGTTGGTGTGATTGTCTGAGGATTTTATTAATTTCATTCCCAAAATTCCCACGGGAACAGGAAAATAGGACTTTTTATTTTGTGAATGTAAGAAGTCGCTATAAATCATACGCGATTAATCAAATTCCTCTGCAATAAAGCTTATAAGCCTCTGATGAAATTCTTCAGAAGGTACTTAGATGTACTTGCATATAAAACTTAATTACAATGTTTACTACTAACAACTTTATGACTCCTAGAACTTAAAACTTAATTAGTATACTTGATTATCATTACATCAACCCGACACTCAAACTCTGTCGGTGCGTTTCACAGTGACTCAAGTAACTCAAGTTATCTCTTAACTTCTTTATTGTTACACCCTCACTACTCAAAGGTAAACAAATACCTACTTATGATATAAATAATTGTGTCAGTATATCCGCTCTCATGGTGTGATGTCATTGTTTAACTAAAGTTAGTTTATTATTACTGTTTTTAACGCGTACAGAGATGCCGACAGGGCTCAAACTCAAATGTTCTTTATTTCGTAAGTATTTAAATACATTTGAAATAAGTCAAACAATTTACAAATTGAACTGAATCTACCACCACTTCGGGAAGTCGATCTGTTAAGAAGAAGTGGCAAGAAACTCAACAGCAATCATCTTTTAAAAATAAGAGAAAAAAATACACTATAACAATTTACAGCCAGGGAATCCCATCTTCTTGCATCCGGATATCTTATAGTGAACCTTTTCACATAACACTTATCCTTAAATCTATCGAAGGGTTAATTTTAAATATTTTGGAATGCTGCCGTTTTTAGCCTTTTGAAGCGTAAAAGGAGTTTCTTAGTTCGTTTGTGTGTGTTTTTTTGCATGATTGTTACCCAATTAATGTTCTATTAAATCAAACATGAATTAAAAAAAAAAATTAAAACCCTACAAAAAAGCATACGTTTCTGCCGAATAGAGTGAGATTAAAATAGCTCCAACCTTCGTATAAAATCTGCAGCAAACTGTCACTCCTCCGGCGGAGATGTTCAGGCAATATTTTGTGAAGAGCCAGTTCAATCCTAAACTTATCATTAGCTGACATTGAGGTTAAACCCGAGTTAGACCGAGAGGAAAGAAACCGGCGGAAAAAAACTCTCAGCATGTACAAGTGCGTGTACGAAGTCCCGGCTAAAGCTCAATGAAAATTTAACTAGTGTACAAATAACCTATGTTATGCACAAATATGAGCAATCTTGTGTAAATCTGCAACCAACCAACGAGCTAGCCAAATGACTCACGCGCAGTGGCATTCGAGGCAATAAATTTAAGAGCCAAGTTCTTACTATATTATCTCCCTTGTACGTAGGTACTTGCTTACTACGTTATTACAACGAATGCAAAACATTTAAATCCGATTTTAAGCCCTTATTCAAATAGTGCTGAAGGGAACATCAAATCAAATCGTCAAAATTGACTTTTATATTAGTTTTTTGAAAAACATAAATTTTCCGAAATTTTCTAAACTCATAGGTAGGTATGTAAGTATGAAGAGGTGGTCTTTCTGAATTATGATCTTCAAAAAACAAAAGTATCCTCAAAATTAATTGAAAATTACAGAAATATCATGTTAAGGCGTTTTTCTAACATCCACAAACGAAATGAAAACGATACCTAAAAATGATTTGTTTCACAAAATCGCGCCTTAATTACGGTATTGCCATAATTAATTGGAATACTCCCATAAACTGCTTTTTTGTCCATGGCAACCTAATTTATAGTGGCTACACCTTCCTCATCTACATAATGGTGAACTATGTTTAGATCATGGCTTGGTGTGCTCCTTTTTTACGAGTGACTGCATGAATTTAGATTTTCGTAGTCAATTTTTTAGTTGCTTCCATGCTGGACTGGGAGCGAAAGAAAAACATAGAATGTGCCAGCTGCTTCTCTTCCCGGGCATACTGTAAAAGTCAGTTGAGGGACAGAGGTTTTAAAGGCGTTTTTGTGGGCAATAGATTGACCCCCTGTCACTACAATATTGTGTCTCCATCTTTATAATACCTCCAAATTTGTCAAACGTGACATCACATGGTCTTATAATTTCTGGTGTTCTGCCTACCCCATAAGGGATATAGGCGTGACGTTATGTATGTATTTTTTTAGTTGATCTCTTTGACACATTGGATGAGCGTTTGTCTTTGATGTGCTGAGGTTCAAGTCCCAGTAAAGCTTTATTAGATTTTCTTTAAAGTTAATTGACGACCGGTCGTCAATGAAGTGTGTGTATAGTTATTTCTGCAGTGGACTGTACTTAGTGATATTAAATAATTGCACATATATTAGTCATGAAAGTACTTAGTGTTGAACTAGAAATGTGACCTATATATTTACGTTATAAATAGTTAATGGGACGTTAATGTTATTGCATAATACAGTCATAAACGCAGCAATGTCAAGTTAGAAATAAATATTAATGACATGTCATATGAATTAATATGATTGTTATATGTCTCATAAAGTGATATGATAGTAGGTCATGATAGAGTAATAAAATGTGACTAATATATGACTTTTGTTCAGACGTCTAATTCTTATTTGATTAACCCTTAAACATATACTTTTAAATTAAACTAAATAGCGTAAAATTACACCAACTACTTATTTATAGGCTCATGCTATGACCTAAGGGTATTTCTTAGTACACTGGGCCATTTCCTACGTGGGGGGCGCAAGGCTCAATTTCGGGAATTCCTTTCTTAGTGCACCCCTACATCCCCTAAAGAATGTATGTTCTAAATTTCAGCTCTCTACGGCCAGTAGTTACGGCTGTACGTTGTCTGTCAGTCACTCAATACCTCAGTCACTCAGTCAGTAACGGAACAGTTTAATATATATAGATTTAATAAAGTTTTCCATGTAGAGCTGTTCTTTATGGTCATCACGAAGAGTAAGAGAAGTAATTTGAAAGGTTATGGACTGAAATCTTTACTTTCCAAACTTTTTTCTATGCAAATTGCAAACTTTGCAAACAAAATGAAGTATCAAAAATATATTTTCTTCTTACTTTCAGCACCATTTTGCCTACGATAATTCTGTTTCTTATAACTAGTTACTAGGCACAAAAGTAAAATTCTTCTCTTAACCTGTATGCTAAATCTTCTAAACCACCACGGCTTTTGAATATACTAAGGACTTTAATAGAACGAACAACAGCATAATGTAATTCTATCCAAGGAGTATGCATGGTCATTAAAATACTCTTTCAACTTGCACATGGCCAGTAGTTTTTACTGCCGTCTTGTTAGGTAGGTATACCGTATACTCTATTTTAGGATTTTTTATCTATACTTGAATGAAATGTGTGAAGATGATGAAATGACATATTAGAAAACCATAATTATTTTTTCATAAGTTATGGTTTTTTTTTCAAGAATTTATAAGAAAATACTTAAATCATTATACTTTAATGTTTTTATAGCGGTGGCGTAGTAGGGTGGACTTAGAATAGCTATACCACCGCAGGATAAGGGTTTCGTTTAAGAGGACTAATCGAAGAGACCCACGCTTGACCATGGGACCCTTTCTGAGCCTCCTGACCTCGCTAACGAGCACCCTTTGTATAATGTATGATAGGTTTCAGAAATGTATTATGTTGAGATTTTTTTTTCCAAAAACCATACATACATAACTTCACGCCTGTATCCCTAACGGGGTAGGCAAAACACCAGAGGCAATAAAACCATCTGATGTCACGTGTGACAAATTTGGAGGTATTATTTTGATGTAGAGAGACTATTGCAGTGACAGGGGGTCATCCTATCGCCCGCAAAAACGCCATCAAAACCTCCGTCCCTTAACTGACTTTTACAGTTTGCCCGGGAAGAAAAGCAGCTGGCACATTCTATGTTTTCATTTACCATTCGGTAAACGCTGCTGGAATCAAAGTTAAAAATAAGTTTGTCCCTGATTAACATAGCGTTCTCTATTAAGAGTTTAAGTAACTGAAGCCGCGGTAAAAACTTAGTCAGCTACACAACAAAGACGCACTAGGAAAAACACCAAGTACCCTCAACTTAACGAGCTTTCGATGTGTCAACATTAAGTTTTATGAGCTACCCGCAGAAAATAGAATCGAATGATGTCATCCGTGGCCTACAGACCTGTTTGCGAGAAAACTATCCTAAGTAGGTTAATGTGGGATGATAGGGACGTAAACACTAATAATACAGTTTTGTTGATGTTTGAATTTAGAATAAACAGACTTTCTTTTAGTAAATTTTATAAGATATCTGCGAGGCTTTTGATTGTGAATTTACTTCCAAAGTACCAAAAGTTCAAACGATGTTTTCTCCGACCAGTACAGTCCGGGTACTTTTTCCAACAGGTAGCATGAAATACAAACGTTAAATCTTTATTTTATAAAAAAAACGCTAAATCGCCTATCAATCCAACGTTGCATTTGTCCTCATACAGACAAGACTTTTGCCGAGCAGTGGATGTTATACCTACAGCAAAAGTTATTGTGAAAATTGAATGGTTAACAAATTTTTGTACATATTTCGAAGGAAAGAGATGCCTAAGTCTTTATTATAAACTAAAACCAAAACTTTATCAGTAATATTTATAATAATGACTCATTATTTCGAGTTTAATGAACCCATTAAAAATTATGCTTCCTAATTTCGAAAACTAACAAAGACAAAAGGTAATATCGATTCTAAATATTTGGTGACAATAGTTTGATCATTAGGTGCCAACAGAACTTACTACATACATAACTTCACGCCTGTATCCCGTATGGGGTAGGCAGTACACCAGAGGTAATAAAACCATCTGATGTCACGTTTGACAAATTTGGAGGCATTATAATAGTGAAGAGAGACTATTGCAGTGACAGGGGGTCAGCCTATCGCCCACAAAAAAGCCTCCCATAACACACAGTATGCGCGGGAAGAGAAGCAGCTGGCACATTCTATGTTTTTCTTTCGCTCCCAGTCCAGCATAGAAGCAAGTTAAAGGTCAAATATAATTTTTGACAATATATCCAATGGCATTATAATTTCTTTTCTTATAATACCATTGGATGTGTTGTCAAAAAGTTTTTTTCTCATTTTCATCGTTATTTAGTTGAGATGACAGACCTAATCTTCAACCCTACCCCTTACTTTGAAGTTTCTCTTAATAGATGTCGCTAGTGATAATAAAATACCAAAAATGATGAAAAGGATTCAATGGTTTCTTCTAATGATAGGGTTATATAGACGCAGGTTTAAAATACCATTTAATACTTGTTTATAAATATAGTAGAATGCTTTCGCAAGCTTTTTAAGCAACTATTTAAATAAACGACATATTCTTAAGCACGAACAGTGTGTTTCAAATGGTCTAAACTAAATGCTAATGTGGTATTAAAACAGTTGACACGATGACATTTGCTCAAATGACATTACAACAGTATGACTTTGAAAGTTTAACTTCCGACACTTTAAGAATAGTTTTTGAAATCTGCAGTTTAATCCTAGTCCGAAGGCTATTTAAGAAATTAATGATTTAATTAAGCAATAATCATTTCTTAAGTTTTCGCGATTCATACTATTAAATAAAATTGTAACTCGACGTCACGAGCGACTGAGGTGTCAAGCGTCGGATTGATAGATGGAAAAAGTTATACATCATCATCTCCATCTGTTTCTCAGTCTTCGAGCGTAGCGTTCTGGATTGGCACAAAACGAGCTGACAGTATCTTGAGTTTCAGGTCGTGCAGCTTGCTGGATGTTAGATTTAATGTTTTTCAGGATAGGGCCCAATATCGGTTATAGCTTCCAACCATCTTCTCTATCGAAATTAGGGTGTTTTTTAATTTCAATCGCTTGTCTGATCATTCTAGGAATGTAATGTTTCTCTCTAGATAAAATTTTCACAGAGTCAAATTATTAGATGAGAATATTTTTGAATGTATACAATACTAGCTCTAACACGCGTTTTTATTAAAGCCAGCGTCTGACCTCAATTTGATGGTAAGTGAATATAAGGTCGAAAATAAAAGCACGCGGGTCTAGGAAAGAACTGGCTCTTCATAAAATATAGCTGGACAGACTTTATATGAAGGGTGGTCGCTAGCCAGTCGGACCCTGACGGGATCCTACCACCAAGCGGGGGTCACTCCGATTAGTCGCCTTTTACGACACGATTATCTAGGGGTGGTAGGTGGTAGGACTATTTTAAGCCAAACCCACACGGACAGAAACTACTATGTTCACTAAAATTGTGATAACCCGACTCGTTGACAATGTATCGTGATGTGTATAGCCTATTATGAACCAAAACTACTATTAAATTGTATCTACAGTTGAATTGCAAACCAAACCAAAATCTGTTCTGACGTTCTTTAGATTAACGCGAACAAAAAGACAGACAGACGTTCTTATAAAATGTAGAGATAAAACTTGCTAGAGCTGTGACTATTTATCACAAATTTTCAACAAATATCAAGCCAAATATAATTCTTAACAAGTTCAATTAAAAATACATTACCCTTCATTCAATATAATAATATTGCAACAAAGTCCCATCGCAAATTGAAACTTAATATTTTAAGAATGTGTGCCAAAATCATTACCCTATTTCCTGCATGTGGTCGGGTAAACATTGGAAGGTTATCCAGGACGTGACGTAAGACTTAGCTTTTCTATTAGAAGCACTGGATTTAGGTCATTGTTAGGACATGTCGCCGTCTAGACTGAGCGATCTAATAGGTATGTTTAAGGATTTATATGAGAATACTTGATTGAATTTAATATGAATTACGTAAATCAATATATTGAGTACATAATTGAAGAATTATCCAACGTGATACACGAACATGTAACCCTAAAGTAATACATTGAATATCATCATCATCATCATCACAACTCCGTGTAATGAGCTCACTGCAGGGCTATGAGTCTCTCCTCTGGGTGACGAGGAGGTTTAGGCCGTAATGGCAGTGCTGGGTGGTGGATGTCAGAAATGGCTTCTGACAAACCCTGACGACTACTTTATATAAGATTATAGCACTCGGTACCGACTGATGTCCTCCGAATTTTTTTGTAACGGAATATTTAGCATGTTTTTTTATTTATTTTGAGTTTTCGATATTTCACCACAACTGCAACCATGCTGGACTGGGAGTGAAAGAAAAACTTAGAATGTGTCAGCTGCTTCTCTTCCCGGGCATACTGTAAAAGTCAGTTAAGGGACAGAGGTTTTATTGACAGTTTTGCGGGCGATAGGCTGACCCTCTGTCACTGCAATAGTCTCTCTCCATCATTATAATACCTTTAAATTTGTCAAACGAGACCTCAGATGGTTTCATAGCATCTCCCTACGTTTATGTATGTATGTATGCAACCATGCTCGCGAAAATACAGGTTATTAACAAGTTACTAAATTTAATTCACATGTTAATGACCTTTAGATATAGTTTAACTTTTATACTTAAACCAAACATTTTGGAAACTATTCAGCGGGTATCCTGGTGTACAGCCCCGAACTTAGGCAACTTAGATTTTAAATTACTTAATTTTTTTCTTTTCCTAAATTGGAAATGAAATTGGATCCAAAACCTCTCCTACTAATGCTCCATAGTGTTAAGAAACTATTAATAAAAATAAATAAATAAAATAAAATCCTTAGACCATCACACCAACTACATGGCCCCAAAGTAAGCAAGGCTTGTGTCATGGGATGCTATGTAGCGAACTAGGGGGGAACCTAGAATATAAATAGATAAACACCCAGACACGGCAATTTTTTTTTTCTTTCCGTGCAGGAATCGAACCCGCAACCACTGGCGTCTGAGGCAGACAGGTTTACCCCATCGCCAAAGTGGTCGTCAAATATTAGTTTGTATAGACTAGTCCCTAAGGCTATTCTAGTAAACTTATCAGAGTAGGTCGGTTAAGAAGATCCCTACCTCTTTCATAAGTTCGTAATAGAACTCTTTCATAAGTTCGTAATAGAACTCTTTTATAAGTTCGTAATAGAACTTATGAAAGAGGTACCTCATAGTAGTAACCCTCGCTTGGGGGTTACAACAAGACTTCGCCTCGAAAAGAATCGATTAAAGTATGATTTTTTTATTTAGGTCAAATCAAGTTGTAACCTTAGCTAAGTAGGAAAGTACTTATATTCCAAAAATAGTCCCAACGACTCGCCCTTTACAAACAACCTATACTAATATACCTAGCCTTACCTCGCAATGTTTGTTTAATCTGTGCTAATTTGACCGACCTTGGTAACGGTGACACAATCTGTACTGTCAATATTGATTGACATGATTGACAAATGTTTTGCGCGCGAAATTGGTCTTTTACGTTTAATTACAGAGGTTTTTATGGTTATAATTACAAAATATCGCTGTTTTAATATAAAATAAATAACATTTTGATTATTTAAATTAGTTTGTATAAATATCATAAGAATAATGCTATCCTTAAGAAATCACAAACTAAAAAAACATTGATAAAAATCATACCTTTCTTTTTTCCATTTAAAAATTACAATTGCACAATATGAAGTCTTCGTAAAAAACGACCATAAATTCTCAACGCCACAATAGGGGGTCATATGACATGGGGTCATTCATGGTCAATAAATTCACCATTGACACTCAATATCTACATATTCTATCGAAATCTTAATACACTCGTACGAGAGTTACAACACTATCTTTGTTAACAGGCCGTCAGATACTTTTAATAGTTTTTTTTAGATTGATAGTCAAAAATAGAAATACGATTTCTGTAAATATGTTTATGTTATCTGTGAGGATTTATAGGTGAGATATCAGGGCAAACAAGTTCTTTATAAAAAGGTACATTTCATTTCATTTTTAAGTTATAAATGCCTACTTAGTTACTTACGGAAAGAAAGTAACAAAATAAGGAAAACCACGGGTTTTTAGTAAAAACTTTTCACAGGTCTGTTTGGCATGCAAAAGCTTAAAGAAAAAGAGAAAGAAACATCTCTTCATCAATTCTAACATACTTTACGTTAACAATATTAGTTGGATAGGATAAATAAAAATAATATCTAATAGGTAATAGTAATATTTAATTAATCAAGTTGCTGCGAAAATCGCGTAACTTTGGACACCGTACGCCATACCTACATCTTTCGTACCATATGCTAAAATATTTATGTCAATTTTGAGATTTAAAACGCGTTTAGCTTTAGTTTAATGAAAAGATATATCACTAGACACACTATTACTTTTTTGTAATAAACCGGAATTTTTGACGTCTTTAATTTCGAGGTATCCTTAGGGATTTCGTGAAATCTCTGATATCCTCATTTTACTGCGATAAATCGATTTCTAAAACCACTTAGCTACCATAGAAGATTCCTTGCTCTGACATCGTATAGTACCTGTAACAAAAGAAATAAAACATTAATATACAGCTGAAGTACAATGAACTTTGAAAAAGATTAGTCTATTATCCAGTGCTCCTAAGTTGGGATACTAGGGGCCGAAATAAACGGCTTTTAACTCTAAAATCAAACTTAAGGGAGTGAATGCCATATATTTAGCGTAAATTAAGAGTTTTCTCAACATTGAGAATGCAAGCGTTTTAAAGTCACAAATTCCGAGTTGATCATAATATTAGCTTATAACTACTATAGTGGAATCCGTTTATAATGACATCGAAGGGAAATAAGAAACAAGTCATACTAATCGGACGTCATACAAAGCATAGGTACTGCAAGAATAAATAAACTGTTTAAGTTAGTATTTGATTTATTTTAATAGAAAGGAATAAAATAGAGATAAATCAAAGTAGATTAATAAGTATTAATAAGTAGACTCAATAAGTAAATCTACGCTCTAAGACTCAAATCAAAAAAGCCTTTCACGCGCCGAAAGTCTTTGGGTATAACGTGACTCTCCCGAACACTGCCAAAGGTGTTATAAATAATACGGTCGGTCACTATAAGCGGACAAAATTTGATAAAAAAGGGTCACAATAAGCGATATGTCACGATAGGCGAAGTCATTATATCCGACTTAGTTATGTAATTTATATGAAAAGCAAACTTCACTGTGTAAACACGTCATAATGCGCGGTTGGTCAATATAAGCGGAGTCATAATAAACGGATTCTACTGTACCTATATCAATATACCTTAGTCTTCATGTTCACTTAACATCAGGTGTCATGGAAGACAAACGTCCCATCCATATTTTATAAAAAAAAAAAAAAAAAAAATTACTCATCACTATAGACACAGCTATGTAGGTAGTAATTGAACACTAGCTTCTCGTACGTACATAGTTTTGCTTAACCACATAATTGTATAAACACACATAAATTTACATTTTTAAAGCATCCAGTAATATTTTATTATGTTGGTCACGTATCAGTACATTTTATTTGCTAATACTTTGTAACCGGTAAATGCGGTAGGGTTATTCTCAACTCAGCCTCACTTTAAGGGCCACTGTAATATTCGTACATACTTATTTGTACAAAAATCTGATTGCATTCATTTTTGAATATGTTAAAATTGTATTGATTGTGAATGTTTTTTAAGAATCGTGGAACTGTATATGTATGATATTCGGTAGTTTTATACCTAAATTATTTACTGTTTATCTTTAGCAAAGCTTAATCGGACCGCATGTTTTTGTAATTTTAGGCGATTTCCTAAACAAGCGTTATTCAGAATCAAACCAAAAATCTATCTTTACCTTTGTGTTATTCTAGACTTTCCCCTGGTTTAAGCTGTTTAAGAGTAAAAAGTAACAAGTTAGTGAAGATGGTCGAATGGACGTACTGACTTTTTTCTTTTGATACTTTATAGTTCATAGTATCAGAAGAATAGCATAGTGTCCGAAACCAGAAAGTCTAAACAAAAATAGTCGTAATAGAGTACAACCAAACAAATCAATGCCAGCGGTACAGTGGCTAATTAATTGACATTCCTTGAAACACTGGTAAAGAATTCGATTCCGTGTTTGTGGGTGACGACTCGATTAACTTGTCGAAGATTACATTGTTTTGTAAGGTAATTGGCTGTTTATGTTGAGAACTGTTGACGTAATTTATGATTAGGCCGTTGAGGATATATACAACTATAAGTTTAAGTTAAATTCTACTGCGTAACTATGTAATCTTTCATGCTGGACTGGGAGCGAAAGAAAACATAGAAGGTGCCAGCTGCTTCTCTTCCCGGGCATACTGTAAAAGTCAGTTCAGGGTTTTATTGTTTTTGTGGGTGATGGGCCGACCCCCTGTCACTGTAATAGTCTCTCTCCATCATTATAATACCTCCAAAGTTTGTCAAACGTGACAGATGGTGTTATAGCCTCTGGTGTTTTCCCTACCGCATAAGGGACACAGGCGTGAAGTTATGTATGTATATATGTAACTATATAAAGAAAATGCTATTTTCTATAAGCATGGACTTTGGCAACATCTACTTTGTTGCAATGTATAGTACCTGATAGTAGTTACGGAAATAATTACAACTGCTCAAACTATGTCACTGTTATATTAATACTTCCTAGATACTAGATAGGCTGTGCATAATCATATCTAATTGCACAAAATGACCTTATCAGACTAAAATATAAATAAATAAATATTTCTGACACTCACACAACATTATCTAGCCCAAATTAAGTTTCTTAAAGAACTTGTGTTATGGATACTAGATAACTGATATACTTAAGAAATATATAAACATACATATTGAATAAATAAATATTTTTATTTAGAATAAACTAACATCCATGACTTGACGGCAAATATCTGTGTTCATCACACAAATATCCGCCGCCGCCGGGATTCGAACCCAGGACCTCTGGCATAGAAGGCAATGTATGTTACCACTACACCAGCCGGTCGTCAAAAAAATCTTAAATGTGTATATTCTTATTATCTTAGCTTTGCAGTTAGCTATCAAACATACAACTATCGTTCTTATGCCGACTTAGGCCAATGACTACTTTCTAAGCTATTTTAACGTCATTCTATAAAAAAAAGCCGAAACCCTTAAGACAAGTAAAAAATAAATGAAGATCACGATTTTTAAACTTCGTATCTAAGTCTAACAATACGTCATAAAATCTAAATGACATACAATATAACACATATGTGGGTCCCGAGTTATTTATTACAGGCTCGTAATGGCCGATGCACTTTTATTCAAACAATTTGAGCCTCCACTCAATCCCGAGGCGTGACTCCTTGAGGAACAGGTCCAAGGTAGAAGGGATAAAGAATTTGTTATTCTTAATATTGTCTTAAGTTTTCGCGATTCATACTATTAAATAAAACACTTTTTAACCGGATTTATCGCGTATATTTACGACGTTTCGGTGTCTTTGCAGACCCCGTGGTCACGAGCGACTGAGGTGTCAAGTGTCGGATTGATAGATGGAAAAAGTTTTACATCATCATCTCCATCTGTTTCTCAGTCTTCGAGCGTAGCGTTCTGGATTGGCACAAAACGAGCTGACAGTATCTTGAGTTTTAGGTCGTGCAGCTTGCTGGATGTTAGATTTAATGTTTTTCAGGATTGACTGCGGCTGTAGGCTTTTGCGTTTTGTTATTCTTTCTTATTCGACCTCTTTTTCGTTTACCATCAGGTGAGATTGAGGTCAAATGCGGGCTTAGACTTTAAATAGAAAATAAGGTTTGTTTACAAAGGAGCTTTTAAGAAACGACGGAAAATTTTGACATGAGCATAGCAATGTTCCGAAGTTTTTTTAATACATAACTTCACGCCTGTATCCCGTATGGGGTAGGCAGAACACCAGAGGTAATTAAAACCATCTGATGTCACGTTTGAAAAATTTGGAGGCATTATAATAGTGGAGAGAGACTATTGCAGTGACAGGGGGTCAGCCTATCGCCCACTTAAAAACCTCCCAGAACACCTCGGTTCCTTAACTGACTTTTACAGTATGCCCGGGAAGAGAAGCAGCTGGCACATTCTATGTTTTTCTTTCGCTCCCAGTCCAGCATTGAAGGAAATATATAACCTACATAATAAAAAACTGAAGGGAATAAGGTTCACTCATTTCTGATCCAAGTTCTTGAAATGCGAATAAAAGAATTTGTGTGATTGTTGATAATTTGGTTGATGACACTGAAGGCATCAAAAACTATCGAGATAAAGCAAGGTGTACATTTTATACAACAAGAAAGAAAAAGGACTGATAAAATTGAATTTCAATGTGTAGGTATCAGATTTGAAAATGCTTTACCTACATAACTATGCGACTGTTCCAATGTTTATTTTGTGCTTTTGAAAAGATAAAAGACTTAAAATCTTGATTTTACTCTCAATACACCATTAAATTATACAATTAAAAATTGGTTGGTAAATACATATTTTTTATTAGAATAAACTTAAATAAACATATAAACGTCCATGACTTGACGACTAACATCTGTGTGACTACACAAATAACCGCCGCCGCCGGGATTCGAACCCAGGACCTCTGGCATAGAAGGCAGTGTATGTTACCGCTACACCGGTTTTATATTTGTCATGCTATACTTTTTGGAATAATTAGTATATAATGTTCATACACTAACGCTATTTCCTTCCATTTGGGCCATGTTCAACAATTGTCAACGTCAATCTACCAAGCCTTTCAATTGACTCCCATCAGAACGCCTGACTCACATCACATGAGTCATTAGGACAATATGTATGTACACTCAGAACAAATTCAAAGTTATATAGGTACCATTAAGTAATAAACATATTCAAAGCATTGGAAACACCGGACTTGTCCAAAATTTTGAAATCTTTGCCACAACAAAATAATTACGACCGGCTGGTGTAGCGGTAACATACATTGCCTTCTATGCCAGAGGTTCTGGGTTCGAATCCCGGCGGCGGCGGATATTTCTGTGGTGAACACAGATATTAGTCGTCAAGTCATGGATGTTTTTATGTTTATTTAAGTTTATTCTAATAAAAATATGTATTTATTCAAAATGTATGTTTATATATTTCTTAAGTATATCAGTTATCTAGTATCCATAATACAAGTTCTTAAAGAAACTTAATTTGGACTAGATAATGTTGTGTGAGTGTCAGAAATATTTATTTATTTAACTTTGGCGCAAGAAAGCAACAAAGCAAAAGTTAATCTATGTGTATAGGCACTTATGCTTTGATTCTATTGTTTTTTTTTGAAAATGGAACATGTTCAAAAAGTCTTGAGATGTGTTGTCTATCAAATGAAACAAGAATCATCGAAATCGATTCTTAATGAGGAGTTTTCTGACAGCTCATAAAAATTAGTTCAAAATACCTCTATAGATGGCACTTTTAAAAAGCCGAAGGCGTTAAGTCTGTATACTATAATGTAGGTAAGTGGTATCTACCATATATGGTTATTTATACGTTCAATTTCTGATACAGACGTCAATTCATTTATTTTACTTTTAAAAACGCAGTGTGGAATAAATTCTTCGCCTTCGCCTTTTGTAAAGCGCCATCTATCGAAGCCTTTTGTACCAATTTTGTACAGTTTTGTACAGTTTTGTTTTTTTTAATGAGCTGTCAGAAAACCTCTCATTGAAAAAAATATCGCGTAACATCCATACGAATTGAAAATTGAGAATTCAGTCAAAAAGGACATCTTGACTGTCAGTAAAAATTAAATCAAATCAAAGTTTGACATATGTTGACTGTACTCTGTTATACTTAGGTAAACGTCTGAAGTCATTCGTAAGATGATGAGGGTTGCTTAACTGATAGTATATTTTATCTATGCTGATTGATCTTTGATTGATCAATTTTGATAGGATTGATTTAGGAGGGCAATCTAAGTTAAATAAAAAAAAACATGATTATTTTATTACTATTAGAGAATATTAAGATGCAATTATGTGATCGGTATTTTAAGTTCATAAGTTTCGACTTCAATTAAGTTATTACTACGTCCCAGTCAAAACAAGTTATTGTTGATTTCTTGAGTGATTTCTGCGTCCTAGGTACAGAAGGCAGCTGATCAAGCGTTTCGTTACCTGTCGAAATTCCCCCACCAATTTTAACTTAATGTCGAGGGCATATAGTTCAGATTCAGGTGATTTTTTTGAACAGTTTTTGAGAATCGCTAAAGAATTAAAATAACAAACCATAGCATTACTAAATATTACTTTTCTAATATCTTATTATGATCATCATTGTACAGATTAATGTCTGTTATAGATTACAGCCAGCTAGCTATAATCGCCACAATTGGGTTGCGATATTTTGGTCTTAAATAAAATTGATATTAGACCAACTTTGGTATAGCCGACATCAGATCGGAAACATCAGATCAACTGGCCAATTTTGGAACACTTAGGGCTAGTACTAAATAATAATAATAATAAATAGTAATAATCGTTCGCCGGTTTCTTTCTCTCTTGATCTGATACCCGACCGACTGGTCTTATTGTCGGGTCTTTTCCGCCGAGAGGTGTGTTGATTTTGAAATGCCGAATAATAATAGCCAACTTTCAGTTTATTGTTTTCAGGTTATCAGGTTGGTATTAGAAATCTGTCTCCCTTACTCTTAAAGAGAGATGATTTGACAGGTAGGCTTTTAAATCTTCATTTTCCTTCTACATATTTCATCCCGTTATCAAACCTTTGTGGTAAAATTCTTTGTATAAAAAGAATAATGAGTGACTAACGTATAGAGTAAATAGATTTTTTAATGTTTTATGTTTATTGTGAGTCAGGTTATTTATAACTTTAAGATAGTAAAACTAGTCATAGGAGAGTCGTAGTTGATGTCATAGTGACTCATGTTTAATTGTTAGTTCAGGGGGGAAAGTCATGTGTGACCAAATTTGTAGTAAGGTTAGTTTCAATGTCAACCTTAGGTCAATATAGCGGTACAAATGTACAGGTTTAATTAAAATTAACGCATAACCTCTTGCGGGTAACCTCTCCACGTCAATCCCAACAACATTTGTTCTACGAGTTTTTACATACACATACAATACATACATAACTTCACGCCTGTATCCCGTATGAGGTAGGCAGAACACCAGAGGTAATAAAACCATCTGATGTCACGTTTGACAAACTTGGAGGCATTATAATAGTGGAGAGAGACTATTTCAGTGACAGGGGTTCAGCCTATCGCCCACAAAAAAGCCTCCCATAACATCTCGGTCCCTTAACTGACTTTTACAGTATGCCCGGGAAGAGAAGCAGCTGGCACATTCTCTGTTTTTCTTTCGCTCCTAGTCCAGCACGGAAGAGTTTTTACAAATCTTGATAAATAACACAAAAAATTAAAACAAAAAAAATGTTTGCTCCTTACTCTACATTTTGTAAGAAGTGCCTATTATTACTTTGAAGCGATATTTTACTGCGCAAGGTGCGTGGCATACCTACGCTCAGAATAAATAGAGTTACGCCTCTAAACAGAGGCTATAAATATTTTTTGTATAAAAAAAATTTGATTTTAAAAAGTTGTAGATAAATTTTGTTGGGATTGATGTGGAGATGCTGTCAGCAAGAGGTGATGAGCTAATTAAAATTAAACATGTATAACTATTTTTTATTGCTGTTTGACCGACTGACCTTGTTAGAAGCCTATGTCCAGAAGTAGACATCTTCCGACTGCTGATGATGCAGCGTAACACCTCGTTAGTGAGGATAAGATAAAATATGAGTAAGCGGTTAAGTAAAGACTTAGATAGTTATGTGCTGTTGCACACTACGGCTGAAAGTAAGAAGAAAACGCTGGGTTTTATTACCAACCACAAATAGAACGCTTCAAACTTCTTATAAGTCTCTACGTCTTTTAAATGAAAACTTTTGGCTATTCTTATCGGAATAATCTCCGGAACTGCTATACAGATTTTGATGTGGTTTGAGTCAGTCTAAGAATAGTTTTTGACGACCACTTTAGCGATGGGGTAAACCTGTCTGCCTCAGACGCAAGTGGCTGCGGGTTCAATTCCCGCACGGAACAAGAAAAAAAAATGTTCCGTGTCTGGGTGTTTATCTATTGATGTATTTATATTCTAGGTTCCCCCCTAGTTCGCTACATGGTATCCCATATCACAAGCTATGCTTACTTTGGGGCCATGTAGTTGGTGTGATTGTCTGGGGATTTTATTTATTATTTTTTAGTTTTTGACGCTCACGGCTATGCAAAATCAAGTAATCTTGGTATTTGACAAAAAAAAATATCAATTTAAAAAGACTTCACAAAGACGGTAAACTTTAAATATAATTTATATAAATAACGATAAAACTTTATCTAATAAATAAAGAAACTCAATGTAAACAAATCATAAGAATTAGTTACAAAGAGCAAAAGAAATATGTTATTTAATGGCGATTAATTTTTGATTGATCAATGTTGATGGTATGTGATGTAATTTGGGCGGTCAAAATCTATGTTTAGAACATGTTAATGTCTTAATTTGAAATGTTAAAACTATCTTTTCAAGACACGATTGAAAGAAATATTAAAACGATTTTTAGTCAATCAAAAAACACCGTATCTTTTTTGATTTACAATGGCCAAAAACTTACGGTCGAATTCGAAAAACCTCCAAATTATAGCCATTTTGAATGGCGCATAAAATTTTAATATGTTCTCAATTACTGACCAATAAAACAAATATTTGCAAACTTTCAACTTTAAAAAACTTACCGCTATACTGTTTGTGCCATCTTCGTGTGTGATTTTTAGAGATCCTTATTTTTGTTTTTTTTTTCAAGTACAAGACTCGTATACTTAATGGCAGCTTGAACTCTACTTAAGTAGAGATTTTTGACAGTTCTCTCTATGGAGAATTAACAACGAATCTTATGCTTAAGTCATGATTTACGATTAAGGAACATTTTTCAAATAAGATTAAAGAAAACGTTTGTTTTTAGTATTAAGTAACTCCCATATATTTATTAAAGGCTTACGCGTTATTTTCCGTCTGTATGTTACCTTAAGTTTTTAGATTTATTTTATCTAAATATGTACGAGTTCACATGTTTCTTATTTAGGTCTAGGTATTGTTTAGGTCTGGCTTAGTGAGTACAAAAAATACCAGATAATCACAACAACTACATGGCTCTCAAGTACGCATAGCTTGTGGTATGGGATACCATGTAGGGCACTAGGGGGAAACCTAGAATATAAATACTAATATTGATGTAAAAATCGTTAAAGTAGTTTCCTAATAACCTCAATAAGGTACGGTCATAGGTATGGTACATAGTTTACACTAATTTCGAAACAAAATTCTTATAAAATCGCTATAAAATAATGATTTACCGATTTGAATTTTAAACGCTTGTGATTAGATGCTCATTACACTGACAGACATCTTAATTGAATGTGTATGTGAATTAGTCAACAGTCGTGCAGGAAATTATAACCCTTATTGCAATATGTCACTATGCCTCACTTTTGAAGTCGGCTGTACCTATGTATCTGAACGCCGCAGTGTTTTCGTGTGGTCCTAATTATGAAAAGCGCCAGGTGAACCTTGAGTCATAATTATTTTTTTGTGCGCAGTAATTTGTTACGAAAATCGACCCGACTGGCCTTATAGGTACTCTAAATTGTTAAAAAAAATAATGACTGCAGATGAGTGATCTTCGGTTTATTAAATTATAAAGAGTGGAGAAACAATCTGTGGTTAATAATCACCGTTTACTTTTATGGTATATTTGCCTGTTTTGGTCTATTTTTGTCAATCTATACTAATATTATAAACAGGAAACCTTTGTATTTACCATAAATACAAACGTATTGAATAGGCTCAAAAACTGCTGGACCGATTTCAAAATTTCTTATACCATTACTTAGAGGAATTCTTCCGAATCCGTATAGGCTACTTTTTATCCCGAAAATCCCGCGGGAATCGAAATTGCGTGGGTAAAACCGCGCGCAACAGCTAGTATGTTTTATATTAGGTATTTACGTCTATAGGTTTCTTACTATGGAAAAAACATGTAAAATCTCGTCTAAACTTTATTTCAAAGAATACTTACATGTGCATAGTATTCTTTGAAATAAAGTTGTGCACGTTTGACAAATTTGTAGGTATTTTAATGATGGAGGTACACTATTGCAGTGAAAAAGGGTCTATCGCCCACAAAAACACCAATAAATCCTCTGTCCTTTAGCTGACTTTTACAGTATGCCCGGGAAGAGACTCAACTGGTACATTCCATGGAAGGTTTTCTTGACCAATTTATTTTCATAGGCATTACTAAAAGTATTTAGAAGAGACACTCCCACCGAATTAATCAACTACCATAAACTATTATTTACTTTTATTAACAGTTTCTCTACGGAACCCATTTTAAAAACCAGGGCTGGCTTTTTACCACAATTACTCGCAACAGGTTTGACAAATAAAGCCTATGGAATTGATACGGCATCCGAAGTAGGTCGCCATTTTTTCCCTCGCGAACTATGGATGTGTGAAATGTTAATTATTATCGGTAAATAAGGAATTGGAATAGCGGGAAAACTGGCGAACTTGACAAATGGTGGGCGGAAAGTAGGCTTGTTTTTTTAGAATGGATTCGAAATTCAAATTGTAAATAGTAACTTTTTTTGTTCAGAATGAATTTGTTTTTTTTTTTGTTTTTATAATTGGCAAGCGAGCATTGGAAAGATTCTTTTGATGCAACTTCAGAAGAAGTACAAAGAGTAAATGTTCATAGCTGACCTGTCAGATTTTTGACAACTCATTAAAACAACATATAGTAGTGCAAATAATAGGTTAATTCCAAATCATTTACTTATATTGGAAACCGCAGCAAGGATTTTAATATTTCACCCTCTCAAGTTACTCAATAGACTACTAGTACCTATCATCCACTTGAGATGAAAATCCCGATATCGTTTCTAAGAAATTAAATCAAGTCTGCACCAATAGTTAAGATACAAACAGGCAGCATTTCAATGACAATATCATCTTTATACATTCACATACCTAACAAAAAGTAACTTGACAGGTCAGAGACTATATGGACCGTAAGCTTTTGCGAATAAAACTGTATTTATTTTGATAAAAATAGTTTAACCTGAAGTGTCGTCTTTCGAACTTTATATGTATTTAGATGTCATAATCAAAATTTATTTTTAGTTGTCAAAAGAAACTCATGCGTAACAAAAATAAAATTTCAGACTTGAGAATTTTCTCCTTTGTGAAATTGTTTGCAGAATAAAAAAACATCGTAAAAAAAGCGCATGATCCTAAAAAAAATGTCCTTAGCACGCGTGCGTGATCCATATCATATCTATCATCAGATTGCTTACCAAGATGCATTGAGGTCACACTAACTCCCCTTTTTCCTTAAAATGTCCTCATAAATTTCAACATATTACAACTTTCCATATTTACATAGGATTATGTATAAAACGTTTTTATGACATTCATTATCAAGATAACTGTTGAAACGTTCTTGATTTAAGATAACAGCTGTTAACCAGGCGTTTTATTACGTTTTTTGGTAAAAACCTTGTTAAGTTTATAGTTTATTTAATTGGGTGTAAGGTACAGTCATGAAGAAATATTCATTATTAAAAGTTAAACTAATTAAAGTATTTTTTTGTGTAATTCACCAGTTTTCTTTCAATTTGAAGACCCAGGTGGTGCATTGGTCATGTATTTACCTAAGGTACGAGTTAAAATTCTTACCGATTTCATTAAATAATAATCACTACATTATTCAGGATTAACAAACACTATATTCAACGGTTGCCTGCCTGCAATAAAGTATAGGTGAAGGCTGTCCAAATTGCTTATTTTATTCTTAAACTTTTGCTGTACTTTTTATGGCAAATAAATCGATAGGTTGCATATTTTCTAAAGAATTTTTTAATGGACTAGGAGTTACGCGGACAAAACTGAATAACATTGCTTTTCTCATACATATAAATAAAATAAGTTTTAACAGTTTTGTTCCTGACTGTACAATACTATTAATACCTGTATTACACATTAATTTGATTTGTCTGTTAAAGTTATAAAAATATTGGTAATCATCGGTGGTTAGTTAGACAAGCAGATGTCTGTTAACATAGCGACTATTAAGAAAGCTTTAAAATTAATTTTGTTTGAATATGGCAACTAATATTTATTTATTTAACTTTTTATGTACACGCTACAAATAATAATAGAGTAAAGAAATAAAATTTATTTGTACAAAGGTACTGCTTATTCCTAGCGAAATCTCTTCCAGCAATCCAATTACCAATTTTACACAATCACAAAATTACCAATGTTAATAAATAATAATAAACAAATAAATATTTCTGACACTCACAGCATTATCAAGCCCAAATTAAGTTTATTAAAGAACTTGTGTTATGGATACTAGATAACTGATATACTTAAGAAATATATAAACATACATATTGAATAAATACATATTTTTTATTAGAATAAACTTAAATAAACATATAAACATCCATGACTTGACGACTAATATCTGTGTTCAGCACACAAATACCCGCCGCCGCCGGGATTCGAACCCAGGACCTCTGGCATTAAAGGCAATGTATGTTACCGCTACACCAGCCGGTCGTCAAAACTCTTCCGAAGCATTTCCGCCAATTTTCATTTACCACCAATAAAGTTTACATAGAGAAATAAAATGAAAAACAGCAGAGTCGTCAACAAAAACTAGTAACATCCATATATAAATTATCGATAGAAAAACTTGATCGACCTACTGGCCCACAACCCTTATAAAGAATATCGATAAGAAGGTAGGAAGCTTACGTTTTTTTGCCCTTAGGAAGCCCTTATTTACCTCATGAATGGTTTAACCTTATATGAGTTTATTGCATAAGTCTCTAAGATGTCTGGAAGGAGACAAAAACCCTGGATAGCGAGTTGGACAACCGGTCTCATTCAACCTAAGGTTGGGACGGTTATCGATAGTGTGAGTTAAAATTATTGGATATACTTCAACGGAATTTGAAATGAGAATAAACCTGCTTCGTCAAGATACGAGTGCCGTAAGATATAACATAATGTATCGTACTAAATAATTTCAAGCAAAAAGCTTTTTTTTTCATTTCAATATAAAGGATGTTTCGATTTAAAATAGACATTAATTTTACTATTAGTACCTATAATTTCAAAACAAAGTATTTTTTGTGCTTTACTTAGTTTAAATATTAAGTCAAGTCCGTTAAGTCATTAAGTTGGAAAAAGGAATGAACGACATCGTATCTTATATCAGTTTGACAATATTTCTATAATTTATATGAAAACATGTGTCAAACCTTAATATGTCAGTTAGTTTTATTCGGCTAAAACATTCTCAGTTGTATTAAAGTGATTAACTACTTCACAATGTGCAATGTCATTTATCGATATAAAATCTACACAGCACTATAACAGAATGCAGCGCAATGCGTTTATATCTGAATGAACAACCCAGACATATAAAATCTTGCATCTCTTTTTTCCATCAGCGAAAACAATTCCAAGAAAAAGGGATGAAAATAGGTCACATAAAAGTTAGGATTATAAAGCTGTTTCAGAACTGGTCCGAGAGTTTTTTTTAATGAAACGGCAAAGGTTGATTGTTTTATACTGAATGGCAGCTTTTGTTTTTTTTTAATAAGTACTGATGGAGAAATTCATATAAGTTTATAAATGCTTTCGTGTATGAAGACTTTTTGGAGATACGTTTTGAAAAGTTGTATGTGTATTTTTTTATTTTATTGGAAATGTGTGTTTCGCGAGATGATATAGTAGTGTTTTTGTTTGATAATTTCAAATGAAATAGCGGTGTGAAAATTTAAATATGCGCTGTTTTTCTACTCAAACCGTGTCTTCGTTTACTTAAATATATAAAAAACACGTTCTATTAAATTTTACGAAAAGTGAAAAGTTTAAATAATATTATGATACTTTGCTTAACTTTAATTTAGAAAAGGCAAAGCTTATCAGCAGTATTAACAAAAACTTTAACCTGTGACCTGTGTAACACTATGTTACCTTGATAATTTCCTAAATATATACAAGGTGCTCATTTATATGCATCCTCGGACTAGGATTATATTATTTAATCATTATATTATTATACTAGCTGTGACCCGCAACTTCGTCCGCGTGGATACCGTTTATTAGAGTTGGATAAATACTATTATTATATCCTCCTTGAAGTTAAAAAGTAAGTACCTTATTCTAAATTTCGTCAAAATCGACTCAGTAGTTTAGCTGTGAAAGCGTTACTGATAGATAAACAGACAGAATTACTTGAAAAACTGTTACAACAAAGCAGTGATCCGCAGTTTCACCTAGGTTTTGTGAAAAAGTATAGGTAGGTAGGTATATTACATAGATGATGCCCGCGACTTCGTCTGTATTGAATTATTATTTCGAGTAGGTTATTTTGTTCTCCAAGGTCCTAACTATCTTTAATAACAAAAATAAAAATGAAGAATCTTCGCCCATATAATATGTATAACTCCTAACCACAAACATAGGTAGGTAACATAGCACCCGATTTGTTTATAACATAGTTTATAACATAGTTATAAACAAATCGGGTGCCAAAGTGCCTTAAATTTTGATATTGTCTTAAGTTTTCGCGATGACTATTATGTATGACTATTAACTAAAACAATTTTTAACCGATTTTATCGCGTATATTTATATTTTAAATTTTAACAGTCGCTCGTGACCACGGGGTCTGCAAAGACACCGAAACGTCGAGTTAAAATGTAAAATATGAATTATACGCCATTAATCCGGTTAAAAAGTGTTTTATATATTGCCTTCAATTTTACTTAATTCATGCAATATCTTCATTAATTATACTTAGCTTATCGTTATTCTAGGTAAAGCTAAGTAGTTTTTGCGTGAAAGAATAGCAAAAATCCATCCATCCAGCCATTATCAGTGTACAATTCTACCTATAGTTATGTATGGCTGCTTTTCACTGCCAAACTGCTAAGCCAATATTAATGTAATTTGGTATAGTAGTTAACACATACGTTACTTTTTATTCCGAAGAAATCTACGGTTTCTGACTTCCAAGAGGCATGAAATAAACAAAACCTTGATTTCCATTTTATCTCTGTATGTTCAGAAGGCAGTACATCAAGCGTTACAAATCTGTCAAAATTTTTTACTTGAATTTGAACTCTATGTCCTCGATAATAAGTTAAAATTGGTTGGGGAAATTTGACAGGTAATGTAACGCTTGTTCCTTCTGTACCTACCTATATTAAATCGCGCAAAAGCTTGCGCTCGCCTCCCGCCTTTTTGTACCCTACCGCCGCGAGCCGCGTCGAGCGCGGCAACCGTTACGCAAAAATAATACCTAAGTATATCATTCAGTATTCACGCGCGATGGGTTATTAGCGAATTTATGTATAAGTTTGGTGTTTCTATACCGATTTCTATGATTCTTTTTTTATTGAATAGGTAATAATGTTATTTTTTTTAAATTATGGATTAATGAGAGTATTATAAACGTAAGAGGAAACAAATATAATGAGAAAGCTCCGAACTGCTAAGCTATCGGGATTTACACGTGTTATTGTGAGTCAACCATAAAATATAGACATATACTGTCGTGGGATATTTTTTATATAATTTTATGAAAAATATTCCTCTCATACATGATTTCTATGTAGCTTTAACCATTAAGGCTGCACACGCGACGGAAGCTTAAAAAATGAAGTAACTTCTCCCGTTTTTCCAACATTTCCCTTCACTGCTCTGCTCTTATTGATTGTAGCGTGATAATAAGTATACTATAACCTGCCCAGGAGTATGAAGAATAATTTTACCAAGTTTCGCTAAAATCCGTCGAGTAGTTTTTGTTTCTATAAGGAACATACAGACAGACAGACAGACAAAAATTTTACTGTTTGCATTTTTGTCATCAGTATCGATCACTAATCACCCCCTGATAGTTATTTTGAAAAAATATTTCATGTACAGAATTGACCTCTCTACAGATTTATTATAAGTATAGATAGATATTCAGACAAACAGGTGTTTCTAAGAAATAATTATAATTTACATTCATGTTGACACATAGTAACGTGTAGGTATGTCTGTCATACCTAGTTTATTTTCATATCTCGGGAGTAGTGAGTCAGAATAAGATTGGCAGATAAGTACATGTAGAGAAAACTCTATCGTAACAATTAAGAAGAGGACGAAAAATTTTCTTTAGACAAGAAAATTATAAAATTAGCGTATGCTCACCTAATTCTTTAAACATTTATAATGAAAAAAGTAAAATGAGAAAAGTATACTAATAAGTCAGCTGACCAGTCAAATAAAAGTAACTTCGTATTTAAAAAAGGGATAAATAGCTGTTTCCCGCTTTTATCCCGGTTTTGCGGTAAACTTAGAATAAAAATATGCTTATTTTATGTTTTGTTTTAAAGTTTATTTGTGAAATTTTAACCCAATCCGCCCAACCCAATTAACAACCCTTTTTAAACCAAATAGTTGCATCCATCCATTTTTACAAACATTCAGGTTTTACATTATAAGTAACTCAGAAACAAACTAACTAAAATAATTCAGCACTGCTATCAATGCGTTCAGCTTAAGTTATATATATCTGGCAATATTTAGGTCAAATGTGGGTACTGTCATCATAAAAAAATATATTTTATATACTCATAACGATCAATAAAACATGTGTCCACCGTTTAAAAAACAATGTTAAGTAATGGTGGCAAAATGGCGATCGTCATAAACATAAAATGGCTGATTCCCGCCAAATGCTTTTGGCACATATAATTTTTATTTGAAAAGGATGTGGGTGCAGTTCGTTTTGACCAATAATTGATTCGTAAATACATTTGATGAGGGATGACGCAGGTTGAGGTTTATAAATGAGGCTTAATAAGCTAAAATGAAATAAAAAGTATTTTTCTTTTCAATGAAGAAAGGTGCTGAATATCAGATTGGAAAATACTATGGCTTGCTTGTAACATAAACTAGAATAGAGATATTGATCCTTCAACTGTTTTCGCCTGTCTATGTGCAACTATTATATGATAAAATCCAATCTAATTTTAAAAGAACCTCTAGATTCTAGATTTCTGGAATATTTTTTAAATATAGAAAAAAGTCTTTCTATTTCTATTCTGGTTCTAGAGTCTACAGCCATCTAATCTAGTAATAACTTAATGTAGGTATAATCTATCTTCGAATTGTATTTAATTTTGTGTGTTGGTACTTTAATGTTTAAAAATATCAAAAACTCTTAGTAAAACACCAAAACAAACTCTGTAAAAGCTACTTTTAACAAAAAAGTCTATGTTTCCCATTAAATATATGCAAAAACAAAATTTCCAAAAAAAGTAAACCACGCGTCTGAATCCAAACGCGCTCCGTAAATGCGCCGGAGCAGTTCAACGACCTCAATATGGCGCTAAAATAGAACAACACCCTTTATTCACAACTTTGACTTAAATGCGCCTGCGTTTATTTAATTTTAATGGGAAAACATAGGAAACCTGTATTTTGGGTTAAAATTGATTTGATGAACTCGAATCTACCTACTCGAATAGTGAGTCAAATGTTCTTAGTTATTTATTATTATTTTATTATTTTAACAGCTGCTGATTATTAATCACAGCAATCTCAAAAATATTGTCTATATTTCATAAACAAATTAATATTATATACCATCTTCAAATACTTATAACTTTAAGTGCATCTCTGCAGCATAAAAATAAAAGTTATGTAAGTATATACTACGTGTTTCCATTAAAGTACTAAGTTAGGAAAAGTAGGTAGAGTAAGGTAGAGACTTAACATGAGATTTTTTTAAATCCATTGTAGGATTTATATTGTCTTAAGTTTTCACGATTCATTCATAATTGTAGGTTTGTGTTGGGCATTAATTGGCTATCACTATTATCTTATAGGCACGTTTTTTAAAGCTTGTTAAGTATAATGTTATACCTTCCTAATATAATAATATAAGTATCTAATGTTGATCTAACTTCATATCTCATCTAACTAAAAGTAAAGTATTTTAACCATTGGGCTTTTTAGTGAATCAAGGGCTAAATATGCTCGCCATTTCAATTTTAACCTCGAAAATTTTAAAAACAAATCGCAATATTGTTTTCACACTCAGTGTGCAAGGTGCTTTTGATTTCATTATTGCTTGTACTTTGCAGATTAAAAAAAAATGGTATTTGTTTGTTGAATGTGCAATTTCTTTTTTTTTATAATATTGTTCTCGATTCATAGACATTAATATCTCATAAATTACTTAGGTATTTAGGTTTATAAAGATTCTTTGATTATCGTCTTATTTGTTTAAATACATTTGATAAGGTATAGGCTCTTATTGTGAAATTATGATAGACTGATAGACAATACACTTTTTAAAGGTTTTTTGTAAAAGCATGGTAAAAACGCATATTATGATATGATATAATAAATTAATAATACACTTTTATGTATTTCAGTCAGGCTGAAACGTCTACCTATCTATTATAACAATATCAAAACAAACTAAAAACAAAACAACAATCCAAGTATATTTTTATTTACAAAACTAAAAAGAAAAAGGCGATGAATCTCATCTATATACAGCCTGTAAAAAAAAAACAAGAATCGAGAGCGGTATCGATTCGATTAATCATCAAATCTCATACGGCTGTCGAATCGATTGTCACGATAATTTTTCTACCCTCGGAATATCAGAATATAAAGGTCAAAAACCTCATCCAATTGGAGTGGTAATGAAGGAATTTTTTGAGTATGGCAACTTATGCGGGTTTTTTAATATGAACTTTCTTGCTGTCAAATTTAAATGTGTGTGACCATTGGTAACCCAGTTTACTTTGATTGTAAATAGAGCCATTTTTATGAGCTTATTTGTCAGGTAAGTATAAGTCTTAGTTTATTAGACTAAATTAAGTAATGAAAATAGCTTATATTCTAGAGTAGAGAAAGATAAAACAAGTTGTTTTATTAATGGATTTCGTATGAAACCTATGACAACACTAGACATAACAAAAAGGAGCAAATAAGATAGGCTTACGGACTTGCATCCATGCCGTAAATAAATTTAAAAAAAGGGCTTTAAGAAGGCCGAAGCAAAACTTAATTTCTTAAAATTTTGTAACATTTGTACAAACGCATCCAAGGGACCGAGCGATGTGGAAGACCTTGGGGGAGGCCTATGTCCAGCAGTGGACGTCTACAGGCTGTTGATGATGATGATGATGACCCAAAGATGCTAGTAAGGAAAGTAAAAGTAGAAACAATGTTTTCTTTTAGAGTCAAATCAATGTGAATAAAAAGAACAAAAATTATATATAGTTATGACTATCATATACATAATTCCAGTTATGAAGTACATAGTTGATCTTCTTTTTACAATAAAATTAAAATAAACTTCTTAAAAATAAACTATTTTCGACGGTAACGGTATAAAAACATGCAGTTTGACGTTTAAAATGCTTATAAAGATAACATATGGTAGCCCCATAACATATTTAGTTCCCATCGCAGCGTAATTTTAACGAAACAAGTTAAAATTAACGGTTTCTTAACTGCTCGTAAGTTGTTCTCAATCAGAACTCGTTTTTGAATACTTATTACAATCATTTATTAATAATTGATTTCCTAAGGTTTATAAATCGATAAAATTAATAAATTTTGATTAAATTATTAACTGTTTCCTACTTTGAGTGCGATCACAGAACTTTATCGAATCGTATATTAACGAATGTTTACGAATGCTCGTATAGTATGGAGTCGGTTGCAAGTTTTGAGTAACATTGTAATTTTTTATTTTACAGATATTTATGAGTACAACATGTTTTCAAACATTCAAAATTAACAAAGCACACATTTATTTAAGCTGGCCTTGCGGCAATGGATAAATTTCAATGTTTTATTAAAAACCGTCTCCATACTCTACGAACATTCGTTAACAAACGATTCGATAAAGTTCTGTGATCGCGCTTCAGCGATGCTATCTATGACACACTGGTAGACGTATAACCATGTTGTGAAGTTTTCTCATTATGCGTAAATAGATACCACCACTGTTCTGCTTATTTCCTTTCCACCACTATTGCTATTTTCTGGATAGGACAGCTGGATAGATAGGGTAAACCATATTTTTCACGACTTTGTTTAGGCAAGAAAGCCTAAGTTTTTATATGTTATAAGAGAGCGCAAATGAGCATCTGTTTCACCTGTTGCTTACCTAGTTCACTGCTTACGGAAACTTATATTTCTAGGATGTGTGGACGATAAGATCCCCCGTGGTAGTAAGAAGTTAGATGATTATTCATTCTATATAGTAAATGATTAGTTTCGGCTAAAACTTCGGGTTTGCTGACTCTTGAACAATCTACATCGCAAGGAACACAAGTAAACATAAGTTTTCGATTTGATAAAATGACGGTATCATTAGGAGAATTTGGAAATAGAACAAAATACGTACGAAATCATATATCAAACATAACAAGCTTCTTTCAAATTAAATTTAAACTACAAACTAACAAGCACTCGTACGTATCTATTTTCAAAGTGTACTGCGGCCCTTAGAATTAAAACAAAGAATTCCTGCCCATAGAACACCCACAGAGACGATAATAATCTATACGATAACACCAGAAGCGTCAAGTTACTCTAACAACCTTCCTTTTTCATATACATTTTATTACGTAATAAATTGAATTCAATTTACTTAATTGCCAGTACAGGAATTTAAAAAAAAAGAACGCATAGTCTATGCTGCGTTGCGAGATAAAAAAAGTTTTGAAGGAACGGTAGACAAGGTGTTTGTTTTTTTTTTTAATTTATGGTCTGGATCAATTGAAACCGTTTAAAATTCCTTATTATTAAAATGACAAAATTAATTAATAACACCATGTTCTTTTAATGTTATGACAGCCATTTTCTATGATTACTCTGCCACTTATTAATTAATGGTGTAACTGCTAGTGACGAAACATTTTAACTGCTTCAACAAACAATGATGATTGAGATTAAAATTGAAAGAAGAACAGGTACTGGTCGATTGTGTCTTATTTTGTGGGATGTTTAGTGACCTTTAGCACTCATATAAGGGACGAATCTGTAAGTGATGTACCTAATAGAATTTATAGCCACATTACAGCATAAGTCTTGTATCGACAACTTCGTTAATCCTGCAATCTATAATTAATGATGTTTGTAGGCCTAGTGGTCATTGATCATCAGAAGGATGCAATGTTTGTAAGGTAGATTCCATAATAAGAAACTAAATTCAGTGGTGTTTTGTCAAAAGCAAGTGCCTTCCTAGATCCTTGTGCTGTCATCTACGACCTCGTTTACTTACCATCAGGTGAAATTATGCCCAAACTAGAGTTTAGTTACCGATAAAAATAATATTAATGCAAGGATAAACTGTAAAAAAAATTTCTGTATGACGTCATACTGTTAGATTAGGTGTATTCAAAAATAACAGTACAGAATTTCATACTGAAATAATTCGTGTACCTTTTTTATTATTGTAGCATAACTAATTTTTTTTTCAGTTAACTGAAATTTTTCGGTATTACTATTAATATTGATATCAAAAAAATATGTTTAAATAATGTAGACGATACTTTAGAATGTTTGATTGTTCAGTTGAAGCCTATAGAGCGTAGGGACATATGCTGATCTATACATTTCGGTACAGAAATTAAATAGGTTAAAATATTTCTGAACTAAAATCATCTACAGAAATTACTCCGGTATAAATTATTTGGGTATTGATATAATTAAGCTAGATTTTAATAACTTGTGCAGGTATTGTGTTTGATGAAGCAGTACACTGAAATTTTACTGGTACTATTTAAAAATTTTATACCGATATACAGTCCCTGGATTAGTGTAGTAAGCAATCGTATCGATGATATTTCGCGATGTTAAGACTAAGAAGCCCTAGCACTAAACGAAGACCACTCAAATCATTTGCCTTTTACGACTACACGACTAATGATAGTCAGTTCAGTAATTATTCCTTACTAACTGCTTCTGGTTAGTAACTATTTTGCCACATTCCGCGCCCTTATTATTTCATTTGGAGGTCATTAACCTTCTAGTGATGGGCTGGGTCAAGTTAATTGACGATAATGTTTACATTTATTTCGATTAAGGTTTTGACATTGACATTTTAGTTTTTTTTAGATTTACCATGGCTTGTGTCGTATCATGGATGAAGCAATGTCGTGTCTTTTCATCGCTCTTTGACATAGTAATAATTAATAAAAAAATAACTAAAGGACGGCTAATTTCCCATACCTAAGCTTATTTTCAGTTTTACATTAATTATTACACATTAATATACAAATGGAATGCGACACAATTGGGTGAGCTCGATTAATCTTTTTGACATAAGTAGGAAAATAATTTTAAGATTTGTCGCATAATTGCATGCCTCGTCTTGTAAATGCATAGCTATATATTATATACTATACATATATATTACAAAATCCATTTGAAGAACCACGGAAATCGAAGCTAGAACTTGTTGACTTGGGGTAAGCAGAGAATAGGGAACTTCAATTGCTTCGATCCAGACATGCCTCTTTCGCTTCCTCCACGTTCATTAATCTGTTCATACATGATCGCCAGTTACAGGTCCTGTACTTTTAACTAGACCCTTTTTGAGTATGTCACAAATTTTGGGCAGCCCCTTCGGACATCATCATCCATTCGTGCTGTGTACACCTCTTTCATACTGGACCATTTAAGATCTATATCTAAGAGCTGCATCAACAGAGGACAAAGGCGCATACTAACCGCCAAAGAAAAGATAAATATATTATTTTAATGCACTTAATAAAAATATTAATCTTCCTGACACTTCTAAACTTGAGTCATTAAGATGCAGCACTTTAATTATAACTTTAATTCAGTAACGTTATCTCTCATTAAGTTTCATTCATCATCATTATTTTTATAGATAAGTACATCACTATTAAAAGGGAAGGCGAGTGTACTTGAAAATCCTAAACTAAACTGCTGTAGATCAAAAAAGAATCTAATATCGTAAACATAGATTTCATTTTTCTAACGCAGATATCTCAAGTAGGGTTGCTCCTTTTTTGAAGTTCTTTTATTTTTAGGATAGCTTTGATCACACAAATCTATATTATTTTAGCAAATAAAAGTATAATGATTACAAAACTAACAGTATTTTGCTCAAATATGGTGCATTATTAAGCTATCTTTAACTTCTTCACCATTATTTTTGTATTTTTTCATCGATAATATGTCTCTCTAAATATTGTGTCTAATCATACCATACTTAAACTTTTTAAT
This sequence comes from Stenoptilia bipunctidactyla, assembly GCA_944452665.1. NCBI lineage: Eukaryota > Metazoa > Arthropoda > Insecta > Lepidoptera > Pterophoridae > Stenoptilia > Stenoptilia bipunctidactyla. Next base: position 19,548,985 of record OX101745.1, read on the forward strand.
AAGAAGATCTATGTCATAATAAGAAAACTACGCACAAGTCTTTTTATTTTGACAGCCCTGTTCAAAAACAGGATTCTAATTTCAAATTAACGCGGGAAATACCAGAATGGCGTTGTCAATCGTCAGTTACTTGGAAGCCGTGTATTTTGGGGAATCAATTAAAATAATTGATTTTACAGATGCGTTCAATTGAGGGGTTTCAAGTATTTTAGCTTACTCATTGCGCTTGGGAATTCTGGCAACATATTATTTTAAAACGGTCGTTATAGAAAGAACAGGTTAACTTACATATGAGTTAAGTTTTGAGTTAACTATTAGCGAGACCACGTGTGATGGAGAAATACTGAGAAGCCAAATGTACCTGAAAATAAAAAAATAAATATTAGTTTTCGCATCAGAAACTATACATTAAGAGGCAAAGAGTTGATTAATTACTCAAAGAACAGCTTACATTCCATTTTACGATAAAGTTTAGTACTCAATATCTTTAAAGGGATAAAATTCAAACCTGAATGAAATAAATATTCAGATATGAATAAAAAAATGTTGTTTCATAGCTTTTAGCGTGACTCCCGAAATCTACTCTTAAAAAAGGTCATTCCATACCATACCATAACTTCAAGCCAGTGTCCCTTATGGGGTAGGCAGAACACCAGAGGTACTATAAAACCATCTGATGTCGCGTTTGAAAAATTTGGTGTTATTATAATGATGTACAGAGAGACTGATGATGCAGTGACAGGGGATCAGTGAATCGCCCGCAAAAACGCAGATCAAACCTCTGTCCCTTAACTGACTTTTACAGTATGCCCTGAAGAGAAGCAGCTGGCACATTCTATGTTTTTCTTTTGCTCCCAGTCCAGCATGGAAGCAAGATCAAAAGCCGCAAACTTAAGGACAAAATTACCAGACTGATTGAATGAAGTTCCCTTTTATATGATGTTCAGAAGAGACTTAAGACTACCTAATAGTTTTTTGAGACTTTTAAACGTTCGATCCCTTAAGCATTCTTTATTTAAATATAGCGATCATTATTCGGTATTACTCCTCGAAATCTCTTAGCTAAGCTGTTGCGATGTAGACTGCATACAATAATCCCGATATACAATTCATTAATAATTCATTTAGGTATTTATTTATGAAAGCATACGACACTGAAAAACACAAATGAAATAAAGAAACAAACATATCATAGAGGTGTGGGTGTGATCTGACCTTCTTCAATTGACGTTTTTAAGTCATAGATGATATCATTGAAACTGGTATTGCAAAAGTTAATGCCTCTTGCATGCAATGAATTGCAATGTATGTATGTGTAGGGAATTCGTTCATTCATTATATCATCATTGTATAATAGAAATCTAAGAGTAAGAATAAAGTATAATTAGATTAAAATCTTGTTAATCATGTCATGTCATGAAAGAACCGTAATAAGTATACTATGCATCTAAATACTAGCTGTTGGGCGCGGTTTTACTCACGCAATTTATAATCCCGCGTGAATATCGGGATCAAAAGCAACCTATGTGCTATTCCAGACTACAAACTATTACTGTGCCAAATTTCATCTAAATCCGTTGAGCCGTTATAAATAATAATAATATTAGAAAGATAAGAATGTATTTATATCCAAGGTCCTTCCTTACTAGTTCGCTACAACATCATGTCAAAACACAGTCTTTGCTTAATTGGAGGCCATGTAGTTGGAGTTCAAATAACGAATCTCAAAACTTATACTCGAAATATAAATTATAATGAAAGTCTTCGCAAAGTTTTATTAAGTAGGGCAATGAAAACAGCGTTTCAATAGTCCTTTCCAAATTCAAAATTAGCACGCCCGCCATTGCTGTAGTTTGCGAAATCGAATACAACTGTTTGTATCTACCTACCTACTGTGTGTTTGTTTGTTTATACTTCTCACAGCCACACCCTCGCTGGTAAAGTTTGTGTTTATTTTGTTCTTGCGAAATTATGTAGCTCGTTTCAACTGATATTTCATCTCTATAAATACCGTTAATGTATGCGAAAATTCGGTTGGCTTTTTGTTTTTTATTTGAGATTGGTGACATGAAATGATGAAACATAGCAGTTCATTTAGGTATATATTTTAATCGGAATATAGAGAATTTGAAATATGGTTTAGTATCCCGTTTCTTTTTTAAGTGACTAAGCCTAGGTACGTTTGACCAAGGGTTTACGAAAGAAACAGCACTTCAGAAAATACGTATTGCTAGAACTAATCACTGAGGGAGCTGTGATATTTAGCGACAGATTTTGTATGAACGCAGCTAAAATAAATGTTATCAACTGGCTCGGACGCCACCTCTTAGTTACCAGGTGAACTCCTTTTCCATCTTTACTATTATAAAAACCGTCCTTAATAGTGAAGTATCCAGACTATGTAGTCATCCAATAACTATACCAAATTGCCAATAGTTAAAACAAAACGACTTTTCTCTGCATTCGTAACAGTAAAACAATTTAATTGACAACAATTTTGTAATAAAAATCCCGCCAAAATGTAAACACACAGTCTCAATGATGTAATTGTTGACCTATATGTATAAACTGGATCGCAGAGTAATTCATTTATTGTGGGTAGATGTAAAAAGCGAGTAAACATAACAGGAGGCCACGGAATTAGAGTTTTTGTACCAAAATACTCTTATACATTCAGACATACATAACTTCAGGCCTGTATCCCTTATGGGGTCAGCAGAACACCAGATGCCATCTGATGTCACGTTTGACAAATTGGAGGCATTTTAATGATGGAGAGAGACTATTGCAGAAGCTAGGTCAGCCTGACACCCGCAAAAAAACCTACTTTAATACCTACACTTTTGTAGTCGGCTTTGAATATTTCTTAGAATATTTTGACGATGGGGTAAACCTGTCTGCCTCAGACACCAGTGGTTGTGGGGTCGATTACCGCACGGAACAAGAAAAAAAAATTCCTTGTCTGGGTGTTTATCTATTTATGTATTTATAATCAAGGTTCCTCCATAGTTCGCTTCATGGAATCCCATAACACAAGCTATGCTTACTTTGGGGCAATGTAGTTGGTGTGATTGTCTGGGGATTTTATTTTATTTATTTCTACCGCTCCTGGAAAAGCATACCGTAAAAGGCGACTAAGACTAATCCTTCAATGTTTTATCTGGCTGGCGACCACGTAATGTTTCGCGATATTTTATAAAGAACCAATTCCTTCGTGTCATCATCTTCGACCTCATTTGGACTTACCATGAGATTTGAAAAAAGAATGTAAATTTTACAATGTTCATTATCATGATATGAATTTTGTTTTGTTTAGGCTAAAAGCCCTTAAGTCAAGGCAAGGATTTTGCCATTAATAAATAGTATTACCACAAGAATACGAGTAAAATAATGCTGCACTTCATTCATTCCGATTTTGTTCATCAAAGGAAAAATTACGATAAACCTTTTTAATTAAATCGACAAGAATAACATTTACTATGTTTCTTTCAAAAAGTTTCAAAGATAAAAAGAAACACGTGTTTTATTTATAAAACGCATTGATTTCCTGTTCGTCAAACATCGCTTCCTTTATTAAATATACAAATACAAATTTCTCTATAATTTCCAATCCTAACATGACCTAATCATAACACCAAATACATCGCAACATAAAAAAAAATATTAAAAAAACTTCCGCATTTTTCCTGCCCCGACGTTAACTATTTAGTTTTCAGCCTAAAAACCTAATTTCGCGGGAAAACCAAACTCTGTTATTTGAAAATAGAATTTATGACGCCATTTTGTACAGACCTCGCTTGTCTCATGTAGCGTTTTAATTCGAAGTTCAATCGAAAATGGAGGATGTTAAGGTAATTTGAGATTTTCGCGTAAATATTGATTTTATATTATGTTATGCGTTTTTTACGTAAAAACAGAAAGACATGATTGATTTGAAATTTTCTTGTTGATTGGTTGAAAGATCTTTCAGATACGTTTAATGTTGTGGCGTAAAAGTTCTGCCGATTTTGCGGCGGAGATGGTAGGCAAAGTTGGTAAACATACGAATATAAAGTTATTCTCCATCTTGACTAGGTAAGTTCATAAAGTAGGTATAAAACTTTTCATATAATATTCCCTTTTTGCCTTCAGTATGCTAATTGCGACTATTGCGTATGCTAATGGTACCTTTGGAAATACATACATACATACATAACTTCACGCCTGTATCCCTTATGGGGTAGGCAGAATACCAGAGGCCATCAAACCTGATGTCACGTTTGACAAATTTCGAGGTATCATAATGATGGAGAGAGACTATTGTAGTGACAGGGAGTCAGCCTATCGCCCGCAAAAAACGCCAATAAAACCTCTGTCCCTTAACTGACTTTTACAGTATGCCCGGGAAGAGAAGCAGCTGGCACATTCTATGTTTTTCTTTCGCTCCCAGTCCAGCATGGAAGCTAACCTTTGAACCTTTGTAAACTGACATTAATATTTTTTTAATTTATTGTCCGATTTTCAAAATTCTATCATCATTTGAAAGCTATTCTATTTTCAAATGGCATAAAATATAGGTGCACATAATCAAGAATTTTGAACAAGATAAGGATGTACGATACATCTTTCTTAATACTTTGTCAGTTGAGTTCAGAAATTAAGTGTTTTTTTTTATTTATGAACGCAGACAACTATCCTTAATTTGAAATTTAATCACTTCACATACACATGAGAATATGTCGCCATTTTCTAGAAACACTGACACATGTCAACATGACATCATGCGAGTAGGTAAATAAATCTCATTGAGAAGTATAGTCCATCACCTTGTAATGAGTGGATATTTCTTCACTCATTCAAGTCTGGGTGAAGGATAACTTAAGTTAAGCATTAAGCTAAAGTTTCTATTGAATTTTAATATGTTTAAGTTGTTTAGAATACTAAGCATTTAATTTTAGTTTTGTTCCTTCTATTTTGGTACAAAAAAAGATTAGATTGTAGAGTTCAAGATACAGAGTTTAAAGAAGTTGTTGTTCATATATTAAATATATTAAATTTTATCAAACATATCAATTACACACATAACAATTGCACTGCGCGGGGATCGAACCTGATAATGTCACTCCTGTTCCAAAAACTAGATAAAATACCTTTTTAAATGCTTTTAAAGATCTGGATCTGGAAGATATCGTTCTAGAGCGATAAAACCGCTTTTTGTTTAATACAAAAAAGAGCAATTAAATAAAAAAGGTCCTCGCTTAGTAGAAGTAAGGTCTATTATAACTATTTCATTTTCTAGTGACTTTATTTAAATTTAAACATACGCCTATTGTATTGGAAACAATTTTTTTCAGCAATAAATACTAGAGCTTCCATGCTGGACTGGGAGCGAAAGAAAAACATAGAATGTACCAGCTGCTTCTCTTCCCGGGCATACTGTAAAAGTCAGTTAAGGGACACAGTTTTAATTGGCATTTTTGTGGGCGATAGGCTGTCCCCCTGTCACTGCAATAGCCTCTCTCCATCATCATAATACCTCATTTGTCAAACGTGACATCAGATGGTCTTATAACCACTGGTTACCCCATGAGATACAGGCGTGAAGTTATAGTTATTTATTTATTTATTTATTTTATTTATTTATTTATTTTATGTTATATTATGTATGTATGTACATACTAGATGTCCCTAAATATTCCAATTTTAGAAAACCACTGCTACACATATTATTCAAAATTCCGATTGACCCAAATAATTTCAAATATGGCGTTGCAATGTCAAACTTCATTTCCATTCTAACAGAAGGCTCAACAATAAAATGTTTGTCAATAAATCAAACATTTACATTTCCATATTTTATCAAAACTTCAAGGGCTTTGGCCTTGAATTAAGTAATAAAAGCTGTGTTGCCATTTAAAAACTTATGAGCTGTCAAATTTGACATTAGTCATCTTGGATTTCATGGCGATGATGATATTCTGTCAATGAGGTTAAAATTGTTTGTTTTTCTATAAAATGATGTAAGAATAACGTAATTTTTAATATTACGGCCCACAGATTGTTTTTTAAAACTATCTGTTTTCGTGGGAACATAAAAAGCCTAAAATGACGTCATGCTGTTTTATAGTGATAGCGTAACATTAGGAATGTATGTTAATTTATCTGTCGATATAAATTTTCGCGTTTATCATATAAGTACGATTTGAATTGTCACAAACATACATACATAACCTCACACCTCCCTTTGAGGTAGGCAGAGACACAAACAATTGTGCATAAAAAACATAATTACTTATAAGACATTATAATGATGGAGAGAGACTATTGCAGTGTCAGACAGAAGTCAGGCTATCGCCCGCAAAAACGCCAGTAAAACCTTTATTCATTAACTGCATTTTACAGTATTTCTGTTACAGCTGGAATATTCTATACATTTCCTTTTGCTCCCAGTCCGGCATGGATTAATAATTATATTCATAGAGTCGTTAGTATTTATCTGACGAATAAATTCTACTAATAATTTAAGGCTTCATTAAAAATATTTCATCACACTTGAACAAACACATACTCAAGAGATGTTAATAATTTTACCGCGTCTATGACAAATGACAATATTATATTTTTCCTTGTATTAAGATGTATTTAACTTTTTATTTCTTATTTGTTTAACTCAAATAGATTTGTTTTAATGTACCACTTTTCGATGTAGCAGGACGGTTTATATCATAATCATCATCCACAGCCTGTAGACGTCCACTCCTGGACATAGGCTTTCCCCACGGTCTTCCACGTCGCTCGGTCCCGCGCCGCCCTAACCCAGCGTTTACCGGCGACTTTGACCAGGTCTTCGGTCCATCGTGTGGGCGGCCTGTCTACGCTGCGTCTCCCAGTACGTGGCCTCCACTCGAGAACTTTTCTGCCCCACCGGCCATCTGTTCTGCGAGCTATGTGCCCTGCCCATTGCCACTTCAGCTCTGTAATCCTTCTGGCTATGTCGGTGTTTTTGGTACGCCTGCGAATCTCCTCATTCCTGATTCGATCCCGCAGGGAAACTCCGAGCATAGCCCTTTCCAATGTCCGGTTTATATAACTGTATATAAACTTTACGCATTCACTAATCAGCAGTTCAGCACAGCTTGGTGGTTTTTGATCTTAACCTTGTCATCACCAATGAGACAGCCGACAGCTCATTAAAAGAGGTTGATGATGATGAAACTTAATCACTCTTAATAATGTTTTTAAGTTTTTGCATTTAAAATGCTCAATTATTCTTAAATAAATGAAAAATGTGATAAATAAAAATTGTTAAACAAATTATTTAAGAATAATTGAGCATTTTAAATGCAAAAACTTAAAAACATTATTAAACCATTTCAATGCTTCACTTTAACTGGGATTCACAATTTCTGTAAAGAAATTGGTCTCGGGTGGTCTTAGCTACAAATACCATAAGATGGAGCTACGTTAGCAATATAACGTAAAAACAAAAATGTGCTAAGTAATTTCGAGGCGTACCGCCAGGCCCCGGTAGCTCAGTGGAAGAGCACTCGTCCGGCAAACGAGAGGTCCCAGGTTCGTAATTTTTATTTATCACATTTTTCATTTATTTAAGATTAATCACTCTTATTTGAGGCTTTTTACAACACGCTCCTTTAGCATACAAAGAAATCTCCTGAACCATATTCTAGTCAAACGATTGAAGCGAGCACAACTTATTTATTCATTTATCGCGCTTGAAATTTTTTGTATTTTCAACTCTATCACCTTAATATATGTTTCATAATTTATTATATTTTCGAACTCCCTAACTACTGTAAGTACCTGCCTCAGTAAAGACCTATAATAAAGCTAGGGTTGGATAAAAATAACCATAAAACCAATAAATAACAATTATTGATTTTACATCTGACATTTTAACCCTAAATTTAAAACTTTACAATTCATGTCTCCAAACCAGGTGGTGAAGAATCAATGGGGTGTGAAATTGAAGAGGTTAAAAATACTTGTAGGGGTTAAATTTGCAACAATAATTTATAAAGGGTTTACCATTCATATCGATAAATCTATACTACAGAAGGCAGCAGATAGAGCGTTGCGTAGGTACCTGTCAAAAAATTTAATCTAAACTCTATGTTATCGACATTAAGTCAAAAATTGGTTGCGGAAATTCGACAGGTTTGTAAAGCTTGATTTGCTGCCTTCTGTACCTATAGCACTTTAGTGTTTGATAAACGATTGATAGCGTTATTTTGGAAAGAAAGAAAGGAATCTATCGATTTCAGCATATTGCATGATTTTATTATAAATTTATAAATATCTTGTGAAAAGTCTTAAGAAAATTAATGTAATTATGTATGTGGATCCTATTTAATATTTATTGTAAATAGAATTAATGAGTTACTCGAGACCACGGGGTGTCTGTATGTAAATCTTGTCAATTCAGTATCTAACTTATAAAATATCATAATTAAATGTAAAAAAAAACCTCGTAAAACCAGCTAAAGAGAACTTAATTAACTTATCATCATCTCTTCTTAAACTGTGGAATTTTAAGCCACGCGGGCTTACTAAGTATTAACTTTAAAAATAACAGAAACTAAAAAACGAAGCAGTTCTAAACTTAAACGCATCTTTTTTATATTTTCCTAATAGCATCGATAAAAATCCCGCCGTTCTATAACCATGGACAACTTGGAAATCCGTCTTGGCGCGCTTCCAAATTCGTCTACATTTGAACCGGAAGACGTTCGATCTTTAAATAACAAACTTTGATGTCATTTGATTACTGGCAACATTGATCGAATAGGATGCGTTCGAAATCCGAATCCTGTTTGATTTTTTAAATAAATAAGGGATATAAATAGGGTTTGTGTTTTGAATTATTCGGTCGATTTGAATGTTACAAGAGTTAATTTTAGTATTGGATTTTTTCAACAGATGCTTATCTAATCATTGGATTGCTCAAATCAATCCTGTAACTTACCTTATACCAAACATATTATTTACGTATTATTAAGCATATTATTGCCGACCACTTTGGCGATGAGGTAAACCTGTCTGCCTCAAACGCCAGTGGTCGCGAGTTCGATTCCCGCCCGGAACAAGAAAAAAAACTGTTCCGTGTCTGGGTGTTTATCTATTTATGTATTTATATGCTAGGTTCCCCCCTAGTTCGCTACATGGTATCCCATAACGCAAGCTATGCTTACTTTGGGGCCATGTAGTCGGTGTGATTGTCTGGGGATTTTATTTATTTATTTAACAACGCTACTGGAACACGTAAGCTATTTAACCATTTTGAATAAATTTCAACTTAGTTGATGATGTAGAATAGCTATTGCGCGCGGTTTTACCCGCGCAATTTCGAATCCCGCAGGAATTTCGGGATCAAAAGTAGCCTATGTGCTATTCCAGACTGTACACTATCACTGTGTCAAATTTCATCCAAACCCGTTCAGCCGTTTTTCCGTGATTGAGGAACAAACATCCATACATCCAAACTTTCACATTTATATTACTAGTAAGAAGTAAGATTCATACGGGCTCAAACGTTAACCGGGTAAAACCGAAATTACTAGCAATTTGACAGTTCCTTTTTAGTACAAGTTGCCAGTATGGAACGATCTGCCTGCGTCTATTTTTCCTGACTACTGCAGTCCTGGTACTATTATTGTCATCATTTTCAGTTTTCACCAGGTGACTTGAAAGGTTAACGTCCCTTTTTTTATTGTGTCCCATTCTTGTTGGACTCTCTCTGGGGCGAAGTGGTCGAGTATTCGGTAGAGCGTGAGATTTCCTGCGTTCTTTTTCCAGTAGGATCGGTATATAAAATTAACTTTTCCAAACTGGCTCGGGTCTGTTTTTATACTTTTATATGCCTAGCACCGATTTGCGATGTCTACAAAAGCTTACTTTAAGGTCACATGGACACTTTGGCGATGGGGTAAACCTATCTGCCTCAGACGCCACTGGTTGCGAATTCGATTCCCACACGGAACAAGAAAAAATATGTTTCGTGTCTGGGCGTTTATCTATATAGGTACCTATATTTATTTTTTGTTCAAGATACATGTAGTTCGCTACATGGTATCTCATAACAAAAGCTTTGCTTACTTTGAGGCCATGTAAGTAGTTGGTGTGATTATCTGGGGATGTTATTTATAATTATTCACTTATTTAATACTTAAAAATCAGTATTGACGTCCTCAATTATTGCCTATAAACTCATAATTCCAATAAAGCTAGGTCTTATCTCGCACTCCCGCGCATCGCTGCGCGCGCACGCGTCGATTAAACTGTAACTCGATACGGCAGTGCGTTCTTTGTGCTAGCGACATCTGGCGGTCTGTGTCTGCTGTGTGATTGGTATAGGGCGAATGAGATTGTAGGTAGTTTAACTTCATATTTCAACCTGTGTTTGAACATTTTCTTTAGTTGTTCTAAGTAAAGTACCCTTTTATATGTTTTTAATAGCATTTCTTTAATATAAGCAGTCGTAAGCTGTTAAATCCGGGAATTTCGTGATAAGCTATAGCCGATAAACTTGGCCAAGAACTGGATTATAAAATTCAATAAAGAATTTTCAAATCCAACCGATATTTACTGAGTATATCGCATTCAAAGAAACGAAATCTTCAGTCTTGTATATATGGTATGTTAAACAAGCGCCGCCGCCGCAAACAATTATCATCATATTCACCCAATTTCATTATCATCATCATCACAACTCTTTGTAATGAGCCCACTGCAGGGCATGAGTCTCTCCCCTGGGTGAAGAGGAGGTATAGGCCACAATCCACCATGCTGGCCCAGTGCTGGGTGGTGGACGCCAGAATTTTTAAGGCACCTAGATGGCTTCTGACAAACCCTAACGACTACTGTATACAAGTATACAGCACCCGGGACCGACTGCTTAACGTGTACTCCGAAGCACGGAAGTCGTCGTGAGATATGAATGGTCGGCGGTAACCCATCCCAGTACCGACCGCGCCGAACGTTGCTTAAGCTGTGATATCGTATGATACACACAGTAACCACGGCGCCACGACGACTTCAATTCCCTTGATGAATTAAACACCAAATCTTCTGACATGAATCACTGTATCAATCACTAAAAACAGAACAGAATGGGGAGTTTTCTGACAGCTCATAAAAATTAGTTCAAACAACCTCTATAGATGGCACTTTTAAAAAGCCGAAGGCGTTAAGTCTGTAAACTATAATGTAGGTAAGTGGTATCTACCATCTATGGTTATTTATACGTTCAATTTCTGATACAGACGTCAATTAATTTATTTTACTTTTAAAAACGCAGTGTGGAATAAATTCTTCGCCTTCGCCTTTTGTAAAGCGCCATCTATCGAAGCCTTTTGTACCAATTTTGTACAGTTTTGTTTTTTTAATGAGCTGTCAGAAAACTCCCCATTGGTTCGTTACTTTTTGAGACAGACGAACAAACACGGCGGCTTTGTTTTATAATCTGTGATTGCATTAAAAACTGCCTTCTGCTTATTTATTTAATTGTAATTTACAATCAGCCTTAACCGACAGTACAAAAAGAGTGAATGGTATTCAACTACGTTTCACACTATTGACACACATAGACTTATAAGGAATCAATTTTATGAGAAGTTCACTTTATAAGGATATTATTTGAAATTTTAATTATTATAAAAAAATATGTTGTAGTGTTTATTTGTGTTGGCCTTAGTAATAAATCTAAGTGTGTGTGCAGAAGTAAACTAGTTAAGTTGAGCCTTTATTATTATTTCAAACAAAATAGCTTTGTTTCATTGTCATATTATGAGATTTTCTGTTGCCTAATATCTTTCCACTTCAGTATAAAGAGTTAAATGATTATAAGACTAATACTAAATCACGACTGCTTAACGTGCCCTCCAAAGTACGGAAGTCGCCGTGAGATAGAATGGTCGGCGGTCACCCATCCAAGTACCGACCGCGCCGAACGTTGCTTAACCTGCGATATCGTATGATACACACAGTAACTCAAATACTCTGAGTGGCATTAATAGTCTTTAATAGCCGACTAATAGCCGACTTTAATAGCCGTAGAGTCGACTTAGAATATCCCTGAAGAGAGAATACTTAAGTATATAAGAATAAGTATATAATAGAATAAGTCGTATAAGGCAACTGATCCGAGTGGTATCCGCTTGGTAGGGGATACTTTCAGGGTCCACCTGGCTAGCGTCCACCCTTGATCTAAAATATACAGCCAAATATCACAGCTACTGCGTTTATGTATTCAGGCAGTTTTTCATGAAGGGCCTGGTCCTTCCTAAAATCGTGTGCTGTCATCTTCGACCTCATCTTCACTTACCATCAGTGAGATTGAGGTCAAATTCGGGGTAAGTCACCAATAACAAAACCTTTTGTAAAAGATCTGTTAGTAGAATAACGTCTTCTTATTAATTAACTACGAACAAAAAACAAAACGTGGTCGCTAACTATGGGCCTTATAAACAAGCAATGGAAAGGGCTATGCTCGGAGTTTCCCTGCGGGATCGAATCAGGAATGAGGAGATTCGCAAGCGAACCAATGTCACCGACATAGCCAGAAGGATTGCAGAGCTGAAGTGGCAATGAGCAGGGCACATAGCTCGCAGAACAGATGGCCGGAGGGCAGAAAAGTTCTCGAGTGGCGGCCACGTCTGGGAGACGCAGCGTAGGCAGGCCCCCCGCACGATGGACCGACGACCTGGTCAAATTCGCCGGTAAACGCTGGATGAGGGCGGCGCGGGACCGAGTGACGTGGAAGACCTTGGGGGAGGTCAATGTCCAGCAGTGGACGTATACAGGCTGTGGATGATGATGATAAAATAAATTACTAAAAACATACTTTACTTATTTATAAATTATAGTTTTGAAAATCCAAATTCTCTAAACAACATTACTCTACATTTTTATAGCACGGTATGTCAGCACGTTCGTTTGTTTATCACGTTTTTTTATATTATTTTATAGCTATTTCAAAGTAAACAAGTTTCTTTTAAGCGTGACTGATGTCTTGTTCACGTATTTTAATACCAATTTTCTTTTTTTACTGACCGTACTGAAATAATTGTTGGTCATTGGAGGTGTTAATTTGCCTCCAATAATAGTTGAAGACTATCATTTTCTTTACATTGTTAACGTAATTTGTACTTAACCTAGGCTATGATTGAAAACGTTTTAATTATGCAACGCGGTATGTGAAATTTATACTAATATATAAAGCTTAAGAGTTTGTTTTTTTGTTTGTTTGAACGCGCTAATCTCAGAAAGTACAAGTGGGATTTGAAAAATTCTTTTTGCACATGATAGCCCAACTCTTGAGGAAGGTTATAGGCTATATTTTATCCCGAAATTCCCGCGGGATCAAAAGTTAAGCGGGTAAAACCGCGCGCGGTGGCTAGTTATAATATAAAAAGTAACTTATTTTACGTTTTCGTTCACTTTTGCTCAAAGATTTGCCCAAAATTAGAGCTCATTTAGGTATACATTGCAAACTGTTTAGTCATTAGGTCATTTATAACTAATTGATCGAGTCTTATGTGCTGCCTAAAATGATCTGAAACTTTGAGTAAATAGAACGATAAATATATTTCATTACTTATTTATGGGAAATAATAAAACGAGCGACTAAAAAACAAATTTGGACTGGAAATAATAAAACGAGCGACTAAAAAACAAATTTGGACTGTCTTGAAAAATATATGAAAATGAACGGTTTTAAATATTAATATTGCGACTGAATTACTAAGTGAGCGACTAAAACACATATACATTGCGATGAAAGAGATAAGTTACGAGAAGGGCTCCCGCACCGGAAGGCGGAATCAGTACGGTTAGGTGCGACGACGAGCGCAGCGAGGAGGAGCATGTTAGGTTGCATATAGTTATACACGTGCGCGAGCCGAGCGAGCGAAGCGAGCGGTGCCGCGGCAGCGGCCGGCGAAGCGCCATAAACCTGGTCAGCTATTATAGTCAACCCTGGACAATCCCGACATGGTCAAAAGTGTTTTTAAGTCGCTGTTTCATTGATTCTTCGTCACTCGCTCTCAGTCGCTCACTTAATTAAAACAGTAAGCCAAATTCATTATTTTTGTCACCTAAAATTTTTATTTACAGTTACTCGATTAAATACTACCCCTTATTTATTGTTTACACATCACAACCTAAAATACCCTCTACAGGGCCATGAGACTTTCCTCAGTGCTGGTTCCTGAATACTACTACTAGGGTTGCCAACAGTACTGTTTTTAACAGTATTATACTGTTTTTCACTACATTGTACTGTTTACTGTTGAACAAAAATAAAGTATACAATACTGTTTTCAGCATAAAAAGCTAAACACTTTATATACTAGACTTTAATTAATAATTTGTGCAAGAAGCTCTAAAAATATGTGTTTAAAACATAAAATAAATTTAATACTGTTTATTTTTCCAAAATACTGTTTGATATTGTGTCTAGACTCATATTATACTGTATTTCTAGAAAAAACAGTTGGCAGCCCTATGACTACTCCATACTATGTATTACTAAGTTCCAATTCCTCAATTATATGTAATGTGTTTTAAAGAACTCAATAATTTCTACAAACAAAATAATACCGTCCAAAATCTCTAAGCATTCTCTACTCTACAACAACTTTTTATCCTAGAACAACAGCACAACTTAAGGCGCATGAAGGAATGCGATCCACTGTCGACAACTCCACACTTGAGTTAACAAAACTTACACGTACCAACTTATTTACTTATGTTTAAGTAAAGAAGCATGTGGATTACAGATTTGACATCTTTGACATGCGTCGGTTTTATAAGTGTGCAAACGTGTGCATACAAGCCTTGGTTGTGTGAGTGAGTATAGCTTCTTGAATTATTGACAACAGGTATCACGTAAAAGAATTCTGAGAATAGCTTGCAGCCTGTGGGCCGACGCTCCCCGTGTGTCGTATAGCGCTCTACGGGTCCAGTTCAATAATGCGTTCAGGATGCTGATGGGGCTGTCCAAGTACTGCAGCGCTTCAGAGATGTTTGCAGAAGCGAGGGTAGACTGCTTCTACATCAACATGCGGAAACGATGCGGATCCCTGGTGCGCAGAATGCGGGGCAGCGCCAACACCATCCTGTCTATGATAGCGAGCAGGCTTGACTGCCGCTATATAAACCATTGTTACACAACGTCTGCCGGATGTGTGCAAAATAAGCGCTAGATTTGTATTAGTTTTATATAACTAACAAAATAATGAGTCATGTTACTGGAAATAAATGAACAATTATTAAATTATTTACCACCCATGGATGACCACTTGGTTTGATTTATTTTATTATTTTCGAAAAAATTACAGCTAGTTAAAAATGTATACGAAAACTATAGTTTAAAAACGGCCAATTAAAAGTTTTCACAGGTTTGTAAAACCCGTCTAGGATTCAACAGCTGGTTAGCGATACTCTTTTTATTGAGAAATTTTTGTCACACCTATCTTAAGAAAGCTTATCTCCAGGAAGAACGTTTCAAATTAGAGAGGTAAAATGTCAAAAGAAGATAGTAACATTTATTCTTTACTCTGAAAGCGTGCTAAAAGAAGCGGAGTATACAAGTTTTATTCCTCAAAAGTCGACAAAACATGGATAAGAAAACCTAGAAAAAGCTTATTTAACTCAAACAAATAAAAATGTTCTACAACATCCCATTAAAGTATCAAAGCATGAAATTCATAGCCATAACTCCAAAAAACCACAACATTAACATTCCTCTAATCACAACATTCCCAAAATCTCCCCAATCAATATAGGTCATTCACTTTCTCATTATCAAAAAAATCCCAAGCGCTTCAGTCACCAACGAAAACGGCTTGGATTTTGGCAACAGCCCAACAAACAAATACCAGTTACATCATGGCCACGGAATAACGGTAATATTAAAGACATTTCGCTTCTTGTTCGGGTGTTTAACAGTCATTGATGATTCGACACGGGTCGTAAAATGATTCTGTGTGCCTAGAAATGTAGGTTAGGAAGTCCGTTAATATATTTTCATGTTTGAATTTTAGTAAAATTACTAGTTATCGTTTAGAATAATGTTGGTTCAAAGGAATGCCAAATTCTTCGACCCTATTAAAAGTATAAACGTCAAATATTACGAGGAAAGAAAAATGGTTGTAGTTTACTCTTTCACGATGAAATGGCTAGACAGATCGAACTGAAATTTCAACTTTTTGGAACTGCAGTTAAGGTAGAGTATAAGTACTTACATACGTATATAAATTCACGGCTGTATCTCTTATAGGGTAGGAAGAACACCAGAGGTTATAAGACCATCTGATAGTCTCTACTATTGCAGTGACAGGGGGTCAGTCTATCACCCACAAAAATGCCAATAAAACCTCTGGCCCTTAACTGACTTTAACAGTATGTCCGGGATGAGAAGCAGGTGTTACATTGTATGTTTTTCTTTCGCTCCCACTCCAACATGGAAGTATAAGTACTTCTTATATTCAAAAAATTCAAAATTCAAAAATTCAAAAAGTTTTATTCATCTTAGGAATTTCACAAAATACTTGATGAAGTCAGTCATCACATACTTCGGCTTTAACTAGTTGTTGATAGTTGTTAAATAAGATATTACAGTAGACCAAGAGACAAAAAAATCCGGCGGAAAAAAACTCTTGGCACTCTTTTTCAGTCAGAATTATCAAATTAATACAAATAGGTACAGTACAAATTGACCGTGACATGAAAAAAAAACAAACACAAGACAGCTAATTGTGAGAGCCAATGTCATGCCACAACCAAATTGCTTACATAGCAGATGCAATTAGCTATGGATGCACAATACGAACATGACAAACTGGGACCAGAGTATTTGAACAAGAATGGAATAAAATAGTCATAGTATCATTAGCAAAACGACCTGGCAAAGCTAGCAGCACCCGTTCACGAGTTAACGCACGCATATTGATAATGATACAGAGTTGTGGGAGTGAAACTGAAGGTAACAGCTAGTGGAAAGCAAATAATGCTGGAGAGTATTTTCTTACAGTCCTAAGCTGAAATCTTTCTCTGAAGCTGAACAATCACTAAAACGATTTTAAGTATTTGACTTTTCATCTTGCAGTGTGTCGAAAAGCATTGCCACTTCGGAGAGCAATAATGCATTTGTACGGTAAAGGTTCGTGATTGTGTCGTGGCGCTGCGCGGCGGAACGCGCCGGCTCCTGTCGAAAAATGTTAGCATAGCACATTGTGACGGGGCGCATTTGATGGAATTCAATGGGGTAGAAAACTGCCTACTTTTTCTACTAGAACCGCTAATTACGCTTGACTCTTAACAACTGTCAAATACCACGGTAAAAGTTAATTTTATACTGTTTTTTTATCAAAAAATAGAAATTCATGATTGAGTCTTTATAGAAAATGGATACCACAGTTTTTTCTGAGGTTATACACATGTTGAAGTTGTGGATGTACATAATTTGATTTCTATGGAAATGCACATATTACGGTCCATATTTTCCACATTTTCATACAGAAAAACAAATGATCATATAGATTTACCGCAAAAAAAGAACAGTGAGCAAACAATTTTGGTAACAACTTGTTCATTCGACGGTTTGTTATAGGTCAAGCGTATGAAGCGATATCTATTTAGAGCTTTTCGTTTTCTTCTCCATTGTACACTCTACGTAGATAGACGTTGCGTTTACTAAAGAGTTGTGTGGCTTCAGTTTTTATATGAGTATCAATATTATTGCATCATATGCTAAAAATGATTAACCAGTCTTGCGTCATTTATTTTCTAACATACCACATTTCCTTTGATCAAGTTTCCATAAATCTTGACCTTGTACAACAATGCTGGATGTTTACTCTGTAATGCCAAGTAAACGTGAATTAATGTTTACTAGCAATTTCGTCGGCGATATAAATAAACTATTTATTGCACTGTTTATCCAATTATTACTGTTTTCCCATGTTTAGCTGTGTAGGACAAATTTGATCCATGGTAAGTTATGTCTGATTATGATTTAACACAATATAACAGTGCTGGTAAATAAACAAGACATTTTTAAACTTTCCAACGCTAGAGAAAATACATCGTCAGTACTAACAAGTTGGCTTTTCATTAACATTAGGATATTAGAAGATTAAAATGAATATATTGTTAAGCAATACAATGAAATTATATAGTATCTATGTAAAATGCTTGTGAGTTTATTAAAAACTAAAGTTATCTCTATTCGGAACCAACTAACTGTCTTTGGTACATAATTCAAAAAAAATATCTAATTTAGATATCCTGATTAAACATAGGTTCAAAAAAAGGAGGAGGTTCTCAAATCGTCTGTATGTTTTTTTTGTGTCTTTGTTACACGATATTTCAGACAGACAATTATGAATCAATTTTGAAAATTCTTAATTCATATGATAGAGGATACTTCATAGTTGGTCCCATATAAATTTCATCGAAATCGGTTGGGTACTTCATTGAAAATTTCAAATTTTTGAAACAATATGTATGATTTCGGAGATCGTTTACGCGGATGACACTATTAGTCGGCCAAAGTGTTGACGTGAAGTCGGTTTTTTTTATGCTCTGCGTTCGTTGATTATTTGAAGATACATCTTCAGAATATAATAGGTATAAAACATCATGTTATTAAAATAACTGACGCATACAAAAATATGGATCACAGACTGAAAATACCGGAATTATCAACAAAATGGCGCCGCACATGTTCCTGTAACTTCATCCGAGTTGCGTCAACGCAGCTTAATTACACATTTCCATTGTAACACGATAGTTATGTGACTATCGTATTTATTTCAAGGTCTGTAATTGGCGAATTGTTAAAAATGACCTTGTAAATGATGACGTTTTAGACAAAAGAAAGTCATGGCAGGAAGAGACACAGGAATGTAGAGAGAGAGAGGAGAGAGACCTTTGCTTAGCAGTGGGATAGAAATTTCTAATAGGGTTAGTACATTTTTATACTATGGCGGTTATTTTCACTTTAATTTAATCAAGTACGCGAAATAAAAATAGGAAATCGTGGTAAGAATCCCGTTAATTGATTAAATTATAGGGGAATGGATGGATGTATCTTACTTTTCCGGGTGAAGCTAACTCTACCTAAATACGTTTATTTTAATTAGCTATGACGGAAAAAAAATTTTGAATGTCCGTTTTCTGCGTATAAATTTGGTGCAAATTTAAAAGATAATGATAAAATAACAGTAATAATATTGTCCTTCAGCTATCATAATGAATATTTCTCGTATCGACCAGGTAGAAATCACACTTAAAATCGTCAAATAGTTCTGAAAGTACAATTTTCTTTTATGGATGCGGCAAGACCAATTATTAGTGAGTTAATAATCTAGCATATCATTTTCTAGCCATTTGCTATTGGCTACTGAATATAAAATAGAACTAAACAGAACAATCACGTATTGAAAACTATCTCTACTGAACAGTGAAATGGAAACGCATAATCAATAAACACAGAAAATAGGTCGCCCGCGCTTTTTGCGTTTCATAGACATCTGTCGGTTTGACATTGACGTTTGACAAACATCTGACAGGGGCTCGAAATGACTTGCGCATGGGCAATGGGGTAAATAAATTGAATTCATTATGGCTATGTCTATCTGATAGAATTATGCAGGGAACTTGGAAAGCTTTGGAATATGAAATTAAATAAACTTTCTGATTGTGCACTGGATTGGGCTGCACTTTTCATTCTTCTTCTGCATAACTGTTGATATAATTTTAATAAAGTTGGTACTTT
This sequence comes from Stenoptilia bipunctidactyla, assembly GCA_944452665.1. Taxonomy (NCBI): domain Eukaryota; kingdom Metazoa; phylum Arthropoda; class Insecta; order Lepidoptera; family Pterophoridae; genus Stenoptilia; species Stenoptilia bipunctidactyla. The sequence continues at coordinate 19,568,762 of OX101745.1, forward strand.
AGAAGTATCAGATTGTGATGATAATTAAGTTAATTTTGTCAATTGCTATTTAATTCCTAGGATTTAATACTCTAGAGTATTCCTATTTTTTTAATAAGCCTTGATAATTTTTCGAAGCCTAGTTGTAGATAGATAGATAAAAACTTTATTGATACCACAAAATTCACAGAAACATTACACTAATGTACTTAATATATATTATTGTATGGCTTACAAACTAGAATAAAAAAATAAAAAAAGGACAGGTTAGTGTGATGTTCATGTGTACTGTAGCAGCGCAATAGGAGGCAGCTCAGCGTTGGCATTTGCTCGGAAGAGCATAACGCTGATTTTCAGCTACATCCTGAAGGGAGCAGCATACCGATAAAATGTCATAATATTTAGTTAGACGTGAAAATAAAAAATTACAATAAATTATATAAGTCAAACACATAAAATTTAATAAATAATAGTATTTGAATGATCATAAATATTAAATTAGAAGAGATTATTAAAACTTTATAATATACCTTATTGAACCTTTGTAAGTGAGACGAGGATTTCAAAAAGTTTTTAAGCATGTAGTTATAAATACTAGAATTATAATAATTTAAATACAAAGGCTAGAATTCATATTTACTATTCGTAATCATGAAGATTCTATAATATCTAAATACCAACATGAAGATATAATTAATCTTAACAAATATAAATAGAAACATAGAATGGTGATATCATCTGACCTATTAAGATTTATTTATTGGTATTTATTTATAAGGAAATCGTAATTAGCTCAAGATAATAAGGTCGCGACTTCATTTTGTTTCATTAAGATTTTCTAGTTTTGCAATGCAATGTTTTATTCATGATAGATCAAAGAAGACTGGGGAAAAAGATAATAATGAATAAAAACATGTAACTTTTGAGTCATAATGTGTATAAGCGTGATCTAAAGTTTAAGTTTCTATAGTAGATTTTGACCTTTGTTTGAAGTACAAAATGGCCGCCGCTTTAACTTTATTTGCGCAAAGTCTTTGATTACTAAAATAATCATTGACCTCCATCACCCTATTATTTACTTGCCAGGATTTAGCATACAAATAACAACTTCTTTTTACGCTATTTTGTATCCGATTTAAAAAATACTGAGACTTAAATTTGATGGAATTTCTTTATGTTTTTGTTGCTTTCCATGCCACAGATAATATATTTCCACAGGAATAAAAAAGACTTGAAAATGGGGCAGTAAGAATCATATGATTTAGTACTTTTCTGTGTAAATTGGCTTCATAAGTACTTGCAGATTTTGAAATCACGTATTGAATGTATAAAATAATCAGTCAAAACTGTTTTAAAACTACATTCTTACAAATATCTTTTTAAGAACCTCCCTAAAAATCCTATTCAAAATAAACTTCGTCACCAAAACCCCAAAATTATGGTCAAAAAACTAAATAATGCTCACTCGGAATAACACCAATGCCACACCTCGTCGCACGCGTCGTTGACCATACTTCATGACATTTGGTGGACAAACATGGCGGACGGTGACCACGATGTGGGGAAATTTTTGGACATACCTGTAAAGAAAATACATTATGTTAGAGATTATGTATAATTATGTAGATTAAAGGAGTATAACGGTAGCAATAAATTACAATAGTTAATGTTTTAAATTAGGGTATCTAGTGTATTAGTAGAAATTCTAGTTTTAAGTAATATTTTGTTGATATTTTAGATTCATGTCCATGTTATTCCAATACACCTTATTTAAATAAAGCTAAACTAACGCATTAGGACTAAAAACCTGTAATGAATAAACAAAATAAGCTTATTTTATACTTTTTACTAGCTGACCCGGCAAACGTTGTTTTGCCATAAAAATAAAAATAAAATAAAAAAATTAATGTTGGCCGATTCTCATAGATACCGGATAAGCACAAAAAATTTCATCAAAATCGGTCAAGCCGTTTCGGAGGAGTATGGCAACGAAAACTGTGACACGAGAATTTTATATATTAGATAAATATAAAAGTGAATTATTATTGCTTGCTTGAGTAAATAAAATAAACAGATTTTCATTATTTTTCCGGTCTTTTCCTATGCCCTTACAAAACATACTTATTAACTACGTTTTCTCAAAATTTCTCAGATAATTTGTATTTAAAAACACAAGCAAAGTCACGACCCATAACTAACTTCAAAAATAACCATATCATACTGTCCATCATGTGTCATAACCAACCATATCATACAAAATCATACTGTTACTGCTTTTAGGTTACGTTCTGGTCACTTCCCTTCCAAAAAGTTCGGATATTTAGTTAAGAAATTAATATGCAATACAATAGAAGACGTTCAGCATATTCTTATGGAGTGCAAAAAGTACGGCCCTGAAAGAGACGCCGTTGTCAAAGAACTCCACATTAATTTGCTGGACGTTGGTGTGATACAGAGCATCCTGGCGAAACCGACTTCCGATTCCGCCAGGATGTTCTATTTCTTAGCAGATAAGTATAAACAATAATGTTTTAGAATAATTATTTTAAGTTTGTAAATTAATTTTGTAATAAATCACTATGGTTCGATGGAACTGTCATGTTCAACAAAGTTCCTAAAACAAATAAAGAGAAAAAAAAAACTACATTTTCTCAAAATGTCTCAGATAATTTGTATTTAAAAACACAAGCAAAGTCACGACCCATAACTAACTTCAAAAATAACCAGCAGAGCATGGTCACCATATAATTTAGTCCACATCACCACGGTCGAATGGATAACCTTTTAATAGGGTCAACTCTAAATTACCATAGAAAAATTATGGTTTTTATATCAATTACGGTAAAGTCTTTTGTCACGGTATTTAATGTGCCTTTGTCTGGACTCGAACCGGGTGTATTGAGGGCGTTGTTGGTCCGATGAGCTGTTACACCTTTTGAATCATTATGGCTGGAAAAAAGGGATATTTAAAAGTATTTTATTTAGAATTATATATCTAAGATGGATAGACTTAAGTAATAATGATGGTTTGATTAAACAGCTGGTTACCATGTAACAAGATTTGTTTATTCTAAGGCTAGATTGCTTGTGAAAAATATGTTAAGTATACTTTTTTTTTGTAGATTTTACCGCGTATTTTGTGGTCGACTTATAAAACCACTACCACCCATGGAAACAGGTTTCCGGTACAGATAAATTATATGCAAATCAATTTTGGACCGTATGGGTGCTTACATAAGAGTGCTTTCATAAAGGAACAGACCCGCACAGGTTTGTCCGTACCGGTAAATAATGCTGTTTACTAAATTTTATCATGTTTGGTTATATCTTATACTAGCTGCTTCATGCAAAATTTTTCCCGCGGAAACTATGTGCTATTCCCTAAAATAAATAATTCAAAAAGTTTTATTCATCTTAGGAATTTCACAAAACACTTGATGAAGTCAGTCATCACATACTTCGGCTTTAACTAGTTGTTGATAGTTGTTAAATAAGATATTACAGTAGACCAAGAGACAAAAAAGCCGGCGGAAAAAAACTCTTGGCACTTTTTTTTACTCAGAATTATCAAATTAATACAAATAGGTACGGTACAAATTGACCGTGACATGAAAAAACAACAAACACAAGACAGCTAATTGTGAGAGCCAATGTCATGCCACAACCAAATTGCTTACATAGTAGGTGCAATGAGCTATGGATGCACAATACGAACATGTCAAACTGGGATCAGAGTATTTGAACAAGAATGGAATAAAATAGTCATAGTATCATTAGCAACTATCATTAGCAACATACTCTACTACTGTACTTTTTGACCCGCACAGGTTTGTCCGTACCGGTAAATCGTCACTTTATGAAAGCACTCTTACGTAAGCACCCATACGGTCCAAAATTGATTTTCATATAATTTATCTGTACCGGAAACCTGCGACTAATCCGAGTGACCCCCGCTTGGTGGTAGGATCCCGTCTGCGACCTTCATATAAAATCTGCCGCCTAATATCACCACTTTAGCGGTGAATAGTTTCGGCAGTATTTTATGAAGAGTCAGTTTTCAAACGACTTCATAAAAAAGAAGGAGGCACTCAATTCGTCTGTATGTATTTTTTTTCTGTTTGTTACCTCATAACTTTTGACTGGGTGAACCGATTTTGATGATTCTTGTATCATATGATTGAGTACTTCAATGAAAAATTAAACTTTTTTTTCATTTCAATTCGGAGATCGTTTACCTTGACGTTCTTATATTTCAGCCAAAGTTTTGAAGTGAAGGTTTTTTAATGCTCTGCATTCGTTGATTATATTAGGCTGTCATCAGCGACCTCATCTTCACTTTCCACCAGGTGCGATTGAGGTCAAACTGGGGCTTAATATCTAATAAAAACTAAAAAAATACATACATACATACATAACGTCACGCCTGTATCCCTTATGGGGTAGGCAGAACACCAGAGGTTACAAGACCATCTGATGTCACGTTTGACAAATTTGGAGGTATTATAAAGATGGAGAGAGACTATTGTAGTGACAGGGGGTCAGCCTATCGCCCACAAAAACGCCTTTAAAACCTCTGTCCCTTAACTGACTTTTACAGTATGCCCAGGAAGAGAAGCAGCTGGCACATTCTCCGTTTTTCTTTCGCTCCCAGTCCAGCATGGAAGCCTATAAAATGCTTTTCCCATAATATATATAAGTTCCAGTAACCGATAATATTGTAAGCAAAAGTAATCAATGCTGCTCTACTTCCTAACGACCTATTTATCTATAAACCACCATTTTTCAATGAGACAGATCTAGGTAAAACAGATATTAGGTAAACTATGTAGGACTTAAATAATGACCTAGAGTGACCTAATTTGTAAACAGTGTCGGCTGAATATATTTAGGTCTCACAAAAAATCACATAAATTCCTACAGAAATGTAGGAATTTATGTGATTTTTTGTGTTAATTGGTTTATTTATATTGGTGGTTTCTATTAGGGTTATTTATAGGCAAATAGCGGTTTTGTCCTTGCGTATATTTATGGTATAAAAGTATCTTGCGTGTGAAACAATAAAAAATTCGAGCTGTATGAGAAACATAGGAATTCGTCTAGAAGTAATTATGGAAGGAGATAACATACAAGGGACAAAGGTTTTTAAGGCGTTTTTGTGGGCGACCCCCTGTCACTACAATAGTCTCTTTCCATCTTTATAATACCTCCAAATTTGTCAATCGCGACATCAGATGGTCTTGTAACCTCTGGTGTTCTGCCTACGCCATAAGGGATACAGGCGTGACTTTATGTATGTATGTATGTATAACATACATTCATAAATTATAACATACTTTCATGATTATAATTTAGTAAGGATTTGTTTCAAGATCACTAGGATAAAATATTGAGGATAAAACTGCCAAACTTTTTTTATTGATATAAAGGTAGGTATGTGAGCTTATCTGTAAAAGAAACATTTAAAAATAGAATTCAGTTGAGCGCAAGCCTAAATATAAATCGCTATACGAAGCTATATCTTACTATGGCTATCTACATATATTATCTACGTGACAATAAAGGAAAGAAAGCAGAAAAAAAGAAATTGGGAGTCAGCCTTGAATTGCAAATTTTATCCAAATCGGATAAGCACTTTTCACGAAATGGAATAACAAACAAAACAACAATTTCAATTGCTAATACTGCAATTCCGAGAAAACCTCATTTACGAAAATTTCGATTATCACGCCTAAAATCTAAAAAGCCGTAATCATAAAAAATCAATTATCATTATAATGCAACGGAAATACGTAGCGACAACTGCACAGAACATTAGGTATGTGTGTCTGTGTGCTCACACCACCTGAACAATTGCACCCAAAGTGATGAGGGGTCAAAATAATGAAGTCATTATTGTAACGGGACGTGAAGGAAATGATTTTTGGGAATAGTTTTTGTGGGTTAAGTTTTCATGATCTTAAATAAAATACTTTTAAACCGAATTTATAGCGTACTAGCTGACCCGCAAACGCTGTTTTGCAATATAAATAAAAAAAAATTAAAAATTAAAAAAAATAGATGTTGGCCGATTCTCATAGATACCGGATAAGCACAAAAAATTTCATCAAAATCGGTCAAGCCGTTTCGGAGGAGTATGGCAACGAAAACTGTGACACGAGAATTTTATATATTAAGAAGATTTTAACTCGACGTTTCGGTGTCTTTTCCGATAGTGGTTGTTACTTCCGTCTTATTTAGTTTTTTGGTAGGTATAGATGGCTTTAGTAAGAGGCTTAATATGTTAGTAAGAAGGCCTTTATATTAAACAAAACTTGTTATGAGATTCTGTCCTTCTATTAAGATTTGAACATCTTTGAAACCACTGTTTTGATTTCCCAAAACAAGTAAGCTACGATGCTACAGATGATTAGTTCCTGTTTCGTCCTGCAAGGTTTCGGCTCGAATTAAAATTCTTATTTTGAGCTGGATTCTATTCCTGTTTCGGCTCAAAATGAAAATCAGTTCAACCTCTACATCCGTTACTTGTATTAAAACAACCCTTATACTCCCCATAAGCTAATCAACGTACATTACGTACGTAATAAACAAAACAGTAATTAGTAAAGGTGTTACTATAATTTATGAAGGTGTTTATAAGCCATGTAGGTTACTATCACTTAGGGTTATTGTGTAAGACTGGTAATTAATTCAATTAAAAGGGCTGGTAATTAGGGTCACCAACGCCCTGTAAGCTAGTTGTTCTCATAGTTAAATATTATGATTTACGACCTGTAGTGCAATGAGTAATACAAGAAAACATGTCAATTGTTAAAATGTGTCCAGAATTCAAAAACTTTCTTTTCTAGAGTAAACGACTTTTTACCTGATCACATTTTATCGGTACGGTAACGAATGACAACAAGGTATGTAAATAAAATAACAATCATTTGCAATCAATATTCGAACGACGAGGGAATCGTCAAAATCTAATAAATATATGGATTTAATCTTCTCAATATATTTTATAAAACTCTTCCGTTACTGACTGAGTGACTGACAGACAACGTATAGCTGTAACTACTGGGCGTAGAGATCTGAAATTTGGAACATACATTCCTAAAGCGTTGTAGAGGTCCACTCAGGAAGGAATTTCCGAAATTCCTACGGGAACGGAAAATATAGGACTTTTTAGTTTGTATGAAAAATCTTATTCCTTGAGTGCATCGATTTGAAACTTGGTTAAATGGTTCTTTAATGAGTGTTTCGTTGCCACATGAATGGAATTTCTGAAATGCCTAGGGGAACGGGAAATATAGAACTTTTTATATTATTTTATGCGTACGAAGTCGCGGGAATGCGCTCGTATTTAAAAAATGCTCAGACATGGAAACACCAACTACATGGATCCAAACTAAGCAGAGCTTATGATGTGGGATACCATGTAGCGAACTAGGGGGACCCTAGAATATAAATACATATACATATAGATAAACACCCAGTTTTGACTTTTTTTCTTGTTTTCTTGAAATCGAACCCACGACTCGATCTTAGACCACTGCGCCACGGAGGACAGTAATTTACAGTATAAAATAGATAATAGATAGCCATATCATGCATACATACATAACTTAACGCCTATATCCCTTATGATGTAGGCAGAACACCAGAGGTTATAAAACTATGGCGGAGAGAGACTATGGCAGTAACAGGGGGTTAGCCTATCGCCCACAAAAAACCTCCAATGAAACATCTGTCCCTTAACTGACTTTTACAGTATGCCACATTGTATGTTTTTCCTTTGCTCCCAGTTCTGCATCTTATCACTAAGGAATAATTTCGTACAGCTTCAATATATAACCCCAGATTTGCAATCACAATTTCCGCTCGTAACTACACAACAGAGGCCAACTGTCTTATCTAACTATCTAAGACCAAGTCGTAAATTTGATTGCTTGGTGGTAGGATCCCTTCTGGGTCCGCCTGGCTAGCGACCACCCTTTATATAAAGTCTGCCGCCAAATGTTACCGCTCCGGCGGTAATGTGTTCCGGCAATATTGTGTAAAGAGCCAGTTCCTTCCTAAACCCGTGTGCTTTCATCTTCGACCTCATCGTCACTTACCATCAGGTGAGATTGAGGTCAAACGCGGGTTTAGTCATTTATAAAAGAAAAAAAAAATATCTCAACATTCCCTAGATAATAGCGGCTAATCTCCGGTTTAGGTAAACCCATAAACTAATCTAGGTATGTACTTCTAAAACTTAAGATTAGCTAAACTCTGTGTGACTTTTCCAAGGCCTTTATCAAATTTTCTGAAACTACCTACATATTATTTATAGTACATATATTAGGTACATTAAGCCTGTCTCCCTTTGGGGTAGGCAGAGACAAGGGAACACCAACTGTTATGATCCAAACATACCTCTTTCGCTTCCTCAACAAAACGATTATTTATAGTGTGTCTTCTAATACAAAATTTTGGCATCATCTTTTAAAATAGAGATAAATCTATATCTATACTAATATATAAAGCTGAAGAGTTTGTTTGTTTGTTTGAACGCGCTAATCTCAGAAACTAAAAGTGGGATTTGAAAAATTCTTTTTGCATATAATAGCCCAACTCTTGAGGAAGGTTATAGGCTATATTTTATTCCAAAATTCCCACGGGATCAAAAGCACTTTCGCTTCCTCCACCTTCATTAATGGTTTCATACATGAAAGGGTTGTGATGATGGAAAATAAAATCTTACTAATATTATAAATATGGAAGGTTGGATGTTTGTTCATCACAGTAGAACAGCTTCACGGATTTAGATGAAATTTGGCATAGTGATAGTGTACAATCTGGATTGGCACCACAATCTACTTTAATCCGAAATTGCGCGGGATTTCGAAATTACGCGGGTAAAACCGATATCGTAGTTCCCAAACACATTGACCGTTATGGAAGCGTCTTTTTTCATCGAAAGTCTAGTCTGTTGAGATGATTCAAGATATTAAACTCATCTATACTAATATATAAAGCTGAAGAGTTTGTTTTTGTTTGTTTGTTTGAACGCGCTAATCTCAGAAACTACAAGTGGGATTTGAAAAATTCCTTTTGCATTTGATAGCCCAATTCTCGAGGAAGGTTATAGGCTATATTTTATCCCGAAATTCCCACGGGATCAAAAGTTACGCGAGTAAAACCGCGCGCGGTGGCTAGTATAAGGAATATTGGAGGAAATCTCTCAAGAATAAAGCTTAGGATTCAAAATTTGGGTTATATATTTTGTTTCAGAAGCATTTTTATTACACAAGTGTTAGAAAGTAAGTATGAATTCGCCTATTTATCGATACCTTATATGTTTCTAGTTATTTATGTCTGTACTATCTGCCATTACACCATTGCTTACTCACACATTATTTAGGTATAGAGGTACCTACATTCAATACAATAACTGGTTACTAGTATTTTGGCAGTTCGCCAGGTAGGGTTGCCAAATAGTTCCAAATTTTATTAATTTGATATATGTATAGAATGTGGGTGAACGCTTTCTTGGAAATGTTTATCGATCTTTTTTGTTGCATTTTCTTTGAGTTGCCAAAATTTTGTTGACCTATTTGTTTTCTGGCGGTTTATTTTTAATCATGATTGTACATACCTTTAAAAATAAAATTCTTATGAACATAAAAAATTATTTTTACGCTTTTAAAGCATCGACTCTTTTGATTTCATTAATAAAAATTGATGAATTATTTATACACTAGAGTAGGTACCTAAAATGCATAACAAACATATTTTTCCATCACATACATCCTTTTTTACTTCAAGTTATGTTTCAAACTTCGATAGATTATGGAGTTCTACAAATCGTGATGGTGCTAAGAGCATAATGGTATGAGTACTCTCCTTACACCTAATATGTCTAGGATGTATTTCCAAATTTGAATAATAACATTTTCTAAGCTTTCTAGGGTCTGTATGGTAGACTTTTCGTAACAACTAGTCGACCACTTTGGCGATAGGGTAAACCTATCTACCTCAGATGCCAGTGGGTGCGAGATCGATTCCCGCACGGAGCAAGAAAAAAAATTCTGGTCTGGGTGTTTATATTTATATGTATCTATGTTCTAGGTTCCGCCTAGTTCGCTGCATGGTATCTCATAACACAAGCTTCGTTTACTTTGAGGCCCTGTAGTTGGTGTGATTGTCTGGGGATTTTATTCATATTTTATTTATTTATTTAACTTAATATCTGTGAGTTCTCATAGCCCAAACTTGCTTGATTCTACTATGGGGCTACGTTGCTATAGTAGCATGTCTTTGCTGGTTTTCATTGATTAGACGTAGGTTACACGCTCAGTCTGGCGTCAGTATGGTCCATCAGTCTGCTCAGAATGACGGGAGAATTATCGTCTAACCGGTTGACTGACAGACTGATGGTCCAGACTGACAAAAATTAAATATTTTAAGTATTTTTTATCATTCTGTTGTGAATGATAGCAGACTGATGCCAGACTGATCGTGTAACCGCTCGAATCATTCTCGCGTCAGTCAGTCAACGTTCCCGACGCAATGGAGTAAGACGTGCCAAGCGACGAAGCGCCGCCGCCGCCACCCGCTTCACTCCCGCCACCACCAATCGAGATAGAAAAGGAGTTTATTCTCACATTGGAGTCCATGCCAGAGTTATGGGATAAAACACATAACTTATATTGTAATAAATACAAGAGAAATGAAGCTTTGCGAAAACTCCTCGACATATATGTAAAAATTAAACCCGGGGCAATTATAGAGGATCAAAATATCCATGGCTAGGCAGGATCAGTTGACTCACTTGACTGTCGTCTTCACTTTACTATTGATGAATAACGTAAGTTTTATCAGCCTGCTGTCAGTCTAGACTGAGCGTGTAACCGCGTTTTTCATCCATAATTCTGGCATCAGTCTTAGCTGGACCAAACTGATGGACTGAACTGACGCCAGACTGAGCGTGTAACCTATGAATAACGGTGATGTTGATCTTGAAATATGTTAAATCAAGTGACACACACCACATTCGTATTTAGTTATATCATACCTACCTACTATAATTAAAGAAGACTTTGTATTGTTATGCGTATGTACAGATACAAGTTATACAATATCTACAGTTTTCAACAGATCTTTAGGTGTAAAATTCATAACTTTCAATTCGATTTCTACTTTAAATTTACTCACACATAATACTAATTATCCAAACGATACCCCCCGAATACATATTTCCAACAAAATATAAATAAATAAAATATCACTAGCCATCAACTTTCCAGCGAATTAATAGCCAAGCTTCAACATATCCGCATTTTTCACAGCCCTATTAAAACATTAGGTTATGCAATGCGTTCTATTAATGGAGTCCATTCTACGGTTCGATATTCTTAGAGTAGGTAGGTATGTTAAAGTAGGTACCTAACGCGGAAGCTTTCCAGCGCAATGATGATAAAATATAAAAGTTTTGCGATGTAAATACTTTAGAGTTGATGTGTGTGCTGATAGATTTGGCTTTCAAATGAAGCGCAAGTTGAAATCAACGCTTATACTTATATGAAATTACTTATATGAAAGATTACAAAAGCTTCATATAAGTAAATCAGTTTGGTTTGTTCTGACATTTTTATAAATGACACCATTTATTTTTGGCTCGTTTAGTGTAGTGACACATTTCACAAATATAATTCTGTTATTGCTTGTGAAAATATAAGTGTTATATTGCGTAGGTTTTTGTGATGCAAATAGTAATAGTAGGACACTTTTGAATTTGAACGTGCAAGTGAGAAATAATCGAAATTCATATTAGGAATCGAACTCATCTTCATTTACCATCAGGTGAGATTTAGATAAAACGCAGGCTTAATCCAAAAAAAAAATAGAACTTTAGTGTTTCATGTTAGAAATTTGATCAGGAAATCAAATGCCGACGCAAGCTTTCCATAGCAATACACATAAACAACATAAAAATCTTGAAGACAAAGAAAAAATGGCGCCACAGATACCTATAGCACCTTTCCCTAACAAACCGTATTTTTGAATGATGTCATATTCAACAGTTGTGATCTATACCGAACGTTACTTTTAATGTAATTGCCTTTAAAATCTATTATACTAGAAATGAACTTGAATGGACTCTATATTTTTTTATAGTATTATCGTCACTCGTGTTAAATTCAGCGTAAATTATACCATATTTCCTTTTCAGGTTTCGTTTATGGTCTTTTTATGGTTTATTTTAAGTAGTTTTGGCGCTTGGCGAAACCGTAAGAAATATTAGCTGGAAGTTTTGTGTTCAAAATCTTCGAAGCTACAGTACTTAAAGAAAATGAACGTAACAAGTGTCTGCGGACAAACAAACACCCTGTATCAAAAAGTTTAAGTGAAGTTAACAACGGAACTGAAATATATAAAGATTGAGCTTAAATAAATGAAAAATGTGATAAATAAAAAGAGAATTTTAAATGCAAAAAACTTAAAAAAAAAAAACATTATTAAAAGATTGAGCTGTTTTTTGTACAAGGGCCGAACCAGAACATATCAAAAAGGGTTGCTTTTAAACGTGACATGCCTTCAAGATTCCTTAGTCTTAAGGAAGACTATTGGCATATTATTATTATTATTTGGGGTTTTGGGACTATATGAGCAGTCTTGTCCGCTCGTCACACTGCGACCTAAAAGATCTATTGTGTGAGTCCCAATTTATAACTCGCCGCACACTCCAATGGAGTCCAGGAAATTTAGGATTTTCCTTACGGCGATGCTCCTAATCTCTTTTGGATCCAGCTCGTGCTTATCCAGGTGAGCGGAGCGCTTGTGCATAACTGCGGGGCAGTGGCACAGTAGGTGTAGAGGGGTTTCCTCTGCGCTTTCGCAGTATCTGCAGAGCGCCGTGTCAGTGAGACCCAGGTTGGACATATGCTTGTTTAGTTTGCAGTGTCCCGTTAGTGATCTTGCCACTGGGTTTGTTAAGAGATACTATTGGCATAACAAAAAGCCTTAAATTGCCGCTATGCACATATAACATCCTTAACTAGACTGTAGGTGTACCTGATAGTTATTTTATAAGACTATCAAAATGTAAAAAAAAAACATATTCCCAGTAAAAAGTTCCTTCAAAACCTTGAATTGATATCAAAACACTCCCGACTTCTCAACCTCATATCCTTAGAGCGAGACAGATATATTTTAGGCATACGAACAAAAGAGACAGACTTCAAAGGGCAAAGGGCCGACGTATGATGCACCGACGAGACGTTATCTGATTCATGGAAAGTTGGTACCTACGGATAGCAAAACAGTTTTTATCGGGAATATTTTCGGACGGGAAATAAGTGGCCTACATAATAAGGAATTATAAACTTAATAGTGTTTTACGTCTTTACGATTCATAAAAAGAAAACATTTTTAATCGGATTTCTTTTCGTTTAATAAAAGTCACAAATTTAAGGAAAAATCTTGTCAACATCATCATCACAACTGTTTGTAATGTGGCCATTGCATGGCTATGACTTTCCTGGGTCACGAGGAGTTTGAGGCCGTAAATATTGTATTTAAAAAAAAACCAACATTTATGGCCAAAAAATCTCCATCACTAAGAAAGCCTTAGAAAATGGAACTAAAACCAGCCTAAGTTTCTAACTTAGACGATAGTCGAGATCGGATTCTGAAAGGGATTTCTACGTGAAAAACATCAACATTTCTGTTTTTTTGTTGACAAAGGTCTCACAAAAAATGGTTTTCCAATATCAGGTACATACAATCAGTTAAAATTATTTTCACTGAGTATTATAAGTACTGTTTAAGTACCTATACTGTAAATTTTAACGCAGATATTTAATGTTATAAGTACAATAATTAACCGTGAAAACTTATAACAAAATCGATTACATTATTTTGCTATCTGTACTTAGGTCGTGATTGTAAAGGATGTTGCGGCAGCATGTATTAATTTCTCCTCAAGGCGAAATCAAACTGTATTGCCAACGAAACGAAAATACAAAAACATGACAACTACACTCAACAGAGGTAGTTACGAATTTACGAGATATTTCCTAATCATTGTATACAATTGACCTAATGCAACACGCATCGTAATTGTAGATTTTTTGTACATGTTCCTAAAATATTAATTGTAAGGCCAATTTAAGTTAAGCTTTTTTTTTTAATTCTATGGATAGGACGTTTGTTTCCATGCCACCTGATAGAAAGTGCGCATGAAGACTATGGTGTTACACGTCCATCCACGAGAAACCTATTCACTCGACATAAAAGTTCCAGGACTGTAGTGGTCAGGAAAAACAGACGCAGGCAGATCGTTCCACACCTTAGCAATCCGTACCAAAAAGGAACTATCGAAGCGTTTTGTTCGACTTCTTGGTACATCCACTATATAGGGATGGAAGTTCTGTCTGCGTCTGGTAGTCCGCAAAGAATGTAATGACAGGATTAAAAAGGTATTCTGGATGCAATGATTTCAGCCGTATAGAATAGGCCTACAACCCCTGGATAAGCGTTTAGTAAAAAGCGACTAATCCGAGTGACCCCCGCTTGGTGGTAGGATCCCGTCAGGGTCCGACTGACTAGCGACCACCCTTCATATAAAATCTGCCGCTGTGGAATTTTTAAATGCCACCTGCCTTAATAGTAGAGATAGCAAATTTTACTCCAAAGAAACATTCCTTTATTTTAAAAAGAAATAAAACTGCATTCAATTACTTTCCCTCCAGGTGGCATTCAAAAATTCCACCCTGTATATTATGTACGGTTAGTTCTTTCTTTGCCCGTGTGCTGTCATCTTCAACCTCATCTTCACTTCATCAGGTGAGATTGAGGTCAAATTTAATATCAACTAGAAGCGCTGGACTCCGTTGACCGAAGAGCCCGTAAACTAATTAACAACGTCGACCTTACAATCAAAAATCTGCAGACCTTAGAGCGTCGACGTAAGGTTGCTTGTTTAACCGTGTACTACAGGATACATTTTGGTGAGTGAACGAGTGCTCTGTTTGAACAAATTGAACCCCCACCCTTTTACCATCGGACTACTAGACCAGACAGAACTTCCATCCGCATGTGGTAGATATTCCGAAAATTCGAACTAAGCTCTTTGACAGTTCCTTTTTGATACGGGTCGCCAAGGTTTGGAATGCACTGCCTGCGTCTATTGTCCCTGACCTGCAGTGCGATCACAGTACTTTATCGAATCGTTAGTTAACGAATGTTCGTATAGTATGGAGACGGTTTTTAAGAAAAAAATGAAATCTATCCATTGCCGCACGTCCAGCTTAAATAAATGTGTGCCTTGTTAATTTTGAATGTTTGTAAACATGTTGTACTCATAAATATCTGTAAAATAAAAAATTACAATGTTACTCAAAACTTGCAACCGACTCCATACTATACGAGCATTCGTAAATATTCGTTAATATACGATTCGATAAAGTTCTGTGATCGCACTGCAGTATAGTCCTAGTACAAGCGTCGAGTGAATAGGTTTCTCGTGGATGGACGTGTACCAGCTTAGTTTTTATGTTCCATCCATATTTTATAAAAAAAATATAAAAAACGTGGTTTTGGTAAATAATATAAGTTTTATGTCTCCTGACTTTTTAATTATTGATTAAACTCAGACTCATATGTTAAGGGATGATGGTAAGGAATGGTGAGGTTAATATTGGCTTATACTCTTTAGTTAGATAATAGCTTACTTTCATAAATAATCAGCTAGTTCTAACACCAAACAGGGATCACTAGTATTGACCCCAAAATTCGATTTTAACCTTAAAACGAGACTTAAGATTTTGGGCTACTAAATGTTAAAAAAAAAATCAAATCTACTAGTTGGTTTCAGAGTTACCTGCGTTCAAACGTTCAAAATATAGTAATCCTGAAGACAGTTTAAAAAATCGTGTCAAAGGCAGAAGTTGTAATTTGATCTGTAATAACTTTTTTCATTGCAGAATAGTTAAAAAAAGGATGTTTAATAATGAAATGAGACACAAACATTAAAAAAGTGACCCTTTTGGTAATTTCATTTTGATGTGAATTTTTTAAATCAATTTGATCCGAACGTGTTGAATCATTTATTATCCATTTGACTCGTTATTGCTTTTTAATAACTAGCTTTATTTGTGGTTATGTGTCGAAAGGAATTTTCGGATCTTCTTGTGAGGTCAATTTTAGACACACACACACACACACACACTTATTTCATTTGAATAAGTTTTCAACCGACTCCAAAAGAAGGAGATGCTCAATTCGTCTCGTTGTTTATGTGTCCATAATGCATTTTGTAAAAGATATTACAAATAATTCCACTTAATTTGGGCTAGATAATGTTGTGTGAGTGTCAGAAATATTTATTATTATTTATATTAAAAGCTACACGCCTTTCGGCGGAAAGACCCGACAATTTGACCAGTCGGTCGGAGATCAGGGCAAAAGGGACAGAAACCGGCGAACTATTTGGGCATTTTCCAGCAAAACCGCTTTTTGCATGCGTGCTGGAAGCGAACCACCGCCGAATCCCAGCCTTTCAAGGTTTCTGCCCAAAGTGGCATTATTATTATTACCGTAATGTTTTTTTTTTTTAATTACTTTATTATCTTGGCAGAGCATCTATCCGGCAAGCGGGAGTCCCTGGTTCAAGTCCTGGTCGGGTGACTTTATTTCGCATATTTTTAAGTTATTTAATAATAATTGAGCATGATTAAAGGCAAAACCTAAAAAAAAAGCATATTGTGGGTTCTTCTTTGCATTCATGAATCAATTTTGCATCTATTTCACTTTTCTAGGTACTTTGACCATTGCATGTATTGCAATGATACTCTTCTGTAATAAATAACCCGATACAATTTTCTGGCTGACAGGTAACTTAGGCGTAACTTAACTTAAATTAAACATATCATCCATCATGGTAAGTAAGCGTCAAAAAGTTAATTAAGTATACTTTCTTCTAGCTTGTCGGATTAAATGGAGGTTCTTTTATATTCATAGAAAACCAGTTAAGGAATAGCAGTTATTGATTCAGTAAAAAGACAAAATATATCAGATAAAATATAAATTATTTATGTTAATATCATTATGTACATACATACATAACTTCACGCCTTTATCTCTTATGGGGTAGGCAGAACAAGAGAGGCTTTAAAACCATCTGTTGTCACGTGAGTTGGATAATGATGGAGAGAGACTATTGCAGTGACATGGGGCTCAGCCTGTCGTCGCCCGCAAAAACGCCAATAAAACCTCTGGTCTTTAATTGACTCTTACATTATGCCCGGGAAGAAAAGCAGCCGGTACATTTTATGTTTTGCTTTTGCTCCCAATCCAGTCTCCAAATTTGTTAATCGTGACATCAGATGGTTTTTATAGCCTCTGGTGTTCTGCCTTCCCCATAAGGGATACAGGCGTGAAACTTTACATATATTTTTTTGTTATTACATGCATAGCCATAACATTTAGTAACTTATCGTTGAATATTTTATTCAAATCATCATCTTAGAATGTCTTAGATGTTAGTTAATATCCAAATGACTATAAAAGCGTATAAAATCTAATAAAGCTATTGTACTGTCTATAGATATGAAATACACAACGAAATATCTATTTTATTACCGAGATTATGTATTGTGAAGTACGTTTAGATTGTGGACACAAAAGACATGTATTCTACCTATACGGTATAAGGTAGATTTCACAATTGACAGTATACCAAGTCAAAGTCAAAGTAAAAAAAACTTTTATTTCATAGGTACTTACTTAAAAATACACTTGAAATATGTCAAATTATTTACAAATTCGATCTGTCAATCTGTTGAGAAGAAATGGGAAGAAACTTAACAGCAATCATCTTGTAAAAATACACAATAAGAGTTTACAGCCAGGAAATTCAATCTTGCATCCGTATATCTTATTAAAAAGCAATATCTGTGTGTGATTCTAAGCCCGTGTGCTGTCATCTTTGACCTCATCTTCACTTACCCTCAACCTCATCAAGTGAGGTTGAGGTTAAACGTGGATTTAGTGACCGATAAAAAGAAATATATCAGAGGGCACACAATGTTTAATCTTTTTGATAGCATTAATTGCATAAA
Source organism: Stenoptilia bipunctidactyla (assembly GCA_944452665.1). NCBI lineage: Eukaryota > Metazoa > Arthropoda > Insecta > Lepidoptera > Pterophoridae > Stenoptilia > Stenoptilia bipunctidactyla. The sequence goes on from OX101745.1 coordinate 19,586,830, forward strand.
AATCGCCATGTTAATGATTAAATGAAAGGCGTTTCGTCTGTATGCGATAAAATCAAATCCTATTTTTCCTACGGTTAAATTTTTTTTAAGTTTTTTTAATTTGAAACATAATTGAAAAACCTTCAAATATAAATACTTATAATACTCAAATTGTCACACAATTTTCAGGAAAAGTCTTCAATAGTTCAATTAAGTATAAGATATTTTTAGTATTACTATTTTTATGTAAACAAGTCTTTACAACAAAATCTAGTGCGCCCACGCAAGAATAGTCGGATTTCTTACTCTATCTTTTATCTCTTTCCGTCACACGACAACCGAAAAGGACAGAAAATGATTTGTTACATGCTCTTAGACCATATTCTTGCTCTCATTATACGACGTTTGTGGTCTATGGTCATTGTAAGCTGAGTCATTTTGTATGCTTTGGGGGTTATTGTACGGATTTAATAATATTGCATTAGAATATTCCAGTATTAAAACTAAGATTTTTTCCAAATGACAATCTGATAAAATTATTTAAAACACAAAAAAATATCCTTGGCTATAAAAGATTTGTATAACCTACACTAATAAAATACTTTTTGAAAGAGTTCTCTTCTATCCAAGCTGAACTTTTTTTGGCAAATATGAGCTAGATATTTTGTCTTTTTTTTTTTTTTATATGCGACTAAACCCGCGTTTGACCTCAATCTCACCTGATGGTAAGTGACGATGAGGTCAAAGATGAAAGCACACGGGTTTAGGAAGGAACTGGCTCTTTATACAATATTGTCTAGAATTTTCCTCGGGAACAGTAACTCAAATCAAAGAAAATTTGGTAGTTTTGAATACTCTTGACTTGATTCAATCGTCACCTTGTTTAACATAAATAAAAAAATAATTAAAAACTTAAGAAAAAGCGTAAATGAAGATGACTCAAACATTTACTACACAGCATCCCAACCAGCGATAATCCAAAATTCAATCTTATTATGCAATTTGTTCATCTGTTCTCTAACACCTCCTACACTAATATGCAAATTATGAGAAAACACCTGTAATTTAAGCTTTTATTTGTAGGCTTAAGTGAGAGTGTAAATTAAAAGGTTTGACAATATATTATGCACTTTACGAAGCAAGGTTTAAACTCCACTTCTCACTGTTTAAGGTTTATGGAAAGCGAAAACCAGTCAGAGTTTAAGAATGCCATGGATGTTTTGTTATAAGGTTTTTCGCGTAACAGCCCGTACACACATTATCCGTTTTACTGGATACCTTTTTTTATCGTAAATACGTATACTGAATACTGTGCCATATGTGAAGTCGCTCATACAACTCCATGCGCCATCGATGAAAAAAAAACGTAAGTACTCGGTAAAACGTATCCAGTAAAACGGACCACGTGTGAACGGGCTGTTAGTTCTTAATGGTAAGTGATGGATGATATCTGATTTGACTGGAAATCGAAATAGTTAAATAGATAGTATATTTCTATTACAAGATATAGAAACGCCCAAAATCGAAAACATGGTATATCCCGTTTCTAAAGTTGATATATGTAGAAGTCTTGGCTCAGGAACATTCAGGAATCGCGTACCTACTGGAGTAGCGACCGTTTTAGAGCTATTTTGCCTTATAAAAGACAGGACTTGTTATGCAGAGCATAAGATATCCGGATGCAAGAAGATGAGATTCCCTGGCTGTAAATTGTGATTGTGTATTTTTTTTCTTATTTTTAAAAGATGATTGCTGTCGAGTTTTTTGCCACTTCTTCTCAACAGATCGACTTTCCGAAGTGGTGGTAGATTCAGTTCAATTTGTAAATTGTTTGACTTATTTCAAATGTATTTAAATACTTACGAAATAAAGAATATTTTAGTTTGAGTTGAGTTTGAGCTGCCAACCTTCGCTAGTCGGAGAGTCAACAAGGTAGAAGTAAAGTTAATATGAATTTTAATGACCATGACTTATAGATTTTTAGATTAACAACAGTCAGCTGGTTTTGTATTCATCCTGAACTCTACACTCGCAGACTGGTAGGTAATTGTTTCATACTTACCAATTAAAACAGCTGTCTCGACCTTAAAATTACCTGAAACAATATTTTTTTGTTATTCAATGACTTTAAATAAATAGGCGAACGTATGCCGATCAAATTGGCGACCGTAACCGGCGATCATGTATGAAAAGATTTATGAGCGTGGATGAAGCGAAAGAGGTATGTCTGGACCGTAGCAATTGGTGTTCCCTTGTCTCTGTCCTACCCCAAAGGGAGACAGGCGTGAGTTTATGAATGTATGTATTTAAATAAATATGTGATGTGCTCCGGCAATACTTTATAAAGAGTCAGTTCTTTCCTAGTCCCGTGTGCTGTCATCTTCAACCTCATCTTCACTTGCCATCAGGTGAGATTTAAGTCAAAGGCGGTATTAGTCTATAATACTAAAAAAATATACAGATGAAACTGAAGTATGATATTTGACTAAAAAATAATCCCTGGCTCCTTCGACGACCGGCTGGTGTAGAGGTAACATACATTGCCTTCTATGCCAGAGGTCCTGGGTTCGAATCCCGGCGGCGGCGGATATTTGTGTGATGAACACATATATTAGTCGCCAAGTCATGGACGATTATATATTTATTTAAGTTTATCCTAATAAAAAATATGTATTTATTCAATATGTATGTTTATATATATTTCTTAAGTATATCAGTTATTTAGTATCCATAACACAAGTTCTTTAAGAAACTTAATTTGGGCTAGATAATGTTGTGTGAGTGTCAGAAATAATTATTATTATTTGTATCAATTAGTAAAACTGGTACCTAAAACAACGTTAGGTCAGGTGGGAATAGGTAAGTTTGTTTTCAGTAGTCGTTAACATTTGCATCCGGCGAAACTTCTTACATCCACCAACAAACACTAGCCCACCCTAGTGGTTTATGTCGTATAACACCCTCGTTATCAGCTGTTATTATTCCTTTATGCCTAAAAGCCCTAGAAATAAAGCTCTCTGACACAGTACAGATATCTACAGTAATTCAACTCGGCCGCATCTTAGAAATAAATGCCTCAGCACACGGTCCGTTCACATGTGATAGGGCTGCCCGCCTTCAGCGTTTAAACTACATTTGCCTACTTTGTGTTTACTTCCATTTAGTTTTGTGACTGCAAATATACTTTTTTTTATATAAACAAATAAAATACTTTGAAAATTGAAAAAGAAGTGTTCAACAAAAATACGTTTTGTGTCAAAAAACTATGTTTGCGTTTGAATAACAAATCGGTCTTATAAATTAGCGACTGAAAAATACGTGCGCCTCGAATGGGACGTACGAAAAGATGAATAAGTAAATTTTTAAGTGTAAACAATCCGCATATTAACGTACAGCTCAATCAACTATTGTTTCGGTATGCAGACACTCGCGACTGGCCGCGTAGGTATAGCTCGCGTTTCATCCGTTTATATGAAGTTGAATTACTGTTATAGATATATGTACTGTGACTCTGATCTCTGAGAGCAATCTTAATTGCTCCAAAATTTATTCATACCTACAAGTCATTTGCCATAACCTGGACACAGCAAATTCCTAACGTTCAGCTTCTTACCCAAATCCAAGAAAAACACCTTCGTTTCTATACCAGGGGAGAACGGGTATGGTTGTCACACGGGTTGGTTGTCACAAAGGTCATAAATCAAGCGGCGAAGAAGTGCAAGAGCGACACCTCCCTCTCCACTTCACCTGAGTATCTGAGGTGAAGCGCTCTTGCGCTTTTTCGGCGCTTGTTATTGAAATATTCATTTGTAAAGTTTTGTTTTATGGCAGTTCTCCCTATTCAGTTTTTTTTTTATATTGTAAGAATAGGACGTTTCTCTTCCATGCCACCTGATGGAAAGTGCGCATGAAGACTATGGTGTTACACGTCCATCCACGAGAAACCTATTCACTCGACACTTAAAAGTTCCAGGACTGTAGTGGTCAGGAAAAACAGACGCAGGCAGATTGTTCCACACCTTAAAGTACCAAAAAGGAACTATCGAAGCGTTTTGTTCGACTTCTTGGTATATCCACTATATGTATAGGGATGGAAGTAAAATAACAGATGCAAAAACTCTGATCTTATCTAGCCCACATTCTAAGAAAAGATATAATATTAAAATAAACAATGGACCAGTCCATTCAGAAAACAAATTGCTTCTATACCTTCTCTAGACAGCAGTTAATTGTTCCTCATTAATAAACTCGTGCTCTGTGTGAACAATCAATTGCTATTTTATTGATAGCTGACCAACTATTGCATTTATAATTAATACCTACTAATATAATCAAGATAAAAGGTTTTTGTTTGATTTAAATTTAATCCAAAAAACTACTGGATTTTTCGTCAAGTATTTCTTCCAAGGTCGACTGCGAGCAAAGGAAAACATAGAATGTACCAGCTGCTTCTCTTCCCGGGCATACTGTAAAAGTCAGTTAAAGGGCAAAGGTTTTATTGGAAGTTTTTTTGTGGGCGAAAGGCTGACACTGCGATCACTGCAATAGTTTCTCTCTACCATTATAATAGGTACCTCAATATTTTTCAAACGTGATATTACCCCATAAGAGATAATAGTAATAATAAGGCGTGTTGACTTTGAAATGCCAAATAATAATAATAATGAAAATCATTATTTCCTCTACAACAACTCAAGTTCAGATAGCACAGTAATGTACACACAAATACAGTTTTGCAGAGGCTGGAGCCTAATCTAGGATACCCTGTGTCTTAGGACTCCAGGCCTCCACCTTCGGAAAATTATATAAGACGAGCGTTTGCCCGCGACTTCGTACACGCATAAACTCAAAAGTCCTATATTTTCCATTCCCGTGGGAATTTCGGGAATTCCTTCCATAATACAAACAGACACTTAATGAGGAACCTTTATATCAAGTATCACATCCGTGCACTCCAGGGATGGGATTTTTTCATACAAACTAAAACATCATATATTTCCCGTTTCCGTGGGAATTTCGGGAATTCCTTTCATAACACAACCAGACACACATTGATAAACCTTTACACCAAGTTTCACATTGGTGCACTCAAGGAATAAGATTTTTCATACAAACTAAAAATTCCTATATTTCCCGTTCCCGTGGGAATTTTGGGAATTCCTTCCTTAGTGCACCCCTACATCCTCAAAAGAATGTATGTTCCAAGTTTCAGCTCTCTACGCCCAGTAGTTACGGCTATACGTTGTCTGTCAGTCACTCAGTCAGTAACGGAACAGTTTTATATATTAAATAAATATTATTGATTAGGTTGGTTTAACATAATAATAATTTTAAATAACAGTCTAATGGCGACAACACTGCAATGTATGTGGTTCTAGATACAGGCGTGAAGTTATGTATGTATGAGTATGTAGGGACTTCTATTAATACATTTTTTGATGTTCCTAGAACTCTTGGTTTACGTACAAGTATAAGAGGTAATTAAAAATTAAATCAAGGAGACCACAGAAACTCGAGCCCTAACATCAATCACGAACAACAGTTCCATTATTCAAGCAGTCAGTCGAAGCTACAAAAAAGTATAGTTAAGTTAGAAATTGGAAATAATATTGGGTTCTGTAGTTACAAAATAAAATTTTGGGGTTATTTTTTTTGAATGTTGACATTTAAACATATGTCGACATTCAAAAAAATGTAATCGATTTTCATTATTTGATTTCCGTCTTCAGTTAATGAAGAAATATTATTTTTTTTTTATTTAATTGTAACTTGGAAAAAATAAAATCCTGTCAAACAATGAAAAAAATAAAAGTGTACAGTAAAACATTTTTTTGTAAATGAAAACTCGCTATTTAAACCGTACAGGTTTGGGTAAAATTTATCTCAGCGCATAGTAAACAATTAGAGATGCTTATAAAACATTGATCTGGTACATTATATTGGGTAATGTATAAAAAAATATCGTTTTGATCCCGTTTAATTAATATAAATCGACATTTTCTAGTCCCGCATTTTATTTAATACTAGCTGTTGCGCGCGGTTTTACCCGCGCAATTTCGATTCCCGCGGGATTTTCGGGATAAAAAGTAGCCTATACGGATTCGGAAGAATCCCTCTAAGTAATGGTAAAAGAAATTTTGAAATCGGTCCAGTAGTTTTTGAGCCTATTCAATACAAACATACAAAAATACAAAGGTTTCCTCTTTATAATATTAGTTTAATATAAAGAATCTTTATACTTACGACAATATTACATCGGGATATATTTTGATGTCTAAATATTTAATTATTAATTTTGATATCTGAGAATTTTATTTAATTTCGCAACTGAACCCTAAAACATGTCACGTTAATCAGAATAGGATTGTTTCGTCTAGCTACCTGGTTTGTTCCAGGAATGCTTTACCTTTGAAATGCAAACTCGCAAATTTCGGGCTCATTTCCGTTGCCAGGGCTTTTGTAGTATAAGTCTTAGGAATTGATTTACCGTAATAGTACATTATGATATAAGTGCGGTAAGTTGAAAATTACAGCCGAGGCGATAATCTTTAATTAATTGTTAAAGCAGTTATAAAAATTTGAACGATTTTTGTTATATTTTATTTCCCAAAGTTAATTCTATTCATAAAATATTGACCACTTTCTTGACATAAAACCTCTTTGCTAAGATTTTTAAAAGTATCGTTCATTTTTAGACGGAGTATCTTAAAACTTTATTTAAAAAAACACGTGCGTTTTACATTACACTATCGCACAAGTACGTAATGAGATACAATACGATATTGAAATTGGTGTAATTACAACCACTTTACGAGCAAATATGTTATAAAGTTTATTTATTTAACTTTAAAATCATACTTTTAGCAAAAATCCACTTGTGTCACTCTTATACGTTTTATATGAACTGCCTACATCCTATACCTTATATTTTAAGTTATAACTTACCTAAAAATCATTTTCAATCATCAGCCAACTTATCCTTTTTTTTTCATTCATAACTTCACCCCTGTATCCCTAATGGGGTAGGCAGAACACCAATGGCTATAAAACCATCTGATGTCACGTTTGACTATAGAGGTATTATAATGATGGAGTGAGACTATTGCAGTGACAGGGAGTTAGCCTATCGGCCGCATAAACACCAATAAAACCTTTGTCACTTAAATATAGAATGCCCATTCGTCCGTAACAGGATTCAGCCTCCTCCTGCTAGAGCTTGCTTTAGTGGGTGCCAAAGACTTTCCTTGGCGGAAAAAGAAAAAAAACCTGACTTTTACAGTATGCCCGGAAAGACAAGCAGCTAGCACATGTTGTACATGTTTTTTTTACGCTCCCAGTCCAGCATGGAAGGTCCCATTCCAACTTATCCTTATGATAATAAAACATCTAATTTAGTGTCCTAATATTTCAAAAGTTAAGATTTTGGCGCCAAAACCTATAATTAGGAACGCCTTTCATGATTAAGTACCCTCAGGTTAACCCTTAATTCTTATACCTTTAGTCACGACCTCGTATATCATACTAGACATGTCATTAAATAAAAGTTTATTAAGAACAAAAGTTCTATCTTTAACTATCTTTATCTTACTCGTACTATTATTATAAATGTGAAAGTTTAGATCTTCCATTCTGGACTGGGAGCGAAAGAAAAACATAGAATGTGCCAGCTGCTTCTCCTCCCCGGGCATCCTTTTAAAGTCAGTTAAGGGACGGAGATTTTACTGGCGGTTTTGCGGGCGATAGGCTGACCCCCTGTCACTGCAATAGTCTCTCTCCATCATAATAATACCTCCAAATTCGCCAAACGTGACATTACATGGTTTTATAGCCTCTGGTGTTTTGCCTACCACATTAGGGATACAGGCGTGAAGTTATGTATGTATGTAAGTTTAGATGAATGGATGAGTGTTTGTTCCTCAATCACCGCAGAACAGCTCAACGGATTTGGATGAAAGGCATAGTGATAGTGTACAGTCCAAGGACTGCATACCGGTATGAATTTCTGTACATTTTTTTTCGGATATTTGTGTGATGAACACAGATATTAGTCGTCAAGTCATGGATGTTTATATGTTTATTTAAGTGTATTCTAATAAAAAATATGTATTTATTCAATATGTATTTTTACATATTTCTTAAGTATATCAGTTATCTAGTATCCATAACACAAGTTCTTTAAGGAACTTAATTTGGGCTAGATAATGTTGTGTGAGTGTCAGAAATATTTATTTATTTATTTATTATACCGTTAAATTAGGTGTATTTAAAAATAACTACAAGAATTCATGCTGAAATAATTCGTGTACCTTTTTTATTATAGTCGCATAACTGTTTTTTTTTCAGTTAACTGAAATTTTCCGATATTAATATTAAATTTGATATTAAAATTTTATTTTTAAATAACTGTAGAATGTTCGATAGTTTAGTTTAAGCCTAAAAAAATAAAAAAACATCTACAGAAATTAATCCGGTATACATTATTTGGGTACTGATATAATGAAGTTACATTTTAACAACTTGTACAGTTATTGTGTTTGATGAAGCAGTACACTAATAAGGGTACTGAAATTTTACTAGTACTTTTTTAAAAATTATACCGACATGCAGTCCCTGGTCAGTCTGGAATAGCACAGAGACTACTTATTATCCTGAAATTCCCACAGGATTCGAAATTGCGCAGGTAGCGGGAAACAACTAGTATTACATACTTCTCTTTTACATAATAACTACTTAACCTATTTAGATGAATATTCATGTAAAGGTTGACAATATCCTGATTTTATCCGAATACTTTTAATCTGGTAAGAAAATCTCATTAAATAATGCCATTGAAAGCTATACTTAGTTGTATGTACAAATACCTCATCATCATCATCATCATCATCACAACTCTTTGTAATGAGACTCATGCCCGTCTCTCCCCTGGGTGAAGAGGAGGTATTAGGCCATAATCCACCAAGCTGGCCCAGTGCTGGGTGGTGGATGCCAGAATTTTCAGGGCGCCGAAATGGCTTCTGACAAACCCTAACGACTACTGTATACAAGTATACAGCACCCGGGACCGACTGCTTAACGTGCCCTCCGAAGCACGGAAGTCGTCGAGAGAAATGAATGGTCGGCGGTCACCCATCCAAGTACCGACCGCGCCGAACGTTGCTTAACATGTGATATCGTATGATACACACATTAACCATGGCGCCACGACGACTTCACAACATACCTAAAGCATTTTAAAATTTTAAGCTATGATGTATTACTTAAAATAAACATTTCCAAACGACACACCTGTATACATACTTAAAGTAATAAAAGACGACTGAATAACTTCAAAGTGAAAGTAAATTCGAAATAAAATATCACCATCTCTATTTCTCAATTCCATATCGTGCCATCTAAAATATTATGAAAACTATTCTACTCTTAAATAAACACTTCTATGCTTCTCTGTACAAGCCCCGGTGGTCTTTTCGCCTCTAAATTGTAATTTGGGTTCATTACCCGTCTCAACACAGGGACTTATGCTGTATCGATTCATCCTGATCCCAAATTATTTGTGGATTTAAAAAAAACATGGCGTTTGCCTGCAGGTGTACCAACATGATATTTAGAATGAATGTTTCAATGGTTCAATAACTGGTTCAATATAGACAAATATGATAATGCAGAATTCGTTAGTTTCATAACGCTAAATTTGTTGGATTAAAAAACTTTGTATAAATAATATAACTTTTGACTTAAGCTATATTTTACGCAAAATTTAAATACGTTAAAGGAAAAGAATGAACAACGTTTCTTTTTTTAATATATTGTAAGGATAGGACGTTTGTCTTTCATGCCACCTGATGGAAAGTGCGCATGAAGACTATGGCGTTACACGTCCATCCACGAGAAACCTATTCACTCGACACTTAAAAGTTCCAGGAGTGTTCTGGTCAGGAAAATCAGACGCAGGCAACCACACCTTTGCAATCCGTACCAAAAAGGAACTATCAAAGCGTTTTGTTCGACTTCTTGGTAAATCCACTATATAGGGATGGAAGTTCTGTCTGCGTCTGGTAGTCCGTTGGTAAAAAGGAGTGGGTTCAAGGAAAAACTGCGCTAAGTTCTTACTAATATCTTACTGATTATACAATATGTGAAAGTTTGGATGGACGGAAGAGTGGCTCAACGGATTTGGATGAAATTTGGCATGGTGATGGTGTACAGTCTGTAATAGCACATAGACTGCTTTATATCCCGATATTTCTTCGGGTAAAACCGCGCAAAACAGCTAGTATTAAATATACATGAATATCGCTTTTTTACCCAATGGTGCAGTGGCTATAAAAACTCGGTGGACATACAAGAGGTGAGAGTTCAATGCTACGTACCAAATATTTATTTAATCTGCACGTTAGTATTTGTTAAATGTTTTTCTAATCGTTTTCTCTCACATCGCAAGCTTCCATTTGTTTGGTACTAGATGGCGTTGTCTGCAGATTTGCACCGTGATTGCAAATACTATGTAACTGATGTTGATCAAGTGAATGTATGTAAGAATTTATCCTTGACAATCTCTAAAGCCTTAAAACGTTGTGGAGGTAGTCAAATAGCTTTATATTTAACATATCCTTGGCTTATGTAGGTGGTCTGTATTCTGTGGTGCATTGTGTGTGTTCCAAGCGAGAATCAAAACCCCGACTTCACGATTTGCGGAGTAGCGTAACTACGAAAAAGTAAATCGTGTTTTTGAGCTATCAAAGTATACTTAAATAACTGAAAAAAGTATGCTAAATAAAATCATCATCCGACCAGGACTCGAACCTGGGATGATTATATTTACCATACTTTTTTTCAGTTATTTAAGAATAATTCAGCATTATTAAATGCAAAAAGTATTATCAAACTATAGATAAAGATATGAATTTACACATATCAAATTTTCAGATACGTTCGTATTGTCATATTTTCATAGTTTGCGATGAAAGTCAATGCATGTTTTTGTTTGCCTTAACGCCGTATTGAGGTAACCAAATACTTTAAAGTTAACCAATCCTTAACTTTATGCGTAGGATAATAATCCAGGATTGAACTCTAGTCTGTTAGTTTATCGCGTGGGCGTCTTTACCTGTGTGGCATCCTTTGAGGTTAACAACCATGTAGAGTTAGTTTGTCGGCCATTTTCTTTTTGCCTAGTAATGTGGTTTTAGGTTCTTTCATAAAAGAATATTTTTGTACTAATATTTATAATATACAAGGAAGTATAAATAATATGTTTTGAAGCTAAAAACTTACAGTTTAAGTACCTAACTATTCTTAAGTAACTGATTTGCGTATGAAAAGTTTGAAGATATCTGAGATTATATTATTAATATTTGGCACACTTATAGCTACACGCCTTTCGACGGAAAGAATCCGACAATCGATCGGACCAGTCGGTCGGGTATCAGGACGTATCATCATATGATGACTCTAAAATTTGATAGTCATCACTTATCACTTATAAGGTTAGGTGTACCTAAGCTTATTTTTTCTTTTTAACAGTAATTAATGTTTCTCTCGTTATCAAATAAACTATATTTACGCATACTAAAGGTACTATAAAGCAGCAATACCTATAAGTACTTCACCTATACTAACCACTGCCATATCACTACTATTACCAATATCATAAAATTTCGTACCATAAACACACTGACGTACTTCAGCTCTACACTAATTATAATGTATTCAAATAGATCGTGAACCAAAACGATAATAAATTGTTTCATTTTATTACTAACAGTACCAACACCTGGCCCTCGACACGTGACTACTATGCCAAATACATTTTTTTTTCAATGTTGGTACAGTCGAGAGCCTTCCAAAAATTTGTACCAACATTGAAAAAAAAATACAATATGCGCGTGCGTTGATCACCTGCTCACACCGGGAGCAATTCCATGAAATGACCATAAGGCATTATGTTATATCTGTTCTTTTCTAACTAATGCAAAATAACAAGGATAGCTTCAGTTTTCGCAGAGATTCGTCTCTTTCTAATTCAGGTAAAATGAAAAGGATGTTTAATTTTGAGTTTCGGCACGCTTGACCATTGGGGCTTTTGTGCCTATTTTCATATTCTACAACATTAACTACAATAAATTGAAAGGTTTGGTTTGACAAGAATTTTTTACTAGGTTATAATATACTTGTATACTTTATTGTTATTTGTAGATCTCTTAGATCTTCTCTACCGGCGATATTCTAAGGCAACTTATCTAAGTAAGCAGTATCTACATGGACATACAGCTAAATTCTTTTTTTTATCGCGTCCTCAGTCTAACTAATGGGATGTGAATAGGTGATCGAATTTATCGATCACACGCGCTTAAGAAGAAGTAGCGCCTTCAAAAAACATTACCGGAACGCAGCATATTTTATATGATGGATGGTAGCTAGCTTGGCGACCCTGATCTGATTCCATACATACATAACTTCACGCCTGTATCCATTATAGGGTGGGCAGAACAACAGCGGTTATAAAACCATCTGATGTCAATTTTGACTTTGGAGGTATTATAATGATGGAAAGAGACTATTGCAGTGTCAGGGAGTCAGCCACAAAATCATCAATAAAACCTCTGTCCCTTAACTGACTTTTACAGTATGCCCGGGAAGAGAAGCAGCTGGTGAATTCTATGTTTTTCCTTCGCTCCCAGTCCAGCATGGAAGTTTCATTTGTATTTGATTACTAGCGGTACTACTGATTACTAGCGGTTTTACCCGCGTAACTTTTGATCCCGTGGGAATTTCGGGATAAAATATAGCCTATAACCTTCTTCAAGAGTTGGGCTATCAAATGCAAAAAGAATTTTTCAAATCCCACTTGTAGTTTCTGAGATTAGCGCGTTCAAACAAACAAAAAACAAACTCTTCATTTATTCTTTATTTATTTATTTAGCTTTATATATTAGTATAGATATAGATAATCTGCTCTAAACGACCAGTTCATTCATTATCCCTTATTATGTCCCTCAGTACTGATCATTAGTAACTTCTATATCAACATGACAGTATTTAAATAAGTCGCCTTAAATGTCATGACAAGTAAAGCTACTCAAAGTCGTATTTACACATGTAGACTTGACCTTAAGAAGATTAATATTCTCTGGAATCGTAAAATAAGGCTTTTTCGGCAAAACTACAAAACCCTTTTATTATCAAAGCCTAAAATGTAAATGGCATTTTAAACGGCGCCCACCTAAAAAATTCAAAACACCAAAACACAGGTTACCGTCAATATGCAAAAGTATGCTAATCTCGACTTTAACCCAATAGGACTACGATTAGTGGTTGAAAAATAACGGAATGAAACAGTTGTTGTTAAGAGTCATAGCCAGGTATCGCGACATAGGAATTTATAACAAAAAAGGAAATCACACGTCACAAAAACCGCGGTTTCTTTTATATTTTTCAAAAGTCAAGAAAAAGATTATGAACAATGGTTAAACTTTTATGTTTGGATTCGATTTTATCAACAACTCAAAAGAACAATGTGCTGTTGAACGGACAAAAACAGAATTAACACACTTTTAGACCAATTTTGATCAATTTTCAACCAAATTGCTGAACAAATAAGGAAATAGGTGTAACGGGTTGATGTGAAAAGCAAATCTTGTGTTTAGAGAATTTCTTTATCTAAAGGTAGTTTGTGATTTCTTTTAGTAACGGCAGTAAAAAAAATTGATGGCTTTCTTAACTTTTTAGCGAAGATTGTGTTATTTGTGTTTCGTTTAACTTATCCTAGAGTGCTAACGGTTTTTTAAACACTTGGTTTAGTAAGCCTTGTTTAGTAAAGGATTGCTCTCAAATGATAGCGACCTACTTTAGTAATAGTGAATAAACTGAATAAGAAAGGGACAAAGTACCTTATGATATTTTAGTGATATAGACTATACCTACGTTACTAGTTAGGCAGACTATCAAGTTTACCTCGCACAGTTAACGCCTTTCCTAAGACACTCACTTTTTTCATAGAAACATCGCATTTGTAATGTTAAGTCACAACTATGAACAAGATAAACTCTTTGACTCGTAATTATCTCTACCTGCCCATACTCATTCGTTACTGTCGATTTTTATTTTACGACACAGAATTATTTACTTTAATATATTTACACTAGGAATGTTTAAAGATTACAGTTTTATTTTATGGGCCCAATTTATCAAAATTGACAAGGAGTAGACAAACATTATAATAACTTACAAGATATGAAGACAATAGAATTTTTGGAATGATGCATAAAAAGCTGGCATTTTAATACGAGATTTGGAATCTTCGCCACAGGCGGTGTTAAACACCTTTTAGTTTTTGATCGTAGAACAATCGCTTTATCGAAATTTATAATAATCTTAAACACATTTTATTAGCTTAACTTTCCAAAAACAGAAAGGTTAGTTTATCGTCGAATAATAAAGCTTAGAAAACTTACATCTAAACAAAACATTTTAAATATGTAGTGAAAATAAAATATTCTTTCGTTATCAAAAAATACCGCCGCCGCCGCAACGTTAAGTTTTTCCATGAATGAATCACCATAAAAAACTGGCGCGGTGGCGCAAATTGTAATTGCATTCGAAAACAATAATTACAATGCCCATCGTAATTATAATTTTGAGAGAAGAAGACATTTAAAAAAAAAAACATTATTATTTTTTATTTCTTCTTCAAACTATATTTTCAAGAAATTTAGGGATGTTTATTTGATCATTTGACTTTTAGGTAATTTTACACATAGATAAAAAATGCTTTTGCAGTTTGGTATTACGAGCATTTAAAAAAAATGAATTTTCAGCTATTGCCTGCCCTCATTAACTTTAGTGTGAAACCAAAAATCCCATTTATTTTATTTTTCGTTCGAGAACCGACATTTATTATTTTTAAATGTGTTAAAATAAAGTGTGTAGTGTGAGTATTAAGTGAGATCAGCTCTACATCCTCAAGATGAACTTGTCATATAATAGGGACTAATCCGAGTGACTCTTGGTTCATGAGTGAAGTGCTACTACATAGGTCAGCGACTACTGATCAAGTAAAGTCTGCTAACAAACAACATTGCTTAGGTTATTTGGTTATGCAGCAGTTTGGTTATGGCAGACTCTCTAGTGTTATCTTCAAGTAAGATTATGTTCATGAAGGATTAAGCATATTCCTAATAGAAGGCTTCTACGCAAATATCGCGCGAGTAAGCGATGCGATAATCATCTGACAGTAAAATCGCGCGACCACCTTATTTCGATCGCGGATTCTAAGGACAGTAAATTGCTTGCGTATTGCGATGATCGCTTTTTTAGGACTTATCCCGAACTTAACGTTCGTTGATTATTAAAACTAAAGGTGCATCTAAGCTATGCTATAGTATAATTAACCCTCGCTAGGCAAAAGAGATACTTTAATCTAAAACAGGACACCACTAAAATACCATTTTGTTATTTATGCAAAATAAAGTGTAGGAGTATTTATTTTTACTTAGCCACACTGTTAATTTTCATTCAGTATCTTGATTCAAAAATTATTATATTTTCAAAAATGTAAAAAGTTGCATCGATCTGTCACAACACATCACGCGCCACTTTCGTCTAATCTAGCCAGTTTCTAATGTGACCTAAATTGTAGTTTAACCGCAGCATGAGCGAATACCGTTACAAGCGATCCAGACAGATGTTTGCGATCAATGGATTTATACAGCGATCTATACGTCCAACTATAGAGGAGTATAGTGTTACTTTTATATGGTTATTCGATATTTGTTAATAGTTAATTTGGGAATTCATGTTTTTTTTTCTCAAATTTGATTTCTATTCTATTATTTATTTGTCTGTTGTATAAGAATATATAGGTATGTTTGAACATTACAAATCGAAGTACCTAAACTTTTAATAAGTAAATTTTAATGAATCATATCAATAAAATAGATTAGATTTTTGTATGTAGGTATGCGAGTTTGTACCGAATAATTTCGATAAGTAATAGACCGAATAATATACATTTTATATTATGTCAAAGCTACGCGAAATCACGGGCAACTGCTAGAGCAAGTGTATAGGTAATTTATATCCAGAAAACGCTCCTTATCAAAATACTACTCGAAGCCAGTATTAATTCGGCTCCTTCCAAAAAAAAGCAGCGACTAAATAACTAAAAGTCCGTTACGCCACATTTACCATTAGATCAGCCTAATTAGTCTACAACAGAGCGGTATCAATGAACAAACCAATTAAAATAAAAATACTTACATGTAGACATGACGTCATGTTCACAATATGGGGTTACTAATAGCATCTGTCCGCCATGTTTGTAAAATAGGCAATGTGTTACGATTTGGATTAAAATGACAAAACTAATTCAAAGTTTTTATTGATCATGAAAAAACTGCCAAAAATCATCGAAATCTAATCGAGTTAGTTTCCATTTATTCTTAATACTTAATTAATCAGTTGCCACTTAATTAAGCGTATTTAATACGGTTTAATTACAATTTGCAAATTTTCTTTACCAGATATCTGCCTTAGTTAAAAAAGAAAACTAGGTGCCCTACCTATATTAGACTTAAAGCATGATGTTTCTATTTTCCCCTAAAATAATGTCACTTTTTTCCTGCCCCATTTTAGATTAAAACCTATTCCATCTTTTCGTGGATTAAGTATTTAACACAACACTAATTTAACTTTAAAACTGAAAAATTAAGTAAAGCACTTTACTGTTCTAGAACAAAAAAGAACATACGCATTGTTTTAAGTTTAAGCTCTAGGTTAAATCAAATAAAATAAACCTTGGATTTAACTTCTATTTGCTTTGTTAGGAGATTTAATGTTGCAATATATAATAGATAACACTCACAAGTCCTTGTGGAACGCCTACGCAGAACGCTTCCTACCTAACTGATTTTAAGCCACTATTACTAATATTGTCAGTAGGTATACTCAAGTTTGAGCTCTTGTCAAGAAACAATCAAGAAAAAAGATTTTCAAAAATATTTTTAGATACTTCTCTAAATCTTATCTTACTAAAATTAAAAATATGAAAGATTGGATGTATGGATGTATGTTCCTCAATCACGGAAGAACGGCTGAACGAATTCAGGTGAAATTTGGCAAAGTAATAGTTTATAGTCTGGAATAACACACAGACTACTTTTTATCCCAATATTGGGATTAGAAATTTCGCGGGCAAAACACTCGCAACAGCTAGTATTATTACAAAGGGGGAAAACAACTCTCTTTCTGAATTTCTCTTGCTAAATGAGTTGATCTTCAGAAAAACTTAACAGATTTGATGTTATTTGCACCAGTAGAAGAGTATTTTTAAAGGCTTATGATAAGCTATTAAACATCATGATACGTTCCGTACAGGTCGAGTTATCACGGTTTTTGTCAAAAGAGTCGGTTAAACCTATCAATGTGAAATACAGCAACAACTTAAAGACAATCTGCGCCTTTAGACGCGTTTACCTATATTTGAAACTACCTGTCGGATAAGAAAAAATAGTTTTGCATTTGATAGAGTAAGTCTTGAGGATATTCAACAAACGCACACACAACTTCACACCTATCTCCCTTTGGGGTAGGCCGCAGACTAGAGACAGAGACTTTCTCCACGTCCATTTCAAACATGATCTTCGGTTACGGGTACTTTTAATGAGGCAGTTTTTAATAGTTTACCTATATTATAGGTTATATCTAATCAAGAAATTGCTTAGGGACCAGAAGATAAGCGGGTAAAACCGTGCTTACCCGTTACAAATCGACTGTCAATTTTTACAACCCTGTTAATGCATATAACATACGTACATGCATAACTTCACCCCTGTATCCCATATGACTTATTAGAGGCTGTAAAACCATCTAATGTCACGTTTGTCAAATTTGGAGGTATTATAATGATGGACAGAGACTATTGCAGAGAACTATCGTCGAATAAAACCTCTATCCCTTATCTCTGGAATCAGAAGAATTCGAGTAGAACAACAGCGCACTTACCCGCTACAAATCAACTGTAAATTTTTAGTGATCTCCACTTACTTATAAGCGCTTACCGGCGCTTGACAGCGCTGGTCCGTTCTACACAAATGAAGCAGGTTGAGGTAGACCAAGCAAAATGTCGGACTCAACGGACGATGATTTCCCAGCGCTGACCAACGCGTGTTGAAGTTTGTCGGAACTTGTCGGCACCGTTCAGTGCTTATCGGCGCGCGGAAAATATAAGTTCCTGCGCGGGTCACCAGCGCTGTCAAGCGCTGGTAAGCGCTTATAAATTTCCAGCTTTCTTTCTATATACGGCCTTAACGAAGGTCAAACAGAGTACTCGTCGCTATGCAACGCTAAACCTACGTTATCATAAAAAATAATAGTCCCAATTATTATCACAGTTTTTCGCCCTTATTACTTCACACAGTGCTTGTTTACTGGCCATGATAGACGACCCTTATTTTACTATGACAAGACTTGTAGATCGTTTGATACAAATTATAATACATACATACTCTTAAGTACATTACTCCACCGCCTGTCTCCCTTTGGGGTAGGCAGAGACAAGGGAACACCAATTGCTACGATCCAGACATAGGTACCTCTTTCGATTCCTATATAATTGTCTACCAACATACTTCCGTTACCATGAAGTCATACTAAGATCTTAATATCGCCAACTTATCGTTAGCTCCGACATATTTTTGATTGTGTTTGTAATTTACATAAACAACTTACAATGTTAGTAAAAGAAGACGTTAAAGTACTATTGCAAAAGAGTTTTTGTAAATGTGTGAAAACTTACGAAGTTCAATAAACGAAGAAATATTATTCAGTAAGGAATTACTTCATGAATACTCGAGATAACTTCTGGCCAAATTATACTATAAGTACCTATTTATTTGAAATGAAATGAATTTTAATTTTTATTCATCATAGGACATCGAATGGCCGCTTAATGACGTCACAATTTTGTACTTCGGCTTTAACAAGGTGTTGATAGTTATTGAAAGATATTACAGTAAGATATTACAGTAGACCAAGAGATAAAAAAAGCCGGCGGAAAAAAACTCTTGGCACTCCTTTTCAGTCAGGATTATACGAATTAATACAAATAGGTACAGTACAAATAGATCATGACATGAAAAAAAAAACAAACAGAAGACAGCTAATTGATTAATTGTGAACCAAATTACTTACATAGTAGATGCATTGAGCTTTGGATGCACAACACGAACATGACAAACTGGGACCAGAGTATTTAAACAAGAATGGAATAAAATAGTCATAGTATCATCAGCAAAACGATTTCTTTTGATTTTCCAGCAGTTCTTCGATTCAATATAGCCGGATGAACCTTGTAAACCACTTTTCAAATTATTAAACATTATGACACTGCCATGTTTGGACATCTTTGAAGCTGCGATGTTTGTTAAATCTAACCCAAACTATTTCACTCGTGCTAAAGATGTTGCCAAAGCAACTAGACATGGTGAAAGGTTGATATACAATAATGCACCGCGCTTGCAACTATATCACAAGCAGAGCTATGCAATGTGCATAAGAATTTTTAATTCATTACCAGAACAGTTTAAATTATTGACGATAAATAAATTAAAACTTGTACTTGTAAAGTGGTTGAAAGATAAATGTTTTTATACACTAAATGAATTTTTGAAATGTAAAACGATATCTTAGTATAGACTTAGGTACTTAACAAATATTTTAAAATTAAATCATGTTATTAAACCCTAGTATAAGTCAAAATATGCATGCTGTTTAACAGTAAAATATGCGGTCAATAGCGAAACACCTAACAACATAAATGTACCAT
Source organism: Stenoptilia bipunctidactyla (assembly GCA_944452665.1). Classification (NCBI taxonomy): domain Eukaryota; kingdom Metazoa; phylum Arthropoda; class Insecta; order Lepidoptera; family Pterophoridae; genus Stenoptilia; species Stenoptilia bipunctidactyla. The sequence continues at coordinate 19,606,631 of OX101745.1, forward strand.
ATTTTATGCAATAAATAATTTGAATTTGAATAATTTCATAAGTACACTTGATTTTTTTTACTGGACCACGTTTGCTTACGAATGAACCAATTAGATCACTTTTAGACACAAACCATCTTTGGTCAATTATAGTCTTAAAATGTACCACTATCTGAGACATGAAGTAACCATGACAACACTTCCGTTACCATAGCAACGGAAGGCGACAAGTCGGCGCCTTTGAATGTTGGATAACTGTGGAAGTAGGTCGGGGGTGCGAATTTAGAGACAAGGACAGAATATAAGGGAGAGATAGAGATGACAAATCGTAAATTGCACTTTTGTTAACTAACGAGCGATCTTTATTCTGGATATGAAAACTTTTGAATCTTACTATTTTATAGATGAAAACACTAAAAAGAATCGATCGATAGGACTTGAACCCACATCTCTCGTATTCCGGGCAGGCAAAGCAAATTAAATTTTCACTTCAACTTAAAAAAATATTTGTCTCACTATTTGTGTGAGGAAATTTGTTAATTTAACTTATAAATCACGGGGCAACTATACAATTTGAATATATATTGATAAGTTTATTATATGTGTCTATTTTATGCGTTACTTTGGTTCTCGTAAAAAGTTATTATTAAAATATTATTATTAATTAATTATTAATAAAATATGCATATGGAGAATCCCCAAGAGCTAGTATATCAAATGGTTGCAAAAAATGAAAATGCCACACATTATTTCTAAGATATATTGAACTATATTATATAGATATCTTCCACGCTAGACTGGGAGCAAAGAAAAAACATAGAATGTGCCAGCTGCTTCTCTTCCCGGGCATACTGTAAAAGTCAGTTAAGGGACAGAGGTTTTGTTGGATGTTTTTGTGGGCGATATGCTGACCCCCTGTCACTGCAATAGTCTCTATCCACCATTATAATGTCTCCAAATTTGTGAAACGTGACATCAAATGGTTTTATAACCTCTGGTGTTCCGCGTACCCCGTTAGGCATACAGGCGTGAAGTTATGTATATATGTATTTATAAGTCAAGACATCTTCTTATATTTAACAGTAAGAAAGAACCAAGATACATTTCAAGTCAGATTTGATCTTGGGAACTTCTATAAAGTTTTTTTTTTAAAGAAATAATAGATAAATCATGTTATCATTAATACGGGCAAATATATAAAGACTTTTTATGCACAGTTGCCAAAAAAACAACCAAACAATTTGCAGGATACTGTTAACGTATGCAAGTAGGTAACACATTCTTTTAAGTACAATTTTGACCCACCAAGTACATAAGTACTTAGTAACCTAGTAGCTACGAAATACTTGACCGAATTTGATGAAACACGGGACATAGAAACACGTTTCGGGTCATTGTTGATTCATACTCAGTTCAACTTTTTGGATAAAGGTGTGGTGTGGGTGATGTTTTAAGGGAATTAAAGGCATAGGTGTAATGTTGCCTTTTTAAAACTACATATACCTTCATAATTTTCACGATTGATTATTTTCAATAACTCATCCATTAAATACTTTTTGTTAACTTAATTTGTAAAATTTATTTATCATTTCAAAAAGTAATCTATGAATTATGCTATGGAAGGCCGGGGTGTCCTGGCACAGGCTCTTCGAGCTTAAAAGGAGGCTCTTGTCCCAAATTTTCAAATGTGCTTTTTGATAATTAAATAAATGAAAAATGAAAAAAATTATATTTCATATATCTATGTATACTAATATACAATGTGTCCCGGCAACAGTGTCGGAGACAGCTGAAGAGTTTGTTTTTTTGTTTGTTTGAACGCGCTAATCTCAGAAACTACAAGTGGGATTTGACAAATTCTTTTTGCATTTGATAGCCCAACTCTTGAGAAAGGTTATAGGCTATATTTTATCCCGAAATTCCCACGGAATCAAAAGTTACGCGGGTAAAACCGCGCGCGGTGGCTAGCTTACTTTATAAAGTGGCATGATATTAAAAAAAATATAGTTAATTATATTCGATTCTTTACCGTTTTCCGTTATTTTATAGATTCACTTAAATATGCCATTTGTTTTTAATTTAAAATGTATTTATTTAACCGGATCTTACAGCGATTAACTTAACTGTGTCCGCAAAGCTAGCAGAATGACCACACCTTTATGAACTTACCGCAAATAAAACTAAGTACATACTTTTAAGTTACTTTTTGATTCTAAGTAGCAGAGAAGTATTTTTATTGTTTTCGTGACCAGCTTAATATATGGCAATTATTAGTATCGATAACGTTATTGTATCCTGATGTGAATAACGAAGTTATTTTTAACGGCTTTTTTATTTTAAGTTACCATTGTTAATCTTTGCGATTTGGATCGCAGGAAAATCAGGGTTGACAAAAATAAAAAAATATAAATAAAAAATATTTGGTCCTTATAAAGAAATTAGAACAAATTATCTAGAAAAACATATATTTTCATCACACAAATATCCTTCCGAAACAGGATTCTAACTCAAGCCCTCTGGCTTCAAAGGAAATTGTTTTTCGCTACTCCAGTCCGCCGTCAAATGCAAGCAAACAGGAGACTATAGGTAAATATAAATATTTGGTAAAATATTCATGAAAACTACTATACAGCTAAGTTACCAAAACTGTTGATTAAAAAAAACTCCCAAGTGCATTGACCTCCCACATAATGGTATAAAATTTGTAAATGGACGTAACCAAATGGCATATTATGTAAATAAGGTTAAATGCTTATTTAGCATATCAATTTATCTTCAATCGAGCTCGACGATCGATTGAATGGTATCGAAGCGATTGATTAAATGGAATTGATTGAGATATCTTGTGGTAAAGACAATAATTCTTATTTTTTTAAATGAAGGTGCGGATTTTCTTGTTTAACTGATAGATCAAAATAAATAAGTTTGGACTAACTTTATTTCAGTTACTAACTAAAATTCGAAATCAATTGGGAAAAAGGTATTTAATTTCACAAGGTCTTAAACTAAATTGAATTATCAACCTTAAAACTGTAGTTACCCATACTTAGTTATTTAGTTTTTGACACTTATTGTACCTACACAATTAAAATTAACGAAATATAAAATTATTTAGTATCACTAAGATATAAGCATTTCTTTAACACAACTTTTGATCGAGGACTAGTTAATATACCGACGAGTATCTAAAATAAAGTAAAATAAATAGTAACTTAAATACACAAAATGCATGATGAATAACTTACTAAAGAAAAAAAATACATTTTTCTGTATATTCATACAAAATTAAAATCTTATTTTGTCACGTATCATTTTAATTTTCAAAATCAGAACGCATCCCATGGTTCCCTCTGCATAGGAAATAGGCAATAAATCTTTTGACATTTCACCAAGAACAATAAAAAAAAAACAAAAAGCGCGGGCTTTTTGACAAATAGTTTAAATGACAGCGTTTTAAACCCCATTTTTGTAAAGGTTGATGTGTATTATTTTTGTTAAAAAGCCGTGACAAAATGTTTATAGAGCATTGTTTATTTGAATTGTAGTTTCAATTTTAGAATCTAAAACATACAATGTAAGTGGATTGTTTACTAAGCAACTATGTAATATGGTAAAACATTGCAATCGCTTATGTAAGTTAGGTTTTTAAATAGTGTAAGAAGGACAGAAGGCAGTTCAGTTGAATCTGAAATCTATGTCCTCGACATTAAGTTAAAATTGGTTGGAAAAATTTTACAGGTAAAGGAACGCTTGATCTGCCGCTTTCACCATCGAAACAACTGAATCATGACCCTTTTTGCCGAAAATTCGTTTGAAACTGTCAAACTTGCAAGGTCTATTTGGATAGACCTCTATTTTGGAGAGATATCTATCGCTATAATGCATTTATGACTTTTTACGAATTCTGTACCTACTCAATAAAATGTCAGTGTCGAATGTAATGATAACAAGTTCGTCACCAAGGAAACCTATCTTCAAGCGAATTTCGACCTACTAGCATTTAGACGATTTGCCAAAATGAGCTTTTTGTGTGTTGATTCGATAGTACCTACATTCATATTGACTTTAAAAAATGTGTATGAATTGCCTTTTTTAATACCTCTTAAAAATCTGAGGAAAATGTTCGTCTGTCTGTATGTTCAGAAACTTGTCGGGACTTCAGATTTTAGATGTCAACATGAGTATTTTTGGGAACTTTTTGGGTAGGCTATTAATCTGAGTTATCATGGCTTGACACCTCAGTCGCTCGTGACCACGGGGTCTGCAAAAACACCGAAACTTCGAGTTAAAATTTAAAATGTAAATATACGCGATAAATCCGGTTAAAAAGTGTTTTATTTAAATCGTATTTAATTTCTATGGATATGCTTTTAACACTCCAACGTTCGAGTTTCCTACAAAACTTTATGCAGTTTCGCAACAATTTACTGTTATCTATAGTTAATTATCGTTTCGTAACTTTGAACTAGTCGCTTCAAGGTATGAGTTATGTATGAATTCGTGATTCCCATATTTTGACAATTAGAGCCTTTGAAATTAAAACTAAATTGACCTAGATTTCTGTGATGAAATTTACTATTCTACCTTTGTACAAAGTTGTCTATTTCATGATGATATAAATGATTTTCCTAATCAAAATTATAATGTATGAATTCAGTATTTCTTCCTGAACTAAGACACATTTTTTGAACAGTATGTTTATAATTTGTCTTTAGGCAAATAATGTTAAAATAAACTTCAATTTAATACGAACGATTACGAACTTCTTACTGTTCTACATTTTAGCAACATATAAGTAAGAAGTTGAAAAAGATAAAGAATGCTAGATAATATTTATAATATGCAAAATTTAGTTTGCTTTTATACGATAGATGTCGCTGAACGTCGATTAAATTGATATGATTGAGATGATATTTGTCATAGTGATAGTGTAGGTACAGTCAGGAATAGCTCATAGGCAACTTTTAATCAGGGACCGGAACCGCTTACCCTTAAAGAGGTTTTTGATTGGGTTTTTCATAGACTTGTTTTAAAAAAACCCTATCAATTTGGTAACCGTATCGAAGACTTACCCTAATTTAAGGCTTACCATATCAATAGAGTTAGCTTCATGTAAGCAGTAAGCCTATCGAAAACCCTATTGAAGGTTACCGATTCAATAGGGTTTTAAAACCTGCAGGCAAATTTAATGTCTAAGAATATCAAATTATCAAAATTATCACCATGTATTCAATCTCGCACTTCGAATTATACTTCCGAATTCAACAGTATGCACGGAAAAGAGATAGAAATAGGCTAACCCTATCACAGGGTAAGCGCATCCGAAAGTAGTTAACTTTATTCAAAGTGTTACCACGTCGATAGGCTTACCATATCAATAGGGTTACACTTCCATATGGTAAGATTTTGATAGGGTTACCCTATCAATAGGCTTAATCAAATAAAGGGGTTTTCCGGTCCCTGCTTTTAATCCCGATATTCTCGAGATTCGAAATTGTGCAAGTAAAACCGCACAAAACAGCTCGTCTACCATAAAATAGAGAAAATACTTTCGCCTTTTGTATCCCAATGGTTACTCTTATAAACCCTTTATTCAATGATTGCAATGAAATCGCATACCAATAGCAATGCATCGTAATTCACAGCAATTGATCGCAAACAATCGTCGGTATGAGGAAGTTCGAAGCAATTTACTTCCATTTACAATGATTTACTGGTGAGCTGCACTTGGACGACCAATGAGGTTTTATATGTTTACGTGGAACCTTTTTCTGTTAAAAAAGAAGAAAAAGAAACGCTTTATTTAGTGTTTCAAAAAGAGAACGTTTGAATTCTTTGGCCGCGTAGTGTAGGCTAAGAATAGAGCTTATCGCCTCTGGATAAGCGTTTCGTAAAAGGCGACTAATCCGAGTGATCCCTGCTTAAATAGGTATGTTATTCGATGACACATAGAGTCCAATATATCGAATATAAAGCCAAATATTACCGCTACCGTAGAGGTAGGTATATGTTATAGAAATGTACTATGAAGAGCCAGTTCGCTCCAAATCCCATGTGGTTTCCACATTGACCCAATCTTCAATTAGCATCAGGATTAGGTGGCCGTTTTTTTTTTAAACATAATATTTTAACTGAAAAAGTAGGTAAAATCATTCAGTTTTTACTACTTCTTTAGACTGTTACCATTATAACTTTACATAACAATATTTAGCAAAATCATCATGAAAAATACTTAAATTACCTATTGAATTATTCCAAGTAATAACTTATTTTGGTTCCACCCTCAACAACTCGCACCCCACATTTTACCAATCGAAATGATGTATAGATAAATATTTGTTACTACACCCTGCAAAAACTTAATAAGGTCTTCGAATACCCACATTTCAGCACGTGGCGTTGATTACTAATATCCTAAAGTTAGCTTTTAAATAAATAGGGAAGAGTGTGGCGAAAGATGGATAAGGAGTCACTACAAGGCAGTATGCACGCTTGAAATATTATTGACAATATCTATGATGCACGACGGCGTCGGAGGACAATGCTTTGATAGCTAGGTTGGTTGTAAGGACTAAAATATGAAATAAAAGACTTTTTGACCAGATTTATGGCATTGAATTTAACTCACAACGATTCGGTGTCAAAAAAATAAAACTAAGTTTATGCATTCTCATTTAAAGGTATTAAATTAACCGTACACATACAATCTAGACTCGAGACATAATATAAATATTAAAAACTTTTTGATTCAAAACTTTTTGATTGAATATTACTGGTCAAAAATAACGCGATAATATTCACGCAAAGCTGCCAGTTATTTTAAAAAGTAACATGTAAAAGTACCCTGCATGTAACAGTTCTTAGTAAACCATAATTATACGAGCCTTACCCTAAACTAGGTAGTATTTTATTGGTTCCAAGCAAGTTTGTTAGTAGCTTTTGCGGCTAATTCACAACCAAGCAATCTCGACAATTGGCGTGTGAAACCACACGTTAATTGCAAGTCAAATATAAATAAATGACCAACAGCAATTTCACGTTATTAGCGTAGTTTACACTAAATTGCAATGGGTGAAACTGTGGTCAGATGGTAGCTCTGTTTAATGATTTGTTTATTCTCTATACGGGTTAGGGGATGTACTGCACTTACTTTTACGTAAGGGTGATTTTAGAATTTTAATGCAAGGTTATGTGAAATTTTAAAGTTATATTGGCGAAATGTTTCACGGTTTATTAAACTAAATAAAGTTTTTAACCAAAGCTCATTATATTTTAAATTTTACAATTCAGATTAAAGAGAAACATGGTGTCGTCGATGCGTTTTCAGATAGCATAGTCTTTGTGAAAAATTTAATTACCTTCCTTACTTTAATATGCTCCAGCTTTTTTAATTTAAGCCTTTGCATACAAGAATTTTAGGAACAGATAAGAAATACAAACATTGCTCCTTTATTACCCTTTTTATTGAATAAAACTTTATCAAAATCGGGTGCGTAGTTTAAAAGAAATATACAAAGAAACAGACAGAGGTGACAAATATAGATTATTACTCAGCTTTTGTTTCAAAACTTCTTTTGTTTTAAAATCAAATGACTCCATTTTTCTACCACCCACGCCTTACTTAACAAGTTAAGCACTTGAGCAACAAAAACATTATTCATCGGCTTAGCTACTAAGCTATTTCAAGTTGGCACTTTTAGGTCAAGTGCCAAGGAAAGTTTGACCTTTAGGGCTTGGGAGCAGAGGATACAATAGTAGGTATGATTTGAAAATGACGTATCTATGGAACCCAATGCGAAACGTAAGTAGGATAGAGTGAGAAGATTTTCTATTTTTTTAAATAATAGAGAAAACGTTGAATGGGCTAGTTAATACCTATTGATAATACCTAAATATTAAATAATCAACGAATGCAGTGCATTAAAAAAAACCGACTTCACGTCAAAACTTTGGCTGAGTTTTAATGTCATCAACGTAAACATTCTCCGAAATCATACAAATTCTTTCAAAAATTTGAAATTTTCAATTAAGTAGATACTCAACCGATTTCGATGAAATTTATATGGAACCAACTATGAAGTATCTTCTATCATATGAAACAAGAATTTTTAAAATGTATTTATAATTGTCCGAAATATCATGTAACAAAAACACAAAAAAAAAACATACAGACGAATTGAAAACCTCCTCCTTATCATTTTTACCAGCAAATTCAGAAACCAACCATCTTTAGTCAATATTATTCTAACGAAGATATGTTTCTTGTGTGTGTAAATACCTGAAACAAAGAAATTAAATAATTTAATTATTTATTTATTAAAACTTAAGTTCTACGAATTAACTACTAGCAGCTTAGCCCAGTTTCATTCAAATAACTATTTTTCTCGTAGCCTTTTTTGATAAAATATTGGTCCAAAGTAAGCTAAGATTGAGGTATGGGTGGCGAAAAGTATTCTCCGAACTCCGAGTTAGCTCAGTAAGTTTGCACTAATATGTCCAGAATGACAACAGGACCTAAGGTCATAAAAAAATGACTATTACGGAAGTTTTAGAAAGGTTTTATCACACCTGTCTTAAGTCAAGTCATTTGTCTGATCTGTCAATGTCAAAGTCACTGTTAACGTAACGAATGCAACTGTGGTGTTTAGTACTTTGATAAGCTTAAAAAGCTGTTTTTTTTTGTATCATATTGGATTTAAATTGCATTGGTGTAAATCGACCAACCAGCACTGGGCCAGCTTGGTGGATTACGGTCTAAACCTCCTCGTCAACCAGAGGAGTGACTCATAGCCCTGCAGTGGGCTCATTACATGGAGTTATGATAATGATATTATTATGTAATCAAGACTTTTTAATTTCATTTGACTCATTTGGTGCTAAGCCAAGACTAAAGCTTGTATTGTGTTGCGATGATGAAGGTGGTGTAAATTGTACGCAAAATAATCGAACACGCATTCGTGTGACATACATATATACATAACTTCACGCCTGTGTCCTTTATGGGGTAGGTAAAAACACCAGAGGTTATAAAAACATCTGATGTCACGTTTGACAAATTTGGAGGCAATATAATGGTGGAGAGAGGCTATTGCAGTGACAGGGGATCAGCCTATCGTCCACAAAAAAAAACCTCTAACAGAACCTGTGTCCCTTAACTAACTTCTACAGTATGCCCGGGAAGAGAAGCAGCTGGCACATTCTATGTTTTTCTTTTGCTCCCAGTCCTTGGTCTGGAAGACTTGGCATTCGTGTAATTCTGTTATTTCCATTTTCATAGTAAATAGAAACTATTGTGGAAATGTCAATTAATTTCTTTTGACATCCTCATTTCAAGTTGTCAAATAGATGTGATGGAGACGTCCGCAATTCTGATAAATAGGGTTGTCAAAAGTAGAAGACTTAATATTTTATTTTTACAAAAGAAAATTGAAAAATTATTAAAGTAGAGTCTCAAAAGCTGCTCCGTTATTTATTTACTTTAGTGGTCATTACTTTGTTTATTTCTTTTCTATTTAAGTAAGTATGGTTTGTTATTACTTTCTAATCAATTGTATAAAATGAAGGTATTAACTAAGTCTTTCGTTCATTATTTTAATTATATTTGTATATTATAGGTATATGACGACCACTTTGGCGATGGGGTAAACCTGTCTGCCTCAGATGCTAGTGGTTGCGGGTTCGATTCCCGCACGGAACAACGAAAAAAAATGTTCCGGGCCTGGGCAGTTTTTCTATATATGTATTTATATTCTAGGTTCCCTACATGGTATCCCGCTACATGGTATCCCATATTACAAGCTCCGCTTAGTTTGGAGCCATGTAGTTGGTTTGATTGTCTGGGGATTTTATTATTATTATTTAGCTTTGAGCTATCTTGTAAAGACACTTTGCAAATTTTTGCGTATACTTAAAAATACGTAGCAACCCTAACTATTCTCAGCCCTACGCTAGGGTGACCACACGAATGAAGTCAGCAGTTAGGGGTGCCACCACTTTATTTTTATTGCTGTCGATCGGCAACTTTTATTGCCGAAGTATTGATTAGATAAGTCATGTTATTCGTTGATTATTGGGATGCCAATTGTAAAGGAAAAAACCTTTTTTTGTTACATCACTTGTAAAGAAACTTGGGGTTTTATTTAAGGCTTGCTTTTTGTAACAATTTTATTTCATTTTTATTGGTTTAGTGTCAAATCTGCCTGAACATAATATACAGTCAGAGCTAAGTTTTTATGTTAATTATATGGGGCAAACGAGGATATGTTAAGTTACTCATGTTGAGCTATCGCTACGGAAAACATTCGTTGACAATCCTGGCCATTCCGAGGCCAGTAATTACACTACCTAACCTGGCATTTTTTCCATCTACTTTTTGCCATTAGTGACTAAATTCGCGTCTGACCTCAATCTTATCTGATGGTGAGTATATTACGAAGATGAGGTTGAAGATCAAAGCACACGGATTACGAAAGCAACAGTTTGTAGAACATTTTGCTGTCAACTTTTTTATGACACCTCGACGCAGGCAGAGGTATTATTTCCATACAGCCTAGTCCGAAAGTGAAAAAAAAATGTAGGAACGAAAATTAAGGCTTACAACATCACAGTTGGTACCACCGGAGCTGTTACTTTTGGCGGCAGCCTTTCTATTAAGGGTTTCGCTAGCCAACAGTGCGAGCACAGAACTTTGTCTACTCGTATGTTTACGAATTTTCGTATAGTATGGAGTCGGTTGCAAATTTTACATCTCTCATGTTGGGTAAGTAGGTTCTTATTACCTCCAAATGGGGCTTCTAGGTGACTAATTAGCGCTCTAGGGCAATAATCTAGCTAGATAAGCCCTAGGGCGGTAAGTTATTAAAAAAAGAACACTTCTTTCTTTCAAAAAAGTTCGCGTACATCTAACCATCATACTGGCAATAGACATTATGCAGTCAGCCCAATGACCAAAGAGGTCGCTTTGCTATTCAGCAATCTATTTCATCATATTTGTGTGAGTATAATAGTCATCAATTTTAAATATCGAACGGCGAAGCTCAATTTCGGACTTGAAATTTTTTTATTGAAAATTGATTCTTTTTTATGAAATAGGCGGGAAAAGAAAACTTCAACTTTAAAAATTGTTTGTTTTTGAGATTTTTTTATAATTACTTGCTAATTAGAAAAAAACATAAGTTCTTCAATTATTGAAGATACTGTTACATGAAGTGTAAAATATACTATCACCATTTTGTAGTGTATATGCGGTTATAATAAAGTTTATTTTAATTTCTTCTTATCTCACCTATTACTTGATAGCGTGCTACGTCACTCTTCTGTATTTTAAAGGGTTACTTAACTCCTAATTTTCGGTCATGCATTTAAACGCCCGCATGATTTCAGTGATAAATAGGAGTTAATTTATTCAAATACCCATTTTATTATTACAGATTACTAAACTCGGTTCACTAAATCGAAATACATAGCTCTTTTCTTTATAATATGTTTATTGTCCTTTAGACTTGGTAGCTTAAAGTTAAAAGTTTACAGTTAATTTAAGGATTTCGAATAAAACGAAATATTTTGATCACTTGAGTCTAGAAGAATTAACTGTTACAGTCTTATAGTGCGTACAGATTGCTAGTAATGCAACTAGTACTGTCACATTCGGCGCACGTTGCGTATTTGGACGTGTAGTGCGCAGAATGTTACATTACAAGTTCCATTACAGCAATCTGTACGCACAATTAGCATCAAAAAAATGGACGTGTGTTGAGCACGGTTTTAATGAAAACGTTATCACAATACTGTGTTTCTCGCTTGCTTAGAGCAAAACACAACTTTAACGTACCCCAAAATTACATTAAACTGCTTTTAAAACCATGTCTATCTGTTTAGGCTTTGTTTAGATAAAAGCTTATTAGACAATGTATCTACATCAGTTTTTGTAGTAAGACTGTACGACAAGACGGTACGACATTTTTAATAAATTGAAACCTTAAGGTGAAATAGAGTAATGTCCATAATGAGAATTTCTGCGCCCTTTGAAAAATATTTAACATATCTTTCATAAAAAAATCATCTCATTTCATTTTGTCAATACTTTTTACACTTAATTATTTATCAAGAGAAGTAAGCTTTAGATCGTGGGAAATATTTATAATTGTTATTGTAAGCTTTGTTTGTTTATAGGACATAACACTGTTTGTTATTAAAATGGAAGCTTAGCAGAATTAGTCACAAGGGATAAAACCGTGGGTAGTTAAATTGTTTGAGTGTTTCAAGTAACTCTTGATAAGAATTTATCAAAAGTGATTCAAGTTTAGGTATTTCAGGTAGGTATAAGTTGTATTTTTAAAGCTTCCATAGCTCTATATGTTTTATTTAACGCTTCACGTGATAAAAATTACAAACAGAACGTTTGTTGTCAGAGCTGCTATTATAGAACTTTTGAATATCTTCGTTACACTTACATTCCGGCTTATAAATTATATGTTAACCTTGCGCATCTTCAGCAAGTTCAGTTTAAATATTTTGGAAATTTTCTTACTCTTCTAAAATCTATAAAAAAATATTCTCATTTGTATTATTTGATTTAGTTAAAATTATATTGCAAACACAGCATAGCCAGCGTAAAACGCTGGACTGTTGATTTAGCATAGTTTATTACTTGGACACTGAACTATGCAACATGAAGTTTAAAACGCAATCCCTATAAAGGGCGTAGATATAAGGGGCTTCTATAACCCATCAACTAAATCTTCTAAAACTACACAATTTCATATTTAACATTGTTAGACAAAGTATTATATCAAGAATCTTAAAGACTATCACTTCTGCTAAGCATACTTAAAGTCATCGAAATATAAAACTCAAAATAAACGGAATCCACATCAATATAAACATAGCCGTTCTAAAGAAATTTGCACCGAGAGGCAAACAAACATACTGTTCGCGCCAGTTACCATAGGTGGCGCTAGTCGGTGGTTTTGCTGCAATGAACGCAGACGAATTGTTTTTTTTGACAGAGGTCAAAACGTCAAAGTATATTGTGGATTTGGATACTCTCTCTGAATTGGCGCCTCGAGGTTTTACTTTTTTTTTGTTTTCGGTGAATTGAATTGACTGTGCAGTTTTGAAAATCAGTATTGTTTCGTAAACACTCAAAAAAGTAGTGCAATCAGCGTAATATTACATATAAGTATTATAAACATATCCCCATTCCTATCTATATAATATTCCCCTCCTTATTATCTATATACTTGCCGCCACGCCGCCTTGATCGGCGTTGTTTGTGCGTGATTGCTGGATTTTGGTGAGTTATTTATTCATTTCTTTTAAAGCAGTGACTGATCGCTGCGAGCGGGCATAACATAATTTCTTGCCCGTTCAAACTGGTAGCAGAGCGTGGTTTTTGGAAATCTTTGAAATCCTAACCTTCAAACCTAACCTTGTAGAATTCCACCAAGGTAGTTTATTTTGCCTATTTTTGAGTTGATATCTATTGTTTGTTGTTGAAATCTTGTGCTAATTGATAAATTCCAATTAGAATTGCATTTCAACTCATAAGATTATATCAGGATTAAATATCTATTGTTGGTGTTTGATTTTGACTTGATAAATTGATAAAATTCCAATCAGATTTGTACTTCAACATAAAACTCTGCATAAATTCATTGTATGAAGATTTGTCCAATCTAAAACTCAGTTTTCAATTGTTGTTGTTTGGCTTCATATAAATTTATTGTATGCAGAGGGCCTAATTTAAAATTTAATTTTTCAATTTAAAGTGTTGAAATACTGGGATATTTTGATTGTTTTTTGTGCATTTTGATTCTCCAGGACCTATAGTTAGGAAATCAATTTGTTTTTTTGTTCACAAAAGGGGGGAACTTGATTATAGTACCTGTTTGAAGTTGATCTCACAGTTATAACGGTTTAAGTTTGCAAGTGCAATTTCATTATCTTTTGTTTGCCATCCTTTAATTGAGATTTGATTTTGAAGATTGTTATTTGACCAACAGCGCACAAAGGAAGGTTATTGGTTTTGGTTTAGCTTCCTTTTAATTTGTTTTTTTTTAATTTTGAACTTTTAATTTTGTTTGAATTAATTAAATTAATTTATTTGTATTTGGAGTGATCCTTGTTGGTAAGTGACTATGAGTCCCAGTCCGCTAACCATTGCAAGGGCAGGGGTCAGTAGTGAGTTACGTTGGCTTTCTGGCGCAGTGGCCCTAATTGTAAGGCCGGACCGGGTTCAGGCGTTGTTGACCCGATATGAGGGGTTGCCTGCCCGACTTAAGGAGGTGGAACGACATGCCACTGCGTTCCGTATATGCATGCTGGAGACGCCTGATGCGGATGAAGCCCTCCAGGAGGCATTTAACCACGATATTGACCAGGCCTTTGAATTGGCGGATCAACTCACCGAGGCTGCCAAGGGCATTTTGGCTGCCCAAAGGGGAGAGCCGGCCTTGAGCGGAGAGACCAAGCCGACCCCGCCGGCTTTATTGGGCAGGTTGCCCACTTTGGAGATCCCCAGCTTCAACGGCGACCTCACCATGTGGATGGGGTTCATCAACCTATTTGATAGCTTGGTGGACTCCAGGGAGGATCTGTCACCCAGCCAGAAGCTGGCTTATTTGCGCTCCGCTCTTTGCGGAGAAGCCGGCTCGGTGGTCCAGCACCTGATAATTAGCGATGCTAATTATCAGGTTGCTCGACAGCTGCTGATTGAGCGGTACCAGAACGTCCGCTTGCTGGCGGACACCCATGTGGCATGCATCTTGGGCTTGCCTAGGGTGACTCGGGTGTCCTCCCTGAGGAAGGAGTTGGTCAACCCGCTGTTGACTGCGGTCAACTCATTGCGCCGTTTGGAGTTGCCGGTGGATCAATGGTCCTTCCTCCTCCTGCACATCATCCTAACGAAGCTGCCCGCCGAGATGAAGGGTCGGTTTGAGCAGAGGTACGGAGGGAATAGCGCCTCGTACCTCCCCCCTTTCTCGGACCTCCTTCGTTTTTTGGAGGATGAGTGCAGGGTGACGGACAGGTTGGCGGAACCTACACCGGGTCCTAGCGGGGGTCGCTTAGTGGTAGCAAGGGGAACGCCCCGGCGCCCGACCCATCAATTTGCTGCTGTCCGGCGGGACAACCCCCCCGCACCACAACCTCGGTGTCGATATTGTAGAGGGGAGGGGCACGATGTGCGTGCTTGCGGGAAGTTCGGTGGGCTCCGCATTGCGGGGCGGAGAGCCATCGCCAAGCAACGCGCATGGTGCTATCTGTGTTTGGGGGAACACAGGCAGTCCGAGTGTTCCCGGGCCGGACAGTGTAGCCATTGCGACGGGAGGCATCACCCCCTCCTTTGCTTGAACCGCAATGGCGTTGGGAGCGATAGAAGCTCAACTGACTCGCGCACGGGCGGGGGCCCCGCGCGCCAGGCTGACTCTCCGGAAGTTTCGTCGGGACCAATGTCCCCCCGGAGAGGACAGGTTTCGACCCCCCAGGCTGGAGGCAAAGGGAGACGGGTCACCCCCCCCACGGGAGGGGGGGGTATCTCCCCACGTGACCTGGGGTCACGTGAAATAGCGGTGGCGATTGGGGACGCGAACCGGAGGAAGAACGGGTACTCCCCTCCTCTGCTGGAGTATCCTCGGTTGGGACAGTATGTCCCCCCGTACGCGCCGCATGGAAATCGGCCGCTACCTCGGAGCAGGGTCCAACGGGGGCCTTATGCTCCGGAATGGGACCCCCTCGCCCGATATGGCCTCCCCCCTCGGGTCTCAGCCCACTCGAATTTGGAACAGGGGGAGGGATCCCCCCCCCCGGATTTTCATTAACGCCGCTGTCGGAAGCAACCCCCCCACCGGAGTATGTGCTGTTGCCAACAGCCTCCGTGCGTGTTTGGGGCCCGAAAGGGAATACTGTCACCGTGCGTGCCCTTTTGGATTCGGGAGCTCAGGGTTGTATAATTTCTTATTGGCTCGTCCGACAGTTGGGCTTAAAATTGCTGCCGCATCGCGAAGCGGTACGGGGCGTTGGAGACCTGCGGATTTCGAATCCGATCGGTCAGGTTTCGTTCTCCTTCTCCCCCCACTCTTCCTTGAAGCCGAAAATTGGATCTTCGGCGATCGTGTTTAAAACGGTGGTTGGCCAGCTGCCTCAGGTGCGAGCTCCGCGCGCCGCCATCGATTTGACGACGGGTTTGGCTATGGCGGATCCTCTCTTCTATCGACCTGGCCCAGTTCATTTATTGATTGGGGCGGATGTGTTGGGTCGTTTGTTGTGTGGAAGTACGAGAGTTTTGCAGTTAACCGGTTTTGTAGCCATACCAACTTCATTGGGTCATGTAGTGATGGGACCAGTCCGGGACGTCCCGGACCTTCCCTCGGTAGATAGTGACCTCACTGTTGGTTCTACCTTGACGGACATTTTACAACGGTTTTGGGAAACGGAGGAACCTCCGACTGCCAAGCGAGTAAATCCTTTGGACGAGGAGTGCGAATTGTTTTACCAGAATAATACTGGACGCCTCCGCTCAGGACGTCTGATCACTCGCTTGCCTTTTTTGTCAGTTCGTCCTCTCTTAGGTAGCTCGAGGTCGCTTGCTGAGAAGAGAATGTTGTCGATGGAGCGTAAGATGTCTAGAGATCCCGCGTTCAGGAGAAAGTATGTGGACTTCATGCGGGAATATGAGGAAATGGGGCATATGTCCGTTTCAAGTTTGGACTGGCGAAATGAGGAGCATTATTTCCTTCCTCATCATGCGGTTTTGAAGACTTCCAACGGGAAGATACGTGTTGTTTTTGACGGTTCAGCTCCCACGTCAACCGGAGTGTCGCTGAATCAGTGTTTACATACAGGACCGAAGTTACATCGCGACGTGTGTGATGTTTTGACTAACTTCCGTCGTCATGCCGTCGTTTTTGTGGCTGACATCCGCATGATGTTCCGCCAGACGGTTCTCCACCCGGATGATAGGAGATACCAGCTCATATTGTGGCGAGAGGATCCCCGGGATCCGATGCTGGTCTATGAGCTGAACACCAACACCTATGGGCTAAGATCGAGTCCTTTTGTCGCGATCCGTTCGCTTTGGGAGCTCGCAGAGCGCGAGCGGCTGCGCTACCCCCGCGCGTCCGCCCTCATTAAGGGTGACCTTTATGTCGATGATGTCTGTTCAGGCGCCTCGACCTTGCAGGAGGCCTTGATTTTGAGAGATGAGCTGATTGATCTCCTAGCCGCCGGTGGCTACGAGTTGAGAAAATGGTTGTCCAACTCGCCTGACCTTGTAGCAGACCTGCCCAAAGACCACCAGCAGGAGCCCCATCTCTTTGAGAATCCAGATACTCCAGACATGCTGTCTGTATTGGGAGTACAGTACAAGCCAGTCCAGGATTTGTTCACCTATCGACTAGAGCTCCCAAGCCCTAAGGTCTGGACTAAACGAACGGTGCTTTCCACGATAGCTCGCACCTTCGATCCAAACGGTTGGCTCAGTCCTGTAGTGTTTGCGATGAAGTGTTCCCTACAGGAACTATGGGCAGCAGAAGTAACGTGGGATGAGCCCCTCTCCGGTAGTTTGCTACGGGACTGGGTGGCGTTTGTCTCATCCCTCTCCGATGTCAACCGTGTTTGTCTCCCGAGGCGCATATTGCCCATGGGACGGTTCTCGGCCAGTCTACACGGCTTTTGTGACGCGTCTGAGAGTGGATACGCGGCATCCGTGTACATTAGGACGGTTGATGCGACAGGCGTTGTAGATGTCCAGCTGG
Organism: Stenoptilia bipunctidactyla; assembly: GCA_944452665.1. Taxonomy (NCBI): domain Eukaryota; kingdom Metazoa; phylum Arthropoda; class Insecta; order Lepidoptera; family Pterophoridae; genus Stenoptilia; species Stenoptilia bipunctidactyla. The sequence goes on from OX101745.1 coordinate 19,624,363, forward strand.
TTACGGCCAAAAGTAAGGTTGCCCCCCTTCGGACTCGATTGACCATTCCGAAGTTGGAGTTGTCTGGGGCTACTCTGTTGGTTCGATTGCTTAACCACGTTGTCGAGACCCTGGGAACAAGTGTCCACCTTGATTCGGTTTTTGCTTGGTGTGACAGTCAGGTGGTCCTTTGTTGGCTGAAAGGTTCAGTCCATACCCTTGAGGTATTTGTGGCCAACCGGGTGTCTCAAATTCAGGCATCGAAGGCCCAGTTGATTTGGCGTCATGTGCCTGGCGAATTGAACCCCGCAGACTGCGCCTCTCGTGGCTGCGCGGCGCCAGCGCTTGTGGACCACCACCTATGGTGGGGCCCACCGTGGTTATTATGGTCTGAGGAATTTTGGCCTCACACACCTGCAATGGGCAGATCACCTACCCTCGGAATGCAGGTCAACGTTGTTGAAACTTTAGCGGCTCCAGACTGGGAGTCCCTTCTCGAACGTTACAGTTCGTTGGATAAATTGCTAGGTGTCACGGCCTGGATACGACGATTCATCTTTAATTGTCGTAATCCCCGGAATAAAATTAAGACTCCGATATTATCTCCGCAGGAGCGTAATGACGCTCTGGTTTTTTGGGTGCGGATAGTCCAGGAGCGTGCATTCGTTGCTGAGTTAAAGGCCCTCCGCCAACGTACGTCTAAGTTGAAGGGACCCCTAGGGCGCTTGAGTCCCTTCTTGGACGACAAGGGCCTGTTACGTGTTGGAGGCCGCCTTAGGAATGCTCAGCTACCTTTTGGGGCCCGTCATCCTCTTTTGCTCCCGAAAGACGGCCCCCTGGTGAAATTGTTGATAACAGACCGCCATGTGAAAAATGCACATGCCGGATGTAATGCTTTAACTGCGATCCTCCAGCGGGAGTTTTGGATTTTGTCGGCACGGAGAGCGATACGATATGTCATCTTTCGCTGCCTCCCCTGTTATCGCCTTAAGGCTAACATTACGCAGCCCCAAATGGGAGATTTGCCTGCGGATCGCGTCACTGAATCGCTGCCCTTTGCCGGGGTTGGTACGGATTTTGCGGGACCTTTTACGATTAAGGCATCACGTCTCCGTAACGCTAAGACCGAGAAGGCCTATTTGTGCGTTTTTGTTTGTTTAGCCACTAAAGCTGTCCACCTCGAGGTGGTTAGTGCTCTCTCGACAGAAGCCTTTGTCGCTGCGCTCGGCAGATTTGTTTCGCGTCGCGGACTGCCTTCTTTGATTCGATCCGACTGTGGGACCAATTTCAAGGGTACCGATAGGTATTTAAGGGAGGTTTACGAATTTTTGGATAGGAGCAATGTTGAAATCGGCTCCACACTTTCTCGTAGAGGTGTGCGATGGCAATACTCACCGCCGTCCTGTCCCCACTGGGGAGGGATATTTGAGGCAACTGTGAAGTCCGCCAAAACTCACCTTCGTCGTGTTGTTGGGGAAACAATCCTAACTTTTGAGGAACTCGCGACCGTGTTTTGTAAGGTTGAGGCGGTTCTCAACTCGCGTCCGTTGTGTCCCCTATCTTCTGATGCGAATGATTTGGAAGCCCTTACGCCGGGCCATTTTTTGATCGGCAGACCCCTTAACGCCCTGCCTGAATATCCGTATTTAGATATAAATTCCGGACGGCTCTCGCGATTTGAATTGCTCCAGCAGCTCACGCAGAGTTTTTGGCGCCGTTGGCATTTGGAGTATTTGCATATCTTACAGCAGCGGGTCAAGTGGTCTGACAAGACGAACCCACCGAAGGTCGGAGACCTCGTGTTGATCAAGGACCCAAATCTGCCACCGCTCCGCTGGCGTCTTGGACGCATTGTTGAACTTTATCCGGGGTCGGATGGCGTCCCCAGGCTTGCTGATGTCCTTGTGGGTGACTCTGTTTTGAAGCGCGCAGTCGCTACCCTCTCTCGCCTCCCACTAGATTGAGTTGTCGGACCGTTTGTTACTGTCCGGGGCGGGGGGATGTTCGCGCCAGTTACCATAGGTGGCGCTAGTCGGTGGTTTTGCTGCAATGAACGCAGACGAATTGTTTTTTTTGACAGAGGTCAAAACGTCAAAGTATATTGTGGATTTGGATACTCTCTCTGAATTGGCGCCTCGAGGTTTTACTTTTTTTTTGTTTTCGGTGAATTGAATTGACTGTGCAGTTTTGAAAATCAGTATTGTTTCGTAAACACTCAAAAAAGTAGTGCAATCAGCGTAATATTACATATAAGTATTATAAACATATCCCCATTCCTATCTATATAATATTCCCCTCCTTATTATCTATATACTTGCCGCCACGCCGCCTTGATCGGCGTTGTTTGTGCGTGATTGCTGGATTTTGGTGAGTTATTTATTCATTTCTTTTAAAGCAGTGACTGATCGCTGCGAGCGGGCATAACATAATTTCTTGCCCGTTCACATACTAAGCGACATAATCTTTTATAGATGCAAACCGGATGCTGTGCGATAAAGAAATAGTTTGACTGCCTACAATAAATAAGATAGAAGATTGAATTTCAATTTCAGAATTAAATTGAATATATTTATAGTCGAAGTAGGGTTGGCTAAAAATAGCTCCATTCTCAGTTAAGCGTGCCTTAAGAAACAACTATCTAAGTGGCTCATGCTTGGTTTTAAGATCTGTTAAAGATCTGGTAAATTAAAGACCAAAGTTCATTCATAATCTGCTGCTAAACATCTTCATTCCAGAGATAATTAGGAAGAGCTAGTTTTTTTTATATCCAACAAGTCATCACATAATTTTAGGGGTAAAAAAATCCTATGAAATATTTCAGGATAACTATCAGCTTATCCGAACTAAAAATTAAAAATTGTATCCATCTATAACGATATGAGTTATCGGGATAAGAAACTGCTTTAATTTAAAATTAAGTAGACAACGACAAGCAAATTCAAATTAAGTATTAACAGTAGATTCAAAATGGAATATTATTTTTGAGGCGTCCAACAAGTTATTAGGCGACTAAGTACTTGGTAACAAAAAAATAGATGAGGTTTAAAAAATAATGACTTGGCAGCTAATATTAACAGGAAGACGTAGTCGGAATGGTTAGGCGCGACGACGAGCGCAGCGAAGAGGAGCATGTTAGGTTGCATATAGTTAGTTAAACACGTGCGCGAGCCGAGCATGCGGTGCCGCGGTAGCGTTCGGCGATAAGCGTTTTGGCCATAAGCCAGGTCGGCTATCATAGTCAACCGGACAATCCCGACATGGTCAAAAAAGTCAAGCGTTAAGACATCGAGATAACGATGATTCAAATTCAGTTGCTACACCAAAAAATCACGGCCAATTTAAATTTAAACATATCTAAGAACACAATATATAGCTGCTACTTTTAAATTAAAATGCAACTTCACTGTAGCTACCAACTTATTATAGTTTTTTTATGTAGGTACGAGTATGTGTACGTAAAGACAAATATTTCTTACACCCACGAATTTTGCAAGCTATTTATCTCACATAAATAAGTCTTCATAAATCTTGTACGCTTGCTTAGTAATGGACAAAAAATATATTCCCAGTGCGAAAACACAACACCCCATTTTTAGTCTGAATTCGTCACACATTCTTACGCCATGAATCAGGCTTGAAATCTGATGTATGCGAGTTACCCTCTACTTGCATTTGGTTTTATGTAGCAAGTTTTAGCGAGCTTCAATGAGGTAGAAATAATTTTGCAAAAGATTTTATAAAATAACCATAAACGTAAATACGTATTATGTTTATTAGTGTATTAATTATAGATTTACTTATTGTAGGAAGTTAAAGTTTATGTCGCATAAAGAGTATTCCATTTCGATACACCTTTTATTTCAGATGCTACATTGAAAAATCCTTGCAACGAAAATTAGAAAGTAATACAAAATACTTCATTTCAATTATACACAGTTGTAAAGTAATTAAACTTTATATTCTAATTACAATGTTTGGGCTATCCAAAAATCTTTCATCTTCCTTTCTAATTAGTAATAAATATAAAAAGACATGAGATAACCAGCCCACGCTTCGTCACCTAATCACAACCCTTTTTTATCACCTCAAGCGTCACTAATATGACAGAATGTTGACAGATGACTCGAAAAAAAACATATAGCCACTTCCGAAAACAAAATTGACTTTTTAAAATATCTTAAGTGTATGAACGTGAAATTGTAAGTTTAAAAATAATGCACCTTGAATTTTTTGTAAATTGACTTACGAGGTTTTGTTTTAGGGCCATGAAATTTGAGATTTTGTTTTGGAGTGAGGTGGAAACGAAGCACGTAGGTAATTTTAAAGTTGTATGTTTTATAGGCTCGTATTTCTGCAAGCTTACCTATAGCTTAAACTTGAATTCTACTGGTGAAGTGTTCTCAATATTAAATTAGATTTCTTTTGTGTTTTTTTTTGGTTGTAAGTACACCAAAAACTAATGTGAATGTGAACTACGAACATTTCAAATTGAAACATTTCATATATTTATAAGTATTCTCTATCCTCTTAAATCTTCTATAATCATGAAATTGTAATCATTAATATTTATTAAACTCAAACTTTGTGCGGCGCGACTCCACAAACAATGTTACACTTTCTCTCGTGCCCCATGTGCCCGGAAACCTGCCCTACCGAGGACTTCGCACAAGCCACCGATAACGCCATAAAGGTGGCAAGTTTCTGCGCGGGCAAAATATAATATATGATTTCATATTTATCATCGACACGCTAAGAGAAGATTAAACTCAAAATGGTAACGTTAGGAAATATTTACTCTGATTTTCAAAAAAACGTGATTTTCTTCTCTTTACTTATCCAGCGAATTAAACCAATGATACGTGTGGATGACTCTTTCGATCAGGTAGATTCCGTACCACTTTGACGGCTTATTTGACATTTAAACTATGACTGCTAATGATACTATGACTATTTTATTCCATTCTTGTTCAAATACTCCTCTGGTCCCAGTTTTTCATGTTCGTATTGTGCATCCATCGCTCTTTGCACCTACTATGTAAGCAATTTGGTTGTGGCATGCATGACATTGGCTCTCACAATTAGCTGTCTTGTGTTTGTTTTTTTTCATGTCACGGTCAATTTGTACTGTACCTATTTGTATTAATTTGATAATTCTGACTGAAAAAGAGTGCCAAGAGTTTTTTCCGCCGGCTTTTTTTGTCTCTTGGTCTACTGTAATATCTACAACTATCAACAGCTAGCTAAAGCCGAAGTATGTGAGGACTGACTTCATCAAGTGTTTTGTGAAATTCCTAAGATGAATAAAACTTTTTGAATTTAATCTGAATCCCATAATATATCAGTTTATTTTAACCCCTTGCGTCCCCTATTAGTCCCACGCTTCGTTAACCCGACAGTAATGAGCATTAGCTGACGAAGATGTGGTATTTATGCGTTTTTCATTGATTTTTATCGCCTTTTTGGTGTTTATGGGGGCCTGTTGTTGGATGTATGTGGGTTTGTGTGAAAATAAAGTTTAGAATTTTAAAGTTAACACCTTTTATGCTAGCTGTGTCACGCGGTTTTAACCACGTAATTTTGAATGCTGCCGTGCTTGAGGAACAAACATTCATACATCAATCTAAACTTTCACAATTATAATATTAGGAAGAAGTAAGATAAATTTTGAAGTATCCTGAATTGTCCATATATCTGAAGTGACCCTGTTTAGGTATTTATAACAACTGCAATAGCAAAGCAATTGAAGATAAAACAACAAAAGACAATACACACTTTGGTGGATATTAATACAAACAAATGACTCTAACTTAAAGATCAACTATATGACCCCAAAATTAACCTATTATAGCTTGTTTAATGCAGATCGCATATAAATACACGGGGGTATTCTAGACCAAGCTAGTGTCAAATTGGTAAAATTTTAAGCTAATAATAAAAACACATGTTATTTAAGAAACTATCAAAGTTTCGGTTAGTTTCAACTAACCAAGGAAACCAACTCGGAACTTAAACTATTTGACAGTCGATATTTCATGCAAATGTTAGCAAACTTACTTATTTACCATTAATTAATCAATAAATAAAGATACCTCCACATCATCTATATCCAATAAAACCATTTAAACCCACTTACAGAAACTACGAAGTCAATAAATCTGTGAAATTAAAACTGATTGACACTGACAGTGACATTGACATTTGCGCTGTTACACAATTCAATCGAAATTAATAACATTCGATTGAAATGTTTGGCGAGACTTTATATTGGTGGAATCTTTTATGGCCCTTTGATTATTGCATCATGTCTGTATATCTTTAAATGTTGTTTTTTTTTATAAAGTAGGGACGGGACGGTTCTTTTCCATAACATCTGATGGTAAGTATCATGAAGACTAAGGCAGTACACCTACATCCACAACAAACCTAAATTTACCAGGACCACACTGTTAAAGAAAGTCAGACGCAGGCAGTTCGTTTCAAACCTTGGCGACCCTTATCAAAAACGAACTATCAAAGCGCTTAGTTCGACTTTTTGGAATATCTACAACATACGGATGGAAGTTCTGTGTACCTAAGTCTAATAGTCCGATGTTAGAAAGATTTGGTTTAGTTTACTTAAAACAAAAATAATATAGAGTAGGGTAATGTAATGTAGAGTTGAATATCTATCTCTATTGACTAGTTATGGTACTGTTCTAATAAGTATAATCTCTAGGTTAAACCGTTAAAAATGAACTAGGTACTTAAAAAAAATATTTTAAAGAAAACCTGCGTAATTCAAAGGGCCTTCTTCTAATTAGATATGGATATTCGGTAAAAATCCTACGATTCGAGCTAATGCCTGCATTTGGTGCATATAAATTGCAATAATCAGCATTCGTACAATATAAATTGGCAGTGAGGTTATCCATTTTAAACGCAGGTTTAGTCACAAAAAGGTATATCACCTCTTAATTAAAAATAGTCTAACTCGAATATTTTTGTAAAATTGTTATTGTTTCATACTTTAAAAAATACACGTGGGGGTATTTCACACCACACCCCATTGTGTTTAGACAAATAATCATGTAATTTATTATTATACCGTCGATTGCTCATTTCACGTATTTACTCAAGGGCTAGCTGGGTGGGGTGTCTGTGTTTTACTAACGAGGGTAACGTTTTTTTGGATGTTAATTTGCGTTTTTATGCTCCTTTTTTGTTGAGATGACGTATTGTTTCTTTTTTATTAGATCGTTGACTTCTCTTACGTTGAAACTCCATCTCACATAATCATAAGTGATGAAGATGATAGTACACGGGTTTAGGTAGAAAATGGCTCTTTATAAAATATTGCCGCAGTGGTGACATTTAGTGAAAGACTTATGCTCGGTTTCGAAGGACTTTAATTGAAGTTTAACTTTTCGATAAACTATAAGGCAGACCAAGTAAAAAAAAGTTTGCATAGAGAGTTGACGTTTGTCAAGCAGTTATCCTCAATTAGTCCGCCTTATACTTTATTGAATAGATAAACTTAGGTTAAAGTCATCAGCAACCGGGCATAAATGTCACCACTACGGCACTGACATGGTCGCTTGTCAGGCGGGATCTGAATAAATAATAGTAAATAAATCCGCAGACAATCACAACAAATACATGGCTCCAAACTAAGCAGAGCTTGTGATATGGGATACCTTGTAGCGAACTAGGGGGAACCTAGAATATGGACAATACATATATGTATGGACAAAAGCCTAGACCAGAAACATTTTTTTTCTTATTCGGTGTTACCCCACCGCCAAAGTGGTCGTCATAATACTCTAAGCGAATATTACACGTATTAGTTGCTTCTTATGACAAGCTTATCCAGGTGTGCTTGGGTTATTCTTAGCTGGCCACACACGGATCAAAATGTAAACAAAAAAATATATTTCTATAAAAAAAAATATTTCTACAAAAAAGTATGTGTTAAAAACTACGTTAATAGTTAATAGTCCGTTAAGTATATCATCACGCGTTATTAATTTACTCGAATAAAAATTAAAAAAACTAGGATAGCAATAAAAGATATTGCTTGTTCTGGTTATATCAGCAGTTACTTTACAAGTACACGTTCTATGATCCTGTTTTTATTAATGTGGAGATATACCGTTTTATATTAAGTACTACGCATTTATTTAACAGTTTAACTATTGGACTATAGTATGCAGTTTTGATACAATTATTTATTAAACTCTTATAGCTGCTTAACTAGGAGGGCACAAGTTTTAATGTGAGGTATCCATAAAACAAGCTTAATTTGGGGTGTAGCCCAGCTCAACTCGGGTAATTATCTTATTTATTACTTGGATTCTAAATGATATATCAGGCATTTGAACTCAAACGACGAACTGTTAAAATGGATTCCTATAGCTCATTCATAGCATTTATCTGACTTTGGTAAATACATAGACGTAAAAGCATCTATCACTTGACAGATTATATCAGGTTTCATGACATAAATATATGCAGCAACCGAGAGTCGAAACATGGTCAAAACCAACCCAAGACCTCTGACAAAGAAAGCAAAGCTTTTATTGCTACACCAGGAGGCTGAAATTTACGATTTGTTTGAAAATAAAATGTGATAAATAAATAAAATAATTACATCCCCAGACAACCACACCAACTTCTTGGCTCCAAACTAGGCAGAGCTTGTGATATGGGATACATAGACAAACGCCCAGACCCGGAACATTTTTTTTCTTGCTCTGTGCCAGAATTGAACCTGCGACCACTGGCGTCTGAGGCAGACAGTGTTACACCATCGCCAAAGTGGTCGTCAAAATGAGATGAAATATTCGGTCAGTTTGATAAACTATGGGTCAAACCTCTTCACAACCTAAAGGAGAATCTGACCCAAAACCCAGAAGTGGACTAACTTAAAGTATAGTAATGATAAAGGAATATATTTTTTGAAATCTACATTTAAATTTGAAAACGAATGCACTTGCATTCCAAAGAGTCTAAAACTCCTCACCATGTTTGCAATTTATATTTTCATACTTACATTGTTTTTCTACTGCGCCCTTTTACGACTTAAGTCCTATTTAAACTTTAGACTCTATTTTACTGACATAAGGTTGAATTTTATGTGTCACAGTGGACTGTTTTAAAAATAAGCACTCCCTTGGAGTAAGTTAAACAATGACTCAGTGCTAAAAATAATAGGACTTCTTTTGTTTTGTAAAGAATAAATGGTGCTTAAGTTAAATCTTGTAAAACTGAGTGCGGCGCAAATTGAACGATTTTAAAGTTATAGGTTTTAGTTTAGGGTTGAGTTAGAATATCTTTGCAGTCTTTTTGTTTGTCGGAAAAATTCTTACATTCGACAGTTTGGTAGTTATAGCCTAAAACCTCGTCATCTTTTTTATAGGTAACTAAACTTTGGACCTCAACCTCACCTGAAGGTAAGTGAAGATGAGGTCGAAGATGACAGCACACGGGACTAGGAAGAAACTGACTCTTTATAAAACACTAGCCACCGCGCGCGGTTTTACCCGCGTAACTTCTGATCCCATGTGCATTTCGGGATAAAATATAGCCTATAAACATCCTCAAGAGTTGGGCTATCAAATGCAAAAAGAATTTTTCAAATCCCACTTGTAGTTTCTGAGATTAGCGCGTTCAAACAAACAAACAAATAAAAAACAAACTCTTCAGCTTTATATATTAGTATAGATTAGCTAAACACATCCGCTACGGAGCGGTGATATTTGTCTGCAGATTTAATATGAAATGTGGTCGCTAGTTAGGCGAACCCAGAAAGTCCATCCACCAAGAGGAGTCACAAGGATAAGACACTTTCTTTGACACGCTTGTTCAGGGCGGTAAGGCTGTTCTAATCTGAGCCTACAGAGGAGAGACGTGGCCGAGTAGGGGCTCTTTAAAAAAAGAGTTGTAATGATGATGATGAGATAAAAATGTAAGAGACGGAATGGTCAAGGGTATTACCAAACCAACCAATCAATCAATCAATCGGCGAATGTAATAGTCGACGTCAATCGATAGTTTTTACGTCTTTTGACGACTGGCTGGTGTAGTTGTAACATACATTGCCTTCTATGCCAGAGGTCCTGGGTTCGTATCCGGCGGCGGCGGATATCGGTGTGATGAACACAGATATTAGCCGTCAAGTCATAGATGTTTAATGTTTATTTAAGTTTATTCTAATAAAAAATATGTAATTATTCAATATGTATGTTTATACATTTCTTAATACATCAGTTATCTAGTATCCATAACACAAGTTCTTTAAGAAACTTAATTTGGGCAAGATAATTTTGTGTGTCAGAAATATATATTTATTTATTTAGTAGGCCAAGATCGACTGATTGGTGTGGTATCACCCTAAGCTACCGGCATTTTTTATAATCACAAATGAGTTCGGAAGGTATGGTCAAACTACTATCCAATCACTTGATCAACAGAACATACACTGACCTACAAATTAGGTCGATAGAAGTATCAAACTAGCGCCCTTTTTAAACGAAAACATATTTCTGACATAATTATTAATTGTTAGGGCGTGGAATCATTAGTACTGTAGTATAATTAGCAAAGAACTGTATGATTTAATGACAGACATGAGAGGGACATGCTTTTATTTTATTACTAACTATTTGTACCTGTGGCCCACTCATTTGTTTGATATGTTTTGAAGAAACGTGAAGCTTTAACAAAATATTTGAGTAGTTTTGTGTAATTTCGAAACAAAATAGGATCAAAATTCAAGGCGTTCTTACTTTTGAAATTATAGAAGTTTAGAATTTATGTTTAAAGCTTTAGATTAGAAACATCGAATTTTCTTATAATTTAACTGGCTGGTTTGTCTAGACAACTATTCTTACTCTTGAAAAAAAAAAGATACTTAGGACCTATAAAACGCGTCTGAAAAGAAAGCCATATATTTGTCTGTGATAACGTTACATTAGTTCAAACTCGTGCTAATAGATGTCTCTATATCCACATTTATAGAAAACAAAAGAAGATTGAGATTTTCTTCGAAGCTAGATTTGAAGACTTTTCGCTATCAAATTTTCACAACTTTCAACTTTCAACAAGTTTGAAATGATGTCCCTTATCATAAACCACATAATTTACGACAATGAACCTTAATCTAAGGTACTTCCGTGTTTTTATAGCTATACGGCGGACATATTGCCTACTTGATAAGGTGGGTAGATAGCTGGAGTTACGTCAGATTTCGTAACTAGGTGAAAAGAGAGATAAGAAAGAGATACAGAGATTCTTGCTCAAGCTTTTTCTTTTAAGTTTTTACGCCAACAAATGGGAATGGTTTAAAAATTTCTCGTAGCGCACATGGATAGGTAATCCGAGCAACTTGTGACAACAAATTGGGACCGAGATTAGATCTTCTTTTCGTTACAAGTGACAAATAAGATTTAGGATACTAGATGGTACACTATTTCCACCGCCTATGGAGACTTTTCTGAACGATCCCAGTACAGTAGGATCCGATTATTATGACTCTGCTTAAATTGACCAACCGCTCATTATGACGTGTTTACACAGTGAAGTTTGGTTTTCATATAAATTATATAACCAAGTCGGATATAATGACATATCGCTTTTTTATCAAATTTTGTCCGCTTATAGTGACCGACCGTATGATTTTACGTTATACCCAAAGACTTACGGCGCGTGAAAGGCTTTTTTGATTTGAGTCTCAGAGCGTAGATTTACTTATTGAGTCTACTTTTTAATATCTACTTTGATTTATCTCTATTTTATTCCTCTCTATTATAATAAATCACATACTAACTTAATCAGACTATTAATTTTTGCAGTACCTATGCTTTGTATGACGTCCGTTTAGTATGACTTGTTTCTTATTTCCCTTCGATGTCATTATAAACGGATTCCACTGTATATGATATGGGAAATCTCGGTCCTTCTGCCTATCCTGTCCCCAATCCGTAATAGAGCTGTTTTATTTGCGTTGGAATTCAAATTCGAATTCAATTTTTTATTTGCATGTAGGAACTGTGCATGAAGGTGGCATCTACTAACGCTGATTGATATGTTTCACTTGCTTCGCATTTGTTCTTAGGTGCAGTATACTTGTATACAGTTGTCGTTAGGGTTTATTGTAACTTAATTCGATTCCCTGAAAATTCGCTTACCAGCACTAGGCCAGTTTAGTGACTGACGGCCTAAAATGGACTGTAATGATGATAATGGTTGACGTTGGCGACTATAATTAGTCAAGTAACTTTGGCAACCGTTGGTGGAAAAACGTATTAAGTCTATAATTCACATTACTTGCTTTAAAATATCCAGAAAATTAACGTCAATAAAATAAAATCCCCAGACAATCCCACCAACTACATGGTCTCAAAGTAAGCGAAGCTTGGGTTATGAGATACCATGTAGCGATCTAAGGGAAAACTAAAATATAAATATATAAATAATATATAATAAATATATAAAATATAGAACATAATATTGTCTTAAGTTTTCGCTCAAATAAAACACTTTTTAACCGGATTTATCGCGTTTAATTTTTGTTTTGCATTTTAACTCGACATGTTTAATCCTGATATTTATTTTATACTCTGAATATAATTTTGTCGCCGTTTCTAACACATCTATATTAATATAATAAAGCTGAAGAGTTTGTTTATTTGTTTGTTTGTTTGAACGCGCTTATCTCAGAAATTACAAGTGGGATTTGAAAAATTCTTTTTGCATTTAAATGAGCTTAGTTTTATCCCGAAATTCCCACGGAATCAAAAGTTACGCGGATAAAACCGCGCGCGGTGGCTAGTCCTTAATAAGAAATAAGGTTGCGCTCTCAAAGACACTCACTTTTTCGTGTAACATTTGAAGAAAAATTACATCAAGAAAATCTCTCGAGATTTCACAAGAACTTTATCTTTAATTCAAGTGTCTTGTTGACACTTCGCTTATATAACCAAGCTGATAACAGTTGACTGATAAGGAACTAGAGTAAATAAGTACACTTAGTATCTCGGGAAGCTTAGTTAAATAAGAGTGACGAGTTGCCTGACGCTCTCGGGTACGCATATCTTCTTAAGTAAGATCTAAGTATTGTTTTTGGTTTAATTTATAAGTTTGTAGAAGTTTTTGGAATAAACGCATTTTCTTGGATGTCCGTTTTTGGACTTTGGCCTTTAGTCAAAAATGTGTCATGGAAAGTATAGGAGCTTTTCTTTAGGTACTAAACATTTGATCGTAATGATAAATTAGAAAGACGCTAAAACACCCCTCAACATCACATGATGAGTTTGAGCTCGGCGATGACAGGACACGGTTTTAGAAAGACACTAGCTCTTTCATTACATTCCCGGAAGAATCACTGCCAGAGTGATGAGAGTTGGCGGTAAATTTTATATGAAAGGAGGTAGCCAAGCGGACAGCCAAGTTTGGGTCACTCAGAGTAATCAATCGACTTTTTGTTTTACATACGCTTATCCAGGGGACGGTAAAGCTATTGTACATGGCCATTTTCCATCAACGTTGCGATAAGTACACCCATACTGGAAAAATACTACGTATAAGAGCCAGTTAAGGGACAGAGATTTCATTGGCGTTTTAGTGGGCGATAAATAGACCCAATGTCACCACAATAGTCTCTCTTTATCATTATAATACCTCCAAATTTGTCAAACGTGACATCAGATGGGCTTCTAGTGTTCTGCCTACCCTAATCCCCATAAGGGAGGCGTGAAGTTAAGTATGTATGTAAATAAACCACATTTATTCCTACATATCCTTTTGTAGCTTCATTTCTATTTATGTCTGTACGTCTTTCGTGACATCAGTGGCGTATAACAACCTATGAGTTACTAGATGAAGATCATTGTCAAGGTCGTATAAACAATGGAGACATGAATTAAAACTATCAAACAATAATAGCTGGAGCGTGCCAGGATTCAATCGACATCGTAATCTTTATTTACGATTATGAATATTTTTATTGCTATCCCCTTCCGTAATTATTTGTTGTAGAGAACTTGAGTTTAAAGAGACTTTGTATATTGCTAGTTGCCTAAATATAGAGTTATTGGAAACTACTGGTGTTTTGGGTAAATAAAATCTATACTAATATTATAAAGAGGAAACCTTTGTATTTTTGTATGTTTGTACTGAATAGGCTCAAAAACTACTGGACCGATTTCAAAATTTCTTTTACCATTACTTAGAGGGATTCTTCCGAATCCGTATAGGCTATTTATCCCGAAAATCCCACGGGAATCGTAATTGCGCGGGTAAAACCGCGCGCATCAGCTAGTTAATAATAAAATCCCCAGAAAATCACACCAGCTACATGACCTCAAAGTAAGCGGAGGTTGTGTAATGAGATACCATGTAGCGAACTAGGGGGGAGCCTACAATATAAATACATAAATAGATAAACACACAGACCTGGAACATTTGTTTTCTTGTTCCGTGCGGAAATTGAACCCACAACCACTGGCGTCTGAGGCAGACAGGTTCACCCCATCGCCAAATTGTCGTCATATGTCAAATGTTTAAAAGATTATATGAATCGGATGAGATGGCGGAAAATCATCTCAACATACAAACCTACAACCCTTCACGTATCCTTGCGATTACAGAACTGTTAGAAAGTCAACTGAAAGACAAGAAATCATTGACCTCTCTAGACTCATCTGATCTACTTAAACGTCATAAATGTAGTCTAATTAACAAACTAATCAAAACGAAGAATCCTCAAAACGGTTTTTATGGAAATTGATTCTCAAAACTGCGCTGAAATTGGCGCATGCCACCATTTTGGGTACACCCTCAAAGTTAAGTAACGAGGGGAATAACCTAAATCAATTAATTAGATGGTGTATCATTTCAATGTAATGGTTGTTGATGTGTTATTTTTGGATGTGGCTTATGATCGCAAATCATGAAATAAAAAAACTGATGATAGTTATATTCATCATCATCCACAGCCAGTAGACGTCCACTGCTTAAAAAGACACAATGAAAATAGTTTATTCAAGATGTCACGCAATATGCGCAAGATGACCACGAGAAAACAATGTTTGTTATGTCTTTTTTCTCAACAAATTGTATTTCCAGTCATTTAAATTTTTTGAGACATTATAGTCTTAACAACATTCCGCCATCATCCAACAATTTGCTATACCTACTTGTAGGTACACCACGGAAATAATTAATTCGGTAATAACATTTATATTGACAATTAACTTCATTACTAATGTAAACTAGCCACATCAATTCCTACTAGTACATCTTAACACGTCATTCCAGTAAATATTGAATAGTGAATCGAACGCTGTTAAATCAAAAGCGTGCTGAAATGTTCAACACTCATGAGGAAATGTTTTTTGAACGATGATTGTGCATTTTATCCGAAACAACATGTTGAAACATCATTCGTTTCATCATCATTGATTGAGATGTTCACAACTACCTATGTGATAAGTTTGAAATAGGCCAACTATCATAGATATTTTGTAAGGTATCTTTTTACTACAAAAATATGGTTTTTAAGGTTATTTTCGTATCACTTGTGATATGCTTAGAACAAATGAAAGTCGACAACAAAAAACAAAAAAGTCTCTTTAATTCTACTTAGAGATTTTCTTTGAGAATTTGACACTAAGGTAATCTATCTCAATAAATTTTCAAATAAACCGATAACATCACTAAAACAAATATGCCGTATCCGAAATCTAAATCAAATGGCAACCAAGCCCTCATAACTCAAGGCGTGGATTTAGAATGCTCTAGAAGCACGCGAACCGAAATGTTTAACAAGAAATATTCGTAGATTTCCGATATTCATCAGAGATTAACATTAATTACTAAATACCAGGTCTTTTAGCGTTTAATTGCGGTGACTACAGGAAAATGTTAGGGTTTTAAATGTCTATTTATGATAGCTGTTAATACGAGTCGACTACATGTAAGATGGCGAAGTTGGTTATTGCTCTTACATACATAACTTCACGCCTGTATCCCTAATGGGGTAGGCAGAACACAAGGAGTTATAAAACCATCTGATGTCACTTTTGACAAATTTGAAGGTGTTACTATGATGGAGAGAGACTATAGCAGTCACAGGGGCTCAGCCTGTCACCCGCAAAATCGCCAATAAATCCTCCGTCCCTTTGCCCGGGAAGAGAACCAGCTGGCACATTCTATGTTTTCCTTGCGCTCCCAGTCCAGCATGTTATTGCTCTTTTAAGCTTAAATTCACATGTTTTATTATCATCGCCATCAATAACAGCCTGCGGACGTCCACAGCTGGACGTAGGTCTCCCCTCAGATCTACAAACCACTAGATATGCTAAGTGGGCGTGCTACGTGCAAACACAGGATGTAATGAACATAGTTGACAACCGACTGGTGTAGGGGTAACGTACCTTCTATGCCAGAGGTCCTGGGTTCGAATCCCGGCGGCGACGGATATTTGTGTGATGAACACAGATATTTGTCGTCAAGTCATGGACGTTTATAAGTTTATTTAATTTAATTTTCTAATAAAAAATATGTTTTTATTTAATATGTATGTTTATATATTTCTTAAGTATATCAGTTAACTAGTATCCATAACACAAGTTCTTTAAGAAACTTAATTTGGGCTAGATAATGTTGTGTGAGTGTCAGAAATATTTATTTATTTATTATTATTTATAGTGGTGAATTTTTCAAGTAGTCGTGTGTCAACTCGCAACGGCGGCGACACGTCCCGCGATTTCCTCAAAATGCAAGCTTGTTCCGTGTTTGTATGTATCATCTGAGGCCTCCCCCAAGATTCTCTACATCGTTCGGTCCCGCGCCTAGGGTTGTTAACTTATTTTTCTAGAAATACAGTATATTTGAGTCTGAAAAGAATGTCGGGGTCACCAATGTGTGGTTTGAGTAAACTATCTTCCCTACGTGGACCTCATAAAAAAAACGACTCAATTAGGTATTCAATTTTATTATCGGTCACAACAGTACGCGACACAGGGATAAAGCTTACTGGCTAACTTAAACTAACATACATGTTTCATCATACAAGTACTAGGAGTAAGTATGTGTGGGTGCACTGTACCCCTACAAGAATATCAAACAGTATTTTGGAAAAATAAACAGGATTCAATTTATTTTATGTTTGAAACACATATTTTTAGAGCGTCTTGCCCAATTTTTTTATTGAAGTCTAGCATATACCTACAGTGTTTAGCTTCTTATGCTGAAAACAGTAGGTATTTTGTTTACTTTATTTTTGTTCAAAATAAAGTAAAACAAATTATTTTTGTTCAAAATAAAGTAAAAAACAGTATAATGTAGTTAAAAACAGTATGGTTGTCAACCCTACGCGCCGCCTTCATCGTACGTTTACATTTTTTATAATTTGGTGTAAATGCTCGTTTGACCTCAATCTCACCTGATGGTTAGTGAAGATGAGGTCGAAGATGACAGCACACAGGCTTAGGAAAGAACTGGCTCTTTATAATAAATTGCCGGAACACATCACCACCGAAGCGATGATATTTGGTAAAGACACCGTAACGTCAAATAAAATTGTCAATAGAACAAAGGCGAATCCTTAGTTACGTGAAATAATGAGCGTTTAGAAATCTAATCATCACTTATCTTAATAACTTATTCTTCTACGAATTTTCAACACATAAAGTGTGTAGCGTTTTTAAAATAAATAAAATTCGTCCATAAATCAAAATGTAAGTGCCAAAGACATACGAAACATATAATATTCAATATCTTTTCGTGTAATTTTTTGCACTGAGTTACTCAGGAATGAATTCCGAATAGTCCAATATGTTTTGTTTGTTAAACACCACAAAATAACATCAACTACAATCATGTTTGGCCCTCTGCCACTGTTCTTTAGGGACCGAGCGACGTGGAAAACTATGGGGGCGGCCTATGTCCAGCAGTGGACGTCTACTGGCTGTTGAAGATGATGATGATGATTCAGCGCGATACGGTTTTAAACAACGTCTGTCTATCTGTATGTTTGGGGGTTTGAGATTAGTATTCGATGCCCACTATTATGGTGCGTATAGATTGCTGTAATGGAACTTGTAATGTAACATTTTGATGGTCGAGATGTCACGGATTTTGTCAACAAATTCGGTGAAAATTTCAATTTAAATAGTATTTAGCTGCTAAGACAGCTACAATTTGAAACCATACTGCACCTGAACAAAGCCGAGAAATACAGCTAGTATTCAATAAAATTAATCTTAAAAACTTAAAAACCTAGTTATAACGTAGATACTTCAATAGGTAAACCAAAATAAACGTCTACAAACTGGTTTTAAATCGAATCGCATGACCCACATATTATACGAAACTGTATAACGGCCATACAAACAAGTCGCTGATATACATACAAAGAGATTGAATCATTCAATCGCTCAATCATGCTTTATAGATACTTGTAAATTGATTGATGTTTATATTCTGAATAAATAATTGGAAATGAGAATGTTTGATCATATGAGACATTGCCTATGTAGTCTGTGGACATTGCTAGCATTTAGGTATTTCATTGAACATAAGTGTAATTTCTATGTGTAGTCAGTTTACCATTATCTCTGTCAAAGGTAAATACGCAATCTTCTTGACGGCTTTTCCTATAATGCAGTCATTATAAAAGTAAGCTTATAGAACCATGTATGAAATTTTTGAATAATACATACATACATACATAACATCACGCTTGTATCCCGTATGGGGTAAGCAGAACACCAGAGGTAATAAAACCATCTGATGTCACGTTTGACAAATTTGGAGGCATTATAATAGTGGAGAGAGACTATTGCAGTGACAGGGGGTCAGCCTATCGCCCACAAAAACGCCTTTAAAACCTCTGTCCCTTAACTGACTTTTACATTATGCCCGGGAAGAGAAGCAGCTGGCACATTCTATGTTTTTCTTTCGCTCCCAGTCCAGCATGGAAGCAAACTATAAATAATAATAAAATAATAAAATCCCCAGACAATCACACCAAATATAAGGCCCCAAAGTAAGCATAGCTTGTGTTATGGGATACCATATAGCGAACTTTTTTTTCTTGTTCCGTGCGGTGATCGAACCCACAACCACTGGCGTCTGAGGCAGATAGGTTTACCCCATCGCCAAAGTGGTCATCGCCAAACTATGTATGAAATTTTTGAATAACTTTTAAAGAAAATGATAAAAGTTTTGGGTGTGTGGGTAGATCGTATACAGTATACTTTAAAATTACTTTTGGATTAGCTTTAAAAAGAGGGCATGCTTAACTACTAAGCACATTAAAATATATTGTAGGTATATGTCCTTAAATTATTCAAAAAACAGTTCTACATTGTTCTCCTTAAGGATTTATCTTAATTTAACTATCATCAGCTAAGGAAGAAGACAAACGTCTTTAACGTCAGGGCTGGCTAGAAAAAATACAGTCTGTTAAAAGCCAAATTTAAAACAGACTTAGAAATTTAAATATTAATCATCAGACACAAAGAAAAAGTCGATTAATCATCTCTATGATAGCCATATCAAAACCACTTGACATAATCCATAGCTTCCCACACACATAATACAATTTCTTTTTAAAATCTGCATACATAATACGTTTTTTATTGTCCAAACTGCCCACGCGGGAACGAAGCCTACTTTGACAGATAGAATACGCCCGTTGACAGCACGGTTTAGACAGCTGTCAGACGGAGACGTCGTTCTGGGCGGGAATTGCTTTTCAAGATGCGAGACGGACTAAGGATCTTAGGCAATTAGATGAATGAAAAAAAAATAAGGATTGTAAGTACTGTGTATTGTAAACGAAGTTATATTTTGGTCTTTTTACGGTGAGTTTCTATATCGAATCTCAAACTAAATTTTTTTTTTTATACGAAAACAAATCTGGATTTTGGTTGTCATGGTAACGCTCATGCTTTGAAGTGCTTACAAAGAAGGATTTTGGATAAAGATGCAATATTGAAACTTCCGTGCTTCGGAGGGCACGTTAAGCAGTCGGTCCCGGGTGCTGTATACTTGTATACAGTAGTCGTTAGGGTTTGTCAGAAGCCATTTGGGCGCCCTGAAAATTCTGGCATCCACCACCCAGCACTGGGCCAGCTTGGCGGATTATGGCCTTTACCTCCTCGTCACCCAGGGGAGAGACTCATGCCCTGCAGTGGGCTCATTACAAAGAGTTGTGATGATGATGATGATGATGATTGAAACTCACCATTAATGTTTGTTACCTACTTTGCTATTGTATTCTACAAATTAGACTTTTTGCAGGTAACTGAACGTTGTACTTTTAACTTAATCTTACCTAATGGTAAGTAATGATGACTAAAATATTTGGCTGACACAAACCGTGCCGAAGGACAAGTTCCGTGGCAGCGATGATATTTGGCAGCAGAACCTATAGGAAGGGTGGTCACTAGCCAATCTGATTCGAAAAAGAATAAGTAACTAGGCCAAGTACAATCATAAGTCGCATATTATTAAAAGCTTGGATACACAATGACGATAGTCGCATAAAAAAATAAGAAAAAAAGTAGACATCACACAAAATAAGCTTATTTTTAAATCGCGTAACATATTATGCATTAAAAGGTTAAAAAACTCGTCAAGAAGTTTTATTTTGTTACGCGGGTAAAAACGCGCGCGGTTTTACCCGCGTAACTTTTGATCCCGTGGGAATTTTGGGATAAAATAGCCTATAACCTTCCTCAAGAGTTGGGCTATCAAATGCAAAAAGAATTTTTCAAATCTCACTTGTAGTTTCTGAGATTAGCGCGTTCAAACAAACAAACAAAAAAACAAACCCTTCAGCTTTATATATTAGTATAGATTATTTGCCTTTGATCTCACCTGACTGACTGATTGATTAAATGATTGAAAATGACGATGAATTTGATGAAAACATCACACGTGCCGAAAAATTAATATTTTTGTATGCTCCTTTTTATGGAACAGACATTCTGCTTATGAAATTATTTTACCATTATTCAGTAAGAACGTATTTATCAAAATTAGTAGCTCCGCGTGTTATTATTAAATGCCATAAAGTGCAAATGCCCGAATGTTACTTTAAAAAAAAAACCAAAAGGTTTAATTATTTCCACACCTAAACGTTAAGTTATCTCATAGACAATAAAAAACTGTAATCATAGTTTTTTATTACTTCATTAAGACGATCATATTATGAGCTCTATTTAATATAGAGTGCATTGACCGAATCACAAAAAGTAGTATGTTTTTATGGTTACAACATCTAGTCGACCTCGAAAAAGTTGTTTAGCTATTTAACACTTCCAAATTATTTACGTGCGTTATTACCAAGTCCATTGTCTTTTTTGTGCATTCAGAAATAACTGTTTGCCTTTGTTACATTTGCATTTATTTTCTATCTTTCTCTGTCTATTATTGAAACAGAAAAAATTATAAACACAAATGATTTCGAAAAATGTCTCATTTAAAAGCTCCTTCAGATAAATTATACTTTTCTTCGGAGAAAGGAAAATAATGCGTTATAATAAGATTTTAGGGTTATCTTAATAGGTATAAGTACCGAAAATAATACATGCTGAAGGTTATAGTAAACTAAATTTTAACCTGAATTTCGTACAAGATCAAAAGTGACGGCTTCAAAATTGCAAAATCTTACCTGCTAGAGTGCGGCCGTTGTGGGAATGCGTTCCTGACAGCTCCTTATGTCCACTGAATAAAGTTTATTTCCGATTCGAAGGGGAAAAAGCTATGATTTTGACAGCTGTCAGGAACGCAAACTCCCACCGGTCGCACTATAAGACATTTGTCGATAGTTCGTTGTTGAATTATATTTTTTTATATTAATCAATCCATGTTAGATCGGGAGTAAAAGAAAAACATAGAATGTACCAGATGCTTCTCTCTCCAGACATACTGTTTAAGTCAGTTACAAGACAGGGGTTTTATTAGCATTTTTGTGGGCAATCATTGCACTAAGCTCTCTCAATCATGACTATGCCTCCATATTTGACAAACGTGACATCAAATGGTTTTATAGCCTCTGGTGTTCCACGTATCCCGTGAAGTTATATATGTATTTATATTAAAACTATAGACAAACTGAAAATAAATACCTGAACATTGCACGACCACCGCTACTGCGAAGAACGCCAACCAAATAGTCATCCGCCGAAGTTCCATTTCGCCTAATTTCTTTTTTCCTTAACACTTATTTTATCTGTAAAACACTGAGAAACCAGTATAGGCACTATGGCTGCAGCTACTTTACTTCACAAGCACAACACTAAGGCACAAACTAGAGTCTTTCAGGCACTTGATTTTTGAATCTGTAAATAAAAAAGAGGAGTAATGATTATTATGAGAAATATGTGTTTATTGAAATGATTATTTATACAATTTTTTATGAAAAAATACGAGATGAAGTAAGTTACGTTTGCGTTTACGAAAATGTTTTTAATTGTGCTTAATTACCCTTTTGTGTCTTGGACTACTTATAAAATAGTATACCTATTTCATTACGAGTACGGAAAACCTGTCATTAATTGTTTTAAACTATCGCGGTTATTTTCACTATGATTTAATGAATTTACGGGATTCTTACCACGATTTTCGATTTTATTTTCGCACGTTCGATATTTCGATGCTGTTACAAGCACCATGATCGTGGAATGAACCTGTCATTGCAAAGAGTTTCGACTAATGTCTACCCGAGCCAAGGTGCAGCCGAAGGTGAGGGTTGACAGTCGGAACAAGTTGCAATGGCAGTTCCACACGTGTACTGAACAACTGTTTTTAATACAGTAGTGAAAAAATGATGCAATTCAATAAAATAATAAAAACACAATAAACTCGCCAATAACATTTTTGGAAAATGGCGCCAACCGTAAAAGAATATAAACAAGCAGAGTTTTTTTTTGTTATCACCTATATCTAAATTCGTTTCTGATAATTAAACATGTAACCATATTATTAGATCTTTTAAGAAACAAAATCATTAGGTTATCCTTAGGTAACTCCTTGAAGATTTCCCTTGCTCTATCTCTTATGTGCCGAAACCTGAGCCCTTAAGGATGCTATTTCCTCCTGATTTTTTCTTTACTAGGTATAGTTTTTAACTCCATTGTTACTTAAGATTATTTCTTTTAGAGGTCAACCTAAATTTAAATTCAAATTACAAAAATATTAAGAAAAAAAATTCTTGCCATTGCAATAACACTATAATAAAAAGGGCTATAAAACAACCCTTTGCGAAGTCGTTTAGCGATAAAACTTTATCGTCCGATCTCTCACACTTTAGCGAGTTTATATCATTATTTCTTTATCTTGTTGTTTTACTGTGGCTTTATTTTTGCAGGCATTTGCGTTAAAAGAAGTCCCTGCGATAAAATGGTTTAAAACCTTTTTTGAAAGTAAGTAATAGGAGTTACTAGAAATTTCTTTTTGCAAAATGTATTCGATTTATTATTTAAAAGGATGCTAAAACGAATAATATATTACGTTACGTTAAATGCGAATTTAGCATTTTTGAATTCCTTGGCTTTTCTTTTGAACTACTTGACTTGTACTTGTAGATGTGATTGATATTTTGCCCAAAGTAAGGGCATAAACTCAAATATCACTATAAGTTATAGGTACAGTCAAGTGCAATAAGATGTACACGACGTGACTGTTCGACAAACAACCTGTTGAGTTTCCATATAGAACTAAATGCTAAAATTTACAGATTATACTATAATAATAACATTATAAGAACAATAAACAGTACAATATCCATGAAAATTCGAATATAACCTAAAATAATCTCGAACTAATCAAAGTCAAAATGAAAGACTAAATTAATTACATATCTAATTATAAATAATAACGCTCCCAGAACGCAGTAACAAATAGCCATTGTCGAAGTTACTTATAAGATGTAATTTAGAGTATCAAAAGCTTCCTGTACACTCGCACTCAGAACTTTGGAGAGGGTTAAAAATAAACTTTTGATTTCGATTGTACAGCTGGTGGCAGAAGTGGTACACTTTTTTTTTAAGTCGTTTCAGATTATGTTTTATTCTGGCTCCTACAAATGATATTCTATACTAAATATTATGATAAATAAATTAAAATAAAATTGAAGTCAATAGAGAATTTTTTCTGTTATTATCGTCTATACTAATATTATAAAGAGGAAACCTTTGTATTTTTGTATGTTTGTATTGAATAGGCTCAAAAACTAATGGACCGATTTCAAAATTTCTTTTACCATTACTTAGAGGGATTCTTCCGAATGCTACTTTTTATCCCGAAAATCCCGCGGGAATCGAAATTGCGCGGGTAAAACCGCGCGCAATAGCTAGTAACATAATAAAGGTAATGCGATATTATAATTAACATTTATTTTAGATTTTCAGTAGAAGTTATTCTGCATGTTAATCTGGTAACATCTTTCTTCTTTTAACTACGTTCTACTAGAGTTAAAACCTCAAAATACTATTAAATACAAAAAATTAAACACTTAATCACTTTTCAACTCGACTGTCCATCAAACTTCCTTTAGAAGCTTTGATCTTTTGAAGAAACAGCCATAATAAACAGAGTAAGGAAGTGCCGGGTTACGGGTTCGAGTCCTGGGGAAGCCTGAATTAGAACTAAGTATATGTTTACTAAGGCCCTCGATGTTTCTTGACTAGGTAGTGAATTATTTATAATGAGCTAGCTACCGTCGATTTATAAAATAATAACAATAATAATTATTTTTCAAAAATAAAATACAATTGACGCTTTATCGCAGCAAAACTGTATCTTTAATCTTAAATCTAATATATAAAGCTGAAGAGTTTGTTTTTTTGTTTGTTTGAACGCGCTAATCTCAGAAACTACAAGTGGGATTTGAAAAATTCTTTTTGCATTTGATAGCCCAACTCTTGTGGAAGGTTATAGGCTATATTTTATCTCGAAATTCCCACGGGATCAAAAGTTACGCGGGTAAAACCGCGCGCGGTGGTTAGTTTTAAAATAAAGTTAAAAAGTGCCATGCTGGACGGGGAGCAAAGGAAAAACATAGAATGTGCCAGCTGCTTCTCTTCCCGGGTATACTGTAAAAGTTAGTTAAGGGACAGAGGTTTTATTAGAGGTTTTTTTTGTGACTGAGTCACCGCAATAGCCTCTATCCACCATTATAATGCCTGCACTTTTGTCAAACGGAACATCAGAAGGATTTATAGCCTCTGTTGTTCTGCCTACTCCACAAGGGATATATGCGTGAAGTTATGTATGTATGTAGTTAATAAGTTAGCTTGTTTGAATGCGGTTATCTCGAAAGCCACAACATAGATTTAAAAAAAATCTTAACCTGATCTTTGGGGAACGCAAGCTATATTGTATCAAAGAAATTTATACGCTTATAAACGAATTGGCTAGTTTTAAATACAATATAAAAACTTACATTATAAACTACGACCACTTTGGCGACGGGGTAAACCTGTGTGCCTCAGACGCTAGAGGTTACGGGTTCGATTCCCGCATGGAAACAGAAAAAAAAATGTTCCGTCTGGATGTTTATATATTTATATTCTAGGTTCCCTCCTAGTTCGCTACATGGTATCCCATTACACAAACTATGCTTACTTTGTGGCCATGTATTTGGTGTGATTGTCTGTGGATTTTATTATTTTAAAAAATTCGCTAAAATTATGAAAATCGCACCGAAATCTAGACAGGGACAGATGCATTTTTAGGTCGCTATTTAAACCACATTCCAACCCACGATCTAGTTAAAGCAATTCAAATTTATTAGCAATCAAAAATAAAGAGCTTATTGTTATTAAATTGTGTCCCTTTTTGAGGACAGCGATAAGTTTAGGTCACCTAACTCAATGACCTATGTCTAGCACGTCTACTGATAGAACACGTAGAAAGATGTTATTTACTTTACAAAAGTACTTAGGAAACTATCTAGTTAAGTTATCCGCTAAATTGCAAAAGTCCATGCAAAAAATAGACTTAGTTCGATAATTGGAGGCTTTTGGTCACGACTGTACGGCCAGCTGATATGTGAACGGTAAGCCTTGTATAATTAGTTATTTTTTTGGAAAATTTTAAACTTAATGCCCAAAATAAGTGTTGACTTAAAGTTATGTGTGATTCTAATTTCAAATCAGCATAAAATTAATGAAAAATCTGTTTTTTTTTCATGACGGCTTCGAGTTTTCTTTGACCTACATACATACATACATAACTTCACGCCTGTATCCCATATGGGGTAGGCAGAACACCAGAGGTCATCAAACCATCTGATGTCACGTTAGACGAATTTGGAGGCATTATAATAGTAGAGAGAGACTATTGCAGTGACAGGGGGTCAGCCTATCGCCCACAAAAAAGCCTCCTATAACACCTCGGTCCCTTAACTGACTTTTACAGTATGCCCGGGAAGAGAAGCAGCTGGCACATTCTATGTTTTTCTTTCGCTCCCAGTCCAGCATAGAAGCGAGTTTTCTTTGATTGGTGCATTTATATGATCAGGCTTTCCGCAGAGTGCCCGCTTTATGAGATCTGGGATCGAGTCCCAGCGGGGATCGATTTTTATCTATAAAATTATATTTCAGCATTGTAAAATGTAAAAATAAAGTTTTTCACTGTACATTTTATATGAAAGTATAAAAAAGAGATATATATCGTAGTTAAGAAGGTATACAAAAAAAAGTAAATTCCATCATATTCTTAACTACTAACCTAATAAACTCCCGGAAGCTAAATAAAACTTAAAGTTAGAAAGTTACCGATAAGCATTTTTAAGTTAGCTTCGTAATTGTTTTCTAAGTTAAAGTTCCGGTTAAGTTATGGAGAGGTAATTGATAGTTTAACTACACTGTTATCTGGTTATTAAGTTGTCGTCAATGTTTAAGGCAGTTAATTCTAAGTTACTTTTGAAATTCTATGTTTCGTGTTGTTAGGATAATTGTTTTGGTAATTTTTTTTACACTGTTAAAAGACGCCATTTAACATAAATATTGATGTGTTTTTGAGATTATTAACTTATACGATTTCTAATAAACAGTACCTAATAAGTTATCGTTTATTACAAGTAACTGCAATGTTATAACATCCTTATAAGTGCCTTTTAAAAGCTTATCTCCAGATAAGAGATAGAGTTAGATACTTATATTATAACTTAGCCATAAAGTATCATTTATGGACTTGTCTGCCATTTCATTCGATAGAAAGTGATACCAACCTGATAACGTTAAAATTTATTTTGTATCTGTGCTTTTTCTTAATCACTGAACGGGTTTTTTTAAAACATGAGTTGGAACATATCATAAATGTTTATTAAGCACATAATTATTAGAGCTCTGGAGCTGGAAAAATTAAAAAATAATGTATTAACGCAAAAAGCCGTAGCTCTGCGAACGTAAGACATATTAACTATTAGGATACTTTATTTTTGCAAGCACTCTTCTCGAATCATTACTTTTTAACTTTAATGCCTCATTTTTTCTTACGGTTGGACACAATAAACTCAGTTTAACTTATTTTTTTATTTCTTTATCTGAATGAAATTTTATTACTTTACGCTAATTTTAGAAGTACTCATGCTGCAATCAGAAAATCCTAGAAAAGTCAAGAAAATGATATTAATACGATCTTTTTTTTTATAGAGTTAGGAAAAACAAAATTATCTCCAATTGCTTTCAATGAAGAGCATGGTCATTTCAATCAATTATTTTTCATGTAACAAACAATCTACTTTATATTACTGCTTTATCGATTTTACTTCAATTTATATGAGACTGCTTCTAACGTACGTTCTACCATACGAAACAAAAATTGTCAACATCATGAAAAAATCTGGTAACAAACATAGAAAAATAACAAACAGGCGAATTGAGAATCTAATAAAATAAAAATGCTTCCATGCTGGACTGGGAGCGAAAGAAAAACATAGAATGTACCAGCTACTTCTCTTCCCGTGCATACTGTAAAAGTCGGTTAAGGGACAGAGGTTGTATTGGCATTTTTGTGGGCGATAGGCCGATCCCCTGTCACTGCAATAGCCTCTCGCCATCATTATAATACCTAATTAGTCAAACGTGACATCAGATGGTCTTTTAACCTGTGATGTTCTGCCTACTCCATAAGGGATACAGGCGTGAAGTTATGTATGTATGTAAAATAAAAATCCCCAGACAATCACACCAACTTCATGGCCCCCAAAGTAAGCCCTAGCTAGCTTTTGTTATGGGATACCATGTAGCGAACTAGGGGGGAACCTAGTATGTATTATACCATGATCAAACCTTAAATATTCTATACAGGGTCTATTTTTTGAAGATGAAAACATTTTAAGAGCAGGTTAAGAATAATATGTGGATTCAATTTATGAAAAAAAAATATATACATTTCTTTTCAAATTGAAATTTTACAATTCTTTTAAGTGACCAAATTTTTGTGACTATTGAGAAATCGGGGCTTAACGTATTTCATAATAGAGATTAAAGATTAAACTGAAATGTTGGTAACTTATGAGAATTATAAAATATCAATTTACCAAACAAAAACAAACAGTTTTTTTCATTAATTGAATCCACACATCACCTTCTCCTAAAATATTTTGATCTTCATAAAAAAGACCCTGTATAAATAGGTACATAGGTACTATAAGTGCCATATTCTATGAAAATATCGATATAGACCCGATTCATCGTTGTCGATGGATGCATGCTAGCCCCGCAGGTCAATCTCTTCTTTACCCAAGGCGGAGATTCATATCCCTTCAGTGGCCTCATAAAAAGAGTTGTGATGATGATGAAGAAATACTTCTTATTATTATCCTCGAAGCCTTGCTAGTCTCCTTCAAAACCCCATTACCATTGTGTTTAGATAATCGTTAATACATAAACTATTCAATCCAAAGAACCATTGGAGCAGAAAACTGTATTATCCACTATTAAAATTGGTTACGGATCATTAAATACAATTTTAGATTGCTTCATGATAATGTCAAGTTTTTATTTCATTTAAAACTAGCTTCTGTCTCCACTCGCGTAAAGGCCTATCCCGTGGTTGATTCACTATCTATACTAATATATAAAGCTGAAGAGTTTGGTTTTTGAAATCTTTTTTTGGGCTATCAAATGCCCAACTCTTGAGGAAGGTTGTGCATTTGTGCTTGGTGGTAGGATCCCTTCTGGGTCCGCCTGGCTAGCGACCACCCTTTATATAAAGTCTGCCGCCAAATGTTACCGCTCCAGCGGTAATGTGTTCCGGCAATATTGCATAAAGAGCCAGTTCCTTCCTAAACCCGTGTGCTTTCATCAGGTGAGATTGAGGTCAAACGCGGGTTTAGTGACTTATAAAAAAAAAAAGAAGGTTATAGGCTATATTGTATCCCGAAATTCCCACGGGATCAAAAGTTACGCGGGTAAAACCGCGCGCGGTGGCTAGTAAGAATATAAAGCTGAGGAGTTTGTTTTTTGTTTGTTTGTTTGTTTAAACGCGCTAATCTCAGAAACTGCAAGTGGGATTTGAAAAATTCTTTTTGCATCTGATAGCCCAACTCTTGAGGAAGGTTATATTTTATCCCGAAATTCCCACGGGATCAAAAGTTACGCGGGTAAAACCGCGCGCGGTGGCTAGTAAAAAATAATGCTCAAGTTTTCAATGTAACAAAAGAAGGTAGATAGAGTACCTAACAAAGGTCCTCTCACTTCATTAAATTATTAAGCAATTATTTCAGTTAGCTTCTTAAAGAATAGAGTTCGGGATATCTTAAATCCACATTTTTCTGTTATGAATATTCCATGCTGGACTGGGAGCGAAAGAAAAACATAGAATGTGCCAGCTGCTTCTCTTCCCGGGCATATTATAAAAGTCAGTTAAGGGACAGAGGTTTTTTTGGCGTTTTTGCGGGCGATAGGCTTTTCTCATCCCTGTCACTACACTAGTCTCTCACCATCATTATAATACCTCCAAATTTGTCAAATGTGACATCAGATGGTTTTACAGCCGTTGGTGTTCTGCCTACCCCATAAGGGATACAGGCGTGAAGTTATGTATTCATCTAATTTAATACATTTTGCATAGAGTCAAGTTAAAAGTACCCGTTACCGTCGATCATGTATGAAAAAATTAATCGATGTAGGTAGAGGATACCCTACTCTTGTCTCTGCCTACCCCAAAGGGAGACAGGCGCGAAGTTAGGTATGCAGGCATATTTTTCTGTTATGAATATTATTCCAATGAGGGATTTTCTGACAGCTCATAAAGTTTAGTTCAAAAAACCTCTATAGATGGCACTTTTAAAAAGCCGAAGGCGTTAAGTCTTTATACTATAATGTAGGTAAGTGGTATCTATCTTCTATGGTTATTTATATGTTCAATTTCTGATACATACGTCAATTAATTTATTTTACTTTTAAAAACGCAGTGGAATAAATGGTTAAATGACAGACAAGACTTCGTCTTTTGTAAAGCGCCATCTATCGAATCCTTTTATACCATTTTTGTACCGTTTTGTTTTTTTAATTTGTCAGAAAATCTCTCATTTAAAAGATTTTTATCTAGTCGCCTAACTTTAGAATATCCTTGACAAACGAGTCAAAACGTTAGTTGTTCTAGTGGTCTTCTCTCAGTAGATTAGTTAACTAATATTAGTGACTAAATAATTAAATGCTTCCATGCTGGATGGGGAGCGAAAGAAAAACATAGAATGTACCAGCTGCTTCTCTTCCCGGGCATACTGTAAAATTCAGTGAAGAGGCAGAGGTTTTATTGGCATTTTTGTGGGCAATAGACTGACCCCCTGTCAGTGCAATAGCCTTTCTCCATCATTGTAATACCTCATTTGTCAAACGTGACATCAGATGGCCTTATAGCCTCTAGTGTTCTGCCTACCCCATAAGGGATACAGGCGTGAAGTTATGTATGTATGTATGCATGTAAATAATTAAAGCAAAAAGTGACCAGTTTGCCACATAGATCGTGTGGTAAACTGGTCACTTTTTGGACGCCATATTTTCGAGTAACCTTTGTCTATTAACTAAAGCAAGTGATAAAAAATATAACTAATCTTACTGCTTACTAAAATTACAAATGTGAAAATTTGTATAGGTGGATGTTTGTTTCTCAATAACGGCAGAACGGCTTAACCGATTTGGATGAAATATGGCGAAGTGATACTATACAGGGTGTAACTTAAGAAGTGGATCAACGGTTTCTCAGAGATAGAGGACCTCAATACCTACCAAAAGAATCACCATGTATGTTCAGCAATATTTAGTGGTTCTGGAGATACGATTTACGATTTTATGATTTATTTGAAAAAATCTGCTTCCCAGAGAAAAATTTAAGAAGCAGCCTATCTACTTGGTCTACAGTCATGATTTTAAGTGTAAGCTTAGCTTAATAGTAGGCCTTTAATATCATCTTACCACTGTAAATCATGGTCTTTTACAGGTGGAAATAATTTTGAAACTACCGATTTTTTCAGAAAATCCAGATTAAACAGAAACTTTGAAGGGTCGTAGAAAAAAAGTCACATTTTTTCTAGATTCTATCTTAAAAACTACTAGTGTTAATGCCTAGCACAACGACAACACTAATGACAAAATTGACAAAACTATGACGATATTTAGCGACTTAAATAATGTAAAAATACCAAAATAACTATCTTTCCGTTGTAAAGTTCCTTTACAACAAATATAATCATTCAACCTAGAAGATTTTGCAATGTCATTGCTACGAAGAGTTTCCTAAAATCCATAGATAAACTAATAGCAGTATGTAAACTAAACATAACTTCGTCTCTTTCATTTATCACGCAAGACATGTTTTTCTCTCTTTCTCAAGAAATTGAAAGCGAACGTGACATTGAGTCTGTTTGTTCGTTTGTATGTTTGCCTTTAATATTTGACTTTCGATATATTCTAGTAACCTATATTTTGTTTGGATATTAACAGCTCCCAAGGATGCTGGTTTTCAAGTGTTTGAGGGATTTTACGTGTTTTATCCTACCTTATTTGAATCAAAGTGCCCGAGTTATATTATATATTACATATTTACTAGTCTACATTTGAACAAATTTGTATAATATCAAATGCACAATGGAAAAACTTACCTGCTTAGCCTACAGGTAGGTATTTGGCGAAAAAGTTACGTATTTTGTAAAGAGATGAGAAGGTCTTTTACCGAAAAAGTTTGACTTTTGACTTAATAACGATGTTTAGCTCTAAACTTTCGCATCCCGGTAAGGCGAAAACTATCATAAATAATATCAAAAAGGATATTTTTCATTCCGATATTCAAACGGGAAATGTGTGAAGCGTCAAGTATACAATTTGTATGAGTATATATGTGATACCTACATATAAAACCATAATATAATAGCATCTAAATACTTTTGATGGCTGAACTGACTAATAAGATACTAAGAATATAATGAACGAACGGAATCCCCATAGATATTTTTCTGATGAGCGCCAAGTTTCATCAAAATCTTAGTTTGTGAGTAGGTGAGTTTGATCAACATACAAACATCCTTACTTTTGCATTTAAATATAAGTAACTAGGTATATGAGACGTCTTATCAAAAACATGAATGTAATATCACAAAACATAGTTTTATGCATAACAAGTATGATAAGCCTGGTTTTTACAAATAGTAATACTAATGTATGAATAATGATAACTAGGCTTCTTATCGAAATCGTTGTGTCAATTAAAAGAAAGTGCAAAAACATGTGTAATTTATTTCCACTGGAAACTATTTTTGTAGTATCAACTAGACCATAAGGTAAAATTTATCAATTTAGAAAGTAAAAGCTTCCTTCTTTGGATAGATTCTTAATAATAATAATTAAATTATCAGTTTCATAACATATATTGTAGTCACGAGCCATCAATAAACAATAACTTTTACAGTAATATAAAACTATGCCATTAAAGCATGTACGAAAGCAAATAAAATTATTCAGACTATAAAACTACAAACAGCTTTTATCATAATGATGTTCAAGAAAGTTGCCCCAATGACCTGAACATCCAATATTTCATAATATCGAAGTAATATCGTAATAACAGCAATCTCTGTAATTGAAACATAACTTACGTTTGTATTTAGTTCACCAACTGATTTATTTAGACTGCGGCAGATAAACGATACAGTCCATTCATTGTTTCGTTATAAGATTTATTGGGTTCTTTTTTTAAATCTTGTTTTTCATTTGTAGGTTTAACTGTAGAATTGTTTTTGGTTTTTTTTTTTGGAGATTAATGGGATTTTTAAACTGGTTACGTTAATTGAGTATATGTGTGTTTTATTTATGTTTTGCGAATTCTTATAAGATAGACATATTTTAAGAGATTTTTGAAAGGTCTATTTTTCTTTATCAAAATGGAAAGCTTTAAATTTTTAATAGGCAAATTATGCAACATCCAATTGTTTATGTTATTATCAAATCAAAGAAATAAAACAGCCGAAACGCTGTCTCCTTATCAAACAGTACCTACCTACCTTCCAAAACAAATCGAAATTGGTCCAGATGCTATTGTGAAATGTTTACCAAATATAGAAGTTATAAAAAGGTGCCAAATGTAAAAAAGTCTTTTAATTTTCCTCTTTAATGAATGATTTGAGAGAAAAATATGAGACAACAAGATATTTGAAGAGATAAGAGAAATATGAAATTTTTCGTATGTACCTACTGTAGAAACACCACTTTGGCGATTGGGTTAACCTATCTGCCTCAGACGCCAGTGGTTGCGGGTGCAATTCCCGCCCGGAACAAGAAAAAAAAATGTTCCGGGTCTGGGTGTTTATGTATATGTGTATTTATATTCTAGGTTCCCCCTAGTTCGCTACATGGCATCCCATAACACAAGCTAGCTTACTTTGGGGCCAAAAAGTTCGTGTGATTGTCTGGGGATTGATGTTTATTTTATTAAACACAAAACTACCAAAAAAAATTGCATCGCTTTTTAAAAGTTCGGACAAAAACGCGCATTTTCGCAGCTATTACTATTACCTAAAAGATTTTTAGCTAAATACTTGTGTAAATTTTACTATAACTATTTTTGTAACGCATTATTTTCTGAGTAACCTAGTAAACAAAGCTCAAAGGTCGCTAACCTTTCAAGAAACAGTATTTCACACTTTCGTATACAATAGCCACCTTTGATTGTAAATCGGTCGCCGGTCGCCACTTATCACGCTTACGTCATAAGTCAACGTCAACTTCAATGCTTTTGATAAGAGTAAGATTAAGTATTTGTTAGGGAAATGAATCTGGAATTATCTTAAATTAATCTTTCGTAAGATTGTTGTTATATATGAAGAATAAAGTTTTGATATAAGTCGTTTTCGCATAGTACTTCTTTCAAGAGGCAACGCAAAATCATTTTATCTATCCATGCGAAACATTTTATCTCAATATGTCTAGCTATCCATTGCTTCCATGCTGGACTGGGAGCGAAAGAAAAACATAGAATGTGCCAGCTGCTTCTCTTCCCGGCCAAACTGTAAAAGTCAGTTAAGGGACAGAGGTTTTAAAGGCGTTTTTGTGGGCGATAGGCTGACCCACTGTCACTACAATAGTCTCTCTCCATCTTTATCATACCTCCTTCAAACGTGACATCAGATGGTCTTGTAACCTCTGGTGTTCTGCCTACGCCATAAGGGATACAGGCGTGACGTTATGTATGTATGTATGTCTAGCTATTTCAGCGAGAATCTTTCAAGTTTATAAGTAATATAATTAAGTAACAAGTATATCTATTTATGAGATTTTATTGTAAGTATGTAGGTATCTGTCATAGGAATAGGAATGTATAGGTAGCGTTATCTACCAGTTCATCTTAAGATATTAAGAAAAAAATCGATATTTTCTGTACAAAATAATGTCCTAAAACGTGAAAGGACGTTTGTCTTCCATGCCACCTGTTGGAAAGTGCGCTTGAAGACTATGGTGTTACACGTCCATCCACGAGAAACCTATTCACTCGACACTTAAAAGTTCCAGGACTGTAGTGGTCAGGAAAAACAGACGCAGGCAGATTGTTCCACTCCTTGGCAATCCGTACCAAAAAGGAACTATCGAAGCATTTTGTTCGACTTCTAGGTAAATCCACTATATAGGGATGGAAGTTCTGTCTGCGTCTGGTAGTCCGGTGGTAAAAAGGAGTGGGTTCAATTTGGTCAAAAAGAGCACTCGCACACTCACCAAAATATAGACGATAAAATACTGTCAAACAAGCAATGTTTGTTTCTCTTAATTGCTAAAAACGGCTGGTCCGGTTTAGCTGAAATATCCTATCTTTATATTCCTCAAATAAATAGATATACAAGTTAAAAAGCGAAAAAATTACTTGTTAACAAAAGAAAGGAATTTCCAATATTCTATAAAACCTTATCGCACTTTATAACATCATACCTTACACTTAAAGCCAAGTTGCTAAAATTTCTCCACGCATTCCTTACAACTAATACCAAGCGAAAACTATTTGAGCAAAACATTAACTTAAACACAAAAGCTTTAAGGCCGCTAATCGTTTGCGATGAAATTTTGCTAAAACGTAGATTCACTGTACAGTCACGAGCAAGGAAATGGTGACACGGCTCTCGTGAGTGAATGAACGGAATGAATTAACATAACCGGTCGCGAAGGGCTGCTTTTAATTTGGTTTGTGAGTATAGGGAGACAGGGTTTAGTATAGCCAGGGCGATTTAATAACGGATCCTATTCTACTAGTGTTATTAAACTTGCTGCCCCAGCTACCGTCGACAACGATAAATCGGTTCTTTTATCGATATTTTCTTAGAATATTTAGCGTATGTAATTTATTAAGATTATGAGATATTTGGTTCTGTGGTCTTAATCATGGTATCAAATCGAGTAATTCTACTATTATGGTGCGCATATTAGCTTACATAATAGGATAAAATAACAAAATAATATTTATCTTGTCGATTCGACTATTTATCTATGGTTGCATGCTAGCCCTGCTGGACGATCGTGTTATAAAAGGCGACTAATCAGAGTGGTCCGCGATTGGTGTTAGGACTCCTTCAGGTGCTGCCTAATATCACGGCAATGTTTTATAAAAGTACGCTCACAAAAGTGCGAGCCTCTGATACATTTTATGCCCCGTACCACAGACTATGCCCCGGGGCGCAGCGCATCTCATGATCCGCCGATGATTTTCCCGCGCTCTGCGCTTCGTCACAGTGTTCCAAGAGGAAAGACCCAGTTCTTTCCTAAAAACCGTGTGCTATATCATCTTTGAACCCATCTTCATGTTACTATCAGGTGTGATGGAGGCGAAACAGACGTTTAGTCACCAATAACAAATAAATTAAATTAAAAAAGAACTAACTGTATTACCCAGTTTCACTCGTGTTTTCTTGGACTTCAAGTTATTGCTGTCTTTTCAACCGAGTTCTCAATTCGTCTGTGTGTTTTTTTGTGTCTTTGTTGTAATATTCAGATAATTATGAATCGATTTTAAAAATTCTTAATTCATATAATAGAGAATACTTCGTAGTTGGTCCCATATAAATTTCATCGAAATCGTTTGGGTGCTTCATTGAAAATTTCAAGTTTTTGAAACAATATGTATGGTTTCGGAGAATGTTTACGTGGACGTGGATGACACAATTAGACGGCCAAAATGTTGACGTGAAGTCGGTTTTTAAAATGCTCTGCATTCGTTGATTATTTAGTATATGTTACTAGTAAGATGTTTACTATACTAATAGTTGCGCGCGGTTGTTCCCGCATAACTTTTATTCCCGTGGGAATTTCTTGCTAAAAATTATACTTAGTCCCAAAAGCTATCAGAACTATAAACTAATTTTGAATGATTGATTCAGTGATTGTGGCTTTAAAATTGAAGATATGCATAGACAAATAAATCATTATAAACTGGTATTCTTGCAAAATGAATTTAAATGATGTACATTTACTTAAAATAACCATTTAATAAAGTATATGATTGAAAATGCGTTGCGAGATGAGATGTTGTAAGAAATAATTAAATCATTAATTTTCGGAACACTATGCTTAGCTTTTATAGACCTGTGTACTTCTTATCTCAATATCTTACGAAAGGGAATGTCTGTCTGTCCATATGTTCGAGGTAAGCTCCGGAACTATTAAACATATTTTCATTTGGTTTGTAAGAGTCTATGATTAGTTCTCATAGCTGATAATAAGCTATTAAACATTGCAATATATTACGTACGGTGGTCGCTAACTATGCAGACCCTAAAGGAGTCCTAATATAAAACGGATCTATTTAATTTATTTTCTTTTAATTCGTAATTTTAAATTTTCAATCCATATTCAACTAGGTCACTTATGATATCCGCAAAGGGTCCTATTCTCACGCAGTCGATATAAATAAATTAAATTAAATCCCCAGATATATTTCCTTACAGATTTGTATTTTTTTCAAATAATAGCGAAAATAATCATAAAACGAATGTACGTGCAGATACAGATAGGCATGTACACATTTTAGCGCAAGAGATAAAGTGGCCCAATCGTAATTTACTGACTTAGTAACTATTTCGTGTAAATAGAGATCTCCCATATTATACCGTCTCTACACTAATTAAAAATCGCCTTAGGCCCGAATTTAAAAACGTTCTCAGTCTAAAGGCCACCTTTAGTCAGATAATCAATATATATAAAACTGTTCCGTTACTGACTGGGTGACTGACAGACAACGTACAGCCGTAACTACTGGGCGTAGAGAGCTGAAATTTAGAACATACATTTTTTAGGGGATGTAGGGGTGCACTAAGGAAGGAATTCCCGAAATTCCCACGGGAACGGGAATTGTTTGACATTTTAGTTTGTATGAAAAACCTTATTCCTTGAGTGCACGGATATGATACTTGACATAAAGGTTCTTCAAAAAGTGGTTGTTTTATGAAAGGAATTCCCGAAATTCCCACGGGGTTGGGAAAAATAACACTTTTATGTTTATGCGCGTACGAAGTTGCGGGAAAAAGCTCGTATGATATAAAGCATTTCTTAAGATGTATCTCAGAGTTGAGAGTAGTTTATTTGAGTCCTTAGACTCGTACTTTTAACGCTTGTTTAGGTTTGATCTCTACTACAGATTTTTTAAACAAATTTCAACGAATAATTGACAGTGAGTCATAATCAATACTTTAAAAAAGTTTATATCATGAAATGAAATCTTCCTTTGGATGGATGGATGTATGGAATTTTGTTCCTCAATAACGGCAGAATGGCTTAACGGATTTGTATGTAATTTGGCACAATGATAGTGTACAGTCTGAAATAGCACATAGGCTACTTTTTATCCCGATTTTCTCACGGGATTTGAAATCACGCGGGTAAAACCGCGGAAACAGCTTCTATATTTTAATACGGACCTTAATGATAACGGATTTTTCGCTTGATGGTAGGATCCCTTCTGGGTCCGCCTGGCTAGCGACCACCCTTTATATAAAGTCTGCCGCCAAATGTTACCGCTCCGGCGGTAATGTGTTCCGGCAATATTGTATAAAGAGCCAGTTCCTTCCTAAACCCGTGTGCTTTCATCTTCGACCTCATCGTCACTTACCATCAGGTGATATTGAGTTCAAACGCGGGTTTAGTCACTTATAAAAAAAAAATGTCGTTTCACACTTAGAATCGACCCTCAATCTTGACCACATGCCTCCAACTGTACTTTAATAAACTTAATACAGGTTTCTATAGGTACTTTAACTCACCGTATCGATTAAAATACCTACATAATCGATCGATTAAAATTACACTCTACGCCCATCACGAAACGATTATAATCGAATAATTATTCGAATGTAAGGTATCGCAAAAAATATAATTGGTAATTCGATTGTGTATATCCGGATATTATTCTCCTGTGTCACATTGATATCTTTTTAATTATTTTTAGATACAGTACAGATTTAAAAACGATATTCTTGCAAAGTAAAGGAGATTGTTCTTCGTAATTTTACCAATATGAGAGGCTATTAAAACCGGATTTTTGAGTATAATTTTACAGTTTCACTCAACGTATATTTACAGACTCCGTGTTCACGACTGAGGCAGTTAAAAATTCAAATTTAGAACGAAATTTAGGAAGGATTTCTCATTTTGTCTTTTTTTTTACATGTGTATGTTACTTCCATGTCGGACTAAGGGCAAAGGAAAAACATAGAATATAGCAGTTGCTTCTCTTCCCGAGCATATTGTAAAAGTCAGTTAAGGGACAGAGGTTTTATTGGAGGTCTTTAGTGGGAGATAGGCTGACCCACTTTCACTGCAATAGTCTCTCTCCGCAATAATTATCAGCCTACAAATTAAATGGTTTTATAACCTTTGGTGTTCTGCCTGCCCCATAAGGGATACAGGCGTGAAGTTATGTATGTATGTAATTATGAGTCTATTGCTCAATTTCGCGGACTATTGGTAAGTGATTTGAATGGTTTTTATTCGCTCTTGGAAGTTCTTAAGAGTTGTCTTTCAATTTATATTTTGTATGAAAGAAAACTCAGAAATAATTCCAAATCAATAGATTTAGAAACCACTCGAAATGAAGAAAATAATCCCAAATTGCTCAATTTGGTTTTTGTTTTTATAAGTACTACATTCATTTACCTATAGCAATATATTGTTATTTGTTTTTATATTTCTTGAGTCACATGGAGATAATAATTATCATACTTTATACCCATGGCAATTATTTCTCAAAATGAAGCAGACTTATTTATGTAAAACTTAGTGTGTATCTTTTAACTTTTTACAAAACTCACAAGCTAACAATACCGTACCGTGGGATTAGCTAACCTTGAAATTTAATACAAAAAGACTTTCAGCAAACATTAGGGGTGGGAACAAAAGTATCGATAAAAAAACCAAAAGGTGTGAACCCCTTACGGCGCAAGGACCTTGAATTTTAAAATCAAAAAGCGCATTATGTTTGGTTGATTTGAATTATAATGATAAACAGGGATGTGCTAAATCATCGTCTAATGATACCGGTAATGGAATGATAAAGGAATAGTAATATGACACGTTTAATAAGAGGAAAAAAACGTCTATTGAAACCACAGCGAAAGTTTTGTAGAGGATGCGTCGATGATTTATAGTTTATATAACTTTTTTGTAATTTTACTTGCTAACCACTTTGAGTGCAATATGATCGTAT
Source organism: Stenoptilia bipunctidactyla (assembly GCA_944452665.1). Taxonomy (NCBI): domain Eukaryota; kingdom Metazoa; phylum Arthropoda; class Insecta; order Lepidoptera; family Pterophoridae; genus Stenoptilia; species Stenoptilia bipunctidactyla. The sequence continues at coordinate 19,664,518 of OX101745.1, forward strand.
AAAAAGGGAGTTGATGAGTAATATTAGAGTTTTAATTACTCAAAACCTTTGCTTTTTACAATAATTGAGGATCAAACGAACTTCTAAAGTGAAGTTCGATCCTAATTATGTGAACAGCTTCTTTCGAAGCGATTGAGGTTTACTTTATGTAGTAGCGCCACCTACTGCTAGCCTTTGCACGGATTTTAGAGTCTATGATAAGGGTTCTTTTCTTTTTTTTTTTTTTTTTTAACAACTGTCACGTTTCGCTCCCTATGTCAGCATCCAGTCTACAGAACTCATTTTGTTTAAAGTCAATCTGTCTTATTCCTGTTTGTTCATTTCACTATATTGGGGTTGGGTAAAATACAAATATAAATTGAAATTACTCCATGTTGAAACATATTCATATTATGCTTATTTCAAAGCATAATAACGGGTGGGTTTATATTAAATCGCTTCGAAAGAAGCTGTTCACATAATTAGGATCGAACTTCACTTTAGAAGTTCGTTTGATCCTCAATTATATTTCACAGCTTCTTTCTTTGCGATTGAGGTTTACTTTATGTAGGATGTTTAAAGATTAGTTATAGTGAAATGAATTGGCAGAGTAGTAAGGTAAAACTCTTCAATAGTAAATAAACATACTTATTGAAAACAATTCAACAATGATTAGGCAAATTATTTTTCGTTACAAAGTTTGTTATAATTTCTAGCAAGGACTGAGGAAGAATCCGACCATCCTGCAGTCTTTTTGATAGGTCAATAGAAACTCCTAAATAAATAGCTCTTGATGTAGCAGCATGTCATGTACTATGTGCACTAAAAATATTTTCATCAATACCACTGAGAGTTAAAGTGTTTTTAACCCAGTGACTTAAAGTTTGGAAACCTATATGTTTCTTAAAACTAATAAACAAATTATCAGGTTTCCTTAAATTTTCGTTTTATTTATATACCTACATCTGTAAGGTTTTTGCTGGACAAATTTCTGGACGAATATTAAAAAACGGAAACTTTACCAAGGTCTGTTTACTATTAAATTTAGAGGTTTTTATAAACCCTTTTATAAGTACCTTTTTTAGTTATTAAAATATTTTTAATCTTTGTCACGGATAAAATTTGAACACGATGTTCCGTTACAAGAGCTATTAGTGTAACAGTTTTCTTGGAAAAGAGTCTTTAAGTCAAGGTCTTCATTAGGAAATTTTGTAGGTAAGTAGCTCAATACAACTGCTGGATCCCAGGTAAGATCATATTTGATGTGGTTGGTCTTCACATAACGACTCCTTTCATGAAACTTTTTAACCTGTCATATTGGGAATTTATGTTTAATATTAATGATAATGCAGATCTATAGCTATTAATAGTACCGTACTTAGCACCTTTTTCGAAAATTTCAGTTAGAAAATGAACAATTATTGGTTTAGAAGTTTGAGTAAAACTAAAATTATTATTTTTGCAATATTCAATCCACGCCTTGATACCTCCTTCACACTGTCTCGGTAAGAATTATCCAACAAAGATGCCAACATAATTTCAACGGACTTTGAAGACAGTGATCTTTTTACTAACGCTTTCTGAACAATTTCGCGGCAACCAAGGTTAATGTTTAATGAAGGTTGAGCGCAGATCTGAAAGGAGATTTCAGCGAATTAGTATTTAGTAAATACAATCACAACACAACCTTTTAAACAATGGCAACCATAGTTGCGTGGGCCAGTATGGTACTACCACAATACCCACAGACTTTTCACTAACAATTTTCTGAAGAGTTTTTGCATCTGGGTCATTTTTCCAGGTTACATAAATAGGACATTATAAGTTGCATCTGTTTGCAAAAAGATCAACCGATAGTATTCCAAACCTATTTGTTATATTATTAAAGGTATAGTCACTTAGATCCCATTCAGTGTCATTAAACTGTTTTCGTGACAAACTCTCAGCTTCTATATTATCTTTTGAAGTAATATAAGATGTAAAGATATTGATCTTACGCATTTCACGCTATTTCCATTGGTCTCGGGTAATATGATCCATATGTGAAAACTGAACACTACCCATTCTATTTATACAGGTAATGGTAATATCTATTCTTAACAATATATCACAATCGTAACTACCATAATTATGCGAATGTTTTAAGTCCGAAAAAACTGCTTTTAATTCCAGAGTATTAATGTGTAGCGACGACTCGCTTTCCTTCCAATGACCCGCTGCCTCTTTTCCATCACAAAACCCGCCCTAGCCAGTATATGATGCGTCAGGATAGATAGTTTTAGTGTATTGGCCTGTTCTAAGAGGAGAAAAGCCCTCTTCTAGATAATTTAACCACCAAGTAAAATCATCTTTATTATATCTGGGTAAATTTACTACCTGATCATAAGTAGGATTTTTATTTGGTGACAATATTTTAAATTGCTCGAATAACTTTGTGTATTATTTTTTCTATTTTAAGAACTTTTTTTTTTTTTTGTGGGTAGTTTTAAAATAATTTTCTCTGAATCAAAAATAAACCCAAGCAATTTACATTGTGTTCTAGGAACAAAGCAACCTTTTTTCGTATGCATTATGAAACCTAAATTTATTAAAATATGTTTTGTAATCCAAACATTCTCATTACAATCATCACAATCTTTGCCAATGTAAAATATATTATCTAGATATATTATGGATGAAAAAATTATCCCGACGTAAAAATTCCATGACTGGTTTTAATATTTTAGTAAATACTTATATAAAGAGCGGTGCATAAGTCAAACGTTTAATATTTGAATTCATATAAAACGTTGTTATATTCAAATCGAAGGTACTTTCGGAAAGACTTATCAACATTGATGAAAAAATAACATGTAGCATTGTTTTGTTAACTTATCAGCGGTTCTGTAATCTTCCATTTTGAAGTGTTTTGTAGTAAATTAATTCAAAGATTTTAAATTATGTATGAAGCGATTTTCACCGTATAGCTTGAGCACAAGAAAAAATTTGTGATAAAATTTACCTGGCTCATGAGAACATACGAATATAGCATTTATTTTTAATAGTTTATCCAACGCTAAAATATAATCTTTATGGCCATGTATTGACCTTGGGTAAACACAAGAGCTACTTTGTTTAGCGGGCAGATATTTAAAAGGTCTTTAGTAACCAGCTATTCACGATAATATTAATGGATCTCTCGTTATCTAAGCCCATTTTTGATGAAAATATCGTAAACGTCCATCGCACTGCACCTGGTGGTTTATTTCCGCTGGTTGCTAGTGTTCCACGACCGTTCGTGGTAGGTCCTACGTGGCGGGTACGTGTAGCTCTGCTGTGGAGCTCGAGCCGGCAGCTGTGGCTGCGGAGATGACGTCGTCGTTTTTTGCAATTTGCAGCGTTTCAGCAACATCTCCTCCCAATAGATAATCATCGCAACTTGTATTGGTCAGCGTGTCACGCAGGCATACGTTTATGGAACTCATTATTATGTTACGATGAGTTTTAGTTTCCCTATTCTGGCTATCGCGACAAGCGTAACTCAGCAGTTTTAAAAGTTTTTGCTTCAAAGTTTCATTGAAAATGATTACCATCGCTTGCGATAAAGCTGCCAAGGCGATTCCAATTTGCCCTTTTTTTTTTTTTTTTTTGTTGATGTATAGAATCTCGTTTGGTAAGAGTTTCAGCCAATGCTGCTTTTGCTTCTAAATTTAATAAAGGGAGCAAGTAAATATTTGCAAATTGCGGGTACAAGATAGTCCTCAACAGGCTTATCTTTAGATTCTTTAGATCTTCAGCCGACAACTGCTGGTTTTTAGACCTCTTCCGGGACATTAATCGTATCAAAAAAAAGGCTGATAATGACGGAGGTAGCTCGGGCACTTCAAATCTTGGATTCGGCGTGCAAGATCGTCTCCACCGCAAATCAGATTAATCGCCAACGGCGATATTATCTGGTAACTGACTAATCAAAAGAATTAATTATATGCATCGAAACTCGATGACTACACGCACATACCATGTGGGTAGTTTTGTGTCAACGACATTTTTTCTAATATTTATTAAAATTATATTAGAGATTCTCCACCGTACATCAGATTAATCGCCAATGACGATATTATTATCGAGTAACGGACTAAATAGGAGAATTAATTGTATGCATCGAACCTCGATGACTACACGCACATACAATGTGGGTAGTTTTTGTGTCAACGACATTTTTTCTAATATTTACTAAAATTATATTAGAGATTCTCCACCGTACATCAGATTAATCGCCAACGACGATATTATTATCGAGTAACGGACTAAATAGGAGAATTAATTGTATGCATCGAACCTCGATGACTACACGCACATACAATGTGGGTAGTTTTTGTGTCAACGACATTTTTTCTAATATTTATTAAAATTATATTAGAGATTCTCCACCGTACATCAGATTAATCGCCAATGACGATATTATTATCGAGTAACGGACTAAATAGGAGAATTAATTGTATGCATCGAACCTCGATGACTACACGCACATACAATGTGGGTAGTTTTTGTGTCAACGACATTTTTTCTAATAAGTCCCAACACCGTTGGGTTCTTCGGAATCTGTAATTTGATGTCTCAACCTCCTCGAATTATTTTCTTGAGAATTTTCTCTTCCTTCGATGCACAATTTTTACCATTTAAACTTTTAAAATTTAACTAGCTACTTAATATATTTTAGTCGACGTGCGCAGGCTACAGCACGGAAACGCAGAATGAGTTCTGTAGACTGGATGCTGACATAGGGAGCGAAACGTGACAGTTGTTAAAAAAAAAAAAAAAAAAGAAAAGAACCCTTATCATAGACTCTAAAATCCGTGCAAAGGCTAGCAGTAGGTGGCGCTACTACATAAAGTAAACCTCAATCGCAAAGAAAGAAGCTGTGAAATATAATGTAAAAGAAGAATGTAAGGACTGAGGAAAATAGTGATTTTAGAAAACAATGATGGAATATCCTAATTGATGAAGTGATGGTGATGGGATCTAGCGGTAGAATTTATATAATGGGTAAGTAAGAGCTTCATAAATTCAAATAACGACTCACTTTTAATAAGTAAAGCTACGGGTTTGTTGTCTGGATTTAAAGTTTTGACATTTATCTTTAAGTAAAAAATATAAGTTTTACTCCTTCCATGCTGGACTGGGAGCGAAAGAAAAACATAGAATGTGCCAGCTGCTTCTCTTCCCGGGCATACTGTAAAAGTCAGTGAAGGGACGGAGGTTTTATTGACGTTTTCGTGGGCGATAGGCTGACCCTCTATCACTGCAAGTCTCTCTCCATCATCACAATACCTCCAAATTTGTCAAACGTGACATCAGATGGTTTTATAGCGTCTGGTGTTCTGCCTACCCCATTAGGGATACAGGCGTGACGTTATGTATGTATGTATGTACATATCATCACTTTAATTAAACTTCGTAATAGTAAACCGTAAACCAGGATAAAACCGAATTTATTTTAAGATCGTCCAGTACTTCATTGATAAAAATGATTAAAAGCGACAGTAAGATTCGAAGTGTTTTTACATGTTATGAACAAAGTTTCATTTGTACCCAAGGACATTATTAATAGAAGTTGTAGTGTCAGTTATCATTGATGGGTAATGTACCTACTCTAGTCAACAATACGTGTAGACACGTGGTTATTTATGTTGCTAAAATTGAATGGACTTTTACAATACCACTCCAGTCTGTTATTTATTGGCAAACTAACTCTACTTTAGTTAGAAAATAATAAATATTTCTAATTTCCATCCAACATTGTCTAGCCCAAATTAAGTTCCTTGGAGAAATTGTGCTATGGACACAAGATAGCAGATAAAATAAATTTATGAAAAAACATGACCTCTATGACTAAAGGGCTATCTATACTCTGGCAAATAATTCAATGCAGTAAACTGTCAGTTCGAAATGTAAAACAGAAAAATAATGATACCAGTTAAAACCTTCGTAGTGTTAGGTGCTGAATGAGAATGATTGAAATTGAATGGTTCCTTTTTCATTCGTTGATCATAAAATTTTAAAGCAATTTCTGAATAAGTGAATGTGAGGTGTGTACTTTATCTTAACAGTAACTTTAAAAAAATAATTAATTACCGAACATGTTTAGTGCTTTAAAACAGTCACAGTAGAAGAAAAAATTATTTTTTTTTGCAATTTTCTAAAGTCACGAAAAAGTAAGATGCGTAAAGCATCCCCAATCTAGAAATGTGAAAATGAAAGTACTTAAATAAAATATTTTGTGAATTAATTTTTTTTTTCCTGACTTGATAGTATTTAATATAATAATTCATTCGTTCACATAAACCGCATCCCTATTTTTTTTCTTCCCTAAAGTGGGCACACTGGAACTATCACTTTACCGCATTCAATTATATGCCAGGGTATAGATATTAGCCCTTTAGTCATGGACGTCACGTTTTTTCATAATTTTGTGTGTTTCTTACGTTTCATGAATTTATTTTATCTATTATCTAGTGTCCTTAGAGGGTACTTACACCAGCCGGTATTCTAGTATAAAGATAGTAATATTGTGTGATGATGTTTCTGGCTTTGAAACATTATCTTGAATAATGCCAGCATTGATATTTCGTTATCATTTATCACGGTACGCACTTGTGATCTATTTATCGGTTCTGATTACGTCGATAGTAAATCGATATATTTTACGTCAACGGTTAAAGTTTAGTTTTATTAACGTTGAAATTCAGTTAAAACTACAATGGCCTCTATAATGATAAAGTTAACTGCAATCCAGAAATAAATTATTTGTGACACATTTATTCACACAGCTTCATCTAGCCTTAAAAATAAACTAATGTGCTTGTGTTATATGTAGCTAGCTAGGTACTAGACAACAGATATACATAGTTATACTACTTATTACATACATACATAACTTCACGCCTGTATCCCTAATGGGGTGTGTAGAACACCAGAGGCTATAAAGCCATCTCATGTCACGTTTGACAAATTTCGAGGCATTATAATGATGGAGAGAGATTATTGCAGTGAAAGGGGGTCAGCCTATTGCCTACAAAAATATCTCCCATAAAACTTCTGTCCCTTAACTGACTTTAACAGTATGCCCGGGATGAGAAGCAGCTGTGGCATTCTATATTTTTTCTTTGCTCCCAGTCCAGCATGGAAGAGGACTATAACTACTTGCGTATAACACATAGTGGGTCAGGCCATGTAAGTCAATAAAAGCGCTACCCTTAAATAAATGTTGTGTAGGTAATAGGGAACTAAGTTAAGTGACTACCAACTGACCCCTCAAATATAATTTTTGCGGAAAGATATGACCTTTCCTAATATATTCGGACAATATTTAATATTGTCCGAATATATTAGGAAAGCTTTCATGGTGGACTGGGAGCGAAAGAAAAACATCGAATGTACCAGCTGCTTCTCTTCCCGGGCATACTGTAAAAGTCAATTAAGGGACCGAGGTTTTATGAGCGTTTTTGTGGGCGATGGGCTGACTCCCTGTCACTACAATAGTCTCTCTCCATCATTATAATACCTCCAAATTTGTCTAATGTGACATCAGATGGTTTAATAGCCTCTGGTGTTCTGCCTACCCCATAAGGGATAAAGGCGTGAAAATATGTATGTATTTAATATTTTACCAATGTATTAATTTATGCAATGAAAAAACCTTTTACAATACCTAGCAGAGCACTGTCAATAAATTTCTAATACCCATAAAGTTAGATGCCAATTTAAAAAAGTCGAATAAAAGCCTTCACATTATCCACCATCTTAAATTCTTAAAGATTTTTTAAACGGTAAACATTAGTATCATATTTCAAAAAATAGATGCAGCTACATTTGCCTACTCATTGATAAATAACTTCCATTATTATTTTTATTAGTATAGATGTCAAGGTGAAAATAATAGCTACTAACATAAAAAACTGAAAATTTCCACCTACCGTATCAAGTTGTATAAAACCGGTCCACATTCTTACTTCAAAGAATAGTTATTAACAATTTACGTAATAACATTAACATAATTGTTTGTTTTTATGTTTATTTATACGAGATTTTTAATTTTATGGATCAAGATGTATTCTTACAATTCATATAATTAAGACTAACTAACCTACAATTTACGAAGGTAATTGTTTTCAATTTTATAGTTAGGTATCTAATTATATAAGAGCAATTTATCTATGAGTTATTGATTTTTATCGATACTCTATAATACAGATCTATTATCTACCTTCTTCAATTGGAACATAATAATTTTGATAAAAAAAAACATGGACTAATATTAAGTAGGTATCATCAAAGATTTTTTATCTCTACATTTTATTTTTACGAAGACATTGTAGTAATTTGTTTCTATTAAAACAACATTTAAAACCCACATCAACGTACAATTGTATTGATTCTTTAAATTCTTGCTTCATTTTCATTTACATAAATAATCGCGACACTTAAAATTAACCCATCCGTGACTAACACCGTCAATAAATGTAAGAAAAGTAAATATATTCAAGTTCACTTCCATTCATATCGAAGAACAGAAAAGTACTCTACTCTACCTACCTTTTATGATCCTACTCGTAAATCTATTGTTATTCAATATATTTTGCAATTCTAAGACAAAGGTACACCTTTTTCAAAATAAACCAAAGCGATTCAGGTCTGCAGCCACTTCAGACGCTATGAATAAACTTCAAAACTATTTTTGCACCTAATAAAATGTCGAAGACACAAAAAGAAAACAAAAATAACCACCGGTAATCGAAAACACGATTAAAAATGCACAATTAAAAAAACACTTCATCGAAAATCACTTCATACAGTAACCCACTTTTTTTAAACTATTTGAAAACGGAACGCAATCGTAACTTTTTTTTTCTTTTCGGACACGAACCGTTAGTCTGTGGAGACGGCCTTCCCGCGAACGGTGTAATCTGGACTGAAGCGAACGCGTACTTTTTGAGTTTATTTTCTGACGCGTCGCGCTTTGAACGTACCGAATGTTCGACGCTATGGCATCTCTAGCTTAGCGCACGATCCTATTTACATTGCGTCTGTGTGCGTTGGCTTTTGCTTAGAGAGGGGCAGATGTCGATAATGTAATGTCGATAGAGTCTTTTAATTTAGTGTTTATTATCATTAAAAAATAAATGAGTACTTATTGGATAACTTATTTTTTTACACTAGTTACGTATCTTAAAACTTACAACGTTTTCTTTTTTATTGGTGACTAAAGTCGCGCTTGATCCCAATCTCACCTGATGGTAAGTTCAGACGAGGTTGAAGATGGGCTTTAAAACGGATGGGCTCTTCCCAAATATTGCCAGAATACATTACCGCTAAAGTGGTGATATTTGACGGCAGATTTTATATGAAGGGTGGTCGCTAGCCAGATGAACCTTAAAGGATTCCACCACCAAGCCGGGGCCGCTTAAATTAGTCGCCTTTTGCGACACGCTCACCCAGGAGTGGCAGGTCTATTTTAAGTCAACTGTACGTGGCAAAAAACTCATTAAAATGGTAATAAAAAACCCAGAAATCATCATAACTTGGTTTTCTTTGTTTTTTATTTACTTGTTCAATAATATTGAATTTTCATTTTCATTTTAGTGGCAAGTTTATTGCTGATAATCATAATGGTCTCATTACTTTTCTGCACAAGTTCAAACCAGAAACCATAATGACAGCCAATCTTATGCAACCCGAAACTTGGTTGAACAAATCGTCAGTAAAACTTGGTTCCACAAAACTTAATGATATCCAAAGATATGTATATTTACCCAACGCTTAAGCGCACTGGAGCTATTTTGAGCATAAATCCCAGATTTTGTTTAATTCGTAACATTTTACAATAATGAAATCATTTGGTTTAACTTACACGTCGACCATGAGTATAGTCTTCAAAATAATTCTGTAAAATACTACAAAATAAGCAACAGAATTATGCCTCAAAACTTTTCAGCTTCTTTCGGTAACATTGCTTAGTAAAATTTCAGACTCTACCATCAACTATTTTAACTCTACAACTTCGAAGTGGTGATTATAAAGGTTGTTTTCTTACTCCATATATCTTATCCAATAATCATTATCTAGAGACTATTAAATTCACATATCGTAAATTGTTTAAGTTATTGAATTGAAAGGAATCATAAGACTCACAGGATTATGTAATGTTCCAAAATCGTATTATAGTATCTAAACATATTGCCATAATCACTACGCATGTCATGGACCATGGTGACTGAAAAATATGATTGTAGTTAAACACTAACAGATGCTGATTCTCAGGCTTTAAATAAGTTGATCCCTCGAAATGAAAAAGTTTACTAATATTTGACATTTGTAATACGACACCCAATAAGCGAGTAAAAATGTCATGTTTCTAAAATAACTAGTTCTACGCGAATATACAGAAGAAAGGAATATGTATATTAAAGTGTGTCTTGTATCCTAAGAACATCGATACAAATTAATCGACATTTCACTTCCCTCGTACATAAAACGCTTTACAATTGATAGTCATGCAAGTAACTCGAGCTTAAAGCTTTACATTTTTTTACAAAATGCTCTTTAAAGCCTAGCAAATAAGGTTGAAAATAGTATTTTTATTATTGCAAGACATTCCTTAACTTAATGTCTATTAATTTAAGTTCACAACTTATGCTTAATCAGAGATTAATGGTTATAATTACCGGCTAAGTTAAGATTAAAAACTTGATGTGCTATGTTTTTGAGATTTTTTAAGACGTTGACACTTGTATACTATATCTTATAGATAAAAAAGTTAGTTCATAATAGGTAAATATAAAAATATCTTGTTTTGTAGGTTCAGCCGTGACCTTTTTGTGCTTTATTTATTACTAATTCATTACGAGAAGCAATCAGAAGAAACTTTAGGAAATTACAATGATTGGCAAATTGGCGGACGTTAAACTGAAATAAATTAAAAAAAAATTCAAAACAAAACCTTTTTTGACGACCACTTTGGCAATGGGGTAACACTGTCTGCCTCAGAAGCCAGAGGTTGAGGGTTCTACTCCCGCAAGGAACAAGAAAAAAAACTGGGTCTGGGCGCTTATCTATATCTAATATATAAAATTCTCGTGTCACAGTTTTCGTTGCCATACTCCTCCGAAACGGCTTGACCGATTTTGATGAAATTTTTTGTGCTTATCCGGTATCTATGAGAATCGGCCAACATCTAGTTTTTTTTTTTTTATTTATATAGCAAAACATCGTTTGCCGGGTCAGCTAGTAATATGTATTTATATTCTAGGTTCCCTCCTAGTTCGCTATGCTATCCCATATCACAAGCTCTGCATAGTTTGGGGCCATGTAGTTGGCGTGATTGTCTGGAGATTTCATTAGTTATTAAGTATTTATTTATTCAACTGCAATTAATAAAAAAAATTCAAAACAAAAGCTGAGGAGCACTCAAAAGAATCGATGTCAGATCAATGAGATTGCCAACAGAAAAAGCAATAAAAGAAAATACTTTAATAAAAGAAGGATGAGCCGTTTATCCTCCATGCCATCTGGCAGAAACTAATTTTACATTTTAACTCGACGGTTCAAGATCATTATAAGCCACATGGTCTAGGTCTATACCTATCACAATGCAATAGAGAAACTTAAATCACAAAAAGCAATATCAAATCATCCCACTGTTTTTTTATCGACTACACCCACTTTAAAAAGTAAATGAAACGGCCTAGAACGTAATATCCTACAATGACAATGCTAAAACAATTGAATCTTGTTTGAACAATGCTCCTTGCATGATAATATTAGTAGATACATTTTCTTGAGATTATCCGATTTGTAGTTACCATAAACAATGTAGAGTCAAGTTGACATTTTGTTTTTGATTAGCTGTAATCTAGAACATGAAGGTGTTTTAATTTAGGGTTGAAAATTAAAAATGAAAACTTTTTATTCGTAGTAGGTATTTTTATACACTTTACGAACGTCAAACGCTGGATGAGGGCGGCGCGGGTTCGGACGACATGACGAATCCTGGGGCAGGCCTCCGTCGAGAAGTGTGCATCTCTCGGCTCATGAAGATAATGATCGCTCATTATCCACCAATGTCTTGGTGTTGTCTACTACTTCTTCTTCGGCTTTAAAAAACGAAATGGAAGTAGAACCCTAGGTAGACCGAGAGGCAAAAAAAGCGACGGAAAAAACTCTCGGCACTCTTTTGGAAAAAGTGCTTAGGTATTATAGGTACAATTTGGGAGAAATACAGCTCTGCTATGACATGCACAAACAAACAGAAAACAGCTATTCATGCTTGCCAATTGCTTACATAGTGATTAATGTTTAATAAGTATTTGGAAATAACCTGTGGAGACATCAATCCCACGCTCTTTTGTCATCTAAATAATCTTTGAGTCTATAGTAACCTTTGAGAAAGGACCTAGAAGAAAACAAATTCATATTCTTAGAGCGATTACAAATATCTCAATGAATTAACTACAATCTAATCAGACTTTGAATAACTTGAATGAAATAACTAGAATCTTATGTTTCATACTAACTTCAAAACCAAATATTTTAAGTTTTTCAAAAAAAAAAACGGGCGGGCTTCCTTTGAACCTGTATATAAACATTGTTACGCATGTCTTAAAAGGGGACTTATACGAGTGACCCCGGTTTTGTGTTAGGACCAGTGTCCCCTTCAGGCTGAGCCAGTATCAAAGAACATAAAAAAGCCTAAGAATTTTCTTATCATCAATAAGTTACTCATTCGGCGCTCTGCAGATACTGCGAAAGCGCAGAGGAAACCCCTCTACACCTACTGTGCCACTGCCCGCAGTAATGCACAAGCGCTCCGCTCCCCTGGATAAGCACGAACTGGACCCAAAAGAGATTAGGAGCATCGCCGAAAGGAAAATCCTAAATTTCCTGGACTCCATTGGAATGTGCGGCGAGTTATAAATTGGGACTCACACAATAGATCTTATAGGTCGTAGTGTGACGAGCGGACAAGACTGCTCATATAGTCCCAAAACCCCCGATAATATTAATAATACTCATTACAAATAGTTACTTGTAATAAAAACATTGCTATCACGATGTACAACGTTCGATCATCATAGTTCATGTCAAGCTTCATTGGTCACATAAAGTCTAGAAACCCCAAGGTCATCTGCGACTAAATTACTTACTCATTTTACTTAACTTCAGAAGCTCTTTGGTCACGTACGCCATTAGAAAAATTACCACAACTTTGCGGTCACAATACTTCGTAGACTTTGACGAGTCATTGTTGCTTCTATGAATATGTTTATGTGAAAGTCAGTATATTAGTTGAGAGTAATAAACGCTTATATTTAAGGAGATATTAAGGTCACCGTCCAAAGGATTGGTATGCCATAATCCTGTATTCCAATAACAAGCTAACTAGTGATCACTTAAAATGGCCGCCAAATAATACCGCGCTCCTGCGGTGATGTATTTCGGCAATATTTTAAGAAGAGGCAGTTATTTTACTAAGCCCTAAGCCCGTGTATTGTCATCTTCTACCACATCACTAATCACTGAGTGTTAGTCCGATTTAGCGGTCTACAAAGTGTAACATAATGAAGAGATAATACTTAAGGGGATTGTATGTTTGGTGATGTAGTTTATAAGTAACGGTATGTAACATTTTGTTATCCTAACGGTTCGGCCGAAAAACGAGTTCAAAGTTTAGATCAAAATATCTAAGTGTCAACCCTAAAAACAGCTGTTAGTTTTTGATGAAATCTATTCGATAACAGATGGCGTAAAAATAAAGTGATGGGTAACTAAGGCAGATACTACAAAGTTCAGCCGGTGCACACCGGACTGCGGCACAAGTCTTGTTTTAGCTTATTAGGTTTACTAGGGTTGTCAAAATATTATGTTGTAAAATAATTAAATAAATTTGTATGAAAGTCTATACCAGCACTGATCATGCTAATTCTTTGACTGTATATTCTACGTATGGTCTAGAAGCTAACCCTTAAGTTTTATCTCTACATTTTCTTACATTTTTATAATGTAAAAAATTGCATACACCTATTAAGCTTTATTATAATCGTCATCACAACTCCGTGTTATGAGCTCACTGCTCACTGCAGGGCTATGAGTCTCTCCTCTGGGTGACGAGGAGGTTTTAGGTCGTAATCCACCAAGCTGGCCCAGTGCTGGTTAGGAGAGGTCAGAATTTTTAGGGTGCCGAAGTGGCTTCTGATAAACCTTAACGACTACTGTATACAAGTATACAGCACCCGTGATAGACTGCTTAACGTGCCCGAAGCACGGAAGTCGTCGTGAGAAATAAATGATCGGCGGTCACCCATCCTAATACCGGCCGCGCCGAGCGCGCTTTACTTGCGATATCGTTTGATATGCACAGTAACCACGGCGCCACGACGACTTCCTTAAATTAACTTTATAACTAAAACTAATGCCGTAGTACCTACTCTTAATAATTCTGTAGTTTCAGAGCTAGATTGCGTTAAGTAAAATATATGTCACTACCAATGCTGGGAATCCCAATTATCTTCGTAACTCTCATGAAAAAGCGCAGTCATAAAGTTTAATCCATTTTCAGGTTTTTATTCAGTACTAATTGTAAAACCCAGCTTTAATGCAGAATTTAAGGTTTTTCTATCTTTGTCGTTTAAGTCTTTTTAACCTACTTCCAAAAGGAGGAGATTCTTAAATCGTGTGTATGTTTTTTTTGTGTCTTTGTTATACAATTTTTTGGACAATTGTGAAACGTGTTTGAATATTCTTGTTGCATATTATAGAAGATAATTCAGGAAATTCCATATAAATTTCAACGAAATCGAGACCTTATACTTCAGCCAAAGTTTTGCACGTAAATTCGTTTATTTCAATGCTCTGCATTTGTTGATTATTGTAGCAGGCAGGATACTTTTTAATATCTTACTTGTTTCTTAGTAATATTATAAATGCGAACATGTTGGTGAATGTATGGATGTTTGTTCATTAATAATATAACGGCTAAACGGCTCTACCGATTTGCGTAAAAATTATATTATGAACACTATCGCACAGTGATAGTGTTCAATTTGGAATAGCACATTGGCTACTTTTTATCCCGAAAAAATATGATAGCTTTTGAATTTTCGCACATCCTTACTAGATGGCGTAGTTACCATTTTATATTATTGCGTTTCATTCTTTATTATTATGTCAATGGTGCGCATCCAACTATTTTATTCGGGGAATAACGTTTGAAGTAAATCTATCACTGATTATTACTCAACATCGCGTGGCAATAATCTAATAAATAGTGAATAAAAACAAAGTAGGTAATATTTCAAAAACTTTTTGTAAAATAAATAGAAGTATAAGGCACTTTTACTCGCATGACTAATCCCGTAAAAAAATATTGATAAAAAATATCATTATTTTATTTTATAAAAAATATTTTATAAAAATTTTCGAGGGTTCGAGTCCCGGGCGGGTACAGAAGGCAGCACATTAAGCGTTACAAATCCGTTAAAAAAAATTACTTGAATCTGAACTCTATGCCCTCGACATTACGTTAAAATTGGTTGATTATACGACGACCGGCTGGTGTAATGGTAACGTACATTGCCTTCTATGCCAAAGGTCCTGGGTTCAAATCCCGGCGGCGGCGGATATCGGTGTGATGAACACAGATCTTCGACGTCAAGTCATGGATGTTTATATGTTTATTTTAATAAAAAATATGTAAGTATTTATTTTATTTATTTCTTAAGTATATCAGTTATCTAGTATCCATAGCACAAGTTCTTTAAGAAACTTAATTTAGGCTAGATAATGTTGTGTGAGTGTCAGAAATATTTATTATTGGTTGGGGAATTTTTACAGGTAATGTAACGCTTGATGCTGCCTTCTGTAGGAACATCAAGCGTTACTAAAACAACCCCTAATTTCAGTAGGTATCTGTTTCCTACCACAAAAGAAAGCTTACTTCTGGGACTACATACTAAATAATTTATAATTTATTTATTATAATTTACACCCGAAAGTAGTCTTGTTCGGGAAAGTTTAAAATGTTGACTGCGTACGTGATCTGCATTATAAGTGACAGGTTGACAGTTGACGTTGATGAGTCAATCAAGTTCTTTTGGGAAGCTACAGACGTGATCAGGTTTTTGGAAAATTATTTTTTTTTGACTCAAATAAAGAAGATTTGGATAGGATTTTAGTGAATTTAGATAATCAACAAATGCAGAACATTAAAAAAACCGACTTCACTTACAGTTTTAAATCCTTGTCAAGGTTTTGGCTGAAGTATTAGGTCATCAATGTAAAACTCACCGTATTGATACATATTATTTTAGGTTTCGAATTTCTCAAAAAGTACTAAATCAATTTCGATGAAATTTATGCGGAATTATCTCTGAAGTATCTTTTATCATATGAAACGAGAATATTTAAAATCGATTCATAATTGTCCGTAAAATCGTGTAAGAAAAACACAAAAAAAGAACATACACACGAATTGAGAACCACCTTCATCTGGAAGTCGGTTGAGCCAACCACCTCCTTTTGGAAGTCGGTTGATAAATACTATTAAAACATGGTTTCATTTATGACTGTAGGTATATTTCTATATGTGTGATCTCAAGTTTTGAAGACCAAGTGCGTAAAAAAAGGTTTACACGACGATAAAAGATACTTACAGCGCCATCTAGTGTCAAAAGCTTAAACTAAATTCTTGTATTGGTGCACTATGCTATCAAGATTCGTTCAATCGTTCTGCCGTGCTTAAGCAACAAACATCCATATATCCAATCTTTACATTTTAATATTTTATGAATGGTAAATGCTAAGGCAGTATAAAAATAAATAATAATAATAAAATCCCCAGACATTCAAACCGAGACTGCATGGCCTCGAAGTAAGCAGAGCTTGTGTTATGATGAGTTACCATGTAGTGAACTAGGGGGGAACCTAGAATATAAATATCTATATTTAATATATAAAGCTGAAGAGTTTGTTTTTTTGTTTGTTTGTTTGTTTGAACGCGCTAATCTCAGAAACTACAAGTGGGATTTGAAAAATTCTTTTTGCATTTGATAGCCCAACTCTTGAGGAAAGTTATAGGCTATATTTTATCCCGAAATTTTATCCACGGGATCAAAAGTTACGCGGGTAAAACCGCGCGCGGTGGCTAGTATAGGTATACAGATAAACGCCTAGAACCGGAACATTTTTTTTCGCGGAAATCGAACCCGCGAACCCACGCATGGCGTAGTATCTAGCATCTATACCATTGCATCACGGAGACCGTCGATTACTTAACATAGGTAATACATAAATAAATGAAAAATGTGATAAATAAAAAAAAAAAAATTTCGTGATAAAAAGTAATTTCGAGGCGTACCGCTAAGCCCCGGCAGCTCAGCGGAAGAGCACTCGTCCGGCAAACGAGAGGTCCCAGGTTCGAATCCTGGTCGGGTAATTTTTATTTATCACATTTTTCATTTATTTAAGAATAATTGAGCATTTTAAAATGCAAAAACTTAAAAACATAGGTAATACATTTTATAATTAAAAGTTATTATTATTCTTTATCCTACATCTTATCATTTGAAAATTGTTGAAAAATAAAGTTTTAAAACACGTTCAACGTTATACCTGCGTTCGTAATTAAAACAGAAAAAATAAAAATATTACATACAATATGTGTTCCGGTTCAATAAGTTCTTTCCTCAGCCCGTGTGCTTTCTTCTTCGACCTCATCTTCGCTTATACACCATTACGTGAGATTGAAATTCGAACGCGGGCTTAATCTTTAATAAAAACAAAATACCTAAAAAGTCTCGAAACAAAATTTAAATATCTTTTCTTGTTTTATTTTTGCTTCGTTCTTTTCAGTTGTACAGGGTTAATTTTAATAAGCGCATCACCTCTTGCAAATTACACCCAACAACATTTGTTCTACAACTTTTTAAAATTTAAGTTTTCTCATACAAAAAATATTTTTAGCCTCTGTTTAGAGGCGTAAGTCTATTTACTCTGAGCGTAGGTATGCCACGCACCTTGCGCAGTAAAATAGCGCTTCATAATAATAATAGGTACTTCTTACAAAATGTAGAGATTCGAGCAAAAAGTTTTTTGTTTTTATTTTTTTGTGTTATTTATTAAGATTTGTAAAAAGTTGTAGAACAAAATGTTGTTGGGATTGATGTGCAAGAGTTGATGCCGTTTATGGCGAACCCGCGACCACTGGCGTCTGAGGCAGAGTTTTACCCCATCGCCAAAGTGGTCATCTTCTTTAATGGGGTAGAAAACTGCCTTCTTATTCCACTAGAGGCGCTGATTACGCTTGACCCATAACAACCGTCAAATACCAAGGTAAAAGTAATTTTATAGTGATTTTGATCAAAAAATTAGAAATGCATCATTGCGTAGTCATAAGTTTTATAGAAAATGGATACCACAGTTTCTCTAAATACACATGCGGAGCTTGTGGATGTTACTTGATTTAAACTTTTGTGGAAATGTACATATTACGGTACATATTTTTCCTATTTTGATACATGTGCCTACATTATTTTTTAGGTTTACTCCAAAATGGAACACAGAACAACCAATTTCGATTACAACTTGTTCATTTGATAGTTTGTTATGTGTCAAGCGTATGAAGCGACATCTATTTAGAGCTTTTCGTTTCCTTCTTCATTGGCTCAAAATAAGAAGCTTAAAAATATTTAATCACAGGGAAAAATTTTATATTGAAATATTCGACATATTCGGACTCTTTACAGACGAACTGACTTTATTTTTGTAATGTATCGTGATAACTATAAAAAAGCTCCTTCTGATGCACTTGGGAAAAATCTTGCTATCAATGACTTCATTATTATAAGGATACTCAGAAATAAAGAAATTATGAGTGACTTCTCAGTACAAGTGAGCTGATATCTTACGTATGAGCTAACTGGTGGATGACATACTTTTAAAATAAACATTGCGATTTAACCGCAAACATTGTAAAGAAATGATTATGGTGACATATACACTTCTGCACTTTTGCTTTATTGATTCAATATAAATTTTAATGTAAGTAGTGTGATTCTGGTATCATGCTTTTGTAATCTATACTAATATATAAAGCTGAAGAGTTTGTTTTTCTGTTTGTTTGTTTGTTTGAACGCGCTAATCTCAGAAACTACAAGTGCGATTTGAAAAATTCTTTTTGCATTTGATAGCCCAACTCTTGAGGAAGGTTATAGGATATATTTTATTCCCACGGTATCAAAAGTTACGCGGGTAAAACCGCGCGCGGTGGCTAGTACATATCATAAAAGCGGCTCAATCACTTTTCAAGCGACTTAAAAAAAAAAGGAGGTACTCAATTCGTCTCTATGTTTTTTTTTATGTTTGTTACCTCATTACTTTTGACTGGGTGAAGTGATTTTGATGATTCTTATTTCATATGATAGAGAATACTTTCCATTTGGTTCCATATAAATATCATCAAAATCGATTGAGTACTTCATGAAAAAATTTTCAAATATGTATGAATTCGGAGTACGTTTATCTTGATGACCTTATAGGTACTTCAGTCAAAGTTTTGCCGTAAGTCGATTTATTAATGCTCTGCATTCGTTGATTATTTGTTTTTGACTAAACCCGCGATGAAAAAATTTTAGGATAGAACTGGCATTTTAAAAAATATTAACGGAACACATCACCGCACGAGCAAAACGCCAAGAAAACCTCTGTCCCTGAACTGACTTGTACAGTATGCCCGGGAAGAGCAGCTGGCACGTTCTATGTTTTTCTTTCGCTCCTCGTCCAGCATAGAAGAATAGAAAATCCCACCCCAATTACCTCAGTTCGGACCTACAATGGGTACCGTTCACATTCGCCAAAAGGAGGTTCTTAAATGCTTGCTGCACCTAGACGAGAACAAAGCTAGTGGTCCAGACGGTATTCCTGCAGTGGTCTTAAAACGCTGCGCAGCTGAGTTGTCTCCCGTTTTGACGCGTCTTTATCGACTTTCGTTGGAATCCGGTAAGGTTCCCAAGTCCTGGAAGCTTGCTAACGTACAGCCAGTACCAAAGAAGGGAAGCCGTGCCGATCCTGTCAACTATCGACCAATTTCAATCACTTCCATACTTTGCAAAGTCATGGAACGTGTATTGAACAATCGACTCCTGGCATACCTCGAGACCAACGAGCTCCTAAGCGATAGCCAATATGGTTTCCGCAACGGGCGCTCGACCGGCGATCTTCTCGTGTATGCCACTCACTTATGGAGCGAGGCCTTGGAGGGTCATGGTGAAGCAATAGCTGTATCCTTAGACATTTCCAAGGCCTTTGACAGGGTCTGGCATGATGGTCTCTTGAGTAAGCTTCCAGCTTATGGCATACCGATTGGGCTCTGCGACTGGATATCTGATTTTCTGAGGGAACGGTCAATTCGAGTAGTTTTAGATGGCTTCTCCTCCGACCATATGGCAATTAATGCCGGGGTACCTCAGGGATCTGTTCTCTCTGCAACATTATTCTTGCTGCACATTAATGACCTTTTAACACCGGGCATTATTAGTTATGCTGATGACAGCACTGTTGTAGAGAGATACGTATCCAATGCGCGAGCGAGCCCCCGTGAAATCCAGAGTTTAAGAAAGTCAATGATTGAGCGCGTTGATTTGACCTTACGGAAAGTATCCGATTGGGGTGAGTCGAATTTGGTCAAATTCAACGCGTCCAAAACTCAGGCGTGTCTATTCTCCGCAAAAAAGAGCACCCTCACATTAACGCCCACTTTCCAAAATGTATCTGTCCCCATCACTGACCATCTAGGGCTTTTAGGCGTAACTATAACATCCAGTTTAAACTTCGGTCAACAAATTGTGTCCATGGCTCAAGTAGCTTCGAAAAAGTTGGGAATCATCTCGAAGGTACGGCGGTACTTCAGCCCTGCACAGCTTCTTAACTTATATACAGCTCAAGTGCGATCATGCATGGAGTACTGCAGTCATCTTTGGGATGGTTCAGTCAAATATCAACTAGAAGCGCTGGACTCCGTTGACCGAAGAGCCCGTAAATTAATTAACAACGTCGACCTTACGACCAAAAAACTACAGACCCTAGAGCATCGTCGTAAGGTTGGCTGTTTAACCGTGTACTACAGGATACATTTTGGTGAGTGCGCCAGTGCTCTGTTTGAGCAAATTGAACCCTCACCCTTTTACCATCGGACTACTAGACGCAGACAGAACTTCCATCCGTATGTGGTTGATATTCCGAAAAGTCGAACTAAGCGCTTTGACAGTTCCTTTTTGATACGGGTCGCCAAGGTTTGGAATGAACTGCCTGCGTCTATTTTCCCTGACCAGTATAGTCCTAGTACTTTTAAGCGTCGAGTGAATATGTTTCTCGTGGATGGACGTGTACCACCTTAGTCTTCATGTTCACTTAACATCAGGTGTCATGGAAGACAAACGTCCCATCCATATTTTATAAAAAAAAAAAAAAAAAACTTGACAGACCTAATCTAACTTAGGTAATTTAATGTTCAATGTTTTGTTCAAATTGTTATTTTTGAATTGCATGCGGTGTACAATTTTAATTAAAAGTTATCCTTTGTAATACAAGTCTTAGTCTGTTTAATCATATGCTAAAACCTAAACTGTTACTGGAGAACACCAACGTTGGTTAACATCAGGATAAAAAATGTAAAATCCCATGTAACTACTTAATTCCTTAGGCTCTACCTTTGTAGTATTTTGCGCAATCCGCTTCGTCTTTTTAATTTTTAAGAGAATCTAAGTTCTCGGCACCGATTAGGTATACTTAATGCAACGTATCCTTTAACAAAAACAAAAAATAACAATTTTGTGAAGTAGGGCTATTTTAAAACAATGTGGGCCACTAACAATGATAAAAAGCCATCCAGGGAAGTATTAATCAGTGTAGTTTGTAATAAACATACATTATTTAGATTACTGTTTTAGCAACGTTCTAAAAGAATAACAATTACTTAGGTTTGTACGTACAAAGTTAATTGAAATAAATTTGAATACCACTTTAGATAATGTATTATAGGGTAACAAGTTATTGGTCAGTTAAGCGACTCGAAGAGTTTAGTTTTGAAATAAAATGAAAATCCTGGTCAAGTGATTGTATTTAGCATATTTTTTTCGGTTATTAATAAAAAGAAAACTATTGATAAATAACATGTTATGTGATAGATACAGGACGCTCTTTAGTTAGTCATTAAACATTTCAATAAAACCAATACTAAAACATGAATATCAAATTATTGGTGAGTAGGTACATACATACATACAAAACCTCACGTCTGTTTCCATTTGGGGTAGGCAAAGACTAGGGAACACCAATTGCTACGATCCAGACATACCTGTTTCGCTTCCTCCACGTTCATTCATCTTTTCATACATGATCGTCGGTTACGGGTACTTTTAACTAGGCCCTTTTTAAGAATGTCACCAATTTGATCGGCATACGTTCGCCTAGGGCGGCCCCTTCCGACAACACCATCCATTCTTGCTCTGTACACCTCTTATGGTGCGTACAGATTGCTGTAATGGAACTTGTAATGTAGCATTCTGCGCACGTTGCGTATTTGAACGAGTGGTGCGCAGAATGTTACATTACTAGTTGCATTACTAGCAATCTGTACGCACCATTACATTTATAGTAATTACATGTAACAATTAAGTTTCCACAAATAATCATAAGCCAGATCTTCCTGACATCTTCACTTAGAGTCAGGCGAATTTGAGGTGTGACTGTGACGTGGATGAGGTAACCATTATTTTTTTATTCATTTCCACAATTCATTCAATACAATTATGTCGTATCTTTTCATTATTTAATATGTTATCACTGTGTCAAGTGATCAATTCAAGTTACATCAATGTAAACACTTAACAGAAATGAGTAGGATAAGCATAACTTAAGTCATTGACACAATAATTGGTGGTGTAAGTAAACCGAAGACGGCGAGAATACGATATTTCATTTAATTTTAAAGAAATTATAGAAAAATGATTTTTGAGCTGTCGAATGTTGTTGATCTTTCACACAATGACTGAAGTAAGCTAGGTACTATAATCTAGAAAGATAGCAATCAATATTAATTATTTGTAAATTGTATAATTAATCCTTAACTTTAGGCAAGCTATCCAAAGTTATTTAATAGGTATGTAAGATTAATTGTAAATTGATTGTTTTTCACTTAATAATTATTTCTATATCTTTCTAAAAATAATTAATGTACCATAGGTACTAACTTATTATTACCCGTAGTTTTGTCTTATTTTAACTTCTCTTTTACATGTTTATGGCTTTTACACCACGTTACCTTTTTGTATTTATAAGAATTTTTATATAATTATGTAGCACATAGGATTGCCTATATACTCTAGTAATAAAATCCTATGTATATAAGGCTAAATATAAAATAAATAACAAAATATGTAAACTTGATTAGGGGAAAATTGTAAACTTGACTATATTTTTGATCTTTAAATTTAAATTGTTAATATTCTTAATTTAGGCTTTCTTGCATTTTGTAGCAATTAAAATTGTCCATCTTTTAATATACATAACCCTTAATATAAGTTATAAACATAACGACAATCGTAGAAATAACTAAGAATGTAAGAGAAAAACGAATTAAAATAAAATTTAAACTGCGGCTCTCCTTACGGTATTGCTCAGTTTTGGAGTCTAACGGCAGTCTGAGAGATTGATATTGACTTCAATTAACAAACTCAAGATTTACTTTTTATCGTGCTCTTCATACTGCCTGCCTGAAAAATACCGCAACGAAGCCAAGTTATTATTATCAAGTCACCACGAGGTTTTATTTTCAAGATCCCATTGGTACTGCCCAACCTCCACATCTCCATACAGTCCACTGCTGGGTAGTATCAACCAATGGTCCTTCGAGAGCCGGATCTCTGAAGATTGCGTCAAACCTAGTGAAGCCTTCGTGGAGTCTTCGTGGTGGCGTCGAAGAGTCTCCGTGGTGCCGTCGTGTGCAGTCTTCGTGGTGGCGTCGAAGAGTCTCCGTGGTGCCGTCGTGTGCAGTCTTCGTGGTGGCGTCGAAGAGTCTCCGTGGAGCCGTCGTGTGCAGTCTCCGTGGTGCCGCCGTGGTGTCGTCGTGAAGCCGTGAAGATCGAGAGGCAAGACGGACAGCGCTGGAAGAAGCCATCACGCGGCCACCTAGCGGTGTTAAACGGCCATCAAACAGCGTGCGTTAATGCCATTTATGGTAGTGTGGGTTACCAGACGCGCCCACGAGTCCACAGGACTCAATAGTCTGACCTCGCTGGTAAGGTTCTATTACTGAGGGTTTCTCAGAGCTGTTTTACGGCCTCGAGGAAGCTGACGAGTTGGGTTGTTCCTACCCTTCTCCGAGCAGCCCAAGGTGGTAGCGCTCTCTGCCAGGTGGTTCCCCTACCCGCCCTATCCTATTTCCACCCTCGGCTGACGTCATCACGCTAGGAAGTCAGTCGAACTGCTAGTGTTAGGAAATAGGTATTATAAGTTAAGGTTTTTATTGTGTTTAGTGAATATTTAGATTAGGGAACCCCCTCGTAGCACCATGTCGGACGGAAAGAAGCTAAGGTCAGGCAAGAAAACCGGTACACCATTGGACAGTGAAACATCAGGAACCACAGAGACCAATACGTGGAGCCATGGGACCGGCACAGAAGAGCAGTCACGCAATAGCACGCAACAAAGTAGCGAACAGGTGACAGAATCGAGCGGAAATATAGAAGTAACGGAAGTGTTAGTGCAAACGTTAGCAAACAGTGCACCCGGGACGGTTGTAGGTATGCCTGTCGCGAGTGATAGGCCCGGAATCGATATATCTACTTCGCAGTCTAGTAAATTATCTCAGATTAAGGCGCAGTTAGAACTTAGGGCCTCCGAATTAGAACGGGCGCGGGCGGCAACCGCATATGCTGAGACTCGTTTGGAGTTAGCCAGATTCGAACTGGCAACTGTTGAAAACTCCAACGAGGCGGATGTCACCCCCGAACCTATTGACGGTAGGGTTCATAGTTGGATCAATGATCAAAATAACGCGCGAGTAATTTGCGAACGGGAATGTAGGGCACAACCGGCTAGCGTACCTCCGTGTGTAAACGTTCAGATGTCTCACCCAGTTAAGAGTCGCGAAAATGTTAGTGATGAAAGCGGCATGTCGGCGCTAGCCGACGCGATAGTAAAGGCAGTCAATCTTAGTAAGTCAAACAGTCAATCAATACCTAAATTTATGGAAGAGTTGCCCTATTTCGAGGGCAACATATCCGACTGGATTCCATTTAAATCCGTGTTTATAGACACTCAGAACTCGTACACGGGAGTTCAAAACGTAGCTAGGCTTCGTAAGGCGCTCCGCGGCCATGCTAGAGAAACCGTGCGGTCTTTAATGTACACTAGCATCGAACCAAGTGCTATAATGGAAACATTAGAAAGACGTTACGGTAGGCCGGAAATGTTGATATTATCGGAGTTAGAGTCTTTAAAAAAGCTACCCCGCATGTCAGAAGACGGGAAAAATATTACGATGTATGCTAGCAAGGTAGCTAACACCGTCGCCTCGATTAAAACTTTAAATCAACCTCAATATTTATACTCACCAGAGTTAGTAAGTAGAGTTATAGATAAATTGAGCGTAATTTTAAAATATAAATGGTTCGAATTTAAATCGATGTATGCCGACATACCAGAATTAGTTTTATTGTCACAATTTTTAAATAAAATGGCAGATCAGTGCGGTGCTATGTTTTCATACAATTTAAATAGGGAAGAACGCGCCTTTAGTCGGCAACCGAGGCCGATTAACGCCGTGAAAACATACAAACATCGCTCGCGTTCATACAGTAGCGACTCATCATGCCCGTCGGAAAACGAGCGCGAACCGAAAAAGGCAACCGTTGCTGCAGTGGCTCACCGAAAGAGTTTAAATAAAAAACGCAACTCGAAACCCCCACAAGCCACACCTTGCCACGATAAAGTCGATAAGGGCAAGTGCGCATTGTGCGGGGGAACTCACTTGATAAAAGAGTGTGCGGATTTTGCCAAATTAAACGTCGCAAAACGGTGGGAAACGGCGAAAAGCAACAGGTTGTGCTTTAGATGTTTAAATGAAGCACACAAACGCATAATGAGATGCAAATATAAACCGTGCGGCATAAATAGTTGTGAAGCGTCGCATCATCGCCTTCTACATCACGGGCAGGAATCGAACCCGGGAACTGCGGATGCGACGATAAACTCAGTTAACCACGTTAGCGCGTCAACCACGTACCTTAAGATTTTACCGGTTGAGCTGAGTGGGCCGTTAGGTACAGTCACCACACACGCCTTGTTAGACGAAGGGTCAACAATGACGTTGATAGAGCGGGATGTGGCTCACAAAGTAGTGTCGCCCGGTAGGCCGGAACAGCTCACCATCGAAGCTGTCTGCGGTAGTAAAACAAATGACTCGGAGTCAACAAGGGTTAAGCTGAACATCCGAGGCATATGTAGCCGCGAGCTAGAAACCATGACCGCGCACACGATAAGCGCTTTAAGCCTCGCTCCGCAAGAAATAAACCGCGAATTAATAATGCAGTGTGAACATCTCATAGAATTAGAGGACGAGTTGTGTTATAGTCAAGCCAGGCCAACCATAATTATAGGCCAAGATAACTGGCATTTAATAGTTTCGCGCCAATTACGCGTTGGAAACAAAACACAACCCGTAGCCTCGTTCACTAAATTAGGTTGGGTTCTACACGGACAGAACTCACAGCCGCGTAGGTACCTAGGTACGGTAAGCCACGTTAGGCATGTGACCAACGAGGATGCCGTATTAGAACTCGTTAAAGAGCATTTTAGTATAGAATCATTAGGAATCGAACCGCGCAAACCGGAAAAAGATCCCGAGGTACGGGCTCTAAAGTTGTTAGATTCTACATGCGCGAAGTTACCTAACGAGAATAGATACGAGGTAGGGTTGCTATGGCGATCGGACGATGAGGTAATGCCCGATAACCGCCAACAAGCCCTCAGCCGTCTGTATAACCTCGAAAAGAAATTAGATAAAGATACGTCTTTAAAAGCGGAGTATAGTAAACAGATAAAAAACCTTATCGAAAAAGGTTACGCCGAAATAATCGAGGCACCGTCGTCATCACCGCGTTTATGGTATTTACCACACTTTGCTGTGACGCACCCACAAAAGGGTAAAGTAAGGCTAGTTTTCGACGCCGCGTGTAGAACAGCCGGTAAATGCCTAAATGACGCACTCGTAGCGGGTCCCGACTTATTGCAGTCACTTTTCGGCGTATTAATTCGCTTCCGCGAAGGCCAAGTAGCAGTTGTGGCAGACATTAAAGACATGTTTTTACGAATAAAAATAATTAAGCGCGATCGTGACAGTCTACGATTTTTATGGAGGGGCGAGGACCGCAGTACACCGCCTAGGGAATATCGTATGACATCCTTAATATTCGGCGCCGCATCATCTCCATGTACTGCGATATACGTTAAAAATAAAAACGCAGACTGCCATAAGCAGGATTACCCGGAGGTCGCGCGCGCTACAGTCAGGAAATTTTACATGGACGATTATCTCGGAGTATTCGATACAGTAGAGCAGGCAAAATCTACAGTAGTGAACATGTGCAAAGTACATGCTAACGCGTCGTTCGAGTTACGCGGGTGGGCATCGAACGAGCCCGACGCAATCAGCGGTGTAATCGACACGAAAAATAGCCAGTCGACCGCGTTAGGTAAATCGGACTACGAACGTACGTTAGGTTTAATATGGAACCACCGCAAGGACGCTATAGGTTTTAGCTTGAATTTAAGAAATACACCTCCGGAGGTAATTAAGGGAGAAACGGCTCCCACAAAAAGACAAATTACCAGTGCCGTCATGTCAGTATTCGATCCGTTAGGGCTAGCCGCACCGATCACGATAGCGGGCAAAATGCTCATTCAAGATGTCTGGCGCGCTGGGATAGGTTGGGATGAAACAGTGTCATTCGACCAGCATGTTAGGTGGAAAGCGTGGTTACAAAACCTAAACTTGTTAAAAGATTTAAGTATCCCGCGCTATATACCTAAACCCTCTAACGAGGGGGAGTTACACGTGTTCTGTGACGCGAGCGAGAAAGGCTACGCCGCCGCGGTCTATATAGTCACCGAAAGAAACGGTACGCGACAATCACACTTGCTCGCAGCTAAAGCACGAGTCACGCCACTTAAGCCGATATCAATACCGCGATTAGAGCTCCAAGCCGCGACGTTAGGTTGTAGGTTAGCTCACTCCATTAAGAAGGAGACCGACTACTATATAGGCAAATGTACTTATTGGACCGACTCTAGAACCGTTTTAGCATGGATAAAAGCAGACCCGCGAACTTTCAAATCCTTCGTAGCTCATAGGTTGGCGGAAATTGAAAGCCTAACGGCACCCGTAGATTGGCGTTGGGTACCTACGTCGGATAACGTAGCTGACGATGCTACGAGAGGTACACTAACCCAATTCAATTCGAGTCATAGGTGGTTCACGGGACCAGCATTTCTAACACGCGAACAAAAGGACTGGCCTGTTATACGAACGTCAACGAAAATCGAGTCAACTGGGGAGGAACGTAAACCTGTAAATACGGTAATAATTAGCAAAACATACGATCACTTACCCGATCCCTCGCGATTTTCATCGTATAATAGATTGTTGCGTGCTACAGCGAGGCTGCTACTCGCAGCTGAGGTATTTAAAACCCAAAGGCTACGAGAATCACAGTCAAGAACAAAAGATGTTTCAACGAAACACTTACTCATAGCCGAGAGAATATTGATCCATAGATGTCAAGAGGAATCTTTCCATGAAGAGAGAAGACGTCTAGTGAAAAACGAACCCGTGCCACGCAGCTCGAAGCTCAAACGCCTGGCAGTGAAATTGCAAGACGACGGCTTGATAAGCCTAGATGGCCGGTACAGGTTAAACGGCCCGTCGAACCAAGAGCAGCCGCTGATATTAGATGCAAAACACGCAATCACGCGCCTACTCATTCATCACTACTACGCTCAGTTCAATCACGGCAACCACTACACCGTGATAAATGAGATACAACAAAAGTTCCATATCATAGGACTACGAAACTACATAAAAAACATACGAAGCAAATGCCAGTGGTGCATAGTGCACAGAGCCAATCCAACGAGCGTCCAAGAAGGTAACTTACCACCAGAACGTCTACGTCACCATCAACCACCGTTCACAGCAACAGGGGTAGATTATTTCGGTCCCATGACAGTCACAATAGGACGTCGAACCGAAAAGCGATGGGGCGCACTGTACACCTGCCTAACCACTAGGGCAGTACATATCGAATTGGCTAGCACTCTTTCGGCCTCTTCGATGATACTTACTCTACGAAGATTTATGTCACGCCGCGGCACCCCAACTGTCATATACAGCGACAACGGGACGAACTTCGTCGGCGCCGAGCGTGAAATAAGAGAAGCTTTAGATGAATCTACAGTAGAGAGCTTCGCCACCACAAAACGTATCGTGTGGAAACGAATACCACCAGGTGCCCCCAACATGGGCGGAGCATGGGAATCCTTAGTAAAGTCCATTAAACGTGCCTTAACCGCCACATTAAAAAGTAGAGTTCCACATGAGGAAGTACTTTACACGCTGCTTCTAGAAGCTGAGCACATAGTGAACTCGAGGCCACTGACACCAATCAGTTCAGACTTGTCAGAAGAAGCACTGACACCGAACCACTTTTTAATACAACGATCAAGTGGGATGACTCCTTTTGGCAGCTTCCATGACCAAAAGACACGTGCTAATTCATGGCAGGATACACAAGTACTAGCCGACCGGTTCTGGAAGAAATGGCTCGAAGAATACAAACCTTTATTGTTACCAAGAAGAAACAATAATTCACACGGTATCGAGTTGATACACGGCGACGTCGTTCTCATAGTAGACAACACTATGCCAAGATGTACATGGCCAAGAGGCCAAATTAATAATACTTACCCTGGTCCAGATGGTAAAGTACGCACTGTAGAAGTCAGAACGTCCGCAGGATTAATCCGCCGCCCAGTATCGCGTATCATCCTTCTCGACCGACCTAGCCTACAAAAAACGGTGCTTGCGCACGAGGGGGAGACTGAAGTAAGCTAGGTACTATAATCTAGAAAGATAGCAATCAATATTAATTATTTGTAAATTGTATAATTAATCCTTAACTTTAGGCAAGCTATCCAAAGTTATTTAATAGGTATGTAAGATTAATTGTAAATTGATTGTTTTTCACTTAATAATTATTTCTATATCTTTCTAAAAATAATTAATGTACCATAGGTACTAACTTATTATTACCCGTAGTTTTGTCTTATTTTAACTTCTCTTTTTCATGTTTATGGCTTTTACACCACGTTACCTTTTTGTATTTATAAGAATTTTTATATAATTATGTAGCACATAGGATTGCCTATATACTCTAGTAATAAAATCCTATGTATATAAGGCTAAATATAAAATAAATAACAAAATATGTAAACTTGATTAGGGGAAAATTGTAAACTTGACTATATTTTTGATCTTTAAATTTAAATTGTTAATATTCTTAATTTAGGCTTTCTTGCATTTTGTAGCAATTAAAATTGTCCATCTTTTAATATACATAACCCTTAATATAAGTTATAAACATAACGACAATCGTAGAAATAACTAAGAATGTAAGAGAAAAACGAATTAAAATAAAATTTAAACTGCGGCTCTCCTTACGGTATTGCTCAGTTTTGGAGTCTAACGGCAGTCTGAGAGATTGATATTGACTTCAATTAACAAACTCAAGATTTACTTTTTATCGTGCTCTTCATACTGCCTGCCTGAAAAATACCGCAACGAAGCCAAGTTATTATTATCAAGTCACCACGAGGTTTTATTTTCAAGATCCCATTGGTACTGCCCAACCTCCACATCTCCATACAGTCCACTGCTGGGTAGTATCAACCAATGACTGCTACATAAATTAAGACGAAATTGGTACACAAAACGAAAATATTTTTATTAGATAGGTACCTACCCATTTCTTATTCTAAGTTCATTTCCTAAACTGCTGGGTCTCGAATTCAGGACCGCTCAAGCGACAGCCAAACACTCGACCACTGCGCCATGGACGCCGTCGTAATATGACACTTTTGAATTTGTAATTTCCGATATAAATAAATAAAAATAAAAACCCCCAGACAATCACACCAACTACATGGACCCAAACTGAGCAGAGCTTGTGATATATACCATATCCATGTAGCGAACTAGGCGGGAACCTAGAAATAGAATATACATACATATACAGGGTGTCCCGCTTACCCTATATAATACCTTCTCGAAGGTATTCTAGTACCCATAAGGATAACAGAAAAAATGTAATAAAAGAAAAAATCAAAATTTATTTTTCAATTTTTGTATGAAAGAAAATGTCGAAATTTATTGCTGACATACAAAAATTGAAAACTAAATTTAGATTTTTTCTTTTTTTCATATTTTTTCTGTAATCCTTCTGGGTAATATATAGGGTAAGTGGGAATCCTCCGAGAAGGTATTATATAGGGTAAGCGGGACACCCTGTATAGATAAACGCCCAGACCCGGAACATTTTTTTTCTTGCATCGTGCGGGAATCGAACCCGCGACCACTGGCGACTGAGGCAGACAGTGTTACCCCATCGCCAAAGTGGTTATTTACTTTCTATATATAAATATTAATTGAGTTATTACTGGCTTATCATCTTCTAACAGAAAAATCTTCTCTCGTCTGTGATTTAGACCACATAGGTCGAACTAAGGTTGTTATCAAGTCAAAGTCAACAAGAGGACAACTTATGAAATCCCGCGTAATCATACTGTCAAAGCAACTAATTAACTTTCCATTTTAAAAATGTTTTTAAGTTTATGCATTTAAAATGCTCAATTATCCTTAAATAAATGAAAAATGTGATAAATAAAAATTACCAGACCAGGATTCGAACCTGGGACCTCTCGTTTGCCGGACGAGTGCTCTTCCACTGAGCTACCGGGGCCTGGCGCTACGCCTCGAAATTACTTACCACATTTTTGTTTTTACGTTATATTGCTAACGTAATTGAGCATTTTAAATGCAAAAACTTAAAAACATTATTATAACATTGCAATGCTTCATTTTAACTGGGATTCTGTAAAGAAATTGGTCTCGGGTGGTCTTAGCTGCAAAGCACTCGTCCGGCAAACGAGAGGTCCCAGGTTCGAATACTGGTCGGGTAATTTTTATTTATCACATTTTTCATTTATTTTAGCTTTCCATTTACTTAATTGTAACATTTTGTTTATTAACGTTAGTATACAGGGTTACTGGCTATACAGATTTTTTTTCTACAAAAAACAAAAGCCTAGATTGTTATACCGTGTTGGATAGCTGTCAAAACGTAGACCTTTTTAGCACACCTGCAGAACGACTGTCATAATATTTTTTTTAGATAATCTTTAAAGAAAAGAAAACTGTAAAAAAAAATATTATTTGAACTTTCAATCGCTCAGAACTATGTATTTAGTAATTTTACGTAACATTTCAGTTACTCACATCACAGAGTAACTTAATCTGCATGTAAAAAATAAGTAATTAATGGCCAAAAATCGGCAATTTAAAAAAAAAATTAAATTGACTATCTCGAAAACGATTAGTTTTGGGGTGGGGTGTCTCATAGTGAAATCAGTAAGAAAACACGGGTACACTATGCCCTTAACGAACCTAGGTCAAGACACCGTTAACCAACCAGCACTGGGCCAGCTTGGTGGATTACGAAATAAACCTCTTCGTCACCCAGAGGAGAGACTCATAGCCCTGCAGTGAGCAGTGGGCTCATTACACGGAGTTGTGTTGATGAAGCCTCTATTTGACCTCAATCTCTCTTAATGTTAAGTTAAGATGAGGTCGCGGATGTTAGAAAGTTAAAGAAAAAACTGGCTCTTCAAAAAATATTGCCGGCACACATCACCGCCACAGCGTGATATTTGGCGGCAGGTTTTATATGAAGGTTGTTGGATAGTCAGGTGAACCCTAACGGGGTCCTTTCCATAAGTCACCTTTTCCGGGTTGTCTGGAAGAAATCGCTTGCTAGCGATAAGACCGCCAATTGTTATACATACTACATACATACATACATAACTTCACGCCTGTATCCCTTATGGGGTAGGCAGAACACCAGAGGTTATTAGACCATCTGATGTCACGTTTGACAAATGAGTTGTTATAATTATGGAGAGAGACTATTGCAGTGACAAGGGGTCAGCCTATCGCCCACAAAAATGCCAATAAAACCTCCGTCCCTTAACTGACTTTTACAGTATGCCCGGAAAGAGAAGCTGGTACATTCTATGTTTTTCTTTCGCTCCCAGTCCAGCAAGGAAGCAACAATATAATATAATAATGTTATACGATAATAATATAATCCTTTTTTTTGTATTCACTTTGTAATGGCATGCAATAAAGAGTAAATAATAGTATATTATGTAACAAGTGAGCTAAGTTGCTAATTACAGTCGAGGCTTAATAATGAGCCGAGACTGTAATTAGCAACGCTCACGAGTTACATACGACGTTTTTCAACACACTTGTGAGTAAAAGACAGACATACGTGGTCATAAAATTTATTTGAAGCAGCTGTTAGCTGCTGCGCGTCAGTAGCCCTGTCCCATTACACGTACACACGCTATTGTTGCTTGGAGGTGCTGCGCGTGCCGCTGTTGCGCGCTCATATATTTAATGTATAACCCGGATCAATAAAATATGCTCTGTTTACTCGCATGTAATTTGCACTAAGGTACAATTCACCTTTGTAGGATT
This sequence comes from Stenoptilia bipunctidactyla, assembly GCA_944452665.1. Taxonomy (NCBI): domain Eukaryota; kingdom Metazoa; phylum Arthropoda; class Insecta; order Lepidoptera; family Pterophoridae; genus Stenoptilia; species Stenoptilia bipunctidactyla. The sequence continues at coordinate 19,698,398 of OX101745.1, forward strand.
CATTATATTATGCACTAGGGTACCTATAATATATTATGCACGCGTGACTTATAGCCCAGTTTATAGTTCTAAATTCAATAGAATAACGCTCACTTTACGAGCAAGTGTGTTGAAAAGAAATAAACGATATGTTTATTCATGATCAGTAAAAAACACCTGAACTTCAAGATCTACTGAACCTCTGAAACTGGGGACCTTCTTGATAGACCTTTTCTAAGCCGTCCCTCAGTTATAATAATAATAATTACTCTATATTGCCATGAAACTTAAAATAATGATGTTCCGAATAACAAAAAAGAAGTGACAATTTAGGTGGCCTTATCGCTTCAAGCGTATTCTTCCAGGCAATCAAAAGAATGAGAAGAAAATCCTCGATAGATGCGCAAGACCGGATTACGCTGATGGACTGCTGAACTCGGAAGATGCCGTGATAAATTAATGATCTGTCTTCCATTTCTGTACTGTCCCGGTCTGACGTTGCTGGACCAACTTTGTAGATAACCATGTAGTGTATCACCTATCTTGTATAGACGATTTACTTCACCATGACGTGGTAACAAGTAAGGTATAGAACATCCACATGCGATCTGCATATAGACCAAATCGGTTCAATACCTACTTACTGATAAATTTTCAAATCTATTGAAAGAATGATATGTATTTAAAACTGCACGTCCATCTACTCACAGACTTATCGTACTAAACATTACATAACATACAACGTTGTAAAATTTCATCAAAATCGATTCAGCAGGTTTTACGTAATCGAGTAACAAGCATCAAAAGTAGTAAAACCTAATTAATCCGCTCATGAAGGTTGGTCATCCATCGCGCTAATGGATCTAACGTTATCTATCTGACCTTAGGGTCCTGTTAACTAGGACATCACTGTGGCAACTAATTAGTTGCATATAATAGTATAGTGCCGTAATATTATATTGTACATCTGATGGTGTTGAATGGTAGAATACACAGAATTTAGTTATAAAGTAGACGCTACAAGGTATGTATATTTGGTGAATAAAGCCACATTTGACCTCAGTAGGTAGGTATATCGGTAGGTGAAAAAAAAAAGTTCAAAAACTAAAATCCGACTACTAAAAACACGCTCTAAAAAGTAGGAAACAAATAGTCTCCGCTGAAATATTTATGTATTACCTACGTCATATTGATAGAGATATGTTAAAAGGATAGCCGTGGTCGTATGCCACCTTTTATAGCAAAACAGATTCATTATAATCTATACTAATCAATCAATATCAATATATATAAAACTGTTCCGTTACTGACTGAGTGACTGAGGTACTGAGGTACTGAGTGACTGAGTGACTGACAGACAACGTACAGCCGTTACTACTGGGCGTAGAGAGCTGAAATTTGGAACATACATTCTTTAGGGGATGTAGGGGTGCATTAAGGAAGGAATTCCTGAAATTCCCACGGGAACGGGAAATAGAGGACTTTTTAGTTTGTATGAAAAATCTTATTCCTTGATTGCACCGATGTAAAACTTGGTGTAAAGGTTTTTCAATATGTGTCTGGTTGTATAATGAAAGGAATTCCCGGAATTCCCATGGGAACGGGAAATATATGATGTTTTAGTTTGTATGAAAAAATCCCATCCCTTGAGTGCATGGATGTGATACTTGATATAAAGGTTCCTCAATAAGTGTCTGTTTGTATTATGGAAGGAATTCCCTAAATTCCCACGGAAAGGGGTTGGAAAAATCGAGTGTACCGATGTGATACTTGGCATGAAGGTTCTTCAAAGAGTGACTGGTTGTGCTACGGAAAAAATTCCCAAAATTCCCACGGGCACGGGAAATATATGATTTTTAGTTTGTATGAAAAAAACTTACTCCTTGAGTGCATGGGTGTGATACTTGGTATAAAGGTTCTTTCAGTGGGTGTCTGGTTGTATAGTTTCTGAAATTTCCACGAGAAGGGTAGTTAAGCGCATACGAAGTTGCGGGATAAAGCTAGTATATGTATAAAGCTGAAGGGTTTGTTTTTTGTTTGTTTGTTTGAACGCGCTATTCTCAGAAACAGAAACAGAGTCCGATTTTTCCGATCCGAGTTTTTTTTTTACTTTTTTTTATATTGTAAGGATAGGACGTTTGTCTTCCATGCCACCTGATAGAAAGTGCGCATGAAGACTATGACTATGTTACACGAGAAACCTATTCACTCGACACTTAAAAGTTCCAGGACTTTAGTGGTCAGGAAAAACAGACGCAGGCAGATTGTTCCACACAGTGGCATTTCGTACCAAAAAGGAAATATCGAAGTTCGACTTTTTGGTAATTCCACTTTTGAAGTGATATTAGATAAATTAACTGTGAAGGTATAAAAACCTCAAGATGCATGGATATGATACATTTTAAGTGGTTGCGTTATCTACTTTGATTATAGATCTGTGATATTGTTTAATTAAAAAAACTTAGTCCATTCAAGGTCAACTCAGAATAGCCTTTCTGCCCGTGCATAAGTCTGTCGTAAAAAGCTTGAATTATCAAGCTTCTTTCACTTCATGGTTTTCCAGGCTAATGACCTTCATGCAGTGATGAGTTTAGATCAATGCTTTATGACAAGACAGTTTCTTCCTAAGCCTGTGTGCTTTCATCTCCGACCTCATCAAATTCTCGCAGAGCTTTTGGAAGAGGTTCAATGTGGAATATCTTCACTTGTTGCAGCAGCGTGTTCGTTGGTCGGATAAGGTTGACCCACCTAAGGTTGGTGACCTCGTCCTAGTTAAGGAGATGAATATGCCCCCACTGTCTTGGAGACGTGGTCGAATTTTGAGGCTATTCCTAGGTGCTGATGGAACTCCGCGTGTCGCAGAGGTTTTAGTGGGAAGCTCTATTCTCAAAAGAGCTGTCGCAAGTTTGTCGCGACTCCCTGTGTCATAAGTTTAGACTATCTATTCCTGATACTCTGGTTGTTTAGGCTCAGTCAGGTAACGCCTGCCTGGGGCGGGGGATTGTTCGGAATAGATCGCAAGCCTAAGTTGAAATCTGCGGGTAGAAAAATATATTAAAAATTATTTTGTGATAATCCTACCGTAACCTAAAAATATTGAGAGCGGCCGAGCCGTCATCGTTCGTCAGTGGAAGATAGGTTGCTTTGAGAGTTTGAGTGGTACGCAAGTGTTAGTCCCTTGCAAAGTTTAAAGTTATAATCGCGCCCGCGGTTTAGTTTATACGCGAAGATTTGGTTGCGCGCATTGTTTATAATAATCGAAGAAACTATTTCGTGGCGTAATTAAGGAACGCCGAGTGCATTATATTGTATAAGTGATATCCGGTTGTGACACGTGGAGTTCAGGTGATACCTTTACAAATATTTCTCTTTCCCTTTTCAATTTTAATGAGCCTTGTAATTATTTAGTTTAGGTTGACTTTAATTTCCTCCCAAGGGGACCCCTTATCCCTATACATACAGACAGACACACCTACCACGTTGCCCGCAATGTGCACCACTCCAGGTTGGTAAGTAGTTCGTAATTACTCATAGAATTAAGCTGTAGGATTTCATGTTTAACTATTATTAAAACAATTGGGTTTGTATCGTCGGTTTACCGATTCCGATCTGTTCGATACAGGTACTTTTAACTAGGCCCTTTTTAAGAATGTCACCAATTTGATCGGCATACGTTCACCTAGGGCGGCCCCGTCCGACAACACCATCCATTCTTGCTCTGTACACCTCTTATGGTGCGTACAGATTGCTGTAATGGAACTTGTAATGTAACATTCTGCGCACGTTGCGTATTTGAACGAGTGGTGCGCAGAATGTTACATTACTAGTTGCATTACTAGCAATCTGTACGCACCATTACATTTATAGTAATTACATGTAACAATTAATTTTCCACAAATAATCATAAGCCAGATCTTCCTGACATCTTCACTTAGAGTCAGGCGAATTTGAGGTGTGACGTGGATGAGGTAACCATTATTTTTTTATTCATTTCCACAATTCATTCAATACAATTATGTCGTATCTTTTCATTTGTTAATATGTTATCATTGTATCAAGTGATCAATTCAAGTTACATAAATGTAACCACTTAACAGAAATGAGTAGTTTAAGCATAACTTAAGTCATTGACACAATAATTGGTGGTGCAAGTAAACCGAAGACGGCGAGAATACGATATTTCATTTTTATTTAAAGAAATTATAGAAAAATTATTTTTGAGCTGTCGAATGTTGTTGATCTTTCACACAATGACTGCTTAATAAATTAAGACGAAATTGGTACACAAAACGAAAATATTTTTATTAGATAGGTATTTCTTATTCCAAGTTCATTTCCTAAACTGCTGGGACTCGAATTCAGGACCGCTCAAGCGACAGCCAAACACTCGACCACTGCGCCGTGGAGGGCGTCGTACCTATATCCATGTAGCGAACTAGCGGGGAACCTAGAGTATGCATACATATATAGGTAAACGCCCAGACCCGGAACATTTTTTTTCTTGCTTCGTGCGGGAATCGAACCCGCGACCACTGGCGACTGAGGCAGACAGTGTTACCCCATCGCCAAAGTGGTTATTTACTTTCTATATATTAATATTAATTGAGTTATTACTGGCTTGTCATCTTCTAACAGAAAAATCTACTCTCGTCTGTGATTTAGACCACATAGGTCGAACTAAGGTTGTTATCAAGTCAAAGTCAACAAGAGGACAACTTATGAAATCCCGCGTAATCATACTGTCAAAGCAATTAATTAGCTTTCCATTTAAAAAATGTTTTTAAGTTTTTGCATTTAAAATGCTCAATTGTTCTTAAATAAATGAAAAATGTGATAAATAAAAATTACCAGACCAGGATTCGAACCTGGGACCTCTCGTTTGCCGGATGATTGCTCTTTCACTGAGCTACCGGGGCCTGGCGCTACGCCTCGAAATTATTTACCACATTTTTGTTTTTACGTTATATTGCTAACGTAATTGAGCATTTTAAATACAAAAACTTAAAAACATTATTAAAACATTGCAATGCTTCATTTTAACTGGGATTCACAATTTCTGTAAAGAAATTGGGCTCGGGTGGTCTTAGCTGCAAAGCACTCGTCCGGCAAACGAGAGGTCCCAGGTTCGAATCCTGGTCGGGTAATTTTTATTTATCACATTTTTCATTTATTTTAGCTTTCCATTTACTTAATTGTAACAATTTGTTTATTAACGTTAGTATACAGGGTTACTGGCTATACAGGTTTTTTTTCTACAAAAAACAAAAGCCTAGATTGTTATACCGTGTTGGATAGCTGACAAAACGTAGACCTTTTTAGCACACCTGCAGAACGACTGTCATAATATTTTTTTAGATAATCTTTAAAGAAAAGAAAACTGTTAAAAAAAATATTATTTGAACTTTCAATCGCTCAGAACTATGTTTTTAGTAATTTTACGAAAAATTTCAGTTACTCACATCATAGAGGAACTTAATCTGCATGTAAAACATAAGTAATTAATGGCCAAAAATCGGCAATTTTTATATAAAAAAATAAAAGTTGTTTATCTCGAAAACGATTAGTTTTGGGGTGGGGTGTCTCATAGTGAAATCAGTAAGAAAACACGGGTAGACTATGCCCTTAACGAATCTAGGTCAAGACACCGTTACCCAGCCAGCACTGGGCCAGCTTGGTGGATTACGGAATAAACCTCTTCGTCGCCCAGAGGAGAGACTCATAGTCCTGCAGTGAGCAGTGGGCTCATTACACGGAGTTGTGTTGATGAAGCCTCTATTTGACCTCAATCTCTCTTAATGTTAAGTTAAGATGAGGTCGCGGATGTTAGAAAGTTAAAGAAAAAACTGGCTCTTCAAAAACTATTGCCGGAACACATCACCGCCACAGCGTGACATTTGGCGGCAGATTTTATATGAAGGTTGTTGGATAGTCAGGTGAACCCTGACGGGGTCCTTTCCATAAGTCACCTTTTCCGGGTTGTCTGGAAGAAATCGCTTTCTAGCGATAAGACCGCCAATTGTTATACATACTACATACATACATACATAACTTCACGCCTGTATCCCTTATGGGGTAGGCAGAACACCAGAGGTTATTAGACCATCTGATGCCACGTTTGACAAATGAGGTGTTATAATTACGGAGAGAGACTATTGCAGTGACAGGGGGTCAGCCTATCGCCCACAAAAATTCCAATAAAACCTCCGTCCCTTAACTGACTTTTACAGTATGCCCGGAAAGAGAAGCTGGTACATTCTATGTTTTTCTTTCGCTCCCAGTCCAGCATGGAAGCAACAATATAATATAATAATATTATACAATAATAATATAATCCTTTTTGTTTGTATTCACTTTGTAATGATATTTAATAAAGAGTAAATAAAGAAATAAACGATACATTTATTCATGATCAGTAGAAACACCTAAAATTCTACTGTACCTCTGAAACTGGGGACCTTCTTGATAGACTTTTTCTAAGCCGTCCCTCAGTTATAATTACTCTTTATTGCCATGAAACTTAAAATAAGGATGTTCCGAATAACAAAAACGAAGAGACAATTTAGGCGGCCTTATCCCTTCAAGCGTATTCTTCCAGGCAATCAAAAGAAGAATGAGAAGAAAATCCTCGATAGATGCGGATTACGCTGATGGACTGCTGAACTCGGAAAATGCCGTGATAAATTAATGAGCTGTCTTCCATTCTTGTACTGTCCCGGTCTGACGTTGCTGGACCAACTTTGTAGATAACCATGTAGTGTATCACCTATCTTGTATAGACGATTTACTTCACCATGACGTGGTATAGAACATAATCCGCATGCGATCTGCATATAGACCAAATCGGTTCAATACCTACTTACTGATAAATTTTCAAATCTATTGAAAGAATGATATATGTATTTAAAAATACACGTCCATCTCCACAGACTTATCATACTAAACGGTATCTTCTATATAATTAACTACAAAATTGTAAAATTTCATCAAAATCGATTCAGCAGTTTTTAAGTAATCGAGTAACAAGCATCAAAAGTAGGAAAACCTAATTAATCCGCTCATGAAGGTTGGTCATCCATCGCGCTAATGGATCTAACGTTATCTATCTGACCTTAGGGTCCTGTTAACTAGGACATCAGTGTGGCAACTAATTAGTTGCATATAGTGCCGTAATATTATACTGTACATTTGATGGTGTTGAATGGTAGAATACATGGAACTTAGTTATAAAGGAGACGCTACAAGGTATGTATATTTGTTGAATAAAGCCGCATTTGACCTCAGTAGGTAGGTATATCGGTAAGTGAAAAAAAATAAGTTCAAAAACTAAAACTCAACTACTAAAAACACGCTCTAAAAAGTAGGAAACAAGTAATAGTCTCCGCTAAAATATTTATGTATTACGTCATATTGATAGAGATATGTTAAAAGGATAGCCGTGGTCGTATGCCACCTTTTATAGCAAAACAGATTCATTTTAATCTAGGTATACTAATATATAAAGCTGAAGAGTTTGTTTTTTGTTTGTTTGTTTGAACGCGCTAATCTCAGAAACTACAAGTGGGATTTGAAAAATTCTTTTTGCATTTGATAGCCCAACTCTTGAGGAAGTTTATAGGCTATATTTTATTCCGAAATTCCCACGGGATCAAAAGTTACGCGGGTAAAACCGCGCGTTGTGTCTAGTAATAAAATAAAATCAAAATGGCATACGACTATCCTTTAAACATATCAATATCAATATGACGTAAATACATAAATATTTCAGCGGAGACTATTGCTTGTTTCCTGCTTTTTAGAGCGCATTTTTACTTATTTTTTTTACACGTTTTGGAGTAATAGTGTTTACATGTTTGAAATGTGCTGAGGAAGTTCTTTTTATTTGATATCCCACATGAAACCGTCAAGATTTTTTTTTAAATTCTTTACTATAATTATTAATTCACTTATGTTGGAGTAATAATTTTTAGATATTTGAGCTGTTTTCACAGCTCTTTCATTGAAAAGAAAACAATTTTTTTTAGTTCTTCACTCTAAGTCCCCTAGAGGGCGCTGTAGCCAATTTAACGTAACTTTATGTAGCCTATAACCAGAGGACAGTGAAGAGGCTTCCAAAGACACCTCATTTGTCCAATTATGATTAGTAGTTTAGAAGTTTTGAGGGAACAGATGAACATCAATACCCACATACAGGGTTCATTTGTAGTCACCGGCCAAATTTTGTTTACACAATAAGTATCATTTATAGAAACGATTTTTGCAAAAAAAAGTATTTATGTTTTACAAAGAAATAAATATATCCGCTAACATAATAAGCAAACCATGGTCACTCTAAATAAAGGCAACTGCGCGCTACTACAAAACATCATTTAGTACTACGTCGTAGTATTATCAATGAAATGCCGCTTCGCAGTAGGTATGTTCATCAACAGCGACTATTTTTTTAAAGTTTGTGGTTCCATAATTCTACTTTTTTGTACTGAGCGACGATAAAATAAATATGCAGGTACGTTTATATCCTATCAAAGAAACCAACGATAAAATTTGGCTGGTGACTACAAATCAACCCTGTAACTGTATACATACATATCCGTCAAAATCATAACCCTCCTTTTTGCTTCGCCGTAGTCGGGTATAAAAGAAGATGAAATCACCAGGGCCTAGGAAAGAAAATATTGCCGGAACACATCACCGCCGGAGCGGTCATATTTGGCGGCAGATTTTATATGAAGAGTGGTCGCTAGCCAGTCGGACTCTGAATGGGTCCTACCAACGAAGGGCCATTTGGATTGGTCGCCCTTTACGACACGCTTATCCAGCTGTAGTTGGGGTTATTTTAAGCCGAGCCTACGTAGGCAAATTTAATGAGCTTGCTTGCCTTAAAATATTGAGGAGTCTAACCTAATTCAAATAAGTATTGATCGATGCCACTATAGATCTGTTTAAGTAGACCTATTTTGGTCGATTTGACTCCGATTTTAGATTTTTTTAATTTTTTTTTTATATTGTAAGGATAGGACGTTTGTCTTCCATGCCACCTGATAGAAAGTGCGCATGAAGACTATGACTATGTTACACGAGAAACCTATTCACACGACACTTAAAAGTTCCAGGACTGTAGTCGTCAGGAAAAACAGACGCAGGCAGATTGTTCCACACAGTGGCATTTCGTACCAAAAAGGAAATATCGAAGCCTTTCGTTCGACTTTTTGGTAAATCCACTTTTGAAGTGATATTAGATAAATTAATGGTGAAGGTATAAAAACCTCGAGATGCATGGATATTATACATTTTAAGTGGTTGCTTTATCTACTTTGATTATAGATCTGTGATATTGTTTAATTAAAAAAACTTAGTCCGTTCAAGGTCAGCTCAGAATAGCCTTTCCGCCCCTGCATAAGTCTGTCGTAAAAAGCTTGAATTATCAAGCTTCTTCCACTTCAGGGTTTTCCAGGCTAACGACCTTCATGCGGTGATGAGTTTAGATCAATGCTTTATGAGAAGCCAGTTTCTTCCTAAGTCTGTGTGCTTTCATCTCCGACCTCATCAAATTCAAATCCAAAAAGTTTTATTCATCATAAGGCCATTGAATGACCGCTTAATGGCGTCATCATTTTGTACTTCGGCTTTAAAGAGACAAAAAAAGCCAGCGGTAAAAAAACTTTTGGCACACTTTTTCATTCAGAATTATACGAATTAATACAAATAGGTACAGTACAAATTGACCATCGCATGAAAAAAAAACAAACACAAGACAGCTAATTGTGAAAGCTAATGTCATGCCACAACCAAATTGCTTACAAAGTAGGTGCATTGAGCTATGGACGCACAACACGAACATGACAAACTGGGACCAGAGTATTTAAACAAGAATGGAATGAAACATAGTGTCATCAACAAACCGACCTGGCACCGCTAGCAGCACCCGTTCAAGAGTATGACGCAAGCACCAGCCATCACCCTCCTCAGCCATATTTTAGGGAAGAGGGTGACCCGACACCCGACGCTGCCACTAGCCATGCCACCTGAGGGAGCATGACGTTCTTGCTGTTGTCTTGACAAGAAAACAAATGAGCGGAACAGTCAGATCTTCACTTAACATCAGGTAAGATTGATGTCAAACACGAATCTGTCACCTTTTACTCGCTACTCGCGGTTTCACAGGAAACAATATCTAGAGGGAAAATTAAATTATTAATAAAACCGCAAAAAATCTATCATTAATTAATTAATTTTATTACAGGAAGGATAAATGTTAGTTATACGGAGTTCGCGAATCACCTTCATGAGCCATGAGATGAATCAATAATGATTAAGTATGAGTTCATATTCACATGTTGACTAAATCAATGTAATTCTATTTAGAAGATAAATTTATTAGGTCATGGATAAGTTTATTTTCTAAAATATGTATTTACATACATACATCACCTCACGCCTGTCTCCCTTTGGGGTAGGCAGAGGTAAGGGAACACCAATTGCTTCGATCCAGACAAACCTCTTTCGCTTCCACCACGTTTTTCATCACCTCGCATATTTCGTCAATCTTATCATCTATTCCTTCACAAAAATTAATCACTATAAATTAATCAAATTAGTCTACCAACTATTACTTATTCTGTGCTATAGGCAAAGTCATTATATCCGACTTAGTTACATAATTTATATGAAAACCAAACTTCACTGTGTAAACACGTCATAATGAGCGGTTGGTCAATATAAGCGGAGTCATAATAATCGGATTCTACTGTATTAGAAAATTATCTAAATACTACACTATTATGTATGATACTTATTTAACAATGACTGTGCTGATGATGGCATCAAAAATAATCAATCGATTTCAGTGCGAAATATACCACGTAGGTACTATCATTTATTGCTGTTTTACGATCAATAGTATCGGCTGAACAATCGAATGGAACTGTTTAGTATGTAAAGCAGTTTTTTGCGGCGCCTATTATAGAGTAACTTAAAAATAATAAGCGTGTAACAAACCTAAATTACGTCATGATGAAAATATTCGGTGAAGAAAAAAGTTTTCACGATTCATAATTCAAATAAAACTACTTTTTAACCGGATTATGTGAACCAGTACGGACTGGAAAGTGCAAACAAAATACGGAAGTTAGAATGTTTGAAAAAACGGCAAGCAGTCGCTCGTGACCATCTCGTGACCACGGGGTCTGCAAAGTAGAGTTAAAATGCACGTAGAGTTAAAATGTAAAATATAAATTATACGTGATTTATCCGGTTAAAAAAAGTTTTAATTAAGTTTTATTTCCTTTAGTAGGCTTCCATGCTCGACTGGGAGCAAAGGAAAAACATAGAATGTGCCTGCTGCTTCTCTTCCCAGGCATACTGTAGAGTCAGTTAAGGGACAGAGGTTTTATTGACATTTTTGTGGGCGATAAGCTGACCCCCTGTCACTGCAATATCCTCTCTTCATCATTATAATACCTCATTTGTCAAACGTGACATCGGACGGTCTTGTGACCACTGGTGTTCTGCCTACCCCATGGAGGATACAGGCGTGAACTTATGTATGTATGTGTATGACAATCATAAAAACTAGCAGCTTCCGCCGGTTTTACCCGCGGTACTTTTGTTCCCGTATGTTAAGTAATAGTATATTATGTAACAAGTGAGCTAAGTTGCTAAGTACAGTCGAGGCTGTGATTAGCAACGCTCACAAGTTACATACGACGTTTTTCAACACACTTGTGAGTAAAAGACAGACATACGTGGTCATAAAATAACAAACACACTTGATAACAAAACTGTGAATTGTGATTGAAAAATGGCGCCGAACCTCGCGCATGCGCGTAGGTTTTTTTTTCCGCCAAATGTGTCAATGTCTGTATAGCATATACAGCCTATTTTTAGTGAAAATGTTTAATTTGGAGTGGTAAATGCAAATATTTTAATATTTTATAACAAATTATTGCAAATTGTGAATAATTTGTTTGATATACTTTGTTTTACTAATATAAGGCGCAAACATTTAAAAATGTATATGGATTTGAAGTGGTATAAAATCTCTGTGTTGTTTCTGAAATATTTAATGTATAACCCGGACCAATAAAATATGCTCTGTTTACTCGCATGTAATTTGCATAAAGGTACAATTCAACTTTGTAGGATTCATTATATTATGCACTAGGGTATAGTATATTATGCACGCGTGACTTATAGCCCAGTTTATAGTTCTAAATTCAATAGAATAACGCTCACTTTACGAGCAAGTGTGTTGAAAAATATATTATACATACAGTTTTCCTTAAGAACCTTTCTTACTGTTGACGCGGAGGAGGGGGAATCTTTAAAAGATACCCGAAATATATTAAGTCCGTGTACGCTTAGAATAGCCCTACCACCTAGATAAGCGTGTCGCAAAAGGCGACTAATCCGAGTGACCTCCGCTTGGTGGTAGGATCCCGTCAGGGTCCGACTGGCTATCGATCACGTGATGGCGGCGACGGTGATGTGTTCCTGTAGAATTTTATATAAAGCCAGTTCTTTCAAGGCCCGTGTGCTGTCATCTTCGACCTCATCTTCACTTACCTTCAGGTGAGATTGAGGTCAAACGCGGGCTTAGTCTTTAATAAAAAGACACCTCTTGGGGATTAGTGCCAGGTTATGTAGAGTTTTTAGCCAATAAAATCCCCCGCTTCCATCCTCTTCACTCTTGAAAGAGCTCTAGGATCTCCAGAGGAACGCACCAGTGCTCCCTCTATGTTTGCCTATTTCTTAGGCTCTGTCGCTTCTTTAACTCTTTCTTTTTCTTTGGTTGATAGCCATAGAACTGATGTCTTCTTGCGGTATCTAACTTCCCACTTAGATGCCGCCATTCAACACTTTTATTCACTTCTTGCGACAGCAGAACCACAGCGCAGCCCTCAAAAATGTAGGTATCAAAATATAAGTATGAAGATTTATCAAATCTATTTATTTATATTTTTGAGAATAGCCTATTCAAACATACAACTATAAATACACTATCATAACACAATTTGAATACAGAATCGTAAATACAGTTATTTAAATCCACCACTGTTAACGAAACACTAGGTCAAAGTATAATAATGCATCGCCAAACACAAATCCAAAAAGAACAACTGATTTTTACGACTTTTTTCCTTCTAAGTAACAACCACTGTAACATTGTGCCATTAATGCAACTAGTAACTTACCTTCCAAATTTGAAAGTACCAGTGAAAGTCTAGATTCTAGAATGAGGTATCAATCACTTTGACACATTGGGTTCGCCATGTTGGATTTAGGAACACTAAATCTAGAACTTGAGTCGTGAACACGAAACATGGCCTAATCCATTTCGATGTCGAATATTTAATATGAATGCAAAACATTTTTAACTCAACCCTAAAGAGGGGCTTGGAAATTTGAAAGTGGCATCGTCAATTTCAAACGGATAAACACAACGATACGATACACAAGTAAATAAATACAATCCTACAGTATAAATTCATATACAGCGTGAAAACTTTAAGTAAGGCAATGAGGGGAAGTACCTTATCCGTTACCGCACGAAATTGGTCTTTGGAGACTAATACTATCGTGTAGGCACAGTATAGATATCTACAGTAATTCAACTTCATACAAACGGACGAAACGCGAGCTATACCTACGCGGCTCGATCACGGCATGCGGCCAGTCACGAGTGTCTGCATACCGAAACTTATTGTTGATTGAGCTTTATACTTTAAAATTTAATAATACCTACAACTTTTCGTACGTCTCAGTCGAGGCGCAAGTATTTTTCGGTCTCTAATTTATAAGACCGCTTTGTTATTGAAACGTAAACATAGCTTTTTGACATAAAACGTATTTTTGTTGAACACTTCCCATTCAATTCACAAAGTATTTCATTTGTTTATGTACAAAAATATATATTGGGAGGAATTCAAAAATAAATGGAAGTAAACACAAAGTAGGCAAATGTAATTTAAATGCCGAAGGCGGGCAGCCCTACCACATGCGGCGCTGTAGGCATTTATTTCAAAGTTGCGGCCGAGTTGAATTACATGTAGATATTTATACTGTGGTGTAGGTCTTCCCCTTACTGGAAAGTTTCCACCCTGTATACATATACCGTGCGCGTAACCTCACGAATTACGTAGAAAGGTCTTACACCACGATGCCACGGAGGTTTACAAAACACTACCGTAGTCTTAATATCAATGCACTAAACGATTCTTAGCTGCATTTTATGAAAAACCAAGCAGTCATGTCCAAAATCTCATTGGATTTAGAGATAGGATGTGAGACCGTATGGAACTAAGGAAAAACTGTTTAATAATATTTTAAATTTTTTGCATTTAAAATGCTTAATTACTCTTAAATAAATGAAAAAATGTGTTAAATAAAAATCACCCGACCAGGACTCGAACCTGGAACCTCTCGTTTGCCGGACGAGCGCTCTGAGCTACCGGGGCCTGGCGGTACGCCTCGAAATTACTTAAAACATTTTTGATATTTGCAGCTAAGACCACCCTAGACCAATTTCTTTGCAGAAATTGTGAATCCCAGTTAAAGTGAAGCATGTTTAATAATATTTTAAAGTTTTTGCATTTAAAATGCTTAATTACTCTTAAATAAATGAAAAAAAAAAGAAAAAAATCGAGTCCTGGTCGGGTGATTTTTATTTAACTAATTTTTTCATTTATAAAAAAAACTGTTTGTTTCAGTAGAATTTTAATAACCAAATCCTAAACCTAAATCCCTTACCTACCCATCAAAGTGGATAAGTACAGAAGGCAGCACATCAAGCGTTACAAATCTGTCAAAAAACTTTCTACTTGAATCTGACCTCTATGCCCTCAATATTAAGTTGAAATTGCTTGGGGTTTAACAGGTAATGTAACGACTGATCTGCTGTCTTCTGTTCAATAAATTAATACTGAAATTCTGAACACCAAGAAAAAAATACATTGTTTATTTTGTTGTTTTCATGAATACAATTAAATCTGAATGTAAATTCTGCTTCCATGCTGGACTGGGAGCGAAAGCAAAACATAGAATGTGCTAGCTGCTTCTCTTCCCGGGCATACTGTAAAAGTCAGTTAAGGGACAGAGGTTTTACTGGCGTTATTTTGCGGGCGATAGGCTGACTCCCTGTCACTGCAATAGTCTCTCTCCATCATTACAATACCTCGAAATTTGTCAAACGTGACATCAGTGGTTTGATGACCTCTGGTGTTCTGCCTACCCCATAAGGGATACGGGCGTGAAGTTATGAATGAATGAATGAAATTCTGAAAAATAACTTATTTTTTGCGCTTAGCATCCTGTCCTACTTAACGCAAAGTAATTTCGTAGATGTACAGAGTAGTTTTATATCTGCAGGTCACGTTTTCTCTAAACTATGACATCATGGTGGCCACACACTCTAATGTCTGTGAAGTACAGTCGGACTACTTTTGAGTGATTGAAGTAGGACTTATTTATTTTGTACTGTTCGAAGTACTTAGGACTGAATTTTTTAGACCTATTTTTACATACATAACGTCATGCCTGTATCCCTTATGGGGTAGGCAGAACACCAGAGGTTACAAGACCATCTGATGTTACGTTTGACAAATTTGGAGGTATTATAAAGATGGAGAGAGACTATTGTAGTGACAGGGGGTCAGCCTATCGCCCACAAAAATGCCTTTAAAACCTCTGTCCCTTAACTAAGAGAAGCAGCTGGCACATTCTATGTTTTTCTTTCGCTCCCAGTCCAGCATGGAAGCTATTTACCCATTTTTCTCCTTTTCTATTTAGTGTTGCTTTTAAGTTTTCACAATTTAAATTTCAAATATGGAAAAAAGAATGCTATAGAAAAAAAATAGTCAACAGGTATGATTGCACATTTAGAATTCAACGGAATTTCACATTGCACTTCATCGGAATTTCGACGAATTTCAACGAAATAAAAATTCGTCTATCCGGGTTGCCTGGTAGAAATCGCTGTAAGCGATAAGGCCTAATTCTAATTGATAATATTGTTAAAATGTTTATTTTTTAAGTTCTGTGGCAATAAAGAATATTTATTATTATTATTAATGTTTTTTCACCAATGAAGAAACTAAATATTAATCTAAACTTAAAATAATATGACAAATTGATTGTGCGTAAATTTACGGAAACAAAAAGCTATGTTGTTAAAGATGTTACAATCTTGTTTCTTTTGTCATTCTACAAAATGTCCATTGAAAATACTTTAACAACTTAAACAGTATAAGTTTTTAAACTGACTTTAAAATTAACTTTAGAAACGGGATATTTATCATGTATTTTTCATTTATTTTGAGTTTTCGATTTTTCGGCACTGTTGCAAGCGCCATTGCAACGGTACTACAAATTAATATTCCGTGTCTAAAGTTAATTTCAACCTTAAACACTGTCCATTTTAAGTATTTCAATGAAAATTACCTTTGTGTCCGACTGTACCGTTTTGATGAGTCACTGCAATGTCCTTCCTTCCTAGCTAAGTTATCTATTAAACTAAACATGGCCTTGTACGTAGGTAATGTGCACAGTATACTAATAAGAAATTTTTAAGAATTTTTTGTCATAATCTGTTGAGTAACAACATCATTGACGACCACTTTGGCGATGGGGTAACACTGGGCCCGATTCGACGTTGAATTCTCTTATTTTAAGGGTTTGTTATTGCCGTGACAGAAAGAGAAAAAAATAGTTTTTGTGGAGTAATGAGGCTGTCACGTTTCACGTCGTAAAATTTGACACTGGAGAGACTTAGAAATAAGAAAATGCAATGTCGAATACGACCAAATGTCTGCCTCAAACGCCAGTGGTCACGGGTTCGATTCCCGCACGGAACAAGAAAGAAAAATGTTCAAGGTCTGGGCGTTTCTCTATATGTGTTCCCCCCCTAGTTCGCTACATGGTATCCCATATCACAAGCTCTGCTTAGTTTGGGGCCACGTAGTTGGTGTGATTGTCTGGGGATTTTATTTTTTTATTTACTATTATATTTGCTTTCATTGATGCGACCCATACATACCAAAAAGTAAGTTAAGTACTACAAAGTTATAAAAATATGATCGCACCTCTCTATTCCATTTTTGTATTTAGCCTACCCAAGTTATTTTATGAATGAAGCCGACTATGAAAAATTCATTCTTGAATGAAAGCATTGTTTTCGAATAGTACTACAAAAAACAATATGCGTAGGCTCAATAAATCAATGCGTTCATAGTTGCATGCTAATTTAAAAAATAAATGGTCATCTGTTGTTTGACAGGTGGCATTATAATTAGGGTCGAGTTACTGTTGTGTTATGTAGGTAGTATGAATTTCTATTTTGCTTGACAAATTTGGAAGATGTAGTTTTTAATGGCACATTAGCTGTTCATACGGTTTCAGGTTAATCCAGGTTTTGACCTACCAGTGTGCGTAATTTCACCTGAGATGTATTATTTATTTATTTATTTTATTAACACATTATTGCACACATTACAAAAGAAGAAAAAAAGAACAATAATAAGACAAACTTAAGAATGGTACAATGGGCGGCCTTATCGCTTCAGAGCGATCTCTACCAGACAACCAAAGTTGAATAGAAAAAAAAAAAACTGTACAAACATCGGAAATAATAAAGCTTATGTGTAGTTTTATGAATATAAATACTACATAAAAAATAATACAATATATTCATAATGATAAATACATAGGTAACTAAATAAAATATAGGTATACAACATATATCTATACTAATATATAAAGCTGAAGAGTTTGTTTTTTTGTTTGTTTGAACGCGCTAATCTCAGAAACTACAAGTGATATTTGAAAAATTCTTTTTGTATTTGATAGCCCAACTCTTGAGGAAGGTTATAGGCTATATTTTATCCCGAAATTCCCACGGGATCAAAAGTTACGCGGGTAAAACCGCGCGCGGTGGCTAGTATATAAATAAATAAACATACGTAAATAATAATAAAATAAGTAAGTAATAAGTTTTATATAATTTTACCAAAATTTTCCGAGCAATAGTGTTGACTTAGAATAGCCGTAACGAACCTGGATAAGCTTGTCGTCAAAGGCGATCCCCTGAGGATCTAAGAGATAAGATCTGCCGCTAAACAACATCACCGCTCCAGCAGTGATGTTTTCCGGAAACATTTTATTAAGAGCCGGTTCCGCGCTTCATCTTCTATCATTATGTTTTACTAACAAACTATGGATCACTGGTCTGAAAATAAACGTTTTATTATTATTATTTATACCTAAAGCTACACGCCTTTCGGCGGAAAGACCCAACAATTTGACCAGTCGGTCGGGGATCAGGGCAAGTGGGACAGAAACCGGCGAACTATTCGGGTAGTATCTAGCAAAACCGCTTTTTGCATGCGTGCTGGAAGCGAACCGCCGCCGAATCCCAGCCTTTCAAGGTTTCTGACCAAAGTGGCTGGGGTCAAACCATTTGCGGATATTACAACCGGGATGATTTCGGTGGACATAACTTCCCACATTTCGGTCACCTCGTGTGTTATATACATGACGACCAATGTGGCGATGGGGTAAACCTATCTCCTTCAGATGCCAGTGGTTGCGGGTGCGATTCCCGCCAGGTACAAGAAAAAAAATGTTCTGGGTCCATAATATGTGTATTTATATTCTAGGTTCCCGCCTAGTTCGCTATATGGTGTCCCATAACACAAGCTTCGCTTACTTTGAGGCCATCTAGTTGGTGTGATTGTGGGATTTTATTTATTAATTATCATCATCACTTAGTGCCAACGCTGCGTTACGAACGCGCGTACCGCACGTCCGTATCTTCAAATAGGCACCACCTACAACCTACCCATAGATTTATATAACACCTACTCAGAGAGATTCAAACATACAAACTTTCATAACATTTTCCATACCGTGCGTACGCACGAATCATACGCGGCGCTTGGCGCATTCCGAACGTCCGCATCGAAAGCGCGTATGGTACGAACTTTGCAGTTTTGTATGAAACGCGCGTTCGAACGCGTGACGCTATTAACGGGTTACAAGGGTTCTAAAAGCCTTACGAGGATCGAAAAAAATACCGAAACAAAATTTTTTCAAAATAAAACAAAGGAACGAAAATTAACTGATAAAAAAAAGACGTGTGGCACTCGGAGACTGCCGCGGTAAAGCTATTGCATAGCATTTTTTATCAACTTATGCAATTATAATTATTTATTTACTTTATTAATGCAGTAATGTTTGATCTAATATGAAGTTCCACAAGTTCCTAGTAGATGGCGCTGATTGTTTATTAAAGCCCGCATGTAAAGTTATGAAATCAAAGTATCACCGCTGTGCCGGTCGGAGTGGGGGTTGTTAGGTTTTTTTCGTTACGGAATTTCTGGATTCGGTCCCCACGCTCAAGGCCCGCGATAGAAGCTATGCAATAGCTTAAAAATATCAAATAAAACCATTGGCACAACTACAGAAAACCCGTTTTCTATAAACTAAGCCCGCGTTTGTTGAATCTCACATGATGGTAAGAAAATGGTAAGAAAAGATGAGGTCGAAGGTGAAAGCACATGGGGCTGGGAAAGAACTGGCTCTTCATACAACATTACGGGAACCCAGCATCGCAGGGGCGATGATATTTGGCGGCAGATTTTATATGAAGGGTGGTAGCTAGCCAGTCGGACCCTGACGGGATCCTACCACCAAGCGGGGGTCACTTGAGTTGCCTTTTACGACACGCTTATCCAGGGGTGATAGGGCTATTCTTAGCCGACCCTACACTGACCGTTTGAACTTAAGTTAAAGAAGCTAACTTGGAGACTGCAGGAAGTAAGATTGAATTGTTCATCAATATATATAAAACTGTTCCGTTACTGACTGAGTGACTGAGGTACTGAGTGACTGACAGACAACGTACAGCCGTAACTACTAGGCGTAGAGAGCTGAAATTTGGAACATACGTTTTTTAGGGGATGTAGAGGTGCACTAAGGAAGGAATTCTCGAAATTTCCACGGGAACGGGAATTATTGGACCTTTTAGTTTGTATGAAAAATCTTATTCCTTGAGTGCACGGATATGATACTTGGCATAAAAGTTCTTCAAAAAGAGACTGGTTGTGTTATGAAAGGAATTCCCGAAATTCCCACGGGAACGCGAAATATATGATGTTTTAGTTTGTATGATAAAATCTTATTCTTACGGATGTGATACTTGGTATAAAGGTTCCTCAATAAGTGTCTGTTTGTATAATGAACGGAACATAGGACTTTTGAGTTTATGCGTGTACGAAGTCGCGGGCAAACGCTCGTCTATCATAAAAAAACTGACTACTGCCAACGCTGCGTCACGCGTTCGAACGCGCGTTTCATACAAAACTGAAACGCCCGTACCATACGGACGTTCGGAATGCGCCAAGCGCCGCGTATGATACGCGCTTTCGGTACGGACGTGGCCGCGCACGCTCCGACCGCGCGTGCCAATTCAGTCGGCAACGCTCCGTGGAACGTGTCATACGCGCGTATGAAAATGAGTTTTGATACAGAACGACTAAATTTTAAAACAAATTTCCCATACAGCATCCTCTATTCCACAAACGGACTAACGGGATGTCTTTTTTTTAATTTTAAACGACGTTTAGCCAAATAGTAAGAAATTATATTCCATTGACACGACTGTACAAGCACACTTATGAAATTGTACTAGCAACGCTGCGTTCCGCGTTCGAACGCGCGTACGGTATTGACGTACGGTATGCGCGTTCGAACGCCTAACGCAGCGTTGACACTAACATCGGAGTCATTTGAAATAAAATAGCATAGGTATACTTTATACACCCGTGCGGAGTTGCTGATCTCCCATCGGGCGCGTCCCCAGGTGGCAGATAGGGGAGTAGCCCCCCAGAAATGGGGGATACCGTTTCGACGGCGCGGATCAAAATCAGCTGCGGGGCCCTCGTCGGTTCCCCAAAGGAGTATCAGCGGCTCACTTTGGGGAACCGATGAGGGCATGAGGAGGGGAGCGCTGGTTTGAGCCACCAGCTGCTCGGAGGGACGGCAGGCTTGGATTGCTTCGGCTTCCGAGCTGTCGGCCAACCCGTAATCCTGGGCAGAAGCAGGACCGGGGGCCTAGTGGCTGCGAGGAAGACAACCTCTGTAAAAAAATACCTTAATCCCCGGGTGCCCGAGGTGCCTCATCCGTAGGATGGATGGCTGTGGAGGGCCCTCCACCTTTTCGAATACCCTTTGAGGACATCCGGATTTCGGGGATGTAACGCGTAAGCGATTTCCCCGGATGATGGCAGGCCAGATAGCCGGATGCAGATGGTCTAACGCGACGCGATTCCACCAGATTGAGGCGCGGCTGAGGGGGTTAGATTCTGGTGATCTAACGCGACGCGAATTCACCGACCATAATGAAGTCCCTAAGTGATGGATACGAGGGTATCTGCCGCCCTGCTTAAGCTTCGACCTGCCCGTGATTTCGCCACTATGCGCGGAGGAAGAACACCTTGGGGTTTTTTAAATATCTATTTTGACTGGAGTAGGTACTTACCTATTTATTTACTTGTCGAATAACCAGCATATAGGTACATGCACGTGCGGTTGCGGGTTTGATCCCTCTTCATAGCCAACGTTCAAACCACGTTGAAAACACCGGTTCTCGTCCCGGTGTATTATATCTGTCATCTGGTTCACATAACATACAAGCTTTAGCTATGTTAAATATACATTTTTATGGGTATTATTAGGTAATATTACTTATAGCTAGGTAGGTACTTATATCTTTTGATCCTCTAGGAATTTCTTGATAAGATATAAAACCATAAGTTAAGACTCAAACTTCAAAAAGCAGTAGGTACAATCGGACGTATTCTTAGTGCTATGCGGATTCAAACAAACAAACACAGGTACTCTCCATTATAAAATTAGTCGATAAATGTAAAAATAATCAAATTGAAAACATTTCTAAGTACGCGATTTTTCTTAATAATTTTACAAATACCATCGAACGGATTGCAAATGGCCATTATAATTAATCTAAGTTTACTTTACAATTATTACTCGACTACGGCGAAGCAAAAAGGAGGGTTATGATTTGACCTGTATGTATGTATGTATGTGAGTATGGATGTTCATCTGTTCCCTCATTACTTCTAAACTACTTATCATAATTGGACAAGTGTCGTTGGAAGTATCTTAATTGTCCGCTGGTTATAGGCTACATGACGTCACATAAAATTGACAACAGCGCCCTCTAGAGGACTTAAAGTAGAGAACTAAAAAAAAATTCTCGACGGCTTCTAAATGAAAGAACTTTAGTAGCTAACTTCAAATATGTAAACATTATTACTCCAAAACAAGTAAATAAATAGTGGCCTCCTATTGCAGCATAACAGATACATTACGACCGGCTGGTGTAGTATTAACATACATTGCTTTCTGTGCCTGAGGTCCTGGGTTCGAATCCCGGCGGCGGTGGATATCGGTCTGATAAACACAGATATTAGCTGTCGAGTCATGGATGTTTATATGTTTATTTAAGTTTATTCTAATAAGAAATAGGGTAAACTACTAGTGATTGGACACTACGAGTTATTGGACAGTAAACAATAATTAACGTATAATTAAGGTTGTTTTAAAAACGAGAACCTCACAGTCGGTATTCAATTAAACTCTGTATTATAACAGTACCAAAATGTTTGAAAAAATCCAATAAATCGAAGCATAAGTTTTAATAATATATTTTTGCGGGGCGTCCTTGAAGTTCAGTCGTCTTTCAAGTGAAAAATTAAGAAATAGGTAAGTTCAACAATAATAGTTGATAGCAATTATTTTTTTTCACGTTCATCATATTATGTTTTTTTGTAAACACCATAAAGTGTTGTAGTATTTTGCATAGAATTTAATAGGAATTGGAACCCTCTAATATAATTTATATGTTTTAACGGACTGTCCAATAACTAGTTTTTATTTTTAGTGAAATCTAATTAATGGACAGGTGTTCAGTAACTGTATTTTCGAAGAAAGAAGAACAAAGATGTTAAAGGGTTATTCAGAAGACACCTAATTTTTGTATACCGTACCAGTGAATATGTAAATGCACTCGAGTACGTTTGTTTCGCATTAAAAGGCGATCGTTTTCTAAAATTCAAGACTACTGATCACAAAAGAACTTGTCACATATTTTCAATGAACCACTTAGGAGTTAAAGTGGTGATGAAAGTGGAATTAAATTATGCCTGAAAATTGGTAAAGTTGCAGCTAATAATGATCACGAATTCATCAAGGTAGCAAAGACTCCAAAACAGTTATGTTCAATTTTTCCCCTGATGGTAACGCGTATCCACCTATGACTGCCTCCAACTAAAACAGAATACCACTGAAAATTGCAGACGGAATTCCTAGAGAATGAACAATTGGTAGCAGTAAAAATAGATAGATGGCATCTTTTTCGGATACATAACAAACATACTTCACTTTCATTTACCAAAGGCGCATAATATCCCAGCGTACATTATTAGATAGTCATAAAACCCATCTCACTTATATTGTAAGTATTGCAAAGAGCTGGGCATCGAAATAATAGCTTTCTACCAGAATGCTACCAGAATCCAACAACTGGTGTAGCAGTTACCTAGAATGACGCTGTAAGGTTGTGATATATTTATTAAAAGCAATGGCGAGCTTATTACAAATATTGGATCAGCCCTGAAAGTAACACAGGGAAAGCCTATAAAACCAGGTACTTACTGTAACTTATAAAAAGCCTCGCAGCGAGTAGGTTTTAAAATGAATATTAACAATCTAAATTTGGTTTATTTTATATGCAATATATGCTATAAAGTAGGTACGACGACCATCTTTATCTAATCTTTGAAAAGAATAATCGTTTGTAATTGCAATGGTCAGGAAAAAACACAATTATTATGGTGGTAAACTTAAAAGAACGAAAAACTTGAAGGGCACTTGAAAAATACTTGAAAGAACAGGGTGGTCTGAAAATATTTTAAAATAAATCATCATCAGCCTGTACACGTCCACAACTGGACATAGGCCTCCCCAAGGTTTTCCACGTCGCTCGGTCACGCGCCGCCCTCATTCAGCGTTTGCTGGCAACTTTGACCAGATCGTCGAACTTCATCGTCAGAACTTTTCTGCCCCAACGGCCATGTGTTCTGCGAGCTATGTGCCCTGCCCATTGCCACTTCAGTATTGCAATCCCTCTGGCTATGTCGGTGACTTTGGGTCGCTTGCGAATCTCCTCATTCCTGATTCGATGCCGCAGGGAAACTCCGAGCAAAGCCATTTCCAAAATAAATAAATAACATCCCCAGACAATCACACCAAGTACATGGCCACAGAGTGTGCGAAGAAAGAGTTTGTGTTTGTGTTATGACCATGTAGGAAACTAGGGGGAACCTAGGATATAAAAATACATATGTAGAAACAACGCCCAGACCCAGATTTATTTTTTCTTGTTCCGTACGGGAACCGAACCCGCGACCTCACGATTGGCGCAGTAGCGTGTGACCACTGCGCCACGGAGATCGTCACGATGATGTGTTGATTGTACAAATGCGACCGATTAATATTTTATCACCTTTAATTTAGAAATATGTAAATTGTTTTTTTTTCTAAGTTTTTAAATTTAATTATTTCATAACATTTTCTTAAATTTTCACGATTCATGATCGAATATAAGAGATGCAGGAGATCTAGGTTCGAGTCCCAGCCAGGATTGATTTTATTTGGTGTTTTTATACATACATACATAACTTCACGCCTGTATCCCTTATGGGGTAGGCAGAACACCAGCGGTTATAAGACCATTTGATGTCACGTTTGACAAATGAGGTATTATAATGATGGAGAGAGGCTATTGCAGTGACAGGGGGTCAGCCTATCGCCCACAAAAATGCCAATAAAACCTCTTGTTGTTTTTATCTATAAAACAAAACTCTTTTTACCCGGTTTTACCGCTTCACGAGATCTGAAAGACACTGAAACTTCAAGTTAAAATGTAAAATATAATACGCGATAGATGAGGTAACTGTTTTATTTTAAATATTTAATTTAATTTCATGATCAACTTAATCATACAGAAAATCCCAATGTCAAAATATATTCGCTAAGACTGAATAATAGTTGTGACACTAAACTTAAAAAGTAAATTCTAATATATTTTTTTGCATTATCGTATTGATAATTTCCTTATAAATATACCAAACTATTTATTTAGATCAAATGAAAATAAATAAAAATATATTAATGTAATTTATTTCCTTTTATAATATATATAAAAATGTTCATTGAGACTGTCCATTAACTAGTTTGAGCTGTCCAACCACTGAAATTCTGTCCATTGACTGTATATTTTGCAACTTTTTTTTATAACGTTATTTATTCGCGAATTTTTCTGTCGAATATAGTTTTAAAGATTTTAGTATACAAAAATAGATATTAATCTACAAAAATATTAAGAATTTTAGTTCACAGCTTTTTAATTGTTTCGTGAACCAATAAATGCCTTCACAAGAACCTTAAGTGTCCAATGACTGGACGTTTACGATATGTATTTATTCAATATGTATGTTTATATATTACTTAACTATATCTATCAGTTATCTAGTATCCATAGCACAAGTTCATTAAGAAACTTGATTTGGGCCAGGTAATGTTGTGTGAGTGTCAGAAATATTTATTATTTTTTATTTATTTATTATAATACCTACTAAAAAAAAAACAAAATAGCTTACGATCACGACTATCCTGTAAACATAACTCTATCAGTACGACGAATAAAAATAAATAAATATTTCAGTGGACACTATTACTTGTTTCCTATTTTTTAGGGCGTGTTTTAGTAGTCGGTTTTTAGTTTATAAACTTAATTTTTTTCTTAATGTGTAATTACTCGACTGAAGTTTAGAAGGGCTTTAAATAAATAAATATTTGCGTACTTTTTCAATTTTTTTCTAAGTTCTTACGTGACATTCAAGAGAACTAATGCTCGTATTACAGAACGAGACTTAATACTCGTTTCACGTAAGCGTTGTTCACCAGCTGATTCTTGACTTGAGCTTTAGTCTTATTACAAAACAATTATCAAAACCAGATTACCTGAAACTAGTTTCAAATATCTGACTCAGTTGATACTGGGTTTTCTTTGAAAAAAATTTGTTTCCCATTACATTTAAAAACAAAAACTAATGGTCTGTTACGTTATACGCAACGTTTAGATTATAATGTCTTATAAATTGCGTTAAATTCTATATGATATAAGTATGACAAAATTGCCAATGTTTTGAATTATTTATCTGTTTTTCGATAGAAGCAGTACCTACCGTTAAATTATAACTGTCGCTTCTTTTTACTATGAAAATATATTTATATTTATCACTCAAAAATAATACGAAACGTAAAAGCTAAATGTAATGTTGCCAACTACTAAGTAAAGTCACTTAAAATTATAAATTCCAATATAGTTTTTATTTACGAAAAGCAAGTTCAAACTTGTTTTAAAAAGTTCAAAAAATATTATCGTAATGGTCAATATCACTGAAAGGATCTATTTTAGTTAATACAGATCACTATTAAAGAAGACACGAATCGCGTACCTATCTAGGTTTTCTCTAAGCCACAGTTCACAACATCAAAAACTTATTTTGAAGTACGCTCAAGTATGGTACACAGCACACTCAAGTGAATACAGTTGTGAAACTAGTTTCAATCATTGGCATATGCATAAGTAAAGTTCTATAATAAGCGTGAACACAGCTCAAATCATTTAGTACTCAAGTGATATCTGATCATTGAATCTAGTATTAGGCAACGTTTTGTAATAAAGAAAGTCGTTGATACTAGTTTCAAAACTAGTATCAATACATGAGTACTGTTCTGTAATACGACCATTAGGATCTATAATGATATAATTTCATCTCTGAACCTATGTAGTCAAGGAAAGAAGAGGGTCTCGTAATTAAATAAAATAATATAAAAAATAGGCGACAACAATTATCAGGAGTAGGAGATTTCTGAACAAAAGTAAATGTAGCTAAATAAAAAGTGTCAATGTCAAGTTGTCAAGTGTCTGTCATCAATACCAAAGTGTCATTCAATATGATATCTGAAAATGTTTTGATTGATTTTCGTTTCGTACTTTGAACTTGTTGCTCCAGTTAGTTCATTTGTTTTTTCTTTTGTTATAAATAAGTGATGAAGTTGTATCTATAAAATCAAATAAGCAATTCAGAATAAAAGTTTTTTATAATGCCTGCCCTTTTTAAGAATGTGATGTCAAATAATTCTAGAATTATTATCAAAAGTAAGTTTTGAACATGTTCATCTTTTATTTTATGTTTTATTCACAGTAGATTTTAGAATGTACAGGTTATAAATTATTATTTATATAATATACTTCAAGTTTACTATTGTACGCTTTCATATTTTGTAGGTAATCTCAGTAACTCACCTTTGTTATTAAACATATATATTTTTTCATTTTTTTAAAACAATTTATAAATGATTGTTTTACAAATGTACTTGTAATACTCATTTAACACATTAGACTATTGCTCTATCTTATAACCTATTATCATTGATACAAAGTGACATAACATAATAAACTGTGAAATAACTCCCAATTAAATAAAAGTTCTAATGCAGTTAGTTAGTTAATTTATTGATTAATGTAATATTGGTAAATTAAATACTAGTAAAATTTATTCAATCTCAACCCCATTAATCAACTATCCTTTTCAAAATAATTATAGGTAGGTACTCATGTTATAAGCAATCATATTTAAAGCAAAGATTAATTCAAGACCACAAACGTAACTTGCGATCATCTAGCAACTATTTGTTAGTAGCTCCGTGTCTTAAAACCCATTTTCATCAACAATAATTCACAGTAAAAGCCATATCCTTATGGAACTCATTGCCTTTGTCACTTCAAAATGCAAAATCTATAAACCCCTTAAAAAAATGTTAAAATTTATAACCTTCAGAGTGCTTCTACATAAATTAAACTACTCTCCAAATATATTTGTGTACATCATATATGTATTATGATATTATATATTACGAGTATATAGGTATTAGTTAATTATTATTTTATATACTTTTGTTAATTATAATTATTTTATTATAAATGCAATGCAAACCCTACCAGAACTGTTATGCTTTGTATGTTCTATTTGTAAAATAAAGGTTGCCTGAAAGACATCGCTCATGAGTGATAAGGCCACATATATTGTCTTTAATCCTGTTTTCTCTTTATGTATAATATGTTAATATGTTTGTACCTTTTTGATTATGACAATAAAGTGTATTTGTACTGTATTGTAACCAATAAGTCCATTTGTATCTCTTAATATGCAATATTAAATTAAACAATAAAAACTTATGGTAAGTTTATTAGGCAGCAATTGCAAGTGAAAAAATATTGAAACACAACACAAATTATTAAAGTGTGTCCAAATAAAAATATATAATATGGTGTTCAAAGTCCTAATATCTAAAATTTTAAATATGTTACTATTAGATAAATAGCATGTTTATTAGACAATTTATGACATTTTATACCCGCAATAATACATATTAATAGATAAAATTAAATTGCTATTAGGTTCTAAAATATTTCATGAAATAGTTATAGGTTTGTTATCAGGTATATCTATGTTCTGTTCATAATCTTAATTGAATAACAATACTTTTATATATTTTGAATTTCATACTCAGAATGAGCTTATAATATGGAATATTTATAATAAAATAATTGTTATGATTGTATATTCAAAGTCAAAGTGAAATTATTTATTCCACTATTAAGTTTTTACATCATAAATAAATAAAATAAAATAAAATCCCCAGCCAATCACACCAACTACAAGGCCCCAAACTAAGCAGAACTTAAGACAATATAAAGCAGAACTTGTGATATGGGATACCATGTAGCAAACTAGGGGGGAACCTAGAATATAAATACAAATATAGATAAACACCCAGAACCAGAACATTCTTTTTTCTTGTTCCATGCAGGAATCGAGCCCGCAACCACTGGCGTCAGAGGCAGATAGTATCACCACATCGCCAAAGTGGTTGTCGATCCTATTCCATTGAACTTGCATTGAAAACCAAACATTATTTTAATGAATAATTAATATTTTTCAGATGCACTCCGGACATTTTCATCCAATGCTGAGTTGCCAGTATTAGAAACATTAGCAATTTCAGTTCCAAAAAAACATGTTTACCATGTCGAGTTAAACCGTCCCAAAAAAATGAACTCTTTTAATGACGCAATGTGGATGTAAGTTCGAATTTTTTTTTTAATAACTATCCCAATTTTGACCTCAATTCCACCTGATAGTTCGCAGATGATAGTACACGGATTTTGGAGTATAGTGCCGGAACACATCTCCGCTGGAACGGTGATATTTGATTGAAGATTTACAGTCAAATTCATAGAAAATAGTTAAAAAGCATTTAAAATGCATTTTAGCTACAACACTCTTTAAGGTTTATAGTGTGTTGTAAGTGAAGGTGATTCATAGACATCTGAAAATCCTATTTTAACTAAAACACCGTTATTATACGGATTACATTACGCATGAGCGGAAACGTCGCATTTCATTGCACCAGAGATAAAATTGTGTTTTTTTTGCCCTAGGGCTATGGATATTTCATTTACTTGCAGTTATAATTGGCATTTGACAGGTCGATACAGACATTTCATTTCATTACTTATTTTTGTTTTCGTTAGTTTCGTCACAAATTATTATAGATTTATCGCCTTGTTCAGTGCCTTCGTTTATTTAAATTTTCTGTACCCCGACTCCCGACTATTCTTGGAAAAATACCACCAGTTTTTTAATGCGGATGTGTGTGCAATCTATTGCCCCGATTACATTTGGGAAGTTCCTGATTGCTCGGAACTCCCTCATCACCTGTTCTTGCTACTGCACAGTGTTGGGCATGAAAATGAACTCTTTACTTAATCGGGCAAGAGCTCTTGCTACTCTAGCGCAAATGCGGCATTCAGTAGCTTGGCTTATGCCATGAAGCTCACCACTGTCATCCTGAACCTGAAATTATTGAAATAAAATATTGTTGACCACGGGGTCTGCAAAGACACCGAAACATCGAGTTAAAATGTAAAATATAAATTATACGCGATTAATCCGGTTAAAAAGTAGTTTTATTTAAATTATGAATCGTGAAAACTTAAGACAATACTAAAATATTGTTATTGTGGGTGAAATACGTACAAGTATTACAATAAAATATGAACTCTGTACATGGTGTACATGGCTTTGCTTCACAAGAGATATCCTCTTTGTAATACCTATCGCCTTATAGTGAGATTTTCTTTTGTGAGGCAAGGAAAATAAAGAGCCAGAAATGGTCAATATAATTACATCAGACTCATCTTCACATCCTCTCACCGCACTCAGATGGAAACACACTCCCTGTACTAACCTCATTTCTCGCCCAGCACCGCAACGCTGTCAGCACCTGTAGCTCAGGGGATACTGCAAACCCTCTTGGACATCGCGTAATTTCATTACGAACTAAATCGGTAATACGCCGTACAGTATCTTTATTAAAGCGATATCTCTTTTTAAATTCAATATCGTCTAGAGTAAAAGGGTCTTTTCTTCGTCGGTACTCCTTTCTCCTAGGTCGCACTCTATTTGCATCAATACGACCTATCAGCTGTATGTTAATCAAATTGTTCATCACATCCATCATCATCATCATCATTACAACTCTTTCTAATGAGCCCACTGCAGGGCATGAGTCTCTCCCCTGGGTACAGAGAAGGTATAGGCTATAATCCACCAAGCTGGCCCAGTGCTGGGTGGTGGATGCCAGAATTTTTAGGGCGCCTAGATGGCTTCTTACAAACCCTAAAGACTACTGTATACAAGTATACAGCACCCGGTACCGACTGTTTAACGTGCCCTCCGAAGCACGGAAGTCATCGTGAGTAATATGAATGGTCGGCTGTCACCCATCAAAGTACCGACCGCGCCGAATGTTGCTTAACCTGTGATATCGTATGATACACACAGTAACCACGGCGCCACGACGACTTCCATCCATCACTGACCACAAATTGACGCGACGAAAAAAATAATCACAGGGAACTAGGAAGGAAGACGAAGAGTGAAACTGTGAAACTCAAATTATCAATTTCAATAACTCGTTAATATTCGTTAACCTTCGGGTAGACTCGGCCGGTAAAATGGGCTTAAAGAAGCCTCATCCGGATTGTAAATTTGACATGTTTAGAAAGCCGTTATAGTATGTTTACAATGTCATTTATCGTCTATGAATCACCTTTTTTTGGTTGTGCTTTGTAAACCCTCTGTAACGCTGTTTTAACGTGGACAAATTCTCTATGAATTCGACAGTTAATATAAAAAGTAGTAGCTTGCCAGGTGTACAATGACAGTGTTGGAACACTTGGATTAGTAGCCGTATGCAACAAGCTTATCTGGGGGCGATAGGAATATTTCTAAATGAACCCTATAAGGCTTAAATTTTTTGAATTTTTTGAATTGACTGTATTTTGTTTTTTCCAGAGAATTTGGTAAATGTTTTGAAGCTCTAAGCAACCACTCTGAATGTCGAGTAATAGTACTTTCAGCGCAAGGAAAGCACTTTACTGCAGGTAAATGAATACTTATTTCTATTGTAAATGGAGATTGTTTCATATAATAAAGTGTGTCCTACACACAAAGCAGATATATAGTAGAGCTGCTGTAAGCAAAGATGCACAGCTTCAATTTGGTTTGTCGTGACGTCACAGCCTCTAGTTCAAGCTACTCCGCACTAGAGGCACTGGCGTCAGTTCGTCGCTGACTTCTGTGAAGTATGTACACGCATAGATATTAAAAAAAAATTAAATCCTCCATTGTTTCTCAATGTAAAATTTAGTTTTTTGTACTTTTATAAAGGAATTACATTGACAATCCAAATAAAATTAACTAACCACGAAGATAATTTCATTCATAATTATTTTTTACAATTTGTTTATTTTCCAAGTATTTATGTCCAAAATTCCAGATTGTTATTTTTGCCTAGGTGATTTTTATGCCGCGAAAAAATGTTGCGCTATCTAGCGTCAAGTAGAAATACTTTTATTTCGCGATTTTTTTCTGACTGATTTGGAACGTGTGAAATTTCGTTAAAAAAATAGAGCCAACTGGTAAAGGATAGCTGAACTTTTTTGAAGTCATTTGAATATTTTAACCTTATGTTTCAAACGGTTTTTACTACTCGCTACTAGGTAACTAATGCCTTTGCCTGTTTGGCTATGATTGGCCATAACCCACCGCTTACCCCTCCCGCACCCCGCCCGTATATTTTTTACTACTAACTACAAACAATGTATTTGTGCTCTGGAGAAACAAAACTGTGATTATACCGGGTTTTGGTGTCAATCTCATGCGACAATGAATTTGAAGTTGAAAACACATGTACTCATCACAAAACTTGACCATCTATACTTATAATAAATCTGTAGAGAGGTCAATTCTGTACATGAAATTTATTTTCAAAATAACTATCAGGGGGTGATTAGTGATCGATACTGATGCCAAAAATGCAATCAGTAAAATTTTTGTCTGTCTGTCTGTATGTTCCATATAGAAACAAAAACTACTCCACGGATTTTAACGAAACTTGGTAAAATTATTCTTCATACTCCTGGGCAGGTTATAGTATACTTATTATCACGCTACAATCAATAGGATCAGAACAGTGAAGGGAAATGTTGGGAAAACGGGAGAAATTACTTCATTTTTTAAGCTTCCGTCGCGTGTGGCTGTTGAAGGTTAAAGCTACATAGAAATCATGTATGACAGAAATATTTTTTAATAAAAATTATATGTATACAAAATATCCCACAACAGTATATGTCTATATTTTATGGTTGACTCACAATAACACGTGTAAATCCCGATAGCTTAGCAGTTCGGAGCTTTCTGATTATATTTGTTTACTCTTACGTTTATAATACTCTCACTCATCCCTAATTAAAAAAAATAACATTATTACCTATTCAATAAAAAAAGAATCATAGAAATCGGTATAGAAACACCAAACTTATACCTGAAATACGCTAATAACCCATCGCGCGTGAATACTGAATGATATAAGGATTATTTTTGCGTAACGGTTGCAGCGCTCGACGCGGCTCGCGGCGCGGCTGTAGGGTATAAAAAGGCGGTAGGCGAGCGCAAGCTTTATAATTCATTCAATATTTGGCTGTTGATGCGTTCAGAGCGTTCGACTTTATTGACAGACAATAATAAGGCTCAAGGGCAGACTTTTCGTGTTGCTGGAGTCGATCTCGGTGTCAGTTGTTTCTCGCATGGTCAGTTATACGTCGCTCTTTCCCGGGTTAGCAATTCTAGAAATCTTCATGTTCACGTGCCGGACGGGTCAACTTTCAATAAAGTTTACTCGGAAGCTTTGCGCTGAAGTATTTTCGTTCCATAGATACTTAAGCCTCTTGTGAAAGTATTCTAAACAATTAATTGTCAAATATTATAAAATGTCAATCCTTATCCTTACTAATATTATAACTATGAAAGCGTGGATATTTGTTCAGCTTTCACGCAAAAACTACTCGACGAATCATGAGAGGTACTAGAAGTAACATAGGATACTTTTTATCCCGAAATTATCGCGAGCGGAGCCGCGGGAACAGCTAGTATGTTATAAGACCATAATGGTCGATAACACATAACCTTTGATGGCAGAATTTACATGAAGAATGGTCGCTTGACTTGACTCTTCTGCGACACGCTTATTCAGAGGTGATGAGGAAATTAAATGAAATGAAAATTAATTAATTTGCAAACTTCCGTGCTGGACTGGAAGCAAAGGAAAAACATAGAATGTGCTAGCTAGCTGCTTCTCTTCCCGGGCATCCTGTAAAAGTCAGTTAAGAGGTTTTATGGGCGTTTTTGTGGACGATAGGCTGACCCCCTGTCACTGCAGTAGTCTCTCTCCACCATTATAATGCCTGCAAAAGTGACAACAGATGATTTTATAACCTCTGGCGTTCTGCCTACCCCGTCACCATATAACGCTGGCTCCACACTCGCAGCGCGAACCACGCGTTAACCCTTAATTTGACAACGACATTTTTTCAAGCAAGCATTATTTTAATACATTTTAATCATCAAGGGTATGCTAAAAACTCCTAAAAAATTTAATCTTTTTCCATAGTTGGGAAAAGTCGTGTCCTGATAATACATCAAACTTAATTTGAGATTTATTTTAATATTAAAAATCACAAAATTCAGAACAAATTGGCCGACAAATTGTTTTCTTTTGGTAAAAAAATAAAGTAAGTATAATATTATTATTTACCAAAAAGTACCATAAAAAATTATTTGGTATGGATCTAGTTAGAACTAGCAGTAAGATGGGTGGGTGAAGATGGAATCGAAACAATTGCAGATAATTATTTGTAGATATACCCCCTTATGTATAATGAAATGTAAAGTTAAAGGTTAAAAACATAAAGTGTTTTGTTTAGAGCTAGCATATTTAAACAATGTTTTAACTAAAATAGGTTTATCGTGCGATTATGAGTAAGAGGGTAAGTGTTGTCAACATAAAATTTTATTTCCTATCCATATTTTGAGAGACTTTCATAAAAAGTAATCGTGAAAAATAAAAAATAAAAACATTTATAGCACACACAGGTTTTTTGAAGATTGTGTCCGCTGCACCGTACAACGTCAAATTAAGGGTTAACGCCGTGAGCTGTGTCACAGTACACCTATCTACAGTAATTCAACTCGGCCGAATCTTTTAAGTAAATGCCTACAGTTACGCGGTACGTAAACATGCGATAGGGCTGCCCGCCTCCAGCATTTTAGTTATATTTGACTACTTTGTGTTTCGATTTAGTCAAAAATAAATCAAAAAACCATGTTTATGTTTAAAAAACAAATCGGTCTTATAATTTATCTTATCTTAGTAGTTAATAATATTGTTAATTTTTATTCAATACCAAATATAATGCTTATAAAAATTTCTGTCTACATTAATTTAATTTATTTGAAATCTTACTTAATTATTACCAATTTTTTGACTTGTATCAGTGCAATCTATAACTATTGAATTTACCTCTTTGTATAAATTGATTTGTATTTTACCTAGAACTATTTAATTGATTTAATTATTTCATTATCTCCTGTTGTTCTTAATTTCATGTACCTAGTACTAACATAGGAAGTAAGGTTTTTGTAACTAACACATATGGACATGATCCGAAATAAAATGATTGAATTGAATTGAATTGAATTGAATAAATTTGCTAGATTAAAATATTTGCCATTTAAGTTAAAAAACAACTAAATGTATAAATAATATAACAGACGCTCTTACTTAGTAAGAATTGGTTTGCAGTGTGTGTACTGAAAAAATCTGTAAAGCATGCCAATTTGATACCCATAAGACTTATGAACGAAGTAAAGTTCATATAAAGCTAAATGTCTATTTTTAATTTTACTGCCGAGTGTACTTCTCAAAGTTTTCGTGGTAGCTGAAACCACTAGTTTGAAGTTTTAAAATTAACTGTGGAACCGCTGGTACCTAAATCATGGATCATCGCTGGGAGCTTGCCATTCTGGGGATATTTCATGAGTCTAGCTGTCGTTGTTATTAATACCTAAAACAGAAATAATTAATCTGCCAAAATTTCAACTAGGTATCTATTGACAGATAGACGGGCAAATTTATTGTTTCTCGTATTATTCATAAGTATTGATGTATTTATATTCTAGGTTCCCCCCTAGTTCGCTACATGGTATCCCATAATACAAGCTATGCTTACTTTGGGGCCGCGTAGTTGGTGTGATTGCCTGGGGATTAAAAAAAATACCTATTGTACTGATATCAAATTAGCAATGTAAATATTATAGATAAAAATACCAAAGAAAATCGATTTAATTTAAATAATTTTAATAAAATACAATAAAATGCAAAATAAAATTTTAAGTAATAATTTTAAAATAATAAAGATTACGATGTCTTATCGCGGTATGTCGCGGACCAAAAACCGAAACTGATCGAGGAACGGCCCGAATCGGGAACGCGGAGCGTGAACAACATCCACACTTCGCGGTTCGCGGTTGTCGCGGCCTTCGCGGCCGTTCGCGCAGCGAGTGTGGAGCCAGCACAACAAAAATGTGCGTTCACATAAGTTTACTTCCAGCTGTTAGGTTGGCTGCCAAGAGTCTTGGGTTGCCGTAGTATACTTTTATCACAAAATACCGTTTGTATTACTAATAATGTATGCACCTATATTTTTGAACGTCTAGTACACAATATTATTTCATATTCGTTGTTCGTCTTGATATTGACTGGGCATTTGGTGTAAGCCCCATTTCACTGCCAGCATTAATAATGATCCATCATGCACCAACAGAGTCGTTTTTAAGACACCTTAATTTTCTATATGTCAGCATTTATTGATTGTGCCTATAGGATGCGTGAAAGGCCTCGTCCGGGAACACAACGTCTGCCTTCAACGCTATGATATTTCATCATTGTAAGGTGTCATAAAGTTCACACTGATAAAACAATGTTTCTTTTATTACTTTGAATCCTTTTCGGCATGATACAAATTAAACTTCAGACAAAAATAATAGAAAAACGCGGGCAATTCACATAAACTATTATGAAAGCTTTCAGGGAAACTGGACAGTAGGGCCAACATAGAGATAATAAACTTCAGAGGTAAACCAACTGTGAAAGCACTGTACTATCTCAGTTTCAACCTTAATGTCACTTACCTTAAAGATCAAATAAGGGTTTACTCATAAATAAGTAATACATTTATGATTTCTCTACATTCATGAGAAACAATTAAAAATGTGTAGATAATTGTAAAACTTATTTTGATCCTTAAGTTTGGTTCGTTTAGAACTTAAAAACTTAAACTTAACACTACATAATAATAATGACGAGTTCAGGACCATTTTTGATTAGTCACTCAAATTACATACATACATAACTTCACGCCTGTATCCCTTACGGGGTAGGCAGAACACCAGAGGCTATGAAACCATCTGAGGTCTCGTTTGACAAATATAGAGGTAATATAATGATGTAGAGAGACTATTGTAGTGACAGGGAGTCAGCCTATCGCCCGCAAAACTGTCAATAAAACCTATGTCCCTTAACTGACTTTTACGGTATGCCCGGGAAGAGAAGCAGCTGGCACATTCTATGTTTTTCTTTTACTCCCAGTCCAGCATGGAAGAAATAACATAAATTGTTTTTTTTTTTTTATTTCCAGGCATAGACTTCAATAGTTTAATATCATTAAATCAGAGAACTGAAGAATATGATGACATCGCGCGTAAAACTAGGTTCCTTCATGGAATTATTGGACAATGTCAGGTAAACATACATCTTTCAATGATCGTTTTGAACAAATAGAACCCACACTCTTTTACCATCGGACTACTAGACGCAGAGAGAACTAAACTTCTATTCGTATGTGGTGGAATTTCCAAAAATTCCAAACTGTTCCTTTTTGATACGGGTCGCCAAGGTTTGGAATGAACTGCCTGCGTCTATTTTTTCTGACTAGTGGAGACTTAGTAAGTACTTTGACGATACTAATTAAAGAGAAAGTCTATATTTCTATATAATTACTGTTCAAAAGTTACCAAATATATCTATTTTAAAAAATAATTACGGCAATTTAACTGATACCTAAATTGTTTAGTATTTATATTACGGATACAAATTTTGAATATTTTCTTTAATTTTTAAAATAATAAGCTGTTCGTTTTCCAGAAAAATAAGTAGTTAAGCAAATGTCGTCTTAAAATTTTAGTTATCTAATCTAATTGTTACCCTTCTTCATTAATAAAAATATATTTCTATTTAATTTCAGGGTGGCATTACTGCTTTAGAGAAATGTGTGAAGCCGGTTCTTAGTTTAGTGCATAGTGCGTGCATTGGGGCCGGAGTCGATCTCATCACTGCTGCGGATATGCGGTAAGAATCTATACTAATATATAAAGCTGAAGAGTTTGTTTTTTTATTTGTTTGTTTGAATGCGCTAATCTCAGAAACTACAAGTGGGATTTGAAAAATTATTTTTGCATTTGATAGCCCAACTCTTGATAGGCTATATTTTATCCCGAAATTCCCATGGGATCAAAAGTTACGCGGGTAAAACCGCGCGCGGTGTCTAGTAAATTTATAAAACGATATACAGGGTGGCTGGTGAAAAATTTTAGATATTGAAGGACAGCACTCTGTACCCGATTCTGATCAAAATTATGTAATAAACGTAGCTAGGAACTTAATTTTTCATCAGAATTCCCTATAAATAAATAAAGATTGCATGAATGCTTCACGGCTCGACAACGTCGAAGTCGTACCTATTCTATGTTGATAGCGCCGTGCGTACGTCCGTACCAGTGTATCCATGCGTGGTGTAATGAATTCTTTAACTTTCGGTTAAGTTTACTCAGTAAATAATTCATATGAATTTTATTTTTTCTCTTCGTGTATGATCTCCGACTATCACACGTCCCACCCACCAGTCACCGTGTATAAGTAAAAAATATGCGCGAAACGCCTTGCCACAACTTCAGAAGGGACAGATTATTGGCGCGATCTATACCCACCCCATCACTTTTTTAAACAGGATACCAACACCACGGGGTCTTTAAGAACACCTCTAACAAGTTTTGTAAAAAAGGTTGTTTCAAAATTGACGATCTCTTTGGCGTTGGGGTAAACCTATCTCCCTCAGACGCCAGTGGTTGCGGGATCGATCCCCGCACGGAACCAGGAAAAAAAATGTTCCGTGTCTGGGTGTTTATCTATTTATGTATTTACATATATTCTAGGTTCCCCCCTAGTTCGCTATATGGTATCCAATAACACAAGCTATGCTTACTTTGGGGCCATGTAGTTGGTGTGGTTGTCTGGGGATTAAAAAAAAAAACATTATTTTTTAATTGCAACGTGAAGTTAAAATGTTTATAAAAGGGTTTTATTTAAGATTATGATTGTAAAATCTTAAAATTATATTATGTTTATAACTGACTTGAAAAAACAGGTTATGTACAAAGTTTTACTATGTCTTCGCCGATCGTTAACTGATTTGCTGAGTTCTGGCTAATCATCATACATACACAGTTTCACGCCTGTATCCCTTATAAGGTAGGCAGAACACCAGAGGCTATTAGACCAGCTGATGTCACGTGTGACTTTGGAGGTATTATAATGATGGAGAGAGACTATTGCAGTGACAGTCGGTCAGCCTATTGCCCACAAAAACACCAATAAAACCTCTGTCCCTTAGCTGACTTTTACAGTATGCCCGGGAAGAGAAGCAGCTGGTACGATCTATGTTTTTCTTTCGCTCCCAGTCCAGTATGGCATGGAAGCTCGTTAATCATCAAGACTGGTAAAATTACAAAAGCTTTAATATCATCATCATCACAACTCTTTGTAATGAGCCCAATGCAGGGTATGAGTCTCTCCCCTGGGTGATGAGGAGGTTTAAGCCATAATCCACCAAGCCGGCCCAGTGCTGGGTGTTGGATGTCAGAATTTTCAGGGTGCCGATACGGCTTCTGACAAACCCTAACGACTACTGTATACAAGTATACAGCACCCGGGACCGACTGCTTAACAAGCCCTCCGAAGCACGGAAGTCGTCGTCACCCATCCAAGTACCGATCGCGCCGAACGTTGCTTAACTTGTGATATCGTATGATACACACAGTAACCACGGCGCCACGACGACTTCCTTTAAAAAGCTTGAAAGCTTTAATATATTAAATCATAATTTTTATGTCAGAAGTTTATACAGAAACCACGGTTATGTGTATTATTTTATACATAAGGGTTATTGCTTTATTAATTACAGGCCCGATTTGTCAATGGTCAAATAAAAATTATCTCATGAATAAAGTATTGACAGGTACTTGACAGCTTTAAGCTCGTCTCAAGGTTATTGTACTTATATGTCACTGTCATAAAACTATTCTAAAAAAAACTAAAACCCGACTTCTAAAAACACGCTCTAAAAAGTACAAAATAAGAAAGTAGTCTTCGCTGAAATATTTATGTAGTTTTATACGTCATACTGATAGTGTTAAAGGGCATTGTTCATTTTTTTTTATTTATTTCATACGAAAAACCGTTTCGAGGAATAAGGTTTCTGATTAATTTAGTCGATTTAAAACATTAAAAAATATTGGGGTTTAAGAGATTTTTAACAAAATACATTTGACCTTTATTTAACCTTGATGACGTCATCAAAGGCAATCGATCAATTGTTATGCCTTAAAGCGGTTTTAAAAAAGTCAAACTAAACTCTATAGCTCTATGGTGGTTGTTTTGTTTATATTTTAACGTAACCTCAACGTAACAAACTCAGCTTCTTTATTTTTCCCTGCGATTGATCTAAGTTTAATTAACAATTAAAATTTTAAGAATAATTATTATTTATACAAACTACAAAGAAAAGAAACAGAGGAAATAAAGACGGTTAAGATTTGATTAGAATCAATGTTTGAAATGTTGGTTTGTTGTCTGTTGACAATCCATTGGGTGACAGTGACATAGCATGACTTTAGCACACAGACACAGCTAATGTTTTTTTTTACTGACTGACACATGTTTATAAAGTTAATGCCACTGATGACGTCATCACGTACTAATTTCATAAAATCAATATAAATTAAACGACACAGTTAAAAATAAAACTATTCAAATTGTTCTGTCAAAATAGACTAAAGATTAATATAACATAATAAAAATAATAGGTTAAAAAAAGTGAACAATGCCCAATGTTGAATGCAGAGCATTAAAAAACCGACTTCACGTCAAAACTTTGGCTGAGTTGAGAATGTCATCAACGTAAACATTCTCCGAAATCATGCATATTTTTTCAAAAGTTTGAAATTTTCAATGAAGTACTCAACCGATTTCGATGAGGTATCCTCTATCATATGAAACAACAATTTTCAAAATTAATTCATAATTGTCCGAAATATCGTGTAACAAAGACACAAAAAAAAACATACAGACGAATTGAGAACCTTCTCCTTTTTTGGAAGTCGATTGATTTAACACTAGGCGGCGCTGTTTTAAATATTGTTTTTTTTTAATAATTTCAGATACTGCACTGAGGATGCCTGGTTCCAAGTCAAAGAGGTTGAAATCGGTTTAGCTGCAGATGTTGGGACCTTGCAAAGACTGCCTAAAGTAAGTTTTTTTACTATTATCTTAGGTTTTGTAATTTTAAAACAGTTTGTTTAAAATTTTGATAGGGACACCAATAACCTTATGCAAACATTGTAACTTAAATGACAAATGCGTTTCAATAAATATTTATATTAACTGAGTAGAATTGACTGCGGTAATGTCGCACTAATTTAGGCGTGATTACCGTAGACTTTTTATTTGCAAGAAAACAAGAAATACCGATATCTTCGTAAATAATTTGCTAAATTTTAATTTAATAATTTTAATATCGAAAAAAAGTGAATTAATGTCTGTGGTTTTGCGTTTTAGAAAGGACACGTTTTCCCTTAGTTAAAACTAGAATAATCTAATGCTCAAAATAGACAGTAAAATAAATATGATATAAAATAAAAATAATAAATAAAACTTCCAGACAATCACACCAATTACATGGCCCCAAAGTAACCATAGCTTGTGTTATGGGATACCATGTACGGAACTAGGGGGGAACCTAGAATATAAATACATAAATAGATAAACACCCAGACACGGAACATTTTTTTTTGTTCCGTGCGGGAATCGAACCCGCAACCACTGGCGTCTGATGCAGACAGTGTTACTGATGTGTCTGTAACCTGAGTCACCTGTCAAAAACCAGTAATAAACGAACTGCGTTACCTACCAGACGTGTTTTACTTCTATACATCTCATTTGACGACGAGTTGGGATATACCCGCAAAAAAAAAAAAAAAAAACAAAGCAAAAATAACAACGTTTTCCCCCCGAAGGGCAGAAAACGTATATTTAGGTTCCAGCCGAAGCTTGACCCACAGTGAGATAACCTCTTGGATTTTACGTGTGGCAACACTGTTTTTCTATGGAGCACCCCACCACATTATGCGGGTG
The DNA here is from genome assembly GCA_944452665.1 of Stenoptilia bipunctidactyla. Taxonomy (NCBI): domain Eukaryota; kingdom Metazoa; phylum Arthropoda; class Insecta; order Lepidoptera; family Pterophoridae; genus Stenoptilia; species Stenoptilia bipunctidactyla. The sequence continues at coordinate 19,740,512 of OX101745.1, forward strand.
ACGTCATTTACAACCCACGCGAGTGATCGCAGCGGAGAACCGGGCGCTTGCGCTTCCTCAGTACTCTCAAGCCAGCAAGAATGTTAATTCTTGGTGGGTCAAGCTTCGGCTGGAACCTAAATATACGTTTTCTGCCCTTCGGGGGGAAAACGTTGTTATTTAGGTGTCCGAGCCTTCGCTTGACCCACAGTGAGAGGTGTTTATTTTCTGCTGGCGCTGCGATTGTTTTAGAGTGCATAATGCTGTGACAGACATACCGAATTAAACATAAAAATAACTTAATAAATCAGTATATTTGGAATTATAGTTTTAATTAATGCGAACAACACTAAATCTTACTTAATTACTGTGATTAGACAATATAGGGACAAAATTATATATTAATTATAAAGGGATATGGGTAATTTTGGCGTCTTTTTTTTTTCTCGCGGCCAGTGATGAAATGTGATGGGTATTGTAGGCCTAATACTACCTTACATTAAACTACAAAAAATATTATCCTACGGAGCAACGTTACGGAGATATTGAATTTTAAAGTTCGAAAAAAATTCAATATTTCTTCTTTTTTATTTTAGCTTTTTGAGTGCAGTAGAAATCGAATTGTTTTACGAAGTAACATTATTTAGTATATATTTTAATTTTTATCTTTAGTTTTAATAATATACAGGGTGTACGATAAATAAATATTTATTTTTAATGACGTAGACGTTTATTTTGTATAAAAAAATACAGAATAAAATAATCTTTTACTTTGTAACATGAACATAAATGATAACATTGTTTGATTGCTTTTTTATTGGAATTTGTAGCTATGTTTCCTCATACTCCTCATTTTCTATATCATGACGCAAAATAGTAGAGTCTAAAAACATTGCTGAAGGCGTCAAGTTTTCTTGGTACCTGGCCCATCCCAAAAACCAAACTATTGACATGGTGTGAGAACAACAACCCAATGTCCTCATTCCTATGACACGTACAGTAGTAGCCCACTATTGCATCCCTTCCAACAACATCTCCTTATATCAAAATATATACGTAATAAATACGTCTATTTGTGTGCCTTGATTGGATTCTTCCTCGTAAAAGCCAAGGATTATTATAAAACATATTGCTTTCATGCAGATTTAAGGGGTTCATTTCTTTACACACTTTTATGATATATGAACCATTTTTGACATGCTCCCCGTAATAACTCCTGGCTTGCTTTAATTGGGAAGTTCCAAGGGAAAAAAGAATCATCTTGTGACAATGTGGGGAATTCATCTAGGCCAGGTACGTTAGCGTCTATGGACTGGAACTCAACTCTATGTCGGTTTAAGTTGTTTACAGTCACGTAATTACCTTATACGTTTTCTTCGTTTTCTCTCCTGTGAACTTCTTCAATTATTTCTTGGGCCAGTGTATGGTCCTGTAAAGGTTTTCCAAATGCATTCAATAGAGCTCCTGCTATTTTTACTTCTTCAATTAAGTGGTTTGCTGCTTTATTGAAGTACTGATGGCGCAATTGGCGGAATTGGTTTTTTATACGCCCATTGACGGTTTCGATAACCCATTTGCACATCGTCACTTTTCTTTACTGATTTGCTTGCAAAGTATTTAATTGTGTTTCATTTTAATTTTTACTTAATGGCATGAAAGGATTGTAGCCAAACGATTTCAACTCATCAATTACGTCTCGAAATCCTCTATCGAGAATAAACACGTCACTTCAAAATAATAATTTAAGGGATCGAAAACATTATTCAGTATTGAGTGCAAGATGGACGCGTCCGATTTCGTTGCTTCGTTAGGACCGTAAATATCATTTATATGGCCGTCTGGGCACACCAAAATGTATGGTTTTACTAAGTTTTTAAACTTGTGCAGACTGTACGACTTTCTTTGAAAATAATAATTGCTGCTTTTTTGTAAATATATGTATGTTCCATCTTGTATAATTATTGCTTTTCTCTGTCCTTCGTTGGGAGCGCCAAAAAGAGCATTTGGTATAGCTAAACACCGTGTTATAATATCTTGCCGTATTAAGTAATCGAATCCAATATTTTGGGGCACAAATTCACTCATCAAACAATCTCTTGCAATCTTCATAATTTTTTCATAAGTTTTTCGTGTCATCATAAAAAGGGAAGCGAGTCTTTGATTGGATCACCTGATCGTAATTTAACAAGTACTGTCGCTAAAGCTGTCGCTGGTTTTCTCAGTCTCTGCCGATAGAAGGTGTATTTTGGAGTATCTAATGGAATTGAACTTTGTTAAATCCTAAGTAGTAGTAAAAAACATCATCTCTTATTAATTGTAATTTTTGAAAATCTAAGAAAACCCTCTTTTTGTGTAGTAAATTCAACATTTCACTTGCTTGTAGTGACGAAAATTCGGTGTAAACATGGCGACAGCTTGCTTTTATATCTTGCCATGGTCCTTCCAATCGGTGATCTTGACAGACACGACTACCTCGTGGAATATAAAAACATTTCTCTTCAAGTATCAATTGTCGCACGTTTACATCAATTCTTTGTAAGCTTAGGTTGTTGCATCTGTCAAATATGCACCTGTGTGTATTGTATGATGCACGACTGTAGCCACGTATTGGCCAACGTTGGCTTATATTAACTAGCACTTCTCTGTCAATGAAGTGCCTTTCGTTGTCGTCTATTTCAGAATTATGAGGTGACATAACTACAGGTATTTCAAAGTTATTATCGTTCAACTCAAAGGAAGGGTAGTGAGTGACAATAAATAATGAGCGTGTATTTTGGTGCACCACTTTGTAGATAAGGCGCTGCGATTTCATTGGTTATTTAGCTTTCACAATGGTTTTTTTTCTTCGGCTTTCTATGAACTAGGCCACCAGTCATTACCACTTGCATTTATACTTAGCAAAAAGAAAAGGAGGGAACTACTATAACAGACAAGTACGTAAAAGAGAGAGAGAGATATTGAGAGAGAAGACCAGTGCCCCTCGGTTGGGACTTATATGGGTTTATATTTTACGCAAAAAAGTAGGCAAGAAAATAAGGTGTATGAGAAATAAAATATACTTAGTTAACCAATTTTTTTTATAACAGCAAACAGGCATAAAAAAGAGCTTATTTTGAAATCACAATCTCAGTAACAAATATAGGTACTTAAAATAAAAACCTATAGTTTTATGTCAATTTCGATAAAAAAAATATGTTCTTTACAAACAGAATAAACTCGTAGAGTATTGTCAGCAAAAAGTTTATTTTATTCTTTAATTTTATATAAGTACATAAAAGAGAAATGCCTACTCAATTTGAGAATATCCAATAGCATATCTATAATAGATACTTTAGATTTTACATATAACAATATAACCTGAACGACATAAAATAGGCTAACATAGCAAAGGAAACATACATAAATTTTTCCAAACTTTAAAATTCAATATCTCCGTAACGTTGATCCGCAGGGCGATAATTTTTGCATTTTGATTTATGTTAGGAATAGGCCTAAAATACTAACCACATTTCATCTCTGGCCGCCAGAAAAAAAAAAGACGCCAACCTTCATACTAGGATTACTCATAGCCCTTTAACAATGTTAGACTTCCATTTAAAGAACTAAAGAAAAAATTTTTACTTTCACAAAATAATAATCATAATGGCGAAAAACAATTGGCAATAGTATCATTGGCAATTCTCCGTATATTTTGACTTAGTGTTTCTTTAAAGTAGTGTTTCAAAAAAGTATCTTTACTTCTCCAGTTTCCTCGTTTTAATATTTCGTCGAGGTTTAAATTGCAGTTCCGCCAATTTGCACTATTTACCGCTGATCGGAAACTGCCCGGTGAGTCATCGATATGAGCATCCTTGAGAATTGTTCGAATCCAACCTGATATTACTGTGCGAGAGGCTGGTCCGACTTTTCCTCGTGTCGTAATAAAAAGACAACTCAAATTGTCTCGGCTTGATCGGCGAGCTTCAGACTTGGAAATTAGGACTCGTATCCAGTAAACTGTATCAAGTTTTTGTTCTTTATTAGGAAACAATTTCCAACCCGACTGACGAAAAGTCGCACAATCAGTCTTTGAACCGAATCTGGGCCAGAAGATTAAGTTGCCGCCTTCTGTTTCAAAGCCCTCAGCATTGATGTCGAGTAAAGTGAGATCGTGGATTCTTCTTCCGCTTGCGAGAAGGAGAAGAACAGCTACGTGTCGCGACACTTGGAATAAACTATTTTCATCAATAGTATAAGTGCAGAGGTAGTTGATAAGTTCAGTCACGTCCCATGTACGGGGTTTTGTAGAAGGAGGCTTACTTAGAGCAACAGCTTTAAGAGCTTGACGAACTAGTAGGTGATTGCTGAGCTCTTCAGTTCTAGCAGGGTTTGCGAACATTACGACCGCTGATTTGTGGACTGCAATCGTACTTGATGCGAGTTTGACATCCGTGTGTAGATAACAAATAAATTTTGCGAGGTCCGCCGCCTGTGGATTATTTGTATCACAATGTTTCTTAGACCATTTTTGCCATCTCTCCCAAGCGGGTTTATATGTATTTAACGTTGACTTGCACCAAGCGGATTCTAGGAGCTTTTTGTCCCTGTCGGGCCAGGAGGCAGTTATATTGGCCCAGCCCGAATTTTCCAGACCTGCAAATGCAGCCGGCTTATTGCCACTGGTGCTCGGCCCGTCGTCAGATCTATCAAGTGCTTTCGAACGTTCCAAATCGTTATAGGAGGGTGCAGGGCGCGCTGTCTCAACTCGGCTTTCCAAAATGTCTTCTCCCATTTGGGTACTACAAATATGTAGACCCCTCTGCTGTTTTCGAGGTGACGCAAAACCCGTGGTACGAGAGTTGGTGGAGGGAAGATCCAGCCGAGTTTGAAATTCCACGGTCTGCTGAAAGCGTCCACGAATACACAATTTCGATCTTTTACATTCTCGCTGACATAGTTTTTCACTACGGCAGATCGTTCGCTCGCAAATAGATCTATCACCGGCGTGCCGAGTTTCAGGAATATCGCTGTCCGAATCTCTTCTGACAGTGTCCATTCTGGTAGTTGGTTGTCCCTTGAAAGACTGTCGGCTATGAGGTTGTATCGACCCGGTAGGTAGCGGGCAACCAAGTGTATTTGCCACCTCTGTGCTATTCGAAAGATTTTGTGAGTTGTTTTTAGAAGTTTCGCGGATTTCGTGCCACCCTGCTTGGTTATTTGGGAAACCACTGTCTTGTTGTCTGTCTATATCATAACTGTCTGTCCTTGAAGTTCGCACCCTTTTATTTTTAAGAGCTCTAGGATTGTCCATAGCTCTTTTTGATTGCTGTGCCATTTGAGCTGTTTTTGATCCCAGTGGCCACTTAAGTTGTGCCCATTTACTGTAGCTCCCCAACCCAGAGCTGCCGCGTCCGTGCTTACGAAGACAGTTGGACCTTCGTAATGAATCGGGGATTGCTGCGTGATATGTGTGAGCCACCACTGTAGCTCCTCTATTACAGGGTTTGGTAAAAGGTAACGCTTGTAACGGTATCTCTTCGGTAGCTTGTTGGCTTCTATTTGGATCCTTCGACTGTAAAGACGTCCGTAGGGCACCACGCAAGTAGCGAAGTTTATATTCCCTAATAGGACTTTCGCGGGCTGCCACGTCCAGTAGCCTTTCTGGAGTGTATTTTGTATAAGTTGGTAGTTTTTCATGATCTTGCAATCTGTTAGACTTTTGGTATTGAGATGTGTATCCCAAATTATTCCCAGATATTCCACACTGTTCGTTGGTGTTAATATGGATTTTTCTTGATTTATGCACCAGCCTAGTTTTATTAGTTGTTCTACGACTAGGATAGTTTGTGCTTGTAGAGCAGCCGGGTCGGTATGCATCAGGAGAAAGTCGTCTAGGTAGACTATTATACGGATGGATTGCTTCCTGAAATAGTTTGCAAGCCAGTTAGTAATATTTGCAAATGTACAGGGAGCTGTAGCTAACCCGAAAGGCAAACAAGTCATTTCGTATATAACGCCATTGTATGCTAGTGCTAAGTATCTTTTGTGAGAATTCGCGATAGGGATGTGAAAATATGCCTGAGAAAGGTCAATTTTAGTCATGTAATCTCTAATATTCAAGCAACCCGGTATTTTATAATGATTAATTAATCTAAATTTAGGGGCTCTTAAATAGGAGTTCAATTGTCTTAGGTCAAATATTGGTCTATTAGATCCGTCAGTTTTCTTACGTAAGAACATAAATGATAAAAATCCTGTTTTACTTTGACATTTGCGTATTGCCCCGATTTGTTTTAATTTACGGATTTCTATATACATTTCTAAAGATGATTTAGTTTCGTATCTTATACAAGTATCCTGGTCTAGTCTGGAACTTGGAGGACGCTTAATGAATGGAATTCTATGACCAGATATAATGGATAAGATAGAACGTGGAGCGCCGAGTGCCTCCCATTCCATGAGCTTATTACTAACCTGACCTGCCTGAAAATTACTGCTTCTTCCCATCATAAGCTCCTTTAGTTTTTGCAGGCCGGCGCTGCTGCTGGTAAGAGTTACGGGTAGACTTTTCGGGATACCTTTGGTTTTGTTTGCGAAATGTCGGCCTTTGCTTAAACCCTTGTCTTCCTTTAGATTTAGGGCCTAAGGGTGCGATTGGCCTTTTAAACTTCCCAGGGAACACCTTTGCTACCCCACCCTGATCTTTGACTAAGTCTGACAGTTGGGGTTCAGCGAACAGGTGAGTACTCGACGGAGGTATGGAATGTAACAAGTCGCTGACTGATTTGTTCTGTGGTTTATAAAGCGCTCGCCTTTGCTCTATTGCCTCTGCTCTTTTACCGCACGTGTATTGTAGCAGAGAGTCAGACACTTTACGAAATGGTGCATTATCCTTGTTTAGAAAGTTTTTGCTCAGGTAAGCTTTTACTTCTTGTGGAGCACTGGCGTATGCTTCTTCAAATGCTGTTCTCTGTTGTAACAGGCCATGAGTTATAGCCCCCAGACAAAGATCTGATTTCTCGAGTATGGAAACTAGCTGCCATTGGGGCGTCACTGTTGCAAGGTGTCCATTTACTTTCAGAGCTGTGAATAAAGGAGAAGCCTGGAACGTCTTTTGCACCTCTGCATAACGGATGTTATGCCAACTATCGGTGTCTAACTTCTGGCAACGCATTCCTTGTTCAACCATTTTGGTGCTTGCTTTGCTGAGTTTAGCTTCACTTTCCTTTGTTTCAGGAGCAAAATCGCCAAGTGGTTCATCATTCTCATTTTCTCTTTGGGTATCGTCCTCTAACAGAGGCGGCGCGCGCCAAGCGTCTTCGCTGGCTGAATTATTGCTTTTATAGGATGCATTGTCTTCCTCAAAGCTTGCTACACTACGAGTCGAAGGTTCTTCGGGACGAGGTAAATTTAGTACCGATGTCTGCTGGGTCAGGCCATAGGTGATCTCACACAGCCTACCCAGTATCTCATTTTGCTGTCGCATGTAGTCTGATAGGGATTCAGGCGAATGATCTTTTTCTGCAATTCTTCGTTTCTTCGGCTGTTGCACCTGCTCCGATGAATGCCGTCGTTTTGAGCAAGCGGATATACTGGACCTAGATGACGTATCTTCCTCATCCACTTCCGCTCTGAGGAAATTGGCCGTCTCTTTGCGAGATAGAAAATATTTCTTCAAGTCTGGAAGCATGTCTTCAAACTTGTTTTGCGGACCGCTAGGATGGACCTTGACCATTATAGCCAAGGGCTGGTAAATAAGGGCTAGGCCAATGGGCCATTCTAGAAGTTTCCTTTTTAAAGTCCTGTAGCGGCGTTCGCTGAACGCTTTTTCGCAGCGAAAGATCTTGGCGAGGCTGATTGTTGGCACAGCGAAACGTATGCGCGCCTCAGTGTCAGGGGTAAGTATTTCACCAAAGAGGTCCTTTGGGGAGACAGTTTTAACAACCCAGTCTTTCCAGCCTTCGGGATAAATGCCTTCCAAAGTATGTATGAGCGCTTGGTAGTATGCCTCGTCCGCTGGTGGGGGCCTCCAGTCCAATAGCTCTTTCATAGTCGTTGTCATCTGAAGAGAGACAAATAAAAGTTTAAGGCTTTTTAAAGCGAACGACATGAGTTAAGGACTTAAACTAGGCATGTTGTCGTGTAATCGAACCTTTGTCGCCTGAGCAGACGACGTCGCCTGTTGGCTCAGGCGATATGTCGTCTGAGCAGACGACGTCGCCTTTTGGCTCAGGCGACATGTCGTCTGTATATGTTTTCTAAAAGTGACAAACAGACGACAATGGTTATTTGAAGCAAATTAGGGCTTTCCTAAGCTGCTTTCGTCATTATTGCTTAAGCGCTTCTTCTTAGAATTAGCGTGCAGCAAATAAATACAGGGCTTTCCTGTACGTAGGCACATTTAAATAAGATAATAGGGCTTTCCTAATTTCAACAGTAACATAGTGTTCATTCTTACCTTAGTATATTAGTGTAGATTATAAATATCTGATAAAGAATTATTGTATAAATTCACTATTTTGTTGTTCACTTTACGTCACAGTGTTAACACGTCAAAAATCCAAGACGTACTGAGGAAGCGCAAGCGCCCGGTTCTCCGCTGCGATCACTCGCGTGGGTTGTAAATGACGTCACCCGCATAATGTGGTGGGGTGCTCCATAGAAAAACAGTGTTGCCACACGTAAAATCCAAGAGGTTATCTCACTGTGGGTCAAGCGAAGGCTCGGACACCTAAATGTCGTATTTGGGCAATTTATCGACTTTTGATTACAAAAGTAGTGATTGGGTGATATTTAAATGTCGATTAACTCAATTTCTAAAAGTGAATGTCGTGACAGAAGAGAATAAAGCAGCAGTTCTTCTCACACATTTGAGTGATGACTCATATCGACTATTACGTAACCTGATGTACCCAGAAGATGTGGAGGTTTCAAGATATTCAACGCTGGTAGACAGATTGGACACGCACTTTAAGCCTAAGCAGTGCTCGTTTGCTGACAAAGCAAAATTCTACAGTGCCTGCAAAGATCTAAGCGAATCATTGGGAGAATGGGCGGCGCGCCTACGGGGGTTAGCGAGCCATTGCAACTTTGGCACCGACTTAGAAACGAACCTTACGGATCGTTTCGTCCTCGGCTTGGGTGAGGGCCCCGAGCGCTCCAAACTGTTTGAGCGCAACGCGGCGAAATTGAACATGATTCAAGCTCTTGAAATTGCAGAGCAGGCCGCTTGTGTCCGGGAGGCTGCAAAGGTGGTCAGCAGCGCAGTAAAAGAAGAGACCATTTTTAAAATGAGTGGATGTCGAGACAGGACAGGGCGCGGCAGCATCAGCAGCAGCAGCGGCGCGGCAGGCGCGCGGAGGCACCGGTCTCCAGCGCCGCCGCCTACGCCGTACCGTGAGCGACCTATGTCGCATTGTTCTGTGTGTGGCATGAAAAATCATGACTCGAATAAGTGCCGTTTTAAAAGCTACAAGTGTCTTAATTGTGGTGAAAAAGGTCACCTTAAGAAAGTGTGCGATAAGAAACGTCCGCGAAATTATAAAATCGAGTGTGGTGAAAGTGAAAATTCAGACTGTGAAGAGTGTCAGAACTTTAACCTGAGGTATGTTACAGATAAACCTGTTAAACTGTACGTTATGTTAGGTACGATTAAATTATTAATGGAACTTGATTCGGGTTCTGGCGTTAGTGTAATTTCGGATAAAATTTATAAAAGATTATTCTCAAATTGCGAATTGTATAAATCCAAGATTAAAATGTGTCTATACGATGGTCATAAAATCGAGCCACGGGGTTATTTCAAAACCAAAATTACCTTCAATAATACTGTGAAACTTCTTAAAATATTTGTTGTAACCAACGGCGGGCCACCATTACTTGGGCGCGACTTTATGTCGGCTTTTGGCTTGACCTTGACTGTGAGTGTAAATCATAATTCTATAAGTACAGATGAAGAGGTGAACCAATTATTGAAACAGTTTCCCGATTTGTGGAAAGATGAGTTAGGTTTGTTTAATAAGTTCAAAGTTCATTTAGAATTAAAACCTAATGCAACGCCGAAATTTTTCAAACCCCGAACAGTACCATTTGCCCTTAAAGATAAGGTAGAAAAAGAGCTGAACCGTTTAGTAGATGTAGGCATTCTCGTACCAGTTAATTACTCAGATTATGCTACACCTATTGTACCAGTATTAAAAGAAAACGGCGAGGTTAAAATTGCGGGCGATTTCTCGGTAACATTGAACAAAGACCTTTTAGTCGACAAATACCCGTTACCTAGGATCGAAGAGGTCTTTGCCAAGTTAGGGGGGGGAGAATAATATACGAAAATCGATTTAAAAAAATGCCTACAATCAATTTGTGTTAAGTGACTCCTCTCAGATGTTAACTACAATTAATACAACAAAAGGATTATTTAAATATACAAGATTAGTATACGGTTTGGCAAACGCACCCGCGATTTTTCAAAAATCTATGGAAACTCTTTTATCTGGCCTGGACGGGGTAAGTTGTTGGCTTGACGATATTTGCGTTACGGGGCCAAACAAGCAAGCTCACATTAAGACATTACAGGAGGTACTGAGTAGGCTTAACAGTGCCGGATTACGCTTACGCATAAATAAATGCGAGTTTTTTAAACCCAGCGTAACATATCTAGGTTTTATCATTAATAAGGATGGATTACAAACATCGACCGATAAAGTTCAAGCGATTATTAAGGCACCAGATCCTACAGACGTAAGTGGCGTTAAAAGATTTTTAGGTGTCATAAATTATTATAGGAATTTTATCCTCAATGCGTCCAGTATTTTAAATCCTCTTCATGAGTTGACGCGGGCGGACGCGGCGTGGGAGTGCGGCTCGCGCCGTGGCCGCTGTGAAGCGCGAGCTGGCGTCGGAGCGCGTGCTGGCGCACTGCGACCCGCGCCAGCAGCTGGTGCTGTCGGTGGCCGCGGGCCCGGCCGGGCTCGGCGCCGTGCTGGCGCAGCGCGCCGGGGACAACGCACCCGAGCGACCTTTAGCGCTTGCGTCTCGATCTCTTAGTTCAAGTGAGCGCAATTATAGTCAAATCCAAAAAGAAGCGACGGCTATAATATTTGGTGTAAAGCATTTTCACCAGTATTTGTATGGTCGTAGTGACCCTTTTATTTTGAAGACGGACCACAGACCTTTAGTGTCGATTTTCAATCATAAGACGGGTATTCAGTTACAACGGCGTTGCGATTACAGAGGTACTCCATAATATTGTCAGCATATAATTATGTGGTGGAGTATACTTCAAGTAAAAATAATTTAGTTGCCGATTTCTTTTCGCGATCGCCCTTACCGGCTACTGCTAATAAATCTGACACAGAATTTGATAGGCTTTATTCACTGAATTTTTTAGATCCAAGTAGTCCAGCTGTCACGTCAGATGAGCTGAGAATTGCTACAAAGAATGACAAGGTCTTACAAACGGTAATAAAGTATATGACGCACGGATGGCCGCGTAAAATCAATTGTAAATTTATTATTCCTTACTTTTACAGTAAAGCTGACTTGCAATTCGAAAATGGATTTTTATTGCGTGGTCATAAGGTTGTAATTTCAACGAAATTGAGGGAACGATTGTTAGATGAGTTACATAGCACACATTTGGGTATAGTGAAAATGAAGGGTAACGCGCGGAGTCGAATGTGGTGGCCGGGCATAGACGCGGCGATCGAGAGCCGCGCTGGCGCATGCGAGCGCTGCGCGCGCGCGCGGCCGGCGCCCCCCGCCGCCCCCGCGCCCTGGCCCCGCGCACACCATCCCTGGGACCGTATTCATATTGATTATATGACAATAGGCCAGCGCGTGTATCTCGTGATTGTAGATTCGTTCTCTAAATGGATCGAATGCCTGTATATGCACAGCGGAACGACTACACAAGCCTTAATTACTAAATTAAAACAAGTTTTCGCTGTTTTCGGCATTCCTAAATCGTTGGTGTCTGATAACGACACAAAAATTAACTCGGCTGACTTTAAGGAATTCTGTTCTAATAATTGTATTAAATATATAACTTCGCCAATTTATCATCCTTGCAGTAATGGTCAAGCTGAGAATGCCGTCAAAAGTTGTAAAAAAATGTTGAAATGTATATTGTTTGATAATTCGGCTACTAATATTGTTCATGAGAAACTATTAGGTTTTCTATTTAATCATCGTAATTCTAAGCATTGTGTAACTGGCGAAACGCCGGCTGAGTTGATGTTTGGTAGGAAGCTACGTACTCGACTCGATTTAATAGTCCCACAAAATAAAAATGTAAACAAATGTATTAGTGAAAACAAAAAGATTTCTAGATCTTTTTCGTTGGGTGAGCTTTGTTGGGTTCGCTGGTATACAAACCGAAAAGAGAGTTGGGTAAGTTGGGGCGAGTAGAAAATAAGATTGGAAGTAGAATGTTTAAAATATATGTTTTTGATTTTAATAATTACTGTATACGACATGTTGACCAGATGCTCAAGTTTAAAGGAAATCTCTCTTATAAAACAAATGAAAATATGCCATCCCTGTCTCCTTTACCTACAATAACTTCAGACTGTGATGAGATGAGAGACTCACCGGCTAGTGATCTAGGACCGGAGGAGGAAGGAGGGGCATGCTTGAGCACTGGAGATAGTGATATAGAGGAAGATTTGAACAATGGCATGAGAGAGGAACGTGAGCGGGGAACAGTCGAGCCACAATCTTGTTTAGAGCCTCGCGAGTCGCCGGTCGTTTCTAATGCGGACCCTCAGCCGGCGCCGGCGCCGCCGCCGTCGTCACCGTCACCACCGCCAGACCGTCCCTTGCTCACGCGTCAGCTCCGACCAAGAAAAAAGGTCGACAACAAAAAAGGTTCTTTTTTAGTTTCTTTTGTGTTTATTGTAAGTTAGTTTTAGCAATTATATATTACGTTATTTATGTTATTTTCTATTTATATTGTTACCAGTTTTCAAAATATGTAAGGAGGAGTGATGTGTCTGTAACCTGAATCACCTGTCAAAAACCAGTAATAAACGAACTGCGTTACCTACCAGACGTGTTTTACTTCTATACATCTCAGTTACCCCATCGCCAAAGTGGTCGTAATAGTAGATTTTTTTTTCTATTTTTATTTCAGGTAATCGGCAATGCGTCTATCGCTAGAGAACTATGCTTCACTGCTAGAAAGTTTGATGCGAAAGAGGCAAAAGAGATCGGGCTCGTCAGCAAAGTGTTCAAGGATAAAGAATCGTAAGTAATAGGGCCGCCAGACTGTTGACAACACGTTGAAAACCAATGCTTCCAACCAAGGTTAAGGAAGGTTAAGTTGTTGTCAACCAATTCCGAGTCATCCACACTGTTACAAACGGTGGTTTCCAACAAGGAGACAAACAAGAACACAAGCCAAGGTCACGCCAGGCCACGCCCCTTAATCGTCAGTGTGCTCTGATCTCTCGCGTTGGCAACATCTTCGCGATGGCAGTTTTGTATGCAATTGAGGATACAAAGAAGGAAATTTGCTTGGTGGTAGGATCCCTTCTGGGTCCGCCTGGCTAGCGACCACCCTTTATATAAAGTCTGCCGCCAAATGTTACCGCTCCGGCGGTAATGTGTTCCGGCAATATTGTATAAAGAGCCAGTTCCTTCCTAAACCTGTGTGCTTTCATCTTCGACCTCATCGTCACTTACCATTAGGTGAGATTGAGGTCAAACGCGGGTTTAGTCACTTATAAAAAAAAAAAAAAAAAGGAAAGGTTGAAACGCAGGATAAAAAGCTACAAAACTCGAGTCATTTCTAGTTATAGTTACATAGTAAAATATACAATAACAACCGTACACACTGTCCTAAAAACAGACATACATCTACATAGATAACGCAAATGCATATCCTTTGCGTGTCCGAACCCCGACCAAGCGTCAAGGTTGGTCGCCTCTATATTTACATAATATGTATTGTAATATGCGTGTATGTATGTCTGTTAGAAAATCGAGTCCACAATATCGTTCTTAATAATCGATTTCATCGGCGGTATCGGTGTCTCTGAATCTTTTTGTATTTTCCAGTAATAAATATCAGCTGTGACGTCACAATAGGTCTTAAAAAGTCGGCACGCTTGATTCGAATACAAATCGTGGCACTTGCGTTGTCTATGTATATGTATGTCTGTGATTCTAAACACCGCCGTTTCCAACCCGCCAAGGTCATGTAATTTGGTTGTCAACAGCCGTATTCACTGTTGGAAACACGTTGTAAACTAGCAATGTCACCTTGGTTTGATGTTTTGTTTCCAACAGTGTATTTCGGCTTTAATACTATCTAAAAAGGAGTTTGCCTATGCTTCATACACTGTCCGCCCTGGAAGCAGGAAAAAATGCTTTCTACATTCTGCATTACTAAAAGAATATCAATTTCTTAGAGGAGATAAGTGCCAAAATAAATATTTCGCTTCGTTATGCAATTTTCCGACACTGAACTTAGGTTATAATTGAGGTTTGTTACAAAATGCTGATGTAAAATCGTTCAGTTTAAGACCTATACCTAATCGATTAAATCAGACGCGATCAATAATTGTAATACTATGTTGTGACAGTTTTAGATCGATAAAAGTAGTTCACTTTTTGGTATTTGACACCAAATAGTGCAACTAAGGGGTTTTTTTAAGTTTATAATATGAAAAATGAACGGGTTACACAATCTTAATTAAAGTTTTGGAACTTCCGTGTTTTTCTACAGGATTTTTACGTTTTGAGTAGTTGTCAACATTCGATTCATTTTAATGTCTTAAGTTTTAGGCGCTGTAGCTTGTTATTTAATCTGGTTTTAGAAATAATAATAATAATAAACTCTTTATTGTACACCCCCATGGTTACATAGGAAAACTTAATTAAATTTTACAAAAGAACTATTGTACAAAGGTGGCCTTATCGCTGGTGAGCGATTTCTGCCAGGCAACCTACGCATTATGGGAAATTAAGGTGGATGGGGTACATGGCTTATAAAAATAAACTTTAAACAAATAAAAATATTTTATTTGTTAGAATTAATAGTGAAAATTAACACAATATTATTTTCCCAACAGTGGCCTAGCAGAAGTATTGAGTATCGCAGAGAACATAGCAGCCAAGAGCCCCGTGGCAGTCCAAGTCACGAAGCAGAGCCTAGTCTATTCTCAGGATAGGACCACAGATGCAGGACTTGAACATATTGTAAGTATTTTTAATTTTTACAATTTCACCTGACAGACTTTTTTAAATCTTTATTTATTTAAAGGTTATTTTGTACGGAAGTACTTCATGTCAGAAACATCGTAATTTATTAAATTATTTTCTTAACTATCGCTGCTTTTCTAGTTAGACTCACACAATATATGATGTAACATACCGACATCATATTTTTCACATCTCTTTCATAATGTAACCATTAGACCGGTTTTCAACCGACTTCAAAAAAAGGAGGAGGTTCTCAATTCGTAGCGTATGTTTTTTTTTTCAAATATGTATGATATCGGAGATCGTTTACCTTGACGATCTTATACTTCAGCCAAAGTTTTGACGTGAAGTCGGTTTTTCAACTGAATTCCAAAAAAGGAGGAGGTTCTCAATTCGTCTGTATGTTTTCTTTTTGTGTATCTTTGTTACACGATATTTCGGATAATTATGAATCAATTTTAAAAATTCTTAATTCATATGATAGAGGATACTTCATAGTTGGTCCCATATAAATTTCATCGAAATCGGAAAATTTCAAATTTTTGAAACAATATGTATGATTTCGGAGAATGTTAACGTGGATGACATTTTTAATCGGCCAAAGATTTGACGTGAAATCGGTATTTTAATGCTCTGCATTCGTTGGTTATTTTAAATAAAATAGCTGTAGAGTGCGGCCGTTGCGAGATTGCGTTCCTGACAGCTCCTTATGTCCACTGAATAATGTTTATTTCCGATTCGAAAGTTACAAAAGCTATGATTTTGACAGCTGTCAGGAACGCAAACTCCCACCTGCTTGGGTACAGTTACTTTTCTATCGGTGGTAAACTTTTTATAAAGGTTGATTTTAGAAAGGTTGATTTTTAACTTTTTATAAAGGTAACAAATTGATTTGGTCGTTATTCCTACAAACATTATGAATAAACTTACACTAATTTCAATAAAAAATATTGAAGTTTTATATTAATTCTTTTTCTTTTTGTTTCTTTGCATTAAAATATCTATTTTTTTTTTGGCTCTGAGAATAATACAACGTGTAAAAAAATGGAGAGATAAAACTTAAGGGTTAGCTTCTATACCACACGTAGAATATACAGTAAAAGAATTAGCATGATCAGTGCAGTCATAGACTTTCATACAAATTAATTTAATTATTTTACAACAAAATATTTTGACAACCCTAGTCAACCTAATAAGCTAAAACAAGACTTGTGCCTCAGACCGTATGACCTTTCCCGCACCGGATGAACTTTGTAGTATCTGTCTTAGTTACAGCTGTTTTTAGGGTTGACACTTAGATATTTTGATCTAAACTTTGAACTTGTTTTTCGGCCGAACCGTAAGGATAACAAATTTATGTTACGGTTACTTATAAACTACAGCACTAGACATACAATTCCCTTAAGTATTATCTCTTCATTATGTTATACGTTGTATAAATATTATGGTAAATTACCATCTTATAAGTTAAGTTATTAAGATATAAGCTTAAAATTGTCCACATTAGTTTCACTTGTTTCTCTAAACACTGTTGAGCTATTACATTACTAAATATCTTAATAATTCTACAAACATACCAAAAATTATACGTATATTCATTCTACTATAAGATATCTAGATGCAAGAAGATGGGATTCCCTGGCTGTAAACTGTTATTGTGTATTTTGAAAAGAAGATTTCTGTTGAGTTTCTCGCCACTTCTAAACAGATCGACTTTCCGAAGTGGTGGTAGATTCAGTTCAATTTGTAAATTGTTTGACTTATTTCAAGTGTATTTAATAAAAATACCTACGAATAGAGATTTTTTTGACTTTGACTTTAACTAGATATATTATCTTTTCCAGAAACTAATCAACCAAGTGATGTTACAAAGCGAAGATTTGGCAAAGTCGGCGATGGCTCAGGCCACTAAAAGTGGGACCCCCGAATTCGAAGACTTATAATGTATTTGAGTATTTTATATAGCTAGTGTGCTTAATTCGACATTTTACACTCTAATTTTCAGTCTCTCTTATGTCAATTTAGTGTACTATACCTTACACGTGCTAACAAAAATTGAGTTTGATGTGAAAGCCCCGGCTAGACTGTTAAAAATATTCCGCCTTACTACAAAAAAGTTAGTCGCCTGTTCAACCCTAGTTTAGTAACAAAAGTCCTAGTAAAAAAAACATTAAGCTAGGGTTGAACAGGCGTCTAGATTGTGGCCGTTGTGGGAATGCGTTCCTGACAGCTCCTTATGTCCACTGAATAAAGTTTATTTCCGATTCGAAGGTTAAAAAAGATATGATTTTTACAGCTGTCAGGAACGCAAACTCCCACCGGCCGCACTATAACTGTTTTGTAGTAAGGCGGATTAAGTTTAAAAAGTAAAACCCTACTATTAAAACACTCTCTAATGAAAGTAGGAAACAAGTTATAGTCTCCGCTGAAATATTTGTGTATTTTTATACGTCATACTGATAGCATACTGATCATACTGCATCGTCGTAAGGTTGCTTGATTGACAGTATCTTATCAACTACATTTTGGTGAGTGTGCGAGTGCTCTTTTTGACCAAATTGAACCCACCCCTTTTTACCACCGGACTACCAGACGCAGACAGAATTTCCATCCCTATATAGTGGATTTACCAAGAAGTCGAACAAAACGCTTCGATAGTTCCTTTTTGTTACGGATTGCCAAGGAGTGGAACAATCTGCCTGCGTCTGTTTTTCCTGACCACTACAGTCCTGGAACTTTTAAGTGTCGAGTGAATAGGTTTCTCGTGGATGGACGTGTAACACCATAGTCTTCATGCGCACTTTCCATCAGGTGGCATGGAAGACAAACGTCCTATCCTTATAATATTAAAAAAAAGAGATATGCTTACAGTATAGACTTGTTTCCTACTTTTTAGAGCGTGTTTTATAGTCTGTTTTTAGTTTTTAAACTTTTCTTCGATTGTTCTGGAGTACCATTGTTTACATATTTAAACTATGCTAACAAAGCTCTTTCATTTGATACCCCACACGAAACCGCTGAGAAAAGAATATTTTTAGTTATTTTAAGTCCCCTAGAGGGCGCTGTAGTCAATTTAACTTGACGTCATGTAGCCTATAACCAGCGGACAATCAAGACGCTTCCAGTGACACATCATATGTCTAATTGTGTTTACTATTTTGGAAGATATGAGGGCGCAGATAAACATCCATACCCACATACATACATGCAAACAGGTCAAAATCATAACCCTCCTTTTTGCTTCGCCGTAGTCAGGTAAAATAAGGATTTAAACCAAGGCGGCTTTGGTTTGTAACCAACCCTTTCATCCACACTGTTGTAAACGGCGTTTCAAGCTTCCAACAAAGGTCACGCTAAACCACGCGCCCAACTTGTTTACAAGCGAAATTTGGTTGCAAACAGCCGTCTACACTGTTGTAAAGTAGCTCTTCAAAAGTATAGCAGGGCTACCTTCACCAATCTGGCCGAGGCGTCCGTTATGCAAGTTAACATCGCGCATCTAAAATACAAATGAAATAAAAAATTGCAGACGCTGGAGCATCGTCGTAAGGTTGCTTGTTTGACAGTATTTTATCGGATACATTTTGGTGAGTGTGCGAGTGCTCTTTTTGACCAAATTGAACCCACCCCTTTTTACCACCGGACTACCAGACGCAGACAGAACTTCCATCCCTATATAGTGGATTTACCAAGAAGTCGAACAAAACGCTTCGATAGTTCCTTTTTGGTACGGATTGCCAAGGAGTGGAACAATCTGCCTGCGTCTGTTTTTCCTGACCACTACAGTCCTGGAACTTTTAAGTGTCGAGTGAATAGGTTTCTCGTGGATGGACGTGTAACACCATAGTCTTCATGCGCACTTTCCATCAGGTGGCATGGAAGACAAACGTCCTATCCTTATAATATTAAAAAAAAGAGATATGCTTACAGTATAGACTTGTTTCCTACTTTTTAGAGCGTGTTTTATAGTCTGTTTTTAGTTTTTAAACTTTTCTTCGATTGTTCTGGAGTACCATTGTTTACATATTTAAACTATGCTAACAAAGCTCTTTCATTTGATACCCCACACGAAACCGCTGAGAAAAGAATATTTTTAGTTATTTTAAGTCCCCTAGAGGGCGCTGTAGTCAATTTAACTTGACGTCATGTAGCCTATAACCAGCGGACAATCAAGACGCTTCCAGTGACACATCATATGTCTAATTGTGTTTACTATTTTGGAAGATATGAGGGCGCAGATAAACATCCATACCCACATACATACATGCAAACAGGTCAAAATCATAACCCTCCTTTTTGCTTCGCCGTAGTCAGGTAAAATAAGGATTTAAACCAAGGCGGCTTTGGTTTGTAACCAACCGTTTCATCCACACTGTTGTAAACGGCGTTTCAAGCTTCCAACAAAGGTCACGCTAAACCACGCGCCCAACTTGTTTACAAGCAAAATTTGGTTGCAAACAGCCGTCTACACTGTTGTAAAGTAGCTCTTCAAAAGTATAGCAGGGCCACCTTCACCAATCTGGCCGAGGCGTCCGGTATACAAGTTAACATCGCGCATCTAAAATACAAATAAAATAAGAAATTGCAGACGCTGGAGGATCGTCGTAAGGTTGCTTGTTTGACAGTATTTTATCGGCTACATTTTGGTGAGTACCACCGGACTACCAGACGCAGACAGAACTTCCATCCCTATATAGTGGATTTACCAAGAAGTCGAACAAAACGCTTCGATAGTTACTTTTTGGTACGGATTGCCAAGGAGTGGAACAATCTGCCTGCGTCTGTTTTTCCTGACCACTACAGTCCTGGAACTTTTAAGTGTCGAGTGAATAGGTTTCTCGTGGATGGACGTGTAACCATAGTCTTCATGCGCACTTTCCATCAGGTGGCATGGAAGACAAACGTCCTATCCTTACAATATAAAAAAAAAAAAAACTTAGCTGCGGTGTAGTTCATAAACGCTCTGACGGCGCTCGCATCACGGTAGGCGACATCAGCGTTGTAAGCTCTTGGAATAACTGTATCTAAATTGGTTATTCGTCCGTGAGTTACGGCCAATCCTGGAATCGGGTTCCTATCGATGAAGTCGTTAAAACGATCATCATTCCTAGTTATCATATCAAGTGTTCTTCTCAGATTAAAAATGTTAACATAGAGACTCGTCTAACATTAACGTTGGAACAGTGGGTACGTCGTTAGCGATAACACAACCAATACGTTGGATATATGCTGTAATGAATCCAACATTCAACTCAAGTGTTTTGAAACACTCAAGGAAATCCGCTGGGATGATGGGCGGATTTGGGTATTCGTTGGGAGATGTGGATAGTGCAGGTTGCGTAGATGTTGTAGATGTTGTAGATGCAATGAAGTGTTGGGCTTGAAGCAAGGCAGGAGAATCAGAGTCAGTAACCATAGATACCTCCACAAGTAAACCCTCTGATAACTCTACAATCTCCGGGTCTATTTCAACGTCAGGGCTTGCAGCGAACATTCGACCAGTGGCCATTCGATGCTGCCTTTCTGCTGTGAGGCAGTCGCGCTGCCTTGTTTTCATGTTGAGTCACAAGCGACGAAGCTGCTCTCCTGTTGCCTATAATTATGTTATCTGGTTTATTTGTCATTCCAATATTATGAAAAAGAAATAGGTAAAGCATATTTTATAATTGTGGTGATATGGGAGGCTTTTTTGTGGGCGATAGGCTGACCCCCTGTCACTGCAATAGTCTCTCTCCACTATTATAATGCCTCCAAATTTGTCAAACGTGACATCAGAAGGTTTTATTACCTCTGGTGTTCTGCCTACCCCATACGGGATACAGGCGTGAAGTTATGTATGTATGTATTTTATAATTTTACTTACTGACTCGAAGATTATAGAAGTAGCGTTATAAATTTGGGCGATATTCTTCTTACGCATCCTTCTTTAATTTTGCGTTCGTCGCATCAGTTTTTTTATTCTCAGTCACATTTTTAAAGTCTTTCAAAATTTCTTTGAGTAATTGTTTTTCATTAAGGGTAAAATTACGCTTTTTCGACCTCTTGGCTAATAAATATTAGTATCAGAGCCCGAAACGTTTTCAGTTATGAAATAAATAACTTACAATACAATACAATATTACAATTTTGTTGTTTGTTTTTTTTCGTCGCAAGCAGTGTTGCAGATTGATAAAGTGTTTTTCGCCAAATCATAGGGTAAAACTTCGTAATACGCCCTACTTTTTTAAGAAAATGGATTTTTAAAAAAACTTACGTGATACAATCAAACTCTTTAATTTGTTATAATGTGTGGTAATCTCACCATAATATCACAAGCGGGAAATCTTCATAGGAACTAAGGATAAAATTATATTAATCTTTTTTTAAGCTTATGGTGGGGCGTTTTATAACGTGATCGTCAGCTAATATGACTCACTGTGATTATAAAATGCCCCATTTTAATAAAGCTACTTTAACACTATGTAACAATATTATTTTGTAAAACTATTCATTTATAAATCAAAGTTAAACAATTTGGGGCACTTACCCACTCATTTAAGCCTATAACACTTTTAAAACAAACATTTCAGTTAAACTTTTAGGTTAGTAAATTTAAAAAATAAATTTTGTTGTTAAAATTTATTTTTTAAATTTAAAATGACTGTTTAACTATAAAAACTTAAATCAACTACTTGGTTAACATAACATTTATCTTTGGTGTGGGATATAATCAGTCTTACAAAAAAAATCACAATCATCTTAAAATTTGAGAAATAAATATCTTAAAAACACTTCAGATCTGGTTTTTAATGGCTTCCATTTTCGCTATACGTCCACATCGATTACACTTAGGACTATACATGGTGCAAAATTCATGCAACCAAGCTAAACAAGTGGGGCATTGAATCCAGTCTTCAGTGGATTGTGTTTCATAATAATTTTCAGTGCATTGAGCACATCTATTGGTTTGGTCGAGTTCATCTGATGCTTCTTCTTCAGAAGAGTCTACCTGAACCAGATTTTCTTCATCGCTTTCAGAAGATGAATAGATTTCTTTCCTCTTTTTCTTCTTTTTTATAGTACTTTTCTTTGGCTTCTTTTTACCTTGCTTTTCTAGTTTATTTTTATTGCTTTCTTTTTCTTCAATTTTTTTCGTTCTTTTTGCTCCAGTGGGATTTGATTTTGTGACGGTTCTTTTCTTTTTATCAGCAATTGCTTTCTGCTTTTCCATATTTTCAACAGACGTCAAAATAGCAGCTTTTTGTTTTCTCTTACATAAAACTACTGGAAGTTTAGGAACCGGATGAATAGCACTCAAAATTTTGGATGGTGTTGCTTCAGGTTCGGGCGATATAGCATGGATGGTTAATGAGGTTCCTATTTGTTTTTCTGGAGTTTGTTCAGTGAAATCTATAATACTGGGATTTGCAATAGTAGGACGCAACTGATTCTCATCACAACCACTAGTTATTGCCTGTTTAGATTGTTTTTCTGGTATCACATACGTATGTTTTACAAGAGTTGAGTTTTATGTTACCGTTGCCATGATATCTCCAGTTTGTGATTTATTTAGATGAAGACCCGAAGGACCAGGTTCAGGTTGAAATTCACTCGCCATGAGAGGTGGTGATCCTAAAGTCCTTGGCTCTAATTCATTTTCAATATTCGGCGATGATGTACAGATTGTATCGAACACAGTTGGTAAACAATTATCATACTCTTGAAGCAATGATAGAGACTCTGGTGAAATCCTTGACCCATTGTCATCTTCAACTACTAAATTTTGTTCTTGCAGCGAATCAGAGAGTGAAAAATAGTGATCAGGAATAGCACTCGGGTCAAACGGATGAATAGCACATGATTTCAATGCTGAATTTCTAACTCCGTTAGAAATAGTGGCAGCTTTGCCCCAAGCTCGTCCGATTAACTTAGACACGTCATAGCGCGTCAACTTCTTTTCTTTGTTCTTTACCATCCATGCCTTCGCTTCTTGGGCGAAGTATACCTTTAATGGCCTAAAGAAGGCTCTGTCGAGAGGTTGCAAAGCATGCGTAGTGTGACTTGGTAGACATAAGAGAATAACATTATTTTCTTTAGCTACTTCCAGGAGGCGAATATTGTTACTGTGCGAGCTGTGACCGTCTAAGACTAAAAGTGTTTTTCGAGGACTCTTGTGACGCAGAAACACTTCCTCAAACCATTGCATGAAAAGATCGGTATTTATGTACGACGATTTTTTGTTCATAAACACCTGTGATCTAGGCGGTAGACCTTCAGAGAATTGGGGTTTGCTATAAGTACCCTTATAGATTAAAACTGGGGGAAGAAAGTTACCTTGAGAATTGCAACAAGCAATTACCGTTACGTTTTCACCCTTCTCACTGCTAGTGAGCGTGTAGACATCTTTGGCTCCCTTTGTGGCGATCACTTTTCCTGGTTTGTTATTCACTTGTATGCCGGACTCGTCCATGTTAAAAATGTGTCTTCAGGGTGATTAGCAAAATCGTTTTCTTCGTAAATTTTGGCCAATAAATCAAAAAAATCTTGAACATCTTTTCTATTAACGCCATAAGCTCGAGCAAGGATAGACCTTCTGATTTTCTTTGGCTTAATTCTGTATTCCGAGTCATGAATCCTGAAAACCACACATTTCCGGCTGACTCCGAAGTTGATGAAAATGGATTTTTAATTTTGAGTTTCTTGGCTAATTGAAAAGCCATTTCTTTAACGTCTTTGCGATCAGGGGCAAATCCAACTTTTTCCAATTTTTTTATATGGGCAACCAGTTTTTTTTCATGTTCAGCAGAAAACACTGGTTTTCGTCCTAAAGGACCTTTCGATTGTCCCGATAATAGGTGCCTTCTCAGGGTCCGTGACGGTATGGCAAAGTTTCTGGATGCCTCGTTTACACCCACTTCTTTACTTAGAACACATCGCATCGCCTTATCTAAATCGTCTGCACTCCACGATGCTCGAAGAGTGGTTCTCTGGTACTTTCCAGACATGATCTATCTGTAACAATAACACGCAATAACACTATAACACTGGTCAAATACTGGGGCGTTTTATACAACTGACTCTAGGGCGTATTGTCAAATTCGATTTTTAATATGCCCCACAAATGTTATAGAACTCATTTCAAGGTTATAACGTTCATAATAACATAAAAAGAAAGTTGATTTTATCTATTTTACGATAGAATTGATCACTTTAACACAAAATCTAAAACAATATAGTTATACAAATTTCTTGTAAACTTACCACAAATTGTTTCACTCTCTTTAAACTTAATTTTACAATATTTTTTATCCGGTTGTCATAAACGGCGTGCACTTGTCGGCCATGTTCTTCGGACACTGGCGTGCCCCCGCGCGGGTGGTACGGGCACTGTAGCTTTGTTAGTGTGTGTGCTAGAGCAGTGGGGCATTTTATCAACCAGGGCGTATTACGTAGTTTTGCTATTAAGATATTTATCACATGTTGTTATCTTATATAGCTATGGAGTCTTTATAAAATGAGGAATTAGTAGTAAATTATGTTTGAATTATATTATGGTGCCTTTGATGGCTTTGAAAAGTTTGAACTTGCTTTTCGTAAATAAAAACTATATTGGAATTCATAATTTTAAGTGACTTTACTTAGTAGTTGGCAACATTACATTTAGCTTTTACGTTTCGTTTTATTTTTGATTGATAAATATAAATATATTTTCATAGTAAAAAGAAGCGACAGTTATAATTTAACCGTACTGCTTCTATCGAAAAACAGATAAATACATAATTCAAAACATTGGCAATTTTGTCATATATCATATAAAATTTAACGCAATTTATAAGACATTGTAATCTAAACGTTGCGTATAACGTAACAGACCATTCGTTTTTGTTATTAAATGTAATGGGAAACAAATTTTTTTCAAAGAAAACCCAGTATCAACTGAGTCAGATATTTGAAACTAGTTTCAGGTAATCTGGTTTTGATAATTGTTTTGTAATAAGACTAAAGCTCAAGTCAAGAATCAGCTGGTGAACAACGCTTACGTGAAAAGAGTATTAAGTCTCGTTCTGTAATACGAGCATTAGATACCTATTTACAAATAAAAGTGATGGTTTTTTTGTGGTCATGTAGTAGTCTTCCAAACTTCAAAAGAATTTATTGTTTTAAACGGTGTATCCACACCGCAGTTATTTTTTATAGAGCAACAAAATGTAAAACGATAACATTCTTCAACTTTTGAGACTGCTTGTTACTCTTATAAGTAAATTTTTGTTGCCGAATGTTGCTTAGTAACACTTGGAAATGTTGAGCAACAAAAACTAACTGCGGTGTGGATGCACCGGAAAACTTTTGTATTTTAATAAAATTTAAGCAAAATTTTGTAATTTGAAAAATAAACACTTGCTTTAAGATAATCATATGTATTTATATTATAGGCAATTGGTAGAATTAGCCTTACCTATTATTTAAAAAACCTATTATTTAAAGGTAGAAATCTGGTAAAAAAAAAACAAACTTTTTAGCCACATCATAAAATGACTTTTTCGTGACAAACATTTTTTGATAACTATATTTTATGAAGTTTTCAATCATCATTTCGATCTGCGGTATTGTTTTAAATTAAATTCTAAATCATGTTGCTAATTTTGCCATTGTAATAAGTATAGGTGCAAGGGACTCAACCTTTTTAAACGTGTATTACTGGTATTGTTATGTCTTTTAATAAAATGTATTGTCCAAACCCACTGTGTCGTGGGGTTTACTGTAAATTAAAAACTGTTTTTTACGATCATTGTTGAAATATACTTGCGTTACATAAACAAAGACATTGTTTTTTTTTTATAACAACTCCCTATACCCAAAATTGGTAAACTAAGCCCCAATTTCACCGAGTTCTTTCTGAGCCTAGATCAACAAATCTCGACTCCGACTGAAGAAAAATTTAAGGCCGAACTCGTTTTAAACTCGAATTGATCGCATTTATTGCACAGTGAAATTGGGGCTAAGACATTAAAAAAATATATCAAATCTTTGTAAAGAAAAAAATGGAATGTGCCAGCTGCTTCTCTTCCCGGGCTTACTGTGTTATGGGAGGCTTTTTTGTGGGCGATAGGCTGACCCCCTGTCACTGCTATAGTCTCTCTCCACTATTATGATGCCTCCAAATTTGTCAAAGGTGACATCAGATGGTTTTATAACCTCTGATGTTCTTCCTACTAGACGTGTGCGCCGCGCCGCGCCGGTGACTGGTCAATAAAATCGGCGTAAACGGCGTAACTTCATCTAGGACTGAGTGTCGGAAATACTTTGTCCATGTGACTATTTTACAAGCGACGACATAAACAATCTACAATATTGGAAAGACCGAAAAACTCCTTCACTAGGATTAGGTATTTGGCCAACGTTCATAAATATGTAACGATGTGATATGTAACCCACGAAAGGCCACGCCGCCGCTGATCGGATTTTAGATTTACGCCGCCTTCGACGATTTTGTCATCGGCGCACATGTCTACTGCCTAGGGAATGCAATCTCGACTCGAGATTGACAAATCGAGATCTCGCGCCATAATCATTGGGTCGAGATTGGCCCATTCGAGATCTCGATCGCAACCTAGTCGAGATCTCGCGAGATTTCTATATTATCGAGATCACAAAAAATATGTAACTAATACAAACTTTTATATTCTCTGTATAAGAATCATGGAAAAATAAGATGAATAAAACTAATCTGTCATTGATGTGATTATTTGTAAATAAACTTATATTTTACTATTAAATCTTTAATTTAATATAATCTGAACAAAACGAAATATACCTAATGTAAAGTATTTTAACAATAAAAAAAAACATTAATAATCATGGTTTTGATAATAAACTCTTAAGATGCACAGCATCTTCAAAGTTTCATCTGCCGACACCTAATATCGGTAGCTATTACTTCGGTAAGTAATCTGTTGTAAGCAAATTTAAGGAATTGCCCCCTTTCGCCATCATACTCGTGAAGGTTCATTTTTTTAAAGTCTGTGAATGTCAACGCTGAGTATCTTCAGTAGTCTTTAAAGATAATCTCGATCAAAATCTCGATAATCTCGATCAATATTGTCGAAATCTTGATCGATATCACATATATCGAGATTACAGATTGTCGAGATTGAATATCGAAAAATAGGTCGAGATCTCGTGAGATTCGAGATCTCGCGAGATCGAGATTGCATTCCCTACACTGCCTACCCCATAAGGGATAGAGGCGTGAAGTTATGTGTGATGTCTAGGTATGTATGTATCAAATCTTTTAAACTGTGTTTTCTATCTGTAGGTCTTACAGTTTGGTTTTGAGCTGTTGATATCTTTGCAGTCGAAATCTTTTCAAGTTATTATTTTGTGAATTTTCACTGAGTTTGTTAACAAAAACGGCTCGTAGATATACCGTGATTTTTAATATAAGTACTATAGTAAGCCCCGAAAACTACCCGTAGGTACCTACACTGGTGGGAACCTTACAGTAAGATAGACATTTCCATGAAATATGTAGAGATGAGGATACAGGGTTCGAAATTCCAGGACGTGATGGTTTCAGATCATATGTAGAGAAAAAAATAAATATTAATTATTTACTGAGTAAACTTAACCGAAAGTTAAAGAATTCATTACACAACGCATCGTTACATAAGCGTAATGCAATATATACTGGTATACTGGGTGGTGGTGTTCGTGTGGCGGGAACACTGCTATGTGCGTGTTGGTTGACTGAAGCAGCGCGTCGGGAAAAGTGTAGTAAGGTATCTTTATTTATTCATAGAGATTTCTAATGAAAAATTAAACACCTACTTTGATTACATAATTATGATCAGAATCGAGTTCAGAGTTCTCTCTTTCAGTGTCTTAAATTTGTCACCTATGTAGCGCACACCGAGTATAAAGAAACTCAAATTCGCTCGCTCAGGAAAGGGCTTTGCGCAGAGATTCCTGCGGTCGAATCAGAAATGGGGAGATTCATATGCGAACCAAAGTTAACGCCATAGCCAGATGGATTGCAATGTTGTAAGTACCTAATAGCAATAGGCAGGGCATATAGCTCGCAGAACGCATATCTATAAAGGCGGTAAAATATACAGGGTGAGTCACATTTGAAAAATAAAATAAATATTAATTATTTACTGAGTAAACTTAACCGAAAGTTAAAGAATTGATTACGCAACGCATGGTTACACGAGCGTTGGCAGGGATCCGCGTCACAAAACTTTACCTATTTATACAGGGTTGATTTTTCGTCACCAGCCAAATTTAAATATTAGTTTCTTTGATACGATTTAAACGTACCTGCATATTTATTTAAGCGTCGCTCAGTACAAAAAAGTAGAAATATGGAACCACAAACTTTTAAAAAAATAGTCGCTGTTGATGAGCATAGCTACTACGACGCGGCATTTCACTGATAATACTACGACGTAGTACTACAAGATGTTTTGTTGTAGCGCGTTGTCATCTTTATTTGAATGGTAATTTAGGGTGCCCAAGCTTTGCTTAATATGTTAGCGGATATATTAATTTCCTTATTAAAAAAAATATACTCTTTTTGCAAAAATCGTTTTTATAAACGATGATTATTGTGTAAAAAAAATTTGCCCGGTGGCTACAAATCAACCCTGTATACATAGGGAATTCTAGTGAAAAATTAAGAACCTAGTTTTATTACATAATTATGATCAGAATCGAAGTGCTCTTTTTCATGGGCCTTACTCCCGACGCGATCTAGAATCAAATCAACTCGATCTCAAGCATTTTTGCACTCCCGTAACCGATACTAGCGCCAGGCCTGGCTCACTCCGCGCGGTACATCCGTTATTTACCTACAGCGAAGCGCTCCGCCGCGCCGGCGGCGCATCTCGAATGGGTCGTGTATCACGCGCGGGCCTTCGGGATGTTGTAGATAACTACCTACCTAATAGCACTCACAGTAATTCTATGATCGAGGTCGCAAATAGTATTTAAAAATGGACATAAAAAGAAACAAATATCAATTAGATTATGTTTAGATTTGATTGTGTTCAATTTAGCAAACAAAACATAGGTAGTATTACTAATTATTCGTCGTAACTTTTTTTTCATTTTGTACTTTAGGTAAGTTTAAACAATATTTTTTACAAAGGTAGAATAACAGTAATACCTACATCGGTAGATACTTAATTACAAATAAGGAGATTAATTATTCTTCACTAGGCAGCAACCCTAACAGCGTAAAAAAATATAAGAGGCATGCGATAGAAAGAGACAAAACTTCGAGGTATATAAATTTGCTGGTACGTAATGCCACAGAATAAGTAATAGTTGGTACAGAAGAATTACTCCGCAAGAAGATCTAAATAAATTCGAGTCTTGCTACGACGCGATACGGTGGAATTCAGCTCGCACAGCATTACGTACCTGCAAATTTATATACCTAGAAGTTGTCTCTTTCTATCGCATGCCTCTTATCTTTTCTTACGCTGTTAGGGTTGCTGCCTAGTGAAGAATAATTAATCACCTTATTTGTAATTAAGTATCTACCGATGTAGGTATTACTGTTATTCTACCTTTGTAAAAAATATTGTTTAAACTTACCTACAGTACAAAATGAAAAAAAAGTGACGACGAATAATTAGTAATACTACATATGTTTTGTTTGCTAAATTGAACATAATCAAATCCAAACATAATCTAATTGAATATTTGTTTCTTTTTATGTCCATTTTTAAATACTATTTGCGACCTCGATCATAGAATTACTGTGAGTGCTATTAGGTAGGTAGGTATCTACAACGTCCCGATGGGCGCGCGCGTGATACACGACCCATTCGAGTAGCGCCGGCGCGGCGGTGCGCTTCGCTGTAGGTAAATAACGGATGTACCGCGCGGAGTGAGCCAGGCCTGGTAATGCTGTGCGAGCTGAATTCCACCGTATCGCGTCGTAGCAAGACTCGAATTTATTTAGATCTTCTTGCGGAGTAATTCTTCTGTACCAACTATTACTTATTCTGTGCTAGCGCCGAATCGAGCGGTGACTCAAATTGTTACTAATCAGGATCAAACATAACTGTTTATAGCTTGTAACAAATAACGAAATTTATGGTAAATCATACTTCTCTGAAACACTTTTACTCTGTGGACGAGACGTCACTTACCGGATTCCTCTTACAGCGCTGTTAACACTCGATCTCGATTCGATTTGGTTCGGCAATACCGACCATCGGACGTAAATCAGAACCGTAATCAAATGAGAATCGTGAATCGAAATCGAATTTCGGGAGTAAGCCCACCGAATCTAAAATTTACTAATGATACTAAGCAGCAAACTTAGTGTGCGTCCATACTGCGAGCCTAGCGCGGTGGCGACGACGGAAGCATATACAGTAACCACAGTACCTATACTGTAACCATACTGTAGTGTCTACACTGAAGTGACTAAGGCGGAAGCCTAGGGCGACCGGACTGAGCGAGTCAGCGTGCGTAAGTTTCAAACGTAACTTACGAGTTTAGCAGATATTTGACTTAAAATTTAGTCAAATTTTGGCACGGATATTCGAGTTAATTTAAAAAAAATGGTTTACGTCTCAATTCTTCATACTAATTAAAAAATTCTTTACTTATATTATTTTTTCAAACAGAAATAAAGAAATACCAAATCGTCGTCCATTGCTTTCAAAACCTGATATAAGTCAAACCGCTACAAGGGCCCGCGCCCCAGTCACCGCTCATTCAGTGTGGCCGCACACTTAGGTTGGTCATTGTGCAAGCGAATTCTTCCACCAAGCCGGGGTCGCTTTTACGATGCTTATCCAGGAGCAATAGGGCTATTGTACGCCGACCCTACAAAGCCAGGACCACGTACTGAGAGATGCAGCGTAGACAGGCCCCCGTAGACTGGTCAAAGCTGCCGGTCAACGCTGGCCCTGTGCTGGTGGATGTCAGAATTTTCAGGCTCAACAGATTTGGATGAAATTTGGCATCGTGATAGTGTACAGTCTGGAATAGCCTGTACACTATCACTATCACTATGTCTTTGTATCTCTTTATTCCCGCGGGATTCTAAACTCCGCGGGTAAAACCGCGCAAAACAGCTAGTTCATAATAATGATGTAATAGGGATAAGTAGGTATGCGATGTATTCTGCTTAAAAAACATGAATGGTGAAAACATTTGACAATAGATACTCAGATTTATTATATTCGTATTATCTAGATTTGCAAGTTTTACTATTTTTATAACGCCACGTAACAGATAAAAGCTTAAACCCGCCCCACTACCAGTTACCTATGCTTGTGACGTCACAGGTTCAAAAATAGGTCGTAGGTATAAACTGGCAACGCACGTCCTTTCGCCCCTTGTAACCCGGAATCAATTCATGACGTCATTGATGTATATCTTCAATCTATACTATACGTAGCAATTAACATACATACATAATTTAACGCCTGTATCCCTTATGGGGAAGGGGAACACCAGAGGCTATAAAACCATCTGATATCACGTTTGAAAAATTTTCAGGTAGGTATTATAATGATGAAGAGACTATTGCAGTGACAGGGGATCAGCCTATCACCCACAAAAACGCCAATTAAACCTCTGTCCCTTAACTGACTTTTACAGTATGCCCGGGAAGAGAAGCAGCTGGCACATTCTATATTTTTCCTTTGCTCCCAGTCCCATCCTACATTTTACTATACCTACTAAAGAAAATTTATTGCGAACCAAGTAGCGGGCAACAACTGTTTCATAATACAGAGTAGGTACCTATATAAAGTTAATAGAGGCTAACACTTTAATAGTGAGTGTTTCTTTCACTCTTTTGCAAAATGAATTTTTTGTATGGAATTCATTTAATACGGATGATAAAAATGGAGTCTTTTAAGTTTGTTTTACCGGAAAAATATGTTATTTGTGAAAATAATATTTGTGGAAGTCGTGACAGCATAAGATTCAGTTCAATCTTTGAGCGCATTTATCTCAAAACTGTATAATAGGTAATGTTCGTTACTGCGCTTATTATTTGGGGGCGGAATCTCTTCTATAACTAGATATCCGTGCTTCGGAGGGCATGTTAAGCAGTCGGTCGCGGTACAAGTATACAGCAGTCGTTAAGAGTTTGTTAGAAGACTTTCGGCACCCTGAAAATTCCGACTTCTACCATCCAGCACCGGGCCAGCTTGGTGGATTACGGCCTAAACCTCCTCGTCACCCAGAGGAGAAACGCATAGCCCTGCAGTGGGCTCATTACACGGAGTTGTAATGATGGTCAGATAACTAGGTATCTTCACTTACCAATTATTTAGTATATTGTTTTTTATTTATCCATAAAATTATATTTAAGCATTATCGAATGCAAAACAATCCATTTTCAACCGATTTCAAAAAAAGAAGGAGGTTCTCAATTCGTCTGCGCGTTTTTTTTTGTTTGTTACCTCATAACTTTTGACTAGGTGAACCGATTTTGATCATTCTTATTTCATATGATAGAGGATACTTGCCATTTGGTCTCATATATTTTTGAGTAGGTACTTACTTATTGAAAAATTACTATTTTTTTTCAAATATTTATGAATTCGGAGATCGTTTACCTTGGCAACCTTATACTTCAGCCAAAGTTTTGACGTGAAATCAGTTTTTTAATGCTCTGCATTCGTTGATTATATTGATTGGTAAACCCTTGCGGGCCTTAAGTATTATAACTCTCTCAATGTCCACTAGGCTAGCGACTAATCTATACCTACCTATTCAAAGTTAAGGCGAAATATCATGAATGAAATTGGGCTGACATTTGAATGAAAAAAATAGCATTGGCAATGGATCTTCGTCCTTACTACCATATAAGATCGAGGTCAAATGTAACCCTAAAAAAATGCCTAATTTATTTAATGAAAATATAAGTTTTTATGCCATCAGCAAAAGTAAGATAAAAATAATATGTTTAATCATTTAATCACTATTAATATAGGTAGGTATTGTAGTAGGTACCTATAAATAACATCTTATCAGTATGAGTAAGTAGGTACTTACTTTTATAGTTTCTTAGCTACAAAACGCATCTACATCGCCTACGTATGCATCTAACTTAAACTCATACTACGAAATTCATAATTCATACAACTACTTTAACTTTTTTGTAATAACCGTATCAAAAAATACCTAGTTAGTTCAATAGCTAAGTACCTACACACATAGGTATATGAAGCACAGTAGCATAACCACAAAATACCATTCAAACTAAGTTATAAACGAAGAGACCTTGAAATTTAATATAATCAGCAAATTTAAATATCTAAAATGACTGCTACAACTCATACCTACCCCTTAAAACAATTATTTTGAAAAGCATCAATAACTTACAAACACTGCCTTATCTAGCTACCAACACAAAGATGTAACACAAAATCCATTAAAAATTCCAGCTCTGACGTCACACTTTACAAACTACGTCATTGCTGACTACCGACAAGAATCCAGGTTACCTAGGTCACAGAGGGTAGGAGGATGGAACCCCCCTAAAATAGACTGGTATTTATAGCTCCCGGGACCAATGCAAGCCTCTAAGTGAATGGTGCAACTAACCTTAAAGTAGGGCACGGTGCAATGATTTGACCTATTTATTTTTGAATGGGTCGCTGCATGAACGGGGCCCATTGCGAGCCTGCCCATTCAGTAACTGGTAAACCTTCGTGCCTCGAGGTCGACGTGACCTAGTTTCGAAATACAAGTATACCATCCATTTTCATGAAATATTCGTGGAGGACGCTCGTCTCAAACTATATTTAGGAGTATTTTTAGTTAATTTTCGAATTTAATAAGTGCTTTATTAGAAATTTAAACAAAGTGCTGACAGGTGAACAAAAAATACCCTCGGAAAGTGTAAAATTTAATATTCCCGCTAAAAGTTTAATGAATATTATGAGGACATTATTGGTGAAATATGTACAACAGAACTTAGTGATTGGTGGTTAAGAATTGGCTGTGCAACGGACCAATAGAAAAGCTTCATTCAGAAACTAGTGCGCGATTGACACGCCACCTGTCGCTCAAACACGCCGCTTCCATTGAATAGCCCGCCCGCCCCGGATTGTTTTTTTGACGCATGCGTATTGAGGCCCAACAAAGGGCCGAAATAAGAACGGTTCGCAAGTGAATCTGATGTATTTATGTCATAAAAATGGTGAAATCTGTGAAGTGGCGAGTAGAAATTAGGATATTCGACGTGTCGAATCATGACCGAGGCATCTGAAAAGTAAGTGGAGTCCCTGTACCTTATTTTTTGGGAGTGGAACATCGCCCTTCTTGGGCAAGGTAGGGCTCAGTACCCCGGCCATTTTCCGTAGCCTATGAATATTCTTTTGAGTCCTAGAGTTCATAACTAAGCTATAAAACTTATAAATGATCTCAAGATTCAAACTGGTAGAGTAATATTTGTTAAAATGTACTTTGGGCGTATTTTCAAGACGACCTCCGCCCTTGGTTCAAGGTATACATAATAATCAATGGCTGGCCGTTCATTCACAATACTACCAACTCCATTTGGGGGTCATTTGAATTCATGCAGTGTTTTTACAATTGCTGTTTCATTCATTTACTGCATTCGAAGCAAACTAATAAAAAACACTAACTGTTAGTTGTCAAAACAGCAGTTGATAAGAAAATATGTCAAAATTATCTTTGATAAGTCGTATTTTGTTTTCTGTTTAGTTCCAATCAATGATAGTTAAAAAATGCTAGTTCTTAATAAAGATTAGTCACCTCTTAAGCGACGCCCACTCAAGTCTGGATAATAAGTGGAATCATTTAATCAATTTTGTTGTTCATGGCTACTTTGAGTCAAAACTATAGAAAATTAAAATTAATTGAATATGTTAATCTTTCTTTATATTGTTCCTTCTTTACCAAGTCTAAAGATTTTATTTAACAATTAATTATAAATAACACATACCAAAATATTACAATAAGTGCTAATTTAAAAAATAAGGGGACTAAAATAAAGTACACACAGTCTCACAGATAGCCAAATTCATATCTTTCAATTTTAACTACAGTGACTAATTTGTTTACATGGGCAAATTTCTGAAGATTCTAAATAAATTGAATTATCTTCCTGCCTAATACAATACAGCAATGTAAGTTAACATTCCATAGTAAATTGTCTTCCTCCGATTATTTATCTTAATTATTTTCTGTAATTAGGGTTTTTAAATGTTAAATGTTTTTGACTGCTTCTACACATCTACATTTTTCTGAATTGGACTATGTGATATATTCAATCAGTGTAATTAAATTAACGAACAAATAGAAAACAGTTCATTTTAAAAATATTATTACATACTATGTAACTCTGTTCTATAAACTGAAATCTTTATTGCATGTAGTTTTTTTATAAAGGCAATGGTTAAAGAATGATCTATTTAATATTTAGGATACGCTTAGTTCCAATATAAAAAAGCTTACTTGAGTGCCACATAATTTGTGTGTAAGTTTGGTAAATTTTTATTTTCTTATAAATGTAAGTAAACATTGGTAATATTGATAACCACACTCTCTCATTGTTAATTTGGGGAAGTTATTATATTATATTGTTGAAACATGAGTAGGTAGGTATATAATAATCTTCAGTAACATAACAGCTTTAACACTGTTTTTATCTTCAAAAAAGACATATTAACACCGGAAAAAGGAAATTTTAATCCTGTTTAATACAGCAGGCATTGTCTAATGTACTAGGATAACTGTGTGCATAGAGTTTATTCATACTCTAATACAAATTAAATCTGTGAAGCTTATTTTCTTAAGAGTAAAGTAGAAATTATTAAGATGGGGCATACAAAACTGTACATTTTAATATAAAATAACAATAATATAGACACAAATAATAATTGATAATGATATATGATTTATTGTACATAACAGTCATGAGTAGAGCCTCCTTTTTAGTGTCCTGTGTTAATAGGTTTTGTATTTGATTCTGTTTTTGCCATCATTGCTCTTATCTTTAAAAAAAGAGAAAGAATATTTCTATCATTCATACCACATTATCTAGCCCAAATTAGTGGATAAACGAACATAGAATAAAGACAACAGTTATTTCTGTGTTCATCACAGAAATATCTATCCCAAGTGGAGTTCAAACTGTAACTGATGGCATAGATTTTAGCATTGTAGAGGCCAAACATTCTAATACTTTGTTGTTTTCTTTCAATGTGTTTTGAAACTATTTATGTTGTGTCTCACATCAAGGCTGTTCTTTTTCACTCAGTTTACAATTAACTGAATATAATTATTTTTCAAATTTTTTACAACCCTATTACTTTTGGCTGTCTGGTAGAGATCGCTCTAGAGAGATAAGACCACCTTTTGTGCATTGTTATCCTTTAATGTTTATCTGTATTCCTTTTTTATAAACAATAAATAGTAAATAAATAAATAAGTACTTACAGATTTGTTGTCAGAATATAATATTTTAATGCTCGAAGACAATGAGATAAGTTTTTAATCTGTTGGTTTGAGACAAATTCTGGTTGATCCTTTAACTTAAACTACATACATACATACATACATACATAGCGTCACGCCTTTATCCCTAATGGTATCCCTTCTGGGGTAGGCAGAACACCAGAGGTTAGAAGACCATCTGATGTCACGTTTGACTAATTTGGGGGCATTATAATGATGGAGAGAGACTTGCAGTGATAGGGAGTTAGCCTATAAAAAACGCACAAAAACGTCAAAAAAACCTCCGTCCCTTAACTGACTTTTACAGTATGTCCGGGAAGAAAAGCAGCTGGCACATTCTATGTTTTTCTTTCGCTCCCAGTCCAGCATGGAAGGTTAAACTACAATCGACACCATATCTCTATTATAAACTGCCATTAGGAAAACATATACCCATTTATACATGTATAACATGGGCATTTACACAGTGTAGGGATGACTAATAAGATATTTACCGTCCCTGTATAAGCGTTTTGTAAAAAGCAACTTATCTAAGTAACCCTATCTTTGTGGTACCCAGATAGGGTCTGCCTGGCTACTTCACCCTTATTAAGTTTGTTGCTGAAATTCAATATTTTATCTTGAGTATTGAGCATATTAATCACACTTAAAAATCATAAAAAAAAAATGAAGTCGTCGTGGCGCCGTGGTTACTGTGTGTATCTTACGATTTCACAGGTTAAGCAACGTTCGGCGCGGTCGGTACTTGGATGGGTGACCGCCGACCATTCGTTTCTCACGGCGACTTCCGTGCTTCGGAGGGCACGTTAAGCTGTCGGTCCCGGGTGCTGTATACTTATATACAGTAGTCCTTAGGGTTTGTCAGAAGCCATATCGGCACCCTGAATGAAAATTCTGACATCCACCACCCAGCACTGGGCCAGCTCGGTGGATTATGGCCTAAACCTCCTCGTTACCCAGAGGAGAGACTCATGCCCTGCAGTGGGCCCATTACACGGAGTTGTGATGATGATGATGATGAAAAATCATAAGAAGTTATAACTTACCTTGTAGGGCTGAAGTCGTCGTGGCGCCGTGGTTACTGTGTGTATCATACGATATCACAGGTTAAGCAACGTTTGGCGCGGTCGGTATTTTGATGGGTGACCAACCATTCATTTCTCACGGCGACTCTCGCGCTTCGGAGGGCACGTTAAGCAGTCGGGCTCGGGTGCTGTATACTTATATACAGTAGTCGTTAGTATTTGTCAGAAGCTATTTCGGCGCCCTGAAAATGCTGACATCCACCAACCAGCACTGGGTCAGCTTGGTATCCACCAATCTGATGGCTTATACCTCATCGTCACCCAGGACTCATGCCCTGAGGTGGGCTCATTACAATTAGTTATGATGATGATGTGTAGGG
This sequence comes from Stenoptilia bipunctidactyla, assembly GCA_944452665.1. Classification (NCBI taxonomy): domain Eukaryota; kingdom Metazoa; phylum Arthropoda; class Insecta; order Lepidoptera; family Pterophoridae; genus Stenoptilia; species Stenoptilia bipunctidactyla. The sequence goes on from OX101745.1 coordinate 19,778,523, forward strand.
CTTAGTATAGTCCTACCGCTGTGATACCCGCTTAGTGGTAGGATCCGGTCAGGGTCTGGCTGGCTAGTGACCACCCTTCATATGCATAAAATCTACCGTCAAATACCTGATGTGCAATATTTTATGAAGAGCCAGTTCTTACCCATCGGCTTTCATGTTGCGGGATGTTAAGTCGGTCCAGGGAACTGTATACTTGTATACAGTAGTCGTTAGGGTTTGTCAGAAGCCATTTCGGCGCCCTGAAAATTCTGATATCCACCACCCAGCACTGGGCCGTCTTGGTGGATTGTTATGGCCTAGATACCTCCTCATCACCCAAGGGAGAGACTCATAGCCCTGCAGTGGGCTCATTATAAAGAGTGTGATGATGATGATGATTTAACACAACTCCGCTTCGCTCCCACTGTTTACACTAAACGGAGTGTAGATTTTTAGTATTGTGATTTGTCAATTAGTACCTCTAAGCTCCGTCCGCTACGCCCAGCTCCGTGACATCGGAAATGCACCCTTCAGCATCTTCGCATAGAGACTTAGTGTAAAAGGTGGCTTTTCACTCGTCCGCGGATGAAAGGCCACCTTTCACAAATTATTTGGTGGCGAATCATCCGCAAGTGATAACGTTTTCAGGAGAGCTATTCTCCTAAACAACAGCGACGAGTTACATAATTGGTGTTCAATCATTATAATACCTCTAAACTTGTCAAACGTGACATCAGATGGTTTTATAGCCGTTGGTGTTCTGCCTACCCTATAAGATACATTGGCATGAGTCCCCCTAGGTGAAGAAGGTTTAAGGCCATAATCCACCAAGCTGGCCTTAGTGCTGGTTGGTGACTGTATAGATCTTTCGAAGTGACGAAATGCATTTTAACACGTCCGGGTGGGTCCTAACGACATTAAAATATCCTATTTCACCAGGGACCTACTGCTCTCCGAAGCTCGGAAGCAGTCGTGATATAATAATCAACGAATGCAGAGCATTAAAAATACCGACTTCACGTCCAAAACTTTGGCTGAAGTATGAGGTCGTCAATGTAAATATTCTCCGTACTCACACAATTTTTTTCAAAAAATTTTTCATGAAGTTCTTAATCGATTTCGAAGAAATTTATATGGGACCATCTCTGAAGTATCCTGTATCATATAAAACAAGAATACTTATTTAAAATCGGCGCATAATGGTTCAACAAATCGTGTAACAAAGACAAAAAACACACACAAATTAAGCACCTTCTCCTTTTGGAAGTCGTTTTTAAATCTCCCATCCTTGTAACAAACCGTGGCAAACCGAACTTTGTTACAGAGGCCACTATGCCTTTAATTCGTTAGTACATACATACATACATAACGTCACGCCTGTATCCCTTCTGGGGTAGGCAGAACACCAGAGGTTACAAGACCATCTGCTGTCACGTTTGACAAATTTGGAGGTATTATAAAGATGGAGAGAGACTATTGTAGTGACAGGGGGTCAGCCTATCGCCCACAAAAACGCCTTTAAAACCTCTGTCCCTTAGTTTACTTTTTATTCATTTTCAACCGACTACCAAAAAGAAGAGGTTCTCAGTTATTTTTTTTTGTATCTCTGTAATACGATTTTTTGGACAATTATTTATGAATCGGTGTTGAACATTCTTGTTTCATATGATAGAGGATACTTCAGAGGTGGTCCTAAATATATTTCATCGAAATCAATTCAGTAGGTAGTTTAAAAAAAAATGTGTGAGTACGGAGAATATTTAACTTGACGACTTTTTACTTCAGCCAAAGTTTTGGACGTGAAGTCGGTTTTCTAATGCTCTGCATTCGTTGATTATTATACCACGACTGCTTCCGAGCTTCGGAGAGCAGTAGGTCCCTGGTGAAATAGGGTATTTTAACGTCGTTAGGACCCGGCCGTGTTAAAATGCATTTCGTCACTTCGAAAGATCTATACAGTCACCAACCAGCACTAGGCCAGCTTGGCGGATTATGGCCTGAAACCTCCTTCACCTAGGGGGACTCATGCCCTGCAGTGGGCTCAGAAAAAAAATGTTACATATATACATTGATGACCTTATACTTCAGCCAAAGTTTTGACGTGAAGTGGAAAACTAAATTATTGCAAGATCAAAAATCACAGCGTCCTTTATGAAATATGCACAGTCATGGAATAAGTTTACTTTAGGCACTTATAGGTAAAAAAAAAACCATGATTTTATTTGAATTTAATATTGCACAAGTGTTCATGTTTTTCGTTGTTCTTTTTTTTTTATCAATGTAAGAATATTAAATAGTTTATGTTTCATTTAAATGTTCTAGATTTCGTTTTTCGTTACTTAAATTTATTAATGTTATAATTAATATAATTTTCCTAGTTTACATAATTTTGCATGGTTTATTTTTAGTTCAGAAGATACTTTTTTATGTTTAATTTTAAATTATTATTTTTTTATTGATAGGATATGAGTTTCGGAATTGTTTAATTTGTTTTGGTTAATAGTGGATTTTGTTAAATGCCCACAAAAATATTTAATTGCCGCTTTATGTGTAAGGGTACTTTGGAAATCAGCGTTGCCTTCTCGGGCAACACTTAGCTGAAAGTGCCCTTTTGACACTTCTTTGTTTAAAAAAAAAATATGTTATTCCATGTAAGTTTTTGTGTCAATAAATGATTATTTGATTTGATTTGATTTGTTTTTATAATGCTCTGCATTCGTTGATTATTTTACGTTATTTTTTTATAAGTAGAGAAACCCGCAGTGCAGGGCTAATAATTAATAACGTAAGTTCACGTTTCATATCACACAAAACAAGAGGCTTCGGCCCTCGTCTTTGAAGTGTGAAATGCGAAAGGGTTCGCCTGACTACATAAAGTACATAAATCTACCTATAGAGTATAGAAAACATTGCTCTAAATAAACACGTATTAACTAGATTTTGTCTCCACGTCTGATGTGATTGTCAGGCGCTGTCCCAGGGAAACATGACCCCCCGAAAATCATGAAAAGATGAACCCCTTAAAAGAGTAGAAGCTACAAAAAAGATTTTTTTAGGTTTTATTTTTTAGATTTATTTAGATTTTTAAGATTTAATAATTATTTAAACATTGCAACACTTCACTTTAACTGGGTTTCACAATTTTCTGTAAAGAAATTGGTCTCGGGTGGTCTTAGCTGCAAAGCTATACCATAAGATGGAGCTACTTTAGCAATATAACGTAAAAACAAAAATGTGGTAAGTAATTTCGAGGCCAACCGCCAGGCCCCGGTAGCTCAGTGGAAGAGCACTCGTCCGACAAACGAGAGGTCCCAGGTTCGAATCCTGGTCGGGTAATTTTTATTTATCACATTTTTCATTTATTTAAGAATAATTGAGCATTTTAAATGAAAAAACTTAAAAACATTATTAGAAAAAAGATACTTTTGATATAAAAAAAAGTTTTGACCCCCCCAAAATTTCGGTCTACGACCGCGCCTAGTAAAAAGTAAAAATCGGTTTATTGACAGCAGTATTTACACATAAAAGTATCAAAAATAAAAAAGAACATATAGTAAAAAAAAATACATAGGTATATCAAAAAAACTTAAAATAAACAAGAGCTTAAACGTTGTCAAATAATTATTACTAGAGTAAAATTTAATATAAAATACTGCTGAAACAAAGGCACACAACTCAGCATGTGCTTTATTGCGTATGGCAACAAAGCGCTGATTTTCAGTTGTGTCCTAATATTTGGTGACTGTTCTCAGATAAATTAAATAAGAAGTATAAAAATTACATACATACATAATGTCACGCCTGTATGCCTTATGGGTTAGGCAGAACACCAGAGGTTACAAGACCATCTGATGTCAAGTTTGACAAATTTGGAGGAGAGAGACTATTGTAAAGATGAAGAGAGACTATTGTGTTGACAAGGGGTCGGCCTATCGCCCACAAAAACGCCTTTCAAACCTCTGTCCCTTAACTGACTTTTTGTATGCCCGGGAAGAGAAGCAGCTGGCACATTCTACGTTTTTCTTTCGCTCCCAGTCCAGCATGGAAGAATTCATAGAAAAATAAATTAATAGAGTAATTAATATAATACAGAGATAAATCATAACATATAAAGACATTTATACATATATAATTGACAAAAATAATATCTACATATAATACAAATCAAACAAAACCAAACCTCCCAATCAAACAACCGCTACAGTAAAAAAAAAAACTGGTTACGTTGCGATGTCTGTATTTTCGCTATTATAATTATGTCAGTTTAATATACCGTACCGTCCCTGGATAATAGTGTTGTATAAGGTGACTAATAAGTGACCCTCGCTTGGTAGCAGGAGCCCGTCAGCGACCACCCTTTATATAAAATCTGCCGCCAAATATTACCGCTCCGGCGGTGATGTGTTCCGGCAATAATTTATGAAGAGCCAGGTCCTTTCTAAGCCCGTGTGCTGTCATCTTCGACCTCATCTTCACTTACCATCAGGTGAGGTTGAGGTCAAACGCGGTATTAGTCTTTAATAAAAAATCGTACCGAGAAGTCATGTTAAAGTCAAAATTACAAAGAAATAAAATCTAATACAGGGTGTCCAATCAATTAACGTAAAAATAAAATAGACTATAATAATATCACAAATTATTTTAGTCTATTTCATTTTTTTTTGACGACCGGCTGGTTTAGCGGTAATGTAGGTACATTGCCTTCTATGCCAGAGGTCCTGGGTTCGAATCCCGGCGGCGGCGGATATTTGTGTGATGAACACAGATATTAGTCGTCAAGTCATGGATGTTTATATAAGTTTATTCTAATAAAAAAAATGTATTTATTCAATATGTATGTTTATATATTTCTTAAGTATATCAGTTATCTAGTAACCATAACACAAGTTCTTTAAGAAACTTAATTTGGGCTAGATAATGTTGTGTGAGTATCAGAAATATTTATTTATTTAAATAAGACTATTTCGTAAAAGTTAGTAAAATTTCGTAGTCAACTCGTTAAGTGACGTAAACTCGATCGGATTTTTCTAATTGGGGAACGTTAAAAGAGAAAGTATATCAAACCCATGGAAAAACCTAAGCTGCAACAAAGCGTTACAGAAGCCCTTGAAAACGTAAACTCGGAAATAAAAGCTCGATTTCTTAACATTGCTTAAGTATTGTAGTTCAGTAGATATTTTCTGTGGCTTCACCCGCGTAAACAAGTGTAATAAGAGTATTTTAAGTGATATTACAGCTTGAAAATTATTCAAGCATTTTTTCGGGATAAGAAGCTCAAAACTCAAAACTCAAACTCAAATATTCTTTATTTCGTAAGTATTTACATACATTTGAAATAAGTCAAAAAGCAGTCTAGATGTCCTTTCACAAGCTCTATTAAATTAAAAATTAAAATTAATTAAAATTATTAAAAAAATTAAAATTAAAATTATTTATTTCTTTTCACAAACATTTCTTAAAATAATAGTGACTGGTGCCTCCTTTTAGATTATTATTACAGATAATCTGTACCAGAAGGCACCGCTCCTCCTAATAACTACCAGAAACATATAGCAGTGAAAAAAAATATATATATACGTATACATTAGAAATAGGTACAAACTTAGTTAATATTTTAAATAGGTACATTGTTGATCTGTCACTAATTACATTGAAATAAGTTAAATTTAATGTTGTTACAACTTATTACATATTTTTTAAGTGAGAGCAGTGTGTGTATGCATTTGTTTGTGTGTGTGTGTGTGTGTATGTGTGAGTGAGCGTGTGGATGTGTGTATGTATGTGCGTGTGTGTGTATGTGCAAGAAGGGCTATGAGTATAAAATAAAATATTGAAGAGTTTAAAATGATCATACAAAATGTGGCTATCATCTGAATGAAAAATTATTATTTTAACTATTATGTATGATTAGTTTACTTGTTCGAGCAGATATTCGACTTGTTCAAAAGTCTTGTTTTCCAACCAGTCAGTTATCAATTTCTTAACCTCATAAATTGGTTTTGAGTAAATATTTAGATGCTTATTTAATTTATTGTATAAACGGGCAGCACGCATTTTATAATGTCTGCTAGCAAAGGTGGTGTTTATTGAAGGAATATTTACAGCAATATCCTTTCGTCTTTTAGACATTATATTTCTGTCATAGACTGTAGATCTATGTTTTCTTAAAATGGTGTTTAATATATACAATTTTCTCAATGTAGGAAGTTTACAAAGTTGATACAGATTATCAGTCGGAAAACGCCTTTTTTTAAAATACATCACCTTAAGGAGGCTACGTTGAGCCCGTTCAGCCTCAAGGAATCTAGTTTTAGCGGCACCACCCCATACAGGCAAGCAGTAGGTCAGTACGGACTGAACCAGCGATACATAAATTTCTTTCAAGAGATCTCTATCGCGACCACGTGAACCAGGGACCGATCCTGGAACAACATGTCTTAGATTTTTAAAGAACCATGTAAGTTTTCGTAGTCTTAGTATAATGTGTTCAAGATGTTTATTCCAAGACAGCCCCCGATCCACGTGGATGCCCAAGTATTTAGTGCAGTCAACTTTATGTATCGCTGGACAGTTACAACTGTCCGAGTTGCGATAAATTTCACAATTATGAATTTTAATGCTGTAATTTCTGTCAGGTTGTGTGTTATTATAAATACTGTAGCATATATAGTTTGTCTTGGTGGCATTTAGGGTAAGTATGTTATTTTGAAACCATTTGTTGACTTTCGCTAGCCCTATCTCAGCAGCGCGCTTAACTGCCTCCCAGGATGTACCAGTAAAGACGATGGCAGTGTCGTCAGCATATGAAAAAATATTAGCATGTGGAATCTTCATGTTGCAAAGATCGTTAATATAAATAAGAAATAACGTAGGTCCGAGCACGCTTCCTTGAGGCACGCCATGTGTTACATCTTCGTCTTCACTGGCACAATCTTCTAGTTTTACCCTCTGTTTCCTATTTGTTAAATAATCTTTGAAAAGACAAAGTGCAGAGTCTCTAATACCAATCTTTTTAAGCTTGTGTAGTAGAATGGGGACAGAGACAGTATCAAACGCTTTTTTGATATCAAGAAATACAGACATGCATTTGGATCCGTTATCAAGATGTTCGACTATCAGCGATATTAAAGCAGAAACAGCATCCTCTGTAGATTTATTCGGTCTGAAACCGTACTGGGACGAAGAAAGTAAATTGAATTTATTTAAATAGCTAAGAAGTCTCACGTTTAGTAGCTTTTCTAATACTTTAGAAATTACCGGTAGTAAAGAAATAGGTCTGTAATTGCAAAGATCGTCCCTGTCACCACTCTTATACACAGGCTTTACGATTGATTTCTTGAGCGAGTTTGGGAATATTCCTTTATCAAAACAAAGATTTGTTAGATGAGTCATAACGGGAGTAATGAATGGCTTAGCTAATTTAAAAAAATTGGTAGGGACTTTATCCCATCCTGCTGCACTATCTGTTTTTAGAGTAGATATCATGGCATCAACTTCATCGTTATTAGTTTGGGACAGAACAAAAGAGTTGGGCTGAGATGGAAGGTTTTCAAGGTAAATGTATTGTTCGTTCAATACTGGAATTATATTTGACGCTAGTTGTTTGCCTATACTGGTGAAATATTTGTTGATAAAATTTGCTGAGGCAGTGGGAGATCATTTTAAGTTAGTAAGTTCTGGGTTCGTATTGTTATTTTTGTGAGTGTAAGTAATTTTTTTAATATTTTTCCACAAAGTTTTGTTATTTTTAGAAGATTTGCTAATGAGTTCTTTTTCATAATTTCTTTTTAATTTTTTTATTAGTTTATTACAATAGTTTCTATACCTTTTATATGTTATTCTAAGAATATTATTGAACGGGTCATCTTTTAACTGTCTTTGTAGTTTATTTCGATTCTGTATGCAACGTAAGATTCCCGGTGTTATCCATGGTTTTAAGGTTCGAAATTTCTTAGGAATATTCTTTATTGTTGTATTGTTGTTTAACGCAGAAGTTAGATTATAAATAAGACCATCCGTAATGGCGTTTGGATCGTCACTGTGTAAAAGTTCATCAAGATTTTTGGTGTTCAAATCGTTAAGAGCTTGTTCAAAATCTATTACTGTTTTGGTTTTACGTGGCTTATGATGATTTTTGCATTTCGATATCACTAACAGTCCGGTGAAGTGATCCGTTATTGTTGTGTGCAGTATAGCAATAGATGCTTGGAATTGAGTCTTGTTTAGCTTCAGCATAATGTGATCCAGACAATTCTCTTCCCTAGTTGGCATGGTGTGGCCGGTCAAAATTCCATACGGCGCCAGCATATCAAGGTACTGTAGTCTGTTTTTACGCTCTTGAGGGCGTTCATCTTCCTTCAATCTAATGTTTATATTGAGATCACCTGTAATAACTATGCTTTTGCATGAATGATTTATAATATCTAAATGTGAAGGTTATATCTGTAAAAAAAATCATCATACATACATAACTTCACGCCTCTATCCCTTATGGGGTAGGCACAACACCAGAGGTTACAAGACCATCTGATGTCACGTTTGACACATTTGGAGGTATTATAAAGATGGAGAGAGACTATTGTAGTGACAGTCAGCCTATCGCCCACAAAAATGCCTTTAAAACCTCTGTCCCTTAACTGACTTTTACAGTATGCCCGGGAAGAGAAGCAGCTGGCACATTCTATGTTTTTCTTTCGCTCCCAGTCCAGCATGGAAGCACTAGTTTAAAGATGAAAGTGTTAAAGACAGACGGATAGCGTTACTTTTGCATTTTGTATTAGAAAGTAGTCAGGTGAGGATGAAGTTGTTGCGTAAATTGAATAAAATATGATTGGTATATTTTGGAAAAAAAGCTAGAGCGGAGCACATTATACATATACCTAAATGCAAATATCAACCTCAGCCTTCTTTTATACCGGGTACTTACTTACGGGTTGTTACTTTATCGATATTTTAAGATAAATTCGTTGCATTCACTCTAGAAGCAGTTAAAAATTATTGATAGTAATTTAATATAGCAAAAACACCAACTCTAATGGTGCGTACAGATTGCTAGTAATGTAACCTGCAAAAAAAAGTTCCCATGATTTGGACGCCTCTCGAGCGCGCACTGAGCCGCAGTAGGGCGCGCTCGTGGCCTGCTCGATGCTCAATTTGGACGAGCGTTCGTGCGCGTTAGTGTGTCGTTAGGTAAGTGCTAGCACGAATTGCGCCTGTATGAGTGAGACTTGCTCCTGTGTGCGTGACGCTCGTAGCCTGCTCGACGCAATCCGTGAATTGTCGGTTTTTTAGACATCAAAGGGACTCGGATTGCAAATTGGATAATTACGAGAGCAACTTGAAAATGTTATTTTTTGTTTGTTAAGTTATTGTAACGATTTTTATGTCAAATGAAAGCTCTGGGTATAAAACCAGTTTATCCATTTGAATCATGTAAATCAGTTTACTCGTTTAGGAGATAATTTAAGAATTAATTTGTATCGTGAAATTGTAAACAACCAGAAGTTTTAAAGTTTTTGTTTTATCATCTGTAAGCCGTCTCTCCTTTTATACAATTCTGTGCGCCACCAACGTCGCTGCATCGAGGCCTTCGGAGTTTTTTCAAGAGTACAACGATTAGCTTTTGCTCATGACTGCGTTGGCGAATAAACATTGTCTATCTAGTATCCATAGCATCAGTTATTAAAAGAACTTTATTTGGCCTAGACAATGTGGTGTGAATGTTGGAAATATTTATTTATTTTTAATATTTTTTTTTTATTAGGAATTTCAGGTTAGTTTCCTTGATGCATTTGACCCCTACATTTCCCTAGGAATATATTTTTAAGCTTCAGCTCTCTACGCCTAGTAGTTTTGGCTGTAGGTACGTTGTCTATCAGTCACTCAGGCGAGTTTTAATATAGATATGTATGATACTGATGAAGCTCTGATAAAAATTAGAGTACGAATGAGGTCTTCGGACTCTATACCTCGTGGGATCTATCAATTTTGTGAAGTTTTGCGGAGAGAGGTATTATGAAATGCAGAGCATTAAAAAACCAACTTCACTAAATTTTTTAAATCCTTGTCAGAACTTTGGCTGAAGTGAAATGTCAACTAAGTAGGTTTATATCCTCCGCTTTCATACATATTTTTTTTAAGTAGGTACTGAAAAGATTTCCATTAAATTTCTATGGGGCACCTCTGACTTATTGTGATCTATCAAATGAAACAAGAATCATCCAAATCGATTCATAATTGACCACTTAATCAAGTAACAAACATACACACGATTTGATAACCTCTTCCTTTTGGAAGTCGGTTGAAAAGAACGTGTGCGGCGACGGACCGTGCTCGCGACGAAATACAGAAAAAAACTTACCCAGGATCATGCATTGAATGCTTAGTTCGTGCGCAATACACGCCCAAATACAGCGAGCGCAGGCATCGAGCGCTGGATATTATGGTGCGTACAGATTGCTGTAATGGAACTTGTAATGTAACATTCTGCGCACCACTCGTTCAAATACGCAACGTGCGCAGAATGTTACATTACTAGTTGCATTACTAGCAATCTGTACGCATCATAACATTACTAGTTCCATTACACCAATGAGTAGAGTTATTCTAAGCCTATCTTACACGGTTAAGATATTGTCCAATATATCAAAATTACAAACCTAAACCTTATAGGATCACTAGAATGTGATGTTGTTGATGAGGCTGTTGAGCACTCTTTTCAATACCGACTTCCAAAAAGTTTATTTTTTTGTGTGTTTTTACGCGATAATTTGCTCAGCAATGAATCGTTTTTGATGATAATTAGATCCCCATACAAATTTTATCAAAATCGATAGAATAGATTTTGAAACATTTGCAATTTTAGAAAAAAACACGCAAGAACACGGTAATACATACGTACTCTTTAGCCAAAGTATTGACAAGAATTTAAATTGGTTTTTTAATGCTCTGCATTCGTTAAAATAATAATTAATTAGAGTTTTAAGTTACAACCTAACTTCACGCCTGTCTTCCTTTAGGATAGGCAGAGAGAGACTATCCGCTTCCTCCACGTTCATTATCCATCCATCTTTTTAAACCTATTAAGTTTATAACGTATTTATTACTTTTCCAGTGCAGTGGTAGGGCTGGTGCGAGTGCGAGCGCAGGTGATGTGTCGCGATGAAGCCACGGGCGGCTGGATGGCGGTCGCGGGCGGCGGCCTGGCGGACATTCTTGTTGGGAAACGAGAGCATCCCAGTGAGTATCGTTCTCCGTAATATTATTTATAGCAAAACCAGGAGAGATGGACCACGTTTTTTCAAATCTTAATAACTTTTTTTTTTTTAAACAACTACTATAAATTCTTATTTTCAACTTTCAAGCATTGAAGAGTTTTCTGACAGCTTATAAAGATTAGTTCAAAAAACCTCTATAGATGGCACTTTTAAAAAGCCGAAGGCGTTAAGTATTAATATACTACCATCATGGTGGTATCTACCATCTATGGTTATTTATAAGTTCAATTTCTGATACAGGCGTCAATTAATTTATTTTGCTTTTAAAAACACAGTGATAAGTGGCTCGTGACAGTGATAAGTGATAAAATGCTCGATGCTCAATGTGGACGGGCGCGCGAACGTCCACATTGAGCATCGAGCATTTTTTGATGTTATTCAAAAAACAGAAAATGTACGGATAGCTTAGAGCAGGCCACGAGCGCGCTCTACTGCTTCTCAGTTCGCGCTCGAGAGGCGTACAAATCATGGGAACTTTTTTTGCAGATTACATTACTAGTTGCATTACTAGCAATGTGTACGCACCATAACATTCTGCGCGCGTTGCGTATTTGGACGTGTAGTGCGCAGAATTTTACATTACAAGTTCCCTTACAGCAATCTGTACGCACCATTGATGGTCCATTCTGCAGGTATAATCGTGTCTATCCTTACAACGATTACGCACCACATCCGATTCTTATCCGACTCAAATCCGAGAAATGACGGTCCGGTGACGTAATAGTAGAACTATTTCTGCTATGGTAGCTTACGCAGTAATACATCCGTCATTTCATACAGAATTTACATACATACATACATAACTTCACGCCTGTATCCCTTATGGGGTAGGCAGAACACCAGAGGCTATAAAACCATCTGATGTCTCGTCTGACACGTTTGGAGGAATTATAATGATGGAGAGAGGCTATTGCAGTGACAGGGGTCAGCCTGTCGCCCACAAAAACGTCAATAAAACCTCTGTCCCTTAACTGACTTTTACAATAATATGCCCGAGAAGAGAAGCAGCTGGTACATTCATTCAGTTACAATTTATATTTTTCTTTCGCTCCCAGTCCAGCATGGAAGCCAGAAAATTACTAGATTCTTATTTTCAACCGACTTCCAAAAAAGGAGGAGGTTCTCAATTCGTCTGTATGTTTTTTGTATTAGTTACACGATATTTCGGACAATTATGAATCGATTTTAAAAAATCTTGTTTCATATGATAGAGGATACTTCATAGTTGGTCCCATACACATTTCATCTAAATCGGTTGAGTATTTCATTGAAAATTTCAGATTTCTTTGAAAAATGATTTCGAAGTATGTTTACGTTTCAATTTAAGACATTATAAACCAAAGGTTTAACGTGAAGTCGGTTTTTTTAATATTATGCATTCGTTGATTATTTCATCAGTATCATTATTTTTTACTATTTGAATTAAATATACAGGGTGTAAAAGAACACAATCTTTAATTTCTTTTTTCAATTCTGGGGTTTAAATTTTTTATTAAATTTTTGATGATGTCACGTTTGTCAACATTTGGAGGTATTATAATGATGGAGAGAGACTTTCGCAGTGACAGCTTATCGCCTACAAAAAAAACCTCCTATAAAACATCTGTCCCTTAGCTTACTTTTACAGTATACCCGGGCAGGCGCGGTCGCAGGCTGATATTTTGGGGGTCACAATGAAATTTTTAATCACAAGTATCTTTTTCTAGCTTCTTTTCTTCTATGAGGTTCATCTTTTCATGATCATGTCCCCTGGGACACCGCGCCTGTACCCGGGAAGGGAGCAGCTGGCAAGCTGGCACATTCTATGGTATTCTTTCCAGTTGTGTCAATTGGATGCTATTATTAATGCTTAAATCATTTGTGTTCAGGAATCGAAGACACCAGCGACACATCACCTCGGCCTCCGCACGAATACTTCATCCAGGGCAAGAGGATCAGCGATAATATGGTGAGTCTCCAAAATATACCTGTGATGTCATCATCCCCAAAAACTTAATTTAATAAGAACGGGACTTACTCAATAATACTAACTACATTTCTTAGGCAGTCAAGAACTAATTACTTAAATCAATTAATTTAAAAACTCATATGGAATCATCAGTTTTTCAACCGACTTCCAAAAAGGAGGATGTTATCAATTCGTCTGTATGTTTTTTGGTTTGTTTTGCTTTTTTTGTGTCTTTGTTACACGATATTTCGGACAATTATGAATCGATTTTGAAAATTCTTGTTTCATATGATAGAGGATACTTCATAGTTGGTCCCATATACATTTCATCAAAATCGTTTGAGTACTTCAAGGAAATTTACAATTTTTGAAAAAATATGTATGAGTTCGGAGAATGTTTACGTGGATGACATTATAACTCAGCCATAGTTTGAAGTGAAGTCGGTTTTTTAATGCTCTGCATTCGTTGTTTATTTCATCAGTATCATTGTTTTTTACTATTTGAATTAAATATACAGGGTGTAAAAGAACACGATCTTTAATTTCTTTTTTCAATTCTGGGGTCTAAATTTTTATTTAAATTTCTTTAAATTTTTCTCGTTCAGACATGTAAAAATAGACGGAATATCGAAGACTAATTCAATTCCATTTTTTTTATTTAAGCAATGTACAGTAACGTCCAATAAAATGAAGACACTTGGCAATTTATTCACTTGTAATAGGGTTTTTTTAATAAAAATAAATAAAATAAAGTCCCCAGACAATCACACCAACTACATGGCCTCAAAGTAAGCATAGCTTTTAATATGGAATACTATGTAGCGAACAAGGGGAGGAACCTAGAGTATAAATACATATAGATAAACACCCAGACACGGAACTTTTTTTTTGTTCCCTAAGGGAAACGAACTCGCGACCTCACGATTGGCGCATTAGCGTCTATGCCATTGCACCAAAAATATACATTTTACAACTCGTGACTACCGCATAAAAGAATTTTAGGATTTATTTGTTAATTGTAATATTTTCTTTTATTTCTCCCCAGCACGTCCTAGAATGCGTAATAAAAAAGGACTTCCAGTACAACAAGGTTATGCCTACCTTCCACCACTGGGTTTCGGATGAACGTAGATTCGGGTTGACCTTCCAAACGGCAGCGGACGCGAGAGCGTTCGACCGCGGGGTTAGGAACGCTGTGCAAGATCTTTTACACGGTAAGTTTATTAATTGACGATTTATTTTATTTTACAAGGCAATACAATAGCGTGTAAACGGGGTATAATAACACCTACATAATCGTATACCTAAACAGGAATACTATGTTTTATTTTGCAAAGGTTCCGGATTCGATTCCCTACTGAGTACGAGTTTTTTGTAAAAATGTGTATGCAGTTTGTCTTAAAGGTCTGTTTGTAAGAACAGGCCTTCGTATGGCTCTTAGTTTCAGACTCTCCCATACTGACCGATATTCATGGTCCACCCTGTATATTGTACACACAAATATTTCGTTTCTATTTATTTTTGTTCGGAATTATTATAACGATATTAATAATGTTTAGACAGAATCTTCCAAAAATCCCGTAAAAAATTCATAAAGCATAAAATCATGTCGCCACTTTAGACAGCTTTTGCTGTAAAAGTCTTAGTCACTTCGAGTGCTCGGTCTTGTCGTTCCAAAATAAACCTTATTTCCCAAATAATAAATCACACAATCCCACAATTACGGACATCTAGTGAAGGATAGTCATATAGGGGCCTTAGCACATTTGGCAAAATGTGTTATTCATTAAAATATGTAGTTAATTTTTCTTGCTTTATTTGCTCTCTTTGAAGAATTAAAGAGATGCACTCACGCAGATGATATGATATCTCCTCGCCCGCGCTGCGCTCCTAGTTCAGTGATTTTAACTTAATTTATTTAAACTTTTATGAATTAAAAAAACGAAGCTAAAACACGACTATGCTCTTTCGTGGTCCACGGGGAAGGTTTAAAACGATGCACACACACTTCATACTTTATTAGATAAGTTTATAAAATAATTATATTTGCTTGATTTTATTTATTTATTTATTTATTTTACAATTTATGTACACACAAGTTAAGATACAATATTAAGAAACATAATCAAAATAAGTACAAAGGTACAGCTTATCTCTATTGAAATCTCTTACAGCAGACCTAAGACTGGAGGGTTTGTTCAAAATGCAATCATAGTGTGTACTAATACATAACATACTACAAACTATTTATATACATATAATATACATACCAATACATACATATAATATTATTACAACTTTATTTAGGTACTTAAAATACATAATACTCATTATAATAAATACATAATTCATACTATTGTTCATGTAAGTAGAGTGGATACTATAACTTACAGTAGAGAAAAGTGATCTTTGACTTTATATTTGAAACTAGATATGGTTTTACACTCACGAATGACATGAGGTAATGAGTTTTATATTCAAATTCATTTTGTCTACGTGTGTACTACCTAGATTTTGATGTTTATTCGATGGAGCGCCGTACTGGGAAGCGGCGTAGTGGGAATTATTCCTTAAAATCAGTTGAAAATAAAAACCTAGGATTATTTTAGTTATTTACTGATGCGGACAAGCACGATTTACATACTTAGGCAGTTATATTAAATCGCTACCATTCATTGACACTAATATGTATTTTCAGGTTTAGGTGACACTTGGCCATCGTACAAAAAAATGTTTCCCTCAACGAAAGAAGAAGATGAGGAACAAAACATCTTCGAGGTAAGATCTATCTATTTTCTTTAATTTCACCAAAGTCAAAAGAATCTTTATTTCGTTATTTAAATACATTAAAATCCGAATAAATCAAGAGATCTTACAAGGGTGATAATTTATGAACTCATTATGATATCTTTTAAAGTATGCTCTTTTAAACCACATATTATTTGGCAAAAAGTATTGTTTTTTAGTAAGGAACATAACCTCAAAGTAATGGGATATCAAAAAGAACACCTTATAATTCCTTCTTTCAATTAAAATAACACAATAAACATATATTACAGTGTCTCAACCTACCGACGGATTCTCGCTCTAGCTCTGAGACGTCTGCCGCCAGTAAACGGAAGGACGATTTGACGCAAACGCCCATTCTCTGTGCAGTCACCTTGCCTAGTGCTACGAGTAAGTTTATATACTATATTACTATAAAGGTTTAATTTTAATTAGCGCTTCACCTCTCTCCACATCAATCCCAACAACATTTGTTCTACAACTATTATGCAATGATTTTGTTCATTGATATAATTCAAATTCATCTGCAAGAATAGTTTTCAAATCTATAATTCCCTGGCCATCATTTTAAAAATACATTATATACTAAGTTTTTTTTTTGATAACTCTTGTGACTATTACTTATTTCTCGTTTGACGTCGATCACGGTACACCCTGTATATGAAACTGTCACATAATACCTAGTTATCGCCATGCCATTATCGCGCATGCGCCAAAACGCGCCGCGCGGCCACAGAATGTAACGTAGCGCGGCGCTCGCAGGACACAGATAAAAAAATGTAATCTATGGTCTGTTATCTGTATCAAAAAGGAAAAAAAAAATTATTATAACATTGTATTGTTCGAGGTAGTGTGTTATAATTTAATTATTTAATTATTATAAATATGAGAGTAGATAAAATACATTATATACTAAGTTTTTTTTTTGATAACTCTTATGGCTATTACTTATTTCTGGTTTGACGTCGATCACGGTACACCCTGTATATGATAAAAGATTTTTATTTGTTTTTATGGTAATAAACTGTATTGTATATTAAACAACTGACTTATTAATATTATGAATGTGTAAAGTTCCAGACCCGCTGAAGCAGTATGAGGTCAGCTATGAGGACAAGCCTCAAGAGGAAGTGGAGGCCGACCGCTGTCACTACGTGCATTTATCTGCTGTAAGTTTTAATTTAATACTATTTTTATCATCGGCAACATGGCAATTAATCTATCAAAACCTATTTTTTACTGTAATGAAAGTCATAATGTCCATAACGTCCGGCAAACGAGAGGTCCCAGGTTCGAATCCTGGTCGGGTAATTTTTATTTATCACTCTTTTCATTTATTTAAGAATAATTGAGCATTTTAAATGCAAAAACTTAAAAAAATTGCAATGCTTCACTTTAACTGGGATTCACAATTTCTGTAAAGAAATTGGTCTCGGGTGGTCTTAGCTGCAAAGCTTATACTATAAGATGGAGCTAAGTTAGCAATATAACGTAAAAACAAAAATGTAAGTAATTCCGAGGCGTACCTCCAGGCCCCGGTAGCTCAGTGGAAGAGCACTCGTCCGGCAAACGAGAGGTCCCAGGTTCGAATCCTGGTCGGGTAATTTTAATTTATCACATTTTTCATTTATCTAAGAAAGTCATAATGCTTTAAAAACGGTATCTATCTAGGCCGCTTTTGTATAGTTAACACTAAGAGGTTATAGGTATATTGTATACTTACCGGAAAAATGTAAAATAGTATATTTCATTACGAGTGCGGAAAGCCTGTCATTGCAAAGAGTTCCGACAAATGTCTACACGAGCCGAGGCGCAGCCGAAGGCGAGGGTTGACAGTCGGAACGAGTTGCAATGACGGTTCCGCACGTGTACTGAACGACTATTTTTAATACAGTTGCGAAAAAAGTAAGCAATTTTATATAACATACAAAATGGCGCCAGCCGTGAAAGATTATAAACAGAGATTTTTTTGTTTTGTTTACCCATTCTGGGTAGGCATAGGGAACTATGCCCATACAGCCAAGTCTTTACTAGATTTTTTGCATTGACATGAAATGAAAATGAATTTAATGAGATAAAATTAAATGAAACCTAACCTAACTCATTGCATCAAATCATTTTACCTGATATTGAAACAAATTAGTAGCTTCTTTTCAGAAATATTTGCATGAATCGTAAAAACTTCTATGAATTTTTTTTTAGTTATTACGACCAGGAAAGGGTTGATAGAGCAAGACACAGTTACGAGTTGATAGACAATTTATTAACAAACAGAAACAGTTTATATAGTAAGATGTACGTGCATAATTAGGTTAACCATATTTGATTTTATCTTGGTATTGATTTTATCGAGCACGTTTGATGAATAGGAAATAATATATTGATTCTCTGTGGGTCACGTCGGAGGACGCCACATTAGTAAAAACTTCGTGGTTGATTTTTTCTTTTTAATGGACATTATTTTGACATTTGGGAAAGAGAACGCACGAGTGCGGAAAAGGTAAAGAAAAAGCACGAGTGTGCCCACATCCCGAACGCTAAACGTCCCTGCAATACGCCACTTTTTGAGCAACTGTATTAAAAAAATATTTGTTTTGTGTTTTAGTCACCAGCCAAATTCAAATGTTATTTTCTTTGACACGATATAAACGTACTGCATATTTATTTAAGAAATGGCATAAGGTACCTCAAATTGTTTTACAAATAGTCGCTATTGATGAAAAAATCTACTACGACGCGGGATTTCATTGATAATACTACGACGTAGTACTACAAGATGTTTTGTAGTAGCGCGTAGTCGTCTTTATTTTAATGATATTCATTCATAATTTAGAGTGACCATGCTTTGTTTAACATGTTAGCGAATATATTAATTTCCTTTTAAAAAATATTCATAACTTTTTTTTGGAAACATAGTTTCTATGTAAAAAAAATTTGCCGGTGACTAAAATACAACCCTGTATAGCCATTACCGCTCCGGCGATGATGTGTTCCGGAAATGTTGTATGTAGAGCCAGTTCTTTCCAAAATCCCTGTGCTTTCATCCTCTACCTCATCTTCTAATTTTATTTAAAAAATTCGGCTTTTTTAGAAAACCCCTTTAAAAAAGTCTTATTTAATGACATACATACATAACTTCACTCCTGTATCCCGTATGGGTTGGTCAGAACACCAGAGGTAATAAAACCATCTGATGTCACGTTTGACAAATTTGGAGGCATTATAATAGTGGAGAGAGACTATTGTAGTGACAGGGGGTCGGCCTGTCGCCCACAAAAAAGGCTCCCATAACGCCTCGGTCCCTTAACTGACTTACAGTATGCCCTTTCGCTCCCAGTCCAGCATAGAAGCAATTTTTTTTTATTGAATGAATTTCTCACATTTTACCCAAGTTACATTCGTTATGTATGAAAATTTCATAAATATTTTGGAAATAATTAAAAAATGTTTTATTAATTTAACATCCAAAAGTTGACTAAAAAACATTGTCGTCTTACATCCTTGGTAACACCCTTATGTCGCTATTTTATTCGGTAAGACACTGAAGTGAGCATATTTTTTTTTCTACGTATTTATTATTTTATTTATTTTATTTTACAATTTATGTACCATAGATCTGGTTATCATCTCACTGTTATGTACACACAAGTTAAGATACAATATTAAGAAACATAATCAAAATAAGTACAGCTTATCTCTATTGAAATCTCTTACAGCAGACCTAAGACTGGAGAGTTTGTTCGAAATGCAATCATAGTGTGTACTAATACATAACATACTACAAACTATTTATATACATACCAATACATACATATAATATTATTACAACTTTATTTAGGTACTTAAAATACATACTATTTATGAGATTAATTAGTGTTTTTATTTGAATTCCCAGGTCCACGACTATCAGTACCCCACCGTGGCATCGGAGAAGTCATCTCCCAACACCAAGCCGCCACTTCTCAAACGAGATTCTGGTAAGAAAATAAGTAATATACCTACAGATTTTCTACTAAAGTTGAAATTTAATTTAAGAGATAAAAATACTAAATAATATCGATCCCGGCTGGAACTCGATCCCTTATCTCCCGCATTCCGGTAGCCACTCTACCAAACTAATAACTAGTAATTCAAAGAAATGGTCTTAAACACGACGACCGGCTGGTGTAGCGGTAACATACATTGCCTTCTATGCCAGAGGTCCTGGGTTCGAATCCCGGCGGCGGCGGATATTTGTGTGATGAACACTGATATTAGTCGTCAAGTCATGGATGTTTATATGTTTATTTAAGTTTATTCTAATAAAAAATATGTATTTATTCTATATGTATGTTTATATATTTCTTAAGTATATCAGTTATCTAGTATCCATAACACAAGTTCTTTATGAAACTTAATTTGGGCTAGATAATGTTGTGTGAGAGTCAGAAATATTTATTATTATTTATTAAACAGTAAATAAAGAGAGACTTAGTGAGAAAGAGATTTTAAAAAATAAACACTCTAACAGCTCTATAAATTCGTTTATTAAAATAAACAAGCAAGTGACTTCTCCAACTGGTTCGATACATTGTAAGTTCTATTTTCCATTGCAAGTACGAATGGCTCCATACAACATATAATTAATGTTACCTTTTCAATTATATTCAACGAAACAACGTTAATTTAAAGATAAGAAACCATAAAAATATATTAACAAAATTTGATGAAATCTTCAAAAAAAAATTTCTTTTGACCTTCATAGGGAATTCATATAATTTCCTGTCATACTATATCTATAAAAATACTTTTGAAAACTAAGTTAAGATTGCACAATTGATTCAATATATACTAGATTTAATTTCTATGTTATTTACGTGACTTATAGTATAATTTTGATTTAAGCTATAAGTAATCAGATAATCAGAGATTTTTCTTGTGAAGGGACAACTTTTATCTTTTTAATCTGGATAATTTTACGACTATAGTTCATAAGTTCATTTTTACAGTATCAATATTTCATCTAAGTATAATGTTTTGTTATTAACTTCATATCTGTATAATTTCAGGTTCTATAAAGAAATGCCCGAGTGGTCCCCCGCCGTTGCCAGACAAGAAACCGGCAGAACACTTCCAGGCGCGATTGAAATGCAGGTCTGTGTTCTATTCTCCAATTTAAAATTACCGTCAATGCTAATTTGTCAGATATATTTTATTTATTTATTTATTTTTAGGAAGACCAACAGTCATTACAACAATAATAAAAATACAGTAGTAATAGTGGGCCAATTATAGGTCCTCACCGATATGAAGCGAATTATAAATGCAAATACGATACCTAAACGATTACAAATACGCGACTTTTCTTAAATTTAAAACTTGATAACTATAGTAACATTAATAGGAAAGAAATCTTAATTCTGTCGCATTTGAATTAACATAACTAGCTGCATTAACATAATTTACACAAAAGCTATGAGGAAAATAAAAATGAAAAATTGAAAAATTTGTGACTGAAGAAAGCATTACTGATCAATCGCCTCGCTGACGCAACATTGGTATTAAATAAGTCCTAGTCAAATTTAATTGATAGTTTGTTAAAATTATTGCTCGCACGCTATATATAAGTATTTTCCCTGTAATTTGTTGAGCCAGAAAATACGAGCTTTACGAATTTTTCCGCCGTGCTTTTTTTGTTACAACACGTTCACACATGATCCGTTTTACTGGATACCTTTTTTGTATCGTAAATACGTATACTGAATACTGTGCCATATGTGAACTCGCTCATACAACTCCATGCGCCATCGATGAAAAACGTACTCGTAACGTACTCGGTAAAACGTATCTAGTAAAACGGACTATGTATGAACGGGCTGTAATTGTTTCAAATTGCCCACCATTTTGTTTCCTTCAAATAAACAAATTGATTTAAAAACTATTTGACAATCGGATAGTATCCTAAGAGTATTTATTAATTTTTCAATATAGTGTACACCTGGCCAATGCTCCTTGCATTTAGGTACATCTCTTTTCATGAAATCCGTTCAACCATTCTGCTGTGATTGACGAACAAACATCCATCTATCCACCCAAACTTTCACATTTATAATATTAGTAACATAGTGCTTCCCAGTGCAGAGGTTTTATTGGTGTTTTTGTGGTCGATAGGCTGACCCCCTGTCACTGCGATAGTCTCTCTCCATCATAATAATACCTCCAAATATTGTCAAACGTGACATGAGATGGTTCTATAGCCTCTGGTGTTATCGCCCATAAGGGATACAGGCGTGAAGTTATGTATGTAGCGCGGGCGTGAAGTTGACGACCGGCTGGTGTAGCGGTAACATACATTGCCTTCTATGCCAGAGGTCCTGGGTTCGAATCCCGGCGGCGGCGGATATTTGTGTGATGAACACAGATATTAGTCCACAAGTCATGGATGTTTATATGTTTATTTAAGTTTATTCTAATAAAAATATGTATTTATTCAAAATGTATGTTTATATTTTTATTAAGTATACTAGCTGTGACCCGCGACTTCGTCCACGTGGATACCGGTTGTTGGAGTTGGATAAACACTATTATTATATCCTCCTTGAAGTATAAACTTACCTTATTCAAAATTTCGTCAAAATCGATTCAGTAGTTAAGCTGTGAAAGCGTTACTGATAGATAAACAGACAGAGTTACTTCAAAAACTGTTACAACAAAGCTGTGATCCGCAGTTTCACCTACGTGTTTTGTGAAAAAGTACAGGTAGGTAGGTATATTACATAGATGATGCCTGCGACTTCGCCTGTATTGAATTAGTATTTCGAGTAGGTTATTTTCTTCTCCAAGGTCCTAAGTACTATCTTTAATAACAAAAATAAAAATGAAGAATCTTCGCCCATATAATATGTATAACTCCTAACCACAAACATGGGTAACTGTATAAGGTACATTACAAACATAGGTAACTATATTAGGCGCATTGCGTTATAAACAAATCGGGTGCCAAAGTGTCTTAAATTTAACATATTTCATGCAATACCTATCTTCATTAATTATATCTTATTGTTATTCTAGGTAAAGCTATATAACTGTAAAGTTTCAGTAATATACATTCGACAGTTTTTGCGTGAAAGAGTAGCAAATATCCATCCATCCAGCCATTATCAGTGTATAATGTGTATCTATCTATAGTTATGATTGGCTACTTTTCACGGTAAAATGGCTGAGCCAATATTAATGTAATTTCTTTTGGTAGTTAACACATACCTACGGTACTTTTTATTCTACTTCTAAATCTACGGTTTCTAACTTCCAAGAGCTAGAAATGATCACGAAATAAATAAAACCTTGAGTCCCATTATTTTAAGTTTAACTTTCTTACAATATTATCTCTGTATGTACAGAAGGCAGCACATCAAGTCTTACAAATCTGTAATTTTTTTTTTACTTGAATCTGAAATCTATGCCCTCGACATTACCTAAATTAAAATTGTTTGGGGAAATTTGACAGGTAATGTAATGCTTGACCTGCTGCCTTCTGTACCTACCTGTATTAAATCGCGCATGAAGCTTTATTATGATTTAGCCCTATCAACATAGCAAAATTTTCTACTGCATACCAACTATTTTTCAGATTTATTATTTTTAAACCCCTTGTACTTTTACCAGGAGTATTTCCTTAGAATTCTTATTCCCATGTTTATTTTTAGTGTAGTTCAGTTTTTTTCTTCTGGCTATCCGAACGCTTGTACATCTAATCTACTAATGCCACGTTACAATATCAAAAACACTGTTCGTTCGTTGCTTCCACGCTAGACTGAGAGCAACAGAAAATCATAGAATGTACCAGTTGCTTCTCTTCCCGGGCATACCTTTAAAGTCATTTTAGGGATAGAGGTTTTATTGGATAGAGAGTCTTGTCAAATTACTACTTACTATTCTTATAACTACCTACCATTCCTTTGTAGTAGCTTTTACTCACGTAAAATATTGAAACCCAGCATTCATTGATTTTGACGACAATTTAGTTATAATTTAGGTACCCCTAGAATAACCCTACCGCCTTTGAATAATTGACTAATCCGATTGAGCCCCGCTTGGTGGTAAACTGACTGTCTCGGCTGACTGAAATTTGCCGTCAAATATCACTACTGCCAGCGGTGACGCGTCCCGAAAACATTCTATAAAGAGCCAGTTCTAGAGCCGCAAATGGGTTTATGATAGAACTGGCTTTCGACCTGGTATTCGACCTCATTTATACTTACCATCAGGTGAGAATGAGGCCAAATTCGGGCTTATTTACCGATTTGAAAAAAAACTTAGTATTTTTAATATTTTGGAATAGAAAGTTATAAAATTAAACTCGTAGGTAGTCTGACTCCCAACCGTTACACAAATTTGGTTATTCATTCAGAGAAATCTTATTTCCAAGTGAAATAATAAAAGTTGGGTGAATATGGTCATAGGCACCCAGAGTTTGGTAGTTATCTCGAACAGTTAACAGCGTGAGTGGCCGGCCATGCCAGCGAATCACTCGCTGGCCCGCCCGCGTCTTATCGAACATACCTACCTATTTTATTACGGAGTTATTTTACAATTATTACGATATCTTTGGATCTTGATTGAAATCAAGTGGTGTCAAAGACAATTTTGTTCACAATTAAATATTTATTGTAAACAAAATAAAAAAAATATAATAAAAAAAATTACGCTAGCAGGATCGAACCCACGACCTTAGACTCATGGTCGGTCTACGCGCAACTGAGCAATGAGTACTTCTGATCTGTATGCCGAACATCTAGAATCCGAACAATTCTAGTAAGTTTTAAAAATCTATTACAATTTTTTTAGATCCTAGATTTTTTTTATGTCTGCAGAATCTGCTCATCATCCTGGACAACTTTTGTTAAGGCATCATATCTATATTTCTTACGGTTTTGATGATCCCTTAAGGGTTCTGCATGAGGTGTTCCAGTAACCGAAATAAAATATACTCTATATGTTGCCCCGGCTTCACAGCTATACATCAAAAAAAGGTTCATTCAAATCCGTCCAGCGGTTCCAGAGATTAGCGTGTGCAAACAGACAAACTTACAAACAAACAGACAAATTTTTTTTTTCAGATTCTTACTCTTTTTTCATTTCTTTATAACCCTAGATAATTTTTTTTGTAAAAATATTAAATGTACAGACACGTTTTTTTTACTGTTTTATTATATGTATTGATAAGTTATCTAGTATCCATAACACAAGTTCTTTAAGAAACTTAATTTGGGCTAGATAATGTTGTGTGAGAGTCAGAAATATTTATTTATGTATGTATTAGAAAGATACCTATTTATTCATACAATATTCTGTCTCCTGTTTCCAGGCATTGTCACGAATGGTACCTAGAGAGCGGCAACGGGTCGGGCGCGTGCGAGTTTGCGCCAGATTGCTGTAAATCCTGTATCGAGACCGTTTCTTGTATTACTTGTGCTCGGGTGAGTTTTATATTTTATAAGCAGATTAGGAATGATGACAGGGTCTGAATTTAGAAAACCAATAAAAAAAAATTTTTTTTCGTAAAATGAAATTTCAAAATTCTTCTCAGTGAGTAATATTTAAGATTAATCTACATTTTATGACTACAAACAATTAGATGGAAACGTTTTTATTACTAGCTGTGTAGTCATAAACTACAGATCGAACTTAAATTTTTATCACTTGGAAAAATTTTGACATTTTAATTTCGGAAGTAAGTATATTAAAGAAAAAAAATTCTTCTGTGAAAAAGAAAGTCTTAATGTGCTATTAAAATATTATTGACTAGCTTTATCCCGCAACTTCGTATGCGCTTAAATACCCTTGTCGTGGAAATTTCAGAAACTATACAACCAGACACCCACTGAAAGAACCTTTATACCAAGTATCACACCCATGCACTCAAGGAATAAGTTTTTTTCATAAAAAATAAAAATCATATATTTTCCGTGCCCGTAGGAATTTCGGGAATTTTTTTCGTAGCACAACCAGTCATTCTTTGAAGAACCTTGATGCCAAGTATCACATCCGTACACTCAAGGAATAAGATTTTTCATACAAACTAAAAAGTCCAACCCTTTCCCGTGGGAATTTCGGGAATTTCTTCCATAATACAAACAGACACTTATTGAGGAACCTTTATATCAAGTATCACATCCGTGCACTCAAGGAATGGGATTTTTTCATACGAACTAAAACATCATATATTTCCCGTTCCCGTGGGAATTTCGGGAATTCCTTTCATAACACAACCAGACACACATTGAAAAACCTTTACACCAAGTTTCACATCGGTGAACTCAAGGAATAAGATTTTTCATACAAACTAAAAAGTCCTATATTTCCCGTTCCCGAGAGAATTTCGGGAATTCCTTCCTTAGTGCACCCCTACATCCCGTAAAGAATGTATGTTCCAAATTTCAGCTCTCTACGCCCAGTAGTTACGGCTGTACGTTGTCTGTCAGTCACTCAGTCACTCAGTACCTCAGTCACTCAGTCAGTAACGGAACAGTTTTATATATATTGATAATTATAAGGCGACTCTATAATCAAGGTGTTTTGTAAGTCAATGTTACTAGACCAAGCTATTACAGGTCTCAGAATAATTAAAAAACATTCAATGTCGTGACCTTAAAGAATATGCCCATCCAAAAAGACAAATATGTAACATTTGAACTAAAAAACACCACACTTTTTTAATTTAAATAAGTATAAATTTCTACTGTTTTTCAATTATTTTTGTGTGTGATTCTGAGAAGTGGTGTTTAAATTGAAGTCTATGCTGTATCTGGCTTGGTTGATATTTACATGTTTTTCCCAAGACACAAAATCAATCAATTTTTAAGTTCTGGTATCATTAAATTTATAAAATTGTAAGCTTACATGATTATAACCTAGCTATACCCAGTCTTGCCAAACCTTTGAAGTTTATATAGTACCTAAGCACAACACCTTGTATTTTTTTTGGTAAAAAAATAAAATAACAAAGATATTGTGGCGGAACCCTTCTCAGAAACTGCAAAGCTCCAATAAAATTTCTTGATATAGATACACATTGAAAAATAAGGCCTAATAAAAAAAAACTAATTAATTTACATAGTTTTTTTACAACCTCCGGCTAAGTCCTACACATTATTTACTTAAAAATAAAAATCCGAGTCACTGTGGATAGATGATTCTGCGCCAATCCTGAGGTACCGGGTTAAATTCCCGCACGGATCAAAAATTAAAGGTCCCGTGTCTGGGTGTTCATTCTATATTTGTATTTATTTTCTAGGTTAAAAATAGGAGGGTATTTCTCTACATGGTATCTCATAACATCAATTTTCAGGATTTCATTTAAATTTTTCATAATATAGTTCCGATTGCCTTATCTACTACAGGCGTAATTCCAAAACAACTGCACCAATAACTTCATCATTAGAATTACCGAAACTCACATCCGTCAGTATGCAAAAATCTGTTTTCCTAAATACTTGTCGCATTGTCCGAAAATTTTTGCAAACTAGTCCAGCGGGGCTAGCATGTTACCGTCGACAACGATAAATCGTGCCTTATATCGATATTTTCTTAGAATATGGTATTTAGTGTATGTAATTTATTAAGATTATGACATATTTGGTTCTGTGGTCTTATTCATGGTATCAAATCGAGTAATTCTATCTATTATGGTAATATTAGCTTACATAATAGGATAAAATAACAAAATAATATTTATCTTGTCGATTCGACTATTTATCGATTGTTGCATGCTAGCCCTGCTGAAAATCCGACAAACACGCAAGTAACGTAGACATTGTCGATTTTAACATGGCCTAGGCCTGTTAAAATCTACTAAAACCGGTAGTAATACCGAGTTGAAAACCCTGAATACGAATAATAATAATCTATACATATAATAAAATGGTAGGAAAGTCAAAACTGTACATTGAATATTTTTTTAAAAGAATACTTGGGGTATGATCTATGTGGCGTCCTCCGACGTGACCCACAGAGAATCAATATATTATTTCCTATTCATCAAACGTGCTCGATAAAATCAATACCAAGATAAAATCAAATATGGTTAACCTAATTATGCACGTACATCTTACTATATAAACTGTTTCTGTTTGTTAATAAATTGTCTATCAACTCGTAACTGTGTCTTGCTCTATCAACCCTTTCCTGGTCGTAATAAGTGGTGACCCCGAAGTTAGTCACGCAGCCAAATAAGCAAGAAGATTTTTGAGGACCCGACCAGAAGTAATAAGGAAAAATGGCTCTACGTGCCCTAACCAAAACATCGGAACCTGAAATCGCCGCCCTTAGCGTATCGGACCGCATCCCACGCTTCTGGCAAGACCAAGCCAAATTATGGTTTACCCAGTTCGAGGCTATAGTCGCCACCCAGAAACAAGGCGAGGACTACAAATACAATCTAGTAATTGCACAATTATCGAAGGATGAAATACGCGACGTAAGTGACATCATCACTAACCCTCCGGCAGAGAACAAATACCAAATCATTAAGGACCGCCTCATTTCCTGCTACGAAGAATCGA
Source organism: Stenoptilia bipunctidactyla (assembly GCA_944452665.1). Taxonomy (NCBI): domain Eukaryota; kingdom Metazoa; phylum Arthropoda; class Insecta; order Lepidoptera; family Pterophoridae; genus Stenoptilia; species Stenoptilia bipunctidactyla. Next base: position 19,807,055 of record OX101745.1, read on the forward strand.
AGCAGAAGAAGTTTCAACACCTATTTTACGAGATGGATCTAGGGGATAAAAAACCATCCCAGTTGCTGCGTCAAATGAAAGAACTAGGACAAGGAGTTACTAATGACGACACAATCCAGTCTCTATGGCTTAGAAAACTTCCGAACTCCATAACTTCCATACTTGCAGTTTCAGAATTCGCAACACTTGAAAAAATGAGCGATATGGCAGATTTACTATTCGAAAACGCCAAAACAAAGTCTGTTAGTAGTAATGAAGTTAACGAGGTCACTAGCCTTGCAAATCAGCTGACGCAAATGAATATTGAAATCGCTGCACTACGCAAAGAAAACGAAAAGTATCGACGCAGTAAATTTCGTTTAAGATCAAGGTCAAGAAGTGCGTCAAGGTCTCGTCATCAAGGTCTGTGTTACTTTCATAGGCGATTCAAGGAAAATTCATACAAATGTCAGCCACCATGTGCTTGGAAAAACTCAAACAAACAACAGAAGCATCAGGGAAACTACAATTAGCACGAACCAGGGCGGAACTTTGTGCTATTCACCCCTACGACCGCCTTATCCTAGCCGACCTACAAAGTGGCGAGAGGTTTTTAGTCGATACCGGGGCAAATATATCAGTTTTAAGAAGAAACTCATTCAAGCACAAGCATGCTACAAATCATAAAGTACGCGCTGCGAACGGTAGCGTTATAAATACATACGGTGAAAAAACACTGAACCTTAACATAGGTCTAAGTCGCGAATTCAAATGGAATTTCGTTATTGCTGACGTCAACACATCTATCCTTGGCGCCGATTTTTTACAGTACCATAAATTACTCGTCGATTTAGACGGAAAAAAGCTCATTGAGAAAGTTACTGAGCTGACAACGCCTGCAACAAGTATCAGAGCAAATCATCCTATCGTCGAAATTGTTTCACAAGAAAAGAGCATAAGAAAATTACTGGGAAAATATGAAGATATAACCAAGCCAGCTGCAAACATATCTATCACCAAGTGTCAAGTGGAACATCATATTGAAACAAAAGGAGCGCCCGTTTCAGCACGCGCGAGGCCATTACCACCAGACAAATATAAGATCGCAAAGCAAGAATTTAATGAAATGATAAAAAGGGGTATTTGTCGTCCATCAGACAGCCCCTGGGCCAGTCCACTTCACCTGGTAAAGAAAAAGAACGGAGAATGGAGACCATGTGGTGACTACAGAATGTTAAATAAAATCACAGTTCCAGATAAATACCCACTGCCCAGATTGTTAGATTTTACCTACATCCTGGAAGGAAAACGTATCTTCAGTAAACTCGATATCCGGAAAGCTTATAACTGCCTATCCATTTCAAAAAAGGATATACCTAAGACGGCAATAATAACACCCTTCGGACTATTCGAATTTACTAAGATGACATTTGGGCTACGCAACGCTGGACAAACATTTCAAAGATTCATGGATTCAATATTCAGAGACCTTAACTTCGTTTATATTTTCGTCGACGATCTGCTCTGCGCTTCGAGCTCAAAAGAAGAACACATGCAACACCTTGATATAATTCTAAAACGTCTGCATGAGCACGGGATAACTATTAACTTAGAAAAATGTGATTTTCTCAAAACAGAACTCGATTTCCTAGGTTATCATATAACGAGCCAAGGAATCACTCCAACTGATGAGAAAGCAAAATCTATTTTAGATTTCCCAAAACCTGCAACTGTTAAGGAATTGAGACGGTTTCTCGGAATGGTAAATTTTTACCGGAGCAGTCTACCACACGCAGCTATTAAACAATCGGTGCTAAACAAATATTTACAAAATTCGAAGAAAAACGATAAAACTCCAATTCTGTGGACTCAAGAAGCCGAACAAGCTTTCAAATCGTGTAAAGAAAATATGCGAGAGGCCGTGACGCTGTCCTATCCTGCAGCAAATGCTCACATAGCATTATTTACCGACGCTAGCGAAAAATGCGTAGGCGCAGTTTTACAACAGAAAATACGTAACAAGTGGCAGCCTTTGGGATATTTTTCAAAAGTGCTAAGCACAGCTCAAACAAAATACTCGACTTACGACCGAGAACTGCTTGGAATTTACATGTCGATAAAACATTTTCAACGATTAATCGAGGGCAGAGAATTCACCATCTATACGGATCATAAACCACTCACCTACGCATTTTCAAAAAAACCATCCGTAAACGACACCCCTCGAAGAATAAGGCAGCTGGATTACATATCACAATATAGTACCGAGATACAACACGTCAGCGGGTACGACAATATTGTAGCTGACGCATTATCTCGAGTAGTCGAAGAAATATCATTACCTTCGCTAGTGGATTACAAAATTCTTTCAATGAAACAACAAAATGATCCAGAATTGGAAAAGCTCAAACAAAGTAAGAGCTTGAAAATCATATACGTACAGCCTTCCAACTGTCAACAATATACAATGGCTGGATCACAAGATTTGGATGTCCAGAGAAAATTACAACGGATCAAGGCCGACAGTTTGAGTCAGAAACGTTCAAACAATTAGCTAAGCTCATGGGCATTGAGAAGATTAGAACCACTCCATACCACCCCCAATCGAACGGGATGGTTGAAAGATGGCACCGCTCCCTGAAAGCCTCAATAATGGCTCGCGGCTGTGTGGAAAATTGGTCCACAGAACTACCCACCGTATTGTTGGGTTTACGTGCAAGTCTCCGCCAAGATACAGGACTCAGTGCTGCGGAAATGATTTACGGCACCCCCATTAGATTACCGGGAGAGTTTTTCGAAAGGAATACGAGCCTGACAACGTACGAAACATTCATAGAAAACTTGCGAGAAAATATATCGAAAGTTACAAACATACATAATAATCATAAAAGAATATCCTGTAGAAATTCTACTTTCGTACACCCCGAACTTTCTAAATGTTCACACGTGTTCGTAAGATGCGACCGCATGAAGCGTAGTTTAATACCACCATACGAAGGCCCTTATCAAGTTCTAGAGAGAAACGATAAATACTTCAAGATACAATTGAACAATCGTCAGTCGTATATCTCCATCGACCGTGTCAAACCAGCATTCCTTGCAGATATTAACAGTAGCTCAGATAACGGTCAAGCACGCATCGAGAGAAGATGTGATTCATCACGATCACGTAGACCACGTAGACCACCGGTTAGATTCGCCTGCGCCAGCATAATATGGCCTTAAAAGGCGTATTTACTGGCGTTAGTCACAGTCAAGAAACAAAGTACAAACGAGATGGGCAATCAGGCAACAAGGGAAGAAAAAACCACTACGTTCAACAACAACGTAAATATGGAGGACATCCACGGAATAAAATCAGAAATATTGAAGGAGGTCCAAAATGTCCACACTGTTATCATCATCATAATTGTCATTATCGCCATCGCACTAACGTCAAAGGTAGCACTTAAACTGTGCGGTAAACGCATGGAGCGCGCTGCGTCAATAGCGATCAACAAGGCAACACCAGCATAGCCGAGTCACCGAGTCGCCGAGTTGCCGAGTTACCAAACCAGGACAAACAAAACGCCCGCCCTCCATATCCGGGATAGAACATCGCACACAAATACCCAAAACAAAAAAAAACTATAAAAATTGGTAATAAGTAATTTCTTAATATTTTTCCGATTACTTACATAATCTTATTTTTTTTGCTAATCTATAATATTAATTTAATAAGTACTATTCATATCACCTTATTGTATATAAACAAAAGTCCATGCATGAATGAACCTAATTCAATAATTGCAGCATAAACAAGGTATGTAAAATGCAAGGTTTGCAAATATCATCAATGTTGACGCAAACAAAAAAATGAGTATTTTGCTTGAAATTGTTATGTAGTATTTAATTTTAGAGTAAGAATATTGAATTGTTATTTTGTGTTTACTTTTTTAAGGGGGGAGTATCTGTGGCGTCCTCCGACGTGACCCACAGAGAATCAATATATTATTTCCTATTCATCAAACGTGCTCGATAAAATCAATACCAAGATAAAATCAAATATGGTTAACCTAATTATGCACGTACATCTTACTATATAAACTGTTTCTGTTTGTTAATAAATTGTCTATCAACTCGTAACTGTGTCTTGCTCTATCAACCCTTTCCTGGTCGTAATAATCTACAATCGAAACAGAAACAAAAAATATAGTTTTTAGAATTTTTGTCTGTTTGTCTTTCCGGGATAAACTCAAAAAGTACTGCATGGATTTACTTCAAATTTGGCATGAAGATAGTTAAGAAGTCGGGTCAACATATAGGCTACATATTATCACGCTAGCAGTGTTATAATCGTAGGTGCGTTTGGTGCTGCATAGCGTTCACGCAGACGACGTCGCGGGCAGCAGCTAGTTAATAATAATGACAGTGAGAGTAAGATAAGGAGCGCACTTCAATGATTGTTTTTGTTTTCTTGTTCTTTATTCTTTGTTTATATGTTACTACATCCGAATTCACTGTGACTTTTAGTATTTTATAAATTTCAAATTATTCTTCTCCCGTATTTTACAACTTTGACATTGTTAATTTAATTTAATTTAATTTTTATTATTAATTTTACCTATTCGTTTTTTTTTTAAGTATTTTGATTATTTTTGATGACTAATGTTTTAAAATCAATTTGTAATGTTATTGAATTTTTTGAATCAATATGTAATTTTATCATTTCTTTTTTCTGTTCTATTATTTAATTGTTAATATTCGCAAAACTATACTGCATGCTGTCTTCACCTATAAGTGTGGTGGCGCTAGAATTGTGTCACAATGCTACATGTTCTTTGTTGAACCTTGTTTTGGTGACCACTGCGTTGGTGAACTATATAAATAAATAAATAAAAGACGTGTGGCACTCGGAGACTGCAGCGGGAAAGCAATAGCGTTTTTTATCAACTTTTGCAATTATAATTATTTATTTATTTTATTAATGCAGTAATGTTTGATCTAATATGAAGTTCCACAAGTTCCTAGTAGATGGCGTTGATTGTTTATTAAAGCCCGCATGTAAAGTTATGAAATCAAAGTATCACCGCTGTGCCGGTCGGAGTTGGGGGTGTTAGGTTCTTTTCGTTACGGAATTTCTGGATTCGGTGCCCACCTCAAGGCCCGCGATAGAAGCTATGCAATAGCTTAATAAATAAATATTAATGAGTGAATATAACATTGCAGTGCATGCTGTACCACTGCATGTCGGATTCGGAAGGCGACTTCGCGATGCACCCGTGCGGCTGCGGCCCGCCCTCACAAGCCTGCGCCAAGCGGTAACGTACTACCTACTTTATTATTTAATAACTTTATCGTATGAAGTCGTCGTGGTGCCGTGGTTACTGTGTCTATCTTACGATATCACAGGTTAAGCAACGTTCGGCGCGGTCGGTACTTGGATGGGTGACCGCCGACCATTCGTTTCTCACGACGACTTCCGTGCTTCGGAGGGCACGTTAAGCTGTCGGTCCCGGGTGCTGTATACTTGTATACAGTAGTCGTTAGGGTTTGTCAGAAGCCGTATCGGCACCCTGAAAATTCTGACATCCACCACCCAGCACTGGGCCAGCTTGGTGGATTATGGCCTATACCTCCTCGTTACCCAGAGGAGAGACTCATGCCCTGTAGTGGGCTCATTAGACGGAGTTGCGATGATGATGATGATGAACTTTATCCCGCAACTTCGTTTGCGCTTAACAACCCTTCTCGTGGAAATTTCAGAAACTATACAACCAGACACCCACTGAAAGAACCTTTGTACCAAGCATCACATACGTACACTCAAGGAATAAGATTTTTCATACAAACTAAAAAGTCCTATATTTCCCGTTTCCGTGGGAATTTCGGGAATTCCTTTCTTAGTGCACCCCTACATCCCCTAAAGAATGTATGTTCCAAATTTCAGCTCTCTACGCCGAGTAGTTACGGCTGTACGTTGTCTGTCAGTCACTCAGTACCTCAGTCACTCAGTCAGTAACGGAACAGTTTTATATATATTGATTGATTATAGTTGAATTGTTTTCGAAGGATTTTCGTGACAGTACTCATTTTCCATTACGCGCAAACTATTTACAACTAATAAAATATAAATTGACGCGTTAAGAAAATATAAACTATGTCAATAAAGTTGTTTAAGTACTTTAAAATTATAAATTGAACTATTAATAAAGTGTAATTGTTATTATTAACTGTAAATGAATTAAGTAAATACACATATTCTAAGAAACGGAATGTTCAGTTGATAGTGATTGACACTACTGAATCGACATTGAATCGATATTGAATCGATGAATATGAGCGGCCATCTTGTAATCGGAAGTTTGTATATATGTTTTTCACCAACTGATTCGATACATCAAAGCCATCGAATGAAAGATCGAACAATTTCATTACGGCAACGTCACAATGATTGTCAATTTTGAACTGTCACAAAAACCACTTGAAAAGAATTCAACTATAACATATTTTGTCCAAATTCATTCATTCATAACTTCACGCCTGTATCCCTAATGGGGTAGGCAGAACACTAGAGGCTATAAAACCATCTCATGTCACTTTTGACTATTTTGGAGGTATTATTATGGAGAGACTATTGCAGTGACAGGGGGTCAGCCTATCGCCCGCAAAAACGCCAATAAAACCTCCGTCCCTTAACTGAGTTTTACAGTATGCCCGGGAAGAGAAGCAGCTGGTACATTCTATGTTTTTCTTTCACTCCCAGTCCAGCATGGAAGTTTCTTACGGATCAAAAATCTATAAAAGTATTTTATTTGATAGAAAATGCTTTAGCGATGATCCTATATAAATTTGATAAAATTAAATTGTGCAATTTTGTATAACCCATCTTGATGTTCCTTATAATATGTTTGTAGGTATATGTTTGTCTTTGTATGTATGTCTTTCAAGCTGAAATTAATTTCATTCTTTCGATTCTTCGTTTCGATATTGCCATGATATTCAAGTATTTTCATCATCACCACTCCATGTAATGAGCCCACTGCAGGGCTATGAGTCTCTCCTCTGAGTGACGAGGAGATTTAGGCCGTAATCCACCAAGCTGGCCCAGTGCTGGGTGGTGTATACAAAATACCGAAATACGGAAGTCGCCGTGAGAAATTAATGGTCTGCGGTCACAAATATTTTATTTGAAAGCAACAATTGTTTTGTTTTGTGAAAAATCCAATCATTGGAGCAATATTTCGACTTCTATTAGGTACCTAATTCAGTATTTTTATTTATTTTTCAGGTGGCTCGGTCTGACCCTACTGTCCCTATTGGTCCCTTGTCTCTGCTGCTACGCTCCCTTACGTTGTATCCATCGAGCGACAGCCTCTGGACATCACGTCCCAGACCACTAGAGGACAAACCGCCCAGGGTTTAAACTAAACTGGTGAAAATTAGAACAAAAAGTGCATGAAAAGTTACTGAACTGTTTTAGTGAAGCTTAAGTACTCGTATTATGAGATATAGAAGAAATATAATTGAAATTATAATTGAAAAAAGAACATCATAGATTTCACCTTTTTTATGAGAAATTATTAAAGTTAAACATCACAGTTTAAATTTTAAACATGTGATGGATATCATTTGATATAGTTACTTTCTTATTTAAATAAATAGGAAAGCACATTAATAAACCAAAAGATGATTTTATATATATTTTTTCCTATTTAAAAGTTATTAAGTGTATTCTATGTAAGGTTTATAAAAAAATTTAAGATACACTCGCAGAAATAAATGCATTTAAGAACAAAAATGTTTCTACCGATGTTTGTGGGTAAGTAATACAAAATGAACTTTTACGTCAAAGTGATGCTGAACAGAGGGCTTTCAATGAAGAACGTTGATACGGACTTTGAAACGGACTGTATGGGAAAAGGAAAATATTGAAAAAAGTGAAGTGTTAAAGTGAGAAAAATCTGTGACAATGGTGTGAAAGTGTTGGAGCAAAGAAATCATCACTTTGAGGTTATACCTTTTTACTATGTTTGATTATAAGTGAATGTCATTAATAATATTAAGATCTTGCCAATAAAGGCTTCTATACTTAGACAATTCATGTAATTTTCGTCGCTGGGATTATAAGTGAGATGCTATGTTAAACTAGATTATATTCAGATCGATGCTGCCTATAAATCTAGGTTTGAAAGTCATCTTTCGATCGTAGAAATGGTGTGCAAGTTTAGTAAACAGTAACAATGCAAAATAATATAGGATTAATCTTATTTCGACGTTTTAAACTACTTAAATTATTTCATTGCATTTTTTTACGTTAATCCAGTCAAGTGATATGTGTAGCACTGCTTTTTAGAGTCACATATTTGTGTATCAGTATTATTTTCTTTTTAATTATTAATATTGCCAGTTACGATTAATGAAGTTTTAGAAATGATAAATGTAGGTTTTGCTATGGGCCGTTGAGATTGGGATCTTTGTTAGAATAAGTACCATTTGATGTTATGTATTAATTCGGTGTTTTTTTATTTCTAAATTGTTGTATTTTTGTGTAAGTCTTCCAGGCTTAGATTATTTACTGTCCATAAGTGTCGAGATAAAGTTAACGGTACGATGTAGTTTATGCAAAATTTTCATTAAATTTGTTGAATTTTCTCATTATCTATATATAAGCATAAGTTTTTGCCACTCTTTGAACACAATTTAAAGGATTTTATCAAGAAAATTGTTACTTTTATCTGATATTTAATGTTATCTATCTACATATCTCTTTACTATATTATTTTATTTGATTCAAGTTTTTAAATATTATAGCTTAGTATTGAGATGTTACTTGTAATAATGTTACTTGGCTAGCCAAGAGTTTATGCTCTATAAAGTTATCAAATGAAATATTAACAATAAGTAATTTATTTGTCAACTGCGTAGATGAACATATTTCATAGAAACTTTAATATCATTTTTCGCTACTTTCTTTGTAAGCTTACAGGTTATTAAAAATACTTAACATAATATTAGTAAGAATTTTTGTAATGTCATTGGAAAAAACTGTATTTAGACGTATGAATAGTAAAATATTGCTAATCCCTAACAGAAGTTTTTAAATGTATGTGAAAATTTACATTCGTAAATATAGAAAGTAAGTAAATATTTATATTTAACAAAAAACGAAATCAAAAGTTTAAGAGAACAGTTTCCGAATTTGAAATTTAAAAACAATCCGATTATTTCTTGGGTTAGAAAGATTTCATTTACTTGAAATCGAAAGACCAAATGTTTTTTATATATTTATAAAGAATAATTAAGAACAGAAACCATTTCTTTTCTTTATTTAAATTATTTCTGACGCTGTCTGCCTGCAAAGCTCTTTTCAAACGTAATATTTATAGTATACCATTAAAGTTCCTCAAATGGTTTGACACGTAGAGAGGGCTCACTATGGTCAATCGTTTGAGACAGCTTTACTCCTTGCAAATGTGATTCCTCCTATCACATTTGTGACTCCAGGATCAAACAACTTGAACTATTAATAAAATCTTAAAACTAAAATACATAAAGTAGAAAATTTGGCAAAGCGTAAGAACTATCCAAATGAAAACATAGAAATGGTTTCTAAAATTAATTGTTACTCCGCATTGGACAAAGAAATGTTTTATTTGGTAATTTTAAATAACTTATCCTAAATAATTTAATGTGTAAAATAACCTTTACTTGAAAGTCTTAATGAATTCCTTTCAAGTTAAAACATCACAATTTTAAATATCCTATGGAAGAAAATATATATTTATTTCAATGACTAGAAATATAAAGAGACAAATTACATTATTTACTGTAGTAAATGTAACTTAGGATTAATGAATTAAATAACGATGTGTGTTTAGTGTCTCTCATATAATATAAAATTATATATATGTATGTAAGATCAACCTTTGCATATAAAAACCAAAGTTTTATTAAAACTTATATATATAAATGTAGAAATTCAAAAAAATCTACTAAAATGGTTGTTTAAAATGATAAATGTATTGAAAATGTGAAATAAATAATCGTACATATGGAGTTTTGAAATTATTTTGTCAACCAAAACAAATGAATACAAGTGAATGTTTTTTGTTTGTTTTGGAAATGAGCCAATTACGAAGCCCTCAGCCGGATTAATAATTGATTTAGTTTGTATGGGATGTGTAAAGGGTTGGAATATAACAAGCCCTTATGACATAAGCCGTGGAGGGTTTGTTTGTTGACATACCAGAATTTCTTTTTATAGTAAAATATTTTCTCCTTTCATTCTATTATTCAAGTTTGGTTCCATTCACATATGCAGTCACTATACTTTTAATAACAATTGGGTTCTCAAAACCGTCTTGGGGCTGAGATCCGAGGTGCTCATAATTACGAAATTCTGGCTGCCTGAACACCATTTTTTTTTTTTATATACAACCTGGTAACAAGCGTTTTGATGTAGGCAGATTGCAGTCACCTACGATATGTTATCGATCTAGATAAGAGCCAGCTTTACACGCCAATGGTCCAGCCATCCGGATTTACATCAAACATGTCTCGTATGAAGTTGTTGCGTGCGAGACGTTTCGCTCAGGTTCTTTAGTAGGTAACTAATACACCTGAATACAATGTCTTGCAACTTCAGAAAGGACTATAAGTTGGGTATGATCTAATACTTAATATGTATTTATTTATTTACTCCTTATAGTACGTAGGTACAATATCATAAATGGGAAACAACAACATGGATGGAACAAAAGGTACAAATGGCGGTCTTATCGCTCTGGAGCGATACCTTCCAGACAACCTTATATTACCAACTGGAAGACTTGCACAAAATTACAATCGGACTGCTTCCCTTCCCGAGCATATTGTTAGTCAGTTCAGGGATAGAGATTTTTGTGGGCGATAGGCTGACCCCCTGTAACTCCAATAAGTAGTCCCTCTCCATCTTTATAATTCCTCCAAACGTGACATCAGATGGTTTCTGCCTAGCTCTAAAGCCTCTGGTGTTCCGCCTACCCCAAACTTTAGGGATACAGGCGTGAAGTTATGCATGTACCTACAACTTACATATAATACCCTCATGCTCACTTTCACATCCTTCTTAGTTAAACAAAGCCAAACTTTACCACTACCCTTTTACATGTGGTATGTTAAACAAATTAACAAATGCAGAGCATTAAAAAAACCGACTTCATGACCAAAACTTTGGGTGAAGTAAATATGATATTATATTACATATAGGTTTTTTTTTTACACAATAAGTATCATTTATAGAAATGATTTTTGCAAAAAAAGTATTTTTTTTACAAGGAAATTAATTTATCTGCCAACATATTAACCAAGTCATGGTCACTCTAAATTACCATTGCTAAAATAATTCCGCGCTATTACACAATTTTTATAGTAGGTACTACGTCGTAGTATCATCAAGGAACTGCCGCGTCGTAGTAGCTATATTCATCAACAGCTGTCGCGAAGCGCCGATTCCCTGAAGGGGGTCCGTCGCTCGCAGTTCAATAGGGTGCTGAAGTGGAAGAAAACTATTAACTAACACTTAAAAAACTTTAATTTTAATTTACAAAACGAGAAAGGCACTTAAAGTCACTATAGCACTGTAGGGAAAATGTTAAATTTTAGACGTTTGGAGCTAGCGGCCCTCGGCCGCAGTTGACGCCGTAGGAGACCGCGGCTCACAGCCGCGGTAGTGGTGGAGGCAGCCACCAACAACCGCTAAGTTAGCGGCAGGGAGGCCGCTCACAGCGGTAGGAACCACCGCGAGGGTTGTAGCGCACGGCCGCAGCCGTGAAGAGCGCCGAGCAGAGCAGGGCGCCTCAGGTAGAGCCAGGACGTCGTCGCCGGGGAGGGCCGGCGGCTTTTCCCGGATCGGTCAGCCGTCCTCCAGCGTTCTCTCCCGATCTTTTTTTTCCCTTCAGAATCCTCACATCTCTCCTCAGCGGACCTTTTTCTTCTTCCTTTTGACTGACGTTGTCAAAATGCTTGACATGTCATTTCTTTTTTTTTTTATGACACATCGGCCAGTATTGAGTAAATTGAGTATTGCAGTAAGGAGTTCCAATGTATTATATATTCTATTATATTATTATATATATTTCTATATTTACAAACTAAATATATAACTTAAGGAAAAATATAAAACGAATCTGCTAAAAAGTAATTACAGTAAGTAAGTATAACATTATACAGCGACTATTTTTTTTAAAGTTTGTGGTTACTGGTTCCATATTTCTACTTTTTTGTACTGAGCAAAGCTAAAATAAATATGCAGGTGTGCTTATATCGTATCAAAGAAACTAACATTTAAATTTGGCTGGTGACGAAAAATCAACCCTGTCTAGTAAATATGATATTACATATTTTTTCAAAAATTTCAGAATCAAAACTAGACTAAATTGAAATGGTACCACATCGGAAACGGCAGCTTTTTATTAAAAAAATCAAAATCGGTTCACCCAGTCAAAAGTTATGAGGTAACAAACATAAAAAAACATACAGACGAATTCAGAACCTCTTCCTTTTTTTGAAGTCGGTTGAAAATAAAACAAAACTTCCAAAAAAATTAAGAAAATAATTTATTATTAAAAAAACTTATTTAGAGTAAAGGTACTAATACATTTACAAGTAAAAGCAAGATGGCCGCCGTTGTGACTGTAGCTGAAGAAGGTTGACTGTGAAAGACGCGCGCTTGCGTTATGTTCATTGCTTCGGCTTCCAGTTCTTCTAATATTGGTGTGATCTCTGAATAGTCTGATGTTGATGGAACGGAATGGCCGACTGGAAATAATAAAGAAATAGAATTACAAATGAATTGGCTTGGATAAGTTAACCATAATATTAAACTACTTATTTGTTATGCTGCTGGTTATAGGTACCTACTATATATTTAAAATAAAAACAGTTCGTGGCGTGATGATAAGATGATGGTGAAATATTTACGAAATAATCAAGTACAGTCACGTCTTATGATATGTAGGTATACATTTTCATTGAAATTTGAACCGTATCACAACCGAATAAGTTGCGAAGTGTGTACATGTTAATGCACGTAATTCTAGCGCCGAACGTGAATGAAACGTGGAGGTGATACCTGCGCATCGGTACCTGTAGCCCCTCGTCCCTTTAGTCCCCCTGAGAGAGCTTTTTTGACTTCTGCGCAATCCCCTAAGCGCTAGACTTACGTGCTGCGACTTGTACACAAAGTTAGTTTTTAACTTATTTAAGGACACGGTTTAAATACCTAAATCAGAATTTCATTTGAGCACATCAATATTTTGGAAACGCTTATTTATAATCTCTCCTAGTTCCATAACTTTAGGTTTAGTAAGGAACTGGCCCTTCATTAAAAGGTGGTCGCTGAAGGGGTCCTACTACCATCGGACACGGTACATATATCTACAGTAATTAAACTGCAATCTACTTCAATTCCGGTGCCCCGCCTTCAGCGTTTAAGTTACATTTGCCTACTTTGTGTTCATTTCCATTTAGTTTTGTGACTGCAAATATACTTTTTTATATAAACAAATAAAATACTCTGTAAATTAAATAGGAAGTGTTGAAAAAATACGTAATGTGTCAAAAAACCATGTTTCCGTTTGAATAACAAATCGGTCTTATAAATTAGCGACCGAAATACTTGTGCCTCGACATGCAGACGTACGAAAAGATGTATTATTAAATTTTAAAGTATAAACAATCCACATAATATTAACTTCAAGCTCAATCAACAATTGTTTCGGCATGCAGACACTCGCGACTGGCCGCATGACGAGATCGAGCCGCGTAAATATACATAACTCGCGTTTCGTCCGTTTGTGCGAAGTTGAGTTACTGTAGATATCTGTACAATAGGCAAATATTTAAAAACGGGCCCCCAATCCAGATGCACGTGGCCCAGAAGGTGGGTACTGAATCCTGAAAACATTTGATAAATAGTTATCTAGGTAAGCTCTTACCGCTGGGCTCAGTAGCAAAATGTAGTATCGCCGATTGCTTACTCCAACCATATCTGAAAGCAATTAAATAATAAATAGGCACATCATAAAGTAAGCATTTGTTGTGAACATTATTAGCCAAGCTAACCGATCACATGCGAATCGATTTCTCGCACCAAGGATTCCGTCGTTATTTCTGTGAGTAAACGAGTGACACAAGCGGATTTAAGCGCTGTGGCTCGATCGGCGCAAAGAAATATTTCTCACGGCGACTTTCGTGCTTCATAGGGCACGTTAAGCAGTCGGTCCCGGGTGCTGTATACTTATACAGGGTTAATTTTAATCAGCGCATCACCTCTTGCGAGCAGCCTCCCCTCATCAATCCCAACAACATTTGTTCTACGACTTTTTACAAATCTTCATCAATAACAATAAAACTAAAAACAAAAAAAGACGTGTGGCACTCGGAGACTGCCGCGGTAAAGCTATTGCATAGTATTTTTTATCAACTTATGAAATTATAATTATTTATTTATTTTATTAATGCAGTAATGTTTGATCTAATATGAAATCCACAAGTTCCTAGTAGATGGCGCTGATTTTTTATTAAAGCCCGCATGTAAAGTTATGAATGAATCAATCAATCATTTATTTGCATAAAATATGGTACAGATTTAGGACTTAAAATAAAAAATAATAGGTCATACATACTTTACCTTTTTAGGGCATGCAAAAATAAATTACTATTGTTCAAATTAACAAAAGTCTCAAAGTAGGCACATTCGGCATATTGTGATTTTTCCGTAATTCATTTAAGGTAATTTCCAACAAGTTAGTTTTAGACAAAAGACCCGCAATATTTTGATGAAATATTTTTAGTTGATTTGAGTTGCTATCATTATTATTATTATTTAAATTTACTTTATTTACGAAAAAAAATTAATTCATTATTTTCCAAGTTATTTTTTGTCTTTTTAAGAAAGTAGAACAAAATCGTCCCCTTTTTAATTATATCCTGAGTAGTATTCGGATGAGATTTATAGTTTGCATTTGAATGTCCAATTTTTATGTCTATTTTATTTTCAGTCATTTTTAAAAAGTATTACGGAATTGTTCCCTTTTTAGTTACACCCTGAGTAGTAGTTGAATTATATTTATAATCTGCACTTGAATGTATATTTTTAACCTTTGAATGTTTATTCTTAATATGATACTTAGTAAATGACAAGATTTTTTTTCTATAATCACATTCATCAATTATTAAATTTATTTTCTTACATATAGCAAACCATGTGTAGCAAACGCAGTCTTGTAATCGTACGAATTTACTATTAAAAAAGTGTTTACTTAAATTATGTATCATGTCATTCAACTTATTTTCGTTAAGAAATCTATTTTTAATTACGCTCAGAAGTATTTAAGAATCGGCTTTCAAGAATATTTCGACTTTGAAGTGATCTGCTTTATTGTACTGCAGTTCGATGTTTCCGAAATTTAGAGGAATGATTATTCATATCTTTTTCTTGTGGTTGTTTTAAGCAAATTGTACTTTTTCTAATTTTTGTTCGATACTTTTTTTATTTGAAAAAGAGGTGTTTTTTAGAGATTTCTCGATATATCTCTTAAACTGCCGGAGCAAACGACGTGAAATTTTTCTGAGTGTAAGATATTATATCGTATTAAAATGCTGTAAGAAAATATTTTCAATAAAATGCACACAATCGTTACAAAAAGCAAAAACAGGTTTTGAGACTTACGTCCTCTAGTTCCGTGTTAAAAGGGTTAAAACAGATCAGGCAATTCTAACCTTTACGTCCACTGGAAAAGACCTTATATTGATCGTTCATGGGATCGACAGCTCAGTGCCGCTCGGTTCGTCGAAGGGGGAACACGTATCACTTTGTCGTCGGCAGTGCTAAGCTTACGTTACGATAAAAGATTAAAATACATACTCAAAATTTATAATTGAAATAAAAACATTATATCTAAGCGGCAGGGATAGCGCGCTAGTCTATTAATCGGTTCAAAAACCAATAGTGGGTTTTGAAACTATTTATTTTAAAACATGATAACTAAATTTACGATGCAAGATGAGGTATTGACTGACGGAGATCTACTTATAATGGACGGCATGTGAATTTGTATGAAACTGTCGATAGCTACCAGATTTTTCTGACCTCTGCCTCTGTCGAAAAGAAAGCGATGTGAGTAGGATGCAAATATAAAAATGCGATGTAGACATACATCGCCGTTTTTTATGCAGTTCGTGACGATTTAGTCTAGTACGAAATTCAATGTATTTAAATATTATGTATCAATATTACGATATGAAAAAAACAGTTTCGATTGCCTTATCAACAATATTTTTCAGAAATAAAAGGTCTTTGGCACAGATTGAGCTTCGCAACAGTGGAGTCGTCATCTGAACTAACTAATTTACTTACGGTTAAAAGGTTAATCTATTTACTTATTTTATACTTTTACTGATATCACTAAATAATACTGTTTTCTTTTTAATTCACCGTACCGGTTTGTAAGGATACAATTAATTTTTTGAAAAATATATTCTTATATCAAATTAATTTTTACAGAAAGATAATAAACGTACCTACAAATAGTTTCATAATGCCTAATAATACCACAACTCCAATGAGTGAACAAGAATTATGTGACATAATGATTTTCTCTGTAGTTTTTATATTAGCTCGTTTTTCTCTGTAGATTTGATTTAGTTTAGATTATATACGTACTCTATTTGGCAGTGTTAATAATAAACTTTTTTTTTAAATATTTATAATTGTGGTCTTTACTATACAGGGTTAATTTTATTAAAATTTTATAAAAAAAAAATTAAAACTAACCTTGTAGATTATTTATTTAGAAATTTTATTTAGTGTTATTTAGTAACTTAAGTCGAAAATAATCTTTCATTTAATAATATTTTATAGCCTTTTAGTTATACAGGGTGGATTTTTTTTATTCCACCTGGAGGGAAAGTAGGTACTCTAAATAATAGAGATAACAAATTTTATTAATAAAGCCACATTCAAAGATTTTCGAAAGTTCGCTCGCCTCACCTGAGAATCAAACCGACTAAAATCCGTAAAAATATTTTTATTGCATCGATCGTTAGGGTCAATTGCAAGGATGAAATCTCTCTAGCATACTTGGTTAATTGAATGAATGGAATACCATGAAATCTTCAATTATTTTAATTACTAACAAAATTTACAAAAAATGGCAATCGAAAATTTGTTATCTCTATTATTTAGGGTGTTACCAGACCAATCAATCTATAGTCGATCGAAGTCGAGAACTGATATGGTAATTTAAATTGATAGACTAATACCGTTCCACTAACCAGCTGATCGACGGTTGGTCGACGTTGATCTAGTAATCCCAACTATATTCCATTAGCTCGATTGACGTCGACAAATCTATTCCATCATTGTTTTACAAATTAAGGTGAATTTTGCCAAAGTAAAAATAAAAGTATCTGCAGACTGGCAGGGTTTTGGATTTGAACATCCATACGTGGTATTTTCATCGATAAAACTGTTTATAGTGCTTCTCTAAAGTTTTATTTCTATATGTCAAGCCACACACTTCACAGTAAAAGTCTATCATCGTCAGTGTAAAATATTTGTGTTCTCATATAATTAAGTTGTTGTTTTTTAGGAGATCGCACATTTGGATACAATAGATAACGATAATTTGCTTCCCGAAATCTCGTTTCAAAACAGTGGCAAAGATAATATTTGTATTTGTACTCCTTATTCCTTATATAATCAAGATACAAAATTTTTTAGATCAGTTAAAATCAGTGGCTGACCATTATTGCCTTTTTAATTACGGGCTTGGAGCAGTGCAGGTTATTGCCGAACATTAGAAGGGTTTTTATTCTAGACAGTGTTCAATAAAACTTTAGTTACGTTTTTGACATTTAAGAAGAATAATTTTTCAAAAATTACTTTCCAAAAACTCAATTAAATTCAAGAACATAAGGAAATTTCACTCTTTTTCTAAACATAGTGTTCTCGTTATCAGATAGTCCTAAGGTCCATCCATCTCCGGTGTCATCCAAACGAGTCGTTTTTTGGACACCCTGTATATACAAAGTATGTCATCATTAATATTAATATTTTTTGCTGATTTTTCACTCTTTGTTTATTTTAAGAATCTGTAGTTTTATAAAAAATATACAATTATTTGCGTTAGATGTAAATATGACTGAGTTTTGATAAAAGTTACTACGTACAATGCATACGGAAGGTTGAATTCATGCTAAAAATTCATGTTCGTCAAAACTCTCCTTTCTTGTAGGGATACAAATTATAAATCCGACAAGACTCATCATAATCTCCTGTCCTAGAATCTATAATTCGATTTTTTATTACAATAAAATAGTTTTTTTCTTCAATATTTTTTAATCTACATTAGGTAAATATTGAGCATTCCAGATATTGCTTAAATATTTAAATACACTTCTTAAATAGACATGAAAATTTTGGTATTCATACCTACACACTTACAGGCAAACACTTATAAATTATTATAAAAATGTTTGCTTACAGTATTTTTGAGTTTCAAATATTTTGATTCGATTCTTATTCCAGGTAAAAATAAACAAAAGGTCTGATTGGTACTACCAAGTCCAAGGTCAAATGCATATTGCAAAGAAAACTAAATGTCTCTTAGCTATATGGTATGGGGACAATAAGTTAAAAATTGAAGTATTAGAAAAGGACGACCAGTTTTGGAAGACAGAAATGGAACCCAAACTTGTCTCATTTTATATGGAGTGTTTGTTGCCTGAATTGGTGGATCCTCGCTACCCTACAACAAAAAATTTTCGAGACCCATCAATAGTAAATGTTTCCACACCTACCTTGTCGACAATCAACGATCAACCATTTGAAGTAAATAATAGTACTGATGACGTTTTATTTCTTCATAGTCAACCAGTTCGACAACGAAGATTGGATTTTTCGGAATTGTAAAAGATAGTTTTTTTTTCTTTTGTAAAATACATATATACCTTTATACATTATTAAGTTCAAACTCCGTTTTTTAATATGATAGTTACTATGTATAAGTAATGCCATTGAATTCAACATAAATATCAGACGTAAATATAACAAATTATTAAAATCGATCAAATTTAATAAAGGAGCAACAACTGCAATTAATCACATTAAAAAAAATACAAAAATATAACACGTTAGGTACTTATAATTAATGAAACACTGACATTCAAATATTTAAAATTTTTTCACTAAACAATATTAAGAGATTATAAAAATACTTTTAATAACAGTTGTTGCGACTCCGTAGATTTCTTGTTCCTTAGCATTGAACGCTGTTGACCTGCGATGGCGCCATTGGCGCGAAATTCAAATCTTAAATGTTTAACGACGAGTGTAGCGTGAGGGGCGCGCGGAAAAGAGCAGTGCGTTTTGAAGTTATATTTGCTGACAGTGGGCTCTTAATTATTTAAAATTAAACATGTTTCTAACAACACTTTTGTCGGGTTTGTGTCGTGTTCACCTACGCAGATTATTATTTTGTCCTTTTCTTTCTTTGGGTCTTAAGCATCGTCAATATTTCTTCAGTGCTTGCGTAAGGTATAGTAAAAGATATAACTTCATATTTTTAGTAAGGATTATTAAATCTTGATCTTACTAATCTGTTACGAAGACCTTTACATTGCTGTCCACCAATTACAAAGATTCTGTGTTCTTCATGTCTATTTTTCTTAGATGTCACCAATACCTTATCCTCTTCCACTGCCTGGAGATTTTTTTTGTTTTTAGTAGTGAGGACTCCGGTTCCACTCGTAGACAATCCTTGTAACTCTCCTTCAATGGTGATGATAGTGAGTACGATGGTGATGGTGGCAATGATTGTAATTTCTCTACGTTTTCATTGTGTGTATTAGCTATTGTCTGCCGACGACAATTTTTTGTCTTTTTTTGTTTTGTTTCGTAGAGTTTTTAGTTTCAAGCGTTTTGGTGCACATATTTTTGAGTAAGTGCACTTGTCGAGATAATTGACTAACTACTTTTTTTAAGCCAATGTTTTCAATTATAATATTCTCCATTTCCATGTACGTGCTTTCAAACTGCCTCTGTAAATTAATTATTTCAAGTTTCAAGTCTCCAGTTTGGTCTGCACTTATATCAGTCGATAAATTAATAGTATATTATGTAACAATTGAGCGAAGTTGCTAATTACAGTCGAGGCTGTGATTTGAGCCCGAGCCGCAGGCGAGGGCTTAATAATGAGCCGAGACTGTAATTAGCAACGCTCACGAGAGTTACATACGACGTTTTTCAACACACTTGTGAGTAAAAGACAGACATACGTGATCATAAAATAACAAACACACTTGATAACAAAGCTGTGAATTGTGATTGAAAAATGGCGCCGAACCTCGCGCATGCGCGTAGGTTTTTTTTCCGTCAAATGTGTCAATGTCTGTATAGCATATACAGCCTATTTTAAGTGAAAATGTTTAATTTGGAGTGGTAAATGCAAATATTATAATATTTTATGACAAATGATTGTAAATTGTGAATAATTTGTTTAATATACAAATTTATTTTACTAATATAAGGCGCAAACATTTAAAAATGTATATGGATTTGAAGTGGTATAAAACCTCTTTGTTGTTTCTGAAAATATTTAGTGTATAACCCGGACCAACAAAATATGCTCTGTTTTCTCGCATGTTATTTGCACAAAGTTATAATTCAACTTTGTAGGATTCATTATATTATGCACTAGGGTATAATATATTAATGCACGCGTGACTTATAGCCCAGTTTATAGTTCTAAACTCAATAGAATAACGCTCACTTTACGAGCAAGTGTGTTGAAAAACTTTTTGAAGCTGTGTCAAGATCAATAGTGCCTAGAGACAAATTGTGATCCAGGGATTCACATGAATGTGTGTGCGTGATGCTAGGCGACTTGGCTGCCGGAGGTTTTAAAGCCTTTTTCCTCCTAGTAGTGATGGTACTTATCTGGCTATTTGATGTACCCAGCTTATTTTTAGCTTTATGTTTTTTTTCTTGGCTTGGAGCACTTCCGTATACATTAATGCACTGCCATTTTTTTTGCGCTCAGCTGTTAAGGTATTATAAAACCTTTGAGTCGAAATATTTTCGCATTCTTTGTGATAAATTAATTTACAATTTGTACATGTCAGGTTTTCATTATTCAATATATTCTTTTTAGATTTGTCAATTTTTTTAATGTCGTATTTTGGTGTCATCATTTCTGTTTAACTTAGTCAATCAATCAATTTGTTTGTAACTGCCTTTTCTTTTATTTAATCCTCTTCGAACAAAGTAAGCTTCCAATATAAAAAACTTTAAAAAAAATGTATTTATAATTTTAAAAGGAGAAAAGAAAACATAAAAAAAAATTCATGCCAATGCGATTATCAGGGCTTGATCTCGTAACTCTTGATCGGGAACCTTTAGACGTTACCACTCGACCACTCATTGATTTACTCAGATTAACGAAATAAAGGATTTGTTATGAAAGCCAACTATTGTTTATTTATCTGTCAACTCTAAAAATTGTCATGTTGCTTAGAATGGATGCCTCTCGATAGATGGCGCTGATTGTTTATTAAAGCCCGCATAAAAGCGCAGATTTTTTCGTTACGGAATTTCTGGATTCGCTCCCCACGCTCAAGGCCCGCGATAGAATCTATGCAATAGCTTAAAAATGTTTGCTCTTTACTCTACATTTTGTAAAAAGTACCTATTATTATTATAAAAGCGGCTACACACGACCCTAAAATCACTGGCAATATCGGGACAGTGGTGGGGAGGACCCTAGATCGTCTCATAAATCGTCTCGTGTGTAGGCAAATCCTACCCGATTTTTATCGTCCCTAAATCGTTCCGAGCGAGCTCACGATTTAGGGACAATTATCGTCTAGGGAGCGTTGTCAGTACGTGTGTAGCGAAATCAGGATTGATTTCTACGCAGTCTGCGCTTGAGTGCCGCGACGATACGACGACGTGCTTGCGGCTATAATTGTTTATTTCGCGCGAAAACATGGCGAAGGAGAAAGATCGAGAAGCGTGGACCAAAGCTATCGATCTATTCAACGATTTACCATATTTGTGGGATAAAAAACATAGAAATTGAGGAAGGTCGAACGGCAGAAAATGGAAGAAGTATTAGTACTGGAAGTATATGAAGTTCGAGAAGGAGATGAGGGGTACTAGTACTGGAGAGTTTATGAAGTTTGAGAAGATGTTATTCGAGGAAGTAATTATTGTCATGGAATTAATGTATTTGAAGTTGTTGATAATGGAGCGGCGTAATAATTCAAGAAGAAAGCACATTACTACAGAAAAGAAAAAAGGAGCTCTTCAAAACACTCAAAATCCATTCTTAAAAAGTTTCTAAAATCATCTACTTCTAAATGTCTCATCTAGTTCATGTGGCTAAGTTCATGACGTTTCATCAACCAGTTTTTAACCCAGGTCTTCCTTTTTCGTCTCTGCTTAGGTGGCAACGTAGTAAGTGCCTATTTTTAAATCAATGCCTATTTTCTGCTGTTTTGTGAGTGTCGGCGGCATCTCGGAACAACGAGCAGTCTGTTGCACGGTCGGTTTCGTACTGACTGGCAGGGACGTGTGTAGAGTAGTAGCCGATTTCATCCCCACTACCGCTGTCCCGATATCGCCAGTGATTTTAGGGTCGTGTGTAGCCGCTTTAAAGCAATATTTTACTTCGCAAGGTGCGTGGCATACCTACGCTCAGAGTAAACAGAGCTAGATAAGCCTCTAAACCGAGGCTATAAATATTTTTTGTAAGGGAAAACAAAAATTTTAAAAACACTTAGGTTGTTGTGGTTGATGTGGAGAGGCAGCCTGCAAGATGTGATGCGTTAGTTATAATTAACCCTGTATACAGTAGTCTTTAGGGTTTGTCAGAAGTTGAAGTATCGCAGAAGTTTGTCAGGGTGTGACTGTATTCGCCTCCAACAAGACATCGACAGGGTGGTGGCGTGGAGTCACGATAATAAGCTGGAGTTTAACGTCGACAAATGTAAAACGATCACGTTCAGTCGCAAAAGGGATCCCAAGCGACATGGATACATAGTCCAGGGAGTACAGATGGAACGGGTGAACACAATTCGTGACCTAGGAGTTCGGCTGAAGGATGACTTGTGGTTTCGAGAGCACATCACAGAAATTTGCAAGAAAGCCTTCCGATGTATGGGGTTTGTGCTTCGGCAAGCAACGGAATTCACAAACCTGAGTGTAATCAGAACACTATATAATGCACTGGTAAGAAGCCACCTAGAATTTAACTCCGTAGTATGGGCTCCACATGAAGCTAAATATAGTATCATGTTGGAGCGCATCCAGAACAAATTCACTAGGTACCTATACAAAAAGCTCTACGGGGTATATCCATCGTACCCTGTAATGTACCCAACAATGTTTGTGCTGGGCATGGTTGGGTACATTAAGCTGGAGACCAGGAGGGAATTAGCGTTCGCATCATATTTGCTGAAAGTGATACGAGGTAAGGTACACCACCCAGACCTATTACAGAACGTAAGTTTCTGTGTGCCTGATAATTACGTCCATCGCAGGCGCCGGCCGCCCTTGTTAGTTGTACCGCGAGGTAGAACGAACTTGATGCAAAGAGCACCCCTAGCCCGCGCATTGCAAACATTAAATGTAGTCGCAAATCAGGTAGATTTATTTACATGCTCTTTGAATGAATTCACAAAAAGCGTTATGTATACTTTGTGTTATCCAGGATGATTTTATTATAAGTATGTTGACATTTTAAGGGAAAGTTTTTTATTTCAATGGGTTAGATTAGAGTTAAATTATGATTTTTAGTTTTTTGGAAATAATATGTGACATGTAATTGAAAATTTATTTGACGTAGGTATAATTTTAGGTTTATTTCACATTTCATTATTGTTTTATTTTTGGATTTGATTTTTATTTGAAAATAATTTGATTTTGTATTAAATGGAATGTGTTTTTGACTAGGACTAAAATTGTATAAATAAATATGTAAATGTTGACAGCACCATCGCATTGGAAGTATCTGTAAAGGTGGTGCTATGATTTTTGTAATAAATAAATAAATAAATAAATAAAGTTATTTCGGCATCTTAAATATAAGACATAGAATAGACATCCATCACCCAGCACTGGGCCAGCTTGGTGGATTATGGCCTAAGCCTCGTCAGCCAGGGAAGAGACTCATAGCCCTGCAGTGAGCTCTTTCAAAAGAGTTGTGATGATGAATGCGTTTGCAAGAACCCTGGTCAGGTGATAGACGTCTTTTTGAAATTGCGATCAAATCTGTTAAGGAAAGGTGTTTTACTGAATACCGACCTATTTCTGGAAGTAATGATGGCTTCGTAGACGGTGGACGGCGTGAGTCCGCGTACCGTGTACTGCGCGCTGTGGATGGGTCCTGCCGGAGTTAACAATATAGGCGTTACCTAATTAAATAAGACTATGAGGAAAGTAAGAAAAAATTGTTTGTGATATAATAATAAATAATTATAAAAACTCTTTATTGCCATGAAACTTAAAAATAATAAAAACAAAAAAAAAATAAGAGAAATGACAATTTCGGTGGCCTTATCGCTTTAAGCGATTTTTTCCAGGCAACCAAAAACAAATATAAAAGAAATCACAAACTTAAACTAGGGCAGAGCATTTAAATTGTAAGAATAAACATAATAACTATAAATTACTAAAATTACAAACTATAAGACACAATATGTTACAAATATTAATAATAACAGATATATAGATTAATTATTTTAGATAAATGGATATTAATATTAAATCCGATGGCAAGTTACTGATTTGTGTAAAAAATATTTAAAACATGTAATTACAACAAGATACTTCAGATAGCAACCTTACAGGGACAAATATAAATTTTTCAGTTCGTTTTTAAAGGAAGTTATGGTCTTTGCATTGTGAATATGGGATGGTACGGTATTCCATAAGGTTGCTGCATGCACTGTAAACGATTTATGAAAGAAATGAGAGGAATGCAAAGGCGTCGCTAAGAGCATGTTGTTTGACGATCGTAGATTCCTTTCGTGTGTTTCATGTCGAAAGTTGAAACAATCATTTAAATACGTCGGTGTGGAAGGATTGAACAGGATCCCATAAAGCAGAGAAAGAACATGAGTATTCCTGCGAAGGCGAATTGGGAGCCACTTAAGCTTATTGCGGAAATCTGAAACATGGTCAAACTTACGTAAAGAAAATATAAATCTTATACATATATTTTGGAGGCGCTCAAGCTTGTCTAATTGCTCCTCGGTCAAATCGAGATAAGTAAGTTACATCTGCGTAATAGAATAGAAGGGACTGTGCGAGCGCAATTTTTGTCGGTATTGGCAAGAAGTTTCGTAGGTGTCTCAGAGAGCCTACTGCAGCAAACATCTTCTTTCGGACGGCGTCAATTTGATGCTTCCACGATAGAGTGCAGTCCATGAGAACACCGAGGTTTTTTACTACTGAACAGTAATTAATTATTTCACCCTCAAACGTGACAGGAGGAAGGGCTTTTGCATCAACTCTTGATAATTACTTAGAACTTCCGAACATAATGAGTTGAGTTTTGGAAGGATTAATAAATAAACAACATGACAGTGTATTTATTCCGAAAAAGATCTCTCTAAACCAGTGTAAATCATTCAGTGATTGGGCTACCACAGGTATACATATCAGTAGAAAGCACCTATATGATCTCTATCATGAGAAATCATATAACAAAAATGACACCTTTTGCAACTATGTCAGAACTTACTCAAAGTTATTTAAAAAAGTTTGTGCCGCAGCCAAATCAATCTATCTAGGTAATAAGATTAAAATTAGTGCTAATAAGACTTAAACTACTTGGAATATAATTAATAAGGAAACTGGGAAAGTTAAGAATCGCAATAGTGAGTTTAAGCTTGTTATTGACAATACAATAATTAAAGCAGATGAAAATGTTGTGACAGCATTTGAGAGCTGTTTTGCTGACATTCCAGTTTCAACTACTAAATCATTAAGCTCATCACCTGTGGCGGCTGAATCATTGCTCAAAAATCATGTGAGTGAGTGCAAGGTGTCTTTCAAGTTCCAACCCATAGACACCGGGGATATTATTAAAACATTTAAGACAATTGATATTAAAAAGACAACTGACCTGTGGGGCATATCTGTTGAAATATTAAATTCTATTATAGATGTAATAGCTCCTTGCCTTGTTGAAATATTTAACAACTGTATTATTAGTGGGGAGTTTCCTGATTTAATGAAGCATAGTAAGGTTATACCTTTATTTAAGTCGGGTAGCACTACAGACCCTACTAATTTTAGACCAATTTCAATTTTACCTACTTGTAGTAAAATTTTTGAAAAAATTATTCTTAATCAACTCTTGGCCCATTTCACCTATAACAATTTACTTCATAATAAACAATTTGGATTTACAAAGGGCCGTTCAACAACTGATGCTGGTGTTGAACTATTTGAAATAATCACTGGTGCCTGGGAGGGGTCACAGGATGCCCTAGGTGTATTTTGTGACCTATCTAAGGCATTTGACTGTGTTCAGCATGACACTCTCATCAGGAAACTCCATCACTACGGCATCAAAGGCACTGACCTCAAACTTTTGAATTCTTATCTAAGTGATAGAATTCAGAAGGTTGAGGTTAACCGAAAAAGGTCGGCTGGGTCGGTTGTGAGAATGGGAGTGCCTCAAGGATCAATTCTGGGCCCATTTCTGTTTCTAGTCTATATAAATGATCTACCCTATATGGTAGGCAATAATCATGAGATTGTATTGTTTGCTGACGACACATCATTAATTTTTAAATTGATAAGACAGAAAATAAACTATGACGATGTAAACAATGCTCTCGCAAATGTTGTTCAGTGGTTCAATATAAATAATCTAGCGTTCAATGATAAAAAAACTAAATGTATAAAATTCTCTGCACCAAATGTAAAACAAGTTGAGTCTGATCTGCGGCTTAATGGGAACAGATTGAATCTAGTAGATAACACTGTTTTTCTTGGAATTACCTTAGATTCTAAATTGCAATGGGGCGCCCATATCTCACAACTAGCGAGTAGACTTAGTTCTGCAGCGTTTGCGGTAAAGAAAATTCGCTCATTGACTGATGTTAATACAGCGAAGCTGGTATATTTTAGTTATTTTCATAGTATAATGTCCTATGGCATCCTACTTTGGGGCAATGCCGCAAATATTGACACGATATTTACACTGCAGAAAAGGGCTATTCGTGGAATGTATAAACTTGGAAACAGAGAATCTCTTCGAGAAAAGTTTAAAGAGATTGGTATCTTGACCCTTGCATCACAATATATTTATGAAAACATTATGTATATTTATAAGAATAGTAATAAATTTAAAACTAGGAAAGATAATCATGATACAAATTACTCTGTAAGGACTACGAACGACCATAAGTTAGCGTTTCCTAAATTAGGGCTGGCTAAAAGCAGCAAATCATTTATTGGAATGTCAATACGTATATATAACAAAATTCCGAAGTCAATTCAATCCCTGCCATTCAATAAATTTAAATCAATCATTAAAAACACTCTATCTCGAAAATCTTATTATAAAACTAAAGATTACTTAGATGATAAAAAGGCATGGGATTAAGCACAACAGGATATTTCTAAAAGTTTCTAATTACTTAATAATTTTGTTTACAGCTTGGCTGTGCAGTATATGTATGACATGCTGGTGACTGTCCCATTCACTTATTTTTTTGTCAAGACATCAGCAAGAACGTCATGCTCCCTCAGGCGGCATGGCTAGTGGTAGCGTCGGGTATCGGGTCACCCTCTTCCCTAAAATATGGTTGAGGAGGGTGATGGCTGGTGCTTGCGTTAACTCGTGAACGGGTGCTGCTAGCGGTGCCAGGTCGTTTTGCTAATGATACTATGACTATTTTATTCCATTCTTGTTCAAATACTCTGGTCCCAGTTTGTCATATTCGTATTGTGCATCCATAGCTAATTGCATCTGCTATGTAAGCAATTTGGTTGTGGCATGACATTGGCTCTCACAATTAGCTGTCTTGTGTTTGTTTTTTTTTCATGTCACGGTCAATTTGTACTGTACCTATTTGTATTAATTTGATAAATCTGACTGAAAAAGAGTGCCAAGAGTTTTTTTCCGCCGGCTTTTTTTGTCTCTTGGTCTACTGTAATATCTTATTTAACAACTATCAACAACTAGTTAAAGCCGAAGTATGTGATGACTGACTTCATCAAGTGTTTTGTGAAATTCCTAAGATGAATAAAACTTTTTGAATTTTTGAATTTTTTTTTTTTGAATTTTTTGAATTTTGATTAACTTTTAGACCAAAACGCTTGCACCATTCTGATTATATGGTTTAGGTCATTGTTTATTATGTTAATAGCAGAATTAATATTGCTGATAGGTGCTTGGGTGTATATTTGTAAGTCGTCTGCATACTGGTGGTAGGAAGAAGATAAAGAATTAGTTATTGAATTAACGAAAATTGAAAACAAAAGAGGAAATAGCACGCCACCTTAAAGGGACGCCGGCAGTTGTGTTACACCAGTCTGAAACAGTGTTTTCCACCGAAATACGCTGCCGACGGCCATGTAGATAACTACGAAACCAGTCAATCACCGTTGGAGATATGTTGAGTGTACTTAAGATACCAAGAAGTATATCAAAATACACTGTGTTGAAGGCATTACTGAAATCGAGGAAAGTCAATAGTGTAAAAAAATGTAAGTGCTTGATTGAGTTTGATTGATTGAGTGAGTGACTGACTGGAATGTAATAAATTAATCGATTTTAAAACATTATTTCAAAAACAAACTTTAATCGTTTATTTCAAAATATACACCATAAATAATATATCAATAGTTTTATTTATTAAATTAAAACTGAACAACAGAAACAGTAAGTTCTTATATAATCAACACAAGTTAAAGTTTTATAACAATGAACAAAAATTTAATTAAACCTTATTGTGAAAAATTCAGTCACGGTAAATGAAATAAAAATATTCATTGATAAAGTTCGTAGAATTGTACAATGGTTCCATCAGAGAGGGGTTGGTGCCGGGGTTGGGATTGGTCTGGTAACACCCTAATAGTTCAGTCTGTTTAAAGGAAAAAGTATATCTTCATCATAGACTATGTAATACTTACTATGGAATTAGAAAATTACTACCAAATTTAAATTCAAGATCTCATTGTTACCTTCAATTATAGTAATTTTTTCATTTCCTTACCTATTGTATATTGAGCTACCAAATTAATAATTTTTAAAGCACTTATAGTTAACAATTGTCAAAATCTGACCCCTAATTATTGAATTAGAGATGTGCTCATAGAAAAGTAAATCTTGGAAAATGACGAATTAAAGATTTTGTTGCCGTTCATTGAAATTCAAATACCTACATTTTAAGATTAAAGTAATTTTAGTATATGAGTATTTTATTATACAAGGTGTTCCTGTTGATTTCCCATAACTTTAAGGTTTTGTTCTTAACTAAAAAACAATACTTTTTGCCAATATTAATAAATAAAGTACTCATACACTAATATCTCATCATACATCCCTCTTTCTATGTTAAAAACTCATTTGGTATTCATAAGTTATTTAAGACTCATATCAAGTTATATATAGTATATAATTTTTATTTAATAATTAGTAAGACACTCCCCATAATATTTTCTGATAGGTGTATTTAATATTTAGGTTACTAGTTACAATTTATTTTTGATCTTGATTTTTGATATTTTGATCTAAACTTTGAACTAGTTTTTTGGCCGAACCGTAAGGATAACAAATTTATGTTCCTGTTACTTATAACTACATCACCAAACATACAATTCCCTTAAGTATTATCTCTTCATTACGTTACACGTTATATATGAATATCATAGCCAGAGTTTATATCTGAACCAATAGATGGCGCTGATTGTACATTAAATCGCGCATGTAACTTTCAGAATGCCCCAATGACTACCCGCCGTCGACGTGGCTAAATCAATTACTTTCCTTAGCTAAGAATTTTTTATATCGATTAATAATTAATCGATGATTCTCAAGAAAATAATCGATTGTATTAAATTAATCGATTTTGTTATCGTAATTACATAATAACTAGACATGGGTTTAGCGATGGGTAGGACAAGCATTTTTATTGAGTTTGTATGAGGTACTCATTTTATCAAATGAGGTGGTACATTGTACCACCTCATTTGAAGACCTCATTTGAATAGAAATCTATGGTTGAGGTGATAAGGGATTTAAGGTAGTGTTCATGACAAAATGTACCGAGGGCTTCAAATGAGTTAGTCAATGGTTTCCTCATTTTGTAATATTTTAGAAGTATGTGTTTTAAGACCTCATTTGTTTTATTTGAATATGTTCAATATAAACAATGTCAAACTAATGAATTTGTTTATTTTGTTATGGTAGACATAAAAAAATTAAGTCAAACTATACATTTATTTTAAATATTACATATTATAATTTAAAAATAAAAGCATTGAAGCTTTTTTTCCCTTGAGCCGGTTTCTGCTTTCGGTTATTATTTGGCCCGATTTAGAGAAAACCCTTTCTGATGGGACAGACGAGGCGCTTATGCACAGCCTTTTCTTTACAATTTGATAAAGCCTTGGGTAGGCTCCTTTCTTTTCTTGCCACCACAAAAATGGATCCATATGACGTGGCAAAAGAGGCTCCTCTAGGTATTTATCCACCTCGATAATACCACCTGCGGTAGGGTTTGTATTTTTTATTACTTCGCCAACCTCTTTGTCGAAATTATCCCATATGCTACGGCTTTTCTTTGTAGCTGGCTCTAAAGACTCAGTTGGTGTTGGTTCTGGTTGAACTGTTTGGGAACGGGAAATAATTCCCGCCACCAATTGTTTCAAGTTTGAGCAAGCCCGAGCGTAAGCATATTCGTTGGAAAATCCGTATTTCTTAAATCTAGGGTCCAATAAGGTACTCTCTGCAAAAATGTTGTTTTCCTCTATGTTATTAAAACGAAATGTTATTTCGTTTAATAACACTTCCGTCATCTTTCTAGTTGACTGAGGGAGTGCATCATTCGATAAAAATGCCCTACACTCACTTTTTAGGGCATTTGATAATAAAATAACACCAGAAATTGTCACATTTTTCGACGAGCTCATTTCTTCCGTGACATCTTTGAAGACAGATAATATCTGGCAGGATGTCTCCATGATCTCTAAGTCTTCGGTATTTAAATTAGTAATCTCTGGATAATCCAGTGTTAGTACTGACATCAAGCTTTTTTTTATATCAAGCACTCTACTGAACATATCCAGAGTAGAATTCCACCTGGTCACTACGTCCTGCTTCAGTTTCAATTCCTTTTCAGAAAGTTGTTTCTGCATTTTGACGAGTCTGTGTGAAGCTAGAGGGCTACGTCGGAAATGTTCGACTATGCTTTTTATTTTTGTTTGGGTGGATTTTATTTCTTTTAACGCAGATTGAACAATTATATTTAACGTATGAGCGAAACATGGGATCTGCTTCCAATTTAATAATCGAACCGCTGCTTTTATATTATTGGCGTTGTCGGTGGTTGCAGCTATTATTTTGTTAGTGATTTTCCACTCATCGCACATTCTAATAATTTCTGTTTTTAAGTTTTCTGCCGTCTGCCTGTCAGAATATTGGTAACACTCTAACATGCACGACCGCAATTCTGTGCTTTCTGTCAAAAAATGTGCCGTCAAAGAAATAAAATGTTCGTTGGACTTTGACGTCCAACCGTCTGTAGTAATGGATATAAATTCTATATTTTCTAGGAATTGCTGAACTTTTTCTTTTTCTAAGTTGTAATAATTGACTAACAGGGCATTTGAAACTGTCTTTCTGGATGGTATGGTGTAGTTTGGATTTAACTCCTTAATAAAATTTCTAAATGAGCTATTTTCGACTATGCTGAAAGGCAAACAATTTTTTGCTATCATTTCTATTAAATTGCGGTTCAATTGTTCCGTTTTCTTGGCGGATAGCGGTTTAAAATACTGGGTCAGTTTCATATTAAATGTTTTAGTAGGCTGAGATTCCACGACAGATGTAGTCTGGTTTTCAATGACAGGTGAAGTTTCAGTTTCTGTGATGGATGTGCAAGGCAAAGAAGTAAAAAACAGTGCAGGATTAGAAGCGTTTGAAGTTGAAGGAGGGTTAGTTTCACATATATTATGTTGCGATGCAATAAATACACTAGCATGCTGTGATTTTGTGTGTCGAAGCAAATTATAGGGGCCACCACCTTTATACGACATAACTTTAGCGCATAAATTACATTTTGCTTTAAAGTTTCCCATGTCAGTGAAATATTGCCAAGCTTTAGAAGATTTCTTATCCCCACTTTCAGCCATACTGCATGACAAAAAATAAACAAAGTTGAACATACCAACACCATTATTCAAATTTTTACATAAAAATATATTATTTTACAAATTATTAAATATATAAAATCAAAATAATAATTAAATAAATATTTTTTTTCATTGCTAGGTAATTAATTATATTCAATTTGAATTCATAACTTTTAACACCCACTTCTAGTTTCGTGGCAATTAATGACATAACATTATTGTAAAAAGTTAGGTACTTACGTTTAGAAGTCGGAATGATAATTGAAAGATGAGTATAAAATAAAATTTTCAAATTCTTAATTAGTATTATATGTACCTACACTTATTCAAACTATATATTAAATTAAAACTTCAAAAAACAACAAACAAAACTTTAAATGAATAAACAAATCAAACAAATAAGAATACACTTTTTTAGAGCAAAAACTATTTTGCAGTTATAACCGTTTCCAGTAAATAAATGATACATTCTTTCAACTCATACTCACTCGTTTAAAGCTTTAATTTGAAATTCATTTCATTCAGAATCGGTTGACATTGTGAGTGAGGTGAGGTTTCGCTGTCTCTTTCTGTCAAGCCATTCTCGTGTAAGTGCGAGCGAGTGATAGAATGATTTGCCTCGTCGTCGCCCGCCAGTGACAGAGACAAAGAGTAAACGTACATCCTCAAAATGAGGTGGTACATAATTTCAGTTTGAGGTGATGGGACAATAGACAACTTTGTATGGGACATTTGAGGTGCCTCATGTATGTGTTACTCATCACTACATGGGTTGGAATAGGTAAATTCTGTACCTGTACCGACTAATACTAATATTTAAAAGTACCTATTCCAAATACCTGTTCATCCTGTTCCGACCTAATATTTGCTAATTGAGTTCAATCAAAGTTCAATCAATGCACATTGCACACATTTTATATGGGTTAATGGGTGGCCACAGGTTAGGTTAACAGGTATATTATATACGGAAAATAAAAATGTTTTTTTTATATTTTCCTGAATTGTGTGTGAGAACTGAGAGAGAGATAACCTCCTCTTTTTTTTGAAGTCGTTAAAAACCATTCAAAATTTTAAATCAAGTTACATTTGCATCAATCAATTACAGTCATTCAGTTACACCAATTTCAGAAAAAAACATGTCCAGTAGGTTTCGAAAATTCGAACATACAAACGATTTCCTTCAACGAAATTACTCTAAAATATAAAAAGAGATTGCTAAAAATAATGATAATCAAAAAAATATAAAAGTATGTTAAAACTATTGCTATTACAATTAGGTAGATGAGACTAAAAAAAATTCAGGGCCAGGTTCGAACCTCGGACTTACCGTTTGTTAGTCAAACGTCAGTAAATGAGACGCCACGCCCGCCGGTCAGTATTATATTACCCTGTTCATCCCTGTTCCGAATCCTGTTCATTCCGAATCTATCAAGCAAGTTTAATATAAATCAAGTTTAGATTCGGAATGAACAGGATTCGGAGCAGGGATGAACAAATACTGACCGGCGGCGGCGGGCGCGGCGTCTCAGTTAAGACGTTTGTTAATAGTTTTATATACGTTATTAATTAGTTAATAACTAGGTTATAAATGCATATGCACCTTATGTGATCTTTTTACCAATAATATATCGTAATAAGGTATAATATTATATAAAATATAAAAAAAAATATCCAATATCGATCTATCTCATAAACAAATTGATTGTTACAAAGGATATTCAATATTTTTTGTGAAAAAATAGAAATAGGCATTTCTAAAAATAATAGAAAAACAAAATTAAATTAAATTGGTTGACGGGAAAAAACCTACAGCGTATGCAGGTCAAGCATCATGACAGGCGCCAGTTCGCAAAACAAAAAAAAAGTGTTCCAGGGATCGAACCTTGAATATTACGGCAGCAAGTCAAGCATGCTGATTAATGCGCTAGTGTGGATTTCTAGTGGAATACGAATTTACAGTAGAGCTTAGTTAAACATTATTTAACATAAGCTATTAGGATCGTAGGTATTGGATTCACAACGCTTTGGACACGGAGCGGATTCGGAACAGGGTAATCCTGTTCATCCTGTTCATGTTCATTGAATAGGTTTTTTAAATATTTGCATTTTTTTCGTTTTTAAGGTAATCTATTTAAACGAATCCTTATAGGCCTTGATATTTATTGTTTTCTTCACATTATTTTGAGACCTCGGTTATAATAAATAGAGCTGAAATTATATTTACGGATAGGTATTAGGATGTACCTGTTCCTCAGGCCTTTGGAGTAGGAACGGATTAGTTTAAAAATGTACCTGTTCCGAGAACCTAATATAATAAATATGCCTCACCTCTAATAATAACTTTAATCGTTAATTTCTAAATATACGCCGTAACGTAAATAATATACCAAGTTTACTCGTTTACAGGGGGGGGGTCTAAAAGAAAAAGAGTGGCCCCGAAAATTTTCGATCAAGGACATCTGCTGGCTGCCGTATTCGTGAAACCTTTTTATATGTGACTGACACCAACAGTTCATAAATTACAAGAAGTAGCTGTATTTTAAATAAAATACTTTTTGATATCTTATTCTAAATAATGATCATAGTTACTAATTAAAATATAAAAAGATATATTTTTTTTAAATACTTTGCATTAACGAGGTTTCTTTCTGAACGAGGGTCGGTTTTAGAATCGTGACACCGGATTTCGGGGATGATGGAGGGTGAATTTTGTAGGGAGTGATCTCCTCTTTCCAAAAATATTATTCCTTCCGCGCGCTGACCTTTACTTTTTTTTTTAAAGCTGATTTTGTATTCGTCAAACGGAACGTAATTATTAATTATTTTTAAGCAAAAAAGTTAAATCAAAAGCAATATTATATTAGAATTCACTTCAATTAATAATTATACACAGTTTATAGAATTAAAACACCATAAAAAGGCAATATCTATCAAAACGAATTATTTTAAGGACGTGTATACGCATTGGGTCAAATTAGGGTGTTTTTCGGAACACTTTGCGACGTGATTACGCCAAATTATGTAGAAATACGAATTAATCTGAATAGAATGGTCCTTTATCTCCAATTCTATGAAAAGTTTTCATTGAAAATATGTTTATTTCATACTTATAAATCATTTTTCCTTTGGCTCGTCACACAATATTCTTGTTTTGGGGTTCACTTTCGGTACCATTTTCTCACTGGAATGTAGTTATTTTTAATTTAAAAAAATATGTTTCGATAGCTTATATAATCATCTAAAATTCTATGAAAAGAAAACACATTAAACTTTACGTTATACAATCAAAAAATAAATAAAAAACTAACGTATTTTTAAACGTCGTTTACCTAAATATGTAAACTTTATTACAACTGCATAAGGGTTATTTTAGGGATAAACTGTGATTCACAAAATACAGAAAATAAATAGTCAGTCCAGTCAGTCTGCGCTCGGCCGCCGTCGGTAGTGGACCTCTCGTCAATTTTATGCAGAAACGGAGAAACCAAAGATCGCTGTACGAACACAATATATTCTAATACTACGGCTACACTACCGTGATATGCCAGTAATTATTGCCATAACTTGTCGTGACCACGATTTACGGCCATAATTTTACAATGCCAATCAATATGGCATATGGCGGTAGGCAATAGCTCCGGCGGCGGTCTTTTTTCGCACATCAAAGAAGATTACCGCAGTAATTATAGTTTTTGTGGCCACACTACCGTTTGTCCAGTGTCCAATATGAGCTCACCGGCGACGCACGTATCGACCGACATGGAGTGGTCAAATGAAAAAGCGCTCGAGTTTTTAGAATTATTCCAATCCGAACCGTATCTTTGGGATACCCTTTTTTTTCATCTTTTAGCTTTGTTGAAATTTAAAAGATTCATGTAAAAATAAATGGCACTCATAAAACACAACACCGCTGCAGCTTCGACCTCCATCTTGAAAAAGTGATATTTTCCGCCAAATTTATTGACATATCACGGTAACGCTTCGGCTACACTACCGTGATATGCCAGTAATTATTGCCATAACTTAAACAACACCTAGGTGTGACCAGGATTTACGGCCATAATTTTACAATGCCAATCAATATGGCAAATGGCGGTAGGCAATAGCTCCAGCGGCGGTCTTTTTTCGCACATCAAAGAAGATTACCGCAGTAATTATTACGTTTGTGGCCACACTACCGTTTGTCCAGTGTGCAATATGAGCTCACCGGCGATGCACGTATCGACCGACATGGAGTGGTCAAATGAAAAAGCGCTCGAGTTCTTAGAATTATTCCAATCCGAACCGTCTCTTTGGGATACCCTTTTTTTGTCTTCTTTTAGCTTTGTTGAAATTTAAAAGATTCATGTAGAAATAATTGGCACTCATAAAACACAACACCGCTGCAGCTTCGACCTCCATCTTGAAAAAGTCATATTTACCGCCAAATTTATTGACATATCACGGTAATTTAATGCCATAATTATTGCCGGTAGACGGTAAGGTAGTGTGGCCGCACCGTAAGAAAAACAACTTGATACTTTACAAATACTGTTCTTTGAGAAAGTAAGAATAATTTATTTTATTTATGATACAAGTAATGTAGTTTATTGAAAGCCTCTTTGGAACTATTATATGCAAAGGTAGGGTTATCATGTTTGTATATATCTTCACCACCGCACCTAGAGCAGAGTGAGCTGGTGGTAAGCTCCGAAGACTCCCACTGGAACTCCTAGACGGGTGGGGCTAGATGGGTCGAATTTGGGTTTATTTTGCTTGTCAGGATGAGACCTTACCACCGCTCCTGGTCGAGTGAGCTGATGGTGTACTTCGAAGACTCCTACTGGAACTCCTAGATGGGTGGGACTAGATGGGTCGAATTTGGGTATACTTTGTTTGTTAGGATGAGACCTTACCACCGCTCCTGGTAGAGTGAGCTGATGGTATACTTCGAAGACTCTCACTGGAACTCCTAGACGTGTGGGCCTAGATGGGTCGAGTTTGGGTTTATTATGTTTGTCAGGATGAGACCTTACCACCGCTCCTGGTGGAGTGAGATGATGGTATACTTCGAAGACTTCTACTGGAACTCCTAGATGGGTGAGTCTAGATGGGTCGAGTTTGGGTTTATTTTGCTTGTCAGGATGAGACCTTACCACCGCTCCTGGTGGAGTGAGCTGATGGTATACTTCGAAGACTCTCACTGGAACTCCTAGACGTGTGGGCCTAGATGGGTCGAGTTTGGGTTTATTATGTTTGTCAGGATGAGACCTTACCACCGCTCCTGGTGGAGTGAGCTGATGGTATACTTCGAAGACTTCTACTGGAACTCCTTGATGGGTGAGTCTAGATGGGTCGAGTTTGGGTTTATTTTGCTTGTCAGGATAAGACCTTACCACCGCTCCTGGTGGAGTGAGCTGATGGTGTACTTCGAAGACTCCTACTGGAACTCCTAGATGGGTGGGAGCCCTATCTATCTAGGAGTTCCAGTAGGAGTCTTCGAAGTATACCATCAGCTCACTCTACCAGGAGCGGTGGTAAGGTCTCATCCTAACAAACAAAATATACCCAAATTCGACCCATCTAGACTCACCCATCAAGAAGTTCCAGTAGAAGTCTTCGAAGTATACCATCAGCTCACTCCACCAGGAGCGGTGGTAAGGTCTCATCCTGACAAACATAATAAACCCAAACTCGACCCATCTAGGCCCACACGTCTAGGAGTTCCAGTGAGAGTCTTCGAAGTATACCATCAGCTCACTCCACCAGGAGCGGTGGTAAGGTCTCATCCTGACAAGCAAAATAAACCCAAACTCGACCCATCTAGACTCACCCATCTAGGAGTTCCAGTAGAAGTCTTCGAAGTATACCATCAGCTCACTCCACCAGGAGCGGTGGTAAGGTCTCATCCTGACAAACATAATAAACCCAAACTCGACCCATCTAGGCCCACACGTCTAGGAGTTCCAGTGAGAGTCTTCGAAGTATACCATCAGCTCACTCCACCAGGAGCGGTGGTAAGGTCTCATCCTGACAAGCAAAATAAACCCAAACTCGACCCATCTAGTCCCACCCATCTAGGAGTTCCAGTAGGAGTCTTCGAAGTATACCATCAGCTCACTTTACCAGGTGCGTTGGTAAGGTCTCATTCGAAGTATACCATCAGCTCACTCCACCAGGAGCGGTGGTAAGGTCTCATCCTGACAAGCAAAATAAACCCAAACTCGACCCATCTAGACTCACCCATCTAGGAGTTCCAGTAGAAGTCTTCGAAGTATACCATCAGCTCACTCCACCAGGAGCGGTGGTAAGGTCTCATCCTGACAAACATAATAAACCCAAACTCGACCCATCTAGGCCCACACGTCTAGGAGTTCCAGTGAGAGTCTTCGAAGTATACCATCAGCTCACTCCACCAGGAGCGGTGGTAAGGTCTCATCCTGACAAGCAAAATAAACCCAAACTCGACCCATCTAGTCCCACCCATCTAGGAGTTCCAGTAGGAGTCTTCGAAGTATACCATCAGCTCACTTTACCAGGTGCGTTGGTAAGGTCTCATCCTGACAAACAAAATAAACCCAAACTCGTCCCATCTAGTCCAGCCCGTCTAGGAGTTCCAGTAGGAATCTTCGAAGTATACCATCAGCTCACTTCACCAGGTGCCGTGGTAAGGTGTCATCCTTACAAAAACAAAATAAACCAAATTTGACCCATCTAGCCCCACCCGTTCCATCATTCCAGCAGGTGTTTTCGAAGTATACCATCAGTTCAATCTACCAGGTATTTTTTTCCTCTCGTCATTATACTGCGAGTCTTTACGAACATTCCTATATTCTCTTTTCACTACACAAATGCAATTTAAATAAAAAAAAAAACATAAAATAATAAAAGTATCAAAACTGTGTAAAACTTTCCGACCTAGTCACAACCCGCTTGTGTGAGTGCATTTTATGAATGTAGTAGTGGGATTTGATACCTAACAATTTTGTAAACTCACCCTTAAGTACTTGAAACTTATTCATTGATATCACAAACAATCACTGTATCTACTTGATATGTACCTATACATTATTACTTGCAGGAGGTGTACGGCACATTTTTCCACACCCAGAAAAGTTTCCTGAGCAATTAAGAGCTTGGGTAACTATTGTTACTGGTAATCCTGAGGCAGACCTTAGCAATTTTGACTATAAAAGCCATGTAATCTGTGACCGTCATTTCACTACCAAGGACCGCAATAGAAATAACCGCCTTAATGCCCTAGCAGTTCCATCACTATTTTTGGCAAGTAAATTGTATTGTCATACTGATTTTTATCTCATATCTAATGCCAATGCCACCACTAATGTTTATTTATAATAAATATACAGGGTGGCCAGAAAAGTGACGTCCAAAAATTTTTTTAGGTGCAGAATTGCGACCGAATCAGTTTCAAAAATTTCTAAAAAAAAAAGTAGAAGGTTTCTTCGGATTTCTATTTTTGCTACTAAATCTCTATGAACTGGGTGTTTATGCATAAAATAAACAGCCTCATAACTTTAATGATTAC
Organism: Stenoptilia bipunctidactyla; assembly: GCA_944452665.1. Lineage (NCBI taxonomy): Eukaryota > Metazoa > Arthropoda > Insecta > Lepidoptera > Pterophoridae > Stenoptilia > Stenoptilia bipunctidactyla. Next base: position 19,846,960 of record OX101745.1, read on the forward strand.
TAAAAAAATTACCTAAAGTTGAGAATTTATGTCAAGTGAGTTAACATTTAAATTTTTAACTTAAAATTTAAAATCTAAACTGGTAGTTTATTCGTTTTTATGTAGCTTCAGAGAATGCGCTAGACGCTAAGCTTTCATAATAATAATAATAAAGTAGTACTTCATAGGCTAATTATCGCTGAAATCAGCCATCAAAGACAGCAAGGTGGAAAATTGGAATAAAAGAAATTCCTTTTTTATCATTTGTAACATTGATTAATTTGTTAACTAACCAAAAATAACTCTAGAAAAGTTAAAAACTAACATAATTTGAAAGTTTATTTTATTTTTTGTATGTTTTTAGGACACTTCATAAATAGGTCTGCCACTAAAGAAGTTGCAGTGGAATCATTAGTTCAGTATTCAGATCTAATAAATGAAGAAAACCTTACTGCAATAGGTAAGTTAAACAAGGCAAGAATTGCCTTTTGTATAAATAAGGATGACATACAACCAATTTTTGCTGGATAAGGTTGGGTAAAATTAAAAGTTTGAAATTTTTGTATAAGTATTAATTAATAAAATAAGTCTCACTTGTTAAGAAATAAATAACAGATGCTGTTAAGGACACCAAGATTGTTTTGTAGTTGATGTAACTTGTACTAAAACATATTAAATAGTTGTTGTGACTCGTAACCAGAGACTCCTCCTTATTATCTAACTAACTGCATTTTTTAATTAGGAATCTGGAAATTCTTAGCACTAGTTGAAGCATTGTAAGCAATCATATATGGTAAAATAATATGTACATTCACTTTGCCCTGACCCCTGGGTCATACAGTACTCGGGCAAAGTGAACATACACATTTTAATTTATGAAAACAAGTATTAATCAAAAAATAAACCATAACTATAACTTAAAATTAAATTAGGAGCAGTTATCACATATATACCCTGCAGTGCCTTCAAAAGCAGAATACTCTTCATGACACCAACGGTAACAAATGTCACATCGAATTACATTTTTTAATTCAGAAAGCGTACCACTTTATTTATACATATAATATCGGGAAGCCCGAAGTATCATTTCCAAGTTTCTAGTAATGTTCTATTCTATTCTATATAATGTTATATTATTTAAGCAGTTGGGTTTTTGTTTTTATAAAATTTAGTTTTCTATATAATTTTCATTCTTATATAGTGTAATTCTTTATGAAGTGTAGGTACATATAAAAATGATTTTTTTTTTTTTTTTTTATAAGTGACTAAACCCGCGTTTGACCTCAATCTCACCTGATGGTAAGTGACGATGAGGTCGAAGATGAAAGCACACGGGTTTAGGAAGGAACTGGCTCTTTATACAATATTGCCGGAACACATTACCGCCGGAGCGGTAACATTTGGCGGCAGACTTTATATAAAGGGTGGTCGCTAGCCAGGCGGATCCTACCACCAAGCAAAAATGAAACAATACTTAATTTTATTTATATAAAAAATAATCAAAAGAACTAAACCAAATACTCTTCGATCTATACCGATTTCAATTTTATTTGTAGTAATTATGGACCTTGTTCCTAAAACCTAAGCTTTTCACTTTCAAACTAGATACTGAATCATGTTGAAACTAAAACAGTACCTAACAATAGCGAATTTGTAGGCAACATTATTAACATCCAAAAAATGCTGGTGACATAAAAATAAGGAATATTACACAGTAAAACTAAATTTCGGCCAATTGTTGCTATAAAAGTTCTTAAGCTCAAACATGATAACATTGAATTAAAGCGTACCTTTAAATGTATATATTTGGGATACGTTATTAATTCACAGTTAACGGATAATTATGATGTTGAGAGGGCTCATACCTATAAGTTTTATTGTGTTTTTTAATGGATCAGTGTCCGAAATAAACTTTAATTATTTAAAAAAACTACACAAAACCTCTCCACTGCTCCTAGTTATTATTATTTGACGTTATTCTCTATCTAATAAGCTTTAAAACAACATATAACATCACTTTTACAAACACTTTTTATGAGGGTTCATTTTTATTAAACATTTTTAGAGCAGAGTAGTAACTACAGTGTTATATGAGCTTTGAGTATACATTTTAACTGTAGTTTTGCTTTATAATATTCTTTATTTTTCAAGTCATTGTAATTTATCACATAATACAATATATCACATGTATTGCCTACACATTCACTATTGCTACTGTTCTAGTTCCATCACGATAAACCATCTTGTTCTTAAGTTACACGGTTGATAAGTCATTATTACTTTTTTTAAATAAACATTTTTTTGCTTAAAGCGGAGGCCACTAAAGCGTTCAGGCAACCTCAATAGCACAATGTTTTTTTGCGTTGAACGTTAAGGCTACTATAGAGGCCTCGACGACGTGTTAGCTTAAATAAAAATTAATTTTTTCCATTAAAACTTTGTAAAGCTTCACGTTAATTATCAATATATCTATACTAATATTATAAAGCTGAAGAGTTTGTTTTTTGTTTGTTTGTTTGAACGCGCTAATCTCAAAAACCACAAGTGGGATATGAAAAATTATTTTTGCATTTGATAGCCCAACTTTTGAGGAAGGTTATAAGGTATATTTTATCCCAAAATTCCCACGGTATCAAAAGTTACGCGGGTAAAACCGCGCGCGGCGGCTAGTCTATACTAATATACTATAAAGCTGAAGAGTTTGTTTTTTTTTGTTTTTTTGAACGCGCTAATCTCAGAAACTACCAGTCGGATTTGAAAAATTATTTTTGCATTTGATAGCCCAACTCTTGAGGAAGGCTATAGGCTATTATATTTTATCCCGAAATTCTCACGGGATCAAAAGTTGCGCGGGTAAAACCGCGCACGGCGGATAGTACTAGATGATTTTGTATAAAACAATGAGTATCAGTCGGTAAAGCAGCACTTTTAGTAACTGAAGGCTTTGAAAAATTTTTTTATGATATTGTATTAGTGTGATATGTAAAAATTATGTTCAATATTTGAATAGGTATTTTTAATTTGATAAAATGGACAAGCGAAACCTTCGTCTTGATGTGCCGGCTTTAGATGGGCAATTTTTGTATATCTTTAAGTTTAATAAATGTACTTTTGTTTTCGCATGTATTAATTCCTTATTGTTTCAGCTGCACAGAGGTATTTTTTACTAGTGCTAGCTACAGTAGTAGCTTGCTGCAAACTGCACTTAAAAATAGTAATTTCGTGGAGCACTTGACGAGATTGAATGCCGATTACGGCACCGGACGTTCAAAGCATTTGTTACATTCGGTCGTTTGAGCGGCTAAACCAAATTTAAACATCCCATCTATCAAATAAAATGCTTATATAAATGTTTTATCTGTTGCCCATTTGTAAAATCTTACTGCTCAAATAATTAGGTTAGTATATTGCGGCGTGCCCGTTTAACTTGCGGATACGTTAAAAAACAAGCTGCCTACTTAATTTCAACCCATTACTGACCGTTATCATGACTGATTACAGAACAAGAATTGCAGCCTAATTTTAACTATTGCAAACAAAATCTTTGTAATATTAGATTAAGTACTTCTCTTAAAAAAATGGTTAAAATATTTGCTTGAATCTTATTGAAATGTAAAAACTTAACCCACATAGTCATCAAACTGTTTAGTTCAATTCTTTATTTTAAATTTATAATAATTGAATAATTTCAGGTCCCTCCATTGAAATACCTGCAACTCCTGCGGTATCCAGCTCATTGCTTCACAGTACAACTTCTGAAGCTCATAGTTCATCTCAATTTCCAAAATGTAAGACTTCAGACCCTCTTAAGTTTAATTGTTTATACATACAAAATTCTTTTTCAATATTACGATAAGACTTATAACAATAAATTTTCTATCTCATTAAAAAATAAGTGAAAGTATGTTTAACACTTATTTTATGTTTTTAGGCTCATCATTGAACTTAATAAAACAGGATCACAATTACTGTGCTTCGAGAGACAATGTGGGCAAGAGTAAGTTGAATTCTTTTTGCAATTAAGTTTAACCCATTATTGGTTTTTAATTAAGCCATATTACTTCGTATAAAACTTTTTCATAAGCATTATTTCTAAAGCCATCATAAAATAAAAAAAAAGAACATTAGAGCCCTTTTTGCTAATAATGGATGTTTATTTAATAAGAAACATTTTGCCGAGACACAATTGCCTGTTGATGGAGAATTTTATATATCAAACTAAAGTAGTGTGTCTAATTTATATATGTATTTATTGTATTTTTATGTATGTTTAGTAGTATGAATAGTGTGTATGACAATTTATAATATTTCTAGCTGACCCGGCAAACGTTGTTTTGCCATGTAAAAAAAATTTAAAAAATAGATGTTGGCCGATTCTCAAAGATAAGCACAAAAAATTTCATCAAAATCGGTCATGCCGTTTCGGAGGAGTATGGCAACGAAAACTGTGACACGAGAATTTTATATATTAGATAAATTTTGGTTGCCTTGTACAAATTGCTCACTAGTAAAAGACTGATTATATTTTGGTTTAAAATTATTATTAAGCTCCATACGACGTGATTGCCTCCGTGGCGCAGCGGGTAAAACGCCGGCTGAGACATGAGAGGTGCGGGTTCGATCCCCGCTCCATGACAAATATTTATATGTTCTGTAGATATTTGTCATGGGTCTGGGTGTTTTTCTATATATACATTAAAAAATATCTATGTGTTTATATACACACCGGCACGATTAGCGGAACAGAAAAAAAGGGAGACTATGAGATAATAACGCATATATTTGACGAAAATGTAATTAGACACAAAATAACAAATTGATTAACATCTTTTAACAACGATTTTGAAAAGTCTTCGTTATTTTTTATTGAAAAATAAAGAAATTTGAAATACTTAAGTGAAATTTTTTTATGATTATGAACCATCACAAAAAATAAAAAAAAGTAAGCATTAAATGATTTAACAATAAAATTAAAGCAAACTTAATAACGAGTGTTTCCCCTCTTGCTCTGATTACGGTTTCCATTCGTCTCGGCATGCTACAGATTATGTTATCGATGATTTCTTGAGGCAACCGCTCCCACTCCTCAATTAATGCGTTTCCAAGTTCATTCTGATTGTTGGGGGGTGGCATTCTGGATTTAACCCTTCTTTTTAGCAAGTCCCAGACATGCTCTATCGGATTCATATCGGGGGAATTTGCTGGCCACTGCATCACCGGTATACCTACGTGGCTCAGATATGCCTGTACCGATTGTGCACTATGAGCACGAGCATTATCTTGCATTAGAATAAAGTCGTCACCAATAAATGGGGCAAATGGTACAACAAGTTCTTCTAAAATGTCTCTGATGTATCGATCTGCTGTCATGGTCCCTCCTGTGACTATCACTAACTCCGTGCGAGCCCCCAAACATATCCCTCCCCAAACCATAACCGAGCCGCCACCATAAGCCACTGTGTGTTCAAAATTAGACTGTATGTGGCGTTCTCCTTTGCGTCTCCATAGTCGCTGTCTCCCATCGATCTGTTTTAAAAGAACTCTGCACTCATCAGTAAAGAGAACCTGCTGCCATTCGTTCAAATCCCAATGACGATGTTCTCGCGCATAGCTTAATCGGTTTACGCGGTGACGTCTCTCAAGTTTTGGGCCTTTGGCATGTATATACGACCCTAAACCAATTTCTTCAAATCTCCTGCGAACTGTACGCTCACTTACTCGTACTCCTCGAACGTCTTCCAGTTCATTTCGAGCTTGTACAGCCGTTAATCGCGTATTCCTACGAACTCCAAGTTGTAAAAAACTGTCATCTCGCCTTGATATACATCTTTTTCTACCTTGACCCCTCCTCCTCACAAAAGAATTAGACGATCTGTACCGCTGGATGCTGCGATGAATCGTTGATACTGGTCAATCGATCTGTAGGTATGGCCATTTCTTCTCATTTCATCAGCCCTAATGATTTCCAGTGATGTTAAGTCAGGCATAATAAAGAGCTTTTAATAAACAAAACTGCCTATAGAATAACACATTTATAAAAAACCATTAAGTGCAATTTTTCAAAAAAATTACAATTACGTAGTTATTACTCGAACAAGTTGACAAATTGTATTGTTCGGGAAAATAAAACAAATGAATCAAAAAAAGTGTATGTCATCTAATTTTCTATTTTTAAATTTGACAATAAATCAAAAAAATATCATAACTGGCCAGTTCCTCAAGTAAAAGATTTTAAAATCCTGCTTTTTTTTGTGTTCCGCTTATTGTGCCGGTGTGTATATATTTCTTAAGTTTATTTATCCGTTATCTAGTATCCATAGCACAAGTTCTTAATGATACTTAATTTGGGCTAGATAATGTGGTGTGATTGTCAGAAATATTTATTTATTTCATTCATTTATATTTAAGTATAATGGGTATTTGATCACTATTTATTTTCTGTTTTCAGGACCCAAGAACACTTTTAAACCACAGTCCTTTATAGTCAAGGGACTAAATAGAAAAATATGCAACCTGAACCGAGAAATTGCCCGGCTAAAGTCTAAGACTAGTAATTTCAATAACCGTTTAGACAACGCAAAACTTATTTTAAAAAATCATGCTCTGCAACATGTTGTAAAAGACATGACAAAAGCAGCTAATATTTTTACTGGTATGCAATACTACCAAACAAAAAAGAAGCCTAAAGGGAGACGGTTCACAAGAGATGAAAAAATGTTGTCTTTATCTTTGTATAAAAGAGCCCTAAGTGTTACCGCTTTCTGAGCAAGTGTTACACTACCATCGGCGAAGTCTCTAAAGAGACTTTTATCACAAGTTGTCATTGATGAAGGAATCAATAAAATCATTTTTGATAATATCACAAAATTTGGGTGAAGTAAATATGATATTGTATTACACTAGCTGACCCAGCAAACGTTGTTTTGCCATATAAATAAAAAAAAAGAATAGATGTTGGCCGATTCTCATAGATACCGGATAAGCATAAAAAATTTCATCAAAATCGGTCAAGCCGTTTCGGAGGAGTATGGTAACGAAAACTGTGACACGAGAATTTTATATATTAGATATAGTAAATAAATATTACATACAGGGTTGATTTGCAGTCACCGGCAAAATTTTTTTTACACAATAAGTATCATTTATAGAAACGATTTTAGCAAAAAAGGTATTTTTTTTACAAGGAAATTAATTTATCCGCTAACATATTAACCAAGTCATGGTCACTCTAAATTACCATTAAAATGCTAAAATAATTACGCGCTACTACACAATTTTTATAGTAGGTACTACGTCGTAGTATTATCAAGGAAATGCCGCGTCGTAGTAGCTATGTTCATCAACAGCGACTATTTTTTTAAAAGTTTGTGGTTACTGGTTCCATATTTCTATTTTTTTGTACTGAGCAAAGCTAAAATAAATATGCAGGTGTGCGTATATCGTTTCAAAGAAACTAACATTTAAATTTGGCTGGTGACGAAAAATCAACCCTGTATAGTAAATATGATATTACATATTACAAAACTAGACTAAATTGAAATGGTACCACATCGGAAACGGCAGCTTTTTATTAAAAAAAATCAAAATCGGTTCACCCAATCAAAAGTTATGAGGTAACAAACATAAAAAAACATACAGTCGAATTCAGAACCTCTTCCTTTTTTTGAAGTCGGTTGAAAATAAAACAAAACTTCCAAAAAATTAAGAAAATAATTTATTATCAAAAAAAAACTTATTTAGAGTAAAGGAACTAATACATTTACAAGTAAAACCAAGATGGCCGCCGTTGTGACTGTAGCTGAAGAAGGTTGACTGTGAAAGACGCGCGCTTGCGTTATGTTCATTGCTTCGGCTTCCAGTTCTTCCAATATTGGTGTGATCTCCGAATAGTCTGACGTTGATAGAACGGAATGGCCGACTGGAAATAATAAAGAATTATTATTAAATTACAAATTAATTGGCTTGGATAAGTTAACCATAATGTTAAACTACTTATTTGTTATGCTGCTGGTTATAGGTACCTACTATATATTTAAAATAAAAACAGTTCGTGGCGTGATGATAAGATGATGGTGAAATATTTACGAAATAATCAAGTACAGTCACGTCTTATGATATGTAGGTATACGGTTGTGATACGGTTCATTGAAATTTGAACCGTATCACAACCGAATAAGTTTCGAAGTGTGTACATGTTAATGCACGTAATTCTAGCGCCGAACGTGAATGAAACGTGGAGGTGATACCTGCGCATCGGTACCTGTAGCCCCTCGTCCCTTTAGTCCCCCTGAGAGAGCTTTTTTGACTTCTGCGCAATCCCCTAAGCGCTAGACTTACGTGCTGCGACTTGTACACAAAGTTAGTTTTTAACTTATTTAAGGACACGGTTTAAATACCTAAATCAGAATTTCATTTGAACACATCAATATTTTGGCAACGCTTATTTATAGTCCCTCCTAGTTCCATTTTTAGGTTTAGTAAGGAACTGGCCCTTCATTAAAAGGTGGTCGCTGAAGGGGTCCTACTACCATCGGACACGGTACAGATATCTACAGTAATTAAACTGCAATCTACTTCAATGCTGCTGCCCCGCCTTCAGCGTTTAAGTTACATTTGCCTACTTTGGGTTTATTTCCATAAAGTTTTGTGACTGCCAATATACTTTTTTATATAAACAAATAAAATACTCTGTAAATTAAATAGGAAGTGTTGAAAAAATACGTAATGTGTCAAAATACCATGTTTCCGTTTGAATAACAAATCGGTCTTATAAATTAGCGACCGAAATACTTGTGCCTCGACATGCAGACGTACGAAAAGATGTATTATTAAATTTTAAAGTATAAACAATCCACATATTAACTTCAAGCTCAATCAACAATTGTTTCGGCATGCAGACACTCGCGACTGGCCGCATGACGAGGTCGAGCCGCGTAATTATAGCTCGCGTTTCGTCCGTTTGTGCGAAGTTGAGTTACTGTAGATATCTGTACGATAGGCAAATATTTAAAAACGGGCCCCCAATCCAAATGCACGTGGCCCAGAAGGTGGGTACTGAATCCTGAAAACATTTGATAAATAGTTATCTAAGTAAGCTCTTACCGCTGGGCTCAGTAGCAAAATGTAGTATCGCCGATTGCTTACTCCAACCATATCTGAAAGCAATTAAATAATAAATAGGCACATCATAAAGTAAGCATTTGTTGTGAACATTATTAGCCAAGCTAACCGATCACATGCGAATCGATTTCTCGCACCAAGGATTCCGTCGTTTTTTCTGTGAGTAAACGAGTGACACAAGCGGATTTTTGCGCTGTGGCTCGATCGGCGCAAAGAAATATTTCTCACGGCGACTTTCGTGCTTCATAGGGCACGTTAAGCAGTCGGTCCCGGGTGCTGTATACTTATACAGGGTTCATTTTAATTAGCTCATTACCTCTTGCGGGCAGCCTCCCCTCATCAATCCCAACAACATTTGTTCTACGACTTTTTACAAATCTTCATAAATAACACAAAAATTCAAAACAAAAAATGTTTGCTCTTTACTCTACATTTTGTAAAAAGTACCTATTATTATCATCTATTATTATATTTGACGACCGGCTGGTGTAGCGGTAACATAAATTGCCTTCTATGCCAGAGGTCCTGGGTTCGGCGGCGGCGGATATTTGTGTGATGAACACAGATATTAGTCGTCAAGTCATGGATGTTTATATGTTTATTTAAGTTTATTCTAATAAAAAATATGTATTTATTCAATATGTATGTTTATATATTTCTTATGTATATCAGTTATCTAGTATCCATAACACAAGTTCTTTAAGAAACTTAATTTGGACTAGATAATGTTGTGTGAGTGTCAGAAATATTTATTTATTTATTATTATAAAGCAATATTTTACTTCGCAAGGTGCGTGGCATACCTACGCTCAGAGTAAATAGAGCTAGATAAGCCTCTAAACCGAGGCTATAAATATTTTTCGTAAGGGAAAACAATTTTTTTAAAAACACTTAGGTTGTTGGGGTTGATGTGGAGAGGCAGCCTGCAAGATGTGATGCGTTAGTTATAATTAACCCTGTATACAGTAGCCTTTAGGGTTTGTCAGAAGTTATTTCGGCATCTTAAAAATAAGACATAGAATAGACATCCATCACCCAGCACTGGGCCAGCTTGGTGGATTATGGCCTAAGCCTCGTCAGCCAGGGAAGAGACTCATAGCCCTGCAGTGAGCTCTTTCAAAAGAGTTGTGATGATGAATGCGTTTGCAAGAACCCTGGTCAGGTGATAGACGTCTTTTTGAAATTGCGATAAAATCTGTTAAGGAAAGGTGTTTTACTGAATACCGACCTATTTCTGGAAGTAATGATGGCTTCGTAGACGGTGGACGGCGTGAGTCCGCGTACCGTGTACTGCGCGCTGTGGATGGGTCCTGCCGGAGTTAACAATACATACCTATAGGCGTTACCTAATTAAATAAGACTATGAGGAAAGTAAGAAAAAATTGTTTATGATATAATAATAAAAACTCTTTATTGCCATGAAACTTAAAAATAATGATAACAAAAAAAAATAAGAGAGATGACAATTTCGGCGGCCTTATCGCTTTAAGCGATTTCTTCCGGGCAACCAAAAACAAATATAAAAGAAATCACAAACTTAAACTAGGGCAGAGCATTCAACATGTAAGAATCAACATATCTAATAATTATAAATTACTAAAATTACAAACTATTTGTAATTTATAATTATATACTAAACAATATGTTACAAATATTAATAATTACAGATATATAGATTAATTATTTTAGATAAATCCGGTGGCAAGTTACTGATTTGTGTAAAAAATATTTAGATACATGTGATTACAACAAGATACTTCAGATCAGACTTACAGGGACAAATATAAATTTTTCAGTTCTTTTTTAAAGGAAGTTATGGTCTTTGCATTGTGAATATGGGATGGTACTGTATTCCATAAGGTTGCTGCATGCACTGTAAACGATTTATGAAAGAAATTAGAGGAATGCAAAGGCGTCGCTAAGAGCATGTTGTTTGACGATCGTAGATTCCTTTCGTGTGTTTCATGTCGAAAGTTGAAACAATTATTTAAATACGTCGGTGTGGAAGGATTGAACAGTATCCCATAAAGCAGAGAAAGAACATGAGTATTCCTGCGAAGGCGAATTGGGAGCCACTTAAGCTTATTGCGGAAATCTGATACATGGTCATACTTACGTAAAGAAAATATAAACCTTATACATATATTTTGGAGGCGCTCAAGCTTGTCTAATTGCTCCTCGGTCAAATCGAGATAAGTAAGTTACATCTGCGTAATAGAATAGAAGGGACTGTGCGAGCGCAATTTTTGTCGGTATTGGCAAGAAGTTTCGTAGGTGTCTCAGAGAGCCTACTGCAGCAAACATCTTCTTTCGGACGGCGTCAATTTGATGCTTCCACGATAGAGTGCAGTCCATGAGAACACCGAGGTTTTTTACTACTGAACAGTAATTAATTATTTCACCCTCAAACGTGACAGGAGGAAGGGCTTTTGCGTCAACTCTTGATAATAACTTAGAACTTCCGAACATAATGAGTTGAGTTTTGGAAGGATTAACTTTTAGATCAAAACGCTTGCACCATTCTGATATATGGTTTATCATTTTTTAGTTAAAAGCAGAATTAATATTGCTGATAGGTGCTTGGGTGTATATTTGTAAGTCGTCTGCATACTGGTGGTAGGAAGAAGATAAAGAATTAGTTATTGAATTAACGAAAATTGAAAACAAAAGAGGAAATAGCACGCCACCTTAAAGGGACGCCGGCAGTTGTGTTACACCAGTCTGAAACAGTGTTTTCCACCGAAATACGCTGCCGACGGCCATGTAGATAACTACGAAACCAGTCAATCACCGTTGGAGATATGTTGAGTGTACTTAAGACACCAAGAAGTATATCAAAATCCACTGTGTTGAAGGCATAACTGAAATCGAGTAAAGTCAATAGTGTAAAAAAGGTAAGTACTTGATTGAGTTTGATTGATTGAGTGAGTGACTGGAATGTAATAAATTAATCGAATTTTAATCGTATTTTCAAAAACAAACTTTAATCGTTTATTTCAAAATATACGCCATAAATAGGTAATATATCAATAGTTTTATTCATTGAATTAAAACTGAACAACAGATATAGTAGTTGATAAGTTCTAATACAATCAACACAAGTTAAAGTTTTAGAACAATTAACAAAAATTTAATTAAACCTTATTGTGAAAAATTCAGTCACGGTATAATGAAATAAAAATATTCATTGATAAAGTTCGTAGAATTGTACAATGGTTCCATCAGAGCGGGGTTGGTGCCGGGGTTGGGATTGGTCTGGTAATACCCTAATAGTTCAGTCTGTTTAAAGGAAAAAGTATATCTTCATCACAGACTATGTAATACTTACTATGGAATTAGAAAATTACTACCAAATTTAAATTCAAGATCTCATTGTTACCTTAAATTATAGTATTCCTTACCTATTGTATATTGAGCTACCAAATTAATAATTTTTAAAGCACTTACAGTTAACAATTGTCAAAATCTGACCCCTAATTATTGAATTAGAGATGTGCTCATAGAAAAGTAAATCTTGGAAAATGACGAATTAAAGATTTTGTTGCCGTTCATTGAAATTCAAATGCATTTTAAGACTAAAGTAATTTTAGTGTATTTGTATTTTATTATACAAGGTGTTCCTGTTGATTTCCCATAACTTTAAGGTTTTGTTCTTAACTAAAAAACAATACTTTTGCCAATATTAATAAATAAAGTACTCATACACTAATGTCTCATCATACATCCCTCTTTCTATGTTAAAAACTCATTTGGTATTCATAAGTTATTTAAGACTCATATCAAGTTATATATAGTATATAATTTTTATTTAATAATTAGTAAGACACTCCCCATAATATTTTCTGATAGGTGTATTTAATATTTAGGTTACTAATTACAATTTATTTTTGATCTTGACTTTTGATATTTTTCATCTTTACCCATCACTTAAAGCCAGAGTTTATATCTGAACCAATAGATGGCGCTGATTGTACATTAAATCGCGCATGTAACTTTCAGAATGCCCCAATGACTAGCCGCCGTCGACGTAGTGAAATTAATATCCTTTCCTTGTTTTCATGGATAAACTAATTTTTTACTGTCGATTAATAAATAATCGATGATTCTCAATAAAATAATCGATAGTATTAAAGTAACCGATTGTTTATCGTTATTTCAAGAAAACTTTAATCGTTCGTTAATTTCAAAATTTATGCCTTAAATAATATATCAATAGTTTTATTCATTAAATTAAAACTGAACAGAAATAGTAAGTAAGTTCTTCTTCATATAAAATCAACACAAATTAAAGTTTTAGAACAATGAACAAAAATTTAATTAAACCTTGTTGTGCAAAATTCAGTCACGCACGGTAAATGAAATAAAAATTTAAAATATACATTGATAAAGTTTGTAGAATTGTACAATGGTTCCATTAGAGAGGGTTTGGTACAATCAATAATTATTAGAGGCGACAGAAAATGCGGACCTTACGCCATAGAGGAGTCGCCCCGACCCTGCCTCCGCCCGCGGGCAAACGCTCCTGATTCTCAGCGCTGTTACGCTGACGCTGCGGCTGGTTAACCCGCAACGAAAATCCCGCCGAAGAAGCAAATAGATGAGGAGTAGGCGAACAAAACGTAACATTTCCAGTTTTAAGAGATCTTACTTTTTTTTTAGTTTCGCGTTGGCAACCCTGATAGTTGAATTGAGAGTTGAATTGTCTCCGAGCAAACTCTGTTTTTATTATAGGAGGTTGAGCTACTTTATTTCTTCGTCGCACATTCAATAAGCGAGGGTCAAATGAAACAGATTTATGTTTTTTCATTATAGTTGCTAGGACATATAGTTTCCTTACAGAGAGGAGGCCACTGATGCAGTAAAGTCTTTCTGTGGAAAATCTACGTTTTTTATAATACATGACCTTAATAAGTGACCGTTGAGCTCTTTCTAGATGAAGAAATTGTGTCTTTGCAGCTCCACCCCATACTGGGATACAGAACGTTATAATGGATTGCGCAAGTGAAATGTATATTCGGTTGAGAAGAGACCTAGAAGCGTCTGGCTGATAGATGTTATCAGGTATAACGTGACTTAAGGTTTTAAATATCCACATCAATTTTCGAGTCCTGCTAATGACGTGTTCTAAGTGTGGGTACCATGATAGTCTCTGATCCACAATAACACCCAGATACTTAGTTTGGGAGACTTTTGCGATCGATGGACATCCACAGGGCTTGTCACTTGCACTCCGGTCACATGTGTGTATATTTAAACCAAAGTTACTTGGGGGCATACTTTGGTATGGTCATACTGCACACGTCGTTGATGTAAATCAAGAATAAGGTTGGTCCCAATACGCTGCCCTGTGGCACGCCGTATGATATCTCCGCATCCACACTAGTGAACCCAGGAAGTTTAACTTTTTGTTTTCTCTCCGATAGGTAGTCTGCAAAAAGAGCAAGCGGAGTCCCTCTTATTCCGATTTTTTCTAGCTTGTGCACAAGAATAGGGACAGATACAGTATCAAATGCCTTTTTTAGATCAAGGAAGACCGACAGACATTTTTTACCCTGGTCAAGTTGGTTAGTAATAAATGAGCTCAACTCAAGGACAGCATCCTCTGTAGATCTTCCTCGTCTAAAACCAAACTGTGTAGGTGCTAATATGTCAAATTTATTTAAGTAATTTAGTAATCTAGTATTCAGTAACTTTTCTAGAACTTTAGATATTGCAGGCAAAACAGAAATAGGCCTATAATTACCAATGTCGTACCTATCCCCACTCTTGTGAACTGGTGTAACAATAGACTGCTTTAATGGTGCGGGGAATACCCTTTATTAAAACAAAGATTAATTAGGTGGGTAATAATAGGAGACAAGTCGTCAACTGCTAATTTTAGGAAGTCGTTTGGGATTTTGTCCCACTCTGGAGCGCTGCTTGATTTTAAATGAATTATAGTGTTCTTAACTTCTTCTATGTCAGTCTGCAGTAGAGCAAAGGAGTGCAGTTTCTCCGAAATTCTATCTAAGGTTTGGCTTAATGGGTTATCATTTTGAATTTTATTTGCCAGTTGTCTCCCTATGCTTACAAAATAACTATTTATGAAATTTGCTGAGTCAGTGGGTGATGATTTTAAGTTTAATAATTTAGTGTTAGTATTTATTTGTTTCTTGGTATATGTAATATTTTTAATGTTTTTCCACAGCAACTTATTGTTATTTAAGGATTTAATAATATTATCTGTATCATATTTTCTTTTTATTTTCTTTATTAAATTATTGCACTAATTTCTGTATCGTCTATATGTTATCCGAAGAACATCATTATTAGGGTCATTACGTAGGCTTTTTTGTAATTTGTTTCTCGTTTTTATGCATCTCAGCAGTCCTGCAGTCATCCACGGTTCTATAAGTCTTTTGCTGCATGGGATACTAGTTATAGTTGTACTTAGTTTTAGACTTTCACTTATTTTATCTATTAAGCTATTAGTGATAACCATTGGATCATCACATAATAATAATTCTGATAAATGTTTATTCTGTAGGTATTTAAGAGCGGCTTCAAAATTTATTTTCTGCTTTAATTTATTTTGTTTGTGTTGCTTTTTTATCTTTGATATGGATAGAAGAATAGTAGAGTGATCTGTAATGGTGGTGTGCATAATTGGTACCTATTGATGCTTTTTCTTTGATTTTATTTATTTTCAGCATAAAATGATCCAAGCAGCTTTGCTGCCTTGTAGGTAAGTTGTGTCCAGCTAAAATACCGTAGCTCGCAAGCATGTCTAAGTAATTCATTCTATTTTTATATGCATCTGGTCGTTCCATATTTTGAGGCCTAATGTTTATATTAATATCACCAGCTATTATGATACTACTTTGTGAAGGAAGTGACTCCAGATGAGAGTTTAATAAATTTACAAAGTTTTCAGTATTAGGATACGATGGAGACCGATAAATATATAGCACAGTGGTGTTAAGAACTTCTATTTGTAGGCAAGATGCCTGAAGTAATTTAATTTCTTTGACTTTATGTTTTAGAGATTTTTTTATGTATACCACCACTCCATCGATTTAAATTGTTTGAATTGTATAATCTGATAAGAATTATGATTTGCCGTAATTGTATTCTGATTATGTATGTTGAAAATTATGAGAAATATTTTAGTTTTCATTAGGTACCGTTTTGCTTTGGATACTACGTCTTATTTTCTTAACCACTTGTGAGCGCAAACGGTAGGTATTATTCAGAAATTTTTGTTCTAGGAAGTTTTATGCATTAAGATATTTAAAAAAAACGGTTTTATAATCAGTTAGAGTAGATTTAATCCTTTCATTTGATATATTATTCTTGAATAGGAGTTAAATGGTTTGTAATAGAATCTTAGGACAAAATCTTACTGATAGTGAAAAATAACGCGTAATTCGGTTCGAGCGTGCCAATCAGATTGCAGGAATTATTTTAGCCGGGTTTTGTATAAATAGCGAAAGACTGGCTACGGGGCTCACAGTTCGCTTTCATCGTTCGCGCGCAGTGGTCGTGTTTATCGTGCTTTCAGTGCTCCCCGTCTCTATCGATAAGGGACTTGTCGACTCGGCAGGACCCTTATCGTTATCGTTCCGTTTTACCGCTTATCGACTCCGAGGCTCTCCGGTCGGTATTGCAGCGTATTAGTGCCGTTTTGCGACAGTGGCGCCACTTGCGTGCTAACGACGCATTCGCGAACTTCGCTATCATACAACTGGGAAGTTTGAGTGATTTTCGTGCTGAAAAGGACGAACTTTAAACGAACTTCCGAGTTCCGCGTTTGAACGAGTTGATACCTTACGGTGACAACGAAGCTCGTTAGCGTGGCCCCGGAACGCTATTAGCTCTCCAGGGCTAACAAATCCGGCAGACCCGAACCCATTGCACTGGGCCTTTCCCAGGGGGACGGTTAGGTGCCTGCTCGAATTAGGAGCACGCACCCCCTCTTTTCAGCTTTCCGCCGCCGTTCACCGGCATCGGTTTTCGTTAGGCTAGGCTCGTTCGCCGTTCATCGGCACGGTCAATCCTTTCAAGGGTTGCTCCGCCATGGAGCCCCCTCCACCACTTCCACCAATCAGGCTCGATTCGACTCTCGGATCTAGGTTCAATGAAGCTTTAGAGGAGCGCATAGCCGCTCGTGTTGAGTCGGCTACGGCCGCTCTCACTGCCCAATTTCACGTGCATGAAGCACGCCTTCAAGCCACAATTCAGCAGCTTCATAGCTCGCTGGTGGCCTCCCAGGCCCAAGTGGTGGCCGCCCAGGCCCAAGTCGCTCAGGCTCAAGCCGCTCAGGTCCCCCCGGGTTTCGATGCCCAGTCCCAACGCTCTACGGTGTCTCCTGGCCCCTCAGAGTACATAGACGGCATCTCCGAATCGGAATCTTCCGAATCCGAGTCTGCCGAGTCCTCCGCCAAATCCGCTGCGTCTAAACGCAAGGCTTCGCCCGTCAGTGCGTCCCACTCGGATGACACTGTTACGGATGATACTCCATTCACCCCAGTCCGAGGTAAAAAGTCCTCTAATAGGAAAAACAAGAATACCGCTTCTTCCGCTCCTCCCACGCCCTCTCCAGCGGCGGCTCTCGAGGCGGTAGCGGCCCCTAAGGTGGCTGAAGCCCCTAAGGCGGCTGTAGCCCCTAAGGCGGCTGAAGCCCCTAAGGCGGCAATGCGCCCCAAGGTTGCCCCGCGTTCCAAGCCCGAGGGTCCTCCCCAGAGCTCTAAGCCCCCTCCCCCTGTCTTCCTCCGGGATAAACATCTATGGGGACAGGTCTCGACCCTCTGTTCGGGGGGTCTGACTGTCCCCAAGATCAATTACAAGAAGGCAACCAACACCGGTGCCTTCATTAAGATCGAGCCATGTACTCTGATCGACTTCAGGAACCTGACTTCCCTGCTAACTCAAAGGCAATTCGCCTATCATACTTACGCTCTCCCGGAAGAGCGTAAAGCCCGCGTTATCCTTAGGGGCGTGCCGTTCGAGCTATCGAGCGATGTTATCGCCGAGGATCTTAAATCTCAAGGTTTCCCCGTTGAGTCCGTGCACAAGTTGCACAGCAAACGGGACAAACAGTTTCCCCTTGCGCTTGTTATTCTCACGAATAACACAGCTGGGAACTCCCTAATCCGCAATGGGGCCCGCACTGTATGCGGCCTCTCGCAAATCCGAGTTGAAAAACCTCACAACAGAGGTCACCCCAGTCAATGTCACCGCTGCCAACTCTATGGTCATGCGGCACATAATTGCTTCGCCAAACCTAGGTGCGTTAAGTGCCTAGAGGATCATTCTACCAAGGAGTGCTCCCGCACCCTTGGGTCCCCGACAGATCCGTCTTGCGTCCTGTGCGGCCAGTCCGGCCACACGGCGAACTATCGCGGGTGCCCTAAGGCGCCCCGCTCGGTCCGTTCCAAAGCGGCGGCCGATCCCCTTAATTGGAGACACCGCCCTCAGCCCCCTAAGGGCTCCCCTCAAGCTAAGGCCCCTCAGGCCGTGGAATGCGCATCGAAACCCGTTTCGAACGTCACTCCTACCGCTTGGGCTGGGCCAACCCGCGGTACAGAACGCAAAGGTCAGCTTTGATCGCTTGGCGTTCTGGGTCACCGTCGCTCCTATCGACGAGATTCTTGAGCTCGGCACTGCACTTAACGCCGGCCAGGACTCTCTCGCCGATGCTCTCCCCATCCTATCCAAGCACGCCTCCCTCGTGAGGAAGCTTCAACAAGCCAACCGGTTCTAGGTTGTTCTTAACACTTAATTCACACAACATGTGTTTATAACTCTCACGTCGTTGTTTTTAAATTTTTTTTTTGTTACAGATTCGGTCCTGCGATAAGCTTTCGTGACGGGTTGTCTCTTGGGACGCCCGGTACGCAGCCTCTGACTCCAATTGGCTGTCGTTCAGATGATAAGATTAACCCAACTCGGGACAACTCAGCAAAGGGGGTGTTTAGCGGGTAACACTGGGTTCGGTGAGTCCCGCACTGTTAGGGATTGGCTGGCGGGGTAGTCCCCCAAAGGTCCCCTATTCGTGCATCAAGCATTCACCTCCTCTCCTTCGGGACGTCAAGTCGGTAGTAAAGATTTCTGGGGCGGAAAAAAAAAAAAAAACTACGGAGCTCAGTTCGTGTCTACTCGGCGACTAATGAAGATCAAGCAAGAAGAAGTCAGCAAGCAAGAAGAAGTCAGCAACTAAGAAGAAGTCAGCAAGAAAGAAGACTGTACTCCATATATTATTAAATCACAATCGTGTCTTTCTTGGGCTTAATTCATAAGATTATACTACTCATATGACTATACCCACTATTGTATATGCCTAACACTGTATCTGGAAATAAAAGGTTTATTGGAGTACCTACACGGCGGTTTCATTCAAGAAATCTACTTTGCTCTCCCTGTCTGCTGTACTTCGGGTTCGTGGGCAGTCTGTTGGTGGGACGCATCCATCCAGCTGGCGCAACTGTCTTCGGGGAAGCGGACGTCTGGAGCGTAGCACTACGTACTTCGGCACGGGCAGCGTGTTCGTCGCACAGCGGTCGCCCTAGATCGCCCGCCTGACTCTGGTCATACCTACCGGAGTCTATCATCACCGACTTTACAATTAATGAAACATAGAAGATTCCCAATTATTATTGAAAAGTCACAATTTGATTCACTTTTTAGATGGCAGGCGTCTAGTTTTAGGAGCACCAACCTTAGTCTCCTTTACTTCTGCTACTGAAGATGAAGATGTAGATGGATCAGGAATCGTTTTGATATCGGCGATAGTCACAACCCGATGACGCAGTCCACTCTCGCCAGCTACCAAGATGTCTCCATCCCTAGTCCAACAGTTTTTGACGCCGAAACGTTGCCTGGCAGATATGAAAGTTGTGTGTCGAAGTGTCGTTAGGAACTCAGAGAGCGTTATACCGGAGCCCTTCAAAGCAGTCTTGGACATCCAAACTTTATCACGGAGAGAAGCATTACAGAACTTAATAATGATGGGCCCACTTTTACCATCCTTTTGTATTTCGAGACGATGGCAGTAACTTATGTCTGCATCTTAAGGTGGTCACTAATTACCTTCATTACGGCAACAGCTATGTCCTCCTTCCTTTCTTCAGCCACACCGTGAAGAAGTAGTATTTTGCGGCGACGGCACATTTCGAGTCTGTTAGTCTCATACAGTAAATGGTTTATTTGCTTCTAAAGGTTGGCCATTGCGGTGTGAATAAAAGTTTTAAACTCAATAAAATCTGAAGCCAGTGTTGCAGTTGTGTATGAGGAGGCACTTGTTTTATCCAGGCTCTGCTGGAATTGGTCCATCCGGGTATTGAACATCTCCATCATACTTTGCATACTATCCTGTACAGTATCCATTGTGTTTTTTATGAACTTTTCTTTGTTCTCAAAAGTGTTTTGACAGTGAAGTTATAATCTTAATTGGAGAGATTTTAATTAAGCTAGCAGGTATCTAGTATTACTCACTATTATTGTACATAAGTTTAGTTCAAATATACAAAATAAGCTATAATTTAATTAAAAAGTGCAGAGCAATCAGTCAGCTGTTTCTTTATTGTAGTCTACCCCCAAAAAAAAAAGAACAATCGGAGGGACAGCTGACTGCTACCGCCCATCTCAGTGAGCCCCGCTTGATGGTGGGACGAGACTGGCTAGCGACCACCCCTCATATAAAATCTGCCGCCGAATATTGCCGCTCCGGCGATGATGTGTTCCGGCAATCCTGTATTCCCATGAGACCTTTGATCTCGCCACCGGGGTGGCAGATGGCACTAATAGGTGGCGTTTGCCACCCTATGGTGAATGTAAATAAATAAAAAATAAAATCCCCAGACAATGACACCAACTACATGGCTCCAAACTATGGGATACCATGTAGCGAACTAGGGGGGAACCTAGAATATAAATACATTATAGATAAACGCCCAGACTCAGAACATTTTTTTTTTCTTGCTCCATGCGAGAATCGAACCTGCGACCACTGGCGTCTGATACAGACAGTGCTACCCCATCGCCAAAGTGGTCGTCAATCCTATTAATGAGTTCCTATTATTCCTATCTGCCCCTATCGAAAATAAAACATAAGTCCTTATTCACATTTTTTGGTAGACATTATAATGGAATTAGATTTAAAATATCACTGGGTATCATTAGCAATAAAAATTAAGTTTCATAATAATAATAACGGTAAATAATTTCAGAACTCTGTTTTAATCAGTACATACATACATAACTTCATGCCTTATGGGGTAGGCAGAACACCAGAGTCTATACTATAAAACCATTTGATACCACGTTTGACAAATTGGGAGGTATTATAATGATGGAGGTGACTATTGCAGTGACGGGAGGTCAGCCTTGCGCCCGCAAAAACGCCAATATAACTTCTACAGTATGCATGGCAAGCTGCTTGCATATTCTATGGTTTTTTTTCGTTCACCAATCCAGCATGGAAGACTTTTTTTTAATTAGTAAAATCTTAGAATCAAGTTTTCAAGCACTTTTAATGAGTTAAATTTAAACATAGGTGGTGGACGATAATAATATCTACCACCAATATAAGTAATTAAATGGTTTCAAAAAGCTTATATTGTAAGGATAGGACGTTTGTCTTCCCTGCCACCTGATGGAAAGTGCGCATGAAGACTATGGTGTTACACGTCCATCCACGAGAAACCTATTCACTCGACACTTAAAAGTTCCACGACTGTAGTGGTCAGGAAAAACAGACGCAGGCAGATTGTTCCACACCTTGGCAATCCGTACCAAAAAGGAACTATCGAAGCGTTTTGTTCGACTTCTTGGTAAATCCACTATATAGGGATGGAAGTTCTGTCTGCGTCTGGTAGTCCGGTGGTAAAAAGAAGTGGGTTCGATTTGGTCAAAAAGAGCACTCGCACACTCACCAAAATGTAGCCGATAAAATACTGTCAAACAAGCAACCTTACGACGATGCGTCTGCAATTTTTTATTTGTAAGGTTGTTGTTATTTATGAGTTTACGGGCTCTTCGGTCAACAGAGTCTAGCGCTTCGAGCTGGTATTTGGCAGAACCTAGCCCCCCATATTTTATATTTATTTACTATATATCCCAGTAACTTACCATCGCTACTGTCACCGGGCACCATGATCTTCCTCCACGTGTTCTTGGCTTCCTCTTCATCTTCCTTTCTAATGTAGGGTCGCAGCCATAGATTGTATTCTGAAATAATGATCACAACATTGACATCTTACACCACTTTATCATATTCCAAGTGTCGACCCCATAGATGTAAGCCCCGGAAAGCAAATGGGTATTGCGCTGGAACCTTGTCGCATTAACGTCCTCCTAGCATCAGTTTGCGTACCTAAGTAATGATCTAATGATTGGTTTAGTTGCGAACACACTATGTCTGGCCGCACTATAGCGCAAAATTCCTCGTGTGACACTCGTAGGTATACATTTTATATGAACTGAGATCGCTGCGACTCGAGGCATAGTGCTCGATAGTCCATATAAAATGTAGGTAAACGAGTGACGTAGGCGGATTTTTGCCTACTTAAATATGACGTCACAGTTATGGCACGCGCATTACCAATTTGTGAGGGTTATACTCACGAGGAAGTTAAGATGTAGTTTGTAAGGCTTATTTTATTAAGTTAAAAGTCAATTACAAGTAAAATAAAAAAATAGTCAATAACTAAATAGTATGTCAAGAAGAAACTCAAAAACTCACCCAAAATAGTAGAGTAGGAGTCAACTTCCCAAATGAGAGTGAAACTGAAGGCTGTGGCCTTGTTCAAAGACTGCTCCACTTTGAAAGATGCGGCATTTGGTACCCCTGCGTATAAGCATACCAAGTTACGAATGTTTATTTATTGCTTGTTATTAGATCAAGCTGTCAATAATTGAATCTGAACTCTATGCCTCCGACATTAAGTTAAAAATTGGATGGGGAAATTCGACAGATTTGTAACGGTTTATCTGCTGCCTTCTGTACCTACTTACCTTATTGAATTTAAAATTTATTTTATCACTGCTAACTCTTAGTGAGAAGAGTACAGTGACAGTGTGAGAGGTCTCGGGATCGAGTCCCCGCCGGGTAAATCGGCACGAACTTTTCTTTTGCAAAAATCAACCAGTGATGTGAAATAGGGGATGAAATTTTGTGTGGAGATGACAATAATTTATGTCCAATTGATATTTACAAGGACGAAGTCGCGGGAAAAGCTCGTAATGAAGAAAAACTTTCAAACCTGTCAACTTGAACATGACATCCGCCATGCCGAATTTATTCTCTGCCCGGAACGTGTAGTTGCCGAGGTCGGCCTCCCGCAGCGACCGGAATATCAGCTGGTGGACCTCTCCGTGCACCATCAGCACTACGCTGCAATTAGATACATCATCAATCAATATATATAAAACTGTTCCGTTACTGACTGAGTGACTGAGGTACTGAGTGACTGACAGACAACGTACAGCCGTGACTACTGGGCGTAGAAAGCTGAAATTTGGAACATACATTCTTTAGGGGATGTAGGGGTGCACTAAGGAAGGAATTCCCGAAATTCCCACGGGAACGGGAAATATAGGACTTTTTAGTTTGTATGAAAAATCTTATTCCTTTAGTGCACCGATGTGAAACTTGGTGTAAAGGTTTTTCAATGTGTGTCTGGTTGTGTTATGAAAGGAATTCCCGAAATTCCCACGGGGTCGGGAAAAATAAGACTTTTATGTTAATGCGCGTACGAAGTTGCGGGAAAGCTCGTTTCATATATAAAGAAGTTTTGAACTTTACAATGCTTACATATACAGGGCTAATTTTAATTAGCGCATTACCTCTTGCAGGCAGCCTCTCCACATCAATCCCAACAACACTTATTCAACGACTTTTTACAAATCTTGATAAAGAAATCGTTGTGGCAACGCCGTGGTTACTGTGCATATCAAACTATACCGCAGGTTAAGCGCGCTCTGTGCGGCCGGTATTAGGATGGGTGACCGCCGACCATTTATTTCTCACGACGACTTCCGTGCTTTGGAGGGCATGTTGATACGGTCCCGGGTGCTGTATACTTGAATACAGTAGTCGTTAGGGTTTGTCAGAAGCCATTTCGGCACCCAGAAATATCTGACATCCACCAACCAGCACTGGGCCAGCTTGTGATGATGATGATGATGATAAATAACACAAAAAAAAGAAAACAAACTAATTTTTGCTCCTTCTGGTATTTAAAACTCTGTATTTTGAGCGTAGTCGCCGCGCAAACCCGCTCCCCGCTGCACATATACCTAGTAACTAAAGCCCTAGCTAGACTGTTGGAAACAAAACATCAAACCAAGGTTAAGTAAGGTCAAGTTGTTTGCAAATAATTACAAATATTTTTGGGATTGATGTGGAGAGGCTGCCTGCCTCTTAAAATTAAATCTGTATTTCTATTGTGAGTACAGTGTTCTCTGGTGTATGTGTGTGATGTATTCTGTGGTTTGTAGTGTGTCTCCTAATAACGATACACATCCCCAATATCACCGGTCACTTTTCCTTAAAGAGCTGTAAGCTCGCAGCCTGGCCGCGTGCGTGGTCACGCGGCAACTCGGCCGCATCTTTGAAATAAATGCCTACAGCAGCGACGCGGTCCGTTCACATATGATAGGGCTGCCCGCCTTCAACATTTAAATTACACATGCCGAGCGCATGCCGAGATCAAGCCGCGTAGATATAGCTCGCGTTTTGTCCGTTTGTATGAAGTTGGATTACAGTATACAGGGTGTCCCGCTTACCCTATATAATACGTTCTCGGAGGTATGCTATTACCCATAAGGATAACAGAAAAAATATAAGAAAAGAAAAATTCGACTGGACTGGGAAAAACCATGATGCACTGGGAGCGAAAGAATAACATACAATGTGCCAGCTGCTTCTCTTCCCGGGCATACTGTAAAAGTCAGTTAAGGGACAGAGGTTTTAAAGACTTTTTTGTGGGCGATAGGCTGACCCGCTGTCACTACAATAGTCTCTCCATCTTTATAATACCTCCAAATTTGTCAAACGTGACATCAGATGGTCTTGTGACCTCTGGTCTTCTGCATACCCCATAAGAATTTAAAAATAAATTTAGATTTTTTGATTTTTTGCATATTTTTTCTGTAATCCTTATGGGTAATAGAATTCCATGAAGATATACAGAATGACTGGTGGGTCACTTTTGAAATTCAAGAACGTAATAGTTTGAGATCATAGGTACATAAAGAGAAAAAATATAATAAAAAATAAATATTAATTATTTACTGAGTAAACTTAACGGAAAGTTAAAGAATTGATTACGCAACGCATGGTTACGCTAGCGTTGGCAGCGTTCTGCGTGCCAGGTCACGTGCCGTATTGAGTCACTTGTATGTAAAGTAAATAGTAACATAGTAGTATTTATTTATTGGGATTTCTAGTGAAAAATTAATTACCTATTTACATTACATAATTATGATCAGAATCGAACACAGAATGCTCTCCTTCAGTATCTAAAATTTGTCACCAGTCACCCTGTATAGGGTAGGCGGGACACCCTGTATAGTAATTCCTTGGCGTAGTGTACCTACCTGCAAGCAGGGATCATGTGGATTAGTTGCCATCCATTTACGACACGCTTGTTCGGAGGAAGTGAGGCAATTTCGAGCCGAACTCACGCGGCAAAAGATTGGACTACTGGTTTTGTCTATTAAGTTCTGAGGTGTTTCTCTTGTGTATTGTAAGTCAATACATATAAAACTGTTCCGTTACTGACTGAGTGACTGACAGACAACGTACAGCCGTAACTACTGGGCGTAGAGAGCTGTAATTTGGAACATACATGTTGGAGGATAATTGAAGCGACGGGGATCCATAATTAAAACCAGGAGAGTTTCTAGCAGAGTTGTGTATTTCTTTCAAGACTTGTAAATGAACTAAACTTATATTTTAATTTACAATGTGGTTTTATAATAATCTGTCGTCCCCTCCATGACTGCGTCACCGAGCAGGTGCAGCCATCATAAAGGAGAGTTGCAAAAACATTTCTAAGAAATATAATTAAATCAAAACAAATAAGCTTACAACTTAAAGGAACAATAATAAACCAAACCTATTACTGCAAATGAGCTGCAAAATTACTTAATTCGTATAACAATCTTATTAAATATCTCGTAGGCGCTATCACGGCCATTCTGATGAGCAGCTCGTGCTCTGAGCTTGCGTTTATTCTGAAATCATGTAAAGATGCCCAGTTGTGAGTTTTCACAAGTACTCACAAGTGGCAAATTTAATTATTGTATCGTTGCCCAGTTGTACGTCTGTATGAACCAGTCGATACGATCGTACAAGTGGCAAACTTAATCAAATCTGTTTCCGGTTATTGCCCAGTTGTAAGTCTATATCATATTTTGATATGATCTTACAAGTGGCATGGTCTTTCAAATCATAACATCATTGTGCCCAGTTGTAAGTCTAAATCATGATCTTACAAGTGGCATGGTCTTTTAAATCATAACATCATTGTGCCCAGTTGTAAGTCTATATCATGATCTTACAAGTGGCATGGTCTTTTAAATCATAACATCATTGTGCCCAGTTGTAAGTCTATATCATGATCTTACAAGTGGCATGGTCTTTCAAATCATAACATCATTGTGCCCAGTTGTAAGTCTATATCATGATCTTACAAGTGGCATGGTCTTTTAAATCATAACATCATTGTGCCCAGTTGTAAGTCTATATCATGATCTTACAAGTGGCATGGTCTTTTAAATCATAACATCATTGTGCCCAGTTGTAAGTCTATATCATGATCTTACAAGTGGCATGGTCTTTTAAATCATAACATCATTGTGCCCAGTTGTAAGTCTATATCATGATCTTACAAGTGGCATGGTCTTTTAAATCATAAAATCATTGTGCCCAGTTGTAAGTCTATATCATCACTCGACATGACATGACCTTACAAGTGGCATGGTCATTCGAATTATAATATCACTAAGCCCAGTTGTAAGTCTAAATCTCCATGATCTTACAAGTGGCAAGCTCAACAAAAATTTATCATGGTCATTTTCAACTAGGAACATTTTGCAATTCTTTTGTTGTTGTTCTTTTTGTTTTCTTTTATTGTGTAAATTTTTAGGGAAACTTGTTATTGGTATTATTATATTGTATAATTATTATTATTGAATTTTAAATATTGTAGATATGCTGTTGGTTTCCTAAATACAAATAAATAAATTTTAAATCCATCAAGTCAGTGTGATATCGCAAATGGTGTTATGTCAAATTTTAATGTATCGTTGTCAGTTAAGTTTAAGGCAACATCAATTTAATTGTCACTAACGCTATCATGGTCATCCAGTTGTCTAAGATTTGGTCTTGGCATTGCTTTCGCGTGTTCATGGGCAATGACAGTGGTAGTCGTAATTTTTTTTTTACTTTGTAACGATTGTTGTCCAGTACTTGAATGATTTGAAATGGGCCTAAGTATTTTGGGCCTAATTTATTATTTGACCATTGGGTATCTTTACACAGTACATAATTGTTTAGTTTAAAAGGAATGATTTGAGCACACTTTGAATTAAAGTGTGTTTTATTTTTCTGAGACTGCTCGGCCATTCTTTCTTCGGCTTTATTGCGTATGTCGCATGCATGTAAAAGAGATTCATGGTATTGATTTATCAAATTATTGACCAATGCGTCGGGTACTACAGTCCTAGTTCGAGATCTACCTTGGCTATCTTGAATGGTTATGAGCAGCTCGGAAAACAAAAACAAACAAAAGAAACGTCATTCTGTAAACAAGATAGAATTAACCACTTATTATCACAATACAAGTTATCTTTGTCCGTCCTAAAATGATCTCAAAATTTAAATGAATGTGGCCGCCGACGAAACTAGTTTATAACGTCTATTTAATTGAGTTACACAAATCATTCTTGTAACTCAATAGAAAAATATCAAACCCGAACTACACGAACATCTTCGTTAAAACCACCGCGCACAAAACGAAATGTTAAGAAAACAATTGCAACGCAATTCACCGTATTTTAATGGAAGGAAAAGAATGACCTACTTTTTCCAAAATAGCCTTAATCATTCATCAATGTCACTTATTGTCACAAAATAATAACGAACCTCAATTAAAACTCAACTACAACTCAGTAGGAATCGGCTAACGTCAACGCATTGTACGAACCACAATAATTTCGGTAAGAAAACCGCACATTAAACAATGAAATTTACTTTGAATAACATCAAACAATTTGACAGCGGTCGAACAATAAACAAAGCAAGCATAAGCTGCTAGAATAACCCAATTAATTAGCAAACAATGCAAAGGTCTTTTGCAGTGACGTCCACCCCGTCACAAAACGTAATTCAACCTCCACTAGGTTTCATCAACTCGCACTCATAACCTCTCTCCGGTTATATCAACTCACACCAATAAGAGCACTGCATTGCACCTTATAATTCACAACAACAAAGTATTAAAATTGTTCGACAACTGTAAACAGTCAGACAGTAAAATCCAGCTCTTTTGTCAATCGCAACAAATTCAAAGTTTTATTTAAACGCATTTTCAATCTCGACGTTATTACCTATCTCCGTGATTCATTAAACACACACTATCGTAATATTACGTTTTAATTGCCAAAATAATAACAAGTTTACTGTTACCAAAACATAAGAAAACGTGTCTCCTAAGAATCGCAGCAAAATAATCGAAGATCGGTAAGATACAAAGCGATTTCTACCGAGTCACGGATACACGATAATCAGAAAGAAAATCTACAACTTCAATATTCAGACTACCTATTTAATTATGAATGCCGCTTAACCACAAAATTTCACCCGCTCAACTGTGATATCATTACTATCTACCAAGTAGGTACTAAAGGTTCAAAAACGCATTAAGCCACAATAAAGGTTTCAAGATCGCGCAGTGTACAATACTCTAGAACACAAAAACGGGTAACCTCCATCCGATAGACACCAACAGGGCATCTCCATCCGGCAGGCACCAACACACATCACATTGCCCCTTTCCGGCAAGCACACCACGATTACTTACATCCTCAAAGTGCTAAACGCACGCCACTCACAGTCGTGGCCGCACTGAGACGGGAAATGAAGCCCGATTTTACACCTACGTCTACGAATGCACCGAGGATGTAACAATCTGAGCGACTTGTTTACTGCTGATCCACACAAACCAATTACAGCAAAAACCTTTAGTTTTGTCAATCCTAATCAAGGTAACGCAAAACGAGATTTTAATTCCTTTTTTTTTTGACCAAAATAATAAGAACGAATTCATTACTGATTCTCACAAGTTAGCATTAAATCGATACCACGTTAAATTTACTTTCATCATCATTAAGTACTTAAAACGCAATATCAAAAATTTTGAATACTATCTTTCGCCTTAAATTGAACTTCATCTATATCAACTAAAGTTTCCACTTTACTTCAATTAATTTCAAATCACTTTATTTGAAATTAATTGCTCCAAGAAAACTTTTACTAAGCAACACCATATGGTTATTTCAAAACAGCTAAGCTTTACTTTAACATGAATTTTGACAAGATAAATCGAAACACAAATCAATTTTAAACCTGGGCCGATACGAAAAACCATTTGATACTTGACAAACCGTACGTTATTTCAAAACAATTTTACCTTGTCACATCTGTGCAAGCTATACAAAACTAACGCAATATGAATCGATAAAAATTTAGTTGCCATGTTTCAAAAACTCGCACACAATAGAAACGAACCAAGGAAAAACACGTAACGAAAATAACAAAATTAACGTATTGGATCCCTGCAAATCACACAATTGTTCTCACCAATTTAATTTACAGCACTTGGCAAATATTTTTCCACAAACACATCATCCATGTAAACTAACGCTAGAGTGTCTTTGTATTCTCCTAAGGCTTTATTTATTGCTCGTTGGTATACAGATGGAGCATTCGGCACCAGTATCAATGAATACAAGAAAGTTTTACATTACCAATCGTGCACGAAGTATCACTAGGAGGTTCTTTTCTGACAAGGTTTGCTTTCTTTTCTTCTCTGAGTTTGGTTCTGCAGTTTTCTGAAGCGTGACCTGTGCGATTGCAGTGCTCACAAAAGTTTGTGAAGTTTTTTCTAAGTTTTGCTCGACAATCAGTTAAAGTATGTCCTAAGCGTTTGCAGAACTCACAATATACAGCCTTGCAGTCTCTCATTCGGTGACCTGATTTTCCACACTGGTAGCAATTAATTTCTAAACGTTGCTGTTTTCTTTTTACTTCATCGTGGTCTTCGTGCTCAGTTATGCTTATTTGTCGTTTACGATAATTGTATAGGGTGGCCACTAACTCGGCTTGAGACTTTGGAGTAGATCGAAGTAATTCAGACTGTATAAACTTTGGACGGATACCGGATATGACAGCTTCAACCAAAAGCTCATTTGTTGCGTTAGGAGAGATACGGGAAAACAATTTCCATGCTTCGGCAATAAATTCGGCGTAACTGTTTGCGTCATTGGACGTATACTCTCGAAATTTGTTAATGAAGTGAATGTGTCGAGACTCTGCGCCAAATTGGACTTGTAGTTCAGTTTTTAGATCAGTCCATGTCGCCAAGGTATGCGAATTAGCGTCTGCCCATGATTTTGCACGTCCTCGAAGGCAAGACAACGCTTTCATCATTGCTGTTGATGATGTGAATCCTCTTAAACTTATAAGTGAGTCTACTTGGTTGCACCATTCGGCGATCGTTAATTTTAGTTCATCTGGGTTAAAGTCCGGTAAGTAAATTTCAGCAAGTTTCTGGCTTGATTGAGGCTGGCGTTGTCTGAAGACAAGTTGTTCTAATAGGTCCACCTGCTGGCGGAGCAGACGTACTTCATTAGATGGCTGAGGTGGAATTGAGGTAGGTCTCAGCATGGGTGAGTATCTTGAAGGGCTTACATCTCTTGCACCCGTAGAGTTATGGTCTTCAGGTGGAGTGGCGTGGCGATGTTCATCCTGCGCTTCTGATGTTGGAGGATAATTGAAGCGACGGGGATCCATAATTAAAACCAGGAGAGTTTCTAGCAGAGTTGTGTATTTCTTTCAAGACTTGTAAATGAACTAAACTTATATTTTAATTTACAATGTGGTTTTATAATAATCTGTCGTCCCCTCCATGACTGCGTCACCGAGCAGGTGCAGCCATCATAAAGGAGAGTTGCAAAAACATTTCTAAGAAATATAATTAAATCAAAACAAATAAGCTTACAACTTAAAGGAACAATAATAAACCAAACCTATTACTGCAAATGAGCTGCAAAATTACTTAATTCGTATAACAATCTTATTAAATATCTCGTAGGCGCTATCATACATTCTTTAGGGGATGTAGGGGTGCACTAAGGAAGGCATTCCCGAAATTGCCACGGGAATGGCAAATATATGATGTTTAAGTTTGTATGAAAAAACCTTATTCTTTGAGTGCACGGATGTGATACTTAGTATAAAGGTTCCTTAATAAGTGTCTGTTTGTTATATGGAAGTAAATTCCCGAAATTTCCACGGGAACGGATAATATAGGACTTTTGAGTTTATGCGTGTAAGAAGTCGTGGGCAAACGCTCGTATAGTATATAAGTGTACTGAGGGTCGTGTAGGTGTCAGTTAGTTTGAAAAGTGTTGTGTGTGTCTCCATATGAGTAACTTGTTATTTGAGGCGTGAATCTCACCGGTCGTCAGTAGTGACAGGACTGTGGTCCCGCAGCCACATCGCGCGCGGCGGCGGGTGCGCGTGCTGCACTCGCGCCGCCAGCGCCGCGCGGAGACCCGGCGCCGAGTGCACTGTACTACGTTCTGCTGATACTACTGGCGCGTCTGTAGAGGGAGATTTTAAATTTGAATTGAGAATACTTACTCTTCGAATTCACTTAACGCCATCTGTTATCGAATAGATTCCATCAAAAGGTAACAGCTGTTTTTAGGGTTTACACTTAGATATTTTGATCTAAACTTTGAACTTTTTTTCCGAACAAACCGTAAGGATTACAAGTTTATGTTACTCTTACTTATAAACTACACCACCAAACATACAATCCCCTCAAGTATTATCTCTTCATTATGTTACACGTTGTATATATTACTGGCACGTCTGTGGTGTGGAAGGAAAATTTTTAATTTAAATGCAAAACACTCATCGAATGTATTCTAATCATAGTAAATATAGCAGGCCGGGCGCCGAGTGCACTGTGCTACACTCTGCTGATACTACTGGCGCATCTGTAGGGATAAATGTTAAATTTGAATTAAGAACGCTCGTCGAATGTATTCTAATAGTCCTTAGATGATAAAGCTATAGAAATCAAGGCTCCGCATACACACACTATGCTGCGTTCTGCTGATACTATTGGCGTCTCTGTAGAAGCAAGACATGTAGGTATTTACATTTACGCAAGTTCTTTTTTAAACAAATTGAACGCCCGCCCTTTTACGAACGAGCTGCCTGCGTCTTTCTTTCCTGAGTTTTAAGCGTCGAGTGAATAAGTTTCTCCTGAATGAAATTATCACTTACCACCAGTGATTATGGAAGACAAGCGTCCTATCCTTATTTGATTAAAAAGAACACTACAAAATCCGGTCAAAGTCACCATCAACAATTTTTAAAAATTCTCCAATTTTTTTTTGAATATTAATAATAGTTCTACTCACCCAATAACCTCTACACTAAAGAGAATTTAACAGGTAAGTAAATATATAAATAAATAAAATAAATATTTCTGACACTCACACAACATTATCTAGCCCAAATTAAGTTTCTTAAAGAACTTGTGTTATGGATACTAGTAAACTGATATACCTACTTAAGAAATATATAAAAATACATATTGAATAAATACATATTTTTTTATCAGAATAAACTTAAATAAACATATAAACATCCATGACTTGACGACTAAAATCTGTGTTCATCACACAAATATCCGCCGCCGCCGGGATTCGTACCCAGGACCTCTGGCATAGAAGGCAATGTACGTTACCCCTACACCAGCCGGTAAACTATTAAGTAAACTATTAGATATAATAAAAAAAAGCCGATATTTTTTATTTTTGAGATTGAATTTTTGAATTTTGAATTTTGATAAGGGTCGACAAAGAATAACTGACCTCTAAATACGTGTGTCAATAAAGATTTCTAGCGAACCTTCGCTTGTTGGTAGGACTCCTTCAAGACTCTACTAACGACCACCCTTTATATAAACTCTACCACAAAACATCCAGCAATGTTGTATGAATAGCCAATTCCTTCTTATACCAGTGTGCTTTTGTCACCGTGAAAAAAAAAATAAACTAGCTTTCTCCCTCACTCACCCTGTATAATAACCCTGATATTCCCCACCACCGGATCTCCCACTCCATTGTTGACGACACACTGGTATTGTCCTGCCAAAAGGCGGTGTTCCGCCCGGAATCGAATGCGGGACCGATGCTCTAGAAGGGCCATGTATTCTCCCTGAAAAATAATAAATAATAAAATCCCCAGACAATCACACTAAGCCCATACCAAAACTAAGCAGAGCTTGTGGTATGGGATACCATGTAGCAAACTGGGGGGGAACCTAGAATACCATGTAGCGGCGTAAGAGGGAACTAGAATATAAATATGATAAACGCCCAGACCCGAATCATTTTTTTTTCTTGTTTCGCGCGGGAATCGAATCCGCGACCACTGGCGTTTGAGCAGACAATGTTACCCCATAGCATTTTTGAATGGCTAATGTGCTTTCCTTTTTAAAATGAAAGGATAATAAAAAGAAAGAGTTTAATGATTACAATACGCTCAATAGTTTTTAGACACTGAAGGGATAATAATTAGGAAAATTTTTGAACGTGTGTACGGGAAGTTCAAATTCAAATTATTTATTGCTTCATAGTATCGTACATACAAGTTGTTATATAATCATTTCAAGTTCTACATACTATGCTGTCCATCAGCATGCAATATTGTTGTTAACATAAAAATAATAAATTTATGATCTCAATACAATTTACATATTATTCATGTCATTATATTAGTAGTATTTATTACAATTTTATTTCATGTTCAGATGTTTTCATTTTTACATTTATAAAATTCCTCTAGAGAATAGAAACATTTATTTTTAAGCCATTTTGTAAGTTGAACTTTTAATTTATTATTCGGAAGAGTTTTAAATTCTTTAGCCAAGGCGTATAACGTATAATTTTTGTACACATCGCATAAATTATGAATTTCATCAATACAGTGAATTGTACCGTGATGGATGACTTGATACTTTAGCCAAAGTTTTGCCTAGGATTCAAAAATGTTATTGAAGTCGGTTTTTTTAATAGGTACTCTACATTCGTTGATTATTTGATCATTTTATATGCATACTTTGCATATAAAATGTTTATACGACACGATATAAGCGGCGATGCGCTCACCGAAAAGGCGATTACTATTTATTTATTTATTTATTCATACATTAGGCATAGTTAAAACTGTGATGTCCTCCCAGACGTATCCGTCGAAGGCGACACCCTGTCCGTTGCACGGATTCTGTCTTCGCTCATGTGCTCGAACGTGACTTGCGAAGCCAAATTTTGTTAAGAATACACGATCGCATAATGCGCAATGAAGTTTGTGTTATAGGTGTATTGATAGGAAGGCTTTGGACGGGTTTTTCGGAGGCTACGTTTCTTTTCGAGATCGTCGAGACGCCTGTATTCGAACTGTTGTGCGCCTTCGTGGACAGTTCTACGCCATTCCTGCCGTTGTAAAGTCAGGCTTTCCCACAAACTTGGAGACACGCCAATCGCTTTTAAGTTATTAGTTAAAACTATAATAAGTCATCGAGTGCCAACACATAAGAAGCTAATCTTCCGTAGTAAACATTACAATTTTTTTTTACTGCAGAAGATGAGGTCGTTGACAGCGTACGGCTTTAGGAAAGACCTGGCTCTTCGAGAAATATTGCCGGAATACACCACCACAGAAGCGGTGTTATTCGGCGGCAGATTTTATATGAAGGGTGGTCGCTAGCCAGTCGGAACCTGACGGGGTCCGACCACCAAGTGGAGTTAATCGGATTAGTCGCCTTTTACGATATACCTACTTATCCAGGGGCGATAAGGTTATTATAAGCCATTTATCATAGGTACTAGCTTTATCCCGCAACTTCGTATGCGCTTAACTACCCGTCTCGTGGAAATTTCAGAAACTATACAACCAGACACCCACTGAAAGAACCTTTATACCAAGTATCACACCCATGCACTCAAGGATAGGTTTTTTCATACAAACAAAAAATCATAATATATTTCCCGTGCCCGTGGGAATTTTGGGATTTTTTTTTGTAGCACAACAAGTCACTCTTTGAAGAACCTTCATGCCAAGTATCACATCCGTACACTCAAGGAATAAGATTTTTCATACAAACTAAAAAGTCCAACCACTTCCCGTGGGAATTTCGGGAATTTCTTCCATAATACAAACAGACACTTATTGAGGAACCTTTATATCAAGTATCACATCCGTGCACTCAAGGGATGGGATTTTTTCATACAAACTAAAACATCATATATTTCCTGTTCCCGTGGGAATTTCGGGAATTCCTTTCATAACACAACCAGACACACATTGAAAAACCTTTACACCAAGTTTCACATCGGTGCACTAAAGGAATAAGATTTTTCATACAAACTAAAAAGTCCTATATTTCCCGTTCCCGTGGGAATTTCGGGAATTCCTTTCTTAGTGCAACCCAACATCCCTTAAAGAATGTATGTTTCAAATTTCAGCTCACTACGCGCAGTAGTTACGGCTGTACGTTGTCTGTCACTCACTCAGTCACTCAGTACCTCAGTCACTCAGTCAGTAACGGAACAGTTTTATATATATTGATTAGTGAGATATTTTTCAGAAAAGAACAAAATAGGATTGCGCAAACCAAAATAAATATTTCTTTTATTTCTTTTTTTTTTTATACAATAGCATAAAAATACCAAGAACAATCACTAAACACCATTTAGTTGTTTTCGCATTTAAAATCTAAGTGTTAGTTGCATCGAGGTATGGATACCTACATGAAATTAGTAGTTACCTAAATCCAAAAGAAAGACAACAGGTATAACAAAGGAAAATATAAAATTAACTTAAACACAATTAAATATTGGAATATTATTATAGAAACGCATTCAGCCACTGATCAGCAAGTTTATTTTTAATCGTATATGGAGATGTAATAAATAAATCGAAATCAGCAGTGCGATCAGAGAACGTTATCGAATCGTATATTAACGAATGTTTACTAATGCTCGTATAGTATGGAGTCGGTTGCAAGTTTTGAGTAACATTGTAATTTTTTATTTTACAGATATTTATGAGTACCACATGTTTAAAAACATTCAAAATTAACAAGGCACACATTTATTTAAGCTGGCCGTGCGGCAATGGATAGATTTCAATTTTTTCTTAAAAACCGTCTCCATACTATACGAACATTCGTTAACAAACGATTCGATAAAGTTCTGTGATCGCACTGCAGGATAGTCAGCCATCCAATTTATAAACTTAGGAGATCAAATGAAGAAGGAGCGTTGTCTGTAATGAGGAATTATCTAACAGCTCATAAAAATTAGTTCAAAAAAACCTCTATAGATGGCACTTTTTAAAAGCCGAAGGCGTTAGTCTGTATACTATAATGTAGGTAAGTGGCATCTACCATCTATGGTTATTTATAAGTTAAATTTTTGATACAGACGTCAATTTATTTATTTTACTTTTTACAACGCAGTGTGGAATAAATGGCTATATGACAGACAAGACTTCGCCTTTTGTAAAGCGCCATCTATCGAAGCCTTTTGTACCATTTTTGTACCGTTTTGTTATTTTAATGAGCTGTCAGAAAACCTCTCATTACTTGTGCTTTGTGGAATTTGCAAGATATTACCTAAAAGGTTATTTCTCACTGACTTAAGCGGAATTTACAAACTAATTTGTTATAGTAAATAAGGCGAATGGATTTTTGATTGAGCGATTTTTACAAAAAATGTTAAATCTGCTATTTGACGCCGTCCTTTCATTCAATCAGTCTGTGCGGAAATTAAAAAAAAAATTACCTTCTGTACTTACATTTTTCTTCCAATTGACGATAGGGTCGGGCGTGCCGGAGACCTCGCAGCCTATGTCCACGTACTCTCCCTTGCGGACCTCCAGATACCCGTCTTCAGGGATCGTGCGCAGCGTCGGCGAGTCTGCAGGGATAGGACGTCGATCTGTTTAGTTTCATTATTTTTAGTTTTCTTGATTTATAAACTAAAATAAATTTGAATGATAATTGTGTAAATGCGGTCGCTAATAACCTTGATTTTTGAGCGACCTAAAATAAATAAATAAAACTAAAATAAAATAGTGTTAAAATAGTGTAAAAACACATACACACACATAACCTCCTCTTTTAGGAAGTTGGTTGAAAATGACAAATGACAACGATATTCCCAGTCTGGTCAAGCGTTTCATATAAAATCACTGACACTTGCTGTTAAGCATAATTTGAACATCTTGTCACATGCCCTTCTCTGGCCCTAATCAGATAGAATCTGTGCGTAATAAATATCAATTGAAGAGCCGAAATGTTGTGGGGTCACCAAGTTGTGACCTTTGCCTTTTACTATAATTTAGTTTTAGTGTTTGTGTATCTTTCAAATTCTAACTTTATATTACATTACATAATAAGGTGTTATGTATCTGAAATTAATATTTTCGGCAGAACATACAATATGGACTCTGTTTCAGTAGATAATTGAAAACACCGTTTGTATATAATAAATCTAGTGGTATGTATAGTGGTCTAACGATCTGTAAGATTATAAAGTAACAGGTTTGCTACTCGTAGTTTCCTTGTGGGTGGCATAGATCATTGCTTAGTTATGTTTTATTACAAGTTACCAGCGACGAGTTTTTTGCTGTGCGCCTTCACCTACGCGGTAGGCGCACAGAACTAATGCAAGGAAATGGCATAAGGAAACTTTATATGTTTTTTTTTTAACTTTACAAAATATAAAAAGTATTTGCTTCGCATCCTAAACACACCACAATCCTTTTTTGTTACTTTTTAGTTTGCTTAAGCGCAATACACACTGAGCCCGCCGGGCCACCGACAAAGCCCGGCGACACAACCCGGCGGCCTGTAGGAAAAGAATCATGTCGGCAACATGCGCCCGCGCGTGCTACCCGCCGACATGTTGGCGGCTTGGGTCTGCGCTCAGTTGCCCGGCGACATGATTCTGACTGCCAAATAAATTTCTCATATCAAGTCGCCGACATGCCGCCGACCAAATTTTCCGACTTGTAATAAGTGAAGCCGCCGACTAGACCGCCGACAAAAAGTTGCCGACATATGTCGGCGGCCCGGCGGCGGGCTCAATGTGTATTGCGCTTTACGATACCTACGTTAACTTTTTAATAAACAATTTATAAAAAAATATTTAAGTGCTTTAGCAGCGGCTGACTGTAAAATTCATGCGTTTATGTGATTTTTTACAGCCAAAATGCTCTCAAGACTTCTCATTATTGGATGTCACATTAGCAATATTCTTTTTCTTCTTATGATTTATGGCAATCAGCCGTTGTTACGAGTCAACAGACTATTTTTGCCAGTATCGCGTGAAGGGGCGTAGAAATCTTTGACAGCCACCAGCCCTAATTGCTTCTTAAAATTGCTGTATAATATCAGTACCCGGGGGATTTGAGCTAGCATTATAACCTTATATTGAATTGATGGATGTATTTCAAAAGGCATTTAAGAATAATAGGATCTGGGATTGAGAGTAGAGACCACATATTGATTGGTCTAGGGACCTGTCGGGGAAGAAAGGAATACAGGGAGGAGGGTGAGAGGGGGCAGTTAAAAAAGATGTGGTCAGCTGTCCCAGGTTCCAGGTTCCAAATGGAGAATTCTCGTGTATAACGTTAGCATATAATGAGAGGTTTTCTGACAGCTTATGAAAAAAACAAAACGGTACAAAAATGGCACAAAAGGCTGCGATAGGTGGCGCTTTCAACAACAAAAGGCGAAGTCTTGTCTGTCATATAGCCATTTATTCCACACTGCGATTTTTAAATTAAAATAAATTAATTGACGTCTGTATCAGAAATTGAACTTATAAATAACCATAGATGGTAGATACCACTTACCTACATTATAGTATACAGACTTAACGCCTTCGGCTTTTTAAAAGTGCCATCTATAGAGGTTTTTAGAACTGATCTTTATGAGCTGTCAGAAAACTTCTCATTAGTATGATAGGTATACTGTAACTACACTAAACTTACATTGTACTTCGATAGAATGAGTCTGTCGCATTGGCGCCCATGGCTCCGCACGTATCACCTGCGGAAATAAAATACAGTTAGCGTTTATTATGTATTGTTGGAAAGTTTCTAATAAGTAATATAACTTCAAACAAATTGTAAAGAAATTTCGATGCCGAATGGATTGCGCCTTCCTCTAATGATTCCTTGTAGGGGTGTACGTACATTTCAATAACTTGACAAAAGTATAAAAACGGTAATGAAGATTATATTCCTGTTTGTACATATTCAATGTAATTATTTTTTATTTCTGTCAGAGAAACGTACCAATCGGCTTAGATGCCGTAAAATTCGACTACCTAACACGAGTGACCCGCCCGCAAATATACAAAGGCTATTTGAGTCACGAGTCAGACTCTAATAGAGGAGCTTTTGTTTATGCATATTTCTCGACAATACCTAATCGAACTCAGTAAAAAAATTGACTGAAATGGATTTGCTTTTGTATATTTCAAAGAAATGCAAAGACAAAACCTCATCATCATCATCATCACAACTCTTTGTAATGAGCCCACTGCAGGGCATGAGTCTCTCCCCTGGGTGACGAGGAGGTTTAGGCCATAATCCACCAAGCTGGCCCAGTGCTGGGTGGTGGATGCCAGAATTTTCAGGGCGCCGAAATGGCTTCTGACAAACTCTAACGACCACTGTATACAAGTATACAGCACCCGAGACCGACTGCTTAACGTGCCCTCCGAAGCACGGAAGTCGTCGCGTCGTGAGAGATGAATGGTCGGCGGTCACCCATCCAAGTACCGACCGCGCCGAACGTTGCTTAATCTGTGATATCGTATGATAAACACAGTAACCACGGCGCCACAACGACTTCAAACCTAGTACTGTATAATACATATTCACACAAATAGATAAGCTTTTGTCAAGATGAGAAGTAGTATATCTTTGTTTGATATACATTGCGATGAATATTATTATCAAAATAACGATCTGGTCATAATGCATGCATATTTTATTCCTATCTTTGAAAATCAGAACAATTGCCATTTAAGTATCAAATTGAAGCTAACGATCGATAAATATCGATATCAAATGGGATAGCTTTTGTTGCTGCAATGTTAAATTGAAGTTATCTCACAAAGTCTACCTACGCGACTTCGGTCAATTTCTGTACTAGAATAGATTAGGGTTTCGGCAAGTTTTTGTCATACAAAAGCTAAGCCAGTTCAGTTTGCACTTTCACTCTAATGGTATATAGCCTTTGTAAATACGCGACCCGCCCTTAGTGTTAGGAATTCTGCAGTGCGAGCACAGAACTTTATCGAATCGTAAGTTAACGAATGCTTACGAATGCTCGTATAGTATGGAGTCGGTTGTAAGTTTTGAGTAACATTGTAATTTTTTATTTTACAGATATTTATGAGTACAACATGTTTACAAACATTCAAAATTAACAAGGCACACATTTATTTAAGCTGGCCGTGCGGCAATAGATAGATTTCATTTTTTTCTTAAAAACCGTCTCCATACTATACAAACATTCGTTAACAAACGATTCGATAAAGTTCTGTGCTCGCACCGCAGGGTCGGCCTGGCTATCGAGCACCCTCCATGTAAAATCTCCCGCCACATATCCCCGCTTCATCAGTGACGTGTACCGACATTGTTTATGAAGAGCTAGTTCCTGCTTTAACCCGTTCAGCTAAGACTTCATATGCAATGTCATTAGGTGAGATTGAAGTCTTCGTGGCGCCGTGTCACTGTGTGTATCATACGATATCACAGGTTAAGCAACGTTCGCCGCGGTCGGTACTTGGATGGGTGACCGCCGACCATTCATTTCTCAAGGTGACTTTCGTGCTTCGGAGGGCGCGTTAAGCAGTCGGTCCCAGGTGCTATATACAGCTGTCGTTAGGGTTTGTCAGAAGCCATTTCGGCGCCCTTAATATTCTGACATTGGTGGATAATGTCATATACCTCCTCGTCACCCAGGGTAGTGCCTCATGCCCTGCAGTGGGCTCATTACAAAGAGTTGTGATGATGATGGTGAGATTGATGTTTAGTCACCGATAAAAAAAAAGTTTTTTTTTTTCGGCGCGTTCTTTTCCAAGGCTACTGTGCGATGTAGAAACAATCTGGCGTTATGAGCTTTAGAGTCAGCTCCACGGATATGATATACCGATGTGACTTATATAGGTACCTACTATGCCATATCGTATTGTTTTTTTTCCAAATGATAAATTTTTATGGCCCTCAGGCCTCTTAAAGGACGATGCATAGCTTTGTATGAAATGTGGTACCCGCTGCAATAGGCATGGGTAATCTATCGTTGAAAAGAATTTATCTCCTAGAACAAGAATTGGTATGGCGTCTGTCTTTAATCTGAGTCCAAGCTGCTAACCAATCTAATATACTTAATCAAAATCGAATTGCCTTATATTGATTCTCCGACGTTAATTCAGGTGTGCAATAGATAATCAAGGCGCCGGTGTCGATTACAATCTATGCTATGTGACCGTCTGCTATTTTGGCTCTGAACGGACTAACGATCGGAACTTGCCGCCATAGGAACTTTTTTTTTTTTTTTTTTTTTTATAAGTGACTAAACCCGCGTTTGACCTCAATCTCACCTGATGGTTAGTGAAGATGAGGTCGAAGATGACAGCACACGGGTTTAGGAAGGAACTGGCTCTTTATACAATATTGCCGGAACACATTACCGCCGGAGCGGTAACATTTGGCGGCAGACTTTATATAAAGGGTGGTCGCTAGCCAGGCGGACCCAGAAGGGATCCTACCACCAAGCAAATACAAATACCATTCAAATTACACAGTTAATCCTTACAATATCCCACAAAAACTTGGCAACATTAATTATCGGAAGTCCCCAGACACTTTTTCAAAAAAAGAACGTTCAATTAAAAGTGTTATAGGGTGGTCTCCAGTCAATTAGCTGAGTAAACGTCTGTAATTGGCGTCTTCCTTTGTAGACACATTCCGGTCATTTGAGGATATTGGGAACTTATTTATGGGACCATTGTTTAGAGGAATGGATATGGATGGGCATCATAGAAGCTGTAATAGATAATCTTTATACTTATATGTATGTATTTTTTCTGCGATATAGTCCTATGTGACTACTGCAGCTGTCATCGTAAAAAAGGTTCTTTATTAAAATTTCCGATATCTCTTCTTAAAAATAATGTAATACTAGGTTAGAGCGTATTTGAAGCCAATTTAGTCATGTCCAAAATCTAGTTAAAATGATTTT
This sequence comes from Stenoptilia bipunctidactyla, assembly GCA_944452665.1. NCBI lineage: Eukaryota > Metazoa > Arthropoda > Insecta > Lepidoptera > Pterophoridae > Stenoptilia > Stenoptilia bipunctidactyla. Next base: position 19,889,670 of record OX101745.1, read on the forward strand.
GAAGTGAGTTTATTACGTGGCACATTCTATGTTTTTCAGAAAAACATAGAATGTGCCAGCTGCTTCTCTTCCCGGGCATACTGTAAAAGTCGGTTAAGGGACAGAGGTTTTATTGGCATTTTTGTGGGCGATAGGCTGACCCCCTGTCACTACAATAGCCTCTCGCAATCATTATAATACCTCATTAGTCAAACGTGACATCAGTTGGTCTTATAACCTCTGATGTTCTGCCTACCCCATAAGGGATACAGGCGTGAAGTTATGTATGTATGTATGTATGTTTATTACGTCTTGATAGATATAAAACCAAAAAACTTAAAAACGTATTTTAAGTCTTTGTAAAAACTTTTTAACTCTCAAAATCGGAATGCTGTTTATCACAAAAATTACTACGTTTAGGAATATCCTGTTTAACAATTTATTTAGAATAAGTAAGTAGGTATGTTCTATGATAATAATTTTCTCAGAGGCTAGTTACTGAGGCCGAACATATAAGGAAGTATAATTCTTCATTTAAAAATGTCTTTTAAAAAAACACTACTTACCCTTAACTGAAGAAGTCAATGTGTAGTATATGTATGTATATCTTGTATTCGTATGTATGTATATTTATATACCTATAAATTATGAATGTCTAAATGTCTGTAACAAATAGTCGACATGTTTTGTTTTTTTTTTGTTATTTTTTTTAGTTCTTTTTTGTTTTGTAAGTAAACCCCATTTGTTCTAATTTACTTTATCATGTTATTTTGGTTGCCTGGTAGAGATCGCTTTCTAGCGATAAGGCCGCCGATTGTGTTTTCTTTTTTCTTTTTTTCTTTTTTATTTTCTATTTTGTGTTTGTACAATGAAGAGTAAATAAATAAAAAATAAATAAATAAAATAATGTCGGCTTAGAATTTCCGAACACATAGATAATGAACTAGGTGAGGATTTTTGGCGGCACAATCTAAAAGGCTCAGGCACAGTACTTTCAGGCTACAACAGGACTTTGACAACTTAACCAAGTGGTGTCACAACTCTGGGCTTGTACTGAATTCTAACAAAACTAAAATGATGCATATTCACTCTCCATACATAACAACCTCATTAACAAAACATCTTACTGCTCACAGTCATGATTGTATCCACAAAATATGTACACAAAAATCCAGCTGTAAATGTCCAAATATAGAAGTTGTCGATACACACACCTACTTGGGGCTTATTATTGATCACAGACTTAATTGGCAAGCTCACATTAATCATGTATGTGACAAACTCCGTGCATTCTTAGCGTCACTTACCATTGTCAAAAATCGCATACCTTTCAAAACAAAAATAATGTTGAATAATGCCTTGGCGGATTCAATCATATCCTACGGGCTAAGTAGCTACGGTCGCACATATAAATCCTACCTAGACAGCATTTCCCAACTACAAATAAGAATAATAAAAAACATTGTGCCTCTGAAATTAAAAAACCAATTTTATCATGATGTTAGCCAGCTTTTCAAACATTGTAATATCGTTCCAGTTCATACTAAAGTAACACTAAGTCTTTTAAAAGAAAATTATTTCAACACTAACTTCCAAACAAAAATTTCTCACTCTTATTCAACTAGATCAATAACAAATAACAAACTAGAAACCACCAGAGCTCAAAATATGTATGGCCAGCGTACATGTGCATATCTTGTCCCTAGAATGATTAATGAACTGAAAAACTCAATCCGATCTACACTATCTACTAAAAACATTAAATTTTTACTTAAAAAATACTTTATAACTCTTTTGTAAAGTACAATACAGACACACATACACAAATATTTTTACATAAAAAATATGATGGTTTTCCGTGGTAAAGGGTCGTTTTAGTAATACTTAAATAAATGATAGAAATTCAATATTCTCTGTAACCTAAAATGCAACTGATTTAGCTAACTGTTGTTCTCAATTTAACTGTGTACCTATAGTTTTCTAAATATGTATAATTTAATTAAATCCATTGTAAACTAGACCTAACTATGCTCCATCTAGACAAACCCTCGAGGTTTTTAGATGGCAAGCACTTCAGATATGTATTTTTTTTTCTATTCAAATAATAAATAAAAAAAAAACTGTGATAGTAAGACCACAGTACAGATATATGCAGTAATTCAACTCGGCTCTTTGAAATAAATGCCTGCATCATCGCCGCGGTCCGTTGTCATGTGATAGGATATCTAGGCCTGCCCGCCTTCAGCGTTTAAATTACATTTGCCTACTTTGTGTTTACTTCCATTTTGTTTTGTATCTGCAAATATACTTTCTTTATATAAAAAAATAAAGCACTTTGTAAATTGAATAGGAAGTGTTCAACAAAAATACGTTTTGTGGCAAAAAAATGTTTACGTTTGAATAACAAATCGGTCTTATAAATTAGCGACCAAAAAATACTTGCGCCTCGATTGAAATCCACGAAAAGATGTATTTTTACATTTGAAAGTACCTATAAACAATCCGTATACTAATGTAAAGCTCAATCAACAATTGTTTCGGTATGCAGACACTCGCGACTGGCCGGGCATACTGTAAAAGTCGGTTAAGGGAGAGAGGTTTTTATGGGTGTTTTTGTGGGCGATAGGCTGACCCCCTGCAATAGTCTCTCCAAATTTGTCAAACGTGACATCAGATAGTCCTCTGGTGCTCTACCTACCCCATAAGGTATACAGGCGTGAAGTTATGTATGTATGTATAATTTGTAAATATTTTTGAAAATGTAGAAATAAATTAAATTTGAAGCTTGTTATTTTTAAACCTTTAGCTTTGTACCCTAGTGTCTAATCTATGAGGAAGATGCGGTATATTGTTCGTCTTCTTTGTCTTCGGTCCCTTTTTAATCTGCAATTCCAAACAAATGACTAGCCATTCCATCCAAACTAAAAATTAGGCCAACAAAAAAAATGTAAGATTACACAAAAGAGTTGTAAGTCGTAAGTAAATTGATTAATCACATAATTGGCTGGCTTGGGAACGATGGATGTATTGCCAGATGTAACACTAGTGATGGGATGATATATCGATACTTTTTTTTTAATAAATTGCTTATCTAGTAGCGGTTAAGCGTTAGGCACCTATTGGTACCATACCATAATTCGTTAGGATAAATAGGTAAATACCTAATTTCCTTATTGATCTAATTTGTATCTTTAGAAATTCGATTTGTCGAGATCGAGACTGACAAGAAGCTTCATTTATTACTTATACGAGAATAGTCAAATCAGTTTACACTCGTAGACTTTTATGACTTTTGTACATACATATACATAACTTCACGCCTGTCTCCCCTCGGGGTAGCCAGAGACTAGAGAACGTCAAGTGCTACGATCCAGACATACCTCTTTCGCCTCCTCCACGTTCATTGATCTTTTCATACAGGATCGTTGGTTACGGGTGCTTTTATCGAGGCCCTTTTTAAGTATGTCGCCTATTTGGTCTACATACGTTCGCCTAGGGAGAGATCCTCCGAGACCACCATCCATTCGTGCCTTGTTCGTATATCTACTTTCACTCATTCTTTCAAAATTTCCAAACCACCGTAGCATATCCTTTCAATCTTAGTGACAATTGTAAGTATGCAAATATTATATTTATTAATGATTACTTTTTTGTGGGTATTAATAAATCAAAATATTAAATAAAAGACGTATTTATCTAGATTGTTTCTCGTTTCATATTGTTTAATATTATGTACAGAAATTTCGTTAATTTAAGATAAATAAGACACATAAAGTAAACAATCAAAACCCTAGATTATCTTTCGGAACTGTTATAAAGCTTAATAATTCCTCAATGAACTTATGAGGATTAACATACCGCATATCACGCTTTGAGACTGTCTCTCTATCGATAGATTTTAAACAGAAGCACATCCCTATCGAAATAGTAAAAAATGCTCTGTTTAGTTCGACCAGGCGGCTCGTTTACAATGCGCTTGATTAATTGGCCATCCTCGTACAATTACAGCCATTAAATACTTTACTAAAAAATGATTCTAAGTTCTTTAATCGATTTGTGACTCAGAGACCTTAGATCTAAATAAATAGTTGCTATATTATGGTATTAGATAATGTAATTTCGAGTTTTTGAGTATACACGGCATTAAATATAAATAAATAATTAAAACAGAGGTTTTGTTAGCGTTTTTACGGGCGATAGGCTGATCCCCTGTCACTTTGATAGTCATCCATCATTATAAAACCTCCAAATTCGTCAAACGTGACATCAGATGGTTTGATAGACTCTTGTGTTCTGCCTACCCCATAAGGGATACGCATGTTCTGTATATATGTATGTAAATAAATAAATATTTATGACCCTCACACAACATTATCTAGCCCAAATTAAGTTTCTTAAAGAACTTGTGTTATGACTGATATACTTAAGAAATATATAAATATGTATTATTAAATATGTATTATTGAATAAATACATATTTTTTATTAGAATAAACTTAAATAAACATCCATGACTTGACGACTAATATATGTGTTCATCACACAAATATCCGCCGCCGCCGGGATTCGAACCCAGAAACCTCTGGCATAGAAGGCAATGTATGTTACCGCTACACCAGCCGGTCGTCAAACCGACTTCCTAAAGGAGGAGGTTCTCAATTGCTGTGCTTTTTTTGTTACGCGATTTCTTTGCACAATTTTAAAAATTCTTATTTCATATAATAGAAGATATTTAAGAGGTGGTCTTATATAATTTTCATCAAAGTAGATTGAATACTTTGCGAAAAATATGTATGAGAACGGAGTATACAGGGCGTCCCAAGGCTATGAGATATCAAGGGAAAGTGTCTTAAATATTGTCGATAGGATATTTTACTGAAATAAGACATTATATGATTTTTGAATATTAGGAATACTGCATTAAATCCAGATGACTGGATTGCAAGTTAAACACGTGCACTCCAATGACCTTGGAGGAATAAATCATTCATTCATTCATTTTTAGGATTTCCTTACCTCACAGGTATAATCAGCCGTGTCTTCAGCAGTCAGGGTTTCTACCTCCAGACTATAGTTGGCCAGCATCCGCAGTCGCGGCGGCAGTAGGCGATGAGCGTCCTTGCTGTCTCCGATCAACTCTTCGTTCTTGTACCAGCGGACGCGTAGTTGCTGGCCAGCTGTGGTGTGGAAATGATTCATGTTAAATGAAAGCCTAAAAATATCTTCCATGCTGGCAAAGGAAAAACATAGAATGTACTAGCTGCTTCTCTTCCCGGATTTTGACGACCGGCTGGTGTAGCGGTAACATACATTGCCTTCTATGCCAGAGGTCCTGGGTTCGAATCCCGGCGGCGGCGGATATTTGTGTGATGAACACAGATATTAGTCGTCAAGTCATGGATGTTTATATGTTTATTTAAGTTTATTCTAATAAAAAATATGTATTTATTCAATATGTATGTTTATATATTTCTTAAGTATATAATATCAGTTATCTAGTATCCATAACACAAGTTCTTTAAGAAACTTAATTTGGGCTAGATAATGTTGTGTGAGTGTCAGAAATATTTATTTATACTGTAAAAGTCAGTTAAGGGACAGAGGTATTATTGGAGGTTTTTTTGGGCGAAACGTTGACCCCGTGTCACTGCAATAGTCTCTATCAATCATTATAATACCTCCAAAGGCAAAGTGACAACAGATGGTCTTATAGCCTCTGGTGTTCTGCCTACCCTATTAGGGATACACACGTGAACCTATGTATGTATGTATTATTAAGTACCTACACTGAAAGTCATGCCATACGTTTAACTCGTGATTAATTCGAATAATGCCGCGTTTCTATATTACTCACAGTTGTTTTGCCTACAGACAGCAGAATTAGCTACAAGGCGTAGCTAAAAAGCGTGTCAGTATAAACGTCTTGTGCCTTAAACGACAACAAACGAATAGTAGGGTTACTTTTATCGATTTTCGACTATGTTATTCGGTGTTTCAGTATTTGTTACCCAAAAATATTTTGTTTTTTGTACGGATTGTCGCCGCTCAAAGCTTTATTTTTTGACAATCTGTTGAATACGTATTAAAATCCCGCATTGACTGCCTACATCTTAGGGAAGGTACAGACTATTTGTTACCATGAAATTCCACGGGCAAAGGTTATTTAAAAAGTCGCCAGCGGCACTATTAAGTTGTTTTTTAGTCACCAGCCAAATAACACGTTTCATTCTAGTATGGACGTCTGGCCAGCAACTGTGCCAAAGATAATAGTTGTGGAATACCATTATGAAAGCACTTAAAATAAAAAATAAATAATATAAATAAAATAAAAATGTTAGTTAAATTGTTAGTCACTTTTCGTGATTCAACTACTTGAATCGAAAATGACCACAGGTATCTGACGACGCTATATTGAAGTCATATTTTTACTGACATTCCTATATTTTTGATTTCTGCCTGCACGTAAAATATGATTTAAAAAAAAAAACTAGAAAAGCAAACTGAATACATAAAATATTGTGTATTTTTGATAGATATTAGTAGGGGTAAATGTCACTTCCGTAGGTACATTAAGTAAGATAACCTTTCAAGAGCATCTCTCAGTAACCGTTTTCTAACTTTTTGTTTTAAAACTCGTATGCTTCGAAGTAATAACATATTTTTTAAGTTTTTGTAATTTTTTTATACATTCTTAGAACAAAAGACAAATCTCTAAGTTTGGAACACATTTTATTGACAGATTGCGTACGTACATACAGTAAGTACTTCCGGACATTTTGGATAACTGTGGAGATTTATGGCAATACCATTGTTATGTTTTTTCGTTTGTACACCTAAATTACTGATTCAACTTTAAATATTGTATTTTTGTTTGATTTGTGAATAATTTCCACGATCCTAAAATTTGGCACAGGTTGCAGCCAGGAATGCAACGGAACCTTGAATAGTATATTATGTAACAAGTGATCTAAGTTGCTAATTACAGTCGAGGCTGTGATTTGATGTAATAATGAGCCGAGACTAATTAGCAACGCTCACGAGTTACATACGACGTTTTTCAACACACTTGTGAGTAAAAGACAGACATACGTGGTCATAAAATTTATTTGAAGCAGCTGTCAGCTTCTGCGCGTCAGTAGCCCTGTCCCATTACACGTACACACGCTATTGTCGCTTGGAGGCGCCGTGCAGCCGCTGCTGCTGCACGCGCGCCGCCTGTCAGCACGCCACGCGCCGGCTGGACGCGCGCGCTCATATATTTAATGTATAACCCGGATCAATAAAATATGCTCTGTTTACTCGCATGTAATTTGCACTAAGGTACAATTCAACTTTGTAGGATTCATTATATTATGCACTAGGGTATAATATATTATGCACGCGTGACTTATATATAGCCCAGTTTATAGTTCTAAATTCAATAGAATAAGGCTCACTTTACGAGCAAGTGTGTTGAAAATGTTATTTTCTTTGATACGATATAAACGTTCCTGTATATTTTTTTAGTAAAAGTTAAAAATATGGCACCGTAAACATTTTTTACAAATAGTCGCTCTTGATGAACGAAGCTACTGCAACGCGGCATATCATTGATCATCATTGTTTTGTAGTAGCGCGTAGTCATCTTTATTTTAATGATACTCATTCATTATTTTTTAGTCGTTTCTATAAATGATACTTATTGTTTAAAAAAAATTGGCCAGTGACCACAAAACACCCTGTATATTTAAATTAAATCCCCAGACAATCTCTGCAAGTACATGGCCGCAAAGTAAGTAGGTATGTAGTGACAAGAATATAAATATCTACATATAGATAAACACCCAGACACGGAGCCATTTTTGTTCTGTACGGGACTTGAAACCGCGACCTCACGTAGCGTATGCACCGCACTGCCCGGAGATCGTGTATTTGAAATCAAATCTTTCCTGGAACATGACAATTCCAACCAACATAGAATCACTGAACCACATTTAATTGAAGGAAACTACATATCGTAAGGATAGTACAAAAAAACGTCGATTAATTCAAGTTATAAATGACCTAATAATTAGCGAATTAACGAACAATGAAAATCACTGAGATATAGAAACACACCGACGACGACGACAGGAAGCCATTAATGTTTCCGTTTTACCCACTTCGATAAAACACCCAATAATTCCGCCAAAAATGTGGATTACCAACCCATTCATATGTTCTCTACGTTTTTTGTCAAAAGAAAAGATCTATAATTTAATATGCATCAACAAAAATTAAAACTGCCATTCTTTCGACTTCCACCCGACATACAAAAAGGAGGTAGTTATAATGCGTTTACAAAAGCTGCCGGCCCATTATGTGGACACGTCTGTGCGTACAATAACTCTATACATTTTTACGGCCTGATATTTTAAAGAGATTAAATTATGACCATAGAGTAGAAAGATTGGAGGTGGCGCTTTTTTAATCGAATTTTGTGAGTTGCTTGAATGTTTTTATTGATTTGTTAAGAAGGCATTATAACAAATTCTTTGAATAATATGTAGGTACTCTTTGCGTACTTAACTTACTTTATACGATGTTTTAGAATTTCTGGCTAAAACATCGTATAAAGTTATGGTAGGTACGCAAAAAATTACTGTATTTTTTTTATTGTACATTTTTTTAAATATTTCAATACTTGTTTCAGTGACATTTTTAGAATGATGTGCATGGTATGATATATGACTCTATTAAATATGTAAATGCTTATACCTAGAATTTTAAGGCTCACGTGAAAATAAGTTTTATAACACTATTCGTGTGATAATAACTTCAGGCGCCTGTGAAATTATTAAACTAAGTGACGCAATAAAATAAATATTGTGACTCCAATAACATTTAATTTAATGTATAAGAATGCCATATCCAATTCTCTTCATACAAAATTCATACGTGTGGCTGCGACAGGATGGTCGCTGATTGTATCTTTGTGCACCAATTGTGTCACACCGACACATTAGCGCCCCCTGTGGTCAACTTTAGAACTAACCATATCTTAAGTTTCAAGCACTAACTTAAGCCAGTAGTTCATATTATTGGAAAATCGACAACATTTTGCTGGAGTAACTTTTCAAAAATGACCTTAGCAGAATGTTTTTTGATCGAATATCTTCGAAAGTAGACAAATGACGTCGTGCAAGACACGGTACTCTCATCTCTCTACGAAACCAAATTTCTAAATATTTTGCTAGGTTTTTTGAGTTTCTCACAAGTAGACAGACAGAAAGGATTTTGTTCTATAATAGGTATGTAAAATGAAATATGCCGAACATTAATCTACTCGCATATCGATTCATAAGCTTGTCTCTGATTTTGACTACAAGTTATTGACACCTGTTCGGTTATCTTTTAAAATAATCATTAGGTAACTATTTTTTTGCAATAGGTACTACAGATGTTACACTCCATACAACAGAACTTCCCGGTGCAGACAGAACCATTTTAAACTATATAAATATATAAATAAATATTTCTGACACTCACACAACATTATCTAGCCCAAATTAAGTTTCTTAGAGAACTTGTGTTATGGATACTAGATAACTGATATACTTAAGAAATATATAAACATAAATATTGAATAAATACATATTTTTATTAGAATAAACTTAAATAAACATATAAACATCCATGACTTGACGACTAATATCTGTGTTCATCACACAAATATCCGCCGCCGCCGGGATTCGAACCCAGGACCTCTGGCATAGAAGGCAATTTATGTTACCGCTACACCAGCCGGTCGTCTAAAACTATTATACTCGTGGTAAAGAATAATGGGTGTAATTTTGACAAATAACTTATTTAACATTAATAACACCGTATGTAATTCATTTCTTTTTATAACTAGCTTATAACACGACTGTTCAACTAAGATAAATGTAGCAATTAATAATGTTCCATTTTTGAAAGTGGGCGGGAACTTTTTTTATTTTTAAGTAAGAAGGCATGATAGATTTAATAAAAGAGGTTTATTTTGTATAGGTTTCTTCATCTTTTTTTTTATAAAAGCTGTTTCAGTGTTGCTATCTATAGAGTTAAAGTGTTGAGTATCTAATTATTTCAATAGTTCTACGTACCTATCTAAATTATATCAGTAAAATACAAATTCAAATGGGAGATAAAATTCATTTTCTCGAATCGAAAATAAGTTGCTGCCTATCTTTTTCACAACTTCTGAAATTAGTTATTTTAAAAAGTGGTAGGTACCTAGTTAAAAGATCAGATAGAACCAATACAAAATGTAATTCCATAATTGCTCTACCCGCACTTTTCTACAGCAGAGCAATTTACTCCCACACGCTTTAAATTGCTAAACAAACTAATCTTGGTAACAACAGATTATAATAGACAAGATGCCCACAGATAAACACACTCCTTACCAAAATTAACTGTCAAATTGTGGGAAAAGTAATTTCTTTAATATGGCAGCACCAAAAATCGAGTGTCGGAACTTAAAACTTAACAAAGAACGTTAACCGGATTTTATAGGTCTTAATTATATTTGATATTTGACTCTACGTTTCTGTGTCTTTTTAAACACTGAGGTCATGAGTTTAGCAAACGTTTCTTAGTAAATACTAACGTTATCCCTTAAAATACTTATAATGCAGTTAAAAAAATTAACCAAACGATAAAATGTTAATAAAAAATTATAGCGATAACATATGCTTCTAATCGTATTACAAATGCATTATTTAAACCTATATTGTATACTTACAAAACAAATGTAGAATTAAAAATTCTTGTGCATAGGATTACCTTATACAAGAATAATAAAACTTCATCTACCTACTCCTAGTGTACGTACCGTAAAATATTTTAATTCCCTACCCATTACATCTTAACATGCATTCAGTGACATTCCTACAACAATATACATATTTCAATTATAAATTACCATACTAACGCCTCTTTAAAGTCCCTTTTTATGTTCCAAATCAAAACTTTATTCTCAAAAAATAATTAATTTATTCAATCACGCATTTTACGACTCGTATTAGGTCTATCATTGATTTTGGAGTTCCGTGGATAATGTCAAAAAACGGACACCACGAAACTTAGTCACGCTGTTTTTGTATAAGTAAGTAGGTATATCTACGTTTAGGCAAAGTTGAATAATGGAGGATGGATAATTGCCGAATCTATAATATTTTGGCAAACTTCATATAAAGGGTGATCGCTAGCCTTGCGGTGGCTTCAGAGATTCAAACAAATAAACAAACTCTCATTATATTCATACATAGATGTTTAGATGATTTAAAAACAAAAAAAATGTCATTTAGAGTATAAGCGAGATCATACACTTATACCTAATCGCGTATTTGTAAATTGCTAAGGATTAATTCCAATTTGTTTTCATTGCTAAGACCTATAATTGGCCCAAAGTGTTATCATTGTTACATCTTTGGCTGTGGAACTTCCCACTCCTTAGTTTAAACTTTAACGGCCTTATTAATAAACTCGGACTAAAGTCGGATTACAATTGCGTTCATTTTTGAATTTGCCACTGAGGCCTATTATGCCCTTTACATATTCCTTTTAACCGTAACCGTAACCGGCGATCATGTATGAAAAGATTGATGAACGAGGAAGAAGCGAAAGAGGTATGTTTGGATCGCAGCAATTGGTGTTCCCTTGTCTCTGCCTACCCCAAGGGGAGACAGGCGTGAGGTTATGTATGTATACATGTATGCATATTCCGTATATGTATGCATATTCCTCTTTGCCTTAATATAAAACAATAAAATATTTGAGATAAACAGTCATTACTTGAATAAAAAGTCTAAAATGAGGATTATGTATAGAGCATGATAAGCCTCAGTAAAACATTCAAAAAGTAACGTAGCTTTAATCCAACCTTAGTCCGAGTTTATTAATAAGGCCATATACACATTATTTGCAAGATAAATTAAAGCAAAGTTTTGAAGATTACGAGGATGACCCTTAGTGTCCGCTGTGTGATTTCCGTAACACAACCATAACACATTACTTTAGAACCGCATAGATGGTGTGTCAGTTTCATTAATTAATTAACATACATGCATAACTTCATGCCTGTATCCCTTATGGGGTCTACAGAATACCAGAGGCTATAAAACCATCTAATGTCACATTTGACAAAGGAGGTATTATAATGATGGAGAGATGATGTACGCCAGCACGCCCAGTTTGCCCGGGAAGAGAAGCAGCTGGCACATTCTATGTTTTTCTTTTGCTCCCAGTCCAAAATGAAATCACCTTTTACAATTAGGTGTTTAAAAATATAGACTCAAATATGGTCCTAAATGCATAAAAGTTTTTATAGTTTCATCTTACCTTTTTAACTATGGACTACGGAACCAAAGCGCGTGATCCGAAACGAAAGTGATCCATTTTTATTGTTTAGGAGCCTTAAATTTGTACACTTTGATTGTTATGTAAATCCACTGCATTAATGTAAAGTATATTTGTTTGTCTGTCTGTCTCTTTGACTGATGGATATTTTGGATTAAGATGTAGTCTGTTATTGTTTTGATGTTTTTAAATAGTTGTGTAGGATGAATACGTCGGTGCTACTAAATAAGTATAAAAAAGGGTCGATGCATGGTTTAGAAATTAACTAGACTGGAAACTACACTTAAAATTTAATTTTGTCTTATTTGAAATTCTGTTATCTTTGTTGACGGTTCTGTATTTTACTTATAAGAACCTTTTTTAAAGTTTTGCAAAGTTCCGGCTTAGATTTCACTTGGAAGCTTTTGTTCAGATTTATATATTGTTTTTAACCCTCATATTGTCCTAATAGTTCATTCTTAAGGTATGAATGAACTAGTAAGGACAGCATAACATACCGAGACGTTAAATTGGAAATGTTACTATAAATGTTTTGTTTCAAAAAATTGTTAAAAATAACCAATACTTACTGGAGACGTTTCCTTAGAAATAATTGAGTACCTACCTATACTATATTTCTTTCTGCTTCTTTATCAAAAATCATTATAATTAATGTGAAGTAATCAAAGCCTAAACATATACAAGAGTTCTACTATTTCTCTAATAAACCTGTTTTTACTACAATTCAAATATTGGAATAAAAATTTGCAAAGGATAATAAATAATATAATAATAATAATATCTTTATTTAAAAAATTTAAAGGTTTACAGATAGTGGTACATATAGGTACCTAAGTTTAAATTGTAATCAACATATTAAAAACAAAAGTTTTGTAAACAAGTCTGAGAGGAATACTCTGGACCTCTAGAAATAGGTAAAACCAGTGACACGCCAGGTAGGGAGAGATATAAAAGAGAGATTTAAAGCGGTTACGCATTACATCCGATTCTTGTCCGATCTGAATCCAAGAAATGACGGTCCGGCGGCGTAGACGTACGAGAACTCGTAGAACTATTTCTATGTTAGCTTACGCACTACATCCTTCATCCGGCATTTCATACAAAATTTCCAGATTTTTATTTTCTCTGATAAGAATCAGATGTAGTGCGAAATTGCTCTAAGTGTTACCAAACTTACCGGATTCATCCACGTAGCACGGCAACAGGACTGTATCGTTTTCATAAGCCTTCACAGTCACAGGAATACTTTTGAACAACTGCTCACTCATTACAACAGTCAAAAACAGCAACGCAAACAAGTTTATGAGAAGCCACATGTTTTTTCACTTAAAGATATAGTTTATGGGAAAATTCGACAGCCAACTCACTAATTTAAAAAACACCAAACATTACACCTTATATAAAGATTAAAATTTTGCAAATTTATGGAGCTCATTAGTTATAGATAACAGAAAGCAATAAATACTAATAATATGAACTTTTAGTTTGTGAAAATATGACAGTCACTAGGTATATCTAGTAACCAAGTTTGATAGCAAGACTCATTTGGACCGCTTGAGTGGAACACCCTTTATATACAATTCAGACACCTAATGGAACTTATGAAAAATATAAGTATATCAAAAACTTTTAGATCAAACTCTACTCTACTAAAAAAAACTTAATACAATATGTTAATTGGTATTTTACTTAGATGTATTTTACCATCGAAGTCCTCACGATTAATTTGATACAGTTATTTTAAAGAAATTAAATTTCGTGTTCTATTTCGTATGAAAGATTAAAATTATAGATTCAATATAGAAAATTCATTAGGTTGTTTGGAAAATTTACCCCTCGTCCATGGAGGTTTTGGCTTAAGGGCAAAACTCCTTTGAAGGGGTTCTTTATTTTTACAATTACTTAATGTTACAATATGAGCTATTATTCATTGATTTTGGGTTTGTTTAATATAGTTTCATGACATGAATATTATTAATATTGTTCACCCTAATTTCAACAATTAGCTAAGATTGTTAGCAATTCCATACATAAGATTTCCAATGAAACATACCTATGTCTAAAGATTCTCGTAAATGTGTCTTTATTTTTTACTTAATAAATCATTAAACCCATATTACTAAAAGTAGGATTTAGGTATGATCACTTTTGAAATACATATTTAAAAAAACCTGTTAAATATTAAATACCTCTTATTAACCTAAACACTAAAACAACTAGGTATTAAGCAAAATCTTTTTTTTTAAATAAATTGTACCTATAGCACTTAAATCAACACTGCATTTATTTATAATCGCGATAGTGTATGTATGCCCTGTCTGTCACACCGCATAGACAAGCGCGGGAGGCGGGAGATTTGACGGGCACCCGAGAACGAACTGTCATTTGTAGCGCATGCGCCATGCGCGCAATGAGAGCGGGAATTAAAACTGATAGCTCCGGGACACATTGAGATGGATTCTTTACTTTGAAATTAGGTGTTTCCGGTCTTACTATTAGGTCCTTATACTTTTTGGATAATTTCTTGGTAGGAATGTAATTCAACTCCCATGAAGCAGTCAAAACCGCCAATAAATGACTACCTACGATAGGTAGGTATACACAATTTTATTTTCTATTACCTATAGACTAAGGCCGTATTTGACCTCAATCTTACCAGATGGTAGGCACTTATGTGAAGATGAGGTCGAAGAAGAAAGCACTCGTGTTTAGGAAAGATGAACCGAAAGACCGATATCTAGGTAAACAGACGCTAGCTAGTTTAATTTTTCAAAAGTCCGATTCCCGAGCGAAACACAAGTTTATTGTAAATGTTGTGTGTACTTAAATGTCTGTCGCTTTATATTGTTATGAAAATCGAGTAAGTATTACAGTCAGCATCACAAGTTGATTAACACATTGAAATTTTCAAACTCTCTTTTCACCATATTGTGCCTAAATAACTACTATTATTGACTAACTTCTATGTTTTATTTTTATAAATAAAAAAATATTACTGACACTCACACAACATTGTCTAGCCCAAATTAAGTTTCTTAAAAAACTTGTGTTATGGATACTAGATAATTGATATTGGTACTTAAGAAAAGTATAAACATACATATTGAATAAATACATATTTGTATTAGAATAAACTTAAATAAACATATAAACATCCATGACTTGACGACTAATATCTGTGTTCATCACACAAATATCCGCCGCAGCGCCGCCGGGATTCGAACCCAGGACCTCTGGCATAGAAGGCAATGAAAGGCCTAAATAACGACTTAAAAAAATTATTACAAATATACATATAATTTCATTATTTTAAGTCATTATTTAGGCACAATGTGGTGAAAAACTACTTTTAAAATTTCAATGTGTTAATCAATTTTTGTAGCTGTCTTTTAGTTCCAGACTTTCCCGTACTGACCGATGTTAATGGTTCATATTGTATATTTTTTTATCGGTAATTAAAGCGCATTTGAGCTCCGTCTGATGGTAAGAAAGTAAAGATGAGTTCGAAGATGACTCTAATAATACTTACTCTACTTTGAAACAAGTTAAAAAAAGAAAGAAGATGAATCCTTTCGGACATTTATAATTACAAAAAAAACTGTACTAAACCTATTAGGTGCTTTGGGTTGCAAACTTGCTTGACAATTGTGAATATGTTATTTTCGGTTTTTTTTTTTTTTTTTCAATTTTATTTGTCATTTTTTTTTTCTCTTTATGTCTCTTTGTTTTCGTTTTGTAACTCTTATTGTACCTATTGTCTGATGCAAATGAATGTTTTATCTATCTATCTATTTTATCTTAATTATTTTCACTTTATAATACACCATTAAATATGAATTATAAAGAAAAGAAAAACACATCTGTTTTATTTCAGAATGAATGTAACATTCACAATATTCCATTTGTCACTACATCTCAGTGTACCACCAACCTAAACCTTGTCCCGTCAATTAAATATATCACCTTAATTTGTAAGAAAGTATATCCATACATCCATGCATCGCTGATGACGAAGACTCATGGAATGACGACCTCGTACACTCTACATCCTATATTATTACGAGTAGTTCATTTATACATATAGGTATTTTTATTGGTTACTAATAATGGTAATGAGATTGAGGTAGAAAATTACTATAAGTAACCTTTTTTTTGTATACCTTTGATTGTAAAGTTAACATATCCAAAATTTATAAATCTGTGAATAATGCATAGGAAGAGGGAGGCTTTCCCAACCAACACAAATATCTTCGGATTACTTTCTGGGAAGCCCCGGCAACTGATTTGTCAATAATTTTCAGAAATAAACACATTTCTATTTTTTTTTTAATGATAGCACTCGGGTTCTGGAGGGAACTGGCTCTTTATAAAACATTGCAGGAGCATTTTGGAACGACCTCTTTGGCGAAGGGGTAGACCTATCTGCCTCAGACGCCAGTGGTTGCGGGTTCGATTCCCGCCCGGAACAAGAAAAAAATAATGTTCCGGGTCTGGGTGTTTATCTATATATGTATTTATATTCTAGGTTCCCCCCTAGTTCGCTGCATGGTATCCCATAACACAAGCTTCGCTTAGTTTGAGGCCATGTGGTTGGTGTGATTGTCTGGGGATTTTATTTATTTATTTTATTTATTTACATATCACCACTTCTGAGATGATATGTGGCGGCAGCAATTTGAATTGTAGTCACCGTAGGTAAGTAGGTACCTACGTCCCTAACGTAAGTGAATAGGTGCCAATTTAAATTTAGCTAGCTAGACCATTTTATTGACGCACTCGACACATGCGCATTTAGGTAGGTATGTAAACTTTCCGTTTGACCAAGACCCATCTCTTAGCTAAGGTATCTAAGTATTAGCATCATCGACAGATTTTAAACTTGATAAAATAGCTTAACTCTTAATAAAGTTTACTTAAAAGGCTATAATTTTTTTCAAAATGTTTAGTATATTTGTTCAAATACGACGGTTATATGGTAGGTATTCAGTGAACATGCAGTAAAGTGTTACTTTAATAAATTAGTACTTAGCTATACTTAGATAAAGGAAAGATAATATTATAAATGCACCATATTAGGCACAAGTATTTAGGGACCTATTGCAAACAAAGTTAAAAATTAAAAGTAGCACCTAGGTGCAAAATTGATTGCCGGCGAAATTTCACTTAAATCGGCTTAGCTGTTTCAAATAGAAAAAGTAACATACATCTAACCTCTCAACCTATCTCATTTATAATACTTGAGTATTATAATCACTTTGATTAGCACACACACACACACACAAGTCTAAGTAGGAGTCCCTTTCACTGACAAAGCGTATCTCGAAAACATTAATTTAAATTTATTGTTAACGAAATTAACTAAGATGTTATTTCTACTAACGAACTGGTTAATTTTATTTGGAGCTCGTTAAGTTACTCTTTAATTACATGGCTTTTGACTTGAGTTTATTTTTAGGGTTTCATCATAAATAGTAGGTAGAATTTAAAATCCCATAATATTTTTGAAACCCCATTATGGTGATGCTGACTTGTTACCTTTTCAAACGAATTCCAAAAGGATCAGTTTTTTTGAGCTTTTGTTAGGCCATAATTTGATTAAATAAAACACACTTTTGTGAGTGAGTAATTCGATTTTCATATTTTTGATGAATGTTTGATAGAAAGTAGGTACTTCAGAGGTAGTCGCATATAAGTTTTATCAAAATATAGTACTTTTTGAAAAAAAAGCTATTTTCAAAAAATGCATCCTCCTCAGTAGCTTTCATGGCGCAGTGGACCAAGACACTAGTACCACGGTATAGATATCTACAGTAATTCAACTTCATACAAACGGACGAAACGCGCGAGCTATACCTACGCTCAACGCTGTTGTTTAGGAGGACATGAAAATGTTGGTGAAGTCGGCTTTTTGATGCTCTGCATAAGTTGATTATCACTAACAGAGATAAAAGGAAAATTTATAAATAACTGAAAAAATGTGTTAAATAAAAAATCAACCGTACAGGTCTCGAACCTGGGACCTCTCGTTTGCCGGACGAGTGCTCTTCCACTGAGCTACCGGGCATGGCGGTACAAGCATTGCAATGTTTAATAATATTTTTAAAGTTTTTGCATTTAAAATGCTTAACTGAAAAAATGTGTTAAATAAAAATCACCCGGCCAGGCCTCGTACCTGGGACCTCTCCTTTGCCGGACGACTGCTCTTCCACTAAACTACTTTTTCAGTTATTTAAGAGTATTTTAAATGCAAAAACTTTATAAATATTAATAGGAAAATTTATCATTGCCATCTCAATTTTCGCAAAGAGGTCCTGACGTTGATATTTCATACCAGCTGTAGCAGCTAGCTTGGCTTGGGCTCAGTTTTTCTAAAAGATGGTGCATTTTAACTTGGCCTATTTCCCATTTTTCTTGCAACTTGACGACCACTTTGGCGGTGGGGTAAACCTGTCTGCCTCAGACGCCAGTACGTTTCCCGCACGGAACAAGAAAAAAAAAACCGTGTCTGGGTGTTTATTTATTTATGTTTTCTAGGTTCCCCCCTAGTTCGCTACATGGTATCCCATAACACAAGCTATGCTTACTTTGGGGCCATGTACTTGGTGTGATTGTCTGGGGATTTTATTTTTTTATTTATTTTTATATCATATTTCATCCAATCGGTTCTGTGGTGTAGCCGCGAAAGCGGACCAGATAGTCAGACTTTCACATTTGTAATATTAGGTACCTACTACCTAGTCGGTATGCTTTGGTGTAAGAGTTTAGTCTTTGTGTGTTTTTTTAATCTGTGAAACGAGCATTCTTGTGAACTAATTCACAGAGCCATCTAGCTCTAAACTAAGTTGGCTGCTGGTCAGATGGACCCTGAAGAGGTACTACATCAAGCGGACGGGGGCCACTCGGATTAGTGCCAACGCTGCGTCACGCGTTCGTCCGCGCGTTTCATACAAAACTGCAACGTCCGTAGGGACGCTCGGAATGCGCCAAGCGCCGCGTATGATACGGGCGTACGGTACGGAAAATGTTATGAAAGTTTGTATGTTTGGATCTCTCTCAGTAGGTGTTATATAAATCGACACGCTTATCTAGGGGGTATGGCTATTCGAAGACGTCCCTATGGATTGATATTCATATGCCCGTTTGTTTTGTCTTATTTGATCACGTACTTTAGACATGAAGTCATGTATTTAAAACTAAAAAAAATAACCAATCAGTCAGTAAATATTCATTATTGTTTTTATTTTAACCTCATTCTTCAAAAACTCATGAAAAGATAGTTTCATAAAAAAGATAGGCAAGAAAACAACGGAGTAAGTGTATACGGAATTCTAAGCTACGAGTTCAATCAACCTTCGTTCGGCTTTTTTATTTTGACAGGCAGCATGACGCTTTGTTGTCGTTGCGTAAGAAAAAGAAAAAAGGGCGGGAAACTTTCCTTTGTTTTTTTCTTCTTTTCGTTTGATTTCGAATGAATGTTTAATTTTATAATGTGTCTCTTCTCATGCATTAAACATTATGATCTGACTATAGGTATCAATTTTTTATGTTAATGTTTGTAATCTTTTTACGTTTCTTGAATTTTTATATAAGTACCTACTTATAGGTACAGACAGGGTGACTGGTGGGTCACTTTTGACGTTTTTTGGACCTGATAGTCTGAGATCATACATGAAGAGAAAAAATAAATATTAAGTAAGTAATTATACATTTATTTATAGGAAATTCTAGTGAAAAATTAAGTACCTACTTTTATTACATAACTAGCCACCGCGCGTGGTTTTACCCGCGTAACTTTTGATCCCGTGGGAATTTCAGGATAAAATATAGCCTATAACCTTCCTCGAGAGTTGGGCTATCAAATGCAAAAATAATTTTTCAAATCCCACTTGTAGTTTCTGAGATTAGCGCGTTCAAACAAACAAAAAAACGAACTCTTCAGCTTTATATATGTATTAGTATAGACTATGACCAGAATCGAGTACCTACAGAGTGGTCTCCATCTGTATCTAACATTTGTCACCAGTCACCAGTTACCTACCTATTTGGAGGACTCAAGACTCACTTCATAATTTCTACTGACTATTTAATGTCACAATTTTAAGAAGAGGTATTTCAAATTCCGCGTAAATTCATACGTAGCCTTATCATTAACTTTTTAGAACATTTTTTTTATTCGGAAAATTAATAAGCAAAGTGTTTTGAACGAAATACTCGCCGGTCCATTTACCTACCTCTCGATATTGAAACTAAAGGAACACATTTTGGGTGTAAGAACCTATACCTGGCCTATAATCATTTTTTTTTCTATTGTACAGTTAGCTACACATTGAAATTTTCAAAATCGCTATTCACAATATTGTGCCTAAATAACTACTAATATTGACTAACTATTATGTTTTATTATTACAACTACTTATAGGTACATAGGAGTTAATCAATATACTTAAGTCGTTATTTACGCACAATATGGTGAAAAACGACTTTGAAAATTTCAATGTATTAATCAACTTTTGTAGCTGACTGTACTTAAGTATTTTCATTTCATTTGGATTCCATTAAAACTTAGTCCTACATAATTGGAAGTGGTTATAGAAAATAATTAATCTATTCTTTATGTCCCACCTAAGCTTAGGTTTAATTTCCTTTTCACATAAATTATGATTTGAGTTCAAATCTCCGTAGCTTTTATGAATCACAAATTATTAATTTAAAAGAAGAATAATATATCTAAGTAACAACTTTATTAAGAGATTAATGGAAGATACGTGTTTCTGAAACACTTATGTTAAAATTAATATCTAATTCGAAATGTGGCTGGTTAGGTTCTTGATCGGATCAAAATAGCTGACAAAACAGGTCACAGTTGTTTATTATTTTATACCTATTTCTTTTTATGGTTTATTTATTAGCTATAACTATTTATTGCTTACAATTTGCAACCGACTCCACACTTGTCAAGTTTTCCTACCTACTACGTACAAATCGATAAAGTTCTGTGATTCCACTTCTGCGTAGTTACAGAACAACTGAAAAAACCGTGTTGATTTGCAGTTGTCAGTGTCATCATTAAATATAAGACGGCCCCCTATCACTTCATCATCATAATTAGCCCACAAAAAAACTCTAATAAAACCTCTGTCCCTTAACTGACTTTTACAGTATTCCCGGGAAGAGAAGTAGCTGGCACATTCTATGTTTTTCTTTGGCTCCCAGTCCAGCGATGAAATTTTACTAGCGATATTAGTCACGCGTGCCACGTCCGTACCGTACGCGCGTACAACACGGACGAACGATACCTACGCGTGACGCAGCGTTGGTAAAGTCAAAGTCAAAAAATCTCTATTTCGTAGGTATTTAAATACACTTGAAATAAAATAATAATAAATTAAAACCCCAGACAATCACCCTGACTACATAGCCCGAAAGTAAGCGTAGCTTGTGTTATGGAATATCGGAATCGAACCCGCAACCACTGGCGTCTGAGGCAGACAGGTTTACCCCATCGCCAAAGTGGTCGTCCTGTTCCATAGTCAAACTGTTTACAAATTGAACTGAATCTACCACCACTTCGGAAAGTCGATCTGTTGAGAAGAAGTGACAAGAAACTCAACAGCAATCATCTTTAAAAAATATACCTACCTACAATGACAGTTTACAGCCAGGCAATCCCATCTTCTTGCATCCGTATATCTTATAGTATTTCTATTCACACAACAGTTATCCTTAAATATATCGAATATAAATATTTTTGGAATTTTATTATAAAAGCGTACACATTGCCCCATGAACGAGTTAGTGATTTTATGGAGTAAACTATTATATTTATAAATTAGACATTAGCCCTTAAGTAATAAATATTGTGCCGCTGACAGAAGCTCTTCCGTCCCTGGACTTATCCGAGCGACGCCAACGCTGCGTTATGGTGCGTACAGATTGCTGTAATGGAACTTGTAATGTAACATTCTGCGCACTACACGTCCAAATACGCAACGTGCGCAGAATGTTACATTACTAGTTGCATTACTAGCAATCTGTAACATACGCGTAACGCAGCGCTGCTAGTACAATTTCATAAGTGTGCTTGCACAGTCGTACGTCGAACAGTCGAACGTCCGTTGCAGTTTTGTATGAAACGCGCGATCGCACGCGTAACGCAGTGTTGGCACTTAGGGCTATGTTTGTGAAAATGGTCGTGTGTACAGGACCATTTCCTACGTGAGAGGGCGCCACTTATTATGGCAGCTGAGGTACCTACACTTGGAAGTTTTTAGTGGGTCTCGGTCCGGCCTTCTGCCGTATCATCCCTACATCCTACCATTCCCTCTAAGGCGGTCGAGGACATGTCAGCAAGTTTTCCACCAGTAAAAAAGGGACGTAGGTAGGTACGTAAGCCAATTTCTGCTTCAATAGTTTTATTTATACCTAAGTAAGTTTTTCCCGCTCAATTTCGGATCCCGCGGGAATATGGGGATAAAAAGTAGAATATTCCAGACTGTAAGTATCACCGTCATTAGGCAAAATTTCATCCAAATCCGTTGAGTGTTTCTGCCGTGATTAAGATACAAACATCCATACATCGAGACATACTTACATCCATCCAAACTTTCAAATATTACTAAGATACTTACCATAGGTCGGTTTTTTCTGCCTCATACTAACTATACCTATAACATCATCAACAAATAATCTCATCTCGGCTCCTCAAGCAAAGTCTAAATTAAGTTAAATATGTATCCAAGCGGCCATGACGGAAGTTCGGCCATTATTCCATAATTCAAGATGGCCGACGGTATTGTTACCTCATTATTTCGTTGTCGCCTTTATTGACCGATAAAAGAACATTATCAAGTGATGATAGGTTTATAAAGTTGTTTTTTAAAAGATGCTTTTTTATATATTTTCAACCGTCTTTAAGAAAACTATGAGTAGGAATAGGACGATGTATTTGTTGAATCAAAGAATTTTTAATACCTAGTTATTTTGATCCATTTAACTCGCTATTTTACAGACACTGCAATTTTACTCGCGTATTTTTCGATAGTGTCGGAATTCTTGAAAAAATTAGGTAATCAACCTGAAGAATTGGGCTATCAAAAGCATAATTATGCAAAAATATTATTTTCAGTGTATTGAGTGAATGAACGAAGGTAAAATCCCCAGACAATCACACTACTACATGGCAAAAAGTAACCATAGCTTGTGATATATTGTGCTATATGTGATATATTGTGCTTGGGATACCATGTAGCGAACTAGGGGGGAACCTAGAAAATAAATACATAAACACCCAGAAATGGAACATTTTTTTTGTTCCGTGCGGGAATCGAATCCGCGACCTCACGATTGGAAAGTGTCTATACCACTGCACCACGGAGTCCAGAATCTATTGCACAATATATGTGCTTACTTTAGGACCGTGCTTTAGGGTTCAATGGCGCTATGTGAATAGGTAGGTACCTATGTGTCCCAAAAATATTCATTAGGGTACCGTAAAACTACACAATTTTAGATTTTACACATTTTTTGTTTACTTTCTTGTTATTTTAGAATTAATTTACAAATATAATATCTGTTGAAGTTTTTATATTAAGTAAAGCGTAGTCATTGAGTGATAATATGTAGTCAATTAGAAATTAGATAATATGTAGTAGGTACATATGTAGTCAAACGTATTTTGAATCATATTATGTTTTTTTTTATTTATTTATTAAATATTGGACTATAGTTGTATGGCATGTTGACAACGATGGTCCAGGTTAAAACGTATGGCAATAGTTGCTTATTACGATCAGGTTTACCATAGTTGAGAGCTTTATTTTATAGAATACTGAGTACTCTAAGACAAAAACACAAATTAGTTACCTTCAATTTAAGTCCAATTAGGTATACTTTTGATGCAGTGTAACCAATACTAATAAACAAAAGTTTTCAACACTCACAAAGCCCGCGTAAACAAGTTAATCTTGCGAACATCGAATGGCATCAATCCATGGCGCCACCTGTCAAATGCACGTAAAACTAATCTCTTCGTGCTTTAAGCAAACGAAGTAGTACAAAACAATAAAGTAGATGTCGTTTGCTACCGCAACAAAAGGGTTTTTTTCGTTGAGTGAGATCGGTGGACTATAGATAGTTGAGACTATAGATAGACCATAGTTGTGTAGTTTTACGAGTTTTACCAGTACCTACCTATTTATTTAGGTACAGGCCGTTTTCATTGGTCTCATGATCAATCCTTTACATTGGAAAACGCGGTAGTGTTATGGTCCATTTTCATTCGTTATATTTTTTTGTTAATAATTATTAGTCTGTCTTGCACTATTTACCATAAGTCCCATTGGTTGTGTGGGGTGTAGGGCATGCAAAACCGGTTTTGCAATCGGCCAAAATTTAACGATTTTTGAAACGGTTTTGAGAGCCAAAACCGGAGCTCAGCTCCGGTTTTTCCATTATTGAGTAACAATTAACATTTTGATTTTTATCAACATTTTTTTCGAACACTCGAAAAATAATTAATTTTGAGGCATCAAATGTACATTATCAAGAACAGCGATATCTTGAAAACAAGTGATTTATGCTTTATTTATTTAAATTAGTTGATTATTGATCTCTTTTTAGTGCAATATGAATCATATTATAATAATGTTATTTTGTAGTTCGTCTTCAAAGTTACAAAAATGTTGATTTTTTTGGTGATTGTGGGTGGCTGTGTTTAATATTTGAAGATGCTGATTGTGTTTTCTATGTTTAAAATATTGGGTTAGGGAAAAAGTTTCTTCGCATTTTTTAAGGAAATTCAAAACATTTTTAATATAGTTTATTGACATTTAACTAAAGTATGTATTACCATTTTGTTTGATAACCTTTTGCCATCTTGTAGGTAGGGACATGATCCCATTGCTATAAAAATTTTGGGACCTCTCATCAAAATACCGCGACAAGTGGATTTGGCAGTCCTCTCGTGATGTTAACCTAACACTGCCTAAAGAATTCTGAAGAGACCGAAACAGGTGGAAATCTAAAGGTGCAAGGTCAGGACTATACGGCGGATGCATTAACACCTCCCAGCCAAACTCTCTTAATTTTTGCTGGGTGGCTATAGATGTGAGGTCTAGCGTCTCAACTTCTTGTTTTAATCTCATAAGTTGTTCGCAGTAGAGTTCAGAATTGATAGTCCTGCCTGGTGGTAACAGCTCATAATGAATAATGCCCTTCCAATCCCACCACACACAAAACATCACCTTATTGCGAGTTAACCCGGGTTTCGCCACAGTCTGTGAAGCCTGACCGGCCTTTGAGCACGACATTTTTCGCACGTTCTTGTCGTACGTGATCCACCTTTCATCACCAGTTATCAGCTTCTTCAAAAATGATTCGGTTTCGTTACGTCGTAATAAAGAATCACAAATGAGTACACGGTTCATTAGGTTTCTTTCAGTGAGCTCGTGAGGTGCCCAAATATCGAGCTTTTTTGTGTACCCAGGTTTTTTCAAATGCGCCAAAACTGTTTTGTGTTTAATTCCCAGTTCTTCAGCTACGTCGTAACTACTGATATGTCGATCTTGCTCCACTTTTTCAAAAATGGCTTCCATGCATCCGTAAAAGGGCGACCAGAGCGAGGTGCATCTTTGACATCAAAATTTCCGGATTGAAAACGCTTGAACCAAATTTGTGCTACTCTCACAGACACTGAACTAGGTCCATAAACATCGCAAATTTTTTTCGCGACTTGCGTTGCATTTTTACCTTTTTTGTGGTAAAATTTTAAAACGTATCTAATTTCTTCATTAGATTCACTCATCTTGACAGTACGAAAAACAAATGAAAATCACACATTTTTCTAATTTGAATTTGGAATTATGTTCTTTAAAATTTTAACTTTCAATGATACCAAAACCAGCCAGATACAAATACTATAACCAAAGAGATTTTATTACAAGTTCATACATACTATAATGCGAAAAGACTTTTTCCCCAACCTACGAGGGCCAAACTGAAAGTTTTTAGAACTGGCAACTTAAAAGCATTATATTAAAAAAATAAGTTTAAATTTTGAAAATAGAACTCTTTACCAATAATATTGAGTATTCATTTCATTCATTTGTCATTTGTTTTACGATTTGGCGGTAAATTGAAAATTGTCTGTGCACGTCAGAATGAATTTAAGCCGAGAAAATTTTCGTGCAATGATTTTTTATGACTTTCGATGTCATATAAGTCAACAAGAAAGTTATGATAGACTTCGATTGGCTTTTCACGATGAAGCCCCATCTCGTGCCACAGTTTACAACTGGTTTAATGAATTCAAACGTGGTCGAACTAATCTCACCGATGATTTGCGTGAGGGACGGCCTTCTACAGCGACGACTGAAGATAATATCAGTGTTGTGCGGCGTATGATAGAGACTGGCAAAAGAGTGACCTATCAGCAGATTCGGACAAGTCTAGGCATAGGTATGAGTCAAGTGCACAAAATCCTCCATGAACATTTAGCGGCCAGGAAGCTTTGTGCCCGCTGGATACCGCATAATTTGACCGAGGCTCAAAAACTCCGCCGTGTTGATTGGTGCCGAGAAATGATCCAAAAATTTAACGGAGGTGACTCAAATGCTGTGTTCGACATACTGACGGGTGACGAAAGCTGGATTTACTGTTATGATCCGGAAACCAAAAGACAGTCTGCTCAGTGGGTGTTTCCTTCCGAAGAGTTGCCAACTAAAGTGAAGAGAGGTCGAAGTGTTGGAAAAAAGATGGTGGCCTCGTTCTTCGGAAAGACAGGTCATTACGCGACAGTTGTCTTAGAGGATCAGAAAACGGTTAATGCAGAGTGGTACACTAACAACTGTTTGCCACTTGTCTTGGAAAAAGTTCGAGAGAAACGACCTCGCAGCAGGATCCTCCTTCATCACGACAATGCCTCGTCGCACACCGCCAGGCAAACGATCGACTATTTGGCGACCTCAGACGTGGAATTACTGGGTCACCCGCCGTATAGCCCCGACCTCGCACTCTGCGATTTTTATTTATTCCCGAAAATAAAAGAAAAACTTCGAGGAAAACATTTTATGGACGCCGAAGAAGCAGTGGCTGCGTTTCAAAACGCCGTCGAAGAGACCCCTAAGGCCTAGTGGGCAAGGTGCTTTTCTCAATGGTTCCATCGAATGCAGCGATGTATTGATGTGAATGGACGCTATTTTGAAAAGTTATAATAAAACTAATAACTTGCTAGAATGCTTAGTTTTTGATTTTCTAAGAACTTTCAGTTTGACCCTCGTATTATATTATATTTGATAGCAGACTTAATAGGTAGGTATTATAAGTTCATTGTTATCTGTACAATTATTATGGTTTGGATTAAAAAGAAATGTATGATACAATTTGTTTTATTTGTAGACTTAGTGGGTATTTAAAAAAAATTGTGTTTCTTTTTAAATTATACTACATTCGTTTTTTTTGCTAAAACCGGACCTAGCTCCGGTTTTCGGTTTTAGTCCCAAAAAAAACGATGTTCAAAACCGGTTTTGATGACTTTCCGGTTTTGCATGCCCTAGTGGGGTGGTTTCTCAGAAGAACAAACATATGGAATCGAATTAAAAAATCTATTTGATATAGGACGACAAAATAGTTATGTCTCTTTCTCGCACGAATATTCTTGCGTATGAAAATCTGTGTTTTCGGATAAACACTCTGTTTGTCAGTACCGTCGTCAATATTTTCAATGTACTTTTGCTGCCGAATGACGCCATTTTAGTATCCCGTGTTGTTTACTTGTGGAAGTGCGGTCGAGAGATTTTTGTTATCGATATCGATTACGATCACGGTCATGATGCGCGCTGTGTTATTTGGTCACCGGTTAGCCTGTATATGGATATATGAACCGAATGTTATGTCAATAATTAATTGTTTAGTTCAGTCGTTATCAGTAAAATTTCAGCCTAGTACATTTGATAATTAATGAGATAATACGATTAAAGTCATTTGGAAGTGAATGACTATGGTAACCCGACCAAGTTAAGGTTATTAGAAAACAGCGAAAACTTTTATTGGTTTCTCCGGCAGGTTTAAGAAACAACTTATAGATAATTATCGACATTTAAAAAAATATCGACACATCCATCCCTAATCCGCCATGTTTGTTACCCGATTTGTTTACGTAGGTATACAACAAAAGTACATGCTTAGGGCATGGGTGGTTTTAACAATACGCCTAGGTGCCTACTCAAATGTGCTAAGTTTCGCCCGTAAATGGACATTGGTACTAAAATTGTTGTAAAGATCAATGAAACTCGTTTTTAAACAGATTTTATCGCATTATATTGAATATTTTTTACATGAGTGACGGGACTGACCATAGCACAATCAACGCCATCTACTTTTGTAACCGAATACACACTTTTTCACAGTTGACTTGTTGATGTAAAAATATTTATGTGTTTACTTTTATAATGTTATTTTAGATAATTTGATAACAAATAACGTACCTATCGTACATACCTAACCAATAAACCTGGTGTGTTTATTTAATTTTAGATGTGGTAATTACGTCGTATGTATAACCATAATTATTTTACACAAATGGCAACTCAGTTAAAAGATGTCCGACGAGAAATGCCAAAGCCAGGTTATTGATAATCCTCCTTCCAAAAAAATTAAAATTGTTAACGAAAATGTAAACGGTGAAAGCGAAACTCAAGTGAAACTAGCGGACTTTATAGCAGAGAAAATTTTGAATAACAATACTAATAGGAAAACAGTTTGCATTCAAGGAACATTTAAAAATAAAAGTGGCGTGGCTTTAGTAATTTTTGAAAAAAAGGCTTTTACAGAAGAACATTTGAACAATTCTGGCTTTTTTTCTGACGAGACAAAGTTGCAAACTTTCTTTCAGAACGATATTTACGGCAATTTCGAGTGTTTTCCGAATGCTGATATAAATGGTAAATGTAGACAACGTATCACTTTCCAAACTCAAGGATTCCTTTGTACACGATTAGTCATTCTATAAAGTATTACACAGCAGTTTATAACTCCTCTTCAAGAACTTTCCCAGAAGTTTGATAAATAAATAAGTTCCCCAGAATTTCGAAAGTTAATCTCTTTTGTTTTATAAACATCAACATATGGAGTAAATGGTTATTTATTAAACTTTTACATGTATTTCAAGTAGGTTTTTGATAAGATTAGACATGCTTAGCTGTGTACATTCTTAGATAACATTGTTTTAAATAATTCTATTACATTACTTCATTGCCTCTCACTAAATCTTATGATTTGTAACAATATCAATTTTTGTTTTGTTAGAAACTTTTATCAAACCATTGCAACTATTTTTCAGGTATAAAGACTAATATAATATATCCTGCTACAGAGAAGCATATAGTTAAGTTCAGTCAGCAAGAACTGCATATAGTGTCTGAGACACCCGAATTGTATGAGAATATCACTTTGCCACACATTTTGAAAGAACAATTTAATTTACAGGTAAGATTGATTTACTGAAATTTTAGTTCATTAAACAAAACATAATTATATACAGACTATATTTTCAGTCAAGGCTTATCATCTCTAAAACAAAACACCTTTTAACCAAATTGGAATGGGCATGATCTTCTTACAATGTACACATAAATAATAAATAAACTTATTGATATAGATAACATTGGTACAAGTATGATTGCAATGGTTCAGTGGCATGAAAGGTCATCTGTATTCTTAAATCTACATTTTATTTATTTTAAAGTACCTACCTAATCTACCAGTATCTTTGACATGAATGTTTTTGGAACTTATACTTTGTTTTATTTTAGTTCAGAGACCTACAAACCATGATGATATTTTATTTATTTATTAGCTTCCAGCTAGCTAGCTTTTTCTCTAGATCAAAGAAAAAGTTTTAAGTTATCTTTAGAACACTAAAGTTGTAATAACTAGTGTGCTTAAGTATACAATGATCATAGTTAAATATATTTATTGCATTTCAGTGGGTTTTTAACATATTAGAAGGAAAAAGTGAACAAGAGCGTGTTGTGTACAATAATAACTGTGAAAAAGAAGGCTTTGTGCTCGTACCGGATTTCAAGTGGGACGGACTTACGAAGGAAACTTTGTATCTGCTAGCGATAGTAAGACAACGTGGAATTAAGTCATTAAGGGATTTGGATGACACTCACTTACCTTTGTTGAAAAGAGTTAGGGACGAAGGAAAGGTAACTATATTTTTTATGTTAGATCTAATTTGTTGATAACGGTATGAGCAATTATGACTTTGAGCTGCTTCATTTTTAATTCAGCTTTGGTTTTCATAGTAAAATGTTGTTTGTTCTTATCTGGGAACAATATGTAGTTTAGCACAATCTGTTTTCATAGGGCAATTCTTGTAAAAAAACCCCAGACAATCACACCAACTACACGACCGGTCTTCTTATATGCACCCAGATTGAGTTTTCCAATAAATAAATTCCATAATTACTAGTAATTATTTCTATAGAATGGGTTTTGTTTCTTATACATTAATTATAAATAAAAATATTTAGGTGAATATGAAAAATTCACCAGTAATAAAAATAAGTACCAGGTGAATATAAAAAATTTATATGATAGCTCAGCTATTCTGGAAGGATTATCAAAAATTCTATAGGGTCAGAAGTTTTTTAGTGAAACAGCCCTCGCCTGCTGGAGTACCTACTATAAGAACAACACACTCCAACTGTAGCGCAATTAAAATTTTCACAAATTAATCATATAATTTCTATTCTACTTTCAGAAAGCAATACTCAACAAGTACAACGTCAAAGGCAGTCAATTGCGGATTTATTTGCATTATCAACCCTCTTTCTACCACCTCCACATACACTTCACGTACCTGCGACACGAGGCACCGGGTATTTATGCAGAAAAATCACATTTACTCGACACTGTCATCAACAACATTGAAATGATGAAAGATTACTATAAAAAAGCAACTTTGCCATTCACTATTCGGGAGATGGATAACCTTTTCAATATTTATGAAACTAATGGACATGTTGAGAGAGTAAAGACAGAAAATAATGAACTAATTGATAAATAATCAAGATTTGTTTATACCTTGAATACAATTTAGTGATTGAATTCGAAGTACTTAAAAGTGAAAATGTTGGTGAAGAATATATTTATGGAGCTCCGCTCAAGACTGCGTTCATGCAGTGTTTATATTACAACGGGTATTGATTTAACCAAGAATTGTAATTTGAAAATTAGTATACAGTCAAACTGTATTGTCTTAAACTACTATGATGATAATCAAAACGAAATGATGAGAAGGAGAGATAGTTTGTCCTCGATTGAAAGCTTATCCGATTGCTATTCAGAGGATGAACCGGAACTTGTTACGACAATACCAATAGATCAATTCTATTTCATCATACCAAATTCTATGTCATGTCTCAAAATCGAAAGAAACACAGTTTCTTTTAGAGTTTTAACAGAATCTAACGCTGGTGGAAACTTTTACTCAGAAGTTTTAGAAAACAAACCACCTAACTTCTTTAATGTAAGCGAACTTAATATTAATGTAAAAGTGGATGATAAAGTAAAATTCATTTGCACTAATTGTTCTAATGTGATCTCCGTAAATGAAGTGAAATTTGGAAGGGTCTTAGAATTGCCATCTTCCAATATGGACATGTCTGAATGGTTTTGCCATGGACATGGTCATAGTCATGGTCACAGCCATAGTGACGAAACCAATAATCCTGTGAATGAAGACATGTTAAAACCAAACAAACAAGATTTTTTATACAGATTAACATTCTTTGTTATAAATAATAGTGTACTATCAGAAAAGACCAATAACTTTAATTCAAAACGAAATATTTACCATTGCGACCGGTGCTTAGCCTGGCTCGGCGTCAAAACCAAAGATGCAGTGAAACTTTTTAATTCGGAAGTTAAAATTGTAAACAATAATGTTGAAAATAATGCTTTTACTCATAAAACCTCTCAGGATAAAATAAGTGTAGTTGACTTTATATACACAATTGAGAAAATGGCTAAAGAGTTTAATCTTGGCCTGCAATTTAACATAATGTTTAAAATTGTATTGGAATGTACAATGTCGGCTACAAAGAAACAGTATCTATTAATTTGGATCATAGACAAAGAATTACAGGTTCTACGAAACATTCCAAATAATACTGAAAGTGATCGTATCAATCTACAATCAAGTTATTTAACAAAGATTCTTTATAAAGTTGAGCTATCCTTGAATGACGAAGTTGAGTCGTGGCTCGCTGATCCAATGGTTGTCTCAACAGATATATCAAAAACAATGTTTACCCACGGACTGGATCATTTGCAGAAAATGTCCAAGAATATACCAGAATGTTTCCGTACCACAAATGGTTATTTTGTAAGTTATTTAAAAGTGTAATATTATATTGCCTTTGAAAGTTTGTTTTTGTTTTTAATTAAACCTACCATCTCCAATAGAGTATCACAATAAGTTACCGAAATTATTTCCAAAGCAATTTATTTTTAACAACAAATCTACTAACAGTACAAGGCAACAATCAACGTTTTTGAAGCAGCTTACTAATAGACAAGGCAATTTAGTGTTACAAAAAACTTTCAAGCTAATTCCAAACTGTTCTGGCCTAAGGCTGCGTCCCCAGTAGGCAAACAGTTAGCGTTAAATTTGTGGCGTACTGAAATTTGAGTTAGCTGCAAAATCAGATCAATTTTTGTACGTCGCGTACACTCCATTTCAAATATATTGAAGGGTTTACTAAATCGATACGCCACAAACTCAGTCGGCCGCTAACCGTTTGCGTACTGGGGACGCAGCTTTAGGTGTGTTAAAGGATCAGGATGGGAATATTGATAGTGAGCATGATATAATGAATCAGTGGAAGAAATATTTCGAGAATTTACTTGAAGGAAACGCGAGTGATGTTTTGGAAGGTAGGTCTCCACTTTTGAGTGGTGAAACCAATAGTGAAAGTGAGATAAGCACCCTAAAACAATTCTCAGTTTTAAAATGACCACCTTGTATACTCAAAACTATTATTGACCCGTGTAGGGTTGGCTTAAAACAGCCCTACCATCCTTAGATAAGCGTGTCCCCGCTTGGTGGTAAGACCCTTTCAAGGTTTACCTGACTAGCAACCAATGAAGACCGGCTGGTGTAGCGGTAGCATACATTGCCTTCTATGCCAGAGGTCCTGGGTTCGAGTCCCGGCGGCGGCGGATATTTGTGTGATGAACACAGATATTAGTCGTCAAGTCATGGATGTGTATATGTTTATTTAAGTTTATATTCTAATAAAAAATATGTATTCAATATGTATGTTTATATATTTCTTAAGTATATCAGTTATCTAGTATCCATAACACAAGTTCTTTAAGAAACTTAATTTGGGCTAGATAATGTTGTGTGAGTGTCAGAAATATTTATTTATTTATTTTATTTATAGTTCCATATAAAATCCGTCGCCAAAAATACACCACTCTAACAGTGATGTGTTCCGGCAAGATTTTAAGAAGAGCCAGTTCTTTTCTAGGCTCGTGTACTTTATTTACGATTCATCTTCACTTACCATTAGGTAAGCTTGAGCTCAAACGTGGGATTAGTGTTAAAAAGAATTTAAAAAACGCTCAACTCTCAGCAAATCGTGATTGAATTTTCTTTCTCCCTGTACATTTTTATATTGCTGACTAAATCCGTATTTGACCTCAAGCTTTCCCAATGGTTTTTAAAAAAAACTCCCCGATGATGGTTTGATAAACTTATTTATCATACACAAAACATAGGTACTTATCATTAAATAAAACACTTTTTAACCGATTTTATCGCGTATATTTACATTTTAAATAGAGAAGATGGTTGGAAACTATCACCGACATGGGACCCTATCCTGAAAAACATTAAATCTAACATCCAGCAAGCTGCACGACCTGAAACTCAAGATACTGTCAGCTCGTTTTGTGTCAATCCAGAACGCTACGCTCGAAGACTGAGAAACAGATGGAGATGATGATGTATAACTTTTTCAATCTATCAATCCGACGCTTGACACCTCAGTCGCTCGTGACCACGGGGTCTGCAAAGACACCGAAACGTCGAGTTAAAATTAAAAATGTAAATATACGCGATAAATCCGGTAAAAAAGTGTTTTATTTAATAGTATGAATCGCGAAAACTTAAGACAATATTACCTACATACTTATCATTTCACGACGTCACACAATAAGAATCTGTAAAACTGAAATTATAAAATTCGAACTTTATTTCTGTTGGGGCAACGCACATACACATCAGCATCGGAACAGTGATAATGGTGATAGATTTTATACGAAGGGTTATCGCTAGTAGGACCATCAAGCGAGGGTCGCTGGGATAAGTCGCCTTTACGACATGCTTGTCAAGAAGCGTTTTTTTAGTGAGAGGTCCCCCGACGACACCCATCTACTCGTGCCGCTGCCGACCCAACACCGTAAAGTTGTGCACCGGCGCGGCGTATCGTCGGCCGCCCTACAATGGTGACACTCTATCGTCACCCCCTCCGGGCGACCCTGTGCTGGTAGCAACGAGAATAAAACCAGTGGAGAGCGCATCGGCACGTCTTTGTTCTATATCCAAGTCACCAAAAAGCGGCGGGGGCAGAGGTATCCTTTCCCCGCTGTCATTGGGCGACGACTCGACAGCCAAAATACATCAGATTCACTAGGGATTCCAAAAAAATATATCGATAAAAACTGGAATAATTATTATAACGGCCATTTATAGATTCACTATTTTTAGGTACGCGCGTATGCCTTTATTAGAATTAAAAACAAATCGCATTTTATCACATAAATTATGGTTTGATTTATTATTAGTAGGTATAATGATTTTTTAGCGTATGTTACTATAGCCCTAAGGGGTTACTATAACCTAAATCTGTAAACGAACATTATTTATTCGTTTTTGATTAAAGTTTTACGTTAAAATGATGGATTTGGTTATTTTGAACATTAAATGGCAATTCATGAAGGTGGAATGTCATTTCGGTTGAAATTCTCAGGCATAAAAATAAAAATAGAATACCATAAAAAAAATTGCGAAAGGTACATGGGCGTGATTCGGGTACTCTAAGGATCCATCTATATTTCAACTTCCAGTTGACACTATTTATTGGGACACCCTGTATAAAACCATTTTTCAACCACCCCAAAAGATAACAACTACAATAATTATTAAAATCCACCTTTGTCAAAATCCATCAAGCTATTCGGACTGTAGGGTTGAAATATAATATTTTTTATCTATATTTCATTTCACCAGTATTTTGTATTCAACTTAATCCTTTTTCTGTATATTTGCATTCAAACCCAAGAGCAAATACATAAAGCACTAACAATGTAAAAAACATAAGGTAAGTATCTATATTTTAAAATATCTATATGAAACGTAGCAATCCTGCGAACAGCACTATCGAAATAAAAAGAGACAACTGCTAATATGCAAAACAGTGTATCAGAAAGAGATAGCAAGAAAGACATCAACGCGAGCATTTTAGAAATGAAAATATTTTATTTTGTTTATTTTTTTTTATCAAATTGAGTAAATAGAGTAGAAATCCACTTAAATATGAAATGATACCCCATCTTTTGTGTAGCTTGAAGTCGTAGTTGACTTTCCACACCATTTAATTGCACAACTAGGCATTATTTCGGGTTTTAATTTGCTTATAATCAGGAGCGCGGGACGTCCGTACGTTAGCCTACAGTTGCTGTGACTGACTCAAAATTCTGTCGCATGCCCTACATATAGGTCAAATTGAGCGACCGCGGTAGCCCCGCACGCACTCTCCACTGGTTGTATGCTCGTTGGCTGGTAGTGACCGAAACACTCGTATCCGGTCAATCCCTCCTGGCTCTCCTGCGGACGCGGGCGTCACCTCCTCGGGACAGGAGCGCTCCTCCCGGCTTGGCACCGAGCACTACCGCCTCATGATAACATGGGGAGGGGGTGGTGCTTGCCAACTTGACAATGCCAAGACGCCGCCATAGGAAATCAAACGGTACACCCACGATGCTCCCCCCCATTATGCCGAGGTAGAGCCTGAGGCATGGGGAGCCCGGCTTCCCCACGTTCGGCAGCAGACACCCTAGGGCGGCCACAGCCCTGTTTCATGAGCCCTTCAGCAGCACCTTAAAATGCTAACAAAGGCCCATTAAGCTATTCTAACCCAACTCTATGCAGTTAGAGAGAGTTAGTAACAAACAACCATTAGCACTTTGAAGCGCAGTAAACTAGAAACTATAGATTTTTATTATATTCTACAGGCGTTTACTACCCCTGAAAGCTTTAACAACGAATATACAGGGTGATTGGTGACAAATTTTAGATATTGAAGGAGTGCACTTTGCACTTGATCATAATTATGTAATAAAGTAGGTAGGTACTTAATTTTTCAGCAGAATTCCCTATAAATAAATAAAGAGTTTTAATAGGTCGACGACCGTTCGTGAAGCCGTCTATACCTACCTACCTATTCTAGATAGCGGCGTGCGTTCGTCCGTACCAGTGTAACCATGCGTTGCGTTATGAATTCTTTAACTTTCGGTTAAGTTTACTCAGTATATTATTAATATTTATTTTTTATTTTAGTTTTTTTCAAACTATCACGTCCTCGAATTTCGAAAGTAACCCACCAGTCACCCTGTATTATATTCAAATCGGCGTGTAGCAAAAACTTGACGACCACTTTGGCGGTGGGGTAACACTGTCTGCCTCAGTGGTCGCGGGTTCGATTCCCGCACGAAACAAGAAAAAAAACCGAGTCTGGTTTATCTATACAACGTGTAACAAAATGGAGAGATAAAACTTAAGGGTTAGCTTCTATACTTCTATAGTTAGTTAGATTATGATATATACGTTGTCTATGTAGATGTATGTCTGTGTTTCTAAACACCGCCGTTTACAACCCGCCAAGATCATGCGCAATTTGGTTGTCAACAGCCGTCTTCACTGTTGTAAACTAACAAGGTCACCTTGGTTTGATGTTTTGTTTCCAAAAGTCTAACTGGGGCTTAAAGCTGAACAACACTTTTTTACATGTTTTATTGCGATGTTGAATTAAAATTAAAAAGACATATACTTTCAATTTCCAATAAACCCGTAATATATGCTCACCCTACTGCGTTTCTCTTTGACTATAAAATAGATTTCAAAATCTCATGAATGAAGCAATGCAGAGATGTGAATTAAATGCCACATTTTAGTCACAAAGTTGTACAAATTTACCTACATGCGTTTATAAGGATAACTCAGTTCAGCAAATTCGAATATTTTGATTGCTCATAACTTTTTACCTATAAAAATTTGTGGTTTGATTTGAATTTGTACAATTATATTCGAAATTTAAATTTTAAATGAAAAAAAAAGATTAGGTAGGTACTTATTTCGTAAACCTACTTCCATATTTCTAGGATCACTCAATCTAGGTGCGTCAGGATTGAGTGATCTTATAAAAGCATAATACATTCCTGGATTCTGCTTGTGCTACTTATCTAGATTTTTTGTACATATTGTGTAAGTACAATTTTATGTTAAGAAATTTTCATCCATAGATTCAGTTTGTAAACATTTTGCCAAATATCTGAATTGAGTGATCCACAGTTTTGGAAATATCTTCAATTCCTTAAGAGTGACAAATTTTTGGATTTCCGTTATGATATTTTACAATTTTTGATTAAATGTATGTTTTGGTTATATTGAAATCTAAAAAAAATCACTCAATCCAGATGCACATCATAACACAAGCTCTGCTTAGTTTGGGGCTATGTAGTTGGTGTGATTGTCTGGGGATTTCATAACTAATAATAGAACAAATGTTGTGAGGATGGATGTCAGATGCTGGATTGATTTTAAATTTCACAAATCTAAGATAGACCTTGCATTAGGGTTGACATCTTTTCAGGTGATAACCACAGAATTCTGTTAGTATGATATAGTCTACTAACAATTTATAGAAGCACTAAAATAAAAAAAATACAATATATTTTTTTTAAGTTTTATTTACCTCAACTTTGCTGGGTAATTCATGGGGTTTTTATATGTTTACATTACTAGGTTATGAAAAAAGAAAAAATAAACATAATTAGGTATCTTCTTAAATTCTGTCATGTCACCTCTGTATCATGTTATTTATCAATGTTTTTTTGCCGACATCAAATTATTATTATTTAAAAAAGTCCAGTGCAAGTATATTATTTCACAATGGATTCAAGATACCTTTATTGGGTAGTGAATAAATTGTTTTCTTCATTTGGAAATGTAATTTAAAAGGCACATTTCTAATTTTACATTTTGCCTTGTAATAGATATCAAAAATATTTCTAAATGTGCTCTTATTTTCAAATTGTTTTAACCTCCAATTTAGGCAAGTTTTTTCTCTAAAATATGAGGTGCATTTATTCATAATAGGTAGTACATCTATTCAGCTTACGGCTGAATTGTACTCTTTTTCTTTATTTCAATAAATAATTTATACAGAACTTACATTGTATATTATATTATATAAAACATATTTGTAAGTAAGTATATAAATCAATCTAGATATTTAAAACACTTTGTAAAAAAACTTTTACATGTAATTTTTCATAAATATTTTTGGTCAGTTTTTGTGCATGAAAAAAAATAGCTTAAAATGTAGACTTAATAAACAAAAAAACAACATAAATGCAAAATTAAAATCTAATATTAATTAATGGAATCCTTCTGATAAGACCATTGATTAGTCTATGACACATCTATTTGGCTGTTCGGGAAGCCTCTGAAGCCTGCAATTGTTCTAACTACGACGGTTGAGTTGAAATACCAGAATGCTATGAACAACACTGAAAAAAGAATATCTGATCTATTGTTCAGGAAAATGTATTGATCTTTATGGCAATAACATTGATTAAAACCTTCCATATTTCTTGGATATTTGTATGTCTTACATAGTGGAACAAGATTACAAAACAAAACTTCATTTTGTTTAGTAATGTACTATTACACTCTGAATGCAATGCAGAATGTAAATGAATAATTAACACAAAATTGTGTTTGGAAACCAAATCGTGAATTTATAATTACCACTAATGAAAGGCTCTGTTAGATGGAAGAAGGTCAAAATCTAGGCATGTATGATTAACGTTTTTGAAAAGGATACGTATGACGGCTCTTTCCCAGCTTTCAACCATGTAGAGTTCTGTCACCACTAGGTACCTTACGTACCAGTAATTGATAAATTTGCGAATTCTTTCAAGTATTCCAATCATTGTTTTGGTTCCTTTATAGGTTATTTTCTTTAAAGTATTCGATTTGATTTTATTATAAACCGTATACGTACGGTGAAGTAGTCTTCTTTAAATATTTATTATAATTAAATAGGTATCTAAAAAACACACCAACAACACCTAGCTCGTACTACAAATAAATGTTGATTTGTGTTGGTTTGGTTGAGTGAGTTGAGTGAGTGAGTTATTCATTTTGATTTGAAAGTTGACAGATAGACAGCCAGCTGACTGACGTGCCCAGTGAGTGACATTTAGGGTCCGTTTCAAAACGGGAGAATGAGAGATTTTCTGACAGCTCATTAAAAAACAAAACTTGAACAAAAGACTTCTATAGGTGGCGCTTTACAAAAGGCGAAGTCTTGTCTGTCATATAGCCATATATTCCACACTGCGTTTTACAAGTAAAATAAATTAATTGACCTCTGTGTCAGAAATCAAACGTATAAATAATCATAGAAGATAGATACCACTTACCTACATTTTAGTATACACACTTAACGCCTTCGGCTTTTAAAAAGTGCCATCTATAGAGGATTTTTTTACTAATCTTTATGAGCTGTCAAAAAATTCCTCATTTCACTTAACAGCGAGCAGACGTCGAGCAACAATGTTTCACTTTAGCGTTATTCAAACTTTTCAAACAGTGGTGAATCGCAGTAAAGTAAATTCGCTCTAACGTTAATTATACATCCGATCCTCACGTTCAAGAAGTACACAGTCTTATGAACTCAAAGACTTGAACAAAAATCTTTCCTTAACTTCCGCCTTGGTGTATTACGGCATTTACAATTAGTTTGTTCGCTTATCTCAATGTGCCGTAGGCATAAGTATTGAGTGAGTTCCCATTTTACATTATATAAATATTAAAAAATATTACATTATATAAACAAATAAAATACTTAAATAAATAAATTATGATTTGATATCACATGAAACACGATATTAAAAATGTGACGCGGTATAAGCGGTATTTAGTTTTTGATATTAATTAATGAATAGCTTTAATGATAAAAAAAAAAATTATTTACCTTGAAACTTTGTTTATAATTTTGCTCATATAAATAAATTTTCCCGATCACTCTTTTCAATAAGTACATAGTGTAAATACCTACTTAGAGTTACAATTA
Source organism: Stenoptilia bipunctidactyla (assembly GCA_944452665.1). Classification (NCBI taxonomy): domain Eukaryota; kingdom Metazoa; phylum Arthropoda; class Insecta; order Lepidoptera; family Pterophoridae; genus Stenoptilia; species Stenoptilia bipunctidactyla. Next base: position 19,930,441 of record OX101745.1, read on the forward strand.
TGACCTTCCCAGTTATAAAAATAAGTACCGCTTAAGTGCGAGTGTTCCATACAGTTACCGAACGTATGCTTATATAGAAACTCTATAGGACGACTACAGGACTAACAAAATGTTATAAAAAGGAATAACATTTTTTTTCATAATACGACAAATCTTAAATAATTGCCCTCCTAAACGCACTAATTGTGTGTTGTGTAGGAGCCCTCTTAAATTATTGTTTTATTCTGGTTTTAATTAATTTGTTGTTACTGCTATAGTCTCTCTCCTCTATTATAACGCCTCCAAGTTTGTCAAACGTGATATCAGATGATCTTATAGCCTCTGGTGTTCTGCCTACCCCATTAGGGATACAGGCGTGAAGTTATGTATGTAGGTATGTACTTTCCAAATAGCTACCCGAAATCTGATGGAGTGCTAACATAAAGCGGGGTTCGCTTGAAATAGCTATTGGTCTTTTACGATACGCTATGCTAAGAAAAAGTAAAGTGAAAATAAAATCTCCAAAATCTTTTAAAATTACTCTTTATTATCTGGTATTGGACATGTAGGTAATTTTTATCTAACGTTTAATAGCCTACAGTGAGCTCCAAGTGACTCTTAGCATGTTACCATATCAATCGATCAACCATGTTACTGACCACATCAATCGATCGACCATGTTACTTTCAGTATTTTTTTACCAATGGTAAAACAGTATAGAATAATCGCGACATGCTAGGTTTTTGTTTATTTCAATGTGGTCGAATGTACCTTCCCTTTAAGAAAGATACCTAAATACAGTTTAGTCAGGACAATGTTTATTTATGTGAAAACTCGTTGATAATTTAGTATTATTATTTATTTAATTTACTTCAGTTGTAATACTGCACTTGGCCAGCTTGGTGGATTACGGCCTATACCTCGTCACCCAGGAGAGAGAGACTCACGCCCTGCAGTGGGCTCATTACAAAGATTTGTGATGATGATGTGATACTTATGGAAGAAACATATTTTTCAACGTTGACAAAACTGTTTGACCTCAATATCATGGTAAGTGAAGACGAGGTCAAAAACAGCACACGGATTTAGGACGGAAATGGCTCTCCAAAACATTGCCGGTCACATCACCGCCGCAGCAGTCACACTTGACTGGAGCAAAGGAAAAACAAAGAATGTACCAGCTGATTCTCTTCCCAGGCATACTGTGCAAATCAGTTAAGGGACAGAGGTTTCATTGGTGTTTTTGTGGGCGATAAGCTGACCCTTGTTACTGCAATAGTCTCTCTCCTCTATTATAACGTCTCCAAGTTTGTCAAACGTGACATCAGATGGTTTTATCTTCTGGTGTTCTGCCTACCCCATTAGGGATACGGGCGTGAAGTTATGTATGTAGGTATGTACTTTCCAAATAGCTACCCGAAATCTGATGGAGTGCTAACATAAAGCGGGGTTCGCTTGAAATAGCTATTGGTCTTTTACGATACGCTATGCTAAGAAAAAGTAAAGTGAAAATAAAATCTCCAAAATCTTTTAAAATTACTCTTTATTATCTGGTATTGGACATGTAGGTAATTTTTATCTAACGTTTAATAGCCTACAGTGAGCTCCAAGTGACTCTTAGCATGTTACCACATCAATCGATCAACCATGTTACTGACCACATCAATCGATCGACCATGTTACTTTCAGTATTTTTTACCAATGGTAAAACAGTATAGAATAATCGCGACATGCTAGGTTTTTGTTTATTTCAATGTGGTCGAATGTACCTTCCCTTTAAGAAAGATACCTAAATACAGTTTAGTCAGGACAATGTTTATTTATGTGAAAACTCGTTAATAATTTAGTATTATTATTTATTTAATTTACTTCAGTTGTAATACTGCACTTGGCCAGCTTGGTGGATTACGGCCTATACCTCGTCACCCAGGAGAGAGAGACTCACGCCCTGCAGTGGGCTCATTACAAAGATTTGTGATGATGATGTGATACTTATGGAAGAAACATATTTTTCAACGTTGACAAAACTGTTTGACCTCAATATCATGGTAAGTGAAGACGAGGTCAAAAACAGCACACGGATTTAGGACGGAAATGGCTCTCCAAAACATTGCCGGTCACATCACCGCCGCAGCAGTCACACTTGACTGGAGCAAAGGAAAAACAAAGAATGTACCAGCTGATTCTCTTCCCAGGCATACTGTGCAAATCAGTTAAGGGACAGAGGTTTCATTGGTGTTTTTGTGGGCGATAAGCTGACCCTTGTTACTGCAATAGTCTCTCTCCTCTATTATAACGTCTCCAAGTTTGTCAAACGTGACATCAGATGGTTTTATCTTCTGGTGTTCTGCCTACCCCATTAGGGATACAGGCGTGAAGTTATGTATGTAGGTATGTACTTTCCAAATAGCTAGCCGAAATCTGATGGGGTGCGGGGTTTGCTTGAAATAGCTATTGGTATTTTACGATACCCTATGCAAAGAAAAAGTAAAGTAAAAATAAAATCTCCAAAATCTTTTAAAATTACTCTTTATTATCTGGTTAATACGGTTTGTGACCTTATTCACTAAATATATTGGTATTAGCCATAATTATACAATGCACACAGTATAATTCATACACTGGTAAAACTTGACAATCGTTAAAAATACGATTTTGTACTTAGTAAGTTTACATTTTATTACATAAACTAGATAGTGGATTATTGAAAGATCTTAAAAGAAGCCAAACAGACGAATTTCGACTGTATATATATATATTAAAAAAGACGGTTTTTGATATAAAAGAAACATACTTTTCGCGGGAAATTACAATCCTCAATTTCTATAGTTTTTTTTTATAGATAATATCCAAATTGAAAATTTTTGGTTTGGAATACGAGTTATATATTCTAATCCCATATTATAAGTAAAAAGTAGGTATATACTTAATTGCATTTATTACGTGTATATAATGATTTATATATAAAAAAGCTACGAGTATAATACCAAATCGCGAGCTCATAGTAATATATGTTAATACGATATAATAAAAAATATAGGTAACATTTTATTCTTATCTATTACAATATTTCATTTCACAATACGAAATTTTATTTATAATAGGAATATACACTGATTATATTATATAAAATCACATAATGTATACATAGTACATTTATTTTGTATAACCTTCAGTCTTAATAAAGGCACCTATTTATTTATTATCTTCTAATAAGTAGTTTTTAAACTGTTGCTGCCTTTCTAAGAAACAATGTGTATCCAGTTCTCTTTCTCTTTCCTTTTAAGAGCATTGCTCGTTTCAACATGAGACAAAACATCATGTAAATGGAATACTTAAAAGTTACGGTTCAATATTCGAATTGGTATCGATACCTTGACAGGCGTGTAAAAAAGTTCATTTTGGTAATAAAAATGCTATCATTCGTTAAACTGAGTAAATATTAAATTCATTTACATCGTTTATTAGCAAAGCAGTGGACGTTTTATAATGAGCATAATAACTTTGATTTTATATACAATTGTAGCTGCCTTGTAGAAAAAAGTTTAAAAATATTTAATTGGCACACATTCCATTTTATTGCTTAAATCACTTCGAAATTACAAAAACCATACAATAAGTATACATATAAAACATACTACAAATAGTTATATTAAATTATTGTATAAGTAAGTGCTAAAATACTGTTTCGAGAATAACTCCATTCTTAAAAATATAACGTGATTTAATCAATCAAGTTTTATTTCAGAACTGTGTATATAGATAATCAATTAATCCATTCCAGAATCACAAAAAATCCATTTAACCAAAGAAAATCATCCTTATCCTATCACAATCAAAATGGCCGTTGTTACACATGCAAAAAGTGAATCAATACATATCTTACAAAAAAAACTCCTCCTCACTCGTCCAAAGACAAAACCGAAAAACTAAATTAAAATCGTTGGATTCCAAACCAACAATTTATAAAAAAAAAAAACATTTGGCATTGACAAGTGTCAAAAGTGACACAAAGTTTTTCGTCCCTAAGTTTTAGCGAGGGAACCAAATTATACAGCTTATTCTTTTTTTTTTCGTTAATTTTTTTATTCTAAATACTCCGTGTAGCCCTGTGCGCCGGTGAATATGACGTCGATCCATATTCTGGCGGCTTCTCCGGATGGCGCCATTAGGAAGTACCGCCGTTGTCTTGTTTTGACAATGAAGGTCGTAAGAGGATTTGGTGATTTTGAAGTGTTACCGTGGTCTAGGTAGACTTCTTCTATTACCTGTGGACAAAAAAGTCAATGATTAAGAAAAAAAGGTTGATGGTATGAGATTAGATGTACGATATGGAATGAAGGTATCACGAGGGTACATCTGAAAACCAGCGCTGCGGCTTCTGCTGCAGCATTATGCTGAGATGTGTCCTTTTTAACATACTCACTGCAGTACAGGGCAACATTTTATTATAAATTTTTCTTTTGTTTACTGATTTTTGTGACTGTTGCTATTTTTAATTAAGTATTGTCATTAAAAAGACACATTCAAATTCAGTACTTACTATTTTTAATTAAGTAAGTACTGAATTTGATTGTGTCTTAAAAGATAGGTCGTGTCATGTCCTTTAACGGTCTTTTTCAATATCGAACCTCAATCTACAATCCAATTTCTTTCATACAAAAACATATCGGGATTTTGGTTGTCATGGCAATGCCCATACTTTTAAGTGTTTCAAAGAAAGATTTTGGACAAAGATACAATAATGAAACCCACCATAAGATATGAAAAACTCGTTATAGTACAAGTTTACCAGTATTGAGATACAGTATTGAGTGATACGTGCCAGTGACTAAAAAAATTGCGTTCGACAATGGTACCTATAATATACGTAAATAATTAACATATCGGTTGTTTTTTTTAATTCAATTTCAAACTGAAGGGTCAATGAGAGGTTTTCTGACAGCTCATTAAAAAAACAAAACGGTACAAAAATGGTACAATAGGCTTCGATAGATGGCGCTTTACAAAAGGTGAAGTTTTGTCTGTCATATAGCATATAGCCTTAATTGACGTCTGTATCAGAAATTGAACTTATAAATAACCATAGATGATAGATACCACTTACCTACATTATAGTATACAGACTTAACGCCTTCGGCTTTTTAAAAGTGCCATCTATAGAGGTTTTTTGAACTAATCTCTATGAGCTGTCAGAAAACTCCTTATTGGGATTTTGTTTAAACAACGTCATGGTAATATTATGCAACTTTGTATGTCTTGTACGTTTTTCTAAGTTTCACAAACTAAAAGTCTCCAAAGAATTCATAGTTCGCGTGTCGGACGTCGCCGCGGTTACGTAAAGCAGTCGGTGCCGGGTGCGGTATAGTTATATACAGTAGTCGTTAGGGTTTATCAGAAGCCATTTCGGCAGTTGAAAATTCTGACAGCCACCAGCACTGGGCCAGCTTGGTGGGTAATGGCCTCGTCACCCATAGGAGAGACTTGCAGTGGGCTCATTACAAAGAGATTGAATTTCCCGATATCTTTTTTGGATATGACAAACGTGTTTGTGTGGTAGGGACAGTGTGGTAGTGGTAGTGTTACCTGGAAGTAAGCCCCGCCCCGCGGCTTCTTCTCACTCTTGTCCCAGTAGTAGACGAACGTTTTCGATTCTCTGTCGAAAACGAACCACCTGTGGACCATAAATTACATTACAATACAGTTAGTTTCCAATACAATATAATTATTAGATTTACGTTTTAAGTTCAATAATGCGTTTTATTAATTTATGATATTATGTGACATAGTACTGCTTACTGCTTAACACCTATACAATTAATCAATCAATATATATAAAACTGTTCCGTTACTGACTGAGTGACTGAGGTACCGAGTGACTGAGTGACTGACAGACAACGTACAGCCGTAACTACTAGGCGTAGAGAGCTGAAATTTGGAATATACATTTTTTAGGGGATGTAGGGGTGCACTAAGGAAGGAATTCCCGAAATTCTCACGGGAACGGGAAATATAGGACTTTTTAGTTTGTATGAAAAATCTTATTCCTTGTGTGCACCGATGTGAAACTTGGTGTAAAGGTTTTTCAATGTGTGTCTGGTTGTGTTATGAAAGGAATTCCCGAAATTCCCACGGGAACGGGAAATATATGATGTTTTAGTTTGTATGAAAAAATCCCACCCCTTGAGTGCACGGATGTGATACTTGATATAAAGGTTCCTCAATAAGTGTCTGTTTGTATTATGGAAGGAATTCCCGAAATTCCCACGGGAAGGGGTTGGACTTTTTAGTTTGTATGAAAAATCTTATTCCTTGAGTGTACGGATGTGATACTTGGCATGAAGGTTCTTCATAGAGTGACTGGTTGTGCTACAAAAAAAAATCCCAAAATTCCCACGGGCACGGGAAATATATGGTTTTTAGTTTGTATGAAAAAAACTTATTCCTTGAGTGCATGGGTGTGATACTTGGTATAAGGGTTCTTTCAGTGGGTGTCTGGTTGTATAGTTTCTGAAATTTCCACGAGAAGGTTAGTTAAGCGCAAACGAAGTTGCGGGATAAAGCTAGTATCTGAATAGAAATAGTAATTTTCAAACGGAATACAAAGTTTTCAAGTTAATCTTGTCCATAAAATCGATTAAATGGTTCCGAAGGCTGTATACTGGACGGCAGCGACAGTGAGAGCGACATTGGCGCGGGCAGCGATTTCCGCGACACAATAGAAAGTATTGAGTTTGTATTGCACCGCGACAAATCGCTCTTACGCCCGCTGGCGTCGAGAACGGCCCAGATTCCCGTCCAGTTTGCAGCCTAAGAAAAGATCGTTGTAAGTATACATTTAGGTTTCAGAATTTCCCACACTCAGCGATCTTAATGGCCCTCCAAAAGCGCAAAAAAATACCGAAACCGGTTTTCTTTTAAAAAAAAAACACATTAGTAACAAAACATTGTTTGAACATTAAGCTTTCATCATTATTATATTAATTAGGCTTAAAAGCTATAAAATACTTAAAAATTCATATTTTCTAATAAAGTTTCACCAGAAGGACCAGTTTTTTCCTAAGCCCGTGTGTTTCCATCTTCGACCTCGTATACACTTACTATAATCTTAATTATTAGATACCTACTATTATTGATAAATTGTGAAAACTTAAGCTTATTGTCATACTACCGTCGCACTGCCGCACAGTTTTGACTAATTTTACATAATTCAATATCGCAAGTATGCGCGTAGATGAGTCAGTGCGATGGCAGCGTCGAAATCACCTATTATGTGTGGGACAGAACAGAGAGGACAGAACAAGGGACAGAGGTTTTGTTACCGTTTTTACGGGCGATAGGCTGACCCCCTGTCACTGTAATAGTCTCTATCCATCATTATAAAACCTCTAAATTCGTCAAACGTGACATCAGATGGTTTGATAGCCTCTTGTGTTCTGCCTACCCTATAAGGGATACAGGCGTGAAGTTATGTATGTATGTTTGTATATAATGTGTTGTGCGGTATTGTGGTTGTGTGTATCAGTGGGTACATACCGCTTGGACCAGGTGTGGAACTTGGCGCCGAGCTTGTGCAGGTAGCCGCGACACGACGTCGGCGTCACTGTCACGTGGGGGCACAGCTCCACCTGGTGGCCTGGCGGGGAAACTCATGTGTGTGACAGAGAAAATAGATAACACGGGGAAAGATTCAAATGAAGCAAAATCCCCAGACAATCACAGCAACTACATGGCTTTAAAGTAAGCAAAGCTAGTGTTATGAGATACGATGTAGGGGGAATCGTCTCGTAAAAGGGTGACTAATCCGAGTGTCCTTCGCTTGGTCCACGACCAAAAGCGACAACCCTTCATATAAAACCTGCCGCCAAATATAACCGCTCCGGCGGTGATGTGTTCCGGCAATATTTTATGAAGAGCCAGTGATTCCATGATGGACTGGGAGCAAAAGAAAAACATAGAATATACCAGCTGCTTCTCTTCCCGGGCATACTGTATAAGTCATTTAAGAAACAGAGGTTGTATTGGCGTTTTCGTGGGCGATTATTAGCCCGTGTCACTTCAATAGTCTGTCTTCGTCATTATAATACCTCCAAATTTGTCAAACATGATATCAGATGACTATATAGCTTCTGATGTTCTGCCTATCCCATAAGAGATACAGGCATAAAGCTTTGTTATTATTATAATGATTCTCGACCGAAACGTCGACTTAAAAGGTAAAAATATAATTTTACACGATAAATCCGGTATATATATATATAATTTTCTTCATTAAGAGCTCCCAATAATGCTATATAATTAGACCCAATTAATAGCCAGCGGACTCTCCCATCGACCATTTCCATTGAATCTCCAAACACTCTGTGTAACCTCTGTAACCACTGTGTAGGAGCGAGTTAATAATACAAGCATTGTATCCCTTTCTCAGTGTTGAGTGTAGCCGCGGCTGCGTAGCATATGCACTGTGCATATACCTGAGGAAGGACTCCAAAAGAGTCCAAGATTAGTTGGAAATATCCGACATTTATCGTATAAGCCTTTTTATACAGGATTAATTTTAATCAGCGCATCACTTCTTTCAGGCAGCCTCTCCACATCATTTCTGTTGGGACATTTTGTTCTACAACTTTTTAAAATTAATAAAAAATAATATTTATCTACTCTCATATCATAATATTCAAAATATAAAACTCAGAACGAATTTATATTGACATACTTTTTAAAATAGTATAACGAAATGAAATTAAAAAATTAAATTATAACACACTACCTCGAACAATACAATGTTATAATCAAAATTTTTTTCATTTCGATACAGATAACAGACCATAGATTTCATTTTTTTATCTGTGTCCTGCGAGCGCCGCGCTACGTTACATTCTGTGGCCGCGCGGCGCGTTTTGGCGCATGCGCGATAATGGCGGGAATAAATTTAGGCGCCATAACAAATTTCCTTGCAATTCGTTGTTTCACTGGATAATATTTTCAGTGTATGAGATTAGATAAAGTAGTGTATGAAACTGCACATAACTAGGTATTATGTGACAGTTTCATAAACTACTATTATAGCCTCTGTTTAGAGGCGTAACTCTATTTACTCTGAGCGTAGGTATGCCACGCACCTTGCGCAGTAAAATATCGCTTCATAATAATAATAGGTACTTCTTACACAATGTAGAGTAAGGAGCAAACATTTTTTTGTTTTACTTTTTTGTTTTATTCATGAAGATTAGTAAAAAGTCGTAGAACAAACATTGTTGGGATTGACGTGGAGAGGCTGCTCGCAAGACGTGATGCGTTAATTAATACCTATTATTTAATGCTATCCCTTATTTTCCAGTCGTCACATATCACTTACCAGCGGTCTCCACATGTCTTCGCAGATCGAAGTCGTCTCTATCCACGGGAAGGTATCTTGTGAGCGGCCGCTGCCAGGGGGAATACGGCGCGACCGATCGACGCACCCGGCTGGTTGGTTCGGGGAATTGTACTGTGAAAAAATGAGGGGGAGGGGTGTTGTTTATTTGTACAATATAATAACTTAAACCTAGTAGTAGATACTGATTCAAACAGGTCCTTAAAGCAAGGACTGCATACCGGTATGAATTTCTGTACATTTATTTTTCTGTATGACGTCATACCGTTAAATTAGGTGTATTTAAAAATAACAGTACAGGAATTCATACTGAAATAATACGTGTAACTTTTTTATTATTGTAGCATAACTGATTTTTTTTCAGTTAACTGAAATTTTCCGGTATTAATATTAATATTAAATTTTTATTTTTAAATAACTGTAGAATGTTCGATAGTTGCAAGCCTATGAAGCGTAGGGACATATGCTGACCTATACAGTTCGGTATAGAAATTAAATAGGTTAAAATATTTCTGCACTAAAAACATCTACAGAAATTAATCCGGTATACATTATTTGGGTACTGATATAATTAAGTTAGATTTTAATAACTTGTACAGGTATTGTGATTGATGAAGCAGTACACTAATAAGGGTGCTGAAATTTTACTAGTACTATTTAAAAAAAATATACTGATATGCAGTCCCTGCCTTAAAAAGCTCAGCTTGGTTGTTTATGGCCTTAGAGTCCCCTTCACCCGAGGCAGAGACTCATAGCTCCTGATAATGATGGGTGAGAAAGATACGTTTAATTAAACGTAAAAGTATCATTATTTATACTACAGAGTATCATTGTAAAAAGCAAAACAAGACTAAAACGATTTTTAATCTGTGATAGTTTAGATGGTTTACCTCCCCATGCATAAGGGGCTCGTGAAAGGAAATCTACTCCCAAAGCCGTAAAAAATAATCATTGCCTTCCTGTCATTTCTATCCTTTCGATGAGCCCGTGTGTTCATCTTGGACCTCATCTTTAATTACCATCAGGTGAAGTGAAACTGAGGTATATATATCGCGAGTTTTGTGACCAAAACAAAAAAATAAATGAAAAGACTTATATTTAGTGTGGCGTGTGGCGTCGCCTTAAGAATAGCGCTACCCCATCTCTTCCCGTGGGTGTCGTAAGAGTCGACTAAGGGACAAACCAGAGGGCGGGCAGCAGCGTTCTTTTGTATATATTAACATCACACTGCGATCGCCAACCCGCCTGCCAAGTGTGGCGATTACGGCATTTCCCCCCCAAATTTGGGGGAGGCCTATGTCCAGCAGTGGACGTCTACAGGCTGTGGGTGATGATGAGGATGGATATTTAGTACACAAAAACAACACTTGACAAAAGAATAATCTTAAAGATCTGGTCATACAGCAGTTATTTATTTTTGTTTTGGCCGCTGCTTGATAATCTTGTCATAAAATGCGACCAAACCGAGTGACTCCTGCTTGGTGGTAAACTCCTTTTGGGTTTGCCTGGCTAACGACTACGATTTCGTAACCTAAGGCAGTGTGCTCATATTGGACTACTGATCTTGTTTAGGCACAAATAAAAAAAAATAAACAAAAGAAAGTCACGACAAACAAGCAATTGAAGAAGGACTGACCTTGAAGAGAATTTACCATAAGGTGAGATTGAAATTATTCCTGGATAAAAAACTATCTACTCTTATGAATATCCACCATGTAGAGATAAACTGGTGAAACTTTAAATAGAACGGAAAAAACGGAGAGATGTAGTGACATCTGCAACCACTACAAGGAAGCAGCAAATGGAGAAGATAACGAAAAGCTCTAAATAGATGTCGCTTCATACGCTTGACCCATAAAAAACTGACAAATTAACAAGTTGTTATCGAAATTGCTTGTTCAGTGTTGTTTTTTTGTGGTAAATTTCTATCATAAAAATTTTTTCTGTATCAAAATGTGGACCGTATTGTTGTAATGTGTGTATGTAATGTACCTCAAAAGTTTAAATCAAGGACATCCACAACCAAAGCAAGTGTATAGTCTCGGAAAAACTGTGGTATCCATTTTCTATAAAATGTATGACTGAGCAATGACGCATTTCTGATTTTTTGCTAAAAATCACTATAAAATTAACTTTTACTGTTGTATTTGACAGTTGTTATGGGTCAAGCATAATCAGCGCCTCTAGTGAAATAAGTAGGCAGTTTTCTACCCCATTACGACGATGCTACACGATATTTAATGTATCCTGTCCTATATCGCAATTTTCTATACCGGTTGGGATACTTATCCTCACTTTTCTTGGGAGTGGGAACAATTTATTCTACAGATTATTCTGGTAACTCACAGATGTTATCCCTGCTGAAGTCTGAGGCATGGCTGAGCGGACGGCTGTCGTTGCTCCTCTTCTCATCCTCGGTGGACTCTGTGCGGGAGTTGCGGACTTGGAGCTGTAACAACAAGAAGAAACATTTAAATAACTCGTCATGAGAAAGTTGCTCCTGGGATCAATCGATATTTCAGGCTAAGCAACTCGGTTCAGCGCGGTTGATACAAGTATGAGTAAACCGCTGACATTTCATTTCTTACGGTGACTTCCATGTTTCGGTGGATACGTTAAGCAGTCGGTCCTGGGTTCTGTATACTTGTAGGAGAGGTAAGGGCTTGTCAGCAACTATTTCGGTGTAACGAACATTCTGATATTAACCAACCAGCACTGGGCCAGCTGGGTGGTGTACGGCTTAAACCTCCTCGTCATCCAGAGGAGAGACTCATAGCCCTACAGTGGGTTCATTACAAAGAGTTGTGATGATGATGATGATGACTTAATTAAGATGAAAATACATTTAAATATAAACATAGACATCATGGTATCACTGTGTAGTCTCTATAACACAAGCTTACTTTTATGTTCTATTTTTGGTTGAGCTACGCAGTTTGGATAATTCATTGATTTATTAAACAGTTAACATGTCATAAAATTGTCGTAAGTGACAGAGTTTCAAATATTTTTTTCCGAAATTACTTACAAGAACAGGCTTAGGTGCGCAGGCGATTTTCCAATGCGAGCTCTTAATCAGCGCCAACCAAACAGACATAGTAATGTCCCAGTCACTATCACTGTTTCACTTGTTTTCACTTATAAACATGCTTTGAATACACTCGATAGATTGTTTTACTAAAAGTAGTTTAAATTTTACAGGGTGGGTTAATTTTAATTAGCGCATCAATTCTTGCAGGCATAAACATTTAATCCCAACCATATTTGTTCTGGGATATTTTGAAATTAATAATTTTAATAATTTAAGTTTTAACATACAAAAAATATTTACAAAAGTCTCTAAACTGGCGTTACTCTATTAATACTGATGAGATGTGCCGTTGCCGGCGATATTGCCCAGTGTGGGAATATAGGTGGCAACATTGCCGGCAATATTGCCTGAAGTGGAAATATTAGGGAATGTTTCTTAATTAAAAGTCAAAATAAGTTGCTGACATTACTTAAAAATTGTATTCAAAGGCAATAAGCTATATTATTTACAATAAGATGTTGTATTGGGGTAAATTTTTAATGTTGCCAGCAATATTGCCGGGAAAATACTGTGAATATTGCCAAACTTGCCAACGTTCATACCCCTATATTAAAGAGAATATAAGGGTATTGAACGAAGGGTATTAATTCGAATCATTTCTATAATTTTGGACCTACCTGTCTTTCATTTCAAGTCACATACTAAAAAACATCGATTTTAAAATAGGTAACAGAGGGATCAAATTTTTTTTTTCTGTTATTTATCAAGATTTGTAAAAATTAGTAGTAGAATAAATGGAAGAATAAATGTTGTTGATGTGGAGAGGCTGCCTGCAAGAGGTGATGCGCTGATTTAAATTAACCCTATATAAGTTTTACCGATGTATAAAAATGTGTAATAAATTGTGATTCGAAAATTCAACGAGCCGGGCAAATAGCGACGTATCGGGGATCCCCCAGATAAGTCGGCTTTTACCAAATGCTTATCCAGAGACGGAATGGTTATTCTAAGCCGACCCTCTAATATTCACGTGGGATAAGAATATATACAGGGTTGATTTATAGTCACCGGCCAAATTTTTTTACACAATAAGTATCATTTATAGAACGATTTTTGCAAAAAAAAGTAACTATTTTTTTTACAAGGAAATTAGTTTATCCGCTAACATAGTAACTAAGGCATGGTCACTCTAAATTACCATTAAAATAAAGATGACTACGCACTACTACACACATTTTGTAGTACTACTTCATAGTATTATGAAGGAAATGCCGAAAAAGGAAAAGTTTGTGGTTCCATATTTCTACTTTTTTGTACTGAGCGACGTTAAAATAAATATGCAGGTACGTTTATATCATATCAAAGAAACTATCATTTAAATTTGGCTGGTGACGAAAAATCAACCCTGTATAGAGAAAACCGCGTGTATCTTACTTCTTACTTACATTATAAATGTGAAAGTTTGGATGGATGTTACGGCAGAACCATACTACTGATTTTGAAGAAATTTGGCACAGTGATAGTGTACAGTCTGGAATAGCATATAGGCTTTTTATCCCGATATTCTCACGGGATTAGAAATAACAGCCCGTTGAAATATACCTCTTCCTCGAAATTTCCTTGAGCACAAAACGATTAAGGAAGGAGACATAATATAAATAAAGACAAACATATTTATTCACCTCGCGCGTGTTAATTCGCCAATTATCACGTAATATACTTCGACGGAACGTTTAGCGAATCGCACAAATATTAGAGCCAAATTCTTTGGTAGCTATTTTGTTGTTGTTACGACCGGACGTGATTAATATTAGTAAATTGTCTGCGAGACATTTTGCACAGCTTTATTAGATAAATAAGCTTATATTTTGGAATATGTATTATACCAGACAGCTATTTAAACGGAATTCTGGTAACTTAGATAATAGAAGTGGGTGACAAAATTAATAGGTTGGCATGAAATCCAGAGAATCAGAGTATCTCAATCTGAGTCGCATTTAAATGCCGTCGCAGGAAACTGATGGAAAACATTTAAAGTCATCGTGTATACAAATTACGATGCAAAATCATTGTTTTTGTAGCCATAATCGTAGCCTAATGAAATGTTTATGTGACTTTTACTCACACTTATTGTCGGAGGTGTCCGACTAGTTTCGAACTCTTAGGGCACGTTTAAGGCGACATATTGAATTTTTTTTTTTTTTATAAAATATGGATGGGACGTTTTTCTTCCATGACACCTGATGTTAAGTGAACATGAAGACTAAGGTGGTACACGTCCATCCACGAGAAACCTATTCAATCGACGCTTAAAAGTGCTAGGACTATACTGGTCAGGGAAAATAGACGCAGGCAGTTCATTCCAAACCTTGGCGACCTGTATCACCCGTATTAATTGACTTTCATCGCAAGCCATGAGAATGTGACAAGAGGAGCGGATCTGAATTTGAGATATGTGTAAATTCATATCTTTATCTATACTTTGACTGTTCAAAAACATGATTTAATTATTTTGACTCGATAGTTTTTTTTTGAAAACACGTCTAAAATATACTTTTTCTTAAATTACCACGTAGATATGAAATCCATATGCCTAGAAATAACTTAAATAAAATCTTCACATTATTGTTCGAACTTTGGTAGATCAAAATTTACATAGCATTTACCATTATTTTTTTATCGATTTTTGAAACAATTTCAGTGTCTATGCGGTGTCGATGGTGGCGATTTCTATGCAATACGCGACCTTATGTCGGCGTGTGAAGGTGCTAAGATTTCAAAATAAAACATTTCGATGTGCCGCCTTAAGCACAGGCGTCACGCGGGGCTTCGGGCATTTTTGGTACATCGGCTTTACTCTAAACCAGCAGATAGTTCTATAGTTTGACAGGGTCTGGCATGATGGTCTCTTAAGTAAGCTTCCATCATATGGCATACCGATTAGGCTCTGCGACTGGATATCTGATTTTCTGAGGGAACGGTCAATTCGAGTAGTCTTAGATAGCTACTCCTCCGACCAAATGGCAATTAATGCCGGGGTACCTCAGGGATCTGTTCTCTCTGCAACATTATTCTTGCTGCACATTAATGACCTTTTAACACCTGGCATTATTGGTTATGCTGATGACAGCACTGTTGTAGAGAGATACGTATCCAATGCGCGAGCGAGCCCCCGTGAAATCCAGAGTTTAAGAAAGTCAATGATTGAGCGCGTTGATTTGACCTTACGAAAAGTATCCGATTGGGGTGAGTCGAATTTGGTCAAATTCAACGCGTCCAAAACTCAGGCGTGTCTATTCTCCGCAAAAAAGAGCACCTTCACATTTACGCCCACTTTCCAAAATGTATCTGTCCCCATCACTGACCATCTAGGGCTTTTAGGCGTAACTGTAACATCCAGTTTAAACTTCGGTCAACAAATTGTGTCCATGGCTCAAGTAGCTTCGAAAAAGTTGGGAATCATCTCGAAGGTACGGCGGTACTTCGGCCCTGCACAGCTTCTTAACTTATACACAGCACAAGTGCGATCATGCATGGAGTACTGCAGTCATCTTTGGGATGGTTCTGCCAAATATCAACTAGAAGCGCTGGACTCCGTTGACCGAAGAGCCCGTAAATTAATTAACGACGTCGACCTTACAACCAAAAAACTGCAGACCTTAGAGCATCGTCGTAAGGTTGCGTGTCTAACCGTGTACTACAGGATACATTTTGGTGAGTGCGCCAGTGCTCTGTTTGAACAAATTGAACCCTCACCCTTTCACCATCGGACTACTAGACGCAGACAGAACTTCCATCCGTATGTGGTAGATATTCCGAAAAGTCGAACTAAGCGCTTTGACAGTTCCTTTTTGATACGGGTCGCCAAGGTTTGGAATGAACTGCCTGCGTCTATTTTCCCTGACTAGTATAGTCCTAGTACTTTTAAGCGTCGAGTGAATAGGTTTCTCATGGATGGACGTGTACCACCTTAGTCTTCATGTTCACTTAACATCAGGTGGCATGGAAGACAAACGTCCTATCCATAATTCATAAAAAAAAAAAAAAAAAAAGCCATTGTAAAGCAAGGACTGCATACCGGTATGAATTTCTGTACATTTTTTTTCTGTAAGACTTCATATCGTTAAATTATGTGTATTTAAAAATAACAGTACAGGAATTCATACTGAAATAATTCGTGTACCTTTTTTATTATTGTAACATAACTGTTTTTTTTTCAGTTAACTGAAATTTTCCGGTATTAATATAAATATTGTATTAAAATTTTATTCTTAAATAACTGTAGAATGTTCGATAGTTTAGTTGCAAGCCTATGAAGCGGGGCGACATATGCTGACCTATACGTTTCGGTAGAGAAATTAAATAGGTTAAAATATTTCTGTACTAAAAACATCTACAGAAATTAATCCGGTAAACATTATTTGTGTACTGATATAATTAAGTTAAAGTTTAATAACTTGTATTGTGTTTGATGAAGCAGTACACTAATAAGTAATATGTAGTACTATAACAAGTACTATTTAAAAAAAATATACCGATATGTAGTCCCTGTAAAAACGCACGAAGCTCTGTGCGACACTCTGTGCGGCGAGAGCAGTCACAGACACCTCCGACAATAACGTTTGAGTAAAAGCCGCAAAATAATAAACAATAGTTACATACATTCATAACTTCACGCCTGTATCCCTTATAGGGTAGGCAGAACACCAGAGGTCATAAAACCATCTGATGTCGATGTAATTTCATGCAAGCAAAGCCGCGTGTAAAAGCCTGCAGCCCATAAACTAGTCATATAATGCCCAGCTGGCACATATCCTCATTCAAATAAATAAAATAATAAAAAGCCAATAATGCAAGCTGGCAGAGATGTGAAGAGTACCAAATGGTGACCAGATTTAGTCGGTAGCCATTACGTGTAGAGATGGCAAAATAAATCAAATATACAGTTTTATTATTAATACTGGATTACACATTCTAATTTTAAAATACGATTCAACAAACAGAGCGAAAATACAACCAATGAAGACGAAGCATTTAATATCGGTACGACTTTGTCCATGTTTTCAAGTCAAAAACTTTCGATGAATAAGTCATAGTATTTTTCTCTCAATTTTTTTTTTTGATAAAAACGCCATATGTTTTAAAATCTCTGACCCGTTTTTCATGAAATTTAAAGTCTGAATTATCTTCAAACTACAGTAAATTATCAAAATTAATTTACAATTGTCAAAATAATCGCGAGACAAATATTTAAAAAAAACAACAGACTGTTTGAGAACCCCCTTTTTGAAATAGGTTAGTTTGGTATTTGTTTTTATATATGAGATCATTAAGGCTTTTTTATCAAGAAAGTCGTTAGTAAATCGCGCGAAGCTCTAGTTTAGTTTAGTCTAGTTTAGTTTCTTTCCTGTCTAAGTTTCCAAGATTTATTACATATATTTTTTTATTTTTTAACTGAGAAAAATACCTACATCAACTTTTCCTCTACCACTACTTATCGCGTCAACAAACGCAGAAATAGGCACTCAAACAAAGTTTATCGTCGGTGTTGCTAGCTGCGAATATCTCTGCGTTTCGCGCGTTTTTCTTATTTATGTGACATGTGACACACCGAAGCAAGAAGGGTGAGTTTACGAGCTGCGGTGCGTTATGATTTAAAAAACAAACTTTTTAAATTTAGAAGATTCTTTTGAATGTTAACCTTGACATTTTTTCACGCATTAGGTGTTTTTCTGACTCTGTTTATTACAGGAAAACTTTTCTTTTCTTCTTCAGATTTTCCGATTATTTATTACAATGTTTTTAAAATAACGAAGCGTGTATCCACAAGGCCACGAGTACGAATTTTAAAAAGATTTATACATTTCGTCCAATTATTCAGGATAAACTGGAAAAGCGACACTTTATTGTTTAGACGATGATATTTATCAGCTTGCTTTTGGGCAGGCAAGAAGGAGACCATGCAGGACCACGACAAGCCCTATAGGTACCTATAGAATCTATCACCATATACCTACATCAGAGAGAAATCTCTTTGACAACATACTTAACCAGCGGGGCTAGCATGCTACCGTCGACAACGATAAGTCGGGCCTTTTATCGATATTTTCTTAGAATATGGTATTTAGTGTATGTAATTTATTAAGATTATGACATATTTGGTTCTGTGGTCTTAATCATGGTATCAAATCGAGTAATTCTATCTATAATGGTGCGCATATTAGCTTACATAATAGAATACAATAACAATATAAAATTTATCTTGTCGACTCGACTATTTATCGTTGGTTGCATGCTAGCCCTGCAGGTAGCGATATTTTAGAACGATCGTTCAAGGGCGAGTTGCGCCAATTTTTGAAAACTCCAGGGTAATTATAATAAGAGCTTAAACTAGAACTGGGTCAAAGTAATTAGTGTTAGTTCGTTACACTTTGTAGTATTTACTACATTGAAATTATATTTAGATGGGTTAAGAACTCCAAAATTAGCTGTTGCTTAATTTGTTAATGTCTCTCTGCATCTCTGATTTATTTTAATAGAGAGGAATAAAATAGAGATAAATCAAAGTAGATATTAATAAGTAGATTCGATAAGTAAATCTACGCTCTGAGACTCAAATCAAAAAAGCCTTTCACGCGCCGAAAGTCTTTGGGTATAACGTGACTCTTCCGAACACTGCCAAAGGTGTTAGAAATCATACGGTCGGTCACTATAAGTGGACAAATTTGACAGGGTCACAATTAGCGATATGTCACTATAGGCGAAGTCATTATATCCGAGTTAGTTATATAATTTATATGAAAACCAAACTTCACTGTGTAAACACGTCATAATAAGCGGTTGGTCAATATAAGCGGAATCATAATAAACGGATTCCACTGTAGGTACAATTTTTTTTTAAATAAAACAATTAATCGTATTTTCGCTAGCTCACGTCAGCAAAATTGGGTAGCAGGTGGGAAGTATGGAAGTACGCACCGCATTACAAGAGGCCCTTAAGTTCTGAACAAGAAGATTTCTCCACACTGTCTATCTATACTAATAAGTATAATGAAGGGGAAGAGTTTGTTTGTTTACAAAAAAGGAAAGTTTTTATTTCGATTTCGTCTACTCTTATTCTTTCTCACTCAAATTGTAAACTCTATTATTTGTCTCGAGATTTATGGTAACTAAATTAATTTTATTATAATCTGTATAAATTCATAAAAAATGTTTTTCTTTTTCGATAATATCTGGCACTACCGACTAGATCTGAAAAACAATCGGGTTTTCAGCGTAACAGCAGTGCGGGATAACTGGTGATGAAAAGTGGATCACGTACGACAAAAACGTGCGAAAAAGGTAGTGGTCAAAGGCCGGTCAGGCTTCACAGACTGTGGCGAAACCCGGGTTAACTCGCAATAAGGTGATGTTGTGTGTGTGGTGGGATTGGAAGGGCACTATTAATTATGAGCTGTTACCACCAGGCAGGACTATCAATTCTGAACTCTACTGCGAACAAATTATGAGATTAAAACAAGAAGTTGAGAGAAAGCGGCCGGACGGAATTGATCAACAGAAGGAGTGTGGTGTTTCATGATGATAACGCTAGACCTCACACATCTATAGCCACCAAGCAAAAATTAAGAGAGTTTGGCTGGGAGGTGTTAATGCATCTGCCGTATAGTCCTGACCTTGCACCTTCAGATGTCCACCTGTTTCGGTCTCTTCAGAATTCTTTTGGCAGTGTTAGGTTAACATCACGAGAGGACTGCCAAATCCACTTGTCGCGGTATTTTGATGAGAGGTCCCAAAATTTTTATAGCAATGGGATTTTTTATTTCATGTCCCTACCTACAAGATGGCAAAAGGTTATCGAACAAAATAGTACATACATACTTTAGAATTTTCTTAAGAAATGCGAAGAAACTTTTTCCCCAACCCAATATTATTAGGACTATTTTTTCCGTTTTTCCACAAACAAGGTATTCACTCTGTTTTAAAAACATCAGTCAAAATTTTCCTTTTTCAAAACTTTTTACATCCAGTAAAAAAAAAGAAAACAGCTCAAGTTCTGTTTTCAAAAGTAAATTTTCCCGCGCACGCGACATACACAAATCGGTACTCGCTTTACGTAAACAAAAATACACCTCGTGACGTGCCGTTCAATGTGAAACCCAATGTTTACACATTCATTCAGTTTTAGCTAATCTTTTCGCATTCCGCTGAGTAATTTACTTTGAACAGGACGCTTTTATCGATTTAATTGATAGGCCATGTGCTTTTTGTAGTTGTCTGAGTCATTTTGATAGTTTTTAGCTTACGATTATTGTTTTGTAGGGAGGTGCTTTTTAAATGCACGCATTAAAATTTTTGTTTGAAATTTGTTGTTATTTTTTTCGATATATTATGTATAATAAATAGTACCAAAGTATAGATAAAGTAGAATTAAAAAAAATCCGAAATTTCAAATCACAATTTCATCCACTCATTACAAATTCACACTAAAAAGATCGACACAAAGATTAGAAAAAAAAGCTCACATTAAATTTATGACAAAAAAAGAACGAATATGAATTTCAAAAGCCGAACGTAAACTGTTTTTTTAAAACGCGCTTCGCGGTGCGCGGCGTTTGAAATACTGACAGCCAGTACGACAAAGTCAGCCAGCCAACGCTCTTGTACTAAGTTTACCAAAAAAAATAGTTATTTTTATTTTACCGAATTTTCGTGGGCGGGACAGGCCCGCCTTACAAACGTATGACAGTGAATAAATTGCTACAAGCCATTATTGTCGTTACTGCGTTGCATAATATACGATCCTTGCCAGGTGTATAAACACTTTTGTCAAATTAAATCTGGTCTTGAACTTGGCGGCAAAATGTGGTGGGCAAATGTTCCGCGCCAATTTGCATAATGGCGTCTTTAATTTCGCATTAATTATTTTGAAACGCATTCAAAATGTACGCGATTTCTCCAAAAGAATCTAAGTATTTAAAATGGAATTTCGTTTTTAAATGCATTAAATGTAGACTAGCTGTTTTAGCGGTTTCACTCGTGTAAATTCCAATTTCGAAGATGTTAATTTTTTTTTATACATACAAACTTTCATTCCCTATTTCAACCCTTTTAAGAGATAAAAGTGTAGAATGTCCTTGAGCAAACTCCACAAATTTACACGTCCTACCAATTTCATTACAATCGGTTTTAAGAGCGCAACAGACAGTTACCCTCAAGGGATTGAACGAACTGCGCGTTTGAAGATATGATATGCAAAAGTTAATTATATCGGTTAGTGTAAACAATTTTGTTTATACAAGAAATGACGACTGATATGAAAAAGATTCGCATATATTTACTCGCCAAAGTGAACAAAATACAAAAGCCTGAAAACCCTTCTACAAGAAACCGTAAAAATAGGAGAAAATTATGTTAATGATGAGAACGAAATTAGAGATAATAAGTAAATACAGATGTATCGTCTCTACGCAGTGCTCGAAATAGCAGTGTCTTAAAGAGCGAACTTTAAACCACGTATGCTAGTGTCTAAAATAACGAAGCTTCCATGCTGGACTGGGAGCGAAAGAAAAACATAGAATGTACCAGCTGCTTCTCTTCCCGGGCATACAGTTAAGAAACAGAAATATTATTGGCATTTTTGCGGGCGATAGGCTGACCTCCTGTCACTGCAATAGTGTTTCTCCAGCAGTATAATTCCTCAAACGTGATATCAGATGGTTTTTATAGCCTCTGGTGTTCTGCCTACCCGATAAGGGATGCAAGCGTGAAGTTATGAATGTTGGTATGTAAAATAAGGAAACAGTAACAACATGAATATTTTCAGCACTTTCTTTTTGTAAAAATAACACTTTTCTTCGATTGTTTCTCTCTATACTCGTTAAGATATATAAATAAACATCAAACAAGGTCTATTTTTCTACCTATGAACAATATCCTGTTCTACTCAATCAGGACCGCCCAGGCAGGATGCTTTAAATAATTACATCCTTTAGCTCAATTAGTAGCTTCGAAAATAACATAAAAGTCCAGGAAAGTTGTATATCCATTGGCATCCGGTTACAATTGTCATTTTGTAGCTTTAATTGGATTTATTGTTGAAAAGGAAGTTTATGGAAAAAGCTACAATATAATAAAGGAAATCTTATTGGCATTGTATTCATTCGAAACCACAGATTATAAAGAAAATCAATATAAACCTTCTACAAGTAACTGCTTCGGAGGGAAAGCAGTCGGTCCCGGGTGCTGTATACTTGTATACAGCAGTCGTTACGGTTTGACAGAAGTAGAGAAGTAGAAGTTATATTAGGATCGTATTTTCATATGATTAACTAATATAACGCTTTATTAATAACATGGTGTCATAGCTGTTACTGGGTAACAGTCAAGTAACAGTGAGAGTTTCTGATCTAGTTCATTGCCACTGTTATTTGCCTGTTATTGAATAACATAATAAAAAAATGATCGTATTACCGAATATAACATGTATCTGTTATGTATGTAATATGAATATATTAGTCACACCCACACCTCTAGTCAGAAGCCGTATCGGCAATCGGAAAATTGTGACATCCACCAATCAGCACTGGGTCAGCTCGGTGGATTACGGCCTAAACTTCCTCGTCACCCAGAGGAGAGACTCATAGCCCTGCAGTAGGTGTGGCACTCGGAGACTGCCGCGGTAAAGCTATTGCATAGCATTTTTTATCAACTTATGCAATTATAATTATTTATTTATTTTATTAATGCAGTAATGTTTGATTGAATATGAAGTTCCACAAGTTCCTAGTAGATGGCGCTGATTGTTTATTAAAACCCGCATGTAAAGTTATGAATTCAAAGTATCACCGCTGTGCCGGTCGGAGTGGGGGGTGTTAGGTTTTTTCGTTACGGAATTTCTGGATTCGGTACCCACGCTCAAGGCCCGCGATAGAAGCTATGCAATAGATTAAAAAAATGCTAGAACATAAAGCCGGAGCTGTGATATATGGCGGCAGATTTTATATGAAGGGTAGTGGCGAACACTCTACCAGCGGAAGCAACTTGGGTGAGTAGCCTTTTAAGACATACCTACTTAGGATGCTTACATAAAGAGACGGGTTCCGGTACAGACCAATCTGTGCGGGTCAGTACCGATCAGTGCAGGTATAATATTTCTATATTATCTTATGAGTTCACTTTCGACGACCGGCTGGTGTAGCGGTGACATACATTGCCTTCTATGCCAGAGGTCCTGGGTTCGAATCCCGGTGGCGGCGGATATTTGTATGATGAACACAGATATTAGTCGTCAAGTCATGGATGTTTGTATGTTTATTTGAGTTTATTCTAATAAAAAAAATATGTATTTATTCAATATGTATGTTTATACATATATACATATATTTCTTAAGTATATCAGTTATCTAGTATCCATAACATAAGTTCTTTAAGAAACTTTATTTGGGCTAGATAATGTTGTGTTAGTGTCAGAAATATTTATTTATTATTTATTACTTAAACAGAAACACAGAGTTGTGATGATGAACTGTCGCATCAACTATGTGGCTCCAAATAAAGTAGTGTTTATTATAAGCTTGAGTTATGGAGATCACATAAACACACACACATACACACATCCAAATGGATAAAACTAAATTTCATTTAATTCATGGTTAAGTTTATTTAATTTTGTTTCTTTTTTCACTAATTATGATTTTTAGTAATATTTTATATACAATTTAATGATTTTTTTTTCTAACTAGTTCTTAGTTTTATTTTTTCATGTTTTTATTACCTACTACTCCTGCCTGTGTAAAATGTGTTCTTTTTATTGTTGTTTATTTTTTGTTTGTAATTTATATAATTGTCTAATATTAGTATTGCACAAGTTCATCTTAAATTAATTAGTCAGCGAATGCTTAAAAAGGTCGAAACCTGTGCTTAAGCATTAGCTTCCTTACTATTGACTTATTATAGTAGTATCTGTGTTGTTTTTCTACAATTATGTGATAATGTACAGTGACGTGCATTAATATGTATACACTTTGCAACTTAATCGGTTGGGATAAGGATCAAATTCCCATGAAAATGTATACATATTATCAGACGTGACTGTACCTATCTGTGTAGTTAAGTAAAGTTTTGAATTTCTTCAAGTTGTGGAGAACTTGATGAAATTTCATCTTAATTGAAATATTTAAGGCAATCTGTCTGTTTTTGGACTGTTGTGTTTATAGAAGATGAATGTAAGAAGTAGATATTCAAAAAAGCCGAATGAAAGAGAAGGAGCTGCGACAGTCCTTTTTCATAAGGGTTGCCAAGAAGCTTCGTCTGTATTATCTGACCACTAAAGTTCAGTTTATTACAAGGGGTCCCGTGTATATCTTAAGTCTTATTGATAGCTTCCTACAAGTAAACATGAAAGACAAACCTCTCCTCTCTTTTATACAGGGTGGAATTTTTGAATGCCCTCTGGAGGGAAATTGAAAGTGATCTTTATTTATATATATGTTAGTTTTTAAGGTGTTCATTTTACTATGGGCCTCTGTAATCAATTATCATTGTGTTTTTGTTTATATTGCCTGAAATAAATGATTATTATATATTATTATTATAATAGAGATAGCAAATTTTACTCCAAAGAAACATTCCTTTATGTTGGGGAAGAAATAAAACTGCATTCAAAGATTTTTCAAAAATTAGCTTGAATCGAACCGACTAAAATCTCAAAATGAAGATTTCATGGTTTTTCTTTCATTACATTAACCTATTATGTAAAAGAGATTTCATTCTTGTAATTGACCCTCACGATCTGTGAAATTAAATTACAGGATGTAATTTTTACAGATTTTAGTCGGTTCGATTCTCGAGTGAAGCGAGCGAATTTTCGAAAATCTTTGAATGCAGTTTTATTTCTTTTCCAAAATAAATGAATGTTTCTTTGGAGTAAAATTTTCTATCTCTATTATTTAGAGTACTTTCCCTCCAGGGCGCATTCAAAAATTCCATCCTGTATACCTATAAATACATGGTTGCTATTGTTAGTATTGTCGCATATAGTAGCCGTTCTTTCTGGAATTTATTTAAATATAAACAGCTCATAACAACGATGAAAATAAATAATATATAATAATAAACGTGAAGCGGTCAACGCCTCATTCGAAAACGAAATAAAATTAGATCAAAAACGACTTTCCAGAATGAAGTGTTTTGAGGTACCTGCCTGTCAGAGCTTTTATAGCGGCGAAAAACAGGAATTTAACAAGTTTCGTGGGTAACTTTAGAATGCGAGTGACGTTCGCGATGATCTTTTGCTTTAAGGAACGTTTTTGCGAGAATAGATTTTCTCAATCTTGCAGTACACTGGCCTATGTATATGTCACCGAAAAATAATAAATTCCGTAAATTTATAAATTTGCCCGGAAATTTATCAACTTTTTTTTTAAATATTCTAAACGAGAGATAAATTGAAAAAAAAAAAAGATTTATTCATCTTAGGAATTTCACAAAACACTTGATGAAGTCAGTCATCCATCACATACTTCGGCTTTAACTAGTTGTTGATAGTTGTTAAATAAGATATTACAGTAGACCAAGAGACAAAAAAAGCCGGCGGAAAAAAACTCAACACAAGACAGCTAATTGTGAGAGCCAATGTCATGCCACAACCAAATTACTTACATAGTAGGTGCAATGAGCTATGGATGCAATACGATACGAACTACGAACATGACAAACTGGGACCAGAGTATTTGAACAAGAATGGAATAAAATAGTCATAGTATCATTAGCAATTGTGTTATTTTACGCTCATATTTTCGCAAATTTATCAATTTGCGACGTCTGGTGGTTAATTTATAAACTTAAGGATATCCATTCGTAAGATTCTAAACGGTTGGTCCAATCACAGCAGAGCTTTTAATTTTACGGTTTTTTAAAATACGGAAAATAATAAACTGCTCGCTGAATGGTCAAGCAGACAAACAATTACAAAATTTAGCTTGTCAACACTTATGGTTATGGCACTTATGGATATGCAACCCAACTGCTCCTCCTAATCGTTCCAACAAGGGCTCCCGGTAAATTTGATCTTTGAAATATGATCACGTGACTATTCAACCAATCAGAGCTTACTTATAATTTTACCAGTGAGTTCAGTAAGTTTATCAATTTACGAAAATATGGGCGTAAAATAATACAATTTGTCTCCCGTTAAGAATCATACGGAGGTTTATTTATTTATTTATTATAATGGTGGAGAGAGTCTATTGCAGTGACTGGGAGTCGGCCTCTCTCCCACAAAAAAAACCGCAAGAAAACCGTGAATTTTGAACGTGCCATGAAATGACCTCTGGTGTTTTGCCTACCCCATAAGGGATACAGGCGTGAAGATATGTATGTATTTATATTTCTTTCATTTAGTCGGTTTTTTCATTAGTTGGTTTAGTGGACCCTACCGCCGCTGGATAAACGTATCTTAAATGGCGATAAATCGGAGCGACTCTTAAGTGGTGGACCTTTACAGGATTTTCAACCCTCTCCGACACTTAATATTGTTTTAAGTTTCAAGATCTTAAGTAAAACACATTTTAAAACAAAGCGTCTCATGACCTGAATGAATCACCCCGTTTCCCGACGTCACCACGTCAATCATCTTGTTTTCCCCTAAATTCCTGGATACTGGTCATCCGACACAACAACAACCACGTATTGTGGATGACGTGTGAAGCCCACGGATTATACTACAGTCACGTATCATGAAATGTAATTCTCAATCGATTTTTAACCTTATTACAACGGAATAAGTTGCGAAGTGTACTTTATGAAATGTGAGTGTACGCTGGTGGGATTCAGCAGCTAATTTTGGGGATTGTTATTGCTGATGGTGTCGGAGGTGGTAGTCGGTGGAGTGGGTCGTATTGCGTAGTTTTAATCGCCTTTTTCAACAATTCCGTTAAAACTTTAAAGTGGCCATCTACGTAATTTAAAATACATGGGAAACGACTCAGCGTAGCACGAGCTTCGCTCTTAGCAATGAGATCTAATAAGCAACTCCATGCTTTTTGTCGGCATTGTTCAACAATCATCCCAAATGAACGAACAAACGAACTGTCTCCATCTGTATTTCGTGCAGGTATATCCAAATACTCATTTAAATTGAAATTAAAAAATAAAATGATAGATTTTTTAATCGATCAGAATTATCGTGTTTTGTATTTTAAATTTCTATTTTTGAGAATAATATGTTGTCATTTTTATTTTTATTTTATTTTTTTAAATGTTTGTCTAATTTAAAAATATTTAAATTAATTTGATGAAATTGTAAACATTAATGTAGTATTTTAATGTAATGAATTTTTAATTAATTATTTTTGAATGAAATGTATTTTTTAATAAATGTACAGTACAGCACTTCGGCAATAGGGTGCTTTGCAAAACAGCGTTGCCAGCTCCAGGCAACATTGCTGAAAGTATCCCTTTTGACACAAAAAATCTATATTTGCTAATTGTGTATTTGTTAATATTAGTGTCAATAAACTGATTTATTATTATTATTTGTTTCTGTCATATTAAGTAAGTGTGGCGATTTCCATACTATCGAAGTTTCGCTGGTGAACGATGAATGAATTATTTAACCCTATTTATACATTTTGTATAATAAATGAAGGCTTTATCCACCAACCAGCACTGGTAACCTCCTTGTTACCCAGGGGCGAGACTCATAGCCCTGCAGTGGGCTTATTAAAAAGGGTTGTAATGATGATTATAGATGTTTTATTCGGAAAACAACGAAAGCCAACGCTAGAATAATCATGTGCATATATCAACCAAACACAGATTAAGTCAGCAACAAAGGTGAAGCATCTTTTGTAAGCGATACCAAACAAACTTGCTAATACCACCTACCTACAAACTAGAGTTGCCAACTTTTTTTTCTAAAAATAAAGTAAATTTGTGTCTTAAAATAAAAATAAACAGTATTCAATTTATTTAATTTTAAAAACACATATTTTTAGTACTTCTTGCACATATTATCATTTAAATCTAGCATATATAAAGTGTTTAGCTTTTTATGCTGAAAACAGTATTTGGTATCATTTTTTTTGTTCAACAGTAAATAGTTATAATGTTGTGAAAAACAGTATAGTATCGTTAAAAACAGTATTGTTGGCAGCCCTACTACAAACTTACAAGTTTTTAATGATATGTGAATAGATCACGACAAGATCAATTCAAAAGTAGACCATTTCCTGAGTTAGCATATACTATAGCCTGGCAAATAATTCAATGCAGTAAAATGACAGTTCCAGTGTGCCCACTTTAGGGAAGAAAAAAAATAGGGATGCGGTTTAAGTGAATTTTTTTTTATAATAATATCGTAATGTACGGAAAACAAATATTTTAGCTCCCGAAAGAGAAGGGCAACTCTTTTTGAAATTTCTTTTTTTTACGATGAAAGGAGTTTAAAAATAAAGAAGTTATCAAGTCGATTTTACTTCTACTGTAACCGTTTTAAAGCACTTGGTATGTTTGGTAATAAATTATTTTCATTAAAGTTACTTTGAAGATAAAGTACCTACACGCCTAAAATTCAATTGATTATACTGGGTGACTGGTAACAAATTTTAGATACTGGAGGAGTGCACTCTGTACTCGATTCTGGTCATAATTATGTAATAAAAGTAGATACTTAATTTTTCACTAAAATTCCTAAAGTTTTGTAACTATTTATTTTACTTACGCCCGAGTCAATCACGTCACGTAACCTGGCACGCGTATCGCTGCTAATGCTAGTGTAACCATGCGTTGCGTAATAAATTCTTTAACTTTTGGTTAAGTTTACTTAGTAAATAATTAATATTCATTTTTTATTATATTCTTCTCTTCATGTATGATCTCAAACTATCACGTCATCGAATTTCAAAAGTGACCCACCAGTCACCATGTAAATTGCTTTAAACTTTTATGCAAAACGAATGACAAAGACTCGTTAATTTTCAATCATTCTCATTCAGTACTTACACTACGAGGTTTTTAACTGGTATCATTATTTTTCTATTTGAAATTTCGAGCTGTCAGTTTACTGCTTTGAATTATTTGCCAGATTGCAGAACATTTTTTTCATACCGGAACTAGTCTTCCGTTTTTTCCTCATATTTACAAACTGCCAGTGAGTTAAATACAAACTCGTTCGTTTATCTAAACATTACCACTCCACAAGTTCCCTCGCAGTGTATTGTAAATTCAGTTTTACGGTGCTGTAATTTGGTTTCAATGTTGTTGTGAGTAATTTTTCGTCCTAATGCGAAGTTCGCACGTCGTTCGCCGGAATGCCATGGTAATGACCATGGAGGATTTATTAAAAAAAAAGAAACAAAGAGTATTTATAACTTTTTAATTTACATGAAGTATAAACAGGGTTGGCAAACAATTTATTTATACACTTGAAGAAACTTGTTTTTGTAGCTGGCAATCGAGTTTCATATTAATCATTTAAGGAATTTTATTTATCTAGATGTTTTACGCAGTTTTTCCCGCGCAATTTCTAATCCCACTGGAATATCTGGATAAAAGTAACCAACGTGCTAAACCCGAGTACTATCATTATACATACGTAACTTCACGCCTGTATCCCTTATGGGGTAGGCAGAACACCAGACGCTAAAAAACCATCTGATGTCAAGTTTGACAAATTTGGAGGTATTATAATGATGGAGAGAGACTTACGAAAACGCGTGTAAAACCTCTGTCCCTTTACTGACTTTTACAGTATGCCCGGGAAGAGAAGCTGCTGGTACATTCTATGTTTTTGGTTGAAAAAGGAAATTTGTTTTACCCACCTACCTTTTGAGCTTGTGGGATTTTTTGAACTTTTAAGTCTACAACCTAACCCTAGAGCTGAAGTATCAAATGCATAATTATCAAATATAAATAAATTCTAATTTACAAATTACAACACAATAAAAATAACACATAAAAGAAGCAAGATTAAAATAAAGAAAAATAAAATAATTATAAAAAAAAAGAACATAAAAGTACAATATGCAAGATACAGTCAACATTGACACTAGAACAAAATAAAACATAAAAAAATATATAAGCAGAAAAATACCAATTATAAACTAAAGTTAGAACATTTTTTTAAATATATAATTTTCTAAGTTGCCCTGTACTGCAGTAAGCGTGTGTAGTAGGTGAATCATATCTATAATATATAATCGTTGACTTATCCTAATAAACTCAGTTATGATCCAGATTTCGGTTGTTTAACTTGTCTCCTCTAACACCCACCGTACATGGCGACCCTGCCACCGCGCGCTGCTCGAGCAGGCGCGCGTCGCGAATCCGATACGTTCTCCCATATATAGTGTGGAACATTTTAAACAATGATTAAGACTAAGTGAGTAATAACTTTGAATTCAATATAAAAATGTATTCGGTTTTAAGACTTTTACGAGTGAGTACATTTGGTGAAAGAACTAATTATTAACGCGAAAAATGGGCAAACAACAAAGTAAGGAGGAAACCCTAATAATTCAGAATGCGGCTGCTGGAAATAATTCTTCGGTTGAAGAAATTCGCTATCATTTGAGCGTAACTAATATTCTGCTAATAACCATTTTGACAAGTTTTCTTTTGATAATTACATTTGCTGCATACCGAATGTATAAAAAGTGCCACAAAAAGTGGATAGCAGAGGAGATACACCGGAATGCCATACGAAGGTCTATTTTTCGTCGACAACCACAGCCACCAGCTGGCTTAATGAATACCGCTGAAGGTCAACAAAGTGCAAAATATGTAGTGTAAAGTGTTGTGAAGTGTATTTTAAACGCGTATCTATGTACAATATACCTAATCGTCTTAATAACTATGTGTCATAAATAGAAACAATAAGTGGTTACTCGTTCGTACTTACGTATTAGTTTTATATGTAGATACCTAACTATATTTTTAAAAATGTGACACCGCGTTTTTGAACCTACGATTAAGTTTTTATACGATATATTTTATGTTTTAGTTAAATAGTAAAAGTACAGGTGTCTACGTAATCATAAATAAAAAGTGAACGTTGGTGAGTTATAAGGTATTTTATGAAAATGTATTCTAATCTACAGTTTGTTGGTAAGTCATGTCTATTGTTTTAGAAAAGTTATTTTTAGAATTAAAAGAAATAAGAACTTATTTAATTAAAATCGGTTCAGAAAGACGAAAAGGTCGTATTTTGCAAAGTAAATCTACGGAAGCTAATGCTATATTTAATAGTTATTCTAGCTGGTTATTAGAATTAGAGAAAGATTTAGATAAGGGAAAGATAAAAAGTGACGATTTATTATTAATAAAGAAATTGTGTAAGGATTTTGAGAAACTTCATTCTGAGATTTTATTATTGTGCAAAGAAGAAATTGTAAGTCAATCAAACATGGATTGTTTTGATTTAAAAACGGCTTTAACTTTATTGCCGGTAATGACCGATAGTGAAAGTAGTATTAAACAGTTAATTGATAATATTGAGTATTACGATTCAATTCTTAATAAACCTGAGTGTAAAATGAATTTGTTGAAGTTTATATTAAAAAGCAGATTATCTCAAGCTTCTAAATTAAAATTAAGGGACGAGTATAATTCTATCAGTGAGTTAATTACCGATATGACTAGGGAATTGCTACCTAAAAAGGGGGCAACTGCAATACAAAATAAATTGCAGCGAGTAAAACAGCATGAGAAATCTATAGCTGATTTTGGGAAGGAAATTACTGAATTATTTGTAGATTTAACGATATCGCAAGCTGACGGAAACACACAGTCTTATAATATATTAAAACCTATAAATGAAAAGTTAGCAATTAAACAGTTTTCCGACGGGTTGCGAAATCGTCGTTTAAGCACCATTATTTCGGCTAGGAATTATAGCTCTTTGAAGGACGCCGTGCAAGCCGCCCAGGACGAGGAGGTTTCCGGAGCGTCCACCAGTGGAGAAATAATGGGTATGAGTAAAAGATATTTTTCTAATTCACGTAATTTTCATGGAAATTTTAGAGGTTCACGTATAGGTTTTTCCGGACGTACAAATCCTAATCGTGGACGAAATTGGGGTTATTCTGGTCACCAGCAACGAGGATTTGGGGATCGTTCGTTGCAGCGAGGTCAAACGACCCAGAGACGTGCTAATAGAGGTACGTACTATAATAGGCAGCGTGGAAATCAAAGGATAAGCAGGCATAATGTTAATACTATTAGCGAGTGATAGTGATTGTTTTATTCATTTACCGATAGTTCCAAGTAAGGTAACGTATTCATTTTTATTAGATTCGGGGGCATCATTATCCGCCCTAAAACTTTCGTGCGTCAGAGAGCTTAGATTACATGTTTATAAAGAAAACATTTTCATAAATGGAATCGGGGGCAAAGTTGAAACTAGTGGATTCATATACTTACCTTTTTTGATTGGAAATGATATCATTACTCATAAAGTATTTGTTTTTAATTCGCTACCAATTAAAGTGAATGGGATTTTAGGTCGAGACTTTTTAAATCGATTTAAGTGTCAATTGGATTTTAATTTAAATACTTTAACTTTTAATTCAGGTTTAAGTAACAATATTTTGTTACCATTGTCGAAGAACTTTAATAATAAGTCAAGTTACTTAAGCACTGATATTTTTGAGATTTCACCGCGATGTGAATCAATTCATTTTATTGAAACCGATATTCGTGAAGATTGTTTAGTTTGTTCAACTGAAATACAAAATGGTGTGTTTTTAGCGAATTCTTTGGCAAAACCTATTAAAGGGAAAATTCCAATTAAAATTTTAAACGTTACTGAGGAGCCCGTCAGGCTGAAATATACAGAATTAATTCCAATTATACATAAGCTTAGCGATTACGAACTTTGCGTTTTTGATCAATCTAATATGAATTCAAAAAGGGTTAAGAAATTATTTTCTTTATTGCAACTTAATAATTTAAATTGCGAAGAGCATTCAAGTATTCAAAAGATATGCGCTAAATACGCGGATATTTTTTATTTGCCAGGAGATAAGTTGTGTACAACTGATATCTACACACATCAGATTTCAGTAAAAAATAATACCAACCCTATTTTTTCAAAACAATATAGAATACCTCATAGTCAGAAAAATGAAATTAAGAAGCAAATCGATAAGTTATTACAGGATGGAGTAATTGAACCAAGCAAAAGTAACTGGTCTAGTCCATTATTATTAGTGCCGAAAAAGAGTGATGCTACAGGTGAAAAGAAATGGCGTTTAGTAGTGGATTACCGTAAATTAAATAATGTGATTGAAGATGACAAATTTCCACTCCTTGACATCACAGAAATATTGGAATCACTTTCTGGTAGTCTTTATTTTACGCACTTAGATCTTTATCAAGGTTATTATAATGTGAATTTAGAAAAACAGTCTCGAAAATACACAGCTTTCTATTCGGGTCTATACCAAATGACTAATACTGAATGACCTTAAAACAAGTCCTAGTTCATTTTCACGCATGATGACCTTGGCAATGTCTGGATTAAATCATGAAAAGTGCCTAATATATCAAGACGATTTAATAATATTTGGTAGAAATTTAGAATCTCACAATAGGAATTTATTAGATGTTTTTGAAAGACTTAGAAAAGTTAATTTAAAATTAAATGCGTCAAAATGTTGTTTTTTGAAGAAAGAAATTTTATATTTAGGTCACTTGATTTCTAGTGAAGGTATTTCACCGGATCCAGATAAATTAAAAGTGGTTAAAAATTACCCACAACCTGAAAATGCAGATGAGGTCAAAAGATTCGTTGCATTTATCGGTTATTACAGGAAATTCATTTCAAATTTTGCTAAAATAGCTTTACCTTTAAATTATCTTTGCAAGAAAAATGTACCTTTTGTTTGGGATAATAGGTGTCAACAGTCATTTGAAACTTTAAAAGAGTGTATTATGTCACCTCCAATTTTACAGTATCCAGATTTTTCGGATAATAATTATTTCATACTACAGACAGATGCATTAAATAAAGCATTAGGTGCAATATTATCCAATAAAAATAATAAACCAATAGCTTTCGCAAGTAGAACTCTTAATAAAGCTGAATCTAACTATCCGGTAATACAAAAAGAATTGCTAGCAATAGTTTGGGCAGTTAAATATTTCCGACCGTATCTGTATGGACAACATTTTAAAATTAAAACTGACCACAAGCCATTAGTTTACCTTTTCGGTATGAAAGATCCTTCGAGCAGACTTTTAAAGTTTAGACTCTTATTAGAAGAGTATAATTTTGAAATAGAATACGTAAAAGGTTCAGATAATGCAGCTGCAGATGCCTTATCTCGAATCTGTATAACATCAAATGAACTGAAAGAGTTGCATGAAAATGCAATAACAGTACTTACTCGAGCGCAAACAAGAAAATTAAATAATGACGATTCTTCGGGAAATATTGAGCAAACGAACTTGAGGTCTGATCAGCCGAAAGTTGTGAGTTCATATATCAAACCGACAGAATCAGTTGAGCTAAAATTTCTTAAGAGTAGAGAAGAGTTAAATAAACTAAGGAAAAATAATGATATAAGTAAAGAGAGTAAAATACTATGTTATGTTCCAAAAAATAGAGTAATTTACATTAAATATTTAGACTCAGAGTCACAAATGTCGCGATGCGAATTCGTGTGTGAGCTAGATACGTTTTGTAAGTCTGTAAATGTTAGTGAAGTATGTATAATAAAGAAAAGCGATAATGCGATATTTATTAAAAAGTTAGTGGAACAAATAAAGAATATGAATAGATCCGGACCACGTCTATGTATTATAAATAATGTTGAAGTTATAGATAATAAAGATGATAAAAAAGTTATTCTAAATGACTTCCATCTCTTGCCTAGTAGTGGCCATGCTGGCATGAGAAGGATGTCTAATAATATTAAAAAATATTTTTATTGGCCAGGTATTGATAGTGATGTAAGAGAATATGTGCGCCGTTGCGATAAATGTCAGCGCCAAAAGCACTCTTTACCTGTTAAGGAACCAATGAATTTAACTACTACAGCCAATACTGCATTTGAAAAAATATTTCTAGATCTTATTGGTCCTATAGAAACTGATAGTAATAATTATTCATATGCGTTAACGTTACAATGCGAGCTAACGAAATATGTCGAAGCCTATCCATTGATATCCAAGACGGCTGAAGAAGTAGCAAAATGCTTAGTTAATAATTTTATCCTTAGATATGGAATGCCGAAAGTAATTGCTACTGATCGAGGAAAGGAGTTCATGGCAACAACCTTCCAAGAGGTATGTAAATTATTAGAAATAAAACAAATATCTTCAACAGCCTATCACCATCAGTCGATTGGAGCTTTGGAAGTCTCACATAAGAATTTAAATTCTTTTCTACGGATTCAGACGGATAACCATCCAGAGACATGGAGTAAGTGGCTACCATATTGGTCATTCTCTTATAATACCACTGTTCATTCCGAAACACATTTCACACCGTATGAACTTGTGTTTGGGAAAAGATGTTCACTTCCAAGTAATTTAACAAAACAAGTAGAACCACTGTACAATTATGACTCATATCCCTGTGAGTTAAGATATCGCTTACAATTAGCGCAAAAAGAAGCGAGAGACAATTTGCTTAAATCAAAGGAAAAAAGGAAAATTATGTATGACAAATGTATTAATCCTATTAAGTATAATATTGATGACTTAGTTTTAATTAAAAATGAAGTAGGTAATAAATTAGATCCTATATTTTGTGGACCATATAAAGTGATAAAAGATGTATCACCTAACATAGAAATACTTAAAAATGGAAAAATAGAATTAGTGCATAAAAATAGAACAAAATTATATACTCCTAATCAATAAATAAATATATTTTAGATCTGTAACTGTCTAGTAATAAGAATCATATAAAGGTATAGTGTTGTAAAAAAAAAAAAAAAAATGTATTGTAATGTTAATCATTTTTTTTTTCTTCCGCATGGGAGATGTAGTAGGTGAATCATATCTATAATATATAATCGTTGACTTATCCTAATAAACTCAGTTATGATCCAGATTTCGGTTGTTTAACTTGTCTCCTCTAACACCCACCGTACACGTGTTAAATAGGACACATCTCAGCATAATGCTGCAGTGAAAGCCACAGCGCTGATTTTCAGATGTGCCCCGTTGATGCGTGTGCTCGCCTCAAATCAAATTTGATTGGATTTTGGATTAGTGGTAGTAATGTCCATGTCAAAGAACACGCCTGAGGCGGTACTACAGCCATTCCTATTTTACCTGCCGTAGTTACTACGTGACAGCGTAGTTGCGTTCCAGTTAAAGGGGAGGAACCAGTGAAATTACAGAACAAAAGGCTTTAACAGCTGAAGCCTTGGGTCGGCAACGCATCTTTAATCTCACCATATTTAATTAAAAATGTCCATGGGCCTGGATACTACTTATCCTCAGGTGAATCTAGTGTCCGCCTGCCGGCTTTCATGAAGCGTTAATAATCAACAAATCGGAGCATTAAAAAACCGACTTCATGTCCAAAGTTTGATGTATAAGGTCGTCAATGAAAATATTCTAAAGTTTAAAATTTTCCATGAATTACTTGATCGATTTCGATGAGATTTATATTATGTTATACCACCTCTAAAGTATCGTCTAGGTACCATATGAAACAAGAATATTTAGAATCGATTCATAATAGTCCCAAAAATCGTGTAACAAAGACACAAAAAAATGCAAATTGAGAACTTCCTCCTTTTGGAAGTTGGTTGAAAAAAATAAGCACGTTCCTACGAACGAACTTCCTTACTTTATTAAATTAGTATAGATTTATAATTTATAATCTATATTAATATATAAAGCTGAAGAGTTTGTTTGTTTGAACGCGCTAATCTCAGAAACTACAAGTGGGATTTGAAAAATTATTTGCATTTGATAGCCCAACTCTTGAGGAAGGTTATAGGCTATATTTCATCTCGAAATTCCCACGGAATCAAAAGTTACGTGGGTAAAACCGCGCGCGGTGTCTAGTATTCTATATCAATAAACCATCTTCAGTGAAGGAATGCGAGTAACTCCAAGTCAAAATAACAATATTAAGACGCACTGTCTATTGAAGCGATAAAATATTTTAATTTCCAACCATAAATCGCTTTTGAACTTCTGGCGCGACTCCAACGATAGCTATAAAAGATTTTTATCGCTCGTTTGTAGGAACTTTTCGGAAGCTGCGAGATTTAAGGAATTAAATCCTTTGTTAATTAAATAAAGTCTTGGTTAGTGGCTACCATACAACTTTACTTAAAAAAAATAAAGCTGAAGAGTTTGTTTGTTTGGTTGAACGCGCTTATCTCTATAACTCCCGGTGTGATTTGAAAAATCTTTTTTGAATTCGATAGCTTATTTCTTGAGGAACGTTATAGGCTAAATTTTATCCAGAAATTCTGACGGGATCAAACTGCGGGGTAAAACTGCGGTCCATAATGGTTCACCTAAGGTTGTTCTTCGAAATGGTCCTATTTGTATAGGAATTATCACTTTTACTAATGACTCTGTACATACAATTTGTAGTAGGTGCTATCCACGATATTCATAACATACGGGTTTCGAAATTTGTAACCCATACCATCACTGTTATCTACCCAGCAGCGGTGCGAGCACAGAACTTTATCGACTCGTATGTTTACGAATGTTCGTATAGTGCAAGTTTTTAGTAACATTGTATTTTTTCATTTAACAGTTATTAAAGAGTACAATATGTTTACAAACATTCAAAATTAACAAGGCACACATTTATTTAAGCTGGCCGTGCGGCATGGGTAGATTTCAATTATTACTAACAAACCGTCTCCATACTAAACGAACATTAGTAACAATACGAGTCGATAAAGTTCTGTGCTCGCACTGCAGGTTAGATCTAAATCTGTTTAGTAGCCAATGCGTTAATAATTAACAGACATCCATACTGCCTCACAAGTTTTATTTCCTGCATAGTTATATCGTGAAAATATTCAAAAAAAAATCCTTTGTATTATAATCCTATGACGACCACTTTGGCGCTGGGGTAAACCTATTTGCCTCAGACGCCAGTGGTAGCGGGATCGATTCCCGCACGGAACAAGAAAAAAAAAATGTTTCGTGTCTGGGCGTTTATCTATATATAATAAATAAATAATAATAAATATTTCTGACACTCACACAACATTATCTAGTCCAAATTAAGTTTCTTAAAGAACTTGTGTTATGGATACTAGATAACTGATATACTTAAAAAATATATAAACACACATATTGAATAAATATATATTTTTATTAGAAAATAATCTTAAATAAACATATAAACCTCCATGACTTTACTAATATCTGTGTTAATCACACAACTATCCGCCGCCGCCGGGATTCGTACCCAGGACCTCTGGCATAGAAGGCAATGTATCTTACCCCTACACCAGCCGGTCTATATATGTATTTTATATTCTAGGTTGGTGTGATTGTCTGCGGATTTTATTTATTTATTTACTACTCCAATCGTTGTTTAACCTGTGTGCGTTTCTGATTAAGGCTTTTAGTTTAGAGTGAAAGAGCTACAATCATCTCACCATCCATCCTCACATAATATTATGTTTAAAATTTTACTAGAATATTAGGACGTATACCGTCACCAACTGTCAAATAGAGACCAAACAGTGACTTAGCTAATAATTCATTTCATTCATTAATTCTAGCTAATACTAAATCTAACTAACAAGTAAATAAAGTATAGTAAAGTAGTGTATCAAGAAGTCGTCGTGGCGCCGTGGTTACTGTGTGTATCATACGATATCACAGGATAAGCAACATTCGGCGCGGTCGGTACTATACGGTACAGTACTATAAGTGACCGCCGACCATTCATTTCTCACGGCGACTTCCGTGCTTCCCGGGTGCTGTATACTTTTATACGCACTGGGCCAGCTTGGTGGATTATGGCCCACTCGTCACCCAGAGGATAGACTCATAGCCCTGTAGTCGGCTCATTATTAAAAGAGTTGTGACGATGAAGTAAGTAAATCCTGTTAGATAAAAATATGTAAATAGATTTTTTTTTAATATTTCTTAACTTACCTCTTCTATTGAAGATGCAGACATAAGACCGGAGCTGAAACAAAGAAATACAAGTTAATATAATCAACTTTGGCTGAGTTGAGAATGTCATCAACGTAAACATTCTCCGAAATCATACATATTTTTTCAAAAGTTTGAAATTTTGAAATACTCAACCGATTTCGATGAAATTTAAATGTAAACAACAATTTTCAAAATCAATTCATAATTGTCAGAAATATCGTGCAACATAGACTCAAAAAATAAAACAAAAAAAATATATAAATACAGACGAATTGAGAACCTCCTCCTTTTTTGTAAGTCGGTTGAAAATCACTCAAAATAAATAATTTAATATTCGATGACATATACAAAATGTAATTTAAGAATGATACATTTATTGTCTAAATGTTGCTAAATGGTCTGATCCTTGAGAGGGTTGTAGGCCTATAATATTAGGTAGTCTTAAATAAATAAAAAAATATTTATTTAAGAATAATTGAGCATTTTAAATGCAAAAACTTAAAAACATTATTAATATTAGGTAGGTTTTGAAGGGCAGGAACATGAAGTGATTTTTTTTTATAGGTATAAAATATTTATTTAAACCGTTCCTTTCTATGCTCTTTTGCCATCTAATAGTTTATTGATTCCTTTAATATGAAACCATTCGGACGGGAATCATTAAACTCTTTGGAGGCGCTTTAGACTGCCCTATCGGAGTTGATTTTTTTTTTCTTGCAGATAGTTATCGAAGTTTCAAAAAAATAAAGTTATATGCATGTTATGTTTGAGAAGATCCGGGGAGTAAGAATTCGTTTAAGCACTGGCGGCGGATCGTGCGTTTTCACTACGTCTTTTTTTTTTATTCCTGACACTCACACAACATTATCTAGCCCAAATTAAGTTTCTTAAAGAACTTGTGTTATGGATACTAGATAACCTATATACTTAAGAAATATATAAACATACATATTGAATAAATACATATTTTTTATTAGAATAAACTTAAATAAACATATAAACATCCATGACTAGACGACTAATATCTGTGTTCATCACACAAATATCCACCGCCGCCGGGATTCGAACCCAGGACCTATGGCATAGAAAGCAATGTATGTTACCGCTACACCAGCCGGCCGTTTACACCAGCTTTAATTTGAAACCATCTGATGGTTTAGATTAAATGCCGGCGATGTTACGAAAACGTGCGAAACCCCGCGCGACAACACCTAAGGTGGATGTCTTAGTCCAATGGAGAAGAAAACGAAAAGCTCTAAATAGATGTCGCTTCATACGCTTGACACATAACAAACTATCAAATGAACAAGTTGTAATCGAAATTGCTTGTTCTGTGTTCTATTTTGGGTATCGTTTACAATACAGTATAACTTACCAACATAATAAGGAGTTGTTACTTTTCTTCGCTTTCGACATTGTAATTATTTGCACTAACTTAATAAAAAAATATAGTACACACAACACTTTTTAGGAACTTTCTCTGTTAACACTGATCAGTACACACAGTATGAGTTTAAAATATAAGTCTAATTAGTTATTATAATGACATAATTGTTGAAATGAATCATTGATCAATTCTTTATCATGTCTTAATGAGACATATTCTAATTTACGAAATTATGTCTAATGAATGATGGGTCCATTGGGAATTTTGGAGGTTAAGTTTGGGGACTACTATTACTAGGAGTTTAGCCCGGTTTAAACCGCGTCACCACGGTACAGATATCTACAGTAATTCAACTTAGCCGCATCTTTGAAATACATAAATGCTTACAGCGATGCGGTCAGTATGTGTTACCTAGAATGTAAATACATGAAGAGATAAATACCCAGACACGAAACATTTTTTTTCTTGTTCCGTGCGGAAATCGAAGCCGCAGCCACTGGCGTCTGAGGCAGACCCCATCGCCAAAGTGGTCGTCATCAACAACAAATAAACTTATGGTGTGGAATCTACGATGGTAAAATAATTACAAGTAGAGCAGTAGCCTCCAGTATTATTTGTACATTTAACAACATCAATTCTGGCAATTGATTTTAGAAAATATTTCTCAATTGACAATGTGATTCAGAAATGATGGCTATCCGCCGCATTACGCCCCTGACGTTCGGGCGTATGTATTTTAATAGTAAGTTTCCAAGAAGTTGAATTGGGAGACTCGGGCCGATCTTGTGGTCACTTCGGTTCCCGGACTTTAATTAATTGGATGTTTTATTGAGGGTTTCTTAAAAACAGTATATCGTCATCATCAACATCATCACAGCCCCGTGTAATGAGCCCACTGCAGGGCTATGAGTCTCTCCTCTAGGTGAGGAGAAGGTTTAGGCCGTAATCCACCAAGCTGGCCCAGTGCTAGTTGGTATAGATGTCAGAATTTTGAGGACGCCGAAATGGCTTCTGACAATCTCTAACGAGTACTGTATACAAGTATACAGCACCCGGACGGAACCAACTGCTTAGCGTGCCCTCCGAAGCATGTACGAGTAAGTCGTCGTGAGAAGTAAATGATCGGCGGTCACCCATTCTAATACCGGCCGCGTCAAGCGAGCTTTACCTGCGATATCGTTTGATATGCACAATAACCACGGCGGCGCCACAACGACATTAACACAAAAACAGAATATATGCCAAATAAACAAAGAATGGAAGCGAACTGTGCAGCCAGTGCGGCTCAAAAAATACACAAGGCTGAATGATAATTGTACTAGGCGATGTTGATTGTGTGAATACGAATTGGAGGAAGACAGTTTTAAAATTTGTTGATAGTTTAAAAAGAATGTATTTTTTTGTATCTACACCTCCTTTATTATTTACGAGCTTTTTCCCGCAACTTCGTACGCGCATAAAGTCTTATTTTCCGGGACCCCGTGGGAATTTCGGGAATTCCTTAAGGAAAAAGATTTTTTCATACAAACTAAAACATCGTTTATTTCCCGTTCCCGCGGGAATTTCGGGAATTCCTTTCATAACACAACCAGACATACATTGAAAAACCTTTACACCAAGTTTCACATCGGTGCACTCAAGGAATAAGATTTTTCATACAAACTAATAAGTCCTATATTTCCCGTTTCCGTGAGAATTTCGGGAATTCCTTCCTTAGTGCACCCCTACATCCCCTAAAGAATGTATGTTCCAAATTTCAGCTCTCTACGCCCAGTAGTTACGGCTGTACGTTGTCTGTCAGTCACTCAGTAACGGAACAGTTTTACATAATATATTGATTGATTACCACTGATTTATTAAATTGATGATTTCAAGGGACACCCTGTAGGTACTTACATATGAATATCTTGTGTAATCGTTTGTACTGTTTGATTTGAGAACATTTTATACATACATACATAACTTCACGCCTGTATCCCTTATGGGGTAGGCAGAAAACCAGAGGCCATGAAACCATCTGATGTCACGTTTGACAAATTTCGAGGTATCTTAATGATGCAGAGATACTATTGCAGTGACAGGGAGGCAGATTATCGCCCGCAAAAAACGCCAATAAAACCTCTGTCCCTTAACTGACTTTTACAGTATGCCCGGGAAGAGAAGCAGCTGGCACATTCTATGTTTTTCTTTTGCTTCCAGTCCAGCATGGAAGGAACATGCTATAAGGGGGTATAATCTAATTTACTGATAAGCCACAGGAGTAACAACATTTAAAAGGTTAGCAAACCCTGCTCTAGATTGTACATATTGGCTTTAAGATATTTTTGTAACTTTAAACTCAGAATTATGTCTATTGAAATAAAAAACGGATATCTCATAATAAAACCAATGTGTATGTATTTTTGGTACAGAGGATTTATATCTATAAGAATAATAATAAAATACAAAAAAAACCTCGAAGCGTCTAACAAAACACGTTAGATTAATGTGTGACCGTATACAGGATGTTTTATTTGTACCGCGTGACAGGTACAGGGGGAGCGGCCTATTTTTAAATACATCTTAAATAGGAAAGCAAAGGAAATATTTAAAACGGTTAGATTTGATAAATGTGTGGGTTCTCTGTTTGTCTTGGAACATGACGGAAATTTCGACTTAAATTACTTTTAACTGTTGAGTAGGTAGGAAGAAATTTAAAGTAGTTAAACTTAGAACAGCAATAAATGAATTTAAAAATATGTAAAATTGATTTTTGCTTCCACAAGTGGATAAACAAGTGCAGTACGGGTAATGACGACCAATTTGGCAATGGGGTCAGACGCCAGTGGTTGCGGGTTCGATTCCCGCACGGAACAAGAAAAAAAATTTTCCGGGTCTGGGCGTTTATCTATATATGTATTTATATTCTAGGTTCCCCCTAGTTCGCTACATGGTACCTATCTCATAACACAAGCTCAGCTTACTTTGAGGCCATGTAGTTGGTGTGATTGTCTGGGGATTTTATTTTATTTTTTATTTTATTTAATAATCGCTGTAAAGCTTTCGATTTTCGAGCACCAGACTCCTTACTATACGAATGTTTGTAAACTGATAAAGTTTTGTGATCGCGGGAAGTCGTCGTGGCGCCGCCGCCGTGGTTACTGTGCATATCAAACGATATCGCATGTTAATGATTAGGATGGGTGACCGCCGAGCATTTATTTCTCACGACGATTTACGTGCGTCGGAGTCGGTCCCGGGTGCTGTATACTTGTATACAGTAGTCGTCAGGGTTTGTCAGAAGCCATTTCGGCGCCCTGAAAATTCTGACACCACCCACTGGGCCAGCTGGGTGGATTACGGCCTAAACCTCCTCACCCAGAGGAGCCCTGCAGTGGGCTTATTA
This sequence comes from Stenoptilia bipunctidactyla, assembly GCA_944452665.1. Taxonomy (NCBI): domain Eukaryota; kingdom Metazoa; phylum Arthropoda; class Insecta; order Lepidoptera; family Pterophoridae; genus Stenoptilia; species Stenoptilia bipunctidactyla. The sequence goes on from OX101745.1 coordinate 19,974,701, forward strand.
CACGAAGTTGCGGTGATGAGACATTAAGTTTGAGAATTTCATTTATTTTTTAAATATTTGTTTCCCATAACTTATTGCGAGCATTTACAAAGCAGGATCTTTTCGTCATAGGTACATCAAATCAAATGCAATCGCAGATCTACTAAGTAATTTATTGCTTTTAGCGGCTTTTACGAGTAACCTTTCTGATTATTTTTTATATCGCTTGTTTATCTAAATCTTTAAAATGAGTGGTAGTAAAGTGTAATGAGAGGTTTTCTGACAGCTCATTAAAAAAACAAAACTGTACAAAATTGGTACAAAAGGCTTCGATAGATGGCGCTTTACAAAAGGCGAAGGCGAAGAATTTATTCCTCACTGCGTTTTTAAAAGTAAAATAAATTTATTCGCGTCTGTATCAGAAATTGAACGTATAAATAACCATAGATGGTAGATACCACTTACCTACATTATAGTATACAGACTTAAAGCCTTCCGCTTTTTAAAAGTGCCATCTATAGAGGTTTTTTGAACTAATTTTTATGAGCTGTCAGAAAACTCCCCATTGACTGCTGCTCTACTTACCCGGGCGCCACACTTAGTTTCAAAGATTTGCACAAATGTTTGACGACTTTGCAAAGTCATTTGAACACATATTGACGTAACCTGCCAGACTTGCTTCGCAAACACTTTTCTCCACAGTATGCTAGTAGACAACAAACAAGATGGACAACGATTTTGTAGACTCAGTTAGCCTGTATTATTTGTATATATGTAATTATATTTTTTTATTTGTTATTTTTCGGGTTCCATGTACATAGTTGCCCCTGTAACAACTCTACAAATTCCAGAACGCACTCGCTGCCCCAGTCCATTATATGGCCGCATAAATACATAACATGCACACAACCGTCCCGCTCAACAACGCTCGAGCAACTGGACACTGAACAAGTGTGGCAGGCCACGCAAACATTTGCACACATTCAACTTTGAACGCTTTGATGTATAGAAAAAGACCGACACCGGATGGCAAAGTGCAAAGCTTTGTGCAAACGTTGAATACATATGCAAAGTCCAGCGCCACACATTTGTGCAAACATTTGTTCAAACATTTGTTCAAACATTTGAAGCTAAGTGTAGCGCCGGCTTTATGCAAGAAAATCGAAATGTTTTTTCAATTTCAACAACCCTTTTTGATGAGCTCACTGCATTTCTATGAGTCCTTTTCATAGGTGAGGAGGTGGTTAAGACCATCAACTACGAAGCTGGCCCCGTAACGTTTGGTGTGTATCAGAATTTTCAGTTTTCTACCAATCCCAAGTATGCCGCATTAGACTGCTTAATGTGATCTCACGTCACATCAAACGATATGCACCCTAGTCACTACGTCATACAATTTTTCTACATAGATGGTCACTTTTACAAAATGGTTAACCTATCGATTCCTAATGATTCGTAGCGCCTAAGTTCACAATCTTCAAATATTAGTTTAGTCACAAATGAGCGTACATTAGATTGGTCATACTCATAATGAATCAGTGCCAGGTTTGTCACGTACTCAATTATTTTGACCTAAATCTTTGTTTGTTGTGTTAAATTAACCAGTCAAATATATCGGAGTTCGTTACTGAAAATATATACGTTGTTAAAAAAGAGTGCCGAGAGTTTTTTTCCGCCGGCTTTCTACCTCTCGTCCTGCATAGGGTCCTGATTCCATTTCGTTTCTTAAAGCCGAAGAAGGAGGTAGCTATATTGAAGGATAATGGGTGATCATCATCTTCAAGAGCCGAAAGACGCACACTGCTGGACGGAGGCCTCCCCCAAGATTCTCCACGTCACGCAGCCCTCATCTACCGTTTGACTTGCATTAAATGTAATTTTGAATTTTTCTTAACTGAAAAACTCTTGAAGTTACAGGTTATTAAGAAATTCCAACGGGATCCAAAGTTGCGCTGGTATAACCGCAAGCGACTATTAGTCGTAAATGTGGAAACTGAACACAATAGGTAGTAGGTGTTGCGAATAAATCTGTTGTCTATACTAATATTATAAAGAGGAAACCTTTGTATTTTTGTATTGAATAGGCTCAAAAACTACTGGACCGATTTCAAAATTTCTTTTACCATTACTTAGAGGGATTCTTCCGAATCCGTATAGGCTACTTTTTATCCCGAAAATCCCGCGGGAATCGAAATTGCGCGGGTAAAACCGCGCGCAACAGCTAGTTATTTAATAAAGCTAGATTTCAGTTTGAATAGGTGGTGCGTATAGAACAGCTTAATTCTACAGTATCATTCTACAGTCTTCCATGTTGGACTGAGAGCAAAGGAAAAACATAGAATGTGCCAGCTGCTTCTTCCACCGGGCATACTGTAAAAGTCATTAACGGAGAGGTTCTATTAGAGGTTTTTTGCAGGCGATGAGCTGACCCCCTGTCACTGCAATAGCCTCTATCCACCATTATAATGCCTCCAAATTTGTCAAACGTGACATCAGATGGTTTTATAACCTCTGGTGTTCTGCCTACCCCATAAGGGATACAGGCGTGAAGTTATGTATGTATGTATGCATTCTACAGTTCACTTCTTTATAGTCACTTAGGGTCGCTTATCCAAGCCCTTCCGGCCTTAGCTAAGCGTGTCGTAAAGGGCGACTAATCCGAGTGATCCAGTTCGGTGGTAGGATTCAGTCAGGGTCAGCCTTACTAGCTTTATGACGTGCTGTAATATCCAAATTTAAAAAACGCGGTCTAGAAAGTCCATACTAATCTATACTAATATATAAAGCTAGTTTGTTTTTTTTGTTTGTTTGTTTGAACTCGCTAATCTCAGAAACTACAAGTGGGATTTGAAAACTTTTGCATTTGATAGCCCAACTCTTGAGGAAGGTTATAGGCTATATTTTATCCCAAAATTCCCACGGGATCAAAAGTTACGAAGGTAAAACCGCGCGCGGTGTCTAGTGTAATAATAAGGCAGTTTTTCATGGAACCTACAGTTCTGATTTTAAAAAAATGCAGTTGATACCTAGCTTAGCTGTACCCAAGGGTAAGAAGTAGGCGATTAAATCAAGGACTGGTTTTGGGTACGAAGGTTTCATGGTTGAAACCGCGAAACTATCGCGAGACCACTAACCTGGGAAGTGTTCTCACAACTTAGTCATCGCGATAATCGTGCGTACAAACACTGTTGATGACGTTATCATAACGTATTTTATTATAACGTCATCAATAGCTGTGTTCATACGTATTTGAACGGGAAGCGAGGGATGAGGGTTTGGTTAGATATTTTTAATGGTGGCCTGTGACCTTCATCTCGCCAGATGGTAAGTTTGAGATGTGGTCGAAGATGACAAGATACGGATTAAGACTCTTCAAAAAACAACGGCAGAAAAAATCAACACTGGAGCGGTAATATTTTACAGCCCACTTTACATGAAAGGTAATCGTAAGGCTGTAAACTGGACGGCAGCGAGAGCGGGCAGCGGTGTGGGCAGTGATTTCCGCGACACGATAGAAAGTATTGAGTTTGTATGAAACCGCGACAAATCGCTCTCACGCCCGCTGGCGTCGAGAACGGCCCGAATTCCCCGCGTCGCTGCCCGCGGGCCGTCCAGTTTGCAGCCTTAGCCATGCAAATCTTGACTGGATCCTGCCACCTAGCGGGGGTATATATATAATAAGCGTATCCAGGGGCAGTGTTGCTATATTCTAAAGACGAATCCTACATACATACATACATAACGTCACGACTTTATCCCTAATGGGGTAGTCAGAACACCAGAGGCTATAAAACCCATCTGATGTCACGTTTGACAAATTTAGAGGTATTATTATGATGGAGAGAGACTATAGCAGTGACAGGGGGTCAAAATCGCAAAATCGCCAATAAATCCTCCGTCCTTTAACTGGCTTTTACAGTTTGCCCGGGCAGAGAAGCAGCTGGCACATTCTATGTTTTTCTTTCGCTCCCAGTCCAGAATGGAAGATTCCAACGCAGCAGTATTTTTTGAAACAAATAAAACTGTTCTCCAATGGAACCCTCACTTAAAAGATAGAACTGTTGATTTCTGAATTACATTAATCGATTTTCGTCACTTCTATCACTTGTCACTCGCGACCTAAATACTCGCACTTCACTCGATTATCGAATATCTTTCATCGATCGCGGTAAACAACAACTACGTGCAATCGTTCGGAATGTGCGCCGTAAACTGTGTTATCTTATCGGGTAGCGCGAATTGTCCTGGATTTCAAACAATTGAATAATTACATCTGCATTATTACCGTGGCATAGAGTTGAAAATTGCGAGTGAATTACCGGTTTTTAAGTAGAGACTGATAAATAGAAAGATTGTGGATTTGGAGCGATTCTGCGAATATAAAAAAAAATGCATTTTTGAGACAGATTTAAAGATAGTAAATTCATCCTTATTGCAATCGTAATTAGATTGACCCAGAAGGGTCGCTTATTGCCCTGGATAAGCGTGTCGTAATAAGCGACTAATCCGAGCGACCATTTACGGCAGTTTTAGGGCTAACAGCGACTTTGGTCAATTTGAAAAAGCCCTTAAGATCCGTTTGGCCAGCACTATAGTTGTAAAAAACCCGTAAGCTACCGTTATTTAACCAAATTTATGGTTAGCTACCGATAAAATGCCGTTATTAACGGTAAAATATCTGACAGCGACAACGAATAAGGATAAAGTTTTTCTTTCTTTCCCTGAAATGAAATGAAATGAAAACTTTTTTATTCGTAGTAGGTAATTTTATACACTTTACGAACGTCAAATGCTGGATGAGGGCGGCGCGGGTCCGGACGACATGAAGGAATCCTGGGGAAGGCCTCCGTCGAGAAGTGTGCGTCTCTCAGCTTATAAAGATAATGATCGCCCATTATCCAACAATGTCTTGGTGACGTCTACTACTACTTCTTCTTCGGCTTTAAAAAACGAAATGAAAGTAGAACCCTAGGTAGACCGAGAGGAAAAAAGCCGGCGGAAAAAAAACTCTCGGCACTCTTTTGTAAAAAGTGCTTATTATAGGTACAATTTGGCAGAAATACAGCTCTGCTATGACATGAACAAACAAACAGAAGACAGCTATTCGTGCTTGCCAATATCATGTCGCAGCCAAGCTGCTTACATAGTGATTAATGTTTAATATTTGGAAATAACCTGTGGAGACATCAATCCCACGCTCTTTTGTCATCTAAATAATCTTTGAGTTTATAGTAGCCTTTTTTGCATAATGTTTCTTTGATAGTTCTTTTAAATTTATTAAACGTTAGAGATTGAATTGACTGTGGTATTTTATTATAAATACGTATTGACATTCCCATAAATGATTTGGTGCTTTTAGCCAGCCTTAATTTGGGAAACGCTAATTTATGGTCGTTCCTTGTCATTACAGAATAATTTTTATCATGCTTATCTTTCATGGTTTTAAATTTACTACTATTCTTATTGAGCGAGCAGATGTCTGAATCACGGATTCGGTTGGACTGTAATTCCATAGGTAGATAAGAATTTTGATTATAAAGATTGCTTACTTAGAGACAGTAAAGCAACCTGATGTTGAGTTCACCTAACCGAAGCTCCCCGAAATTGGTATCCTAGATTTCCTACACAATTCAAATGCAATCGACTAACCTTGCCTCTGGACCTCGTGGAACCACGCCGATGGAGATTTCACTGCAAATCCTTTTCTTGATTAGCCGAGCACTATTATGTGTACACTAAGTAGTTTGTATAAAGTTAGGAAAGTTCTAGAGAATCAATTTAGATTTTCACGCACGGCGTAAATCGGATGCTTACGGTAGCTAGTTCGAAGATGAACTCACTAATTAAATATCGCGCCACAAGAGGGCGCTCTTCTCATAACGACGGCACAGGCCACGTCCATTGACGCAGCCAATCAACTACATTCAAATTGAAATAAGAAATAACTAGGATACCTAACACTTATAAATATACATAATGTTTTCATATATATATTGTGATGCAAAGGTCAAGATACCAATCTCTTTAAACTTTTCTCTTAGAGATTCTCTACTTCCAAGTTTATACATTCCACGAATAGCCCTTTTCTGCAGTGTAAATATCGTGTCAATGTCTGCGGCATTGCCCCAAAGTAGGATGCCGTAGGACATTATACTATGAAAATAACTAAAATAAACCAGCTTCGCTGTATTAACATCAGTCAATGAGCGAATTTTCTTTACCGCGAACGCTGCAGAACTAAGTCTACTCGCTAGCTGTGAGATATGGGCGCCCCATTGCAATTTAGAATCTAAGGTAATTCCAAGAAAAACAGTGTTATCTACTAGATTCAATCTGTTCCCATTAAGCCGCAGATCAGACTCAACTTGTTTTAGATTTGGTGCGGAGAATTTTATACATTTAGTTTTTTTATCATTGAAAGCTAGATTATTTACATTAAACCACTGTACTACATTAGAGAGAGCATTGTTTACATCGTCGTAGTTGGTTTTCTGCCTTATCATTTTAAAAATTAATGATGTGTCATCAGCAAACAATACAATATCGTGATTATTGCCTACCATATACGGTAGATCATTTATATAGACTAAAAATAAAAATGGGCCCAGAATTGAACCTTGAGGCACTCCCATTCTCACAACCGACCCAGCTGACCTTTTCCGGTTAACCTCAATCTTCTGGATTCTATCACTCAGGTAAGAATTCAAAAGTTTGAGGTCAGTGCCTTTGATGCTGTTAACAGACTTCAAAAAAGGAGGTTATCAATTCCACCTGAATGTATGAAGAATTGCCCAGTTTTCGTAGTATATGTTAGTCTATATCAACGTCTGAACAAATGTGAAAAGACTGCTTCAGTGATTGGGCCCACTAGATTGATGTCCCATAAGGACCAAACACTGAATTAAAAAAAAATATTATTTTTTGTTCTCCGTCCCATTGACTTTATTGTAGGAAATAATGAGATCAACTACGGTTTAGCCCACGACAAAAACTAAATTGAACCATTCTACCAGCGGGCTACCAAACGCAAACAGAAACAGAATCCCTATTTAGTAAATAGACCAAAAAGTTGAACATAGTGCTTCAATAGTCCGTTTTGGTAAGAGTTGCTAAGGTGTGGAACGATCTACCTGCGTCTGTTTTCCCTGACCACTACTTTTAAGTGTCAAGTGAATAGGTTTCTCTTGGATGGACGTATGTCTCCTTAGTCTTCATATTCAATTTTCACTAGATGACTTGCAAGACAAACGTCACATCTTTAATATATAAAAAAAAGTCAAAATAAATTTTGATGCGAACGACCTTCTCTTCTTACATTATTTGAAATATTTAAAATGTCATTCGAGTGTACCAATAACAAAATTAAATTACGAATTTATACCAACTGTTGCTATAATAAACAGTTCAGTATTGTTGACACATTCTCGCTTCGCAATTGAGTTGTTATTGCTACAATTTAAACTGACACTGTATACAAAATAATTGATGTTTTTATTCACAGTATTAAGGATAAGTTATGTTATTTTTTTATAGTTTTCAGTTGTGTTTATGTACAGAAGTTGTTTTTATGAAACCTGTCTAATTTCCCCCACCAATTTTGACTTAATGTCTACGGCATAGAGTTTAGATTCAATTATAAGTTCCTGACAGTTTGTAACGCAGTTTATTAATGGCGGGTTTCAATATTCAACTGACTACTATGCGTAACCGGTACAGGTACAAAATTGGTAGGAAAAAAGTAGCGTTTCACAATATCTACTAGCTACGGGCTGTAAGTTCTCAAATTTGGCATGGGCCCTCCTTGCGTGACGTTCTTCCAAGAAAATAGGTGATATGTGATTTATAGAATATCACGCATTCGCAAATTATTTGTATGATATTTGAACTAAAGAAATATATAAACTTATTCAATTTATGTTTGCTATGTTTTAGTATTCGATAAATATATTATAGTATGTTTTTAGAGCTTTTTATTAATAATTGCGTTTAACTGCTTACGTAAAACGAAACGCCAAACCTTCGACAAATTTTGCTATTGGTTGAATCACATTTTTATGACGTCAAAGTAAATATTTAAAAGAAAAATTATGTCATTCAATAATGTTCGTCCCTTTTTTCAAAAACAGTTATAGATAAGTTAGAAAGAGAAAACTGGATTATTGATATGTTGACAGATATTTGATAGGATATTTCGTTAAATGAATAAATTGTTACGTCGTTGGCTGGATAAAATGACCTATTCTTTAATTGGTCATACGTAATGAAAAAATAACTCTTATTGGCCGCAGCAGACTGCCATGCTACCTTTACCTCATTGGTTTAAATTAATAACTTGTTACGTCGTCGTTGGCTAGATATAATGACTTATTTTGTAAATGGTCAAATGTAACCTAGCAACCCATTACAGTCAAACAGTTCGTAAGCAGTGGTTTAGATGTCAAGATTTTGAATATAGAAAGGCATTTTGGTAATGATTTCTATTGTTCGTAGGCAAAACGAACAGTTTTCATAATATTGAAACCCGCCATTAAATGATGTGTTTACTTACTGACGATTAAAAACAAAGAAGTGTGAGTCACGGTTTGGCGAAAATGTCACTACTTATATTATATACTCTATGTAAATATTTATTAAAGTTTACTCTCGGATAGAAGAGATGTGATGTTTCTCTTTACACTTTCGATGAATGTCAGTTTGCATTGTTATGAGATAATTTCAATGAATTTATATTTGAATGAAATTTGATGACCGGCTGGTGTAGTGGTAACATACAACGCCTTCTATGCCAGAGGTCCTGGGTTCGAATCCCCGCGGCGGCGGATATATGTGTGATGAACACAGATATTAGCCGTCAAGTGATGGATGTTTATATGTTTATTTAAGCTTATTCTAATAAAAAATATGTATTTATTCCATATGTATGTTTATATATTTCTTAAGTATATCAGTTATCTAGTACCTATCCATAACACAAGTTCTTTAAGAAACTTAATTTGGGCTAGATAATGTTGTGTGAGTGTCAGAAATATTTATTATTATTATTTATATTTAAAGCTACACGCCCTTCGGCGGAAAGACCCGACAATTTGACCAGACTGAGAATTTGATTATTATTATTATACAAGATATTGGAAAGCAGGAACGTTGTACAAGAACACGCAATAACCACAATTCCTGCAACTTAATACTAATTTTATTTGAAAGTGTTGTGCGCGAAAATAAATAGTACAAAAATACGCACCTATTAAGTATAATTATAAGTAATCAACGAATTTAAGTTTCTTGAAGAACTTGTCTTATGGATTCTAGATAACTGATATACTTAAGAAATATATAAAGATACATATTGAATAAATACATATTTTTTATTAGAATAAACTTAAAAATATAAGCACCTATGACTTGACGACTAATATCTGTGTTCATCACACAAATATCCGCCGCCGCCGGGATTCGAACCCAGGACCTCTGGCATAGAAGGCAATGTATGTTACCGCTACACCAGCCGGTCGTGGTGATGTGTTCCGGCAATATTTGATGATGAGCCAGGTAATTTCTAAGGGCCAACGCTGCGTCACCCGGTCCACGCGCGCACCGTACGTCCGTATCGTACGCTTGTACAGTCGTGTCAATGGAATACTTAACCAATAGGGTAACTGATTAAAATCGAAAAACGATGTACGGGGCGTAGTAGCAAGTCCGTAGCAAGGTCTGTAGCGTTTTGTATGAATTCGCGCGTAGACACAGACCCTAAGCCCATGTGATATCATATTCGACGTCATTTTATTTACCATCAGGTGAGATTGAGTAAAAAATAATAGTAATAAAAACCTAATAAAAAAAACATAACGGTGATTGACGCTAAATTATATTCTTTCTTGGTGGTAGGATCCCTTCTGGGTCCGCCTGGCTAGCGACCACCCTTTATATAAAGTCTGCCGCCAAATGTTACCGCTCCGGCGGTAATGTGTTCCGGCAATATTGTATAAAGAGCCAGTTCCTTCCTAAACCCGTGTGCTTTCATCTTCGACCTCATCGTCACTTACCATCAGGTGAGATTGAGGTCAAACGCGGGTTTAGTCACTTATAAAAAAAAAAGGAGGTCTTTAAAAAAAGTATGGTTGCTTACTTTTTATTTTTTATATTGTAAGGATAGGACGTTTGTCTTCCATGCCACCTGATGGAAAGTGCGCATGAAGACTATGGTGTTACACGTCCATCCACGAGAAACCTATTCAATCGACACTTAAAAGTTCCAGGACTGTAGTGGTCAGGAAAAACAGACGCAGGCAGATTGTTCCACACCTTGGCAATCCGTACCAAAAAGGAACTATCGAAGCGTTTTGTTCGACTTCTTGGTAAATCCACTATATAGGGATGGAAGTTCTGTCTGCGTCTGGTAGTCCGGTGGTAAAAAGGGGTGGGTTCAATTTGGTCAAAAAGAGCACTCGCACACTCACCAAAATGTAGCCGATAAAATACTGTTAAACAAGCAACCTTACGACGATGTTGTTGTTATTTATGATTTTACGGGCTCTTCGGTCAACAGAGTCTAGCGCTTCGAGCTGGTATTTGGCAGAACCATCCCAAAGGTGACTACAGTACTCCATGCACGACCTCACTTGGGCTGTGTATAAGTTGAGCAGCCGTTCAGGGCTGAAGTACCGCCGGACCTTCGAGATGATACCCAATTTTTTTGAAGCCGTTTTTGCCATAGACTCAATTTGTTGACCGAAGTTTAATTTGGACGTTACAGTGACGCCCAAAAGCCCTAGTTGGTCGGTGATGGGAACAGATACATTCTGGAAAGTGGGCGTAAAAGTAAAGATGCTCTTTTTTGCGGAGAATAGACACGCTTGTGTTTTGGAGGCGTTGAATTTGACCAGGTTAGATTCGCCCCAATCGGACACATTCCGCAAGGTCGAATCAACGCGCTCAATCATAGACTTTCTCAAAACCTGGATTTCATGGGCGCTCGTTCGCGCATTGGATATATATCTCTCAACTTGACAGGTGTCAAAACATTGACAATGACTCAATGTGTGAAGTAGAGCGATAAAAGGTTTGTTATCACCATGTTCTGTGTACAAACTAGATTATATCGTCAGAAAGTCTGATAGCAAAGTGATGTTTATTAGAAATTAAATACATTTTATATGGTAATAACGGCAAAAGTATATTTATTTAATATTTTATTTTTAATTAAGTTTGTTTTTAATTTATGAAGTAGTGTTATATTTATTGACTTTTGTTCTATAAATTAATAGATAATTTCTTTCTTAACTCATTAAACGAACGTTTTACAGAAGGGAGCAGATCAAGCGTTCCAAACCTGATGAAAAATTGTAATTGAATAATAAATAAATAATAAATTTATTTTATTTCTCCCACGATAATATTTTACATACTATAATTAAAAACTATATATATTATAAGAGGTGATATTAAGAGAAGTGGGAGACTGGTGCCCCATTTAGGTTTCCCTGTACTAGGGGATCACCAGGCTCTTCCCTCGTGCCAAGTTCACGATATCATAGTTCTTAAACTAAGACTAAAGAATTAGAACTCTATGCCCTGGATATTAAGATAAAAATTAATTGGGGCGATTTGACAGGTTTCTATGGCTTGATTTGCTGCCGTCTGTACCTATCACTACATTTAACCCAGTTTGAACCGAATTTTCGGACGGGAGTGGGTCTGTATGAAACTAGACCGAGAAAATATTTTTGTGTTTGATAATTCACGGGATTGACTATATTTTATCAAAAAAATAAACTTATAAGGGAATACCGCACACGAATACTCGTATACAGGGTGAAAAATTTTAGAGACTGTCTGATCATAAATATATAATAAAATTTTTCACTAGAATTGCCTATAAATTACTAAAGTTTTGTTACTATTTACTTTACTTACGCCTGAGTCAAGCGCGGCACATGGCTGGCACGCGGATCGCTGCCAACGCTTATGTAACCATGCGTTGCGTAATCAATTCTTTAACTTTCGGTTTAGTTTACTCAGTAAATAATTAATATTTATTTTTTATTAAATTTTTTCACTTCATGTATGATCTCAAACTATCACGTCCTTGGATTTCAAAAGTCAGACTGTATAATACTTAAGGTTGAAGACTTCGTTTCATTGCTTGTTTGAATGCACTAATCGTTAGAACTACTAGTTGGACTTGCATTTGATAGTTTCATTTGTGACAAAGGACGTTTATTTAGAGTTTTTCAAATAATAAGAGTAAAGAAAAAACGTGGACTATATTTTATCAATAATTAATAACCAAAGAATTTATAGTGTCGTTAATGATTCTTATTTAATATACATCAAAGCCACCTTTAAAACTCACCTCTCATCAAACAACGATGAATTGGTCACATTGTAGTCATCTCCCTCCGCGATCCTCCGTCCCGGTTCTTTCCTCTCGTTGACGCTGTCACTCTGACAGCTGACGTCCAAGACGTCACTGTCAATCGACTTTGACAGCTCGGAGCGGTTCTTCTGGTCCCATAGTTTCTTGGTCTCGTCCTGAACACGCCTTTTCAGTTCGGATATTTTCTCTCTTTCGTTTTCTATGACTTGGCAACCTGAGGTGAAGTTATTTTATGTATTGTATTGATAGTATTAGTAATTCAGATAATAAATGATTTTATTTATCTAATAAGTCTTTGAAGGGTCCTACCATCACACGGGGATCATAATAAAAAAAAGAATAAGTAGTCGTTTAAGACTCGCTTATCAAGACTTGATAACCATAACTACTACGAAGCGGCATTTCATTGATAATACTACGACGTAGTACTACAAGATGTTTTGTAGTAGCACGTAGTCGTCTTCATTTTCATGGTATTCATTCATAATTAAGAGTGACCATGCTTTGCTTACTATGTTAGCGAATATATTAATTTTATTGTAAAAAAATACTTTTAGCGATTCAGATATATATAACGGTGATTAAGCCCCCTACGTCCAGCAGTGGACTAGCGCGGGCTGAGATGATGATGATGATGATGATGAAGCCCGCGTTTGACTGTAATCTCACTCCCATCTCATCAGCAAGTAAAGATGAGATCGAATTTACATCATCGATTATATTTAGTGAGATTTAAAATTAAGAGTGGTCGCTATTTAGGCGAACCCTAAAGGTACGTGCACACTATTTCGGGGCGCATTGCAGCGCAATAATCCGCCTGTTTCATTCTCATACACAGGCCTATGCAGCTCTAGTGTCAAAGAAATTGAACTCTGCACCATCTAGGATATGACGTACTACAACTTTTCGGTATGTTATTTCTCCTGTTATTAACTAGGTAGCGCTGAGATAGCCAATTTACTCGTCAGGAACCGGAAAAGATGTTGACTTTGACAGACTAGTCAACAGACTATTATAATAGTCTATGAATGATCGCGTGCGTGTGCGTCTGTTGCGTTTTGTGTTTTCTCCGCCATTTTATTTAAGACTTAGATTATTTTAACAAATTGGCTGTGAATTTGGCCGTGAAGTTAATTGTGTGACTTACTAACAACTTAAAAGCTTCAGCAACAAAAGTTTATAAAGACTAAAGTGCGGGAAAGCGAAAACAGTGCAAAAATTGTGTAATATATTATGTAAATATACAGTGATTGTGCATGTGATTTAAGTATGATTTGCTGTAAGTCATAAGGTTAATTTGGTCGATTTCATAAAAAATGTCAATGAAAATGTTGATTCACAGTTGCTGTAATGGGGTGAACCGAATAATAAATGGACAATGGCAAAATTTGATGAGGAAGATGGAGCGATGAAAGAGGCTTTTGAATATTCCACGCAAAGAAAAAAAACAATAAATAACCTTAAAAAAATAAGGATTTTCGTTTTTTTTATTTTTGACCACTTAGTTACTATAAATACCTTATTCTGTATTTTTTAAAAGCAGTTATCATAATAAAATTCTATAAAATGTTAGATTAAATATGATAAACAGGATAAGATATTTTTACCTTTAATTTTTTTTTTTATAATGGAGACTTATCTACTAAGGCCGTCTAGCGGCCTTTTTGGAATTAAATTTAGTTACTAGCGCCATCTATGATTTGAGGTATTATTCTATTTTGCCAATAAAATCAAGTTGCCCATCTATCTCATATTAACTGTATCGTCTATGCTCATACATTTTATATGAAATGCGGCCCGCCCCACCCTGCAAAAATCCGCCATAGTACGGATTTTTGCGTTGCGATGCGACCCGGCAAAGTGTACGCGAACTTTAACCCTTTTATTAATAAGAAGGTAAAGGTTTAATTCGGATTAGTCGCCTTTTACGACAAGCTTATCCAGGCGCTATTGGGCTATTTCTTACTAAGTTAATTTGTCAAACGTGATATCAGATGGTTTTATTACCTCTGGTGTTCTGCCTACCCCATACGGGATACAGGCGTGAAGTTGTGTATGTATGTATGTTAAAAAAAAAGGTATTTTTAATAAAGTTTTTAAGTTTTTGCATTTGTAATACTCAATTATTCTTAAATAACCGAAAAAATGTGATAAATAAAGATCCTGTAAAAGCCCTGGCCGGGTAATTTTTATTTATCACATTTTTCGGTTATTTAAGAATAATTGAGCATTATAAATGCAAAAACTTAAAAACATTATTAAAAACGTTGCAATGCTTTACTTTAACTGGGATTCACAATTTCTGTAAAGAAATTGGTCTCGAGTGGTCGTAGCTGCAAAAGCTATACCATTAGATGGAGCTACGTTAGCAATATAACGTAAAAAATAAAAATAAAATGTTGTAAGTAATTTCGAGGCGTACCGTCAGGCCCCGGTAGCTCAGTGGAAGAGCACTCATCTGGCAAACGAGGGGTTCCAGGTCCGTGTCCTGGCCGCCGGATGATTTATATTTATCACATTTTTTCGGTTATTTAAAAAAGGTATTTTACTACCCATAGAAAAAGTATTCATCTTACCTTGCACCTCCAACATTTCCATCCTTTTCCTCTCAATCTCCATCAAACTATCGAAGGTTTTCTTCCCCAAAGTATTCATATCTGTATCACTCGAAAATATCGGCGCATCCATTGTCACCTTCGATATCCTATCGATATCGTCTTGAGACGGCACTTTGTTAGTATCGGATATTTTATTCAGTTCCGACACTGAGTTCTGCAGAGGTTCATCGCCTAAACTCTTCCTATGTTTTATCTTAGGTGACCTTTCACCATCTTCAGTTATCTCGTGAATAGTTTCATCTGCTTTAAGTTTTTCAGGCGAGAGGGACTTCGCTTTCATGTATTTGTTTGTTTCGGCGTTCGATTTGGA
Organism: Stenoptilia bipunctidactyla; assembly: GCA_944452665.1. Taxonomy (NCBI): domain Eukaryota; kingdom Metazoa; phylum Arthropoda; class Insecta; order Lepidoptera; family Pterophoridae; genus Stenoptilia; species Stenoptilia bipunctidactyla. Next base: position 19,989,987 of record OX101745.1, read on the forward strand.
GTGTTTAATATAACGTGTTTTACTTTCTTCTTTATTTTCGTTGATTTCTTGGTTTTCTTTTGAAGAACGCTTTTTGAAAGAGTCTTTTTTGATGATCTTCCCTAAAGCTGAAAACGTCGGTATTTTTGACGATGAATTACTTTTGGCTGGACTGTTTTTATCTTTTTCTTTCTTCTTGGAATGCCTTAAACTGTTGAAACGGTCTAAACTAACATCATTTTCTATATTTTCATTATTATAAAATAGATTTTCGTTTAGACTCTGAGACATGATATCAACTTTTTCAGGTGATTTAGGTTTCTTGTCCTTGCTTTTTCGTTTTAATGAATCGAAGTTCCGTTCCCAAAATCCTTTCTTCTCTTTAGAAGTTGAAGACTTAGTTGGACTCTCATTAAATTGATCTTCTGTATCAATATCAGTTATGATCCTTCTTTCAATGTCTACGATCATAGATTGCGACATTTGATCGATAGAATTGAATTTATCTTTCATATGTTGATTATGATCTTCGTAATTGCTTATTTTGGTTAAATCCAAATCGTCACTATCAGAGCTCTGCGGTGAATATCCGAATTCTCCAGATTTAGCTCTTGTTTGGTCCGTATAGAATGCGCTATCTGGAGATTGCGTTCTTTCTATATCATTAAGTTTGTTTATAACTGGTTTTAGCTCTTTCTCTATCGCTTGTACTTTGGTTGTTAAATCTTCTACCTGATTAAGCAGTCTTACGTATTCTGCTTGTAATATTTTAGTTTCGTCTAGCGCTGAAGTAAGATTGCTATTAGCTTCGGATTTAAGCGTCAGTATTCTTTGTTTTTGAGCGTCTATCTTTTTAGTTAGTAATGTCAGTTCGTTGTGTAAATCTTCTTTATTGGAAAGTAGTTCAGATTCTTCTTCGAGATGCTGGAACTCTAAATCTTCGTACAATTTGGTTTCGTTGTCTAAAATGTCTTGGGCGTTTTGTAGTTCTTCTAGTGTGGCTACTTTATCATGAATGTCTTTTTCTAGTCTGTGGATATTATTCAATATTATAATATATTTTTTCTAATATTATTATTATAACAATTCTACAATAATATCTAGCAAAGTTTTCGAAGACCTCTTTCGCAATGGGGTAAACCTGTCTGCCTCAGAATCCAGTGGTTGCGGGTTCGATTCCCGCACGGAACAAGAAAAAAAATTTTTCCGTGTCTGAGTGTTTATCTATCTATGTATTTATATTCTAGGTTCCCCCCTAGTTCGCTGCATGGTATCCCATAACACAAGCTATACTTACTTTGGGGCAATATAGTTGGTGTGATTGTCTGGGGATTTTATTTTATTTATTTTTAGTTTTAGTTTTATTATGATTGATAACATAAATAAAATTAACAAACATACAATACTACATATAAACAAAGCTTGTTGGTGTGATTAAGTATCATGTAGAAAGCTTACTTAAAATTTGTCGACCGGCTGGTGTAGGGGTAACATACATTGCCTTCTATGCCAGAGGTCCTGGGTTCGAATCCCGGCGGCGGCGGATATTTGTGTGACGAACACAGATATTAGCCGTCAAGTTGTTACCGTCAGGGTGTTTATATGTTTATTTAAGTTAATATGTATGTTTATATACTTCTTAAGTATATTAGTTATCTAGTATCCATAGCACAAGTTCTTTAAGAAACTTAATTTGGGCTAGATAATGTTGTGCGAGTGTCAGAAACTTTTATTGTTATTTATTTATTTATTAAGATAGGAAATCAGTTCTTATAAGAAGTTAGATTTTTTTTAAAATTGCCTTATTTACGTCGATTAATCGGTATTCGACTATTTGCTAAAACCACTATTAATGGCAACTCTTCTAAATATAAAAGTGTTGCACATAGTTAATAGCTCGTTTTAAAAGCTAAATCAAAAGATGGTGACCATAATTTTCTCTATTGAATATTAACAGAGTATCTAAGCTCCAGGGTCCTGACAGGAGATTCAATATATCAATGTAAATAGATTGCATACACTTATAGTGATTTTTTTGAGTTTCATTTTAATAACTTATGCTACAAGCAAAATCTTACCTTTCCACTTTAACAGTAGCAATATCAACTCTATCTTTCATCTCTGTCTGTCGAGCTTCTTGTTTTCGCTTCAGCTGTCTCACTTCCTCTTCAACACTTTTAATCTTGTCTGATAGTTCTGTCCTTTTCTTTTGTTCTAAATTGAGGATGGCGATTTCTGAGTCATATTCACCTTTGATAAGGGCCTTTTCCATTTCTAACTGTAAATAAAAATTTGTTTATAAATTAACTTACATATTTATGAAATAAAATTATAATAGTAAATATCAGTAACCAGACCAGAAATATTTTCTTCAAACTATGGGCTGTCAAAAACATTCACAGCTATTTATCAATGAGACATATACGTATTATAAGAGATAACTGAAAAAATGTGCTAAATAAAAATCACAGGACCAGGACTCGAAACTGGGACCTCTCGTTTGCCGGACGAGTGCTCTTCCACTGAGCTACCGGGGCCTGGCGCTACGCCTCGAAACTACTTAGCACATTTTTGTTTTTACGTTACATTGCTAACGTAGCTCCATCTAATGGTAAAGCTTTGCAGCTAAGACCACCCGAGACCAATTTATTTTCAGAAATTGTGCACTTATCACATATTATATAGAATAAGTGTTTATATAGGTATAGTATATTTTGGTCTTTCTATTTATATACATATTAATACTTTATAAAATTATGACGCCATGTTATGTTTCTCTTTAAATTCTAAGATTAATCTTAAGGTTGCCTGGAAGATATCACTTTGAAGTGATAAGGCCACCCATATTGCACCATTTCATGTAACTATATTACTGTATGTTTTAATATATTTCTCCATTCTATGCAAATGGTACTAAAAGTGTTTGAATTTGAATTAATACTACTAATTTGTATAAAAATCTTACCTCTCTTAAAACATCATCTTCATGCAGCCTTATCTGCGACATCTTACATTTCAACTCATGAATTTCCCCCATTAACTTCCGCCTTTCTTCCTTCAACGCATCATATTTAACTTTTAATTCAACCAAGTTATCGTCTATAACGGAATCTATAGAATCAGCTTCAATGTCCATTCTCTTCAAATCATCATTTATATGTTTGATAAATTTATCTCGTTTTAAATCCTTTTCGAATTCATCTAACTCGGGAATGTCAGCCATTAGTTCGTTTTTAACATCTTCAAATGATTGATTTTTTATTTTAATTTCAGGATCTAAAGGCGGTATCTTATTTTTGTTAGTGACGTTGTTAATCTGATTTGTTATGTCGATATTAATTTTGTCAGTATACTCTTCAACTTGTTTTTCAGTTATAATTGTCGAATGTCTTTGTTCGACGTCATTAGTTATATCAGAATCATCGATCATAGGAATTTCTTCTTCTAAACTCAATTGCTTTTCGATTCCACCGAATTTTTGGTCTGTTTTAGTATTTTCGTCTTTAGTTTTATTGATGTTAAGGTCGAAATTGGGACTTCTGCTATTCGTATCTTGTGATATTGAGTTTTGTTCATTGCTTTTTGCATATACATCGAAGTTAGGTTTTGAATCAACTGGAGGTGGTGTAGGGAAGATAAAGTATTGAGGTGATGGTAGATTTTTATGAGCGAACGTAGTTTTTATCCTACTTCTTGGACTTTGTGTGTTCGGAGATTTTGGTTTAAAATTCATATAGTTATTTCTTGCTAATACATTCTCATACGGGCTTCCAATAGGCGACGAAGCAATATTCAAAGGAGATTTCGGTTCTGAGCTTTGGTTATGTACTTTTCTTATTAGAATTGGACTAGATAGATCTGTTCTAGAATCTTCGAATACAGGGATGCCAATTTCATCCATTCGGCCTACGTTCTCGTAATGGTGGTGTCCTATAGAAACTTCTGGAGTGAGTTGTTCGGTGTATGAGTTTGGAGAATGCGTTGTGTCAAAGTTTTCGTAGGATGAGACGTTTCTTTGCACTGGGAGCGACTTGGCTATTGACTGGTTTCGGTTTTGACTAGTTTCAAACCTGGAAAAAACAATTGGGACGTCAATAAAAAATAAATTTTAATATTCTTAACGATTGGTAAGAGAGAGAGATCGCTAGGGGTAAAACTGACGCCTTTTGCTATAAGATCGACTATTCGGTCATTACTCTAGGGAAATTAATATTTTGCTGAACAGTATTGTATTGTTAAAATAAAATAAGTACCGTACAAGTGGATTTTATCATTTTTAAATATAGTTTTAGACCTCAAGTTCTTTTATTTAATATATGCAATAAATCTTGAAATGTGTCAGTTTTGGGTGTATTCATTTTATGTTCAGAATATAATGATCAGTTTTATATTTCTACATTTTAACCAAATTTTAGGGCTCAACCGTGACCACGGTATTGGCAAAGGTAATCAAACATTAAGTTTATAAGTATAGTTATATTGATGCACTATTCCATTCTTCTAATTCCGCTATTCTAATTCCATTCTTGTTTAAATACTCTGGGTCCCAGATTCCCATGTTCGTGTTGTGCATCCATAGCTCAACGCACCTACTATGTAAGCAATTTGGTTGTGGCATGACATTGGCTCTCACAATTAGCTGTCTTGTGTTTGTTTTTTTTTTCATGCGATGGTCAATTTGTACTATAATTTTGTAATTCGTATAATTCTGACTGAAAAAGAGTGCCAAGAGTTTTTTTCCGTCGGGTTTTTTTTGTCTCTTGGTCCACTTTAATATCTTATTCAACAACTAGTTAAAGCCGAAGTGGGTATATGATGACGTCATTAAGTGAATTGTAAAGTTCCTAAGATGAATAAAACTTTTTTGAATTTTGATAGACTCTTTGGTGGTGTCTAATTAGAAAATCACTTACTTATAGTATCCTTCGCTGGTTTGCACGAAATTTGGATTATTTAGCGCTGTACTTCTCGGTAGAGAACCATTTGTGATGATCTTATTGTGGGCCCGTTTCTCTGTTGGGGTGATGGGAATCCCTGAAAATTAAAATCAAAAAATTGAATGGTTTATTTTGATGAAGTAATAATATTGATGGCTACCCGAACCATTTGCAACTACCTCGAATTTGAGTATTTTTACAATTTTGTCTTGTTTCACTGTATGGTATGTTTTGTGATTGTTTTTATCGAGCCAATTTTCATAAATCATGTTTCTATCGTTACACAGCGGTTGTTTATATGGTTAATTTTCAATCTACTTCCAAAAAAGGAGGAGGTTCTCAAACTCGTCTGTTTTTTTGTGTCTTTGTTACACGACATTTCAGACAGTTATGAATCTATTTTGAAAATTCTCATTTCATATTATAGTAGATACTTCATAGTTGGTCCCATATTCATCGAAATCGGTTGAGTACTTCATTGAAAATTTCAATTTTTTTTTAAACAATACGTAAGATTTCGGAGACGTTGATGACATTATAACTCAGGCAAAGTTTTGACGTGAAGTCGGGTTTTTTAATGCTTTGCATTCGTTGATTATTGTGAATATTTTTTTCAGGCCCAACATGTATACATTACTGTTTATATTAACGTTCAAAAAAGCGTAAAAACGCTGCATCCTCGCCTTAAAACAGGTAACACACTACATAGGCTGGTGTCAAATTTAACTAAATATTTCAAAAGAACACAGTCATTCATAAAAACAAATGATTATGAGTCTACTATACGATTATTGAATAAACAGTTTTAAGTCAATAGTCTTTACTTTTTGTCATGCTAGTTTATATTTTAGAAATGTCTAATATGAGCATATCATCTTATAGTGAAAACAATCGTTGTTATATAAACACTTACCTGAGTTGATCTGTTTCTCGTACTCGGCACACATGTTTAAGATCTCTTCTAATCTCGCTGTTTCAGCCTCTCTTTGCTCCTGTTCTTTCACCCGATCTTGATAAGCCTGTAAAAGATAAATTTGTGGATTAGATAGCTAAATTAAACCAAGTACCAGCACTGGGCCACGCCCAAGGGAGAGAGACTCAAAAGCCATTGCCCGGCAGTGGGTTGTGACCCAGACCCGACCTATTTTGGAAAAGCTTGTTTCTGAAACCAGCTCAAACAGAGGTCCTCTGATTCAGATGCACCACGGAGTATTGAGGGAAGATTCTGTGATAGTCCCGATGGCGATATTTTCTGAGTTCAATTTGTGAACTTTTCTGTAATGATCATCATATCGATTTTAAAGTGTAAATTCAAGGCTCGGGTCTGGTGTCTTTAAATGAGGTTATTAATGCTTACTTTGGGATAACTTTTGCACCGGCATCCTGGTTAAACCTTTGCAAGAGGTCTTGGGTTCGAATCACGGTTAAGTTGGATATTTGTGTGAATAATGGTATTTATTTATTACATGGGAACAAAATCTCTTTTATCAATTCTCTTTTTGTTTTAAAAACATAAATTTGAATTTAAAATGGGAAGTTCAAGATGAAACGAGATTTTAGGTTAGGATTTTAGGAATCTTACTTTTAAACTATTCGAAATTAATTTATACTGTCATAAAAGTAATAAATTATTTTTCAAACAGTTACATTTCAAGCAAAAGGTCGGTGTATAAATAGTTATATCGTTGTTCAAATATTTTTATTACATATAGATAATATTTGATAAGATATGAGGAGTTATGGGAAGTTACTACCAAAAAGCCATATGTGGTTATCAGGCAAAAATAGTATTTTCTATTTGGGATTTAACACGGACGTGCTCCAACTTCGACCTCAACGTCAATCGCCATGCGGTTAGATTGAGGTTTAAATTGGGTAATAGAGATGAAGATTATAAAATATTGTCATTTTTTACGATTTATATAACAGGCTATTATTTAACAGAGGTTTGACTGGAGATTTTTAGAGGGCGATAGGCTGACCCTCTGTCCCTGCAGTAGTCTCTCTCCACCATTATAATGCCTCCACCTTTATAAACGTGACATCAGATGACTTTTTTAACCTAAGGTATTCTGCCTAATAAGAGATACAGGTGTGAAGTTATGTATTTATGTATTTAATTTTACAATTTTAGAATATAAACTGTATCGTGAAACTACATATCAATTTCATTTATCAATTAAATAATATTTACTTGTTTTTACGAGGGTGTTTAGCGCATCGTTATATTTTACTTTTAACCTCGGCGTTCAGCTGTTTTCACCGTTTTCACCGTCACTGAAGTCTTGCACTTAAGTATTTTATTAAAGGACGTCGCATAACTTTGTATGGGAGCTAGTACTCGCCTCAATAGACATGTGTGATATATCGTTGAAAAGAGTTCATCTTTTAGAACAAGAATTGGTATGGCGCCTGTCTTGATTCTGAGTCCAAGCTGATAACCAACCTAATAAAATTAAACGAAATCTCCGAAGACAAAATTTAAAAAAAAACTTAATTCAGGTGTGCAACAGACAATCAGAGCGGCGGTGTCCCTTAATATCTATGCTATAGGTGACCCGCCTGCTATTTTGACATCTGAACGGACTAACGATCGGAACTTGGCACAACTTTGATTCAGGTTACTAAGAACTATCTAACGGCGTATCTTACATGGCTATTGGAGGTGGGTATCGAAATTATGCGTCGTCCATTGATGACTTTCCTAAGTTGATTCAAGGTTGAGGGGTCTTTGTGTTAGTGGGATTAAATGCTGATAAATATATATATCACGTAACAACTGTTTGTCATCAAATTACAAACTTATTTTCACTTAGCATTACAGAACTGTCAATAATTTCAATTGTGTATTAAATGTGCAGTAAAAACAAGGTAATTTTGAATATTACTTTTTTGACATTTATGACAAGTTTTTGACTTCCTACAGGATCAAAAGATAAGCGGGTAAAAGTGTGCGGTTTCTATTTTACTATAACCGTAATCTTTTGAACAAGGACATAGAAAACATCTTATCTTTGTGTTACAATGCCGGAAAACAACAGATTATCTCCGTAATCAATTAATAAGTATAAAAAATAGCAATTCCCAAATACTTGTTATACCTAATTTAAAAAAAGGACTTTGAAATACGGGGTCTGCAAAGACACAGGAACATCGGATAAAAAATCTATACTAATATATAAAGCTGAAGAGTTTGTTTTTTTGTTTGTTTGTTTGAGCGCGCTAATCTCAGAAACTAGAAGTGGGATTTGAAAAATTTGATAGCTCAACTCTTGAGGAAGGTTATAGGCTATATTTTATCCCGAAATTCCCACGGGATCAAAAGTTACGCGGGTAAAACCGCGCGCGGTGGCTAGTCAAAAATAATTACGCTTTAATATTCGACTTATAGTCTTTTATGTTATGTAATTTGACTAAAGTTTATAAGACTATAAGTATTAAAAGCAATATTTTTTTATGTGCGATAATATATCATTAATATTAAGACATTTTTTATTTCTGTCTAATTGACTTGTTGGATACCTTATAATAAATAAATAAAATCGACTTCTACTCAGAAAACTTTTTGATAAATATCCTTTTAATTATTTTTTATAAGGACATACCTTTCTAGTATGACAGAGAAATCTTGGCCGATCCTATCAATAATATATTACTATTCTATATTAAATAGTTTAGCATACTTACCATACTACAAAACAGCTTGTCTATTTTCCGGATAACATTGCTATATATCTCATTCCGTATAAACAATTCTGAAAACTGATTACATTTCATATCTCTTCCTACCATGAACACATTACTATTTTGTATTGGCGCGGAAATTTTATTTTCATCACTGGCAACTTTAAAACTGGCGGCCATTTTGGAAATTTCGTCTTTTAAATCCTCGTACGCTTGCTTCGTTTGTTTTTGTAGACGAATGATTTTGTTATCTATAGTATTTTCGTGATCTCTCGTTTCTTTTATATAGTGGTTGGTTAAAATTGTGTTAACTGTTCTGTATATTTTAATATCGTTTCTTAGTTTATGTAGCATTTCAAGTTTTTCATTAACAGATTGTGTTGCGTCGATTATTGTATCGATTTTTTCGTCTCGATCTATCTGATCGATTTTCGTTTTGAGCTCGTTAAGTGCGGTTGTGTTTTTCTTCATGTTGGTCATGACTAAGTGCAGCAATTTTTTGTTTTTTGGCTTTTTTCGTTTGTATGACGTTCGGATAGTCATGTTTTATGTCTTTTTCACTTTTTATCACTTATTAATTTACACTAAGTACGAATATTTAGATTGCAAAACCAAACAAGTATTTTTCTGTTTTGATAAGATATATTGAAGATTCTCGACAAAAACATTATTGACTTTGTGAAATAAGCAAAATTATTATATTTTAAATCATAAATGATTTTTCAAACCTAATCTTTATTATAATCTCTTCAATCTTTTTTTTTTTTTTATAAGTAACTAAACCCGCGTTTGACCTCAATCTCACCTGATGGTAAGTGACGATGAGGTCGAAGATGAAAGCACACGGGTTTAGGAAGGAACTGGCTCTTTATACAATATTGCCGGAACACATTACCGCCGGAGCGGTAACATTTGGCGGCAGACTTTATATAAAGGGTGGTCGCTAGCCAGGCGGACCCAGAAGGGATCCTACCACCAAGGAAAAATCTAATCTATTCGCAAATACGAAACTAAACCTAAATATTCTCACTTAAATGCTACCTTTAATTGTTTTCTCACTTTCCACAGAGGCCCAATTCTTCGTTTTATATGTTTACATATTAAAAGAGTGAATTTCACAAGGCATTTTAATATTTAAATACTTAAAAAAATATTCTAATTTTCCTCTAATTAAGAAAATTACGTAAAATTTAGAAGTTTTTTTTAAGCTGCTCTTTAAGAGACAAAACATCAAACAGTACCTAAAAATCAGCAACTTCTATAAAAATAAAAACTATCAAAATGACACATTTTCACATATCTTTTTGCAACAATAAACGATGCATTAAAATCAATTCACTTAACAATGCATATTTAAACCACAAACAACTTTGAACTCTAAAAACACGTATTTTCACTTAAAACATCACATTTTTCTTAGTTAAATTAAATATTCTTTTAAAGACTGTTCGTCGCATGTCGCAGTGGATTCTGCAGTATTTTAATTACGTCAAATTATGTCTTATCTAGTATTAGATAAGGTTATTATTTCTTTTCACGTCGCCTTAGTTATCAATTAGTATTGTTTGATTAAAGATTACTTCAATGGCAATTGTAAAAAGCGAATCTTTATTTTTATCGGGAAGTTTTCTTAAAGATTTGGTCTGTTTTTAAATACATTGTGATTCTAATTTGTGTTTTTATTTCATTGGTATAAAGGTTTTTTGCAACTTGGCCAACAGAAGATTTTAAGTGCTTTTTTACTGACTTAAATTTTGCGGGTAAATTGCGATGCATTATAATAATATAAGTACAGAAGACAGCACATCAAGAGTTACAAATCTGTCGAAAATGTTTACTTGAATCTGAACTCTATGCCCTCGACATTAAGTTGAAATTGTTTGGGGAAATTTGACAGGTAATGTAATGCCTGATCTGTTGCCTTGAGTTTTTGTTAGCGATTGACGTCTCCTAGTTTAACATTAGAGAGACTTAAAATTAATTATTAAATTAACTAACGACGAATCGAGCCCATTGTTTAGTTTTGTTAGATTTGTTTATATTATAGTCAAGTTTTTTCGTAGAATGAGCTCTGTAGAGTATACGTCAAAATCAATATTGTATGCTGTATTGAAGTGATTTAAATTAAGCTATCTCACTTCTTCTCACTAAAAAGTATATTTTGCTGTCGCCGTTAGAGCAAGAACGAAGGTGCTACTATCGAATTAGTTTAGTAACTAAAATACAAAAAAAATACATACCTTTTTCCTCATACATTCCGCATCTACACCTCTATCGTAATATGTGTTTCCAAATGCCGGAGAATACTGCGGATTTCGATCAAAAGCCGGTGACGGAAGACCCAATTTAGTATTGCCAATCTTCCCATACAAATCATTATTTTGCTCCTCAATACATTTCGAAAACTCAATGTTATTCTTACAGTCTAAATTACATTTCTCATCTTGAGTTTTCTCAATATTATTCTTACAAGTTTTCACTTGATCATTATTAACCTTTTTTAGTTTCTGCGTGTTATCAAATCGAGAGTTATCATCGAAATTACGAACGATATCTTCGATTTTATTTTTATTCCTTATGGCAACATTCGTGTAGGAGCACTTTTTTGCTTCTATACAGTTGTTTTCGTTTAAAACGACAAGTTTCGCTTCATTTTTATTCATGTAATGAGGCATTGAGCGTCCTCCCAATACGTCTTTCGCCGGCGTGTTAACTGTTAAGGAATTCGAGCTGAACACTTTCGGAGATATTTCATTTTCGCTAGTATAAAACTGACTTCGACCGACTGTTTTCTGTTGTTTTGCGTAGTATTCAAATTTGGAGACTTTCGCCATTATGCTGTTTAGCTTCGGTTTCGATTCCTGATCTGAATCAACGTCTGATAGATCCAGGTCTCGATAGGGCTTCCTTGGGGCTACAGGAGGCTTTCTTCTGGAAAGATCTCTGAGAGTCATGTCCAGTTCTTTGTCTAGTTGTGAGAGGGAGTCTTTGTATCTGTTTGGGTTCTGGTAACATTGGTTGTTTGGGTCCTGGTTGAAGTAATCTGCGGAGGAAAGAAAAAAAGTTATTAGACGAAATTACCCGGCGTTTGACCTCAGTCATCTTATCTCCACTCACCTGATGGTAAGTGGAGATGAAGTTGAAGATGACAGCACAAGGTTTTAAGGATAGAACTGGCTCTGCATAAAATATTGGAACACATTATCGCAAGAGCGATGATATTTGACGGCAGATGAGGGGTGATAGCAAGATGGAGGACCGTAAAGGGCTACCTAGATGACTAAGTTTATTTTGTTCTATTTTGTAAATATCTATAAATATCTGTTAGGTGAAAGGTCGCGCGTGCGTAATTTCCTTGAATGTTTAGAATTTTTTAATGGAAAAACTATAAGTTCAAATAAAAAACGGTTTTTTGTAGTCGAATGGGAAAGACTAGGCCTATCTAGGGTATTTTTCTCCAAAGTACTTTCTTGGACACCCTGTATAAGACTTTAAACTTAAAAGTAAAATTTTGAATTAATTAATTAGTAGATCTGGGTAATGCTTCTATGCTGGACTAGGAGCGAAAGAAAAACATGAAATGTGCCAGCTGCTTCTCTTCCCGGGCATACTGTAAAAGTCAGTTAAGGGACCGAGGTGTTATGGGAGGCTTTTATGTGGGCGATAGGCTGACCCCCTGTCACTGCAATAGTCTCTCTCCACTATTATAATGCCTCCAAATTTGTCAAACGTGACATCAGATGGTTTTATTACCTGTACCCCATACGGGATACAGGCGTGAAGTTATGTATGTATGTATCTGGGTAATTAATAATTGATTTAAATCACAAATAGTACCTGTATTGGTCTGGTTTGGCAACACCGACTTCATGAGCTTGGCTTCTTCAGGGTTGTTGTATCTGAGGTAGTTAGATCGTCCTATTGTTATCATGCATCCTGTAAATAAAAAGATTGAATTTTATTAAAATGTACCGTCTGTAAATGACAATAAGAGTCTGTAACCTTAAGCCGAAAAACTAAATCTGTTTTTTTTTCATATAAAAACTTTTACTGAAATTCTAATGAAATCTATTTCGCAACTTATTCAATTGTAATAGTTTTAAAGTCAAATGAATTGTATACATTTTATTAGACGCAACTGTACGGTTTAAGGAGTTTGATTAATATATTTCGCAACACTTTGAATTTTAAATAAAATAATGCTGTAGGTATCATGTTGGTGCATCGTCGTAAGGTTGCTTGTTTGACAGTATTTTATCGGCTACATTTTGGTGAGTGTGCGAGTGCTCTTTTTGACCAAATCGAACCCACTCCTTTTTACCACCGGACTACCAGACGCAGACACAACTTCCATCCCTATATAGTGGATTTACCAAGAAGTCGAACAAAACGCTTCGATAGTTCCTTTTTGGTACGGATTGCCAAGGTGTGGAACAATCTGCCTGCGTCCGTTTTTCCTGACCACTACAGTCCTGGAACTTTTAAGTGTCGAGTGAATAGGTTTCTCGTGGATGGACGTGTAACACCATAGTTTTCATGCGCACTTTCCATCAGGTGACATGGAAGACAAACGTCCTATCCTTAACATATAAAAAAAATGTATTATGCTTAAAGTTCATGAATGACTAATGACTTCAATGAGACTATTTTTCCAGCACGTTTATCGCATGGCAAAGATATACGTGAATGGATATTGGTAAATAAATATGCAATTTTAACAGCATAATCGTAACCATTTAATTTCTTAGATCCGATCCGATCACGCGATTTCGACCGAGTCGGCCTATTAATTTGCCTCTAATTAATGAGGATGGGCTCAGGAGATATAGGTAGAATGTCAGATACAATCCGATTGTCACTCGCATTGTAACGGATTGTTACATGAACCAAACTTATTCCAACCTTGCATCTGACCAATGTGCATGGACCTAAGACGTACAGTTAGAATGTCGAATCCGATGCCTTATCACGTAAATATTAGCGATCAGCTATAATGGCGCAGTCATCACGCCATGGACGCGCGATCCATTGCTTTACATCGTATTATGTAAGCTCTAGCTGTTCAATCGTTCGTTGATCGCAGAATGCATTTATTGCTACGATACTAGCGCGAAAAACAATTTGGTAGCTAAAAAAGAAACTAATAAAATGTGAAACAGATGTTTGCTTTTAAAATTTCGCAGAAAAGTACACACGAAAATTATGAAAGTCAAAGGGATTATATGCACTTTTAGTACATCGATTGTACGATAGAGGCAGCACAGTCGTCGGATTGCTATGGCTTTGTTTTTGCTGTAACGTAATACGAATTAGTTTTTTTTTAGCAAATCCTGCGCAATTCATGCCATCGCTTTGCTCTTGCAAGTTACGTGATAAGGCAGCCGATCGTCACTCATCCCGAGGAGAGTAGTTAACCACTTGCAGCTGATCAATGAACTTGAACCCAGGAAGTAAGCGTAGCATGTCGGATCTAACCTGTTCATCATTCAACTATGGATGGATTATGATTTAATGAATTTATGGGATTCTTACCACGATTTTTGATCGAACGTCCGATATTTCGATGCTGTTATAAGCACCATGACCGCGGACTGGCAGATATAGGTAGGTGGCGGTGACAGCATAGAGTAACTTATATACTGATTTATATAAGTTAGAGGCAGATAAATCGATTTACCCCCTTCCTTGTTCGTTTTGATCTGCTACTACTGGAACTCACATTAATGTCACTTTTGCAAAACACGCTCACAGTATCACTGGGTTTTTGACCGGACACACCACTTTCGCTGTTTTTTGGTTCAATAAACAAGAAAGGGGGTAGATCGATTTATCTGCCTCTAACTGTCACCGCCACCTACCTACATCTGCCAGTCCGCGATCATGGTGCTTATAACAGCATCGAAATATCGGACGTGCGAAAATAAAATCAAAAATCGTGGTAAGAATCCCGTAAATTCATTAAATCATAGTGAAAATAACCGCGATAGTTTAAAACAATTATGGATGGATTGTAATATGCACAAACCTTGCTCCAGCCGAGTCGGCGTGTCCACTTGCATCTGATCAATGAGCGTGGTGCCGTTCACTGGATACAAAGTGAGCACGCCTAGCGAGTTCTCGATGCGGCAGTGAACAGGACACACGCCAGGCCCCAGCACGTACAGGTCGCATGTTGGATCCGACCCGATCGTCACACGACCTGGAAATTATTATTGAACATTTTTTATTTGTGAATGAATTCGTGTTTTTTTAGAAGCCCCGAATATTTGTTCTCTAAGCTGAAATTTCAAACTAAGCACAACGCTAAGCTAAGATCAATAAGAACTCCTTTGTTTCCAGCATCACCGAACTGTGTCCTTTACTGGCAGTTTTCGCTACAGAGCGCGACCAAGTGCTGGAACAAATATTCCGCCTCCAATAAGGTGGATAAAGTATAAAGAATCTTTTAAAAATAAATTTAAAGAATTACTTCTAGAAAAGCAGAAACTGCCGTCTCTTTGATGCTTCATTGGCAGTGAACATGTTTATTATTAATCCAGTTTTTTTTGACCTATTAATCTATGTAAATTTAAAAATGAAAGGGCTTACACATAATTATTTATTATTTATTGGTTTATTAGTTGTTTTTTTTTATAAAACTATTTATTTTAAATGTTATTAGTGTTGATGTGACATCTTTATTTTGATATATATTTGAAAGTGTTTGTTTATTGTTTGATTTGGTTAGGTGCCGTGTGTACCTCCTTAAGGCAGTAAAACCAGCGATTTACTCTCTGAGTAAATAATTACGCTGAGCTGTGGCCGATTGCAATGCTACAGCAAATTACATTTTTTTGTGTTTTGTTTCAAGTTGTATTTTTCTTTATTAATGTGTGTGCATGTAGTACCTCAATAAATAAGTTTATCTATCCATCTATCTATCTATTTGACCTTAATCTCGATGGTAAGTGAAAGAATTAAAATAAGCTTCTAAAGTGTCAATTCCGTGACTTTGAAGGTATGTTAGTCACGTATAGCCCTAGCGCCCTAGAATAATAGCGGTTACGCACTACATCCGATTTTTATCCGATTCGAATTCGCGAAAATATCAACACGACTCTTTGTAATGAGCCCACTGCAGGGCTATGAGTCTCTCCCCTGGGTGACGAGGAGGTATAGGCCATAATCCACAAAGCAGGTGGATGCCAGAATTATCAGGGCGCCGAAATGGCTTCTGACAAACCCTAACGACTACTGTATACAAGTATACAGCACCCGGGACCGACTGCTTAATGTACCCTCCGAAGCACGGAAGTCGTCGTGAGAAATGAATATTCGGCGGTCACCCATCCAAGTACCGACCGCGCCGAACCTTGCTTAACCTGTGATATCGTTTGATACACACAGTAACCACGGCGCCACGACGACGCGTGAAAATAATAATCTAAAAATTTTGTATGAAATGACGGATGCCGGTTCTACTTGCCACGCCGGACCGTCATTTCTCGGATTCGGATCGGATATAGAGCTTAACCGCTCTTAGATGTGATTAATGCGTGCAAATCTCGCATTGTTATAAGATCTCTTAAGGTTTCACTTAGTTAGCGACCACTCTTTAGACTTCACTGGCGGCACCTGAAAATCGGTGGTTTGCTTTAATGCAAACGCTTCACTGAGGTGTCGCCATTTTGCATCGGCATACACTCTACTAAGTAATTTTATTTTATTGTTTAACTATAATTTGTATTGTTAATTAATTTTTTTCGTTTGTCTAATTTTAATTTTTCTTTGGTGTTTTATGGTGTTTATAATGTTGTTGTACGTGTGCTTGATGTGAATAAATGATTATCTATCTATATAAAGTCTGAGACTAAATATTACCGCTACGGCGGGGATGTGTTCCAATATCTTTTATAAAGACCAACTTTATTCCTTAACCCGTGTGTTTGCGCTCATCTTTTCTTACCATCAGGAGAGAGTGAGGTTATACCCGGGACAAAAATCCCTGAAACTCCTGCATAAACCTGACATAAACGTCAAACCCTGTAAATAATAATAATAAAATCGCCAGATAATCACACCAGCTACATGGTTCCAAAGTAAGCATAGCTTGTGTTATGGGATACCATGTAGCCAACTAGGGGGAACCTAGAATATAAATGCAAAAATAGATAAACACCCAGACGCGGATCATTTTTTTTTTTCTTGTTCCGTGCAGGACAGGCAGACAGGTTTACCCCATCGCCAAAGCTCGGAGGTTAGGTCCCATCAGGTAGTTAAATCTCGACCACTTTTCATATAATACCCATAGGTTGAACAGAACTCTGGTTTGGTCGATATTTCTAATTATTTTTCAACCGACTTCCAAAAAAAGGAGGAGGTTCTCAATTCGTCTGTACGTTTTTTTTTATGTCTTTGTTACACGATATTTCGGATAATTATAATTCGATTTTAAAAATTCTTGTTTAATATGTTAGAGAATACCTCACCATATAAATCCTCGGTTGAATACTTCATTGTAAATTGAAAATTTTTGAAACACTATGTATGATTTCGGAGAATGTTTACGTTGATGACATTATAACTCGGCCAAAGTTTTGACGTGAAATCGGTTTTTTTAATGCTCTGCATTCGTTGATTGTTAATGATTTACCTTGCTTAATAGGATGCAGGGTGACTGCCGTGCTCAGTCTTCCGGTACCGAGGCTCACCAGATGAGGCGTGTTCGTAGCAACCCTGGAACCAAAGAAGAATAAAGATTTAAAAAATACCCAAAATGACCCAAAGTAAGCAAAGCTTGAGCTATGGAATACCATGTAGCGAACTAGGAAGAACCTACAATATAAATACACATATAAATAATTATTGCTTTATTGTAGACAGAACGTCAGAGGCTATAAAACCGTCTGATGTCACGTTTGACAAATTTGGAGGTATTATAATGATGGAGAGAGACTGTGGCATTGACAGGGGGTCAGCCAATCGCCCACAAAAACGTCTATAAAACCTCCGTCCGTTAACTGACTTTTACAGTATGTCCGGGAAGAGAAGCAGCTGGCACATTCTATGTTTTCCTTTTTCTTCCAGTAAAAAGCAAAAGGGGATCTAAATATTTTTTTAGTTTTATTTCTATTTTTATGCAGTAACTCCCAAAAAAAAAAGTTTACCACTTAAAACATATCATATTATTTTAAATTATTACTCAGTTTTCTTAAAATAAAAGTTGTTATATTTTATCAAGCTTTATTTAATAAATTCTTAATCAAGTTTCTCTGCCTTTTATATATAAATACTTTCCCCCAGAGTCCAATAACTACAACAACGAAATACCCAAACAAACCTAAAATAAAAATCTATATTTAACCATATCTCATTAATACAACAAAATTTTTCCTTTCACAAAACCATTGCTAAAACAAAAACGAGGCACCCTTCCCACAAAAACCACGATCCGTGACACCCGGCGCAAAGGTGCTCGAGAGTCGCAAAAACAAACAGAAAGGTGCGCGCGCGTCGACCGAAATAAATCCATACTAATACGAATTCTGAATAAATTACACCTTCACGGTTAAACCGTAGAACCAATTTGGAGGAAATTCGGAATGAATATAGTTAAAGACCCAGGGTTTAACATAGGCAAAAATTGCAACCTTTTGATTGTGGATGAATTTTGGCACAAATTTAGTAATATATTTCTTATAAAGGAGGATATAACACAGGGTCTTTTTTATAAACTCCAAGAGAATAAGACCGAAATATTGTGTCCAGGATCATCGTAAAGCCACGACCCGTGACACCCGACGCAAAAGTGCGCGAGAATCGTAAAAACAAGCAGAAAGTAGCGCGCGCGGCGACTAAAATAAATCTATAATTAGTATGGATTGATACATACATACATAACTTCACGCCTGTATCCCTTATGGGGGAGGCAGAACACCAGAAGCTATAAACCATATGCTGTCACGTTTCACAAATTTGGAGTCATTATAATGGTGGAGAGAGACTATTGCAGTGACAGGGGGTCGCCTATCGCCCACAAAAACCTCCATTAAACCTCTACCCCTTAAATGACTTACAGTATGCCCGGGAAGAGAAGCAGTTGGGTAGATTCTATAATCTATGTTTTTCTTTTACGCCCACTCCAGCATGGCTTAACGGCTTCAACGGATTTGGAGAATTAGTGTCAAAATAGGGTCGTTTGTTTTCAAAAATCATGTCCTTAAGGGAAAAAAGAGAGGTCGAAACAGCTTTACCGATTTCAATGAAATTGGGCACAAATCTAGTTCATACACTGGGCACTTTGTCAAACACCGGCAAAGTTTTTTGCAACCCGGATAGATTAGGGATAAATTTTGGCTTAAATATAGTAATGTGAAGGTTAAAACTGATAATGTTTTTTGTCAATCTTATAAACTCTGTCTATTACGCTTTCACGACTAAACCATAGACTTATTGGGATCAAACTTGGAATGAATACAGTTGAAGACCCAGATTCAAACTTCCAAAACTCAACCTCGAAACACAATTAATTTTGACATAAATATAGTAATACGCTTCATAACCCAGGTTTAAACATAGGGTACTTTTTACATAAAACCCCGAATAAAATTTTGTATACAAGA
The DNA here is from genome assembly GCA_944452665.1 of Stenoptilia bipunctidactyla. Classification (NCBI taxonomy): domain Eukaryota; kingdom Metazoa; phylum Arthropoda; class Insecta; order Lepidoptera; family Pterophoridae; genus Stenoptilia; species Stenoptilia bipunctidactyla. Next base: position 20,009,188 of record OX101745.1, read on the forward strand.
TCATGATAAAACCACAACCCATGACATCCGGTGCAAAGGAAGGTGCACGCGAAAGTCGCAAAAACAAGCAAAAAGCTGCGCGCGCGGCGACCGAAATAGCGCGCGTTTCCTGACTACACGTCTTCGCCTACCGGGATCAAAGGAGGTTCGTTACACAGTAGAGGAGTTAAAGTTCAGTTGCTGTTAAATTCAGGAATATTCGATATGCAGATGTTTATGGGCACGATGGACTGGGAGCGAAAGAAAAGCATAGAATGTGCCAGCTGCTTGTCTTCCCGGGCATGCTGTAAAAGTCAGTAAAGGGACAGAGGTTTTATTAGCTTTTTAAGGGCGTTAGGCTGACCCCCTGTCACTGCAATAGTCTCTCTTTATCATTATAATACATCATCATCAGTCAGACATCAGATGATTTTATATAGCCTCTGGTGTTCTGCCTACCCCTATAAAGGGCTTGTACCCTTTATAAGAAGTAATGTATGTTTGTATGTATGTGAGTTTATACTGATATTAGATCTCTCTAAACATCTAATAAAAGGGATTACGTTTGTGTGTTTCTTGGGGTCTTTCAGGAGGACCTTTGTACTACTGAATACTAAATTGTTTCTCGTATGTACCAGTCTAGCACCGTGTAGTTCCAGGCAAACATCATGACAAAGTCACCAATACTTTATGTCAGCTAAACTGAAACCGGGTAATATCTAAAGGTAATGAGAAATATATAAGTAGACACATTTAAACAAACACTGCATTTCTCAATTTCTACGAAAACTTATCACCACACCATAACATAAGGACAGAAATAACCTATCCGTCAAGTAACAAGAAACATAAATACATCAAAAAACAGAAACCATAAAATCCAATTTCATACTTATGGCACTTACGATAAGTTCCATACTACCACAGCAACTCATCTATGCGAATGTTTAAGTAAAACTTTCAGAATGCGTCCACAGAAAATGACATCTATAGAGTTGGCGACAAGGGTTATATTTGCACTTTTGTTTGTGTCAGACGGTTTAAGTTTACTAAGAAAAGTTATTTAAACACAAGAGTTAATAATAACCTTTATTTATTTTGAACTTTCGGTTTTACGTTTTGTGTTTAATTAAAATCTTGTCGTAATCATAACGTAATCTTACTGATATTATAAATGCGAAAGTTGGAATGGAAGTTTGTTTGTTCATCAATCACGGCTGAGCGGATCTTAACGAAATTTTATATAAAAATAGTTTATACCTTGGAATAAAGGTTGGACTGGGAGCGAAAGAAATACATAGAATGTGCCAGCTGCTTCTCTTCCCGGGCAAACTGTAAAAGTCAGTAAAGGGACGGAGGTTTTGTTAGCGTTTTTGCGGGCGACAGGCTGACCCCCTGTCACTGCTATAGCCTCTTTCCATCATAATAATACCTCCAAATTTGTCAAACGTGCCATCAGATGGTTTTATAGCCTCTGGTGTTCTGCCTACCCCATTAGGGATACAGGCGTGACGTTATGTATGTATGTATGTATAAAGGTTCTTACGGAACAAAACTCAAACACTGGCACTGAAAATCAAAACCACTTCGGAAAGTCGATCTGTTGAGAAGAAGTGGCAAGAAACTCAACTGCAATCATCTTTTAAAAGTATACAATAACAGTTTACAGCCAGTGAAACCCATCTCCTTGCAACTGGATATCTTATAGTAGTCCTATTCACACAACACTTGTTTTACCGTATTTTTAAATCTATCGAAAGGAAAATCTTAAAACTTTATTGCAACTTCGTTATAAAAGCGTACACATTGACCCATGTACGAGTTAAGTGACTTTGTGAAGTCTACTATTATAGCCGGCTAGTTTATTTAGTAAAGGACAAAGGTGACAGAGAATAGAGAGAATTTGGATGGAGATGAAAATGGACGTGGACAAATTTGTTTTAAAAAATTATTAAAAATACAGGGTCCGCATATAATAGTCAATTATATTTTAATAGCAGATTAGGAATGATGAATAGGCCTGAATTACGAAAAAAATAAAAAATCAATATTTTGCTTAAATTAAAATTTCAAAATTGTTCTCTGTGAGTAAAATTTAAGATTATTATAGATTTCATTACTATACACAATTAAATGGACACGTTTTTATTACTTATAGTGTAGTCATAAACTACAGATCAAACTTAAATTTTTATCACTTAGAAGAATTTTGAAACTTTAGTTTATGAAAAAATTTTTTTTTAAATATTTTATATTTCGTAATTTTGACCCACTCATCAGTCTTAATCTGATATTAAAATATTATTGACTATTATATGGCGACCCTATATAAGACCAATAAGTGCTACCAACTTAGGGCTACAAATTGTTAAAAGTTAAACTTAAAATTAGTTTTTCATAAAACACAAAACTTCTTTTCTAAAGCAAAATTAATTATAAGATTCAAAACGTAATAGCCATTTATAAAAATAATTAGCCACTGCTGCTCTACTGAAACAATCTTTTCTCGTGCGATAAAAAACATACTTGGTAAAAATGTAATGGATACCGGAGGCATTAAAAAGTTAAATAATTACTGGTAGTAATGTTATAATAATGTACGTTCGTATGTATGTTCGTTCTAGATATTAGCAACATGATTACCGTGAGAGAAACGGGTTGTTACCGCACAGGTAGGCTTCATTTGGTCAAGTCTATTGCTTACTAATATTGTCTCAAGTTTTCGCGATTCTATTGAATAAAACACTTTTTAACCGGATTTATCGCGTATATTTACATAGTCGCTCGTGACCACAGGGTCTGCAAATACACCAAAACGTCAAGTTAAAATTTGAAATGTAAATATACGCGATAAATCCGGTTAAAAAGTGTTTTATCTATTGCTTACTAGCTGTTTTCACCATAAATCCCTTAGGAATATCAGGATGAAAAATATTGTGATAATATTTACTCTAGTTGTCATTTATATTATTATTTGAAGAAATTAGAGCCTTACCTTTTCAGTGTGAAAGTTTCAGTATGAATAAAATGCTTAAACTATCACGTGATAAAATATGATTAAAAAGCTAAATCCTAATGAATTCTAAGTAGTATACAAATAGGACCAATTATTTTTGAGCAGAGTGTTGGGTTCAATATTTAAATCATTTGAACCAATAATAAATAAGAAGTTTCATTATAGCGATATCATATCATCAAATCAAACTAAGAGTTAACATACTTTTTAACCTACACAAAGTAAAAACGACTAGCTACATGAAACTGGTAACATTCCCTCTGATATAAGTCTACGCTACACGCAAAATAATAACTAGCAGTAAGCTCTTTAAACGCAAGAGCATCTGCAGTAACTTTTAAACGTTTCCGGGCATAAAATCGCCGCTTTCAATAAGAACTAACAGTAATTTACTAAACTGGAAAAATCTTTTACGCAATAAAAAAATATGAAGAATTTAACGACTTAATGTTATAACAGCTTAGTATATTCAGGGTGTAAGAGAAATGTTACAATTGAATGGGTTATAACATGAGTGCCATTCATAGTCATGGTCAACTTGCAGGTCAATTAACCGATGTATCGCTAGCACTACTGGTGTTTATAATTGTAACGTTGGCAGTTGGACTTCCCGTCTCAAAAAATAAAATATAAAGAGCTAGACCTAACATGTTACAAAAATTAAATAAAGCATCAGACGTTCAAACTGCACGACTTTGTGTTATCTTGCACGCTCATCCGAGAAAAAGAAGAGCTCTAAATTTTAGTTTAGAATACAATTTAAAATATCTTTGCTATACAACCTGTATATCACATCAGCTTGTAATGATACATCAGCCTGATAAGTTTAATAACTCAACACCTATAAAAACATGTCATCATATCATATAAAAAGTTTTTTGATATTACGTTAATGGGTAATGTAATTATAAGTATTATTACAATGTTTCCGGATTTAAGAAATATGACGTAATGTATTACGTGTAAGTATTATTAAGCTGAAGTCTTGGTTTGTATTAGTGACTATGAGTCGGTACATACATCCAACACATTACAGTTTCTCTGTATTCCAGATAGCAGTACAGCATTGACAGTATATTACTAGAACCAGAACTTACCATCAAATAAGCCATGGTCGATAATGAGTAGTTCCCCTGGTTTACAAACATAAAATTAAAAACACAGCAAATCGTTTTTATTTTAATTCATCAACAGCCTAATTTGTAAAAACACGAGACACTCAGATGAGATCTGCAGCTTTGATTGCACGACCGCGTGATAACGTCCATCTTTATATTCCGTATGACTATTTATGGCCTACACGTTCTTTAAAGTTTACCAGACTTGGTGGTTTGGCGTGCAGAGACCTAACCCAGAGTTATTAGTGAATTAATCTCGTATTAGTAAGAAATTGTACAATTGAACATTCAATTGTACAATTCTATGCCCATTGTCGCCTATCCTTCAGTGTTATTCTTTAATGAAGCTTCAGTTAAAGTTTAGAAGTTATCGAAACCAAAACAAAGATAAATAGCAAACGTAAACATGACTAATAATATAATTCTGAGCAAACAGTATTATCCTCGTATTGTCTTAAGGTGTGTTTTCCTACATTCTAAAATATTCAAATCACGTACGTATTATTTAAACACAACACAATAGGTAATTGATGAGCAAATAAAATATTGACATTGTGGGAGCGGACTGAGGTCATTGCTGTTCATGGTAAGAAGAAATTATATTTTGGGTGTTGTTGTGGTTTATCGCCATTTGTAGGTAAATGAAGCTTGCCGCCTTGTGATCGAGTCACGTTTAGCATCATATCTGAGCAATTGTTATCATCATCATTATCATTATCATAAAAATCATAAAAATCCTTTATATGAGTCCACTGGGTAATGAGTCTCTCCCTGAGCGAATTTAGGACACAATCCACTAAGCTGGACCACTGCTGTTCGGTGAATATCAGAATTGTCACGGTGCTGAAACGGCTTTCGGACAAACCTTAAAAATAGTATTAAAACTTATGATGGCCGATCATCATCTTCATGAGCCTGGAGACGCACACTGCAGGTCGAAGGCCTTCTCCAGGATTATTCACGTCGCCCGGCCCGCGCGCCACCCTCTTATCTTATATTATTTTACCAAAAGTGAATAATAAATAAATAAATATAAATAAATAAATATTTCTGACGCTCACACAACATTATCTAGCCCAAATTAAGTTTCTTAAAGAACTTGTGTTATGGATACTAGATAACTGATATATTTAAGAAATATATAAACATACATATTGAATAAATACATATTTTTTATTAGAATAAACTTAAATAAACATATAAACATCCATGACTTGACGGCTAATATCTGTGTTCATCACACAAATATCCGCCGCCGCCGGGATTCGAACCCAGGACCTCTGGCATAGAAGGCAATGTACGTTACCGCTACACCAGCCGTCATAAAAACTTTTTGATTTTGATTTTATCAATTTTATTTGATTTTTTTTTAATTCTTTATAAGTAACTCTAGACAGTGATTCTTAAAGTGGTCTATATCGACCCCTAGGGGTCTATGACAACGTGCGAGGGGTCTACGACTGCGAAAAAAAATTAGGGGGTCCATGAAAGTGCCTATTTACTTACATTATATTATCTTGTAGGTAATATATGTATAGACATATAGATTATTTATAATACCTACCTACCTAAAAATTAAAATATGTATATGTTTATAAAAAAAATTAAGTTGTAGGATGTGGACGATATAAAAAAAGAACAAAAAGTCAATATCAGGTAAGTAGGGGGTATACCCAAAGTCATAAAACATATTTATTTATTTACACTTTATTGTATGCCTTACAAAAAATACAAAAAAAATATATATATATACAACATAGCAACGAAAGAAGTTTGGGAACCTCTGCTCTAGAATGTAAAAAGCTGTGAATTTTACAATAAAATGAAAGTTTTTTTTTCGTCAAAGTTAGAGCTGGCTCTCCTGCTAAAGAACTGTGGGCTACATCATCGAAGCCCTGATGATATTATTCATAGATAAGTGGTAGCTGGGCTTATCTGATGTTAAATTTTTATACTGGTGACATAATCGGAATTCAAATAACAGCAAATATGACTCACAATTTCTGTGTACGTATCTAAGGAGAGAAAATAGTTAGAAGCCTTCCTCAACAAACAAAAAGGTTTAGACTTTAGGTACGAAAAACGTTCAAGGTTGTCAGGGCCATTGATCAGTCTATTTACCCATGTATTTTTTATTTTATTTTACTTTATTCAGGAAACAAACAGTCATTATAGGTACTTATAGTTAAAATATATAATTTATACAGAGACCAGTGAAGTTTCCATACCAAAAATTATAAATTTAAACGAAAAACACGGTCACACAATACATCAGTAGGAACAATAATGAAATTAAAATAAATAACTATACATGGAGATGCAAAAAGAGTTCTTTTTTTAATTTTGGGAGAGAGACATGAAAGATGTCGATATTATTATAAATCTTATTAAATTGGGTACAAGATCTTTTAATGAAAGAGTTAGCGGCATAATTAGTTCGGGAAAGAGACGAGACAAAAGTAGGTTTGTGTCGAGAATTTCTGATAGGGATATCCTAAACGAAACTGATACAGTATAACGATTATACAACCAAAAGTTTATTAAAAAATTGAAAGAGTAATGTTCATAGCTGACCTGTCAGATTTTTGACAACTCATGAAACGTATTAAACAACATATAGTGCAAATAATAGCTCATGTTTGGTTAATTCCAAATCATTTACTTATATTTGAAACCGCAGCAAGGATTTTAATGTTTTACCCTCTCAAGTTACTTAATAGACTACTAGTATCATCCACTTGAAAAGAAAATCCCGATATCGTTTCTAAGAAATTTAATCAAGTCTGCACCAATAGTTTCGAAATAAACGGGCAGCATTTCAATGGCAATATCATCTTTATACATTCACATATCTAACAAAAGTAGTTTGACAGGTCAGCGACTGTATGGCCCGTGAACATTAGATACCTACTCTTTTCAAAGATGCTTTTCCCCATTATGTGCCTCAATAACTTCTAATATTTTTTTTAATGTTTTATTATTACAACTATACATTAGTTTAATCATTTGAAGTCGTTATTTAGGCACAATATGGTGAAAAATGACTTTGAAAATTTCAATGTGTTAATCAACCTTTGTAGCTGACTGTACCTAATAGAAATTCTACCAGCGCTAATAGTGGTATCCTTTTCCAAGAAACTAAAGGAACTTTACACTTAAAAGATCATTTACACGAAGATAACGAACTGGTGTAAAATTCTACAACTCTTATCTCTTTTAGGTTTCTGCGAATAGGGGACTCGGAAGAGACAGGGCATGTTTTCTGCTAGTCTGTGATTAAAATTTTGACCCTAAATCGGACAGAACTAATATCGCTGCGAAAACTTTTATATTATCACCGCGTGTATTATAGAATATTCAAAAGTTTCAATTAATTTTAAACAATGTTAATTAAATATAGGTACATAACTTCACGCCTGCATCCCTTATGGGGTAGGCAGAACACCAAAGGTTATAAAACCATCTGATGTCACGTTAGACGAATGAGGTATTTATAATGATGGGGAGAGACTATTGCAGTGACAGGGGGTCGGCCTATCGCCCACAAAAAAAACCTCCAATAAAACCTAAAGTTTAATAGAATAGAATATAAATGATCTATTAAAAAAAATTACATACATACATACATAACTTCACGCCTGTATCCCTTATGGGGTAGGCAGAACACCAGACCATCTTATGTCACGTTTGACAAACGAGGTAGTATAATGATGGAGAGAGGCTATTGCAGTGACAGGGATTCAGCCTATTGCCCACAAAAATGTCAATAAAACCTCTGTCCCTTAACTGACTTTTACAGTATGCCCGGGAAGAGAAGCAGTTGGCACATTCTATGTTTTTCTTTCGCTCCCAGTCCAGCATGGAAGCAAAAAATTACAATTTATAAAGAAGCGTTGTTCAACAACTAAAATCCAAATTACTATTTTCTATGAAAACACCAAGGATTTAAATTGAGGTTGCATATTGAATTTTCTTCCATGCTGGACTGGGAGCGAAAAAAAACATAGAATGTGCCAGTTGCTTCTCTTCCCGGCCATACTGTAAAAGTCATTTAAGGGACAGAGGTTTTATTGGCATTTTCGTGGGCGATAGGTTGACCCCCTGTCACTGCAATAGTTTCTCTCCATCATTATATTACCTCCAAATTTGTCTAACGTGACATCATATGGTGTTATAACCTCTGGTGTTCTGCCTACCCCATAAAGGATGCAGGCGTGAAGTTATGTATGTATATATGTATTTTATACTGAAATCCCCTGTCAGTTATGTTGTATACGGACGGAACCTGTATGTATCAGCGATAAGACCGCCAAGTTTTTATGTCTAATGTGAATGTTCTTTTTTCTTTCTTTTACGGTACCTTTATAAACTGAAGTGTAAAAAAATAAATAAACCTGTGGTTCAAACACGACTCCTAATCGTAATTTCCGACGTGACAAACAGTAATAAAACAGCTGTCAAAATCATAGCTTTTTTTAACTTTCGATTCGGAAATAAACTTTATTCAGTGGACATAAGGAGCTGTCAGGAACGCATTCCCACTCTAGTAAGTACATTTTTATCATGATACGCAATCAAACGCTTCTGAGGGATAAAAATAGGTTATCAATATTTTGTTTGATCAGTTTGTATCCTGCGTAATCCCTTATCCAGGATATTGCAACATAGAATTGCTTTTTGTGGATCAACGATAAATAAGTTCCCGTAGTTTTATAATAAAGCTAACGAGTTTGTGAGTTTGTTTGTGGTAGTTAAAATATATTTATAATAAAGGGAAAAAAATACACGGAATCTATGCTTCATCATCATTAAGCCAGTAAACGCCCACTGCTGAACAAAGGCTTATAAAATAAAAAAATAAAAAACCCCAGACAATCACATCAACTACATAGCCCTAAAGTAAGCATAGCTTGTGTTATGGGATACCATGTAGCGAACTAGGGAGGAACCTGGAATATAAATACATAAATAGATAAACACCCAGACACGGAACATTTTTTTTTCTTTTGACTTACGGGAATCGAACCCGCAACCACTGGCGTCTGAGGCAGACAGGTTTACCCCATCGCCAGCCGTCCAGTGCAGCCTTAAAAATAACGATATATTACCTGCGAGCCGAGTAATCACGACTTCTGTCAAGTATGTTGAAAATATCGAACACACAAAATTAAAATCTTGATTTAGATTCTCATGGCAACGCTCATACATTCTACAGTTTTAAATCAAAGATTTTGAAATGAGATTCACAATTGTAACCACTGTAATACACAACTACACAACCACAATAAACATTATGACCACAATTAGTGACGTCACACTCAATCTACGGTCAGTCGACTTATGAATGCGCCGGCGCAGTATAAACACGAAAATACAGTAAGTACTGCGGACATCATAACTTTTTTTTGGCATAAAACAGTCATACTTAGTCGTACTTAGTGAAATCTGAATTTACGACTTAAGACGTAAGAATTAACTGCTGTAGGAAATTGCGAACATCATATCTTTCTTGAAGAATTACATCAACGTTAGAATATAAATGACTATAATTTAAAAACTATACGTGGGTCCAGTAAGAAACAGCCGAAATTTCGCTAAAAAGTACGGTAGAGCTCGGAATAACCAAAAGGATTCTTTAAAACGAGATTCCAAGAGACAGAGATTCAAGGGAGTTATCCCAGTAAATAATTTATTCAGTGTCCTAAAATCAAATCTCAGTTCAGCGTTGATTATGAACTGTTAAACTTTCAGGTAATAAAAATAGGCAGTGAATTCATAGAAAACTATTTAAAAATAATATAGGTACTTGATGTAGAAGCCATTCAATTTAATTTATGTATTTTAGAATATAGAATAAAATACAATAACATTTATTTTCCACATTAACAGTATTAATACTTAAATCTAAAAAACAAACATAGTGTCCTGGTTGAGGTGTAGAAAAAGGGCATCCCTCTCAGCATAAAAGTGATGTCCATTTAGCAATGCACTTTAGCGCTGATATTCTGAGGGAACTCATATTTCTTATGCTAGGATCCCCCATAGTTCGCTACATGGTATCTCATAACACAAGCTTTGCTTACTTTGAGGCCATGCATGAGTCTGTGTGAGTGTCTGAGGATTGTGTTTATTATTTATTTATTAAATAAAGCATACAATACCTTTTGCCTTGATAAGCGCTACTAGATTATTTACTGCTGTAACCATACTGTTCCCTGTGCTGTTTTTGGATGAATACTTAGTTAATAATTAAAAGATCATAATACTAATACAATAGCGCAAGTTAACACATTATTTCTTAGTATTTTAAAAATAAATTCCCAAGACAATCACACCAACTACATGGCTCCAAAGTTAGCATAGCTTGTGTTATGGGATACCATGTAGCGAACCTGGGGGGGAACCTAGAATATAAATACATAAAAAATAAATGTAATATCTAAGATGCCGATAAGTTACATAAATATTCTTAAGAGGCTAGGTTGTATTGAAAAGTCCGAGTGCATGCACTAATAAGAAAAAATCTAAGTCATTGTAAAACGAGCCTTATTTACTGCTCATGCGTGCACTGTATCTGCTATCTGACACCGGTAATACGATCCGAAATACAATAGTGTTCATATTGAAATGAACACTCTTCTGAGCGATATGATAGCCGTATCTATTAATATACTAGAAGGCTCTGTTTCGCAACTACATAAGAAATCGTCTGGGTTCGAATACCACACGGGGAACCAATTTTGAAAACAGGTTTTTTTTAAATTAACATTTGAGCTTTGGGATTTTAGTCGAAAAACTTCTGATCTCGTTGGAATTTCATGGTTGTATGGTAGAAATCGCCTTCCAGCGATAAGACCGACAATTGCATTTTTTTTTATGTATTTGCATATTTTTTTGTACAATTTTATGGCATACAATAAATTTCTTTTTCTTTGTGAAACCCTTCACTTTTATTAGTATGGATTTTTCGTTCACTGGTATGGATACTCCAAATTCCAATATTTGATCATCATTATACAAAGCTATTAAAGCTTAGGTACCTACATATGGGCTGCAGTGTTGGCTCTACATAAGCTTAACACAGTATGAGCCAGCAATGGAAAAATATTCTATCAAATGAAAATTCTAAATGTTCTCAATTTCCAAACTCATTATTTAATTTTGAATACGAAAAAAACACAATTTTGATTTCCTTTAAATTTAAATTTAAATGCCCTAAATATGATTGATTCAAATACTTTATCGGGAGCTGGCCTTCTGTACAATTATAATTTCTGATCCATACGTTATAATAATCAGTGCGTTAGCAAGTGCATGTAATAAGATACAGGGTGTTAAAGTTTTGCTTTACTGCTTCGCTGTTTAGCGTTGAGAAATAAACAAGTAATGGACTCTTGATACTTTAGCCTGTGACTGGTTACAATTACTATACATATCAGTTGTTATTTATTTAACACTAGCCACCGCGCGCGGTTTTACTCGCGTAACTTTTGATCCCGTGAGAATTTCGGGATAAAATATAGCCTATACCCTTCGTCAAATACAAAAAGAATTTTTCAAATCCCACTTGTAGTTTCTGAGATTAGCGCGTTCAAACACACAAACAAAAAAACAAACTCTTCAGCTTTATATATTAGTATAGATTTGACTTTATTTGACACGTATTTTCTCCGTTTCATAGCCATTACTTTTGAAGAGCTCATAGCAGGACCTCAATTCTCTGTCCTACTCGTAGATGACGAGAAAGTTTAGGCCTCAAACTACTAAGCTGGTCGCCAGTGCTGGTGAGCCGTGAGTTAATGCAAAAATCTGCAGGTCTCCAAAATGGTTTTGATAAACTCTATCGACTACTGTATACATTTGAAGTACAGTCAGCTACAAAAGTTTTTAAATAAATAAAATCCCCAGACAATCACACCAACTACATGGCCCCAAAGTAAGCATAGCTTGTGATACCATATAGCGAACTAGGGAGGAACCTAGAATATAAATACATAAATAGGTAAACACCCAGACACGGAACATATTTTTTTCTGGTTCCGTGCGGGGATCGAACCCGCAACCACTGGCGTCTGAGGCAGATAGGTTTACCCCAACGCCATAGTGGTCGTCAAAGTTTATTAACACATTGAAATTTTCAAAGCCGTTTTTCAACATATTGTGCCTACAACGACTTATATTAATTCTATGTAACTACTTATCTTAATTATAAATGACTTTTATTAATTACATTATTTAATTTAATTTTTAATCATTTAATTTTAATTCCAATAGACTTTTTATTAATTTATTACTAATGTTGAATTGTAATAGTCTTAGGCGGTTTTAACTGATATTATTGTTAATTACTAATAGGTATATAATTATTTTGTTGTTTTTAATAGTATTATAAGTAAAATTATTGATATTTAAGAAGATAAACTGCTTGAGTTATTGATTATTCTTTTCTTAGTTTTGTGATTTTGCTGTACGTATAAGCTTTGTAATATGGATTAAGTTGATCGAAATAAAGATTTATTATTCAAAACTAGTAGTTATTTAGGCAAAATCTGGTGAAAAGCTTGTTTTGATATTTCAATGTGTTAATCAAGTTTTGTAGCTGACTGTACATATGTAATATTGAACCCAGGATCGCCTAATTAACGTGCTCTCAGCATAATTAGTTACTGTTTAAGTAGATCGAAATTTTGTTAACTTAAACCAGCATCGGTGAGATAGATGCCACGTTGACTGGATCGCACAAGATTTTCGTGTATAGTCTGGCTAATGAAAGTAGATACTAGAAAAACCTGGCGAACTAAAAAAATAGCATCATGGTAACCCCGACAATACTACGAAATAAATGGTTTAAACAAAATTGATACTTACTTTATTTTTTTTATAATATTATCGTAAAAACTAACAATATTGATGAGAAGTGTATTATTAAAATGATTTATTTTGTAAGTATTTAAATACATTTGAAATAAGTTAAACAATTACAAATTGAACTGAATCTACCACCACTTCGGAAAGTTGATCTGTTGAGAAGAAGAGGCAAGAAACTCAACAGCAATCATCTTTTAAAAATAAGAAAAAAATACTCAATAACAATTTACAGCCAGGGAATCCCAACTTCTTGCATCCGGATATCTTATCTTATAGTAAACCTATTCACATAACACTTATCCTTAAATCTATCGAAGGGTTAATCTTAAATATTTTGGAATTTTATTATAAAATAAAGCGTACACATTGACCCATGAACGAGTTGGTGATCTTCTGGAGTCCACTATTATATTTATACATTACTATCTGTCGAGTTCCTTTCTTAACAACAGCAACCATACAACTTCACGCCTGTCTCCCTTTTGGGTTAGGCAGAGACTAGGGAACGGCAATTGCTGCGATCCAGACATACCGCTTTCGCTTCCTCCACGCTCATTAATCTTTTCATACATGATCGCCGGTAAGAGGTACTTTTAACTAGGCCTTTTGTCATGGTTTTCTAAAGTGGCCATTTGTCTGGATTGTCAGAAACCAGAGTCAATTAAATTCATACAAGTCTTTGAGTATCTTATCAGCAGATTTTGCTTTTGGTTTATTGCCAACAAATTCGATGTGTCAGTTCGGATCATCATCATCATCACAACTCTTTGTAATGAGCCCACTGCAGGGCATGAGTCTCTGCCCTGGGTGGTGGATGTCATAATTTTCAGGGCGCCAAAGTGGCTTCTGACAAACCCTAACGACTACTGTATACAAGTATACAGCACCCGGGACCGACTGCTTAACGTGCCCTTCGAAGCACGGAAGTCGTAGTGAGAAATGAATGGTCGGCGGTCACCCATCCAAGTACCGACCGCACCAAACGTTGCTTAACCTGTGATATCGTATGATACACATAGTAACCACGGCGGCACGACGACTTCAGTTCGGATAATTTATTATAGTTATAATTTTTTTGTTCCAATCAATTTTCTTTCGACATAATTGTCAATAATGGCCGTCCTTGAGCCTGATTCATCGACATCACCTTTGCTTATCGTTGGAACATAATTACAATATAATTGCTGACATTTATAAGAACATTTCATGACGTAATACAGTCATTATACCATTATTAGCTTTTTTAAGTACCATGCCGAATTTAGTCAGAAATGATAACACAAAAGACTGCATTTTTGGTATATACCGAAGTATCTGTTACGCGCGGTTTTGCCCGCGCAATTTCGAATCTTGCGGGAATACCTGGACAAAAAGTAGCCTGTGTGCTATTCCGGGCTGTACACTATAACTATACCAAATTTTATCCAAATCTGTTGAGCCGTTTTGCCGTGATTGAGAAACAAACATCCATCAATCCAAACTAACACATTCATAATATTAGTAACTAAGATATAATTCTAAGTGGGTAAGTAAGATATAGGTTGGAGGTTTTACTGACATTTTTGTAGGCGATAGGCTGACCCCCTATCACTGCAAGTCTCTGTCCATCATTTCAATACCTCCAAATTTGTCAAATGTGACATCAGATGGTTTATAGCTTCTCGTGTTCTGCCTACCCCATCAGGGATATAGGCGTGACGTTATGTATGTATGTATGTAAGTAAGATATAAAGAACGTGGAGGAAGCGAATGCGATATGTCTGGATCGTAGGAACCGGCGTTCCGTAGTCTCTGCCTAACCCAAAGGGAGACAGGCGTGAAGTTTCGTATGTATGTATGAATATACAGTGGAATCCGTTTATAATGACATCGAAGGGAAATAAGAAACAAGTCATACTAAACGGACGTTATACAAAGCATAGTATGTGATTTATTTTAATAGAGAGGAATAAAATAGAGATAAATCAAAGTAGATATTAATAAGTAGACTCAATAAGTAAATCCACGCTCTGAGGTTCAAATCAAAAAAGCCTTTCACGCGCCGTAAGTCTTTGGGTATAACGTGACTCTCCCGAACACTGCCAAAGGTTTTAGAAATCATAGGTCGGTCACTATAAGCGGACAAAAATTGGTACAAAAGGGTCACAATAAGCGATATGTCACTATAGCCGAAGTCAATATATCCGATTTAGTTATATAATTTATATGAAAACCAAACTTCTACTGTGTAAACACGTCATGATGAGCGGTTGGTCAAAATAAGCGGAGTCCATACTAAACGGAATCTACTGTAATTCTTTCAAATGACTTTTTGGATGTAAATAAATACAAGAAGGTTTTCAAGTAAGACGATCGAACATCTACGACCGGAATTCAAAAACCGCTTCATCTCAGTGTCATCAGAGAAATATTAGTGGTTAACGATGGAGTTCAGCAAAACAAATGACTTTTCATGTTGAACCAATGCATTGTTAGGTATACCCTAAATAGAACTCATTCCTATGACGTGCTTAACCCAGGTAACAGTTCTATTCATAACGACTCGTACGTCATGCCTCAACTTAAGAAAAATCATAATAAGAATAGAATAGAATAAGAATTTATTCTCTCAGAAAAGTGTTACAAACTTAAGTGAAGTCTCTGACCCCTAAACTAGACAGAGTCTGTATTAAAGGGGTCAGCGCCCTCTCCCATTTTAATTAAAAGATAAATAATACAATATGGAATACGAATTAATTTTTATAAATATCATCATCATCATCATCACGACTCTTTGTAATGAGTCCACTGCAGGGCATGAGTCTCTCCCCTGGGTATAGGGAGAGACTCATGCCCTGGTAACGAGGAGGTATAGGCCACCAAGCTGGCCCAGTGCTGGGTGGTGGATGTCATAATTTTCAGGGCGCCGAAAATGGCTTCTGACTAACCCTAACGAATACTGTATAAAATACAGCACCCGGGACCGACTGCTTAACGTGCCCTCCGAAGCACGGAAGTCGTCGCGTCGTGAGAAATGAATGGTCGGCGGTCACCCATCCAAGTACCGACCGCGTCGAACGTTGCTTAGCCTGTGATATCGTTTGATACACACAGTAACCACGGCGCCACGACGACTTCGTTTATAAATATATAAGTATATAAATATAATATATGTAAATAAAATATTATGTTATAGTATACATGACGAGATACATTACATTTATGTTTGGTAGGTAAATAATGATTCAGTTTGCAAATGTCCATATCTAATAACCAGTCTCTATAATATGTATTGTTAACGAAGTCTTCGTGAGCACGGGCTTTTTAAAGGAGTTTGTAACACCGAAAAATCGATTAAAATGTAAAGTATACCTAATACTACTCGATAATCAACGAATGCAGAGCATTAAAAAAACCGACTTCACGTCAAACTCCATACTCACGTAAACATACTCCGAACTCATACATATTTTTTCAAAACTTTAAAATTTTCAACGAAGTGCTCAACCGATTTCGATGAAATTTATACGGGACCAACTATGAAGTATCCTCTATCATATGAAAAAGATCCATCCATAATTTTCAAAATCGATCCATAATTGTCCGAAATATCGTGTAACAAAGACACAAAAAAAAACATACAGACGAATTGAGAACCTCCTGCTTTTTTGGAAGTGGGTTGATTAATTAACTAATCCATAGCTATCAGTCTGAGTCAACCTTCAAAAATTATATCATACCAAATGATGGATTGCGACGGAAGTCGAATAGCAAGGCTAGTGTCATGAATATTCAATCAACTCGTTTTGTAATTTTATTGACAGGTACTGTCATATGTGACGTC
This sequence comes from Stenoptilia bipunctidactyla, assembly GCA_944452665.1. Lineage (NCBI taxonomy): Eukaryota > Metazoa > Arthropoda > Insecta > Lepidoptera > Pterophoridae > Stenoptilia > Stenoptilia bipunctidactyla. The sequence continues at coordinate 20,025,992 of OX101745.1, forward strand.
ATCGCTACAGATGTCGAGAACGAGTTTGTTTGAATGACATAGATATGCTGTTGTTATTGGTGAGATAGTGAGAGAGACTTGACTAGATACATTCATACATAACTTCACGCCTGTATCCCTTGTGGGTTAGGCGGAACACCAGAGGCTATAAAACCATCTGATGTCACGTTTGACAAATTTGAAGACGTTATAATGATGTAGAGAGATTATTACAGTAACAGGGGATCAGCCTATGCCCGCAAAAAAGTCAATAAAACCTCTGTCCCGTATCTGACTATTACAGTATGCCCGGGAAGAGAATTAAAGCTTTTTAACATATTATTCGTCGAACGACCAGTTTGGCTTAGCGGAATAAGCACTCATAAAATCACTTTAACAAAAGCTACAGCAGAAACAGTATCTATCTACCTAATATTTAGAAATGAAATGAAATGAAAATGAAAAATGAAAATGAAAAATTAGTTTATTATCACAAATTAAATGTTAAGTACATAATTAAAAGACAATTACGACAGTAAAAAAAAGTAGTAACAAAAAACCATAACATTTTGTGATAAAAGGCTAAGACTCAGCATAATGCTACTGTAGAAGTAACTTCTTCAGCAGCGCTGGTTTTCAGCCTAAGCCTTGTTTACGTTCCATACAATTGTATAATGAGTAGTCCAGAAAGATATCATAATAAACTGGTTCATAATTTCAACATTACAAAATAACATAATTTACACATAAAACTATTGGTGACAATTATAATAACAAGACAACACAGTGAAATAAACACATACCTATTACACATACATAAATAATATTATTATATAAAATAGTATATAGCCATATAATCAATATGGGTCTCGGGACGGGATATTTAGGTATACCGACAAATATGTCGTGAAAAAGTTTTGTAACTAAAAATATATAAGTAATAGAATAATTTATAAAGATATAGTAAATGATAATTAAAAATAAAAATATTAATAAGTCATAATAATACCATACTCACTAATAAATACAATTTTAAGTAGGTAGCAAAAACACCACTCAGCAATTATTCCTATACATAATATGAAACCTATATTAAATTAATTTTTTTATTTTTCTCTTGCTCCAAAAGATATAATTTAAGTTTTCGTTTAAATGCAACTTTTCCTGTGGTATTTCTTATAGGTGGTGGTAAGTCATTCCATAGTTTGGAGGCTGCATATTTAAAACTACCTCTGAAACCAGACGTTTGGTGTTTCGGTATCGCGAGTTTATTTTGAAACTTGGAACGAGTATTTCTTTGATGCATGTCCTTTTTGAATTCCAGTTTGTTGTACAGATAAGAAGGTTTTCGTGAACTCATGATTTTTATCATAGCACATCCCAGATGCAGTTTCCTACGATTTCTCATATTAAGGATATTATTACTTAACAAATATGGCGTAATGTGAGCTCGCCTTGGTATGTTGTAACAAAAACGCATGCAAGCATTTTGTACCTTTTGTATAGCTCGCTCCGTTTTGCCAAATATCCTAGGCCCGTATACATTATCACAGTAATTAAAATTTGATAATACAAGAGACTCTGTTAGGGTTGTGCGTACATCCACAGATAAATATTTCCTAATTTCATACAAAATTTTGAGTCTAAAAAAAGCATTTTTAATTTTTGCATTTACGTGGGCTTCGTAACGCAATTCTTCATCTAATAAAAGCCCTAGGTTTCTTGCCTGTTGTACTCTTTCGATTAGTACATGGTTAATTTTTAACTGTGGAGAGCTATTCTTAACAGTGTCACATTGATGTTTAGTTCCTAAAACTATATACTGTGATTTAGCGGGGTTCAAAACTAGGCTATTTTCACACGACCACTTATGTACAGCTTTCAAATCTTGGTTAATCATTTTAACTGAAACTTCTATTGAAGGAGTAGGGAATGAAAAATAGAGTTGCGTATCATCAGCGTACAAGTGACTTTTGCAATGTGTTATTTTTTGATTGAGGTCAGCTGTAAACATTATAAACAGTATGGGGCTGAGTATAGAGCCCTGCGGGGTGCCTCTATAACATTGTCTAATGCTTGAATTAGAGACATGGTTATCTGTTTCTATTGTCACAAATTGGCGGCGGTCTGACAAAAAAGATCTAAACCATTTGCAGGTACAATCAGTGAAACCATAGTATTTCATTTTACTTAGAAGCAGCTCTATATTTAAACATTCAAATGCTCTACTAAAATCGAGGAGAACTAAGATTGTAGCCATTCCCTTATCAGAAGCTTAAATGACGTCACCAGTAACATGTGATAAAGCAGTAGCAGTACTGTGGTTTGCACGGAATCCGGATTGACTTTCAGGTATAATTTTTTCTGTTTCAAGATAATGGGTCACTTGTTTGCAAACTACTCTTTCTACGATTTTTGACAATGCTGGTAAAACACTTATGGGACGGATGTCTTTTAAGGTCTCTATTTTATTCGACTTTGGAAGAGGTTTTATTTTAGCTAACTTCCACGCTTCAGGAAATGTAGAAGCTTGGATGGATTGATTAATTATAAAAGTAATAGCGGGTAAAGTGATATGGACTGTTAGTTTAATCATTTCTATGCTTATTTGATCATAACCAGTTGCATTGGAGTGTATACTTTTTACAGCTTTTAGTACTTCCTCTTCGGAGCATTGTCTTAGTTCGAACTTGGATTGGTTGAATTTGGATGACTCGTATTCTTGTATAATAGTCTTACTACAAGAGGGATTTCCAGGAATATTTAGGAAGTTGTCGTTAATAATGTCAGGGTCTCTAAGATGCTGTGGTAAGTCGTACAATTGACCAGACGCTATCAAAGAGGTTGATTTTAGATTCGCCCACATTTTTTTAGGTTGCCTGACATTATTATTTACGTAATAAGTGTAATACGCAGTTTTTTCTCTTAAGATAGCGGCGTTAACTGTATTTCTTAAGCTTTTATAATATTCTACGTGCGATTCTTTCTTAGTGGCTCTCGCTCGTTTATGAGCTGCGTTTCGTAAAGATATCATTTTTTTTATAGTATCTGTTAGCCACGGTCTTGGTGCTTCTTTGATTCGATACTGCCGTATGGGTGCGTGTTTATTGAATAAATCCAGCAAAAATGTTGAAAAGATGTTCACCATATCATTTACATTTTTTGCCATATAAATCGAATCCCAATCGAATGATTTTAATTCATTATTAAAATCGGTTTCATTTATTTTATGTAACGGTCTACTAGTAATAAGTCGTGGAACCCTTTTTGGTTTTGCCAGATTTAATTCAACTAACACGAGCCCATGGTCGCTAATATGACGATTATGATGAACACTAACGGTTTTATACACGGTTGACGAATCTGTTATCGCTAAATCTAGAAGTGTGGAAGAGTTTTCTGTTACCCGAGTTGGCTCTTTTACTAGTTGAACTAGACTATGATGATTTAAAAACATGTTTAATTCTTTAATTGAATGGGATGTAGGCGATTGTAGCATGTCTACGTTAAAGTCAGTTAGGATAATAATGTTTCCACAGTACCTAAAACTTGCGATGGATTCATTTAGCGCATCTAGAGCGATTGAAACACTAACCCCTTCAGGCCTGTAGGCGGTCCCTACCGCCATCCGCGCGGCGCCGGGCAGCGTCACCTCCATCCACATCTGCTCGAGAGCGGACGGCGGGTGCGGCCGCGTGCGCGCTCGAATGCCGCGCCTCACGTAGAAACCTACACCTCCACCGCCCTTATCATGTCAAATCCGATATTCACGAAGAGAAAGTTAATATACTTATTGTTTTGTTATCAACCACGCTTGATTAGGTATCAATAACTATATAGACTAGTGGACAGTTTGGATTGAAAATAAAAACAGCTATAGGGAATTTAAATAATCAATAGCTGGAGTAACGCGACCAGTCCGAGTGACCAGCTTGATGGAAGGATTCAAGCAGGATCCTACCTCTCTTCAAATAAAAGCTGCCGCCAAATAGTTACGGCGGCGATGTACATACATACATACATACATAACTTCACGCCTGTATCCCTTATGGGGTAGGCAGAACACCAGGGGCTATAAAACCATCAGATGTCGATTATGTAGATGGAGAGAGACTATTGCAGTGACAGTGGGTCAGCCTATCGCCCACAAAAACAGCCAATGATACCTCAGTCCCTTAACTGGCTTTTACAATATGCCCGGGAAGAGAAGCAGCTGGTACATTCTATGTTTTTCTTTCGCTCAAACTCCAGCATGGAAGCCGGCGGCGATGTGTTTCGGCAAAAGTTAATGGAAAGTCTATTCTTTCGTAAGCCTCTGTGATTTCATATTCGATCTAACCTTCATCTACCTTCTGGTAAGATTGAGGTGAAACGCGGGCTTAGTAATAAACAAAAAAAAGTAATACTGTAGATATACCTCATCGCCATATAACCTCAAATTAAGTACTGCCTATCTCATCATCATCATCACGACTCTTTGTAAAGAGCCCACTGCAGGGCTATGAGTCTCTCCCCTGGGTGACGAGGAGGTATAGGCCATAATCCACCGAGCTGACCCAGCACTGGTGGATGTCAGAAGTTTACGGCTCAACCTCCTCGTCACATAGTGGACTTACTAAGAATTGCGTGGAAGATTATTTTATTTCAATAAAAATACTTTTATCTCATAAATCGGATTTTTGTGCGTTACGATTTCGGTTATAAAGATTTTTTTATCAAACACCTTTACGCTGTTTTAGCCGCGCAACTTTTGATCGCCTTGGATTTTCAACCGACTTCCAGAAGGAGGAGGTTCTCAATTCGTGACAATTATGAATCTATTTTCTAAATTATTATTTCATATGATAGAGGATATAACTACTTCAGAGTTGGCCCCATATAAATTTCATCGAAATCGGTGGAGTACTTCATTGAAAATTTAAAATTTATGAAAAGATATGTATGAATTCGGAGCATACCTTGACGACATTATAATTCAGCCATGACGTAAAGTCGGTTTTTTTAATGCTCTGCATTCGTTGATTATTTATGAATGAAAAATCCAGTCGTATTTCATTTTACTTCGCACAAACATACAAATCTCCCAATCATCTCTCTTCATAGTATTAATTTAGGTTACATTATAAACATAATGATACAGGTGCAAGCAATCACTGCGACATGATGACCATCCGCTGCTCCAGTTCTGACCAGCTGACATTTACTGAGATGACTCAGCGTTTAGATTTACGCTTTCCCGTCTCAGGTCGCATGGAAATATCGTTTCTATACAAAATATCATCGATCGAAGCGAAGTAAAACCGAGAGACAACGCGCATTGAATATCATGACTTGACACATGTCACAGTGGTGAGTTCTCGTCAGCATAATGACGATTCTAGGTTCTGTCCAAGCTTTTACAGTTTCCCCATAGGTGTAGTTTTACTTCTGGTCTCGCGCTTAACCTTAACCCAGCTTGGTTAAATTTAAAAGGCCTGTAGACGTATTTTAATTATCATTTTGTAAAAAAGACGGCTTTCTTTAGGCTGCAAACTGGACGGCAACGACAGCGAGAGTGACAGCGGAGCGGGCAGCGACGAGGGCAGCGATTTCCGCGACACGATAGAAAGTATTGAGTTTGTACGTTGTACTGTAAGTATTTTGTACTGTACCTACTTGTATTAATTTGATAATTCTGACTGAAAAAGAGGGCCAAGAGTTTTTTTCCGCCGGCTTTTTTGTCTCTTGGTCTACTGTAATATCTTATTCAACAACTATCAACAACAAGTTAAAGCCGAAGTTTGTGATGACTGACTTCATCAAGTGTTTCGTGAAATTCCTAAGATGAATAAAACTTTTTTTTTGTAATAAACCGCGACAAATCGCTCTCACGCCCGCTGGCGTCGAGAGCGGCCTAGATTCCCCGCGTCGCTGTCGCTCTCGCTGTCGCTGCCGCCCAGTTTTCAGCCTAAGTAAGCCAATATTTTGGACTACTTAATCAGTTTTATTTTTGACGAGCGATCCATTCCGGCTTCTTGTGGCATAGTTATAACTACTCTTTGGTTCGTATTTCATCCCGAAAGATCCTAAGTAAACCACTTCGGGTCGACTTAGAATGGCCCCTAATAAGCGAGTCGTTAAAGGGCGACGAATCCGTGTGACCTCCGCTTGGTGGTAGAACCCATCGATGGTTAGCCTGGCAAGCGACCACCTAGCCTACAAAACCGCCAAAAAGCAACGCTCCAAGGCCACAGACATATTTTTCTGGGAGTTTTATTACGACCACTTTGGCGATGATGGGGTAAACCTATGCGCTTCAGACGCCAAAAAAGAAACAATAAAAAGAAATGTTCCGGGTCTGGGCGTTTATCTATATGTGTCTTTTCTATTCTAGGGTTCTTCATAGTTCGCTACATGGTATCTCATAACACAAGCTTTGCTTACTTTGAGGCCACATAAGTTAGTGTCATTGGGAATTTTATTTATTTAGTAGGTATTTACATACATACATAACGTCACTCCTGTATCCCTTATGGGGTAGGCAGAACACCAGAGATTACAAGACCATCTGATGTTACGTTTGACAAATTTGGAGGTATTATTAGGATGGAGAGAGACTATTGTAGTGACAGGGGGTCATCCTAACGCCCACAAAAACGCCTTTAAAACCTCTGTCCCTTAACTGACTTTTACAGTATGCCCGGAAAGAGAAGCAGCTGGCACATTTTGTGTTTTTTTTTGCTCCCAGTGCAGCATGGAAGAGCAGAAAATAATAAAGTGTAGGTACCTAGTATCGAAACGCAATACAGACATCTTAAGTTCGTTTATATCCAACCTCTTTATTTCTCTTCAAACAAAGAAGACTTTAATACAGGGACTATTCGTACCAGTATCTATCGACCAACTTATCTAAATAAGAGTGATCGATAGCAATAACAAAGCCACCCAGTTGTGTATCACATGTGACTCATAAAGAGGACGAACACAGAATTAGACCCGGGATCAACAAAATGTGAACAAAACGGCAAACACAACGCGAAAGACTATCATTCCTTCAACACGCTATGCAACTACTCATAGATGAATGTCAAAGAGTGTAGATAGGACATTGAGAGATGGGGCATTTGCTCTTTGAATACAAAATAAATACCTTCATAGAAAAGAACGGGGATTTTATTTTAGGATTGATCCGCTCTCTCTGCTGTATAATCTCGGTGGGTGTTTATAAGTGCCAGTCGGATAAATGAGCATAACTTTTGGGACAGGTCGGAACCAAAAGTTACGTGAGTAAAACCGAACAAAGCTGCTAATTGTTAAGTAATTAATTATTAATTTTTCATTAGTGACCAAAATGGTCGCATTTATGAATTCTTTCACGAGGGTACAAGATTGCGATTTAAAAGAAAAACCTTCAAAAAATCACTTTGTTATTTCATTTTTCTGTAAGTGCTTCGTAACAGCTTCTTCTAAATGTGACTTTTCATACCTCTCGATTTCTCAACGGCAAAATAGTGTCCAATTTATTCTTAAGCTCTAAGAAAACTACAGAACGAAACGTTAAAAACAAACTATTGTCACTACAGTAGTCTCTTTCAAACTTTATAATACCTCCAAATTTGTCAAACGTGACATCAGATGGTCTTGTAACCTCTGGTGTTCTGTCTACCCCATAAGGGATACAGGCGTGACGTTATATATGTATGTTTAAAAACATCAATTAAATAATAAAGAACCGTAACAAACTCCAATAAAAACCAATCAACAATCCAACGAAAGATAGGTACAATTCCATCCAGTTGTCAATTCTACACAACACTGATCTAATAGTGTCCATTATATTCTTAAGCTCTAAGAAAACTACAAAGTAAAACTTTAAAAACAAAGTATTGTTTAAAAACACCAATTAAATAATAAAGAACCGTAACAAACACCAATTAAAACCAATCAACAATCCAACGAAAGATAGGCACAATTCTATCCAGTTGTCAATTCTACACAACACTGATCTATGATCTCTCCACCCAGGAATAAACAGCAAAAGGTCGTCGCCCTATCCTAGTTGCATCAATTCACTTAATTGTTGCGGCGACCATTTTGTTTGTTTTTCTTAGGCATTTATGTGTGCTTTTGATGTGTCTGAAACATTTGTTTCCTCTTTGGGTGTTTACGTTCGTTCAGGGTGATTTTCAGGATTCCGTGGTTAGATAAAAACAATTTTAATATGACAAATAGTAAGTAATTTTACGATAGTTCTATTGGCGACAAAACCAGTGTTTTATTTCCTTCTCACCTGCAAAACTTTCGTTAGCCAGACTCTAAGTGGAATAAATCGTTGGGATTAAAGAGAGATAATTATTGGAGGTATTCTCAATGAGGCCAAAGAAGCAGACAGATTTAATATAACTATTATAATCATTTATTACTTTTATTATTATTTAAGAATAGAACTGGGTCTTCATTAAATATTTTCGCTACAGACTTTATTTGAAGTCTGGCGGACCATGAAGGAATCATAACATTGTCTTGAGATTTTTAACTGCACCAAAACGTCGAGTTAAATGGTTAAACATAAATTAAACGCCATAAATTACTTATAAAAATACAAATTTGTATCAAATTTCATTATTATAAAATAATTATTTCATTTCCTACGGAACCCATTCAACGGGACTCCACACACCAACTTCACACGTATTATTTCAAATTTCGATTCCGGTCAACAGTTTACTAGTTTAGATTACGAAACCTTCACAGCGACTGCACACAATTTGATGAAAGTTTATCTTAAAACAATGATGAGTGCAGACGCGGGCTTCAATCAATAGTTGCTATTTAATTGATAGTGGTTGAATGTGGCTGATTGTTCAACGAGTTCATGTTAGTGTTGAGATAAAAAAGTTCCTTTGAAATGAAATGAAAAATTTGAAAATGAAAGGAATTTTTTTTATTCATCATAAGACCATCGAAAGGCCGCTTAATGACGTCACAATTTTGTAATGCGGCTTTAACAAGGTGTTGATAGTTATTGAATAAGATATTACAGTAGACCAAGAGACAAAAAAAGCCGGCGGAAAAAAACTCTTGGCACTCTTTTTCAGTCAGGATTATACGAATTAATACAAATATGTACATACAGTTTGGGCGTCACTATAACGTCCAAATTAAACTTCGGACAACAAATTGAGTCTATGTCAAAAACGGCTTCAAAAATATTCCGGCGGTACTTCAGCCCTGAACGGCTGCTCAACTTATACACAGCCCAAGTGAGGTCGTGCATGGAGTACTGTAGTCACCTTTGGGATGGTTCTGCCAAATACCAGCTCGAAGCGCTAGACTCTGTTGACCGAAGAGCCCGTAAACTCATAAATAACAACAACCTTACAAATAAAAAATTGCAGACGCTGGAGCATCGTCGTAAGGTTGCTTGTTTGACAGCATTTTATCGGCTACATTTTGGTGAGTGTGCGAGTGCTTTTTTTGACCAAATTGAACCCACCCCTTTTTACCACCGGACTACCCGACGCAGACAGAACTTCCATCCCTACATGTATAGTGGATTTACCAAGAAGTCGAACAAAACGCTTCGATAGTTCCTTTTTGGTACGGATTGCCAAGGTGTGGAACAATCTGCCTGCGTCTGTTTTTCCTGACCACTACAGTCCTGGTACTTTTAAGTGTCGGGTGATAGGTTTCTCGTGGATGGACGTGTAACACCATAGTCTTCATGCGCACTTTCCATCAAGTGGCATGGAAGAAAAACGTCCTATCCTTACAATATAAAAATAATACAGTTTGGGTTAACTATATGAGTTAAGTTAAATAAATATTAATGAAGTAGCTTAGCTGAGCTTAGCAGCAATAAAATCAAAAGATGCGTGTAGCTTTAAGTATACTAAATAATAAAATATATTTATTATGGCATCCTGGCCCAATTGTTAGTATTACAAATAACTTAATAAGCAATTCAAGTTCACGCGGTTTTTCCAACAAATTGATCACGTACAAATTTCTCGATATAGGTACAGAAGGCAGCGCATCAAGCGTTACAAATCTGACAAAAAAAATTACTTGAATCTGAACTCTATGCCCTTGACATTAAGTTAAAATTGGTCGAGGAAATTTTACAGGTAATGTAACTCTTGTTTTGCTGGCTTCTGTATTTAACATTTGACCTTTCTCACGAGTAGGGCTATCAAATACAAACATTATTTTTAAATCCGATCGGTAGCTACCGAGGATAGCACATTGAAACAAATAAACAAACAAAAGCTTTCTTTCCCAAAAAAACTTCCATGCCGGACTGGCATCGAAAGGAAAACATAGAATGGGCCAGCTGCTTCTCTTCCCGGGCATACTGTAAAAGTCAGTCAAGTGACAGAGGTTTTAGTAACGTTCTTGTGGGCGATAGGCGGACCCCTGTCACTGCAATAGTCTCTATCCATCATTATAATACCTCCAAAGTCAAACGTGACATCAGATCATCTTATAACCTTTGGTTGGCCTACCCCATAAGGGATACAGGCGTGAAGTTATGTATGTACTAGCTGTTTCAAATCCCGCGGGAATATCGAGCTAAAAAGTAGCCTATTCGCTATTCCAGACTGTAAACTATCACTATGCCAAATTTCATCCAAGTCCATTAAGCCGTTTTGCCGTGATAGAGGAACAAACATCCAGACATGCATACATCCATCCAAACTTTCACATTTATAATATACAAAATTTTAGTTTGCTTTTATTCGATAGATGTCGCTGTACGTCGATTAAATCGCGCAAGAAGAGTTATAAATGACTTAGCCATATTTACTTAGTAGACTACTTTTATTCATCCTCACTATCACAATTACAATATTAGTAGCATTTTTTAAATCCGACCGGTAGCTGCCGAGGATAGCACATTGAAACAAATAAACAAACAAACTCTGTAACTCTATTGTACTAAAACAAATTATTAAACAGATAATTTTTCCGGCTTCTTCTAAGATTGACCGTCAAATCACGTTTCAAGAGCGACCCTTATCTTTCCCTTGACCGGCCCTTATTGGATTACAATGCACATGTTGCGATGTAAGCGAAGACGGGGGATTAATGTTGTACGCACGGTTACACGCGTTTGACGGAGAAAGTGCGGTAAGGATTCCTTCCGGTAAAGGATTTAGTTGTTATGGTAAATAAGTGATAAATGTACGTATTTCAATCCAGGGGAAAACGGCTCAACGGATTTCGATGAAATTTGGCATAGTGATAGTGTAGAGTCTAGGACAGCACATACGCTACTTTTTATCCCGATATTTCCACGGGATTCGCAATCGCGCGGGAAAAACCGCGCGAAACAGCTAGTTTAAAATAATCTTTTTCAACACACTTGCTCGTAAAGTGAGCCTTATTCTATTGAATTTAGAACTATAAACTGTGCTATAAGTCACGCGTGCATAATATATTATACCCTAGTGCATAATATAATGAATCCTACAAAGTTGAATTTTACCTTAGTGCAAATTACATGCGAGCAAACAGAGCATATTTTCTTGATCCGGGTTATACATTAAATATATGAGCGCGTCCAGGCGGCGCGGCAGCGGACAGGCGGCACTCGGACAGGCGGCGCGCGTGCAGCAGCAGCGGCTGCACGTCGCCTCCAAGCAACAATAGCGTGTGTACAGGGACGCGCAGCAGCTAACAGCTGCTTCAAATAAATTTTATGACCACGTATGTCATTTACTCACAAGTGTGTTGAAAAACGTCGTAGGTATGTAACTCGTGAGCGTTGCTAATTACAGTCTCGGCTCATTACTAAGCCCTCGCCTGCGGCTCGGGCTCACATCACAGCCTCGACTGTAGTTAGCAACTTAGCTCACTTGTTACATAATATAATATTATTAAACTCTCAAACTGAGGCTCCTACCGTGGACCTCACATGGGTCACCTCACCTACCACAGGGAATAACTCAACTTGAGCAACACGCAAGCCATCACACTATTTACCATAATACTTTTTAGCCTATTTAAGACCTACACCTAACACTTTCTATATGCGACGCGTATCTATTTAAGTGTATCCTCTGAGAACGTTAGAACGCTTAAGGAATAGCTAATGAGTTTCCTATCCTGTGGGTATAAACTAGCGTCAAACCGCAGCTTTGGTCAAATTACCTATTATTTTTCTTACTAATAGTATAAATGTGAAAGTTTGGATGTATGGATGTTTGTGCCTCAATCACGCGAGAACGCCTCAACGGATTTTAATGAAATTCGGCATAGTGATAGTGTACAGTCTGGAATAGCACATAGGCTACTTTTATCTCGCGGGTAAAATCGCGCGCAACAGCTAGTATTTTTGTAAGTAGTTAAGCCACCCGCTTTTGACCTTAATATTTCACCCCCTGTCACTGCTACAGCCTCTCTCCACTATTATAATACCTCCAAATTTGTCAAACGTGTCATCAGATGACTTTAACCGCTGGTATTCTGCCTACCTCATAAGGGATACAGGCGTGAAGTTATGTATTATGTAGATTATAGGTATTCCAAACATCATCTTTTAGGCTCAATCTACGCAGAACTTGTAATATAAAAACTAGATTAGGCACAAAGAGAATATTTTCTACAAAATTTTCATAAGAAACTTAATTTGGGCTAGATAATGTAGTATGAAAAATAGATTTTTTATGAAACTAATTTATAAAAAAACAGAGTTTCAAAGTTGGAACTACTTTCAACCGGCTTTACCACAATCATAAATAAACTGTCCATTGAACCGTAAGATAAAACAGAAGGCCTCATTCGTAGTCATGCGTAATGCTATGTATCATCATCATCATCACAACTCCGTGTCATGAGCCCACTGCAGGGCTATGAGTCTCTCCTCTGGGTGACGCGGAGCTTAGGCCGTAATCCACCAAGCTGGCCCAGTGCTGGTTGGTGGATGTCAGATATTTCAGGGTGCCGAAATGGCTTCTGAAAAACCCTAACGACTACTATATACAATTATATTTAAATAGCAGATTAGGTATGATGAGTGGGTCTGAATTTCGAAAAAGTTTTTTTTTTTCAATATTATTCATAAATTAAAATTTCAAAATTGTTCTCTGTGAGTAAAATTTAAGATTAATCTAGATTTTATAACTATACACAATTAGATGGACACGTTTTTATTACTTGTTGTGAAGTCATAAAATACAAATCAAACTTAAATTTTGATCACTTAGAAGAATGGTGAAACTTTAATTTATGAAAAATATTCAAAAAATATATTTTATTTTTCGTAATTATGACCCACTCATTAGTCTTAATCTGCTATTAAAATATTATTGACTATTATATGGCGACCCTATATTTCTTAGTTTAAAAGAAAGGCACAGTCAATAATAATACAATACTCATAAAAATCGAATCTGTGTAGATGTCTACCATAAGAATTAAGCATATTTTAAAAATCTGAGCCTTAATAACCGACAAACAACAAGCTTAAAGACTTAAAAAATTAGTTTCGCAATCATAGAAAAATTACAAATTAGTATAAGTAACAGGTACTCATTATTTCTCAGTTATGAGTTTGAAGATTCCACTAATAAATATATATATATTTGTTTTTTAATTAAAAGCCATTAAAACGTTTACAAAAACACATTAAAGATTTTCCTAAATATAAAAAAGTTAAAAAAATACAAAGACGCCTTTTCTACCCCGTTCCCATATCTATGGTAAAACAATAAGGAAAATTCAAAGTCGAGGCGAGGTCGCATCGCATCTGTACAAGGTCGCTTGTTCTTTGCTCACGTCATTGTATGGAATAAGTTAAGCTAGGTACTGTTTATTTCCAATAACAAATAAGTTAATGATTAACATAAAAGTTTAGCTACATATTTACAGGGTTAATTTTAATTAACGCATAACCTCTTGCGGGCAGCCTCTCCACATCAATCCCAACAACATTTGTTCTACGACTTTTCACTAATCTTCATAAATAACACAAAAAATAAAAGCAAAAAAATGTTTGCTCCTTACTCTACATTTTGTAAGAAGTACCTATTATTATTATGAAGCGATATTTTACAGCGCAAGGTGCGTGGCATTCCTAAGCTCAGAGTAAATAGAGTTACGCCTCTAAACAGAGGCTATAAATATTTTTTGCATTAAAAACCTAAAATTTTAAAAAGTTGTAGAACAACTGTTGTTGGGATTGATGTGGAGAGGCTGCCTGCAAGAGATGATGTATAAATTAACCCTGTATAAGAGTCAAAGGTTAATTACTATTCCGTTTATTTTTCTAAACAAACTCGGACCCCGATAGCTCTGCTACTTAGTGGAGCACCAAAATATTTTTATCATATAGTTGTGTCTTGTCAATATTTATGAATCGCTTATTCCTAGCATTATGCTTATATAATCAACGAATGCAGAGCATAAAAAAACCGACTTCACGTCAACACTTTGCCCGACTAATAATGTCATCCACGTAAACATTCTCCGAAATCATACATATAAAAATCGATTCATAATTGTCTGAACTATTGTGTAACAAAAAAAACCTCCTCCTTTTTTGGAAGTCAGTTGAAAATACATTATCAAATAATGATTAATGATTTTAAAATCATATTTCAACCCGAAGTTTATTTCTAATCATCGAAATTTAAGATACAAAAACGTAGCTTGAGCTAGACCATAGCAGGTAAGCTATTATTTAGCAGGTCTGTGATAGGTCTGTAAAGCGTGCCTCAAAAATTGGCACCTTGATAGACACCCTTTATAAAGTCTGAGAGTAAGCTCCACAGTCCAACGTAAGATAAATCGCTTATAATGTAATTTTAGGGATTTAACAAAAAACTTTCAATATTTTATAAATTCTAAAAAAAAAAATCACATATCTTATTACCATCGCGTTACGTGAAGAGGAACTCTCTAAAATCATACGACACAGCAACCCACTATTAATACACAGATATTGAACAATATGCGGTTAATCGACTTACATATCGTAATAACTTTTTAAATGAAAACTAAAGATAAAAAAGCAACCGGATTTATAAAATCATCAACTTTATACAATAATTACGAGTTAACCACCAATTTCTCGCTCCGGTGAACACCCTCTATGTATAAGCAACCAAACACACAATATAAAACCTTACATTTCTACACATAAGGCTCATATTCAAATAAACCAGAAACGAATGTAAGTATTTACGAATCGATATATTTTTTTATTCTACAGCAAAAGAAGTAATTACTAGTTAACGAAATTGTGAGATTGATTTAGTAGGAAAATGGAAAAAGAAAGTTTATTTATAATGTACTAGCTGCGATACTCCTTAAAACAAATAAATAAATCATCCCTCAAGAGTATAACGAGACATGAAGAATCCTAGGTATTAAATAAATCTTGACGGCCGGCCGGTGTAGTGGTAACATACATTGCCTTCTATGCCAGAGGTCCTGAGTTCGAATCTCGGCGGCGGCGGATATTTGTGTGATGAACACAGATATTAGTCGTCAAGTCATGGATGTTTATATGTTTATTTAAGTTTATTCCAATAAAAATATGTATTTTTTCAATAAGTATGTTTATATATTTCTTAAGTATATCAGTTATCTAGTATCCATAACACAAGTTCTTTAAGAAACTTAATTTGAGCTAGATAATGTTGTGTGAGTGTCAGAAATATTTATTTATTTAATCTCCTAGTGTACGGAAATGATCCAAATCGGTCCAGAAAATGAGTTATTGCGTGAAAGAGGGACAAATATTATCACCAAATGGCTAAAGAGGATTGATTTAGGGTGTTACCAATCGAATCGATCGACATCGATCAAACCTTAAGAAGAAAAAAAATATCAATGACATAAAAAATCTTAATATTTTAAGCTATTGCATAGCTTCTATCGCGGGCCTTGAGCGTGGGGACCGAATCCAGAAATTCCGTAACGAAAAAAACCTAACACCCCCCACTCCGACCGGCACAGCGGTGACACTTTGATTTCATAACTTTACATGCGGGCTTTAATAAACAATCAGCGCCATCTACTAGGAACTTGTGGAACTTCATATTAGATCAAACATTACTGCATTAATAAAATAAATAAATAATTATAATTGCATAAGTTGATAAAAAATGCTATGCAATAGCTTTACCGCAGCAGTCTCCGAGTGCCACACGTCTTTTTTTTTAATAATTTGTAATTAAATAAATATCAACAAACCTCAAGGCACTTCCTTGCTCCCGCACATCAACACCATTGATAGAATCTTCATTCCTAGATTGCAGCCCCGACATTTTCCACCAATCCAGGGCGTTGCTTTATGCGCCAATCACAGGAGGCGCTCGTGGGACCATTCAGCCAATCGCAGAGGCGTCGTTCGACGGTTCATGATTCTGTGGACAATGAAATATGTTGATATTAAATTAAATTCGTAATTTCGTAACTATAAGGTTGCAAACTGGACGGCAGCGACGCGGGGATTCTGGGCCGTTCTCGACGACGCCAGCGGGCGCTTGAGCGATTTGTCGCGGTGCAATACAAACTCAATACTTTCTATCATGTCGCGGAAATCGCTGCCCGCGCCGCTGTCGCTGTCGCTGCCCGCGCCGCTGTCGCTGTCGCTGCCGTCCAGTTTGCAGCCTTAAGTTAAACGTTGCAAAGTCCCAAATAATCTGTTTTCACTGCGTTTAAATACGTATAAACTCGAAGTTTTAGTGCTTTTTCAAACAAAGATTAATAAAGCTTCTTATAGTAGGTTCACTAGCTGTGTTACTGTGTTGAAATTGAAGATTTTTCAAATCAATTTAATAATAATGAATAAAAATCCCCAGACAATCACACCAAGTGTAAGCATAGCTTGTGTTATGGGATACCATGTAGCGAAATAGGGGGGAACATAAATATATAAATACATAAATAGATAAACACGGAATATTTTTTTTCTTGTTCCGTGCGGGAATCAAACCCGCAACCACTGGCGACTGAGGCAGATAGGTTTACCTCATCCCCATAGTGGTCTTCAATTTATTCACCGACTTAGTTCATTTGAAGTTTATTAGCGTAGACTGGTGCTGGTATTACTCTTAGGCTGCTGCCAAAACGATCAAAATTTGTCCAACAGTTTCGAAGATTGCTCGGAAAATACAGAAAAGTCCAATTTTATAAAAAGCAGACAATCTTGATGAAAAGTCCAATAAAGTAGTTAAATAACGATTTGATAAGGTAAAAAGTTTTGAAAAATATGTACGATATGTGTTATTTACTTTATAATTTACTTATAAATAATTAATGAATAATCCATAACTTTAAAAAAATCCGTAATATTCATCCTTCAGGGCGAGTGTCTGTAAACAATCTTAAACTCGTTTAAATTCTAAACACGAAAGTTTCCAAATTTGAAAAGGATTTATTAACGGAAGTTTAAATAGTCATTGTGTTCTATTGGGGATAACCGTTAGGTGTCGCTTTGTATGCTGATGGGAAAAACCTCTTCGCCTAGGTAGGATTTGTTAATAAGTATTATGAATAAACTAGTTGTTTCCGTGGCTTTGCCCGTATGGATACTGTTTAGAATTAGCAGGATATATCTTAATACTAAAGCTGTAAGGTATTCATTGTTTGAAAGTGTTGTTAACCTATAACAGTAAAAGTTCGGATTTTGAATTTCCTTTTGCACGAACACACACAACTTCACGTCTGTATCCTTTATGAGATAGGCAGAAACCAGAGGTTAAAAGACCATCTGATGTCACGCTTGACAATATTGGAGGTTTTATAAAGACGGAGAGAGACTATAGCAGTCACAGGGAGTCAGCCTAACATCCACAGAAACGCCAGTAAAACCTCTGTCCCTTAACTGACTTTTACAGTATACCCGGGAAGAGAAGAAGCTGGCACATTATGTTTTTCTTTTGCTCCCAGTGGCCACTCATCACTCATCACCCAGCAATGGGCCAGCTTGGTGGATTATGGCCTATACCTCCTCGTCACCCAGGGGAGAGAATCACGCCCTGCAGTGGGCTTATTACAAAGAGTTGTGATGATGATGATCTAATTTTTTGTATAAATTAATTTTATTTTTATAAAAATTTTTTGGTTAAATGGTTGTATCTTGTTTAAAAATTGTTTGTTGGCAAACCTTCCTATTAGGTTGAGCACATTTTAAGGATGGCTGTGTATACGAAATTTCAGTCTCAGTACTATCTATTAATAAGTAATACCCATATGTGACTGAGTGTAAAAGTGGTTTACATTTTTTGGTGGAGACTGGTGCAAAAGTATTCGTTATTCCACGCAGTGTAACGCGTGTTAGTGTGAAAACAGACTATAAACTTTTTGCTGCAAATGGCACACAAATTCTATCTATTAATATTTCTAAGAGCAACCGGGCTAGGCAGGAGTCCCAGGTTCAAGACCTGTTCAAGGTGATTTTATTAAGCAATGTTTTTCCGTTATTTACTTCTATCTAGCCGTGTTGCGTAAATCAAACTCATAAACTATCATACCTATAATCAGTTTGATTAATTATGAAAAAATACTTTTTGTTTTGTTTTGCTGACGATTTCCTCAATCTTTTCTGCTAACCGTACATCAATTCAGATTACATCACGGAGAAGCTGCCAAGTTCCTGCGTTTCGTCACGTTACGAGTCCTACGGAAATAGACAGACTGATTTAGTATCGGATATTTTGGGAGCATGCACTCGTATTTTTGTTGGACTTTTATAAAACTAGTGGGTTAGTGCGGTTTTGTCCGTATAGCTTCTGTGGTGATGGGATGTTTTTGAAAAAAAATAGCATATTAGTTTTTGATGAAGCATGCTTTCTAATGATGAATTGAGTTTAAAATCAGTTCAGTGGTAGAGTTTATTACATACGAAATATACCAACAATAAAAAACTGAAACTGAATAATTTATCTGAATCAATTAACAAAATAACAACAATTGTAATATTTTTATAGTAATTGTAAGCGTTTCCATGCATAATAATGAAATGTATTTTTTATAAGAGGCGGAGACCTGGTGTCCTGAAACACAGACTTCGAGTCTAGCTTAGGCATCAGTCTCGCACAATATTGTTTAAATAATTATGTAACTTTGAATTGTAAATAATTTTAAATATTGTTGTGAGAAAATAAATCATTTTTACTATTATAATTTTTTTATTAATTTGTAAACAGCTATCGCTTAACAGCAAACAAGTTGTATAAATTATTTATCAAACTTACTAACATTATATTAGTACGTAGGGATGTATGGATGTTTGTTCCTTAGAACCTCTTGTAGCGCGGTGCGTACTTCCATACTTCCCGCACAGATATCGCTAGTAAATTTCGCCGAATTGAGCAAGCGAAAATACGTTTAAATGGTTTATTTTACAAAAATTATGAATATTTAAAAGTTTTACTTTACCTATCGGTTAATAGAAGTCCGCTCTATGTTTTTATGTAACTTTTACATGAATTCATTACTTACGGCATTTCATAGCAGTATTTGTTTGAAATGGTAAACTTTTGTGAATATTTTTTTCAGACACTACATGTACACATTACTCGGTGTATAACGTTGAAAAAAGTGTAAAAAACGCTGCATCTTAAACGCCTTAATCACGATAGAACTACTCAACAGAATTGAATGAAATTTGACATACCTAGTGATAGTGTTCAGTCTGGAATTTTATCTCGATATTCTAACAGGATATCGAGATAAAATTCTTTTTCTTAATTTTTCTTCGTTTCATTTGCTTGGTGGTAGGATCCCTTCTGGGTCCGCCTGGCTAGCGACCACCCTTTATATAAAGTCTGCCGCCAAATGTTACCGCTCCGGCGGTAATGTGTTCCGGCAATATTGTATAAAGAGCCAGTTCCTTCCTAAACCCGTGTGCTTTCATCTTCGACCTCATCGTCACTTACCATCAGGTGAGATTGAGGACAAACGCGGGTTTAGTCAGTTATAAAAAAAAAAAAAAGGATCCGGAATACCGCGGGTAAAATCGCGTAAATCAGCTTGTTTCATATAGTTTGAACTCGGATTAGAAAAACATATTTGCAATTGATATTTCGGCACCTATGGAATATTTTAAATATTCTATTTAATATTTTAACGAAACTCTTATCTCTACAACATCATCACAATAACAGTGTTAAAAATAAGAAAATTGAACCTTTATTGATTTAAACAAACATAAACTCCCATCAGCTAAACTACTTTTAAATTAAACTTAATCAACAGTTTAACAAACCACCGTTTAAAGAATCTAAAATAAATTGGCCCCGTTTCAGGCCTACAATTGAGTTGTGTTCTGATTAAATTATAAATAATTAAAATAATGTTTTCTTACTTGTTAAAAGATAGTTCAATCAAGGCGAGGTTAAGTTCTGTATTTTTATTGAAATAATGGTGTCCTATAAAATTAAACGTATAGATAGATAGTATAGAAGAAGAATTTGTTTGTTATTTCGATCACCCGAAATAACAAACAAAAAACAATCTTTTTGCTGCGTACAGGGACGATCCCGTGATCTCGAGTAGGTAATGTAGACGAACTTGCATTCGTTAATAATCTTAAAACTAGACCAAGAAACCCACACAACACCATCCAAAAAGCCATTCACATCAACTCGAATAACACTAAATCATAATCTAAAATTTGACTGTCTGTTAATTTAATCAGCTCTTTAACCGAAGATGCATTTGACCTATTTATTAAAAACTTAAGGGATTTTATTCTCTATTTATTTAAACATAAGAGCAATTTTCGTATGTGGTTGGTACAGCATCTGGTAAGTGAAGATGGTGGTATGATTATCTTAGAGTGGATGCGAGTGTGAATTTGTCAATAATTTCGTATAGATGTTAAGTGCAGTCGGTCTGGTGAATGGGTTTCTTAAAAATGTGTAGTTATTTGAGAATTAAATTGAGTTAGAGAATAAAAGAGACAGAGTAAATTGATGCTTATACGAAGTAAAAAAAAACGTTTTGAGTTTCCAAGATTCCTGTACGACGTAGAAGGCTTTTTTTAAGCGAACGCCTTGGCAGCTATCGATGTAGAGTTCTAATGTAAAATGAAAATTCAACGCAAAAAAATGCAGAAGAGTATGGCTAACGAAAGAAGACACTGGGTGTTTTTGCAAACTTTTTATATGGCAGTACTAGCATGAATGTCAAAGACGTTTTTCTGGTGTCCCTGTTCTCAATCGACCGTTTGTCGGTGGTTTTGGTAACTGAGATTTTGGAATTTTCGTATTTCAAAATGAATAAAAAAATTAAAATTTAGATAATATGTTGTTTCAAAATGAACGTAGGAAACAGCGAAACCAGACGATTCATTCCAAGAATTGCTGGATTCAGATTTTGATAACAATGGATAAAAATAATTATTGTATTTAAATTTTAAACCTGATTAATACTATGCCTATCATTTTAATAATTCAAATTCAAACATATTTATTTCAGATATTACATCCACAGGTGTAAGTAATGAAAATTTTTAACCTTAATGACTAGTGTTAGTTATCTAGTTATTTATTAAATTTATGAATAATAATTTTGATCAGCTAGGAAAGTAGGAAAGCAGCAATTTTGTTATTTTTTACGTTACTTTTATAAAAAAAGAATTAATCAAGTATCAAGTTTGTTTAATCCATGTATTTCGTACTATTATCGGGGTTACCGTTTTTTTTTATTCGCCATATTTTTCCAGTCTCTACTTTCACTAGCCAGACTATAGCAGAGGTCTTTTACTTTTTTTTTGTCTAATTTAAATTCTCACATATGGTGCACAAACCTGGTCTTTGACGGAAAATCAAAGGTCCAAGCTCAGGGTTTGCTAGAGAGCAATGGAGCGTAGTATATTGGCAGTAAAATTAACTGATCGTGTAAGAAACACCACGCTACGCTCCAAACCCAATATCACGGATGTCGCCCTGAAATCTGCCAGGCTTAAATGGGATTGGGCAGGTCATGTATGTCGAATGTCAGAAGATCTTTGGGCCAAAATAGTTACCGCGTGGCATCCTGACAGCAAACGACGTCCCGGACGACCACGCCGTCGGTGGAAGGATGATAAGGACGCATTTAGCCCAAACTGGCCCGCGGAAACAGCTGATCGCCTAATATAGCTCGCGGACGAATCTATATTAGGCGATCAGCTGGACGAAACCGTTTGTATGAAGTTGAATTACTGTTATAGATATCTGTACTGTGCTATCTACGTAAGAGATCCATGTAAAAGAGTAATCACAAAAAAACAGTAATCAATAATCTACATCGTGACGCAAACGCATAACGCATCACGCACAACGCATTTCTTTCATATAGAAAAAACAATATATTAAAATTAGCGTTTCTTATGCGTAAAGTGGTTTCATAATATTAGTTACTTAATCAATGGTTAGTTAACCAAAACTAGGCCGGGCAACGCTCTGGCTTTGTTAGCTACGTTATTTAATAAATTAGTGTTAATTTTAGGGCTATGGGTACTCTGAGTTTTATTCATACACTAGCCGTTTCACGCGGTTTTACCCGCACAATTTCGAATCCCGTGGGAATATCGGGATAAAAAGTAGCCTATGTCCTTCCCATATATATATCCCAGACTCTACTCTATCACTATGCCAAATTTCATCGAAATCAGTTGAGCCGTTCTGCCGTAATTGAGGAACAAACATCCATACATCTAAACTTTCACATTTATAATATTAATAAGATGCATACATAACTTCTCGCCTGTATCCCTTATGGGGTAGGCAGAACACCAGAGGTCATAAAACCATCTGATGTCACGTTTGACAAAGAACAAAGGCGGATCCTTAGTTACGTGAAATAATGAGCATTTAGAAATCTAATCATCCCTTATCTTCTTCTACGAATTTTCAACACAATGGTTAAAAGTGTGCAGCGTTTTTAAAATAAATAAAACTCATCCAAAAATATTTTTTTTTGTGCCAAAGACATACAAAACATATAATATTCAAAATGCAATATCATTTCGGTTACCGGGCCGTTCGGTTACCGGGCGTTCGGTTACCGGCCGATGCCTCGCTAGGTTTTGGTAAACAAGTAATTTGGGGGCGGTTCGTTCCTTTTCAAAACTATTATAAAAAATGCCTTCACCGAATGTAAGCGGTTCGCACGTACCCTAAATACGTTCGTTTTAACCAAATTTTATGTACTATTTAGATATAAAAATACTGTTTTATTTATTAACTAAATTGTTGTATTATTAAAAGCACAACAATAGCAATTGTTTCTTGCAATTGTCTGCAAACTATGCGCAAACGCAAACATTGCACGGATAACATAAACAAATAACCGCGAACTTCTGTCTGTCACTGTCACATTGTTTTTTGCTACAGATAAAGAATGCCCTTGTGTCAAAAAACTGTGGGAAAAAAAACAATGTAGGTAAGTGTTAGGTCACGTGATACTGGCAGTAATAGCACGTCGCTTAGTATCGACGGCTGGTTGCCATTACAAAAAAAAGAATAGTAATAAGATAAGTATTAAGTGTTTGAATTACCACGCTCGAATCAACTTGAAAAACGGAATATTATTAGTTTATTAAATATGCATCGCGTATTAAAAGATGATTTATTAAATAAAAATTATAAGATAGAATTATAAGATATATATATGATAGAAGAAAATTATATAAGATGACTTCCACGACTCTTAGGTCAAAGAGTAATGTTCACGGGCCATACATTGTCTGACCTGTTAAGCTACTTTTTGGCAGGTATGTGAATGTATAAAGATAATATTGCCATTGAAATGCTGCCTGTTTACATCTAAACTTTTGGTGCAGACTTGATTTAGTTTCTTAGAAACGATATCGGGATTATCATTACAAGTGGATGATACTAGTAGTCTATTGTGTAACTTGAGAGGGTGAAATATTAAAAACCTTGCTGCGGTTTCTAATATAAGTAAATGATTTGGAATTAACCGAATATGAGCTATTATTTGCACTATATGTTGTTTTGATACATTTCATGATTTGTCAAAATTCTGACAGGTCAGCTATGAACATTACTCTTTTTGCCTTCTTTAAGGGCTCCTTCCTTATGCACCAACCAGCACTGGGCCAGCTTGTTGGATTCCGGCCTAAACCTCCTCGACACCCAGAGGAGAGACTCATAGCCCTGCAGTAGGCTCACTGCACGGAGTTGTGATGATGATGAAGTTAAACTTAATATAATGTTTTTAAGTTTTTGCATTTAAAATGCTCAATTATTCTTAAATAAATGAAAAATGTGATAAATAAAAATTACCCGACCAGAATTCGAACCTGGGACCTCTCGTTTACCGGACGAGTGCTCTTCCACTGAGCTACCGGGGCCTGGCGGTACGCTTCGAAATTACTTACCACATTTTTGTTTTTACGTTTTATTGCTAACGTAGCTCCATCTAATGCTAAGACCACCCGAGACCAATTTCTTTGAAATTTTATTTATCACATTTTTCAATTATTAAAACTTTATATATTTCAAGACACACATCAACATTATCAATTCATCCAGTGTTTATCACTTAATCACACTCCCAATTATGCAATAAAAAAACAATTTAGTCCATCACAAAACCATCTGTACACGTAAAATCTAACGGCGCAAAATCGCGCTAAACATAACCCCAAAACACGATTTCTTGCGCTTTCCCATAAATTTGAATACAATGAAATAAAGAATTCAACTCGGTTCGTGTATTGTACATCGAATATGAACCTTAGACACCGAGGAATGAGTCATTGGAGAGATAATCCCAAAAGTTAGTGCCGTGCAAGTAATAAGAGATAGCGTTATGTTGTCTGACTCGGGTTAGAATTAGGGTTGTCAACTTTTTTTTCTATAAATACAGTATATTTGAGTCTGAAAAGAATATCAAACAGTATTTTGGAAAAATGAACAGTATTCAGTTTATTTAATGTTTGCAACACATATTTTTAGAGTTTCTTGCACAAATTATTAATTACAGTCTAGCATATACAGTGTTTAGCTTCTTATGCTTAGCACACATAGACACACCAACACACACACACACACACACTATGCACTTCAAAAAAAAAATTAGCTTATAATTTTTTATTTAGTTTTAAATTCTTTTAAATGTAAAAATTTTGTCATCTATGTTTTTATTTTATATGTATAATATGTTATTATTGTTAAGGAAGAGCGGGGCCTCCTGACACAGGTGTCATTGAACACCTACTAGGCAGGGCCCAGTCCTGGATTATTGTAAATTTAATACTTTTCTAAAGGAAATAAACAATTTATTATGCTGAAAACAGTATTTTGTATAGGTACTTTATTTTTGTTCAACAGTGAACAGTATAATGTTGTTAAAAACAGCATAATACCTACTGTTAAGAACAGTATGGTTGGCAACTTTAGTTGGGCTAGCCCTACCGCCCCTGGATAAGCGTGTTTTGAAAGGAGACTTCATATAAAATCTGCCGCCAAATATCACCGTTCTAGCAGTGATGTGTGTTCGGCAATATTTTATGAAGAGCCAGTTGAAAAGTACTTGGGGGCAAAATGGTTAGCGTGATAGTTTGGGTAATATATTTATTTATTTCTAAATAAAATAAAAATCTAATTACTGTACTAATTGATATATTTCTTAACTTATATTCAATAGGTTTTATTAAATTACCTTGATTTACTTTTCACTTTTGAACTAAAACCTCCCTCTTTCAGTTCCAAGTTTGTTGGAAGAAAACCCGCTTTTAAGGTTAAGATCGCCTTTGTTAGTAATTTTCAATCGACTTCCAAAAAAGGAGGAGGTTCTTAATTCGTTTGTATGTTTTTTTTTTATGTCTTTGTTTGAATTGATTTTGAAAATTGTTGTTTCATATAATACAGGACACTTCATAGTTAGTCCCATTTAAATTTCATCGAAATCGGTTGAGTACTTCATTGAAAATTTCAAACTTTTGAAAATTGTGTATGATTTCGGAGAATGTTTACGTTGATGACATTCTCAACTCAGCCAATGTTTTGACGTGAAGTCGGTTTTTTTAAATGCTCTGCATTGGTTGATTATGTATTCACTAAGTCATAGAGAAGTTATTAATAATAATAACTAGAAGGAAGAAGAATAATTATGCTTGGACTGGGAGCGAAACAAAAACATAGAATCTACCAGCTGCTTCTCTTCCCAGGCATATTGTAAAAGTCAGTTATGGGGCAGAGGTGTTATTGGCGTTTTTGTGGGCGATAGGCTGACTCCCTGTCACTTGTAGTCTCTATCTATCATTATAATTCAAACGGTTATAATACATCACATGGTATTATAACCTCTGGTGTTCTGCCTACCTTATAAGGGATACAGGCGTGAAGTTATATAAGTAAGAAATAATAACTTAACTGTTTTCATGTCTTAAAAAGCTATCCCGCTTCAGTCTCCATCTTAAAACCAAACGAAGACAAACGACATTAGAAAGTAACTCACTATAACAATATAGGCAATTTCAACCATTTATACATTATACACACTTCTAATCACCCGACGTGGATAAATCGAGTATTGATAGATCCAATTCACAATAAAATGAACTCTATATAAACCCCATAAGGTGTCTTTTGAGAAGGAACAGACCGTAAGGGCTTTTAAGGGATTACTAAAGGGCTTAGGTAACGCGTGTGGCAGTAATACAATAGGCAAGAATTTTAAGCCTCTATATTATCTTTAACCTACTAAAGTAGTTGACATTCTTAAGCGATTCCTTATTTTATAAGTATACGAGCGTTTGCCCGCGACTTCGTACACGCATAAACTCAAAAGTTCTATATTTTCCGTTCCCGTGGGAATTTCGGGAATTTGCTTCCATATAACAAACAGACGCTTATTAAGGATCAAGGACCAAGTATCACATCCGTGCACTCAAGGAATAAGATTTTATCATACAAACTAAAACATCATACATTTCCCGTTCCCGTGGGAATTTCGGGAATTCCTTTCATAACACAACCAGACACACATTGAAAAACCTTTACACTAAGTTTCACATCGGTGCACTCAAGGAATAAGATTTTTCATACAAACTAAAAAGTCCTATATTTCCCGTTCCCGTGGGAATTTCGGAAAACCCTTCCTTAGTGCACCCCTACATCTCTTAAAGAATGTATGTTCCAAATTTCAGCTCTCTACGCCCAGTAGTTACGGCTATCGTTGTCGTCAGTCACTCAGTAACTCAGTCAGTCACGGAACATTTTATATTATATTGATTGATTGATTAATATATTATAGGTATTTAGGATTGGATTTTCAACTGACTTCCAATAGGAGGTTCTCAATTCGTGTGGATGTTTTGTTTTGTGTCTTTGTTACACGATTTCTTGGACAATTAATTATGAATCGATTTTAAATATTCTTGTTTCATATGATAAAGGATATTTCAGAGTTAGTCCCATATTTTCATTGAAGTTTTTGAGAAAATTGGAAATTGAGAGAAATTGTTTGAATTGGAGCATATAAAAAAAGAATATCCTAAGTAATTTCGAAGTCGTGTGGCCTGGGCCCGGTAGCTCAGTTGGTTGGTAGAGCATCCGTCCAGCAGGCGGGAGTCCCAGGTTCGAGTCGTGATCGTGTGATTTTCAACCGACTTCCAAAAGGAGGAAGTTCTCAATTCGTGTGTATGTTTTTTTTGTGTCCTTTTTTACATGATTTTTTGGACAATTATGAATCGATTTTAAATTTAGTTTCATATGATAGAGGATACTTCAGAGGTAGTCCCACATTTTCATTGAAATTTTGAAAAAAATGTGTTTGAATTGGAGCATATTTATACATTGATGACCTATATATACATTATACTTCAGCTAAAGTTTGTGTATATTGTTAAAGTGAAGAAGGCTTTTTGTAATGCTCTACATTCGTTGATTATTGAAACTTTTCTCAAAAATCGTGGTCATTGGTAATGGTTGAGAATTTAAAATCGCTGATATTTACCTATCTCAATTTTCTGTTACACCGTTTTATCGGATTGATATTAATTAAGTTGAATTATATGTCGTGCTAACAGTTAGCATTGCTAACTACTTTGCGTAGTCTTCATTTCTCAAGTATTAAATTGGTAGGTTGTTTAATTGACGACCGGCTGGTGTAGCGGTAACATACATTGCCTTCTATGCCAGAGGTCCTGGGTTCGAATCCCAGCGGCGGCGGATATTTGTGTGATGAACACAGATATTAGTCGTCAAGTCATGGAAGTTTATATGTTTATTTAAGTTTATTTTCTGATAAAAAATATGTATTTATTCAATATGTATGTTTATATATTTCTTAAGTAGGTATATCAGTTAACTAGTATCCATAACACAAGTTCTTTAAGAAACTTAATTTGGGCTTGATAATGTTGTGTGAGTGTCAGAAATATTTATTTATTATATTTTTTTCTTTTATCTTTCATATGCCTTAATTTAACCCATACATACTTCGTGTTTAGCTAGGTGATAAAAACAGTTATTTATTTTCCTCAAACGCTTATACAATAATCACTAAAAAACAATTAAAAAGGTAACCCGAATCGAATCTTTAAACGTTAAGAAAATTTTCAATTACTTACGAACTATTAAGAAAACATTCATTGTATGTTACTAGTCTTTAAGATGAAAATGTTATATTGGTAAACAATGTTATCAGGTCGTATCTCTTATCAGTTGATGATAACGGAGGCTGCTGATAAAAGGACCAGAGTTTGAGTTTGAATAACTTGCGAAATATGTGGTTGAGAAATTCTATTATTTTTTTATTAATAACCTTACAAATAATCAGGTTAATAACCTTATTCATACCGATCTTATGTGATGATGAGGTTAAACAAATCTGAAATAATCGCGGAAGCGATTTAATTTAGATTCACACTTTTTTGCATATAATCAACGAATGCATTCAAAAAACCGACTTCGCGTCAAAACTTTGGCTGAGTTGAGAGTGTCATCAACATTAACCTTTTTCGAAATCATACATATTTTTTCAAAAGTTTGAAATTTTCAATGTAGTACTCAACCGATTTCGATGAAATTTCAATGGGACCAACTCTATCATATGAAACAACAACTTTCAAAATCAATTCATAATTGTCCAAAATATCGAGTAACAAATACACAAAAAAAAACATACAGACGAATTGAGAATCTCCTCCTTTTTTGGAAGTCGGTTGAAAAAGAATGAAACATTTATCTTCCTGGTGGCAAGGTCTCATGAGGACTAGAATGTTACACCATCTACGGAACACTTATTTACTTAACGCTTGACAGTACCAGGACAATAATAGTGAACAGGAAAAACAGACACAGGCAAATCTTTCAACGCTTTGGGGATCCGTACCGAAAAGGAATATCGAAGCGTTTTGTTCGACTTTTTAGAATCCACTGTAGAGAGTTTGATGTTATGTCTGCATCTAGATGGGAAGGCTGCAAACTGGATGGGAGCGACAGCGACGCGGGCAACGATTTCCGCGCTACGATAGAAAGTAATGAGTTTGTATAAAACCGCGACAAATCGCTCTCACGCCCGCTGGTGTGGAAAACGGCCCAGATTCCCCGCGTTGCAGCCTAAAGGATTGTGTTTGAGCACTCGCACAGTCTACGAAATGTATCATTTAGTACACTGCCAAACATCGAAGCTTATTTAGTCAATGCTTGAGACCCTGAAACTTTTCATTCATAAGTCGAATATGAAAGGCAGTCTCTATAAAACTATCTTGAAGCCTACACATGCATCTAACCGAAGTAACCTAAATTAAAAACTATCAGAATTAGTCCATGCTGGACTGGGAGTGAAATAAAAACATAGAAAGCCAGCTGCTTCGCTTCCCGGGCATACTGTAAAATTCGGTTAAGGGACAGAGGTTTTATTGGCATTTTTGTGGGCGATAGGCTGACCCCCTGTCACTGCAATAGCCTCTCACAATCATTATAATACCTCATTAGTCAAACGTGACATCAGTTGGTCTTATAACTTCTGATGTTCTGCCTACCCCATAAGGGATACAGGCGTGAAGTTATGTATGTATGTAATTAGTTCAGTAGTTACCAAGATAACTTCGTTTTAAATTAATTCTATCATATCTAAGTATTAAGTATGTATATAGTTCATTTAAACGAAGTCGAAATACGCAGATAAGACGCGAATGAGTTTTTTGACTTCAGTGACGTCATAGGAGGGCTCCTACCGTATACAACGGTACATAGCTAGGTACCGTTTTTGATAAGTCGAGTTAAGAGTAATTTAATGTTTTTATTATACTAAGACAATGTTGAATCACCGACGATGTATTATTTTCTTGGAATCACTCCTTAAAAATAGTTCAAAGATATGAATTTGCTGCGGCTCTTCTTATCTCATGATAAATGGAACTTGAATTAGATAGACCAAAATAATAGGTTTTGTCTATTGGAGGCAATGAAATATGTAAGTTAAATGATGAAGGGATCCGGAAAGGATTACGAAGGAACTAAATTTTCTTAAAACACGATGTGAGGAAATATGGTTTAGTGGATTTTAAAGGGGCCGCCGGACTGTTGAAAACACGTTGAAAACCAATGCTTCCAACCAAGGTTAAGGAAGGTTAAGTTGTTGACAACCAATTCCGAATCATCCACACTGTTACAAACGGTGGTTGCCAACAAGGAGACAAACAAGAACACAAGCCAATGTCACGTTTGTATGCAATTGAGGATAAAGGTTGAAACGTAGGCTAAAAAGCTACAAAACTAGAGTCATTTATAGTTATAGTTAAAAAGTAAAATATACAATAACAAGCGTATACACTGTCCTAAACACAGACATACATCTACATGGATAACTCAAATGCATGTTCTTTGCGTGTCCGAACCCCGACCAAGCGTCAAGGTTGGTCGCCTCTAGATTTAATCCGCGTGTATCTATGTCTGTGTTTCTAAACACCGCCGTTTCCAACCCGTCAAGGTCATGTAATTTGGTTGTCAACAGCCATCTTCACTGTTGTAAACACGTTGTAAACTAGCAAGGTCACCTTGGTTTGATATTTTGTTTCCAACAGTCTAGCTGGGCTTTAACTTCGAACTTATAATCAAAAATCGATTCATAATCGATATATAATCAAATTCGATTCATAAATGACCAAATAATCGCGTAACAAACACACATGAAGGTCTCCGTGGTGCAGTAGATTAGACGCTTTTACACTACTCGTGAGACCGAGGGTTCGATGCTCGCACGGAACAAGAAAAAAGTTCCGGATTTGGGAGTTTATGTATATGTATTTATACTTTAGGTTCCCCCCTAATTCGCTACGTGGTATCTCATAGCACAAGCTATGCTTACGTTGAGGCCAAGTAGTTGGCGTGATTGTCTGGGGATTTTATTTCATTTTAATATAAAGAAAACCTTAACCGCATCTAAATTCGTCATAAAACTTACGTATACATTATTTTCGTGAAAAGTTACACTTTGTTACCAAGTGTTAACTAACTAGTTTCATCAGTTTTTTTTTAGTTTTTTTTTCTTCTAGTCGTTTCTAGTACTAACCATTGTTAGTTCCATTGTTTCTAATTGCAATCTGCATCAGATTCTTAGTAATCATTTCGTAGGTGCTTATTAAGTTACTGCTTATGTAAGATCTAAGTGATAATGCCCTTCGTCCTACCAGAGAAGGCAAGCTAAGGTAAGAATTGTTCTTAAATGCTCTAATTACCATTTTTTAGAGATTCGTCTCCATAGAGTAAAACGTGACTATCAAGTCAGGCTCATATTAATAAACCGATCTCAACTATAGCTGTCTTACTTATGTACCATCGAACCAACTGAATCATGACCCACTATGGTGATAATTCGTTTGAAACTATCGCGCACTTAGGACATTTTAGATACTGTACGAATTCTGTACTCAGTGAATGTCAGTGTCGAATGAAATGATAACAAGTTCGTCACCAAGGAAACCTATCTTCAAGCGAATTTCGACCTACTAGCATTTAAGCGGTTTGCCGAAATGAGCTTATGGTGTGTAATGACTAATGAATCAATTGGTTCGATAGTACTGCATATCGTTTGAAAATCGCCAACTTAAGATTATGTTTATTTATAATAATAAATAAATAAATAAAATCCCCAGACAATCACACCAACAACATGGCCCCAAAGTAAGCATAGCTTGCATCATGCAATACCATGTAGCGAACTAGGGGGGAACTCAGAAAATAAATAGATTAAACACGGAACATATGTTTTTCTTCTTGTTCCGGGCGGAATTCGAACCCGCAACCACTTACGTCTGAGGCAGATAGGTTTACCCCATCATCGCCAAAGTGGTTATCCAATTAATACGCACTTAAGACTACGCTGCTCCGTTCTTCTGTTACTAGACTGTATCTCATGAACTGTGATAGATAGACATTTGATTTTTTACAGTTGGTAGGTATACCTATTTCTGTTGCTGCTTTAACAACAAATACTAAAATGCAGAATGAAATAAATATTTAAGGTTAAATTAAAAATGATCTGTGAGTCATATTAAACTAATGTTTATAACGCGGCTTTTACTCAGATTTATTGTCGGAGGTGTCCGACTAGTTTCGAACTCTTATGGCGTCCTTCATCAGGAGTGAGTGCAGTCGCGGCTGCGCCTCGCCTCCATAAGACTTTATAATGATAATGATGTACGGAACCCTTGCAAGAGCGCGCCTTGCACTTAGCCAGGTTTTTTAGGTTGAAATTTAGCGTCTTCATGGTAATAATGAATACGGTAAACAAAAGATAAGGTTTTATTTTATTGTTGACTTAACCCGAATTTAGAATGGAACTGGGCTAATAAAATACTCGGAGCAAAATTTCTCAGTTTTGTTCCTGTAATTTTCGATACTTATCGTAAAAGTTTCTTCACAAATTAAAATCACAGTTTTGCATCTAAACGTTTTGTGCAGTGAAGTAATTATAAATAACTTTGGTTAGCCTTATTTTTTATTAAAATGTGCGATTTTATTACGGGATGCGTGCTGAGCAAAAAAAATTGTTTTTTTTTGGCTTTTGATGATTCCATGCTGAGCTGGGAGCAAAGGAAAAACAAGTCCCGGCTGCTGTTCTTCCCGGGCATACTGTAAAAGTCAGTTAAGGGACAGAGGTTTCATTGGAGGTTTTTTTGTGGGCGATAAGCTGGCCCCCTGTCACTACAATAGTCTCTCTCCGCCATTATTAAGCCACCAAATTTGTCAATCGTGACATCAGATGGTTTTGTAGCCTCTGGTGTTCTGCCTACCCCATAAGGGATACAGGCGTGACGTTATGTATGTACGTATGTATTTAATAACAACTTTCTCGACCCAACTCTGAATCTTATCACCCTGTAAGCTATGTAACTACGTAGGTAAGTGTAATAATTAAATACAGTAGCCTAGTTTTTTTACATTAGCGTAGGTAGTCTGACCTTACACAGCTATTCTAGGTCATCGTTGAGAAATTTAGCGAGGCTGATAATTACGTGGGCAGGACGAAGTCAGGGGGAAATGTTAGTTAATTTTCGAAAGTGATTCGTGCGATATTTCGCGATAAATAAAGATTATTTTGGTTTCATGTTGATGTCATTATGTTAGTCACATTTCGCAAAGCAGTCACAGTAAACAATATTATTAAGAAGACATCTTTGTTCGGGATTAGTAATCATCAATATATATCAAACTGTTCCGTTACTGGCTGAGTGACTGACAGACAACGTACAGCCGTAACTACTGGGCGTAGAAAGCTGAAATTTGGAACATACATTTTTTAGAGGATGTAGAGGTGCACTAAGGAAGGTATTCCCGAAATTCCCACGGACTTTATTGGACTTTTTAGTTTGTATGAAAAATCTTATTCCTTGAGTGCACCTATCGCTCACAAAAAGAGGCCAATAGTACATTTGTCCCTTAATTAAACTTTTACAGTATGCCCGGGAAGAGAAGCAGCTGGCACATTCTATGTTTTTCTTTGCT
Source organism: Stenoptilia bipunctidactyla (assembly GCA_944452665.1). Classification (NCBI taxonomy): domain Eukaryota; kingdom Metazoa; phylum Arthropoda; class Insecta; order Lepidoptera; family Pterophoridae; genus Stenoptilia; species Stenoptilia bipunctidactyla. The sequence goes on from OX101745.1 coordinate 20,059,879, forward strand.
CCCAGTCCAGCATGGAAGACTACAAACAATCAATATAATGTATTTTCTTTGTTCGGGGTATTCAATTTAAAAATAATATTAAAACATAAACTATATTTTATGATAACCCTGTATAAGATTATAAATTGTCTTAATTTTTCTCAGTTCATTATGTTAATTAAAGTGATATGGAAAACCTTGGTTTTTTACCCAGCAGTGGGCGTCGCTGCCGATGATGATCTATACTAATTTGCATAATTCTTTTTGCATTTGATAGCCCAACTCTTGAGGAAGGTTATAGGCTATATTTTATCCCGAAATTCCCACGGGATCAAAAGTAACGCGGTTAAAACCGCACGCAGTGGCAAGTATTAAATAAAATACTTACTTTTTAAACCGGATTTCATCGAGTGAAGTTAATGTTTTGCATTTTTTTCGACTTTTCAACGTCTGTTATACCAATAACATAGCAAGGCAGATACTTTATAGTGACCCTTTTTACATAATTTTTATTTTACAGTGGCTTTCTTAAATTTTATGTTGAATATTTTAATTTTACCTTATGACAAGAGTCGCATAATCGAGTTAGTACTTTTACCAACTCAATTCAGTAACCGGGAACGAGCACAAACCAGCCTTAATATGTTATTGCTCTCAAGGAAAAGTTCAAACCGAATCAAACTGGATGTGATACAGGATGATGCGTGTTTGTGTAATGCGACTAATTCGTGTGACCCCACTTGTTTGCAGGACTTTTTCAAGGTCTATCTGGCTACCTTTACAGTATGCCCGGGAAGAGAAGCAGCTGGCACATTCTATGTTTTTCTTTCGCTCCCAGTCCAGCGTGGAAGACTATTAGATAGCATAGAAGACCTATTGTTAATAAAAGCTTTTTATTTCGAGACGGTCGAAGATGATGCCACACGGGTTCAGATAAAAGGTGGAAATCAAATGAAATGAAAAAAAAATATTCATCATAAGACCATCGAATGGCCGCTTAATGACGTCACAATTTTGTACTTCGGCTTTAACAAGGTGTTGATAGTTTTTGAATAAGATATTACAGTAGACCAAGAGACAAAAAAAGCCGGCGGAAAAAAACTCTTGGCACTCTTTTTCAATCAGGATTATACGAATTAATACAAATAGGTACATACAGTACAAATTGATCATGACATGAAAAAAAACAAACACAAGACAGCTAATTGTGAGAGCCAATGTCATGCCACAACCAAATCCCTTACATAGTAGGTGCATTGAGCTATGGATACACAACACGAACATGATAAACTGGGACCAGAGTATTTAAACAAGAATGGATAAAATAGTCATTGTATCATCAAGAAGGTGGCTCTACATAAATCATTGCCGGAACACATCACACCATACACTTACAATAATAATAATTTCAGTGAAACGTACGAACAAGTGAGATTGTCTGACTACCAAAAAAGGCATCCTTACAAGTTCCTTGAAAAACAGGAAGCGATCGGAGAGACGAGAAATCTGGTCTGCGCAAACGCAGATGCAGCGAGGCATCTTAAATCTTTTAATTTAAGATGGCCTCTTTGACGCATTGTAAAATAAAGAAGATATAAAAAAATATGAAACCATTTTTACTAGTGATGTATGGGGCCTACGTAAACGCTATGAATACGCCGACTTTTATAATAATAATTTGATAGCGTTCATTTACAGATTTCTATGCTGGACTGGGAGCGAAAAAAAAAAACATACAATGTGCCAGCTGCTTCTCTTCCCGGGCATACTGTAAAAGTCAGTTAAGGGACCGAGATGTTATAAGAGGCTTTATTGTGGGCGATAGGCAGAACCTCTGTCACTGCAATAGTCTCTCTCCACTATTATAATGCCTCCAAATTTGTCAAACGTGACATCAGATGGTTTTATTACCTCTGTGTTCTGCCTACCCCATACGGGATACAGGCGTGAAATTATGTATGTATGTATGTAATTTATTGAAGTAAGTTATTTTCCTTTTATTGAGGTGTAGAAGTAAAAAAAAATAGCTTATATGGCAGGCATGTACTCAGTACGAGATCGAATCAATCAAAGAGGATATTTGATTGATAAACACAGATATCCGCTCTACCATCGAAGTCATGGATGTTTGCATGTTTATTTTTATTCCTAACTAGCTTTAGCCCGCGACTTCGTACGCGTATAAACATTATTTATGTTTAACACAGCCAGGCACTCATTGAAGAACTTTTATGCCAAGTATCACATCCGTGCACTCAAGGAAAAAGATTTTTCATACAAATTAAAAAGTCCAATAATTCCCGTTCCCGTGACAATTTCGGGAATTCCTGGCATTATACAAATAGACCCCATTGAAAATAGCTTTATAGCATGTATCACATCCGTGCTCTCAAGAAAGAAAGTCCAACCAAGGTGTGGAACAATCTGCCTGCGTCTGTTTTTCCTGACCACTACAGTCCTGGAACTTTTAAGTGTCGAGTGAATAGGTTTCCCGTGGATGGACGAGTACCACCATGCGTTTAGCGTGCAACAAGCGTTTTGTTCGACTTCTTGGTAGATCCACTATATAGGGACGGAAGTTCTGTCTGCGTCTGGCAGTCCGGTGGTTCAATTTGGTCAAAAAGAGCACTCGCACCCTCACCAAAATGTAGCCGATAAAATACTGTCAAACAATTATAATCAAAACTGTAGTTTTAACAGCATTACGTTAATTAAATCAGTATGAAACCAAACCAGGCTACAACCAACAACACTGCAGATCGTAAAAAAATAGGTTATATCCGACGTTTACATCCCAAGATATGTGACCTACCTTTACTTTACCAGATCAACTATTTCTTAGAACAAGACACCATGGTTTAGTGACCTAATATTTAGAGTTTATGCTTATATACAGTGTGTCCGGTCACGACCTAGCGATAATTTAAGGTTACAAAATATACCTAATTTCATCGACAAAAACACCCATATATGGGGGTCTACATCCCCTCCTGTCGGAATGGCCGCCATTTAATTTTTTTTTCATTCTTGTAGATACCTCTGCTGAAAGATGCCGATTTCTCTGGACAGAAAGATCCTACAGATGTAAAAAAAATGTTATTTTAAAGGTAGGAATAGCAACTATCAAATAAAAATAAACATTATGGAAAATTTTCCCTACAAAATATCTTAAAACCTTCACAATGCTAATTTAAGTGAAAAAAATTGACTGTTTTTTATATTTTTCTTAACATATTTCAAAAACTAGCACATTGATATTAATTTTTTTACTACTGTCCTAATACTCAAGGATATTACTTACAAATGGACGTTAAAATTATTGTTTTTAATTGCATAACTCGAGAGTTAGGGCTGTTTGAATATGACCCTTTTGTGAGGGTCCCAAACCCATGTAGAGCTAGCTGCTACATTGAATAGGTTTTATGTGACAAGGACGGAAAATAATTTGTATTATTTTAGAGCAGTGAATAAGTAGGACAAAAAATTATGTTTTCAGCTCAGGTATCGAAGATAAATGTTTGTTAGATAAATTAATAGCGCACTACATTCATGATCCTCGCAAAATGAAACTAAATGTAAAATCGATTCATAATTGTCCAAAAAATCGTGTAAAAAAGACACAAAAAAAACATACAAACGAATTGAGAACCTATTTCTTTTGGAAGTCGGTTGAAAATCACACGATCACGACTCGAACCTGGGACTCCCGCGCCTGCCGGACGGATGCTCTACCAACAAACTGAGTTACCGGGCCCTGGCCACACGACATCGAAATTACTTAGGATATTCTTTTTACGTTATATTGCTAACGTTGCTTTATCTAGGGTTTTACATACATACATAACTTCACGCCTGTACCCCTAATGGGGTAGGCAGAACATCAGAGGCTATAAAACCATGTGACGTTTGACAAATTTGGAGGTATTGTAATGATGGAGAGAGACTTGCAGTGATAGGGGGTCAGCCTATCGCCCACAAAAACGTCAATAAAATCTCCGTCCCTTAACTGAGTTTTACAGTATGTCCGGGAAGAGAAGCAGCTGGCACATTTTATGTTTATCTTTCGCTCCCAGTCCAGCATGGAAGGTGTACATCTAGGGTTTTATTTACTACATTTTTCAGATCTTAAATAAATATTGAGCACTGTTAAATGCTAAACCCATAAAACTATTAATCATTTAAAGCGCATTCGGTAGGCTTAAATCAGATTTACCTTTTAAGTCGGTTTAAGAAGCCAACAACTATGAACATCATCAACAGTCGCCTGGAAGAGATCGCTTTGATAATGAACCCATTTGTGACTTTTACTGTTTTTACTAAGTTTTTTCTTTTAAGTAAATTAACCTACTTATTCTCTTAATGTGCAATAAAGTTTATGCAAACAAAAAAATATCTAAATTCTCAAACAGGTCAACCGTCAGCAAAAAAAGACAGAAGCCGTAAACAGTAAACGCAGTACGGTTAGCATCATCAACGGATCACTGTTAATATTACTCGGAATTCCGTGGGACACGAGTGTGTGGGACTCGGAGGTCACGGGAACGTGTTTGAAGGTCGTTTGAGTGAAATGTCACATCACAGCTGTTGTTTGTTTGTTTGTGTTGAGAAATTGTGTTTTGTAAAAGTACTCTTATGAAATATTAAAAACAAATATGAAACATGTGAAAGTATGCGAGGTTGTAGTATGTTTGTTACTCCCTCACAAACATCATAAAGTTTTGAAAGGACGAAATTTATCTAGCAACTAAGCGGTATTTCAGTGTTAATATTTTGTGCTTTTTTCTATATGAAATTTCTTATTATTACAATTATTCTTTTTATTAATTATTATTTTTTCTCCCAATAAAATTCCTGTAATTTAAGTTTTATACATTTATCTTAAGAATTTAAATGAATTGCTACCAACTTCTATCAACCTATTTATTGGTGAAGCTGAAAATCAGCGCCATGGTCTAAAAACCGTGGTATTATGCTGAGCTTTAACCATTTCGGCTTTCTACTTGTTTTTTTTTTTTGTATTTTATTTTTCCTATTTTATTTTTTAATGATTATAAATAAAATAAAATAAATAAATAAAATTCCCAGACAATCACACCAACTACATGGCCCCAAAGTAAGCATAGCTTGTGTTATGGGATACCATGAAGCGAACTAGGGGGGAACCTAGAATATAAATACATAAATAGATAAACACCCAGACACGGAACATTTTTTTTTTCTTGTTCCGTGCGGGAATCGAACCCGCAACCACTGGCACCTGAGGCAGACAGGTTTACCCCATCGCCAAAGTGGTCGACAAGATGAAGGTCAAGAAGATGATTGCTGAATACACTTTTTTTCTTTCTTTCTTTCATTTATAACACATTATGGTAAGTAATGATGAGGTCGTATTTGAAATAATATTATTATAGGTTTTGGAAGGAGAGGCTCATTCAGAAAATATTACAAGCATCACAGGAGCACTCTATACCCCCTCGGCATCACTAGTGCTTTGGAGTCGCGGATTTAACAAGTTAATGTTAGTACCTAATAGTGGTTGACTCAGCATAACTTAGCAATAAGTCAGATGAACCATGACGGCGTCCTACCCTACCAGCACGAGGCGGTCTAGACCACGCCAGCGGGGCTAGCATGCTACCGTCGACAACGATAAACCGGGCGCTTTTATCGATATTTTCTTAGAATATGGTATTTAGTGTATGTAATTTATTAAGATTATGCCATACTAGCCACCGCGCGCGGTTCTACCCGCGTAACTTTTGATCCCGTGGGAATTTCGGGATAAAATATAGCCTATAACCTTCCTCAAGAGTTGGGCTATCAAATGCAAAAATAGTTTTTCAAATCCCACTTGTAGTTTCTGAGATTAGCGCGTTCAAACAAACAAACAAACTCTTCAGCTTTATATATAATATAGATTTGGTTCTGTGGTCTTAATCATGGTATCAAATCAAGTAATTCTATCTATAATGGTGCACATATTAGCTTACATAATAGGATAAAATACCAAAATAATATTTATCTTGTCGATTCGTTGCATGCCAGCCCTGCTGGTACGGTAAGGCTATCATCAAAGGACTCAAAATGACTACGTAAATAGGGGAGCAACTAAAATTGGCAATTTACATAAAAAAACTGAAACTAAGCACAAGTCCAAGGTTTCTGTTTACGGATATTTACCGATTGTGATTCCTTACCGGAAAACACGTCGAATATTTATATGTTGCTAGGCAACTGAACAAGCGACCGGTTGACCAACCTTGAAAAGGCAACAAAAAAACAATTTCTGCAATCGATAAAACTAGGCATTTCCGATTCGTTATTTAAATCGATTCTGGGTATTCAAAAACTCTAATCATCTACATACCAAGGTCGAATCAAAATTCAAAAATGAATGAATGAAATACGATTTTACAATTAGAAATGATCGATTTTACAATGAAATCGATAAATGTTGGCCTCGACGATGTTTCAAACCAAGGTCACGATCAATAATCAATAGATTTGTTACTTGAGATGCTTTGTATTTTGAAATCTAGTTGTTTCTTTATCATTCGACCTCAATAAAACAATAATTTCTTAAAATAAAATCCCCAGACTTTCACACCAACTAGGTACATGGCTCAAAGTAAGCAAGCATAGCTTGTGTTATGATGGGATACCATGTAACGAACTACGGGGAACCTAGAATATAAATACATACATAGATAAACGTCCAGACCCGGAACATTTTTTTCTTGTTCCCTTTGGGAATCGAATTCGCAACCACTGGCGTCTGAGGCAGACAGTGTTACCCATCACCAAAATGGTCGTCAAACTATCAATAATGATCAATAGATTTGTTACTCGAGATGCTTTGTATTTTAAAATTTAGTTGCTTCTTTATCGTTTTATAAAAAGGCGAAACTTGATTCAGGGTGAAACATAAATCCTATACAGTAATATGTGTTACTTACTGTTTAGCCACAGTACAAATATCTACAGTAATTCAACTTCATACAAACGGACGAAACGCGAGCTATACCTACGCGGCTCGATCTCGGCATGCGGTCAGTCGCGAGTGTCTGCATGCCGAAACAATTGTTGATTGAGCTTTACGTTAATATGCGGATTGTTTATACTTTCAAATTTAATAATACATCTTTTCGTGCGTCTCAGTCGAGGCGCAAGTATTTTTAGAATTTTTTCGCTAATTTATAAGACCGATTTGTTATTCAAACGTAAACATGGTTTTTTGACACAAAACGTATTTTTGTTGAACACTTCCTATTCAATTTACTTAGTATTTTATCTGTCAATAAGAAAGGAATTTGCAGTCTTAGAATAGCTATACCACCCCCGAATAAGCGTGTAGTTAAGGGCGACCAATCTGAGTGACTCCCCGCTTGGTGGAACAATATCGTCAGGGACCGACTGGCTAGCGATCAACCTTTATACAATGTGTAACATAAAGAAGAAACAACACTTAAGGGGATTATATGTTTGGTGATGTAGTTTTTAAGTAACAGTAACATAAATTTGTTATCCTTACGGTTCGGCCGAAAAACAAGTTCAAAGTTTCGATCAAAATATCTAAGTGTCAACCCTAAAAACAGCTGTTAGCTTTTGATGAAATCTATTCGATAACAGATGGCGTGAAAATAAAGTAATGGGTAACTAAGACAGATACTACAAAGTTCAGCAGGTGCGGGAAAGGTCATAAGGTCACTGACTGCGGCACAAGTCTTGTTTTAGCTTATTAGGTTGACTAGGTATTTGTCAAAATATTTTTTGTAAAACAATTAAATAAATTTGTATGAAAGTCTATACCTACCGGCACTGATCATGCTAATTCTTTTACTCTATATTCTACGTATGGTATAGAAGCTAACCCTTAAGTTTTATCTCTCCATTTTGTTACGCGTTCTATAAAATCTGCCGCAAAACGGTAATGTTTTCCGGCGATATTTTATGAAGAGTCAGTTTATTCCAAAGCCTGTATGATTTCATTTTGGAACTCATCTTCACTTACCATCTGGTAATATTGAGGTCAAACTCAGGCTAAGTATAAAATAAATAAAAAAGGAACAACTGAGGGCTCCGGCTCTGCGTGGAGGCACGTGCAGCAGTAACTGACGTGTTTTTTCTAAATTTAAATTCAAAGAATCGTTTAGTTTCAATAGTAGCACTGTATTATGATATAAGATTATCAAATATCAAAACAACATTAAGTTCCCCGAAACGGAGTCATCACCCTACTAACCACAGCTATTAAAATGCATAGATGACGACACGATATTTAATTATTTCAAGGCCCAGTTTAAATTATCAGAATCATTTTGGAAAAATACGTTGTAATAGAATAATTATTGCGTACAGCATTAATTAAGTGACACTTTCATTTTTAACAAATTACCTACTTAAAAATATAAAACACACTTTTATTTCAATGAAACTACCTACATACCTACATAAAGCGTTTCAAAATCTTATATTCAAAAGTATCGAGGTCATCATGAAATAGATAGGTATCCTTCAAAGTATTGTAAGGTCTACAAATTCTATATAAATACTAACTAAACGGAATGTATATTTATTTACATTGGGTATATCAATACATATAATAAAACAGTAAAAAAAACGTGTCTGTACATTTAATATTTTTACAAAAAAAATTATCTAGGGTTATAAAGAAATGAAAAAAGAGTAAGAATCTGAAAAAAAAATTTTGTCTGTTTGTTTGTAAGTTTGTCTGTTTGCACACGCTAAACTCTGGAACCGCTGGACGGATTTGAATGAACCTTTTTTTGATGTATAGCTGTGAAGCCGGGGCAACATATAGGGTATATTTTATTTCGGTTACTGGAACACCTGATGCAGAACCCTTAAGGGATCATCAAAACCGTAAGAAATATAGATATGATGCCTTAACAAAAGTTGTCCAGGATGATGAGCAGATTCTGCAGACATAAAAAAAATCTAGGATCTAAAAAAATTTTAATAGATTTTTAAAAGTTATGCCTAAAACTTACTTTACTAGAATATGGTGGAGATGTTCGGCATACAGATCAGAAGTACTCATTGCTCATTTGCGCGTAGACCGACCATGAGTCTAAAGTCGTGGGTTCGATCCTGCTCGCGTAATTTTAAAAATACTAAGTTTTTTTCAAATCGGTGAATAAATCCGAATTTGACCTCATTCTCACCTGATGGTAATAATGAGGTCGAATACCGAAGCCAAGCCAGTTCTATCATAAACCCGTTTGCGGCTCTAAAACTGGCTCTTTATAAAATGTTGTCGGGACGCGTCACGCTGGCAGTAGCGATATTTGACGGCAATTTTCAGTCAGCCGAGACAGTCAGTTTACCACCAAGCGGGGCTCACTCGGATTAGTCAATTATTCAGAGGCGGTAGGGTTATTCTAGGAGTAAATTATAACTAAATTGTCGTCAAAATCAATGAATGCTGGGTTTCAATAATTTACATGAGTAAAAGCTACTACAAACGAATGGTAGGTAATTATAAGAATAGTAAGTAGTAATTTGACAAGACGTTGAATATTGAAACGCTTTATACGCTTCAATATTCAACGTGTATGATAGCTAAATCTACTGTTCGTAGAATAAACGAACATACATACATATAACTTCAAGCTTTTATCCGTTATCAAACCTCTATCCAATAAAACCTCTATCCCTAAAATGACTTTTAAGGTATGCCCGGGAAGAGAAGCAACTGGTACATTCTATGATTTTCTGTTGCTCCCAGTCCAGCGTGGAAGCAACGAACGAACAGTGTTTTTGATATTGTAACGTGGGATTAGTAGATTAGATAGATGTAAAAGCGTTCGGATAGCCAGAAGAACAAAAAAACTGAACTACACTAAAAATAAACAAGGGAATAAGAATTCTAAAGAAGTTCTTCTGGTAAAAGTACTAGGGGCTTAAAAATAATAAATCTGAAAAATAGTTGGTATGCCGTAGAACATTTTGCTATATTGATAGGGCTAAATCATTAATAAAGCTTCTTGCGCGATTTAATACAGGTAGGTACAGAAGGCAGCAGGTCAAGCGTTACATTACCTGTCAAATTTCCTCAAACAATTTTAACTTAGGTAATGTCGAGGGCATAGATTTTAGATTCAAGTAAAAAATAAATTACCGATTTGTAACGCTTGATGTGCTGCCTTCTGTACATACAGAGATATATTGTAAGAAAGTTAAACTTAAAATAATGGGACTCAAGGTTTTATTTATTTCGTGATCATTTCTAGCTCTTGGAAGTTAGAAACCGTAGATTTAGAAGTAGAATAAAAAGTAACGTAGATGTGTTAACTACCAAAAGAAATTACATTAAATTGGCTCAGCCATTTTACCATGAAAAGTAGCCAATCATAACTTTAGATAGATACACATTATACACTGATAATGGCTGGATGGATGGATCTTTGCTACTCTTTCAAACTTTACAGTAATATAGCTTTACTTAGAATAACAATAAGCTATAATTAATGAAGATAGGTATTGCATGAATTATGTAAAATTTAAGACACTTTGGCACCCGATTTGTTTATAACGCAATGTGCCTAATATAGTTACCTATGTTTGTAATGTACCTAATATAGTTACCTATGTTTGTGGTTAGGAGCTATACATATTATTTGGGCCAAGATTCTTCATTTTTATTTTTGTTATTAAAGATATTACTTAGGACCTTGGAGAAGAAAATAACCTACTCGAAATACTAATTCAATACAGACGAAGTCGCAGGCATCATCTATGTAATATACCTACCTACCTATACTTTTTCACAAAACACCTAGGTGAAACTACGGATCACAGCTTTGTTGTAACAGTTTTTGAAGTAACTCTGTCTGTTTATCTATCAGTAACGCTTAACTACTGAATTTTGAATAAGGTAAGTTTAAACTTCAAGGAGGATATAATAATAGTATTTATCCAACTCCAACAACCGGTATCCACGCGGACGAAGTCGCGGGTCACAGCTAGTTGAATAATATGTTTTCTAAAACACTCGCTTTGGAGCTCATAATCAACGAAAGCAGAGCATTAAGAAACTGAAAATTTTTGAATCCTTGTTAAAACTTTGACTGAAGTATAAGGTAATCAACATAAATATTCTCTGTTTTCATATAGTCCGACAAGGATTTTTTGGCGCGTGGCAAAATTTGGAACTAACCACCGTCTTGGGAAATGTCACTTCATGACTTTTACCGCTCATATTTGTTTATGTACTTTTATATTAAATATTAAGGATGCGTTTCCGAAAAGGCTAGGTATCGAATTCTACTACTACATGTATAAGATTCACGCACACAAGCGTGCCGTGAAAAAGACGAAAGGTTTTGAACAGTTTTGATACTTTAGTTTTAAATATTTGCAAATTCTTTTATTAAAACGATTAAATTGGGTAAGATTAATTAAAGTGCTCGGAAAGTTTGAGCTCGTTTTATTCGTAACGATAAAACCTCACCATCGAACCTGATGAGCTGGTGGTACACTTCTACTGGAATTCCTATTCCTAGGCATGTCAAGTTCGAGTTCATAAGACGAGACATTACCATCAGTCCTGGTAGTGGGAGCTGAAGGTATGCCTTGAGGTACTACTGGAACTCCTAGACGAGTAGAGCTAGGCATGTCGAGTTTGGGTTCATTTTGATTCTTAGGACGAGACCTTACCACCCGTTCTGGTAGTGGAAGCTGAAGGTATACCTCGAGGTGCTACTGGTACATACACCTAGACGGATAGAGCTAGGCATGTCGAGTTTGGGTTCATTTTGATTCTTAGGACGAGACCTTACCACCAGTTCTGATAGTGGGAGCTGAAGGTATACCTCGAGGTGCTACTGGTACTCCTAGACGGGTAAAGCTAGGTATATCGAGTTTGGGTTCATTTTGATTCGTAGGACGAAACCTTACCACCAGTTCTGGTAGTGGGAGCTGAAGGTATACCTCGAGGTGCCACTGGTACTCCTAGACGGGTAAAGCTAGGTATATCGAGTTTGGGTTTATTTTGATGCGTAGGACGAGACCTTATAGGCGGTCAGATTTGGTGGAATCGGGTTTTCATATTTTAAAAGAAATAATAAAATTTATGGACAAAGGATAAAGCAAGTGATTGGGCTCCAAAAAAAAGTCATTGTGCAGGGATGAGATGAGAGTCAGATAATAGATTAGACACATGTCATTCATATTTGTTAGGACGCCAAAAAAATTAGCCCTGGGAAAAAAAAGATATGACCAAAAATACATTTTGCATTTAATAGAATAAAAATCGTTTTCTTTTATGATACAGAAACTGAACGCCCGTAGATTTCTACGAGTGTATTCGTATAACCTTTACAGCCATTGACTACGAAACTAGTGAATATTGTAAATAAATACGATTATTCGTAAAAAAAAAGTGCTTGTGTGATCCTTATAAGTACCTAATGGGTTGGCTACACAGTTGTAAACCGCGATTAGTTCGTCTCTTTTCTTAGTATAGTGACTTCCCTTCTTATTATCGTCGACACACAAAAGAGATGTTATTATTAATCTGTCTCTTTTCTTACTATAGCGAACTTTTTGCGGCACTGGTTCGGTGACATTGGAAGCACGGTTTACAACTGTGTAGCCACCCCTTTTGATTTGATTTGTCTTTTTTCTTACTTTAGCGATGTCTCTTATACGGCACTGGTTCGGCGACATTGGAAAAGCAGTTTACAAATGTGTAACCACCCCTTATGAAATAATGGTATGTATGGTTCATCTAATACTGCCGTTTAGAATAAGCTAGTATGTTGCTATAAGTGGTTAATAAAGTCTAATAGTGGTTATATAATTATTACAACTAGATTTCATTAACGCTCTCTATCTCTTTCTCGGAGCACATTATTAGCGCGCATTGTCCATTTTATTCGAAACATTTCGGGGTTCGAGTCGAAAGTCGAACTTCTTTTATGATTATGATATTTAATTGTATTGTTAATATGAATCATGTGTTTAAAAGTACTATTCCTTTTATAATTTATGATGTCTGTTTAATTGTACTGAAATAATGAATAACGTCTTCAAAAATAGTACTTATTTTATGTTTAAGAACTCTTACCAATGGTAATGAATGAAATAATAAATCATGTGTATAAAAGTCTTACTTTTTTCATTAACGATAACCACTTATACCAACACATTAGCTTATTCTAAATGGCAGTATTAGATAAACCTTACATACCATTATTTCACAAGGGGTGGTTACACATTTGTAAACTGCTTTTCCAATGTCGCCGAACCAGTGCCGTATAAGAGACATCGCTAAAGTAAGAAAAAAGACAAATCAAATCAAAAGGGGTGGCTACACAGTTGTAAACCGTGCTTCCAATGTCGCCGAACCAGTGCCGCAAAAAGTTCGCTATAGTAAGAAAAGAGACAGATTAATAACATCTCTTTTGTGACAGCGCACTGCTGTCTCGCTCGACGATAATAAGAAGGGAAGTCGCTATACTAAGAAAAGAGACGAACTAATCGCGGTTCACTACTGTGTAGCCAACCCATTAGGTACTTATAAGGATCACACAAGCACTTTTTTTACCAATAATCGTATTTATTTACAATATTCACTCGTTTTGTAGTCAATGGCTGTAAAGGTTATACGAATACACTCGTAGAAATCTACGGGCGTTTAGTTTCTGTATCATAAAAGAAAACGATTTTTATTCTATTAAACGCAAAATGTATTTTTGGTCATATCTTTTTTTTCCCAGGGCTAATTTTTTTGGCGTCCTAACAAATATGAATGACATGTGTCTAATCTATAATCTGACTCTCATCTCATCTCTGCACAATGACTTTTTTTTTGGAGCCCAATCACTTGCATTATCCTTTGTCCATAAATTTTATTATTTCTTTTAAAATATGAAAACCCGATTCCACCAAATCTGACCGCCTATAGATTTCAGTTCCTTGTGTCCTGTTCAGTTCTTTTAAAATATGGTACCTTCAGCTCCCACTACCAGAACTGGTGGTAAGGTCTCGTCCTACGCATCAAAATGAACCCAAACTCGATATAACTAGCTTTACCCGTCTAGGAGTACCAATGGCACCTCGAGGTATACCTTCAGCTCCCACTACCAGAACTGGTGGTAAGGTCTCGTCCTACGCATCAAAATGAACCCAAACTCGATATAACTAGCTTTACCCGTCTAGGAGTACCAATGGCACCTCGAGGTATACCTTCAGCTCCCACTACCAGAACTGGTGGTAAGGTCTCGTCCTACGCATCAAAATGAACCCAAACTCGATATAACTAGCTTTACCCGTCTAGGAGTACCAATGGCACCTCGAGGTATACCTTCAGCTCCCACTACCAGAACTGGTGGTAAGGTCTCGTCCTACGAATCAAAATGAACCCAAACTCGATATATCTAGCTTTACCCGTCTAGGAGTACCAGTAGCACCTTGAGGTATACCTTCAGCTCCTACTTCCAGAACTGGTGGTAAGGTCTCGTCCTACGAATCAAAATGAACCCAAACTCGACATGCCTAGCTCTATCGGTCTACGAGTACCAGTAGCGCCTCGAGGTATACCTTCAGACCCCACTACCAGAACTGGAGGTAAGGTTTAGTCCTAACAAACATAATGATTCCAAGTTTCCAAATTCAATCCTAATCATAAAAGGTTTTGTAATTTTTATTTTTTCAATAAAATTATATTATTACCTTTTCAACTCAGTTCAGAGAGCGTCAAGTATCGAGACTTGTTTGATGTAATAAATTGTGTATGTACAGCGATGTTTCTTAGCACGAAAAATAACTCAAAAGCGATACAGGTCCACTCTCGACAGCGGCTGAGCGCAGACTGAAGATATCTAGTTTTTGTTTGGAATGATATTGACATTATTTGCTAAAGTATAATAACCCTTACCACAGAGTGTTAAGATTTACGCATTTATACAAACATGAAGAAAATTACGTGTTTGGTTTTATTTTTTTTTAAAGGGTTTTTAGTAGTAATTTCAAAGAAAAAAATGCGTATTATCAAAAATGAACATGTCAACCATCGAATAGTATTTTTTTTATTCATAAATACTTGTGTTTTCATACCAAAAGTGGTACCGTAAATTGGCTTAAAATCGTCATTTTCGTGCGACGAGGCATCGCAAAATTAGTTTTTAAGCCACAAAAACAAATTTATTTATATTTTTTTTATATAATAAATGGAGATGAAAGTCTTATCTATCTATTAGTACTTGTAATTATACTAAACTTTGCGCCATTTTATCACAATATGTACCAGAAAATACCCTATTTTGAAGATTTGCGGAAACGCGTCCTTAAGATATGAAATACGCCACAATTTACATCTGAAAGAAAAACAATTTAACGTCTCAATAAATCCCTTTTTAAGAGTAAAGAAGCAAGTTGCCTCTGCAATGTTTACATATTGCCATACTTTGAAAAATACACTTTAGAACATAATTTATTTCATTTTAAAAATCACAATAAAAATTACGATTTCAGAAGACTTGTCTCTTTAGAAAGACTGTATGAAAAGTGGAAAAAGATAGGTAGGCAAATTTTTTACAAACCTTTAAAATTACGAACATTTCTAGATACGAGTAGGTACTTATAAAGAAAGAGGAAAACTATTTATCATAAAAACATGTTGTTAATTTCATGTCACTTTATGTTTTAATATATTTTCTTGTTGAATCACATATTTGTATCTTCAACTCTGTGTTTTTGTACCACTAATGTTTTTCTCAAAGTTTACACGACAAACCTTTTGTAGTACATAAAATGAAATAATTTCTGTTTCCAAACTATACGTTTATGCATTCATATTTTTCCCTGAGAATAGGGAAATGGTACTTAATGGTAGCCCTTATTTCACCCTCACGCCCCTCTGACGTCTTCATCGAAGCGCCAAAAAAGCCGGACTGTACATATTTTTTCGTTACATTTTTATCAAAAACTACTTAATCGATTTCGATTTAATTTATCCTCTACCGTTTGAAACAAGAATATTGTAAATCGATTCTTAATTGTCAAACAAAATCGAGTAACTAAGATACAAAAAAAAACATACAAACGAATTGAGAACGTCCTCTTCTTGGAAGTCGGTTGAAACTAAAGGTTGTGTAATTATAGCCTTCGGTTGTTAACAATTTTATGAAGAGAACTGCTATTAAAGACCTACACAGATAAATTTCAAGATTTTGTAAAACATTAATTGTTTGCAATTAAAGTTTATTACTTAAATATAAAAGTGGGCGTTTAAAGTTGTGATAGTTAAACTTACTGGAAAAGATGATTGTTGTTGAGGTTCTTAACACTTCGTCTCGCTAGACAGAGCGACTTTCTGGTTTTTATTTTTTTTTATTTTTCGACAAATGGAGTTTTGTGACAGAAACTGTTGCTCCATTGCCACAGCGATCGTGCAATCTACTTGTTTGTTTACCTAATTTGTGAAGAGACCGTTTCTTCATGGACCAATGTGTTTTATAATTAGCCACATTTCATTTTCCAACAGGTTAGATTGACTAGAAACTATTCAATTCATAACTCACTGCCGAATTCCATCATGCCTGAGGCAACCCTTGGCTATTAAATAAATTTGTTCTCATATTTCTAGAGTCGGCGGACTAAAGAACATAAGTCAAAAATCTCCAATATTTTTTTTCTTCGCCAAACTATTCGAAAAAATTCAATACTCTGATGGAATAAGACACATAAGTATGAAAAGAATCTATATGACTTATGTGTCTTATTCCATCAGAGTATTGAATTTTTTCGAATAGTTTGGCGAAGAAAAAAAATATTGGAGATTTTTGACTTATGTTCTTTAGTCCGCCGACCCTAGATTTATCACCTACTAAAAGCAGCTTATTCTTTAACCGGTTACGCTATGTAGATGAACGTACGTTATCTATGCATAAACACATCTGTGCCAAAAACGAATTCAAGATAACGTGAAATCGCTCTGAAACACTCTTTGTTTTTATGTTACTTTAGTTTAGAGTTGATAAAAAATCTACATTAGGCAAGAGCAATGTTACGTAAGATTTGGTTAGCGACAGACCGTGAAAATTCGGCACTGTTTCAGTGGTGTTACGTTTTTTATATACTTTTTTTTATTTGATGCGATTATGTAGACTTTTACTAACTCTGTGGCCTTTTTAATCCAGCTTGACGTATTTGAGAAGTAATATCGTACCATGATCGCAAGAGTTTACCCCCCGTTCACACATGGTACGTTTTACTAGATACGTTTTACCGGATACGTTTTTTTTCATCGATGTCGCATGGAGTTGTATGAGCGACTTCACATATGGCACAGTATTCAGGTAGTTATACGTATTTTCGATACAAAAAAGGTATCCAGTAAAACGTATCATGTGTGAACGGGCTTTTAGACAGGAATTTATCTCTGCATAAATTATAGTCGTAAGTAACATATTGTGATATTTGGCGGTTAGTCGCTAGTCAAATGGACATTAAACTTAAAGGTGTTTACAGATTGTTGGAATGGAACTAGTAATGTCACATTCTGCGCACTACACGTCTAAATATGCAACTAGTTCCATTACAGCAATCTGAACGCACCATAAGAGCCAGCGAAAGGTTTGTCAGTATATAGCTTTACATAGTAAAATTTAAATGTTCTCACCAACATTTTAAGCTGAAACGGCTTTCTTAATTTATTTACAAAGCATGGTATATTTTTCTTACATGTTACCGATGGAAGGAAAGAGATCGAGAAGACCAAAATTTTATAAAACCATGAGAAAATTATTTGCTTGGCGCTTGAAAAGCAAGGATTATTAGTGGTCAGGAAAAACAAACACAGGCAGATCAATACACACTTTGGCAACCAAAACCTAAAGAAAATTGACAGACAGTTCGAAGAATAAGAGTTCTTCCTCACGCCGTCATCAGCGACGAGCGCTGGTGTCGTGCTATGATATAAGTGAATACCAATGGGGTAGAAAACTGCCAACTCTTTTCACTAGAGGCACTGATTACACTTGACCCATAACAACTGTCAAATACCATAGTAAAACTTAACTTTATAGCGATTTTTATCGAGAAATTAGATATGCATCATTGCGTAGTCATAAGTTTTATAGAAAATGGATACCACAGTTTCTCTTGGGATATGCGTACACTTGCTAAAGTGTGGATGTACTTGATTTAAACTTTTGTGTAAATGTACTTAGTACGGTCCACATTTCCATATTTTGGAAAATAAAATATTATATAGATTTACCGTAAAAAAGAACACTGAACAAGCAATTTCGGTAACAACTTGTTCATTTGACAGTTTGTTATGGGTCAGGCGTATGAAGCGACATCTATTTAGAGCTTTTCGTTTTCTTCTCCATTATGTCATTCGTCGCTGTTTTTTAGGAAAATAGCCCTGCAGCGCGGGAAAATCCGAGGGAAACAGCTAGTATTCTTAAATCTCATACACCAGCGTACGAGTGTAATCTCAGGCACATTATTGACTCGATGCCCGAGTTATGCCTGCACTTGACCGAGATAGTTTACCGACTTTATTAGTAAATAAACCAACGATATTAAAGTTGTAATATTTAATACTGAAGTGAAGAGTTCTCTACATTTCAGCTCTTAAAAACATGGTATACTGTAGTGTATGTATGTACTAAGCAGGTCAAGCAAATAAGTTAGACTAAGCAATTATTTATTATAATATCGATTGCGCATCGATACACGGGGCATTCATGTAAAGTTAGCATTAACATAAACATGTATAAATAATGGAATAAAAAATATATTAATATAAAGTAAGTGCTATATTTCCACCTCAACGTCTACTCGTCACCAACATCCCCACAATACAGCTCCATATGGGAGACTTCGTCTTATTTGAGGTTACAGTAAGTATTTGCCTCAGACACCAGTTCTCGCGAGTTCAATCCCCGAACAATGCAATAATTATATATATTGTATAGATATATTATGTGTGATGGTCTTTCCTTTCTCTTTGAGGCAAAATTTTTCTAAATCTATATGCAGTCGTCTTTGATCTCATCTTCATTTTCCACCAGGTGAGATTGAGGTCAAACACGGATTTGTACCTCAATATATATATTTTTTTTTTCATAAGTGTAACAGCTAGCAAGGAACTGCCATAATAATATCACAATTCCGTTATTATTAAATCAGTCGGACATATGGCAGAACGACCTTGAATCAATATAGTACAACATTTGAACGTAACCGAATCGAACGCCTATGCAAATACTAAACATGCTTACGTCTCATTGCGTCATCATTACGTGATTTTTCCAAAGCATTGTACCGTGTAACGCGCAAAAGGTATTTAACTTTTTTATCCCATTCTAACTTCTTAGATAAGATTAATTTACTATTCGTTGTTGAATAAAAAGCTTTTGTCTTTTTTGATTGATAAACTTTATTAAGCTTGATTTCTTTAGATTTATATTTCGGAGTCGCACAAGGTAGATTTATTGGTTGTATTTGAAATTTAATTGGAATTTGAGATTGAATAAGCTTGATTATGTATGGAAATATGTAAAGTATTTAAATCAAACGTTTTATGGTCACACGTAGTGTATGATACGTAGTTCAAGGTTATCAACTAAAGATGATTTTCTCGTAAATTTTTCCGTATACGTTAAAATATTCACTATAAGTACAATGTCTATAAATAAATGAATACCTTAAATGGTAGACTATTTAAGAAGCCAATAAAGTGAGCTTTAATTTACATGTGTTATGGAGAGCTCACAGCAGAAATATCCTAGTAAACCAGGACCCGAGGCAGTATAGAAATAATAAACCTTCCTCAAACTGCGATTTGAGCCTAGAAACTATAAATGCTTCCATGTTGGAATGACAGTTAAAGAAAAATATAGAATGTACCAGTTGCTTCTCTTCCCGGGCATACTGTAAAAGTCAGTTAAGGGACAAAGGTTTTATTGGCGTTTTGTGGGTGCTAGGCTGACCCCCTGTCACTGCAACAGTCTCAATCCACCATTATAATTCCTCCAAAGTGCAAACGTGACATCAAATGGTCGTTAAACCTCTGGTGTTCTGCCTACCACATAAGGGATACAGACGTGAAGTTATGTATGCATGTATGTAAACTCCTATACCGAATACTCGACCATCCAAAGAGGCCGCCTTTATTTAATCGTGCCGATGCCATGAACCACTAAACAAACTAGATAAACATGGCCCTTGATATGTATAAAAATGTAGGTAAATACCATGAGGTGAGGCTATCGACCCACTTGTCAGCAGACCAGACACCATCGATCTTTTATATGAAGTACAGTCAACAAAATAAAACGATGCAAAAAAGTTACCCAAACATTTATGTCATCGAGAAATTCATGTTTTACCAAAAGCTTTGCAAATGAAACCGCATAAACTTGAAAGTGAAATTAATGAAACAGGGTCCACCTACAAACGGGGGTATCTGCGATTAGTCGCCTATGACGACACGCTTATCCACCAGCGGGGCTAGCATGCTACCGTCGACAACGATAAATCGGGCCTTTTATCGAATATGGCCTTAGAATATGGTATTTAGTACATACATACATAACTTCACGCCTGTATCTCTTATGGGGTAGGCAGAACACCAGTGGTTATAAGACCATCTGATGTCACGTTTGACAAATGAGGTATTATAATGATGGAGAGAGGCTATTGCAATGACAGGGGGTTAGCCCATCGCCAACAAAAATGCCAATAAAACCTCTGTCCCTTAACTGACTTTTACAGTATGCCCGGGAAGAGAAGCAGCTGGTACATTCTATGTTGTTCGTTCGCTCCCAGTCCAGCATGGAAGCAGGTATTTAGTGTATGTGATTTATTAAGATTATGACATATTTGGTTCTGTGGTCTTAATCATGGTATCAAATCGAGTAAGTAATTCTATCTATTATGATGCACATGTTAGCTTACATAATAGGATAAAATAACAAAATAATATTTATCTTGTCGATTCGACTATTTATCGATGGTTGCATGCTAGCCCTGCAGGGGTGGTAACCTACTCTAAGCTTTACACGGCAAAACATAAAGTCCAAAACCGCTTTTCTACAGGCGATTATTTTGACTCAATAATAAACTTTTGGAGCTGACTGTCCATTCACAATCTTACAATTTCAACTCGTACAAGCGCAGTTACATCAATGTCCGGAACTTCGCGCAAAATACGAGGTTTCTTAATAATAGGTTCCAACAACCAACTCCTCTATACGAATCTGCCCTTTATCTACATATAGTTACAGTTGGTAATCGCAATTTCTTAATAGGTCCAACTACCACCTCCTTATACGAATCTGTACTTTATGTTCTTATTGCTAAGGATGGTTATTCTAAGTTATATGAGAGTTCATTTGAATAGTGGAGACGCCAAGTATTATTATTTATTGTCCGCAAAGATGTTTCATTGTCAGATGAGAAAGTAAGTCAATTATTAAATTATATAGTAAAAACGACCATAATTGTATAATGTCTTTTAGATTTAGGAAAGCGAAGAAAGGGAATTTATTTAATATCTTATACATACAGTACCTACATAACAATAGTTTCTTAGATTCTTTAATAGCAAACATGAAATCAAATTCTTCCAGTATTTACTTACGGTAATTGGGTACATATAATAAAACGATTCGTTTCGAAGCGAAAACGTTATTTTGCTCCCATGCTGGACTGGGAGCGAAAGAAAAACGTAGAATGTGCCAGCTGCTTCTCTTCGCGGGCATACTGTAAAAGTCAGTAAAGGGACAGAGGTTTTAAAGGCGTTTTTGTGGGCAATAGGCTGACCCCCTGTCACTACAATAGTCTCTCTCCATTTTTATAATACCTCCAAATTTGTCAAACGTGACATCAGTTGGTCTTGTAACCTCTGGTGTTCTGCCTACCCCATAAGGGTTACAGGCGTGACGTTATGTATGTATGTATGTATAATAAAACGATGGGGGAACCTAAAATATAAAATACATAAACGTCTAGTTTTTTTTTCTTGTTCCGTGCGGGAATCGAACCCACGACCTCACGATTGCGTCTAGATCTCTGCACTACGGAGACCGTCAAACTTATTTTACTAAGCACTTAAGTACTTTAAATCAGTCAATTACAATTCCACAGAAATATAAAAGCATGACTAGACATTTATAACACTAATATATCACAAACCATATTCTACGGTCTAATAACTGTTTTAAAAGCGAATATAAATCCAACCATTTAAACGGAATCTTCTTAGTAGTAAAACAAATAAAAATACTTTGAATGAACGCACTTACGAGAGTTAGATGTATGCATGAGATTAGCTCATATTTCGAGGAAGTTTATATGATCGAATTCGCTAACATTTTAAAACTGTGATTGTGGATGGTACAGTACAAGTAACTCTAATGCTGATAAGTTCAAAAATAAGTTTGTTGTTAAATCGCCTCTGGGACCGTCACTGTCCCAGAGGCGATTTAACAACAAACATAAGAAAAAAAAAAAATACTAGTGACATAAAAAGACTCATTGCCGTATGGCTTAAGTCGCAATCTTTCCAGCAAATTGAGGATCTTTTAGAAATTAAACAATAATAAAAATATACAACACATTCACACACAGTCACACAGAAACACACTCACACAAAAACAAACAGACATTCATGAACATTTCTTCTTAAATTTTTATTTTTTTTATTTTCACCCATCTTGTACGCCAATGTGTCAAAACAGAAATGTCAAATCAGACATATAATGTACCTACGTAGTTTATTAAGAAATACGCACATTGTTTTATTTAAATAAGTCCACTTAAGGAAGAGCGGTGCCTCCTAACACAGGCTTTTGCAAGCCTAAAAGGAGTCACTAGCCCATGTATAAAAATATTTTTTGTAATACATATTGAAATAAACGATTTTATTTAAAAAAAAAAACTGTTATTTTCAACAGATTTCCAAAAGGAGCAGGTGCTCAATTCATGTGTATGTTTTTTTATCTTTGTTACACGATTTTTTGACAATTATGAATTGTTTTTAAATTTTCTTCTTTCATATGATATTTTCAAATGAAACTTCAGAGGTGGTCCCATATAATCTATAGGTACTAATATATAAAGCTGAAGAGTTCGTTTTTTTGTTTGTTTGTTTGTTTGAACGCGCTAATCGCAGAAACTACAAGTGGGATTTAAAAAATTCTTCTTGCATTTGATAGCCCAACTCTTGAGGAAGGTTATAGGCTATATTTTATCCCGAAATTCCCACGGGATCAAAAGTTACGCGGGTAAAACCGCGCGCGGTGGCTACGTTCATCTAAATCGCTTGAGAAGGTACTTCATGAAAAATTTAAATTCAGTACGGAGAGTATTTACATTTCACGAGCTTTTTACATTTATTCAAGAATTCATTTATAAAATATCTAGTAAGTAGGTATTCATAACACTAAACTTAAACTTAATGAATATTGTACCTAAATATTTACTTATCTGCTGCCAAGGAATTTTAAATAAAATATTGGTGAGTAAGTAGAGACAAGTGCCTAATCTGAATAATCTACCTAAATGATGTCTAGTTTTAAGTTATGCTTTACATACATACATAACTTCACGCCTGTGTCCCTTATGGGGTTGGCACAACACCAGAGGTTATAAAACCATCTGATGCAACGTTTGACAAAAGACATGTTTCCATTTCTTTGTATGTGGGGCTAAAATGTGAGCACAATGGTACTATGAAGAAAATATACGTAGAAACAAAGATAAATCACTTAATTTCTGATAGAAATCGAATAAAAAAAGCAGAAGATTTAAACAGCTTCTCCCTACATAGCCATTCCATTCCTCCTAACTTCAAGGGACCGATACGAGGCAATTACAGTTTTGATAGAAATTAAACTATCAAAAAAATAAATAAAAAAGTCACAAAACCAAACCAAAATGAAAAGCAAACTAATTATTTATTTTTAAGAAAAAGTGAACCGCATTCAAAAAACCAACCCACTAAAAATGTTTAAATAATTTTTATAAACGCCATTGGATGACTTCAAAAACTATGTAAATACCTACCCAGATAAATTGTTAATGTTCTTATTACATTCATTAATATTAATAAATTTTTGGCAGAAATTTACTATACGGGGTAGTAATATGGATGGAATAGAAACAGGAATAGGATAGGAATAGAATAGGAAACCGCATCCAAATCGGTTCAGCCAAACGCGAGATATTCGCGGACAAACATACATACATACAGGTCAAACTGAGAACCTCCTTTTTTTGAATTCGGTTAAAAAAATTTGAAATGTATGGACGACGTAGCATGGCGGTTGCCATTTACATTAAACTTTTACATTTTTGTGCGTCATTAAGTTTATTAAAATTTTTGCATATTTTTATCGAAAACAGCGCAATTTTAGCAACACTATGGTCAAGTGTTAATCTAATTCCAATTTGGAAACATGACCTTTGGAGGTATAATAATGATGGAGAGAGTCTATTGAAGTGACAGGGGGTCAGCCTATCGCCCACAAAAACGCCAATAAAACCTCTGTCCCCAAACTGACTTTTACAGTATGCCCGGGAAGAAAAGCAGCTGAAACATTCTATGTTTTTCATTTGCTTCCAGTCCAGCTTTGAAACACGCTTTACTTATCTCCTACTAGCCACCGCGCGCGGTTTTACCCGTGTAACTTTTGATCCCGTGGGAATTTCGGGATAAAATATAGCCTATAACCTTCCTCAAGAGTTGGGCTATCAAATGCAAAAAGAATTTTTCAAATCCCAATTGTATTTTCTGAGATTAGCGCGTTCAAACAAACAAACTCTTCAGCTTTATACATATACTAGACACCGCGCGCGGTTTTACCCGCGTAACTTTTGTTCCCGTGGGAATTTCGGGATAAAATATAGCCTATAACCTTCCTCAAGAGTTGGGCTATCAAATGCAAAAAGAATTTTTCAAATCCCACTTGTAGTTTCTGAGATTAGCGCGTTCAAACAAACAAACAAACAAAAATCAAACTCTTCAGCTTTATATGTATATTAGTATAGATTAGTATAGATATTTCATGTCTTTTGCTTCAGTTTCTAAATTCGTGTTACTGTTTGCCAAATAAATGTTTTGTCTATCTAGTGAACTCTATTTCACAGTTAACTCCCATGTTCCATTTCGATTTGGCAAGACTCTGTATCCATTAGGATATCTGTTTGAAACACAAAACCTAAAGCTCTATGTGTGAGCTTCTTTTACAATGTTATATCGTCATTATTTTATAAATAACTTGTGTGAACTATCTGGTCGTTTAGTTTTTTATGATGACCTTACAAAGTTAAGGAAGCTTTTTTTTTATTTTGTAAGGATAATAATAATAATAATAATAAAATATTTATTTCCAAAAACCATAGGATAGGACGTTTGTCTTCCATGCCACCTGATGGAAAGTGCGCATGAAGACTATGGTGTTACACTTTGCTAACCTGCAGTAGAAGAAGCTGAAATAATCAACGAATTAAAAAACCGACTTCACGTCAAAACTTCGGATGAAATATAAGGTCATCAATGTTAATAATTTCCGTACATACATATTTTTCCAAACAATTTAAATTTTGCATGAAGTACTCAATCGATTTCGATGAAATTAATATGGGACCGACTCTGCAGTTTCCTCTATCATATGAAATAAGACACAAAAAAACATACACACGAATTGGGAACCTCCTCCTCTTGGAAGTCGGTTGACAATAGTGTTTTATGGAGTAGACCCTACAAAACTAAGGGAACGATGCTAGGGTAACCTAGACTTGACGCAGCTTACATAAGATTGACTCATTTTATTTATTTAAATTCTAATAGCTATTACATCTATTAGAATTTAATATTTTAACAGATATGATCCACAGATCAGTTGTCTTTTTAATATCAATTGTCTTAAATGTTTTAATAATATCCCCGGTGTCTATGGGTTGGAACTTGAAAGACACCTTGCACTCACTCACATGATTTTTGAGTTCACATAACTTCACGCCTGTATCCCTTATGGGGAAGGGAGAACACCTGAGGTTATAAAACCATCTAATGGAGGTATTATATGATGGAGACAGACTATTGCAGTACCAGGGGGTCAGCCTATCGCCCACAAAAACGCCAAGAAAACCTCTGTCCCTTATCTGACTTTTACAGTATGCCCAGGAAGAGCAGCTGGCACATTCTTTGTTTTTTTTTGCTGTCAGTCCAGCTTTAATTATTAAACTAATACACAAAGATAACCCTAACAAAATGCTACTTCTAGGAAGTCAGTAAAGCTCGTATTAATTTAGTCCATCGTTGCCATCACACATGCGTATCTAGGGCAGTTGACATCCTGTATACAGTTTAATGTGTAGCGCGTAAAACTAAATGAATATGGCGGAGAAAACGTTCACGACTTCAACAAACAGTGATGATGGTGCAGTGGTTTAAGTGCTGGTCTCTGGGTGATTAGGCTTTCTTTTTATCAAAAATATATTATTTAAAAATCGGTCAAGCGCAAGTGAGACATCTATCGCGCTACTGAAATGAAAAACTTATAATCGCAGTAGGTATTCTGATACACTTTGCGAACGTCAAACGTTGGATGAGGCAGGTCCGGACGACATGACGAATTCTGGGGGAGGCCTCCGTCCTGAAGTGTGCGTCTCTTGGCTCATGAAGATAATGATCGCACATTATAAACCAATGTCTTGGTGTTGTCTACTACTACTTCTTCGGCTTTAAATAAAACGAAATGAAAGAAGAACCCTAGGTAGACCGAGAGGAAAAAAACCGGCGGAAAAAAAAAATTCGCGGCACTCTTTTGTAAAAATTGCCCATTATAGGTACAATTTGGCAGAAATACAGCTCTGCTATGCCATGAACAAACAAACAGAAGAAAGCTATTCGTGCTTGCCAATATCATCTTACTTCTTACTATCATAAAAGTAATTTTTAAGTGTAACGTAAACTTTCACATCTTTCGAACTTTCATGATTTTTAGTCAAAGGGATTTAGTTTAGATACCATGTATGTTTTGATTACCTTGCCATACAATAAAAGGCGTATAACCGACTTCATCAACGAATTGCACAAATCTATATTGATTTCGGTTTGATATCTTCACAAGTTCCTAAGAAAAGGGACGATAGATACCTAAGTTATCTTATGAGGGTTCCTATCTAAACCTTAAAAATAGTAAATAATAATCCATGATGCTATTTTCAGCATTTAGGTCTTATCTATTGGTTTTATAATCGTTTCTACTTCCGGCATTTAGGGCTTATTGGTTTTAACGAATAAATCCTTTAAAGTGCGTTATCACAAACGTTAAGAACAGCTAAAGTTTGATATAAAAGAGACTTAAAATACATACATACATAACTTTACGCCTGTATCCCGTATGGGGTAGGCAGAACACCAGAGGTAATAAAACCATCTGATGTCACGTTTGACAAATTTGGAGGCATTATAATAGTGGAGAGAGACTATTGCTGTGACAGGGGGTCAGCCTATCGCCCACAAAAAAGCGTCCCATAACACCTCGGTCCCTTAACTGACTTTTACAGTATGCCCGGGAAGAGAAGCAGCTGGCACATTCTATGTTTTTTTTTTCGCTCCCAGTCCAGCATGGAAGACTTAAAATAATACTTACAATTTCCAATTCGACCCAAAACAGAATTCAAGCAAGTATGTAATATATGGTCACGAGCGCCTTAATATTATGCAAAATAGCCATTCAAGCAGTTCAGTGAAACTGGTTAAAAATTCAATTACTAAATAAACACAAAAAATATAGAGGTTATGCTTCCATGCTGGACTGGGAGCGAAAGAAAAGCATAGAATGTACCAACCAGCTGCTTCTCTACCCTGTAAGGTTTTATTGGCGTTTCTGTGGGCGATAGGCTGACCCCTTGTCACTGCAAGTCTCTATCCATCATTATAATACCTCCAAAGTCAGACGTGACATCAGATGGACGAATAAACTTTGGTATTCTGCCTACCCCATAAGAGATACAGGCGTGAAGTTATGTATGTATGTAGGTAATTTTTTTTAACACGATTTCAAAGTAGAAAACTTAAACCAATATTAATCCTTTATCATATTTAACCAGCGTAACTTTCTACGAAAGCAAATCACGCTAAAATAGAAACTTCACTCATGATTCAAAGGAGTCAGTAAAGAGAGTTTTACACTATACTTCCTAGGTAAGATCCTAGAATTATGACATTAGTTTTAATACGCAAAAACTGAACAAAAGGGAAATTTGGTGCAAATACAGGACGTTTCTAGACTATGGAACATCAAAGGAAATTCTGCATTTAAAGATTTCACTAGTATTTTCACTTTTTTGGCTTCGGCAGTTTCTTGTATCTCTTTTATTTGATGAAAATAATTAATTTCTTGTTGTCCCTTTCTTTTAAAATTCTATGTTAATTAAGAAGACTTATAAGGTTTTCTCCATTCTTGCGATTGGGCTCATAAAAATGGGAGTGGTTTTTTTTCCATTTTTAAGTCGGCTCGATTCCCAGACGAAGCAAGTAATTCTTAGGAAATCTTTAAATTTAGAATTACTAATAATGAAAACTCAAATACAAAGCTTCCTTCAGCAAAAGACCCTATCTGGGATAATTAAGATACTTCCCCTTGAAGTCCCATAGCCTTGTGACGCCCTGTATATATCCTGGACTAGGTCATTTCATCGTCAGTCGGAAGACTCCCACTGCCGGTGGGAGTCATTCAGCGTTTACTGGCGACCTTGATCAGATCGTCGGCCCAGCTTGTGGGGGGCCTTCCTACTCTGCCTGTTCCAGTACGTGGTGGCCACTCGAGAACCTTAGGCTGCAAACTGGACGGCAGCGACAGCGACAGTGAGAGCGACAGCGGCGCGGGGAATCTGGGCCGTTCTAGCTAGCGGGCGTGAGAGCGATTTGTCGCGATTTCATACAAACTTAAAACTTTCTATCGTGCAGCGGAAATCGCTGCCCGCGCCGCTGTCGCTGCCGTCCAGTTTGCAGCCTAAGGTTCTCGAGTGGCGACTACGTACTGGAAGACGCAGAGTAGGAAGGCCTGTCATAACGGCCATCCGTTCTACGAGCTTCGCGCCCCGCACATTGCCACTTCAAAAATTCAAAAAGTTTTATTCATCTTAGGAATTTCACAAAACACTTGATGAAGTCAGTCATGAAATAGAAATAGAAATAAAGTTTATTATCTCAAAATAAAAAAGTTTACAAACACAGAAAAATAACACAGAAAAATAATTAAACACAATTTGAGACAATAGGCCATGCCTCAGCATAATGTTACTGGAAACAATTATTTCCAGTCGCGCTGGTTTTCAGGCACAGCCGTGGTACACTACTTTAATTATCATTAAGTCCATTCGAAGACATCGATTATTTAAATCTGTATTGTATATATATGCAATAAATAAAAAATAAAAAAATACAATAATAACAAAATCTACAGAATTTACAAGACGAAATGTACAAAATCTACAATAAAAGTAAAATTAAAAATTTTAAAAACCCCCCGACACAAAAAAAGACCTTAAAAACTAACAAATAATATTTTAAACCTATTCTAATTATTATCGTCCCATATATAATTGACTGTAAGACTTGTACTTTAAAATATTTTTATTTTCCGAGCTTCGTCGCCGCGTCGGGGACCGCTCAAGTATATAAAGTATTAAGCCAACAACAGCTAATTTATTATTACATTTAGGTATGAGCGATCTTAAGTTTCATGCATAGTCTACGCTCTATGTAATGCCGCGCGCGGCGAGCTCGGTGTGCGGCTTGCGGCGCGGGGGTGGGCGTCACCAAGTGCGGCGACCTGAACGGGCAGACACGTGAGGGCAGACGACGTTGACGGTTGTGTCGATTTTACGAATTTTTCGGAGTGAATTCTTTTGATGCAATCTGCAAATGACAACTGTTTTTCTCACTTAGCGGTCCCCCGACGCGGCGACGACGCTCGGAAAATAAAAATATTTTAAAGTACAAGTTTTACAGTCAATTATATATGGGACGATAATAATTAGAATAGGTTTAAAATATTATTTGTTAGTTTTTAAGGTCTTTTTTTGTGTCGGGGGGTTTTTAAAATTTTTAATTTTACTTTTATTTTGTACTTTTTAAAGTAGGTTCTAATATTAGGAAGATGGTAGTCAGATCCCCTCATCAACAATAAGAGAGCTGATGATCTTCAAACGGCTGATCAGGTCATTGTAACCTTACCATACACTTTCAATTTCATTGAAGTAATACGGTATCAAATTTCGAATTGATAGGATATATGGAAGGTAGTCAGATCCTCTCATCAACTATTAAAGAGCTGATGATCTTCAAACGGCTGATCAGGTCATGGTTCCCTTACCATATACTTTCAATGTAATTGTAGTAAAACGGCACCAAATTTCGAATCAATACGACATATGGAAGCTATTCAGATCCCCTCATCAACTATTAGAGAGCTGATGATCTTCAATTGGCTGATCAGGTCATGGTTACCTTACCATATACTTTTAATATCATTGTTGTAATACGGCACCAAATTTCGAATCGATACGACATATGGAAGCTAGTCAGATCCCCTCATCAACTATTAGAGAGCTGATGACCTTCAAACGGCTGATCAGGTCATGGTTCCCTTACCATATACTTTCTATATAATTGTAGTAATACGGCACCAAATTTCGAATCAATACAACATATGGAAGCTATTCAGATCCCCTCATCAACTATTAGAGAGCTGATGATCTTCAATTGGCTGATCAGGTCATGGTCACCTTACCATATACTTTTAATATCATTGTTGTAATACGGCACCAAATTTCGAATCGATACGACATATGGAAGTTAGTCAGATCCCCTCATCAACTATTAGAGAGCTGATGACCTTCAAACGGCTGATCAGGTCATGGTTACCTTACCATATACTATCAATATCATTGTTGTAATACGGCACCAAATTTCGAATCGATACTACATATGGAATTTAATCAGATCCCCTCATCAACTGTTAGAGAGCTGATGACCTTCAAACGGCTGATCAGGTCATGGTTACCTTACCATATACTTTCAATATAATTGAAGCAATACGGTACCAAATTTCGCATCGAAAGGACATATGGAAGGTAGTCAGATCCCCTCATCAACTAGAAAAGAGCTGATGATCTTCAAACGGCTGAACAGATTTTCATGAAACATGGCTAAGAACACTCGGGATAAAATTATTTATAACACAAAAAAAACTAAACGAAAATCGGTTCATCCGTTTGGGCGCTACGATACCACAGACAGATACACAGATACACAGATACACAGATACACAGACACGTTAAACTTATAACACCCCTCTCGTTTTGCGTCGGGGGTTAAAAAATACAATATCTACAGATACATTGATATGCCCACTCCAAACTACATAATTTTGTTGACAATTGTTTTTATAATTCAATTAAACATGTTGAAAATAAATATTATAAAAGTAATAAATCAAATACATATTAATATATTCCTTCTATAAAAATAAATATAAATAGTAGGTACTAAATATTATAAATAACTATATTATGCTCCTTTTGTTCCCTTAAGAGTAAAGCTCGATATTTTACTTTGAAGGTGTGACAATTGTCTATATTGCGTAAGGGGGGTGGCAAGTCTTTCCAAATCTTTGCAGCTGCATACTTGAAGCAACCCTTAAACCCACTACTGTGGTGCTTTGGTATAGTCAGTTTATTTTGAAACTTAGATCTGGTATTTATATTACTTGCGTCTTTTTTCCATTCTAGTTTCGTAAATAAATATAGCGGCTTATGAGTTTTTATTATTTTAAATGTAGCGGTTCCTAAGTGAAGTTTTCTTCTGTTCTTCATATTTAATAGGTTTTTACTTATTAAATATGGTGTTATGTGCTCGCGCTTGGGAATTTCATAACAAAAACGCATACAAGCGTTTTGTATGCGTTGTATGGCTTTCGCGGTTTTATCGAAGATTCTAGGCCCATAAACTGTATTGCAGTAGTTGAAATTAGATAGAACCAATGTTTCGGTGAGTGTTAGCCTAACATTCGTGGACAAATATTTACGAAATTCGTATAGCACCTTAAGCCTGTAAAAAGAATTTCTTATTTTCGCATTAATGTGTTGTTCATATCGAAGCTGTTCGTCAAATAGAAGTCCTAGATTTTTTACACACTGTACTCTTTCGATATTTGTAGAGTCTATTTTAAGTTGTGGAGTGTTATTGTTGACTGCTGTACATTGATGTTTGGTTCCAAGAACGATAAACTTTGACTTGTCAGGATTTAAAACTAGGGTGTTGTCACAAGCCCACTGGTGTATCATTTTTAAATCGGTGTTAATCATTTCCATAGCATCTTTAGTGTTCTTAGGGTTAAACGAAAGGTACAGTTGTGTATCATCCGCATATAAATGTACTTTGCAGTAATTTAATTTCCGATTGAGATCTGCGGTGAACATCGTGAAAAGTATAGGACTCAGTACAGAGCCCTGGGGGGTGCCTCTGTTAGTTTCTTTGCTTTCTGATTCTATGGTTTGACAATCTCCCTCAACCACAACAAACTGACGACGGCCGCATAGAAACGATCTAAACCACATGCAAGTTGCTTCAGTAAATCCATAGTATTTCATTTTTGATAGTAATAATTCGATATTAATACAGTCAAACGCTCTACTAAAGTCAAGTAACACCAAACAGGTGGCCATCCCTACGTCCGAAGCCGATATTACGTCATCAGTGACGTGAGATAGCGCGGTCTCTGTACTATGGCCTTTTCGAAATCCAGACTGAAGGTCAGGAATTATACGCTCTGACTCTAAGTATTGAGTGATCTGAATACACACTGCTTTTTCTAGAATTTTAGAAAATGCTGGCAGTATACTAATAGGGCGAATGTCACTAAGGCTTTTTACGTTAGTAGTCTTTGGAAGTGGTTTTACTTTGGCTAATTTCCAAGCCTCAGGGAATATGGACGTCTCAATAGATTTATTTATGATAAAAGTAATATATGGTAGAGTAATATGGGCAGTTAATTTTAACATTTGCATATTTATGTGATCATAGCCTGATGCATTAGAGCCGAAACTTTTTCATCACATACTTCGGCTTTAACTAGTTGTTGATAGTTGTTAAATAAGATATTACAGTAGACCAAGAGACAAAAAAAGCCGGCGGAAAAAAACTCTTGGCACTCTTTTTCAGTCAGAATTATCAAATTAATACAAATAGGTACAGTACAAATTGACCATGACATGAGAAAAAAACAAACACAAGACAGTTAATTGTGAGAGCCAATGTCATGCCACAACCAAATTGCTTACATAGCAGATGCAATTAGCTATGGATGCACAATACGAACATGACAAACTGGGACCAGAGTATTTGAACAAGAATGGAATAAAATAGTCATAGTATCATTAGCAACTTTGTAATAGCACACAGGATATCTCTGTCTCGGTGGGATCAGTTCCCGACTTTTAAAAAACTACCAAGTGGAAAGCTCTCACGGCATAATGCATGGGTAAAGTCGCGAGTTATTATATTTTTATTATTTATGAGAAACTTCGCGAACAATTCATACATTATTTATTAAACTGGAAAACAGTCACCGCCTCTAAATGAATACAACCTTAGAGTAATTATTAATACTTGTGACTATTTGATTATCAATGACGCTAAGTATGCATCTTATTTCTTGATCCATCTATTTATAGATCTAAGGTGAGGTAGGAATTGCGTCATTATTACCAATTTAAAAGATAAGGAAAATAAATTTTAAACAGGATGTCAGAGATTTCAATGCGGAGTTTTCTGACAGCTCATAAAGATTAGTTCAAAAAACGTCTATAGATGGCACTTTTAAAAGGCCGAAGGCGTTAAGTCTGTATACTATAATGTAGGTAAGTGGTATCTACCATCTATGGTTATTTTTAAGTTCAATTTCTGATACAGACGTCAATTAATTGATTTTACTTTTAAAAACGCAGTGTGGAATAAATGGCTATATGACAGACAAGACTTCGCCTTTCGTAAAGCGCCATCTATCCGAAGCCCTTTGTACGATTCTTGTACCGTTTTGTTTTTTTAATAAGCTTTCAGAAAACCTCTCATTTAATTTTTTAGGACGACTAAACCCGCTTTTGTCCTGATGTTCCGCGATGTTCATCAATAGCGACAATTTTTTTAAAAGTTGGTCGTTCCATATTTCTACTGTTTTTACTGAGCGACGCTAAAATAAATATGCAGGTAAGTATATATCGTATTGAAGAAACTCACATTTAAATTTGGCTGGTGACTAAAAATCAATCCTGTATAAAACTCTTCCGTTACTGACTGAGTGACTGACAGACAACTCACAGCCAAAACTACAGGCCGTAGAGGGCTGAAATTTGGAACATACAATCCTTAGAGGGTTCAGAGGATCACTAAGGCAGGAATTCCCGAAATTCTTACGGGAACGGGAATTATTGGACGTTTTAGTTTGTATGAAAAATCTTATTCCATGAGTGCACGGATGTGACACTTAGTATAAAGGTTCATCAATAAGTGTCTGTATTATGGAAGGAATTCACGAAATTCTCACGAGAACGGAAAGTATAGGACTATTGAGTTTATGCGAGTACCAAGTCGCGGGCAAACGCTCGTATTTTATGAAGAGCCAGTTCTTTCCAAGGCCCGTGTGGTTCTAGGTTCTACCACTATGCAAAGGTCACTCGGATTATCCAGGGCAGTATCTCGACGGTTCTCCGTGGTGCAGTGGTATAGACGCTTCTGCGCCAATCGTGAGGTCACGGGTTCGATTCCCGCACGGAACAAGAAAAGAACAATGTATGGGTGGTTATCTAATATATGCGTATTTACATTCTAGGATCCCCCTAGTTCACTACATGGTATCACAAAGCACAAGGTATGGGATATACGGACTATACTTTGGGGCCATGTAGTTAGTATGCTTGTCTAAAAATTATATAAATTCAACTATATATATATATATATATACCTTCCTATATGTGTATAAACTTATCATACCTACAATTTATGATGAGGTCTTACTAAATATGGCATCTTCGTCACACTTCCTTAGTACATAGTAACTAATATTCAAACAAAAAACGAGTATTTTCAAAAGCTTGGCGCGATTATTAAAATTTTCATAATCATAAAAATTTCTCTCAGCAAAGTACAGTGTAATATTGGCTTTAGGACAGTTTACAATCCTTTCAAACAAATGAGTCATTGCAGCTGGCTGCTGGATATCTACATGTGCGTTAGGTGCTCGCCTCACTATGATTCGGCGAACATTTCCACGTCTCTACCTTCGAACACTTCATTTCATAAGTAGGGTTCTAACAGCTTTTTCTGTAATATCGACAGATGCTTAGGAAAATTAATGCAGTTACACGCCTTAGGTATAAATTTAAATGAACTTCCCGCGTACGCTCAGACTAGTAGACACTTAGTTTTCGCAGGTAGGTCATTTAATAAGTGCGCTGGAGTACGTAAAATGAAAGAGCTCGACTCAGCAGTGCGAGCACAGAACGTTCGTATAGTATGGAGACGGATTTTAAGAAAAAATTTAAATCTATCCATTGCCCCAAGGCCAGCTTAAATAAATGTGTGCCTTGTTAATTTTGTACTCATAAATAACGCAATGGCACCGAATTCCGACCACTGATAGATATGGCTAAATATAATACGCTTAAGATAAAAAAATATTCCATCGAGAATAATGAAATAATCCTTTCTGGATGTACAAAAAAATTAATTTAAATAAAAGTACATATTTAATTTTTATAATGTCTCTGTTATTCATTTATTCTGAATTAAACTGCAAGGCTTAGATAAAAAATAACAGCACCGTTTTCCGACCGCCCGACAATAGTCGCCCTTGTATCCGACCACTGAGTAGCTAGATTCCGACCATCCATATCTTAGAGCGTACAGCACGCGTGAGGCAATTTCGCCACTAAAATTTCATTAATACTGTGCTTGTGCAGTTGTGTCAATGGTATTCCATTGACACAACTGCACAAGCGCATCGAATAATTAAGCGATTGTGCACAATGTTTCTTGGATTTATATATTTTTCTTTTAATGTGTTCATTATCGTTGTTTTTTGGCACTTTATATAATTTAGCAGCCTGATTAATACTTATTTTCTTTTCCCGTATGTCTTTTAAGGCTTTTTCCATTTTCTCCTACGAATACTTTAACCTCTTTTTTTCACTCATGATGATAAACCTGAAACTAACAAATGCAATCATGCAACCAAACCATAGGTATCAAAAGCACCCAAGCTGGACGGAAAACGGAACACCACGAACATATGGACTCCTGTTTCTGACCATTCATATTTTTATGTTATTGAGCCTTAAATATTAAAATCGATACACATTTTATTATGCTATTACGAAAAATACACTTTTCAGACTCCTTAAAATATTGTAAATTTGCTATTGTGCGTGATATGCTTATAACAAAAGTTATCACAACCACAGTGACCTTGGTAAAAAAAATCGGAAAAGATACGAACATTCAAAAAGTTTAAAAATACATAGCAAAGAATTAATTCAAGTTAATACAGGTCGCATAAAGGTTGGGTGCAGCGAAGGTGGGGGACTCTGATCTTCCGCCTTGTGCAGGTATTGACCGGACATGGTTGTTTCGGTCAAGACAGAGTGTCACCATTGTAGGGCGGCCGACGACACGGCGGAGCACATCTTAGTGGTGTGTCCGGCGTGGGGTCGACTGCGGCACGAGTTGACGTCTGTCGTCGGAGAGGACCTCTCGCTCCCTAGCATGGTTGAAGCCAGCCGAGGACGTAATGTCGCAGAAGGAGGCGGCGGAGCGGTGCCGGGAGGATGACGCCTGTTCGGCGCCGATCCGCCGTAGGCGGAGGGGGGACGGAGAAGGAGAAACGCTCACCTTCTCCCTCCCGATAGCCAGCCGTAGCGGGTGAGGGGACCTGCTGCGGCTATTAGGGCTATGTGTGGGGAAATGGTCTCGTGTGCTGGACCATTTCCCACGTTGGGGGTGCTCGGCTAAGGCTGAGCGCAATCTGCCGGGGCTCGCGGGTAATGCCAATGGCGGTACCGTGGGCTCCATCTATGGCAGATGAGGTACACCTTGAGGTTTTTAGTGGGTAGGTCTGGCCTTCTGCCGGATCATTCCCACATACCCCGTCGCTCCCCCTTGGGCGGGGACGTGATAGCACGTTTTCCTCAAGTTAAAGGTCGCAAAACACTTTCATTACAAAATATACCTGATATTTTGTAATGAAAGTGTTTTAAACAAATAACTGAATATACTTAAAAATAAAAATATATAAAAGAAAAAGCAATTTATCCACTAAGTGTAAAAATCCTCATTGCGACCAAGTGGTCGGAATCCGGATTATTATTATTTCCTACGGCTCCATATTCCGTCCATTATTATTTGTTTGATAAATCTTTAAAAACATGCAATTTTCACTTACCTGTTATATATTTGAAGTAATTGTAAACCAAAGCTGCCAATGAAATAAATAAAAAACTCGTTTTCCGCAGAATTCTCCGAAAAATTACAGACTTATGTTTTCACTGACTTATGTTTTTTTCATAAATAATTTTAAGCAAAATGCACCCTTGCGCGGCTTTTGTTGAAAAGACAGATTTTCCATTAATTTTTAACAGACATGATTGGACAGGTGGCGTGTGATGAGTGATTGAATTGAATGCGTTCCATTTTATATTTTTCGCGCGCAGTTTTTAATTTTTAATCAAATAAAACTAATATGGTCGGATAGGGGGAGTCGGTCGGAAAACGGAGCTTTTACCTTACCTGTAAAATAAAAAATTTAAATTTTACTCAAAACTTGCAACCGACTCCATACTATACGAGCATTCGTAAGCATTCGTTAATATACGATTCGATAAAGTTCTGTGATCGCACTGCAGGGGAGATAAAAGATTTCATTCGATAAATTTGCGGTGATCTAAAAAGACGATAATCGATGATATTCGAGCGTCTTGCTAGCCCTATTGCTGGTTAATTATACGATGCTAGTTGGAAATCCAATTACTATCCTATTGCATACCCTCGGGCGATAACGCGTGGATATTTTCTTTGCACCCTAATTAAGTATTAGTTTAAATAAATTTAAAGTAAAATAGTTATAGTTTTTAAATAATCATTCGGCAAACATTGTACTTTGTGACCTTTAATACTTTGTATAATGTATCCAACTTGGTCTGAGGATAGAGGCGCTGATGCTGAAGTACGGGCTACCACCCAGTTCAGCAACAGATGCGAAACAAAAATAATTGTACATAGGCTTAAGTACCCTTTGTATACCCCTTTTATGGAAATAAATTACTATTAAGTACTATCTTGGCGCATTCACGCTGATCCACAGAGCCCGATTTCATTTAAAGGTCAAATCACAAAAAAAGACTATCACAAAAAAAAAAACAGACAATTTGGGATAAGACTCGTCATGTTTCTCTCCACTCGTCTTACCGAACGAGCATTCGGGCGAATGTGTAACGGCGGCATCACTGAAATTCAACTGTGTGTGACTGCATCGCGAGGGGTTAAGGAACTCATTAAAACATTGGACATTTTTTTTTGTATGTAAATTCAGAATTTCCTTTAAATAACAGCAATAAAATGTACGGCCGAAGGACTCTAATTTGCATAACAAGTGTTGCAGGGAAATCAATTTTAAATATATAAAAAATACGATTCGGATTTGTACAAAGCGGGTTCCGTACTGTTACACAAATTATTCTGGTGTTACAATTATTTGTGGTGGTGGTCAATTATTGTGGTATTAAAAGGATGCCTAACATATAATTACTTTCCATGATGAATTAAACTAGAAAGAAAACATCGTGATTATTTGCCTCGTAGTTTTGATACATCGAGTAGGTATATCAATGTTTAATTATGTACTTAATACTTACGTACGTAATATTAATACTAAATAGTCACGTAAAAGTGATAAAATATAATAAAAATGTAATTTTTTCAATGTAATGAAAAAATCAAGAGATATTAAATACACGAAAATTTAGAGCTTTCATATTTTAATATCAAGAAGTTAATTTTAACGTGTATTAATTAATAAATAGCTATTATTTCCAGTCAACTCATGGAAAACTTGTGTAGTTGCAGATTCTTAACATACTTGAAAGTAAGATTGTGTCATCCAATTATTTCGATATTTTATTTCGCCTTAACCTCACTTAACAAGTAATAATACTGAAGAATATACAAGTGATAACTATAAGTACCTAATAGTTTTGACTGATATCTGTATTCCTATTATCCGAAATTATTATTAAAAAATAACTAAACTTACAAACTTGCATGCTCACAGAATATTGCGGGAGTCCCAAAATA
The DNA here is from genome assembly GCA_944452665.1 of Stenoptilia bipunctidactyla. Lineage (NCBI taxonomy): Eukaryota > Metazoa > Arthropoda > Insecta > Lepidoptera > Pterophoridae > Stenoptilia > Stenoptilia bipunctidactyla. The sequence continues at coordinate 20,099,261 of OX101745.1, forward strand.
TGGCAGTTACCACTCAACGTTGACACCCTATGAAAGTGGACTTATTCAGAGATTAAATTATTACTGTACCTCTATGATTTCAAAAGTTGTGATTCATCATGCTGGTAAACTAAATATAATAACTTATTTAAATAATGGTATAGGTAAAAAAAATCAATTACACCTAGCATAAGTCACTGTTTTTAATATTATAACTTTTAAGTAGGTAATTAACTTTAAAACAAATAGCTCACACAAAGAGACCTTGTAAGTTTAATGCCTCAAGCTTACCATACACTTAAGCTTTACCCTGTTATGCTGTTTATTTGAAATAAGAAATTTCAAGAAATAACACAATAATATTAAAATTAAATCTCCTGACCTCATAAACATTAGTAGTCCGGTCAATTTAGACATTCGAAGTTACATAAAGTCCCAAGAAGCTGAATTTCTGTGAAGTTGTTCAAAACATAATCTAGAAGTTCCCCATCATTCCCCTGTAAGGAAAAAAATTTATTCAAGGTCAAACGTCAAAAAAATGAGGTTTCGCGATTTTCAGCAGAACGGTAAGTTTTATCATAAAAGTACCTCAGACAAAAATTGCAGATCATAAAATTATCTATAAGAAATGTATCAATACTTTTTTTCTTACGAGCCACCGTTTCTGAGATATAACGATTTAAAAAGTTATAAAAGTTGTCATCGTCATAATATGCACACGTTTCCACGCCACCTATGAGGTAGTGTAATTAGCGCGTTTTTTTTTGACCTTTGACCTTGAATAAATTTTTTTTCCTTACAGGGGAATGATGGTGAACTTCTAGACATTGTTTATAATTATATTTTGAACAATTTCACTGAAATTCAGCTTGTTGGGACTTTATGTAACTTCACTCTCATTTTTTGGTCTAAATTGACCGGACTATAGGTATATGCAAAGATACATACATACAAGTCTAACAACTACAAACAGTCATCATTAAGTACCTACTCAAGTATTTACAATGCAAATGACGGAAAAACATAATGTTTAAAACATTATTCTTATAAGGAAGACGTAATGAAAGTGAGGGAACGTCTTGCATGTTAACACTTATTTGTAACATTTGCAATTCAAAAGTATTTTGTGCATAAAAACCTTGTAGGTAAAATTTTTTAAGTCAATTACATAATCAATAGTATAATAAAGTTAGTTAAAATTAATATAAGGATATTCCTTTGCTTTGTGAATTATTTGTTGCATTCAATGTAGATTTTGAAATGTGGTCAGTTGCGTGAACTGTATAAATATGCCTAATTAAAATGCAGTTTGTCTTTTATTTAAAATAGTCTTGTAGATTTAAAACAAGATGTAGGTATGAGGCTATTGATGGTCGGGTGTAGGGTTGCCAATCATACTGTTTTTCACAACATTATACGGTATACTGTTGAACAAAAAAAAGTATACCAAATACGGTTTTTAGTATAAAAAGCTAAACACTTTATGCTAGTTTTTAATTGATAATTTATGCAAGAAGCTCTAAAAATATGTGTCTAAAACGTTAAATAAATTGGATACTTTTCATTTTTCCAAAAAACTGTTTGATATTCTTTTCAGAAAAGTTGACAACCCTGGACTCCGGTAGTACACACATTAAGATATTATGTTACCTCAGATTATACAGAGTAAGTTAAATGAAATTAAATTATTCAGCAACATGTAAGTATGTCAAATAAATTTAAATTTCCCCATAATATTTTTAGTTACATACTTATGACGAAATTTGAATGGTAAATCCTGATTCTATTTAAAGTAACGAAATATGACCACAAATGGGAAAAATCCCATAACACCATTCGCAATAAATGCAACTAATACTGGTATTTTTTTAGAAGGATTCAGTTTAGATTACTTACTTGGTTCGTTAGTCTACTTATATAGGGGCTACATAGTTGTATCATTTTGGACACTTTATTTTTTCCGTTCCGAATTTTTTCAATGAAAATTTGTATCAATGTGTTTTGATTTTCTTTGTTTATTGTTTGCATTATACATTTGCTAAGAAATTGAAGGAAAACTCTCAGAAAAATATTTACATTACTAACCAGATATGCAAACTATAAGTAATTGCACATTTTTATTTACTTCCATTTGTTATGACAAATCAACCTTGTATACAAAGATGAGGTAGTTCCATAATGTTTTTGTAAGTGTTAATCTCATGTTTTAAGAGCTGACAAGAGCATCAATTTTCATTTCCTATTAAGAGGCATATTTTTTGTGTGGGATATCACTTGTTAATTTTAATTTACATAAAGTAATTTAAATTCACTGTTAATCATAAATAGTTTTCCTTACATATTGAAGTCATTTAATTTAATAAAAGAATTACCTATTTAAGTTTATCCATGAAATATAAAATCAAAAAAATAATTATCAAAATAAATAATTAAGTAAGTATCTTGATAATTTCGAACCCTGTATAAAATACATAATATGAATCCATCATTAGATGTAAGTTACACATTACACGATATTAGGCTCTTTTTTAAGTAAATTTTAAGGTCTGTGGCGTTTATGATAATAAATAAGTAAATATAGCTAGTCTTCATACATAAAAAGACATATATAATACAATGTAGTTGCATATAGCCATGTTAACATCTTTAGGACCAGATTACATAACTTATGTAAGTTTAATTACCATGTATGACATGCAACCATACTGGCCTTTGCAATAAACTTACATGTTTGTCAAATAATTGCTTAAACTTATGAGTCATCGTACATGGTTATTTATTCAAATTATTGTTGAAAACATAAGCTAGCAATTCAGAGCAGGTTATTAA